>OY757259.1:10628401-12078544 GCA_963584085.1 Pyrausta aurata | reverse complement strand
GTTCCGAGTTCCGGCGCTGTGTTGCGATGTAAACAAGCGTGAAGCGCGGCCGAAGCGCGCATGCGCGGGGCGGGCGGCGCGGGCGCGTGCGCAGGGCGGGCGGCTCAGTCCGCGCGCGCTCTCGCCATGGCTCGGTGGCTGAGCGCCTTGGCCGCGCTATTACTGCTCACCGCGGCCGACGCGCGAAAATCGCCCGCATCCTCCAAACACGAACCCCAGATCGAGGAGGTCACCGCCAAACAACTCGAACGCGTGCTGGAAGACAAGGACTTCGTCGCGGTGTTCTGGTGTAAGTGCCGACTCGCCGCCGACCGGCGCCCGCGCGCGTCTCCGCTAATTTTGCGAGGCTGGAGCTGGCGCGCGGCCAGCCGCCCGTGGCGGAGCGTCTGCTACGCCCGTCCAAATGGGTTACCCTCGAGTTAATGATCTTCGGACGGCCCGCGGGAAGACCGCCTCGCCGTAGCCGCATGATATTTTCGAAGCTCGATTCGCGAGTTATGCAACCCAGGCGCGGAGACAATAAAACTTGACCCGCCCGGCTCGGCCGTCGGCGCGGCCTAAAATGGTGGCAGTCTCGTTTTCCACCGTTCCACGATGCTGCGAAGGCCGCGGCGCCTACGCCGGCCGGGCTCGGCTAAAACTAGTGTGGTGGTCGTCATGCGCCGCTTGGACGTGCTCTGAAACATGCTTTAGGCGCCCAGACTATTCGATTGTCAGATATGTTTGTTGACATGTCACATTCTTCGGATGCCTGATGAGAAAAGTGCGAATTGTGAGTGCGCCTCGTCGCCCCGGCACATGTCTATTAGTTACTCGACACTGCCATCTATATTCGTTGCTGTCGGCTGCGATGCATCTCTCACTCATTCGGAGGATGCACCGGCTAGACACAAAAAGTGCAATAAATCTCTGTCGAAGCGCACGATGCAAGATTGTTTCTTGGCTGATACGCTAGATTGTTCTGAGCTAACTATACACTGCCGTGAGGTGATTAGTGGTTCCTGCTCATTACCATAATGTTTTTACCGTCCAAAAACACTAAACTGTTTTAATGATGTTGATGACATCATCAAAATGTAAACAAAACATTTGTGACGTCATCAGTAACATGGTTACAAAAACCAAAAGACAGGCAGCTATGAGAGTAAAGTTACGCAGAGAAGAGATACCTTACTATTTTTTTTAATCGAACTCATTTCATTCCACAAGATTTCTCAAAAGTTTTAATTTCGTGCCCATAATTATAAGCCATACCAAGGGTCTTTCACTCAACTTATGAAGCGTTTCATGAAAGTGCTCAGCATGTTCAGTCGTCAAGATAATTGTTACAAAAATAGGCCCCACACTAACGTTTGTTAGAGCAAAGTCACATAATTACGAAAACGGTCCCGTACAACTGTTTCTCTTGGATAACATCCAAACTCAAGAATGCTATCATTAATTCTTGGATTAATGAAAATTACGACAGTCCACTTGAAGCATACAATGAATATTCAGGTACATACTGGATTAACTTTTTCAGTTACCTGTCAATTTCCACTAAACGATTTGATTCCCTAAAAGTGATGTCAGATGTTGAAAAACCTCAGTACGAGTCTCAACGAACTCATTTTGATATTAAATTCGCTAATTGATTTCACATATAAGATACAAGCAAAAGGGAATAAAAAATAATAATCTAGATTATTGTGCTTTCAATGTTCATAATTAGTCAAGCAACGAGATTCCAGACACAATAGAAAATCAAATGTACGATAATCTGATAAACTCCAATGCATTCCTATTCCTCCTACTCCTGACTATCGTATCGAATGTTTTCATCTATTTCAGACCGTTTTAATGGTGCAATGTTAGAAGTAGATCTCTTTTCATGTCCAAATAAACCATCATGGCGAGGGCGGCACAGTATTGTGCCATAAGTCTAACTACTCGTAGTTTGTATAGTTCATCTATTAACCTTAAAACTTAACGGTTTAAAAACCAATCAGCAGTCCAGCTTCTGTTTTTTTCTCTGACTGTAATAAACTTAGTGCACATTACAGTGCAGATGCTTATAATTCAATCCGCTCAGGCGGTGTTTACTTTTTACTGATGATCACTTCCCGTTTCTGCTATAAATCAGCAAAAGATCGATGGTTTATTGAGGCTAATAAGAATGTTATATTTTAAGTTGGATTTAGTTTACTATTTTCTTCAAAAGCTACCAAGTACCTATATGCAAAGTTTTTCTGACCAGTTCCAGTGTCCTTACGCTTACCTATATGCGCTCCCGTATTCGTAATTTTAGTTGGATATAATTTCAGTGCTACCAAATTGCTTTTCCCTAAGGTATTAATCCTAATCCGTTAATAATTTACAACCAATTGTTTGTTGTATGTAAGACACTGAACTATCATTTTAGCTTTGTGTTAAACTCTTACTTACTTAGGAACTATGTAGACGGAAGATATTTGATTATAGATAACTATTTTCTTCCAAATAAGTCTGAATCAATATTAATACTTAAAGATTATTTGAGCACTTGAAGATAATTATTTTGATACTAAAAAGTAGGGTGGTACAAATCTTACCGATCTTTTACTAATCGCCAAGCATCAAGTAAACATTATGTGTCTATTATAGATGTAACGTATAGACATCTGGCGTCGGATCACATCACTATTGTCATCTATAGTCTATGCTACATTCCTTGTCTATGTCGTTGTTGATAATTCATGATTCTCAGTAAACACGTTTATTATTCACTCAAGTGTTTTAATTATAAAGAACATCTCAACAATCTACTTTACATGGTGTCAGAAGTGGCTACTAACGTGCAAAATGTCTACGAACGACGCAGTGTCCGGTATAAAGCCGCCAGCCAACCTAATAATCGACTCTGATAAATCGACGTGTTGGAAAAAATGGCTGCAACAATTTGACTGGTATGCCACTGCTATACAACTAGATAAAAAGCCAGCTGAGGTCCAAGCAGCAACATTTATGGCTGTAATAGGCCCGGATGCAATTGAAATCTACAACAGTTTCAATTTAAATGACACAGAAAAAAATAACCTACAAGTCATAAAAAACAAATTCAAAGAGTATTTTGCGCCGAAAACCAACATATCGTTCGAAAGATACATATTCTTCAAGATAGAACAGAATGAAGACGAACTATTCAACGAGTTTTTGACGAGAATAAAAACGCAAGCTAGTAAATGCGAATTTGACAGTTTACTTGACGAGATGCTGAAGGATAAAATAGTGTTTGGAATCAAATCAAGTCAAGTGAGAGAAAAATTACTTACAGAAGACAACTTGGACTTGACAAAAGCAATAACAATATGCAAAACAAGTGAGCAAGCATCCAAACAGATCGACGAGATTGAAGGCAAAAACAAAATCTCCGTCGTGAAAAATATACAAAATCAGGATTTTGACTGCAAAAGATGTGGTATGAGGCATAAGCGCAGAGAATGCCCAGCCTTCAACAAACCTTGCACTAAATGCAATAAGAACGGACATTATGCCAAAATGTGCAGAACTAAGAAGAAATATGATACAAAACAGAAAAATAGAGTGAATTTATTAGAAGAAAGCTCAAACTCAGAAGACGATGTATACATATCTGCTATAAGTAGCGGAGAAAAGAAAAACTGGACAGAAAAAATACAAGCTGGCAATGTGAAGTTTACCGTTAAGCTAGATACAGGAGCAGAATGTAATGTGCTACCGAAACATTTGATGGACAAAACTAATGCTAAATTGAATGCAAGCCGAACAAGAAATTTAATAAGTTACACAGATGATAAAATGGCAGTTCTAGGGGAAGCAGAATTACTATGTAAAATAAAAAATGAAGAAACTAACATAGTATTCAAAGTTGTTCAAGAAAAAGTTACACCAATCCTAGGACTTGATACTTGTGAAAAATTAGGACTTATAGCAAGAGTCAAAACATTGAAAGAAAGTCAATCCACAGATGACATATTCGAAGGCTTAGGCTGTTACAAGGATTATGAGTATGATATTGACCTGATAGAGAACCCGAAACTTGAAATTAAACCGCCAAGAAGAATTCCACATGCTATAAGAGACGAGGTTAAACAAGAACTAGACAGAATGGTGAAGTTGGATGTCATAAAACCTGAAACAGAACCTACTCCTGCTGTGAGCCCTATGGTAGTTGTCAGACAAAAAGGCAAATTAAGAATCTGTATAGATCCATCAGATGTAAACAAAAACATTCTGAGACGTCATTTCCCTCTTACCACATTAGAAGAGATTACAGCTGATATAAAAGGTTCTAAATTCTTTGCACTGCTTGATTGCACAAAAGGATTTTGGCAAATTAAGCTGTCAGAAAGGACACAAAAGGTATTAACATTTGCTACACCATGGGGGAGATATTCCTTCAAGAGACTACCGTTCGGAGTAGCGTCAGCACCTGAAATATTCCAAGAAATCTTGACAAACTTACTTAGTAAATTCAGAAATGTAAGAGTAGCAATCGATGATATTTTTATTCATGCTAAAAGCAAAGAAGAACTACGCAAAACTGTTTGTGAAGTAATAGAAGAACTAAATAAAGCGGGTTTCAAACTTAATAAAAACAAGAGTATTCTTGAGGCACAAAGAATAAAATTCCTGGGTCACATTGTTTCAGCTAGCGGATTAGAAGCAGACCCAGAGAAAGTTGAAGCCATACAAGCTATGAAAACACCAACAAATAAAACAGAACTTCAGAGATTACTAGGGATGGTTACATACCTGAACAAATTTATTCCCAACATGTCCGACCTAACAGATCCACTAAGAGATTTATTGCATAAAAATGTGAGCTTTATATGGGAGAGTTATCACGAAGAAGCATTGCACAAAATAAAACAAGTACTTCAAAATCCGCCAGTACTCGGACTATATGACGTTAATAAGCCTGTGACTTTAAGTGTAGATGCCAGGTCAAAAAATCTTGGAGCTGCACTTCTTCAAGATGGACAACCAATTGCCTATGGAGCTAGAGCGCTATCCAAATCAGAACAAAACTATCCACAGATAGAAAAGGAAGCACTTGCCATACTTTTCGGTTGTAAGAAGTTCCATGAATATATATATGGTAAAGATCTAACAGTAGAATCAGACCATAAACCACTTGAGATAATTTTCAAAAAAAACATACAATCCGCTCCAGCGAGGTTACAACGCATAATGTTCAATCTTGCACCATACTCACCAAAATTTTTATTTAAAAAGGGTACAGAAATACCCTTAGCAGACTTTCTTAGTCGCGACTGTGATGCATCCAACCTAAAATATGAGCAAGAAGACAATTTAAAAATTGCTGTCATACTACCTATGTCATTAGACGCTAAAGAAGAACTGACTAATGCCACAAGAGAAGATACACACTTACAGCTTCTTCTTAAAATAATAATGAAAGGTTTTCCAGATAATGTCAATGACCTTCCTACGGAACTACAACACTATTTTAACTTTAAAGAAGAACTAAGCTATTATAAAGGCATTATTTACAAAGGTGATAAAATTGTAGTTCCAAAATCACAAATACCAAAAATGTTGAAGTGTATTCATCAAGGACATTTAGGAATACAAAGCTGCTTGAGAAGAGCCCGACAATTTCTGTACTGGAAGGGACAGTATAATGACATCATAAAATTAGTCAAAGGTTGCTCTGTCTGTGAAAAAACTCAAAAAGACAACATTAAAGAAACAGTACTAGTTAAACAGATACCTACACTCCCATGGCAAATAGTTGCATCAGATTTATTTGAGTTGAAAGGAAAAACATACCTAGTAATTTGTGACAGTTACTCTGGATACTTAGATTTTCAACAGTTAAAAAGTCAGTCATCATATGAAGTAATTGAACAACTTAAGAAATGGTTTTCTGTACATGGAGTACCAGAAGTACTACAAACTGACAATGGAACACAATATATGTCCAGAGAATTCAAGATCTTTCAAAAAGAATGGAGATTTAATCATGTCACATCCAGTCCACATCACCATCAAGGCAATGGGCTTGCTGAAAAAGCAGTTCAAACAGCAAAGAACATATTAAGAAAATGCAGTATTGACAAGTCAGATGTTCAACTCGCTCTATTGAATTGGAGAAATACACCACGAAATGATCAATTAGGGTCACCTAACCAACGGCTTTTCAGCAGAATTACAAGATCTCAAATACCTACCAGTGATAATAACCTAAAACCAAGAATAATACAAGGAGTCACAGATGAACTAAAACGACTAAGAGAAAAGCAAGCTAACTACAGTAATAAACATACTAAAAAACCAGGCAATTTTGAAATCAATGATAAAGTAAGACACAAAGTTGCTCATCGACATTGGGAAGGGGCAAGAGTGGTAGAAAAGCCTGAAGGTTTACCAAGGTCAGTAATTATCCAAACAGATCAAGGCCAAATCCTACGAAGAAACTTCAGTCATCTGCACAAGACACAAGCAGACATAACTAGTGACAGAGTAGTAGTACCAGAAAATAAATTAGCAAGTGACCCAGAAGGACAGCAGGTTCCAGCACAGGCCCAGTCACCAGCTGTTCCTCAGACAGACCCAGCACCCACACAATCATTGTATTCAAGCACTCCCTGTCATGAGCAGAACTCAGGCCCAGCTCAACCAGCCATAGCGCCCCGGTCATCAAGGTTTGGTAGGATAATTAAACCAATAGATAGACTTGATCTTTAGATCCTTTATTTCTGAATTATAATTTATAAAAGTTTTGCTGTGTATTGATAAATGAGTATTGTAATCTTACATATTACTTTAACATAAGTTGAGCAAAAACAATAATAATTGTATACATTCGAAATTAAGGGCATTAGAGTTGAATATAATAAGAAGTGTATTGTAATTTTGTAATACAATTAATGTTGTTTGTAGACTTGCAATGTTATTAGTTTTTATATAAAAAAAGGGAGATGTAACGTATAGACATCTGGCGTCGGATCACATCACTATTGTCATCTATAGTCTATGCTACATTCCTTGTCTATGTCGTTGTTGATAATTCATGATTCTCAGTAAACACGTTTATTATTCACTCAAGTGTTTTAATTATAAAGAACATCTCAACAATCTACTTTACAATAGACTTGTATTTCAAGACAAGCCAAAGATTTTCTTTATTGCCTCTCATTTATGAATCAGTGAAGTTAAAAATAAAAACTCATATCGTATGAACGGGGGGTATCGTTTGCGAAGACATGTATTTTGATTTTATTACGCATGCATGAGTGAATATTTATATTCTCATTCTTTGTATGTTCTTCAATGTCTAGCTTTCATTGAAAGTAAAACAAACTCAGAATTAAAATAAAGGTCCAAGTTATGCCCCTTGCAAGATACTTCTTTAAGAAAACTATACAACATTTTGATAAATCTTTATTTCCATAGTGTCGATAGTTATTCTATACCTCAATCGATATAACAACAAAACAATTACATGTTTAATTGGATTTACTAAGCGACGTCTTAATTAGACTTTACTAAACGCTTGTGAACAGTCGATTGAATAGTAGTAGAAGTTGTAACTGTGTGCCTGTAATACTTACAAATTTTTAAGGATTAAAAATTATTGATTGATTGATGATATTGTGCATAAGAATTCGAAACATAAATTCATAATTATGATTACATACTTGCGCGAACTAAAATTTATCTAAAATTTAACACGTAACGCTTTATTTAACCCACGCAGTAAAGAATAACCTGGTTTCGAAATAGACGTAACTTGCACACTTGCACTTGTTTCTCGAATTTATGAACACTTTGTATATTTACCTACT
The DNA here is from genome assembly GCA_963584085.1 of Pyrausta aurata. Lineage (NCBI taxonomy): Eukaryota > Metazoa > Arthropoda > Insecta > Lepidoptera > Crambidae > Pyrausta > Pyrausta aurata. The sequence goes on along the minus strand of OY757259.1, from coordinate 12,070,733 downwards.
CTTGAGTCTTGATTCACGCAGTAAGCTTGGATAAATGTTTTGGAAACTCACTTTAATTACGTTTGGTGTAGATCCAAATTTCCGCACATTTTGCCTATGTATGAGGCTTTGAGTATATAGCCCCCTGGAGATGCCAATACGGACACGCGTCTAACAAATTTTTTCACCACTTTTAGGGGGGAGTGAGGTAAACACGTACAGCACACCACCATTAGATGAATAACTCAACAGACACAAATTTTGCTGTGGCGATAAACGCACACTACAAAAAAATTTAACACATGAAACATTACACGCACACAATCAGAGTTTTCACGTAACTACGCAGCATACATACGAACAAGATAGTGATGTGACACGCGAAGAATGAGTCAGATCAGTTTGCTGAATGAACTGAATGATTCTCGCTGAAAATTTCTTTCATGTGATTTTTTATAAATTCAAGTTGTGAATATGTGTATATTTTTTAGAAATAGTAATCCTGATACATAGTGACTTGATCGGTGATTGATTGTTGTCCATTACAGCGAAATAACCCCAACAAATATTCATTTAACAGGTAGATTAGTCCAAATCGAAGCCTCTTAATATATGATATATATTTACTAATGAGCTTCTAATGATAAGGACACATTTTGATTATTCTATTCTATAAACGTTAATTTACGTAAAAAGTTAAGACAGAATAACACAGGTAATGCATATCTACGAATATTGTCTCAAGAAATCATTTTTCGTTTTACACTGGCTGCATTAGGATTGCACTAGGGTTGTCCTGGAACAATAATAAATAATAATGAAAAAACCGATTTGAAAAAAACTAAAAAGCCAAACATAAATGTTTGTTTTTTAAGTCGGTTAAAAACCGATATGTACGTACATATCGGTAGAACCCAAAAGCCAATAATTTAATGTGATTAAAGGAAATATGCAGCAGCTGGCAGATCTATACTTAAACCGCTCAAGGATTTCAATAAGGCTCTTAAGACTTACAATTACACATTGTGAAGATTGGGTAACTGCTTCAGCTGTTGCTGCAGCTGAAGCACTGGCAGTATTCAATATTGTTGGTTAAATTTTTGTATGTTGGTTCAAGTTGGTTCAGTTACTTGTGATGTAGTGTTAAAAATAATAAAGCAACTAATATACTACACAAAAATTGGCGAAAAGAATACAAAGTTGAGGGACAAAACACGAAAAAGGGGAGCAATAGACAAAAATCGGGAGTTTTTATAAAATAAATTAAAAGTCCGATAACTTAACGGTAAAGTTTTGAATAAAGGGTTCGATAGTCAAATCAGTCAGGCATGACGTAAACTGCCACGTCTTACAGGATTTAGGTCGACTTAACCTGTAAGCCTGTAGCCCTGTATATAGTATATAACATACAGTCATAATCCCGGACCAAATGTATTCCTTTTACCTCGAAATATTTTTATAGCCAACAATTCTTTTCATTTTCAGACTAAATTTCAACATCGTATGACCAGAGGATAAGAAAGTATTTTTTTCTTATTTACCGTACAAGATTTAAATATAACATACATTATACTTACTACTTAATTCAAAATCTAATTTAAAAAACTGATTATAAAACTAACTCCAGTAAGGCCAGTGAGTGAATGATTATGTTGAGTCACATCACTAAGACCGATTCACCTCCGTACCACTGTATTCATGTTTACATTTTTCTGTCGTTTACGTATCGCAACGGTTTTTTCTTTAAATGGAAATTGTACTTAAATACACATTTAATAGTTACTAAAAATACTTAACTATGGTAGGAAACGCGATCTTGTTGCGAATTTGAGCTGTCAGATCGCCTTTTACATGAGAATACTTGTGCAGTACCATTTTTCAAGAGAAGCGTCACGCGATACGGAACGATGCAAAATGGCGGTGTAGCGACTTCAAGTAGTTTTATATAACGCGTTTGAACAGTTGACCAACGTACTTTGCCGGAGGGGGTCGCCCGTGTATGGCATCTCCAGGGGCTATATACTCAAAGGTATGAGGTGATTAATGATTTAAGAAATGTTCTATTCAGGCAGATAGTACTTATTCTAAGTCATTATTATTTCCAGCCTTTAGTCTCAGTATAGGTATGCATTTATGCCTGAGAGCTCTGTTCTGTGGGTTTTCGCTTCAGTCCAGTTTTGGTCCTCTCAGTACGTTCTCTTACATGGTGGACGTGGTTTGCCTCGTCCTCTAGTTTAGTTCAAAATATATACTTTATCTGACTTTGTCTACGATACGAGCAATTTTGAGCGATCTCCACCCATCTCACCATTTTTATCTCGTTTGGGTGTAGCTGTCGGTGGTTGTGTGGTAATAAGCATGAGTTTTTTATGAGGTAGAACCACAAGTAAGTATACTTACAAATAAGGGAAGTTCTATGTAGGTATCACGGAACTGAGGAAAAGTTTAGAAATGCAAACACATCCCGGTTAGGAAATACTTTATTTAAATGTGGGGAGAGAGGAGGCAATATTTCAAAATACTGTCTATGTGCAATCTTAACTGTAAACGTTATTGCAAACGGCTAAATTACATTTTTAAACTTTCACGATACACTAAAACTACCGATCAAAACGTCAGGCATAAACATGAGGTAATTAGTAATTATTATGTTTATCGCGATTGCGTTAATCCCCCCATGAGAAAGTGTAATGGATAAATTTACAGACACTCCTCTTCTTTGATTGCTACTTACATAGTTGCGATTTCAGATGCGGCTCACTTGACGTGCTGACATTACTTAACCCTTCATGCTTTCTGTTTACGTGACGTAGCAGTCGGATAAAATCAAAACCACGACACATATCGTGAATCTTGAAGGCTACGATTACATCGAACGTAGAGCAAGTTGAATGTATCGTAAATTACGATTACGATTCGTAATGACTTGCCGTCGGGACGGATTGACGCAAAAGTCACGGTCGAGCAGCCTTGCCAGGTAGATTTTCCTAAATGCTTTACTGAATAACAAGCCTTTGACTGGACTCAAACACATGCCATGTTCAAGGTATTCCGAATCGTATTCTACTCATTTAAACCTATGTTCCAATAATAATCAGGTTTGAAATTGCATCGCATCTTATTTCAGAACTTAAGACTTCTAATTATCTATAAATCTAACGAAAGACGATTTGATGTTTCGATAGAGTATTTACTTACTCAGTATTATTTTATCTTTAGCCCTCAAGGTTCTTTAAATTACATACCGAACATTCGTGAATTGATTTCACTGTTTCTAACCGAACAGCTGGCTCCATTGTAATGTCTGTTAATTTTAGTTTTCTAATTTTGTTCCAATAACACAAAAAAATCGTCAGTCAGCTGTAGTTACCGGACGCACCTTTGAAATGAAAACAGAAGAATTCATATTGACTGAATACGTAGGTGATTCGTAGTGCAGATAAACTATAAATCTTATCGTAACCTATCCTTGGAACCAGAATTAAGAAATCAGAAATAATCAACTAAACAGAGAGTATCACTTCTAAAACTCACATCACTGAATTGGCAAAAAAACTGGTGCGTATGACGTAGATTATCAACGTGTTTAAATCGTAGAACACAATTGAGGAAATAAAAATTTTAAAGAGAAACAGCCGTTGCACTTAAATTGAGCAACAAAGTTAAAGAAAACTAAGGCATTCTTAACAATGACTAAGGTAACAACGAAAATAGATAAATCTAATCTATATGAAGTTATAAAAGATATGGTGCATAACCAGAGCATCCAGCAACAATTACACGAACAACCTAAACGGTTTCTGGAATTAGCCCAACTGTGATAAATAAATTGCGAGGCGACAAGTTATTTACATACACAAACGCTACCAAACGCCTCATCGTTGCTTGCCCGAAATCCTGACCTGTAAACGAATGTCGGAATTTTCCTTACGCAAGAAATACAGAATGAATGAAACTTGGAGTAGAAAAAGTAAAGTATTTTTGGAACGGTGAACTTTTTGGCTGGAGCATCTCAGAGCAACAGCTTTTAATATTATTATTTTCTTTCTATATTCTTATATATTTCGATGTTTGGAGACATCGGTATTATTTTGATATCCATGGGTCGAGAGTTCGAGAGTTCGAGACCAAGTGGATACCAGACTTTTAAGGCAGTTGAATGTAGTTATGAACCTGATGTTGACTGAAGAAATTTTCAGACAATTCTGCATGTGTTTAGAATGCTGGCTTTCTGTTAAGTTGCAAAAATAAACTCTGGTAAATCTAAGCTTCTTATTGACGGGATTAGCTGTACTGGGATGACTATTATTGTACTGTCGATCAATTTTGGCAACAATTCTTATTTAATTTTGAAATTAATTGTGTTATTTATCGTCTATCTATTTACTAATAATCAGGTCTGTTAGAAAATCTTCATTAATTTACTCCATCGCGTTTTTCAGGGTTCTGAGATTTCTGCTTGCTGATTTCTGAAATCATCAAAAATATGGAACAACCAAAAATACAAGTGATTTTAATATACATTGATAGTTTAGCTTTAGTCTACTAACAATCGGCTTGTTTTCTACCAGTATTCGGCTTGCTATTCTTATTCCACACATGGCTAATTTACGACTGCATTATATCGTTAAATCCAAAACAGCTTGTCCCAATTAGAACTCTAGCCGTGACAATACAAGCACGATAAATCACGCAAATGGCTGTGTTTGAGCTATTGCAAACGCAAACCATAAAACTCAGTTGTTAAATTTGAAGCTCCACCACTGTTTAAACTGTGAGACCGAGTCGACCATGAAATCATTGCATCGTAAACCGATGCCCAGATTCATTACTATAATTAGTTTATTTTAAAATACCAGAAGGGTTATTAAAATTTTGTTTGCGTTGCTGATAACGATAATTTATTTTAACAACACCGATAGTTACCATCGTTAATTAAAATGGAAAATGCTATAGACATAAAAATATTACAAATGTGTCTCTATTTATTATTTATAAAACGGTCGTACCTATGTTTAGCATAGATCGTCCTGCGGCTAACAATGATGATGATTAGTGTTATAATACAATAAAAAAATCTAATATTTTGTTAGCTATCTAAAGCCACTCATGGTGACCACCACATTACAAAACCACACTGAAATGCGACGGATTATTCTACAATTTGTTCCAGTAACAAAGCTGCATCCATATTTTACTGACGTTACATTCATTCATTCATACGATCAATACTGTCGTTAAGTCTAGTCAGAACTTGGGCGGCTTGATAAACTCTGACAGCGAGGTTCGTCGTTGCCTTGCAAACAACCCTTCGCCAATTCGCACTGAGCGAGCCCGCGTGGTGGAGTATTGCTCGTACTACCTCATACTTGAGGTAAGGCCTTTGCCTAGCAGTGGGATGTTACAGGCTAAGGCTTTTTTACTATATTCATTCCAGATGCGAGAAGCTGTGTGACATGTGATAAAGTGCTAGAAGAACTAGAGAAGATAGACGACGACACCGACACGTTCGGCGTCGACTTCGTCAAGATCAACGACAAGCGTCTCGCGAAGCAGTATGGCATCACGAAGTTCCCCGCCCTCACGTACTTCCGTGAGAAGGAGCCGATCATTTACGACGGTAAGGACACTGTCAGCGTCTAATATACAAGATGTTTCAAACAACGAGAAAAGAATGAAGGGAGCTTCTCAGAATCATTAACTTACTTAACAACTTTTTCCTAGAAAACTAAAAAACATACCTTAATTTTTATGGAGAGTCGTTTTTTTTTGCATATTCGACCCATGTTTCTCGGAGAAAATTGTTAAGTTACTGATTCTGAGCAGCTCTCTTCTTCACGCGCTAGTTTGATACACCTATCGCACTTGGAAACCCAACTGTCAAACTCAACTATTATATTTTATGGCTTATGCAACTTAACTCCAAAGCCCATAGTTCTAGAAATTTTACAATTCATACATTCATTCCAATATCAACCCAAAGTGATTTGAGTGATTTCTTCCTAAAAAAGGTTTTTGGGGCTTAGTGGCATAAGCATATTATTTATGTGCATCGGAGTCGATCGATGCGATGCGATGCGATTAGCGATTAGTAAATTAAAAGCTGTTCATATCACAGCAAAAGAGCTGAACTTACTACCTACGTCATTGTTTCCAAATGATTGCAAACGAAACATTTTCAAAATCAAAGTGAAATATGTTTGACTTTGAATAGGCTCCCTCCTCCATCACCTACTTTATGAACTGTTGCAATTTATTACTAGAACATGATGAATATCTTGAAAGCACACCAAACTATGGTGCATATTTTTAAATCATTCCGTAGTGAGTAAGAAAGTGATGCTATAACTTCAACAGTTTACAATAAAGTACAAGATCTATTTAAACAGTCTGTCAAAATGCACGCCTTAGTAAAACATCACATCAACAAGTCTCAGAGTTATTGGTACTTTCCGTTATGTTAACAGTAACACAAGTCACGAGGCTTAGTAAATCAATGCGTTAAAATTTGCAGGAGATCTCATGGACGAAGAAAGCGTCCTGGATTTCTTGACGAGTTTAGAAGCAATGGACCTTCCTGACCGGATAGAAGAAGTGAACCAAAAGATCCTGGGTAAAATCATCGAGGACACTGACTACGTAGCCGTTCTCTTCTGTAAGTATTCGAGTGTCTTCAGCGCTTTGTTCTTCATAGACTTCATGAGCTATTGTGGTAAATTCGTTTTCAAATACCATTTCAACTAACATTCCGGCCAAGGCCAATTTGTAAAGACTTTCAATGTAGCTCTATCGAATAGAGATTTTTCTCTGTCATCTTTGATCATTCATCGAATCATATCTATGTAGAAGTGAAGACGAGTATGTAAATTGTGCCGTGTGTTTTGACTGTGTTTTTGACGTAGGTCCTGATCACAAAAGTTGCGGCCCATCGAACAGTAAGTAAAGGCGGCATGCCCCTTTCAATGTCAGTTTGGCTGTGACTCTTCTCGCTTAGTAGATTAGATATTTGTACGATTTTATATTTCAGACGCGCTTCACGCTTTTCGGTATCTTTAAACTGGTAAGCGATACTCGTTATCGAAATGCCTGATACGAAGTCAGATTCTGTTATTTTAAACGAACAATTGGTGACGAATGCATCTAATTAAATATTTGGTACTGTATCAAGAAATCGATGCAGTAATATGAGTTAATATGAGTCACTGGGAATATCATTAAGATATAGTAATCATATCATATTGTGTATCCGACCAACTTAATTGCATATTGACATTAATTCCCGTGACCGTCATGGGCCTAATAATCTGTCCTATAACTCTTAGCGCAGTTTATTTTCGATTAGAGTCAGGGGTTTAAGATAAAAGGCCGTTCAGTCTGCCTGATGTAAAGGAAAGCCAGAATCAAAAACGCGTTTGCATTATCGGGCGGTGAGGCTGTCTATTTCGGGCGAGCTATTTGTGTCCCGCCAGCAAGCTCGGATTGACGGACCGACCTGTCACGCCGACAACTACGTCAACCGTACATATTCTCTCCCTAACGACCGTAAAAACTATCAAGACCCCCCTATTTTTTATCATCAAAACAACAGATTTAACGATCGACACTTTGTACTCTTCAAAATTATGATACTGATCAGATGACCTTGACCCAAATTTTTGATGGAAGACCAAACAGTTCACGCTAGTAGCATGCACGTATTTATTTTGTTTACAGATCCTATTTATATCCAACCATTATTTTGAACTTTAGACAAATTATATTAGTACACTTGTGTAATAATTTATGGAACAAACACCCCATAGAATAGCTGTGATAACTATGATGAATCCTGAAAACTGTAGAAGTTTAGAATGTTTTATTGTTGTTTTCACGGCGAAAACTTCGCACATGTTGTAAATTGTATGGTATGCAAAGCTGGGTACATAAAAATAGTTTCCGCTTCTTTATTCCATTTATGCCAAGCGTATGTCTACTCCATAAACCAGACTGAGGCATCTCAGATTCCAATGCCAATACACATTCTGCACGATACAAGCTTCATAACTTACACACACTAAACTTTCCGGTAAAGCACCGACCCAATTAGCGACGCTAACAGCACAGCTTCATCTCCTAGTGGCATGGGGCGACGAGGGATGGATTAAAGGCTGGTTCCGCTGGTAGGCGAGGGATTTAGCATATTCTCCGGAATGTTTCAGACAAGCCAGAATGTAAGAAGTGCGCGAAGGCGCTTCAGGAGTTGGAGAACATAGACGACGAGGCCGACCAGCTTGGAATCGGCTTCGTGAAGATACACGACGAGGAACTGGCCGAGGAGTACAGTCTTGGCGAGCTGCCAAGGCTGGTGTACTACAGGCATCAAATACCTATTATCTATGAAGGTTTGTGACTCATTTTTGCGGTTACTGACGTTTGCATTACGAAATTCGTCAGAGATTTTAAATGTACTGCTGTGGTGTATTGCGTCAACAATAGCCTCTCAACAATTTTGATGGAAACTGCTCCTTTCAGCAGATAACATTTAACATGATGGTATATTTTGTGACTATGTGAAATTAATCACTTTGTTGATCAAGAAACAAGCGACTTCGGATTTTTTATTGACTACTGGTGGTTATGTTTACGTTACCAGTCCTTTATGTATTTTCTCATCATTATTTACTTCCATATTCCAGGAGAACTGAGCAGAGAAGAGGATGTTCTGGAGTGGCTGATAGCGAACAAATCGACCGGTGATGAGGAGGACATCATTGAGGATGTCACAGCGAAGACCCTGAACACCCTCATCGGAAACGTGGACAATCTTGTTGTGCTGTTCTGTAAGTTACTTATCTAAGACTATCAGTCAGATTTGTAGATTTTCACATAACAATAACACACAGCCAACTCTTTTAATTAAAAAACCATCTTGATGAAGCAAAAGCAGATTTTTGAATGCCACTCTTCTTTGAATGCAATGCATTGCATGCAAAAATTGGTGATAATAGATTGATTGTTGATTGGTAATCCAAGCGAAGGAAATTTTACTGATGTAATCTAATGAGATGATGTTTATATTTCAGACGATCACGGCGACGATGAATCAATGACGGTGCTGGCAGAGCTTGAGAAAATAGACGATGACTGCGACCGCCACGGTATACAGTTCGTCAAGATCGACGACGTGAAGGCCGCTAAAGCTTTCGGCATTGACGACATCCCGTCCATCGTCTACTTCGAAAAGCAGATTCCCAACGTTTATGATGGTAAAATCATACCTTAAAATAATTGATTCAGTCGTATTTGTGTTGTTCGTTTCATTATTAATTTTTAGGCAAAAAAAAAACAATAAATCATAATCATTAAGTTACCTGTCTTAATATTAATTGAAGTTAACATTTGTCCATACAAGATTCTATTTACTGTCAAAAACAAGATTTTGATTTTCTAAACGGCAAAATATATTTTTTTGTAGGAGATCTTGAGAATGAAGAAGAAATCTTGGAGTGGCTGGTTGGGCAGCTGGAAAAGGATGAGATCGAAGATGTCACCGATGAAATGCTGGACCGTCTGGTCAAGGACGGAAAAACAGTCGCCGTGTTATTCTGTAAGTTTTCTTGAGTAACCAACAATAATTAACTAACCAACACTAATTGTTTGTTTGAAATCTTGTTATAATTAATGTAAATCTTGAGTTGGGTACTACCTTTTTATTTGCAGATGACAATAACGATCGCAAATCACAAAGAGTGCTAAACGAATTGGAAAACATTGATGACGAATGTGATCAACTTGGCATTGCATTTGTGAAAATTGACAATAACGAGGAAGCTAAAGAATATGGCATTGAGAAAATACCCATGCTGCTGTACTTTGAGAAGGGTATACCTACGTATTACGAAGGCAATCTAGAAGAGGAAGAGAAAGTTTTGGAATGGCTCAGATACCAGACGGAGAGCGATGAAATCGAAGACATCACTGACGAAATGTTGGATCTAATCATCGAGAAAATGCATTACGTCGCTGTGCTCTTCTGTAAGTATTTTCTGTTACATTTTCTACGCCCTTAACATTGGTCAAACTTTTGAAACGATGCCAAATCTTTAAATTACTTTGCCGCTTTAATATTGTTCACCAATAATTCAAACTTCTAATTTAGTTTTTACTATTCTGTCAAGAACTGACATATAAATGAAATACAGTTTATCGAATTTATTTCAGACGACAAGGACCAGAAAAAAAGCCAGAAAGTTTTATCTGAATTGGAAAACATTGACGATGAGTGCGATCAAAATGACATCGCGTTTGTTAAAATAGATGATGACAAAGAAGCTAAGGAATACGGCATTGAAACGATTCCAACAATGGTCCTCTTTGAAAAAGGTATCCCTCACATCTATGAAGGTGATTTGATGAAAGAAGATGAACTCCTTGGTTGGTTGCTTCACCAAAAAAGGCATAGTGAAATTCCTGAAGTTACTGATGAAATGATGGATAAACTAATTGAGAACACTCCTTATTTGGCTGTTATTTTCTGTAAGTATTTTATGATTAAGAAGTAAATATTGGCATAAATTATAACGCTTTGAATTCATGATTTTTCATGTATTAATTTTATATAGATGACAAAGACGACAAACAAGACATCAGGATCCTCAATGAACTAGAGAACATCGATGATGAACTGGAGAAGGAAGGCATTGTTATTGTGAGAATGGACAACGATGAGGAAGCTAAAGAGTTTGGAATCGACCATCTGCCCACTTTGGTATACTTTGAAGAAAACATCCCAGCGATTTACGAAGGAGATCTGATGAATGAGGATGAAGTGTTAGAATGGCTTATTGAACAAAAAAACAGCGCAACCATCGAAGAGGTTACAGACGAAATTCTTACTGATCTAATTGAAGAACACGAGTACGTCGTTGTGTATTTCAGTAAGTAAATAATTTATACCTTAGACAGGGAAATCAAAAGATGCGTAAATACTGATTGACTTCAACTTTTTTATTGTTTAGGTGGAAGCTGTGAAGAAGGCGAAGAATGCGACAACATCTTGGACGAACTAGAAAATATCGACGATGAGTTAGATGAGACTGGTATCATTTTCGTTACGACTGAAGACATTTCCTTGGCCAAGAAATACGGGATCAAGACTTTCCCTACGCTCGTGTTCTTTAGAAACAAGGATCCATTGATTTACAAGGGTATTTTTTAATATATTTGAAATTATTTAAAAATATCATGCTGTGTTGGCCGTGCATTTATTGATTTAAAACTTCATGCACAAACTATAGTAATGCTAAAGCATTCTGTACTAGCCAACCATCTAATCGTAAATTTAATTTAAAAAATATATTTATGTATTTATGGCTAAGCAGATATTTTACCATGATCGTACCCAGATGTCAGGTAAATAATATAATAAATATAAATTTGATACAGGTGACATAGAGGATGAGGATGAAGTTTTGTCATGGTTGACTGACGAGGATACACTGGAGATTCCCGGAAAGATTGAAGAGGTCAACTCAAAGATGTTGGAAAAAATACTGGAAGAAAATGACCACGTCGTTGTCTTTTTCTGTAAGTTTCTCACATAATACCAATCATAGATATAATATCAATTTACTAAATATTTTATTCTTCTAAGGGCTGAGTTTTCAAACGTCAGATAAAACTTATAAGACTAATTTAAATGTCATTTACATAAAGATTGCTGACAAATAGGTTACGTTTTAAATTAGTTAGTCTTATTATATTTTAATCGACGAATATTTCTTATCTGACATTAAAAATCGAGCCTTAGTCTTAATATTTTTTTTGGATTTCAGACAAAGAAGGTGACAAGAAATCACAGAAAATATTGAGTGAGCTAGAGAACATTGATGATGAATGTGAAGAAAAAGACATCGATTTCGTCAAGACATCTGACGAAGGAATTGACAAAGAGTATGATCTTCCTGACCTTCCAGCATTGGCCTTCTACAGACACAAGTTTAGGACAATCTACGAAGGGGACTTAATGTATGAGGAAGCCATTTTAAAATGGGTTTTAGATCTACTCGAGTCTCAGCCAGATGTTATTGAAAATGTCGATAGGAAGACGCTGAAGGATCTTATAAATGACGTTGAACATCTTGCCGTCTTTTTCTGTAAGAAGTATTTCTATTAATTATTAAATATTTTCATACAATAGTATAAGAATTAATTAAAACATTTCACCTTTTTAGATAACGAAGATTGTGATACATGCGATGAAATTTTAGAAGAACTTGAGACCATCGACGATGATACAGACAAACACGGAATTCAGTTTGTAAAGTCCAAAGACGCGAAATTGGCTTCAGATATTGGTATTTTCAGCTTCCCCGCACTAGTTTACTATGAAACTGGTGTACCAATTATGTATGATGGTAAGGCATTTCTTTCTTGTTTTATAGAAATAACATTATTATTATCCTTGGTTTTACTGGGTCTTTGTATATTTTGTAATACACTTATGAAATTAACGGAGACATGTGCAGCAAAATTATCTTACAATTTGTGTCCTGTTTATAGGTGACTTAAAGAACGAAAATAAGGTTCTCCAGTGGCTTGTAGATCAGAAAAGTAAGAATCCACATCCATTTAAATAAACTTATACTTTTCTTATTATTGATCAAAAACTTGATTTACAAAAAAATAAGACGCAATATATTACGTGCATGACATCATTCTCGAATTCTTTACAATAAAATGTTACTATTTTACGCCTTAAATGCTGGATGTTTGAGCTGTGTCATTTTGCATGACAGTTACTAATGCCTGCAGGTGAAGATAGCCACCGCCAAAAATATAAAGCTAATACTAAATCGAAGGCCAGTGCAGATGGTGATAAACAGTCCTCGGGGTTTCGGAAAAAAGCTAATGTAGAAACAGCTAGAAAGAACACTCCCAAAAATACAAAACCTGCAGAGTGGAAGACTATGGGAACACTGAAAGTCAGGTTTCCTGGAGAAAAGTCACGTAATACTGGCAAGAACGTTGTAAGAAACGCCAAAGACGAAAACGATGATGATGATAACGACGATGACAATGATGACGATGAAGACGATGATGATGAAGAAGATGATGACAACGACGACGATGACGATGATGAAGATGACGATGATGATAAGGATGACGACGATGATGATGACGACGACGACGACGATGACGACGACGACGACAGTAATGACAATGACGACGAAGACAATGATAAAAATGACGATGACGACGATGAAGAACAAGAAGACAGTTTAAGTAAAATTAGAAATCTTTTTAAATCAAATACTCCTCCTAAAAAAGCAACTTGGAAAACGGTTGGAAAATTAAAAATTCGGTACCCAGCGGGCACTAAATTAGGAAAAAATGCTGTCAAGTCAAAAGACGACGATGACAACGACGACGACGAGGGCGATGACGATGATGAGGATGACAATGACGATGACGAGGGCGATGACGATGATGATGATGACGATGACAATGACAATGACGATGACGACGACGATGAAAATGACGATGATGATGACAATGACGACGATGACGACGATGACGATGATGATGAAAATGGAGTTGAAGATGACGACGATGACAGTGACAATGATGACGACGATGACGCCGACAATGATGACGACGAAGATGAGGATGAAAGCAGTATAAAAACTAAAAGAGGAAAGGGAAGTGGTAACGTAAAGAGTGCGCGTCGTCAACGAGCAAAAAATAACGATGAAGATGATGATGACGATGAAGATGATGATGATGACGATGAAGATGATGATGATGACGACGATGAAGATGGTGACGAAGATGATAGCTTTTTTGGTAGAATAAAACGAATGTTCACAGGTAATGATTAGCATTGGACCCCGAGAGAACCCTGCACGGAGGCACGGATCCAAAACCCGTCACACATCTGCATGGTCGAATACGGTACCTGCATGGGTCCTAACCCAAGCTGTCGCCTGCAGTCATTCGCGAGCGCTTACCTTTCTAAATGTTTTCAATCTTATACTTACTAACCTCCATCTAGATTAACGGCGCGATAACTTTAAATGCACAGTATTAACTTTGTATCTTACCTTTTATACGGGTTTAAAACAACAGATTTTTACTGACTGCAGGCGATCGCTGTTTCTACATTGGATTGGGGGCGAAACCGGCTGTCCCAAAAATGACTTATGAACCCTACCAGTGCTGTCCTACTAAAGTCCAAAGCCCGACCAAAGTAGCCAAAGCCACGCCGACGAAGGTGCCGCCCAAGAAACTCGACAAAGGGAGAGAAAAACTGCAGCCAGAAAAGCCGGTCAAGGGCAAAAACAAGGCGCTGGCCAAGCCAGACAAAGCGTCCAAGGGGAAAAAAGGTTTATTCGAGTCTGACAATATTTGGTGGTGGTAAACATCTAGTCAATGTACTTACAGTAATATCACCCCCGATATTACTGTAAGACGTGCACGCGAGGCCCCAAGTGGACACGAATGTTACTGTTCTAGTTTTCAATCCTTGTCGAATTTCGTTTCACCTCATCTAATATATTCTGGTCTAACGTTGCATCGTTTGCCACTGCACAGTGCACATTAACACGCTAGCTTTATAACCTCGTGTCCCTTGGTCCCCGCAAGCACTTAACAGGGTTGAATGTTGTAACATGTAGCATGGACTGCTTTCGCTACTCTTTCAAAACCAACCACGCGAAAGCAGTCCACATTGGTTCATCCTTTCAAAGTATTATGCTTAACTGTAAATTTGAGATCACAAAACTAAATATTGGGATGTCTTCAGACATCATACAGGTGTACAAATCGTTCTTAAGAATGTTAATTGATTCCAATATTTAGAAATTAAAGTTAATAACATCAACATAAAGGCATTTCTAAGTGTATTTTGCCGTGCCATCCTGAAAGACTTATTGTTGTAAGGATTTCATGTTCATATAGTTTTCTAGTAATCATGGAATCTCATTATTTTGTATGACATTTATTGAAAAAACTATTTTACTTTTAGATTATTTAATCTATAGTTCTTATTCTTTTGTATCTCATCTTTAAATAATTTGTTTCACATTAATGCAATGCCAGGTATTTTTCTGTAAGTTAATTCATTTTCATTTTGCAAATCAAAAATAAGTACCTACCTAAACGGAAAGTGTTAGACGGGTGGGCAATCATCTTATTCGGTCTCTCAGGGGAACACATCAGAGTTTGAATAAGATCATCCTCCATGCCGTTTAGTGCTTATCGCTTGCAATCGTGCTGGCGTTGTGTGACAAATGTCGATATGTAAGTTGTATTGGTTGGCCGAAAATTCGCATGAATGTTTATTTATATTGTTACGTTGAATTGTTGAGTCGGCGCTATCAATCTTTTGTTAAATAAATACATTTTCTATTAAGTTCTGTCATTACTCATTTACACACGAATGATGTCAGCATGGTATTGCTGTAGTTGTATCCGCGCATGCCATTTATTGGATGTAAAATGGTGAGTTCCTAAATTGTAATAAAATGGATGTGGTTTCTTTATAATATTTTGTTAGAGTACCTACTTTTCAGCATTCAGTAATACATGAAAATATTTTAGGGAATCTATTGGACGAAAGTGAGGTCTTAGATTGGATGGTAAAACAGAAGGAAGATGAAAGTATAGAAGAGATTGATCGCGACACTCTTTTTAAATATATTGAGACAAAAGAGTTTCTAGCTGTCGTTTTCTGTAAGTATATTCATATATTTTTTAGAAAAGTCAGTTTCATGAATTCAAAATAACTGCTTTCTAATAACGGAATAACTTTTGCAGATAAAGATGACGATCCAGGTAGTCCAAGAGTTCTAAGACATGTAGAGTTGATTGATGACGAAGCAGCAGAGTATGGGATAAAGATAGTTAAATGCAGTGATCGACTAATGGCCAAAAAGTTTGGATTCCGTAATCCACCTGGGATTACGTACTTTAGAAAAGGAAAGTACATAAACTACGACGGAGACATTGACGACGAAGAAGAAATACTAGATTGGCTTACTAATCCAGAAAACATGGAATTGACGGATCACATAGAAAAAGTTAACAGAAAGATGTTCCACAAAATCAGACAAACATCGGATTACGTCGCTGTATTCTTTTGTGAGTGTTCTTTAAAATATGTAGAAGATCATACAATATCCGTTAATTGAGTTGATAAAAGTCTTGGTTGTAAGCTCATTGTTCCAATTATTTTGCACATATCACATGTTTTAGACAGTAATGACTGCAAACAATGCCCCAGAGTGCTGGCTGAGATCGAACATATTGACGACGACGCGGACGGCGCGGGCATCAATTTCGTGAAGATCGACGACAGACAGATGGCCAAAGAATACGGAGTGTTTGCACTACCAGCAGTCTTGTTCTTCAAAATGGGATCGAAAGATCCTGTAATATTTGCTGGTAAGTAAGTGCTGGTAAGACCAACAGATGAGTTTTCGTAACACTTGCTACAGCAGGAACACGGTACATCAATTTATTGAAATGGTTTGCTGATTATTTGAAATGTACTATTTTATTTCCCAACAAATTTTCTTTAGGCGATCTATATGATGAGCATCAGCTGCTGAACTGGTTACTGACTCAGAAGAACCCAGCTGGGGATGTGATCGAAGCTTTGGATGGGCAAGAACTGCTTAAAGTAATAGAAGAGTCGGGATCTCTAGCGGTCTACTTCTGTAAGTTGCTCATTGAATATCTGCCACAGTTGTACACTTCACACTTTAACACCACTGTCTTTTACATGTTTGATTTATGTGTGTAACTATCTTGATAGGGTATTTGACGAATAAGGTTAAAGATATATAGAAAACTAAACACTATGGTGATATAACATGAATTTAACTCTAAACCACAGTCAACCACCCTATGAATTGTACAAAAACATTTCTCAACAGGCTATTTGGCTTTATTTGTTCTATGTAACTCTATTAACTTGTTGCTTTTTAATAGGGAACAAAACATTATGTGAGATTTGCAATTCAAAAGCAGCGAAAAAGGCGTTGAAAAAGAAAGACAAAGACCACGAAGAGGAAGAGGGGCAGGAACAAGAGGGTATTCATATTGTGCAGTCAATGCCCTTTGGGCGTTTATCCCAGTGTTCGAATAGAGTCCTAGCCCTCTAACTTGCCCCATATTGTGTAGTCGCATGTTGCATGCTTTTCATTCTTAGCATAGGCGCATATCGTATTTTAGGCATCCATTCAAGAACTCTTAGAAATCAGCTCGATTGGATCAAAGACGATCACAACTATGTCTCATTTCTAAGATTTTAAAAACAAGTTCCTTCGTTGTATTGTCGCACTGTGCTGTCTTTTTGATACTTATAACGTAAGTCTAGTTAGAATATAAATGCACAAGTAGACCCCTTTAGTAGTACTGCATTCTACGCAATACATGGTTTCCTCCATTAGAGATTGCTCACAAATCGTCAAAACAACCTAACTGGCAATAGACTTTGATGTTGCAGACGGCCCCGACTGCGAGCAGTGTGCGGGCATTCTGGAAGAGTTGGAAAACATCGACGACGACTGCGACAGACATGGAATCAAGTTTGTCAAAACACAAGACTATTCCATAGCGGAATCGTACGGAGTAACCGACTTTCCCGTTCTGGTATATTTTGAAAGCAATGTGCCAAACGTTTACGAAGGATCTTTAGCTGAAGAAGAAGAAGTACTCCAATGGCTAATCACTCAGAAGACGGAAGATCGCATAGAACTTATTACACGAGTGATGCTAGAAAAGATGGTTGAAGAAACACAATATCTAGCAGTATATTTCTGTAAGTTAACAACGTCATTGACTGGCAAGAACATTTTTATGTTTTACAAGATGATGAATGTCACATGTTTCCAGATAAGTTGAATTGTCACATCTGCGACCACATCTTGGAAGGTTTAGAAAGCATTGACGACGAATGCGACGTTTATGGTATACACATGGTCAAAATACAAGATCCACAACTAGCCAAAAGATATTCGATCAAGACTTTCCCCGCTATGGTGTATTTCAGGTAAATGCGGATGTTCTACAACCGTTGAAGGTATATAAATAATATACAGATCGTATTTTAATATGATAAATAACTTTTTGTTCTCAGGAACGGCAATCCTCTCTTGTTTGAAGGCGATTTACAAAATGAAGAATCAATCCTTGAATGGCTTATTGACGACGATAACAGAGAACTGGCTGATGAAATTGAATCGGTCAACGAAAGGATGTTAGAGAGGTTGTTGCAAGAATCGCACTTACTTGTTGTCTTTTTCTGTAAGTATGTTGTCATAAACATAGATAAACTGTAAGTAGACAAATGTGTCAAAGTTAACGGGAAATCGATTTGCAGATGACGATGAAGATTGTCCAGAATGTGAGGAGATATTAGAATCTTTGGAACAAATTGATGGAGAAGTCGACCAGTTTGGAATTGATTTCGTCAAAATCGCTAGTCCAGAAGCAGCTGCCAAGTACAATGTGGTCAATATACCCACGCTTATGTATTTCCGTAAACAAACCCCGATGCTCTATGACGGAGACTTACACCAAGTCGACAGAGTTCTGCAATGGTTGACATCTCAGGACGTTTTTGAAATTAAAAATGAAATTGAGGAAGTTAATCGTAAAATGCTTGACAAGCTTCTGGAAGAGAACGAGTTCTTAGCTGTTTATTTCTGTAAGTATCTTTGAGCAAATTAAATACAAATTTATTTAGAAATTCATATTTAAACTTATGAAAATCTTTAATCTTATAATCTAGATGAAAAATCCCCTGAGAGTCGAGCTGTTTTGGATAAGTTGGAGAACATTGACAGCGAAACTGATAATTTGGACATCACCTTTGTCAAAATGCAAGATCCTAGGTATGCACGTAAATGGGGCGTGACGAAATTGCCAGCAATCGTTTACTTTAGAAAACGTTTCCCAAGTATATACAGAGGTAAGGTTCCTCCAATATAAATTCAAATTCAGTCTAACTCTTTGAATGAGGGATATAATTTAATCAATCGGATTTTAGGTGACATCATGTCGGAGGAAGAGGTGTTGGAGTGGCTGAGAAAGAACAGATTCAGGCAGCCAGAGCTGAACATATTTATGTACGCGTTGATCGCCTTGTCAATAGCGTTCATAATGTACACAGCGTTCCTGCTGCAGTGCTTCAAGCCAGCACCACCTGCGCCAGCGCCGCATCCGAAGCAAGCGTGAGCCATCCGCTGCAAAGACTTTCAATCTTTTGTTTCTAGGTTTACTCTGTTATGACGTGTCGGTCTCCGAGGCCGCGATCGACTCTCTGATTATGACTGTGCGATCTTTCCGCCTTCGGTGATCAATTAGAACTATCTTCGCTCTGAAGGTTCCATTCAGTAGACAGATCGAATCTTGTTTAGACAATTACACGTTCTTGGGATCAAACTTTTACTTGGATAGAGATTTTAGAATACGAATGCCTAAATTTAGTTCGGAATATATGACGAGCACGATTACTGGATTGACTTCTATTAAAAAAGGACAGATTCTCTAGACGTTTAATGGTATTTGTGAGACGTTGCTTTTATGTGAAATCACTTTGACTTAACTAATATTTACGACGCCCTTATAAGTTTTGTTTGTTTAAGGCATTTTGTTTTTTTACTGTTAACTTCGTTAAGACTGTATTTTACATCTTTTCGGTAGCAATACCTGATATTTGGTGTGAGATAAACCATTTTCCAGTGTGGCCATGTCTAATCCATGAAATATTAATTATATTCGCATGGGATCTGTCCGTTAATACTGTAATGACTTTCATAGCCTCTTAGATTTCGTTGTCTCAGTTGTTTGTGTTAGATTTTCGGAGCTTTTGAATGATGTCACTTTGTTTGAAATGTTAAAATTGATATTAAATCGGATTGTTTTGTCGACTAACCTTGAAAACTATATTGCCAATAAAGTTGTATACGAGGGCTTTAAGAAAATCTGAATGAATAAAATAACAAATTAGAATATCGGAACACTGTAACATCAATCAATATATTTAGTGGCTTCGTTCAAAAACTCCACATTTTTGCGTGAATGTCCGCTGGGCGGGATACGTGGATTTAGACACGATGCTTTGAAAATAAGTATCACTTTGTGGGTGAAAACTAGGTGCAGCATGGCAAGTTACCATCTTTAGTATTTTTTCCCAATTAAAACGTTTATTTTGTAAAAAAAACATCGTGTCTAGATCCCATGGACTGAGGCCCGCATGCTTCTACGGTACTTTCATGACTTCTCTCGATGTATTTTAGTAAATTAACATTTTCACTATCCATGCATTAGCATACACGTATATAATGCACTGATGAGTTGGCTCGGTACATCCGTGCATTACATACATTACACTATTAAAACCTAGTATACACGACACTGGAATATTGGACTTGGGGCCGTAAAAGTGTTAACATTGTATAACACCACAATTTTATAGCACAGAAAATATTTTACTTTTAATTTAGGTTAGAGTAGTAACTATTTAAAATTTCTTACTGATAATGAAGTCTAAAGTAACTTAGCTGCATGCCTAATATATGTATCATTCCCGCTCTCTGTATGTAATATTGTTGTGTATAATTATAATGATACCTTCATTAATGAAACGTTAAGGGAAATAATGGAACTAAATGCTCAAAAGAGTTGGTGGTGTGCGAAGACGCGCGCATTCGTTAATATTGTATATAAAATGTAAATATTTAAAATGAATAAAAATTGTAAAACTTTTGTGGTCTTTTATTCCAACTTTTTTAAAGTAGGTTTATCAAGTCAATAAGCAAATAAGTGCTCGTTAGATGTAACGGAATTCATCACGATGTCATAAATGTAAAATAAGTCCACATAATCAAAAAACTATACCTATCAGTTGATAACAAGCTTGGTTTCTTCATGGTTGGGGATGTACTTCGCTTTCTCACTTTCAAAAAGTTCAACAAGCTTGTCTATGAATTTCGCGTGAAGGGCATCAACCTCTTTCTGCGAAGGGTCTTCTACTTTTTCCACTTCTATCGGTGCTCCCACTGAAAATAAGACATTGTTTTATTTTTTATACATAGTGGTAGCTTAACAAAATCATGGACCTATGCTAAAGCGAAACTTTTGACTACCACCTATTGAGAGACCCATCCCAGTTAAAATTTCACATGTACTTAAAAAATGAAATATGAAACCAAAAATTGCGCACGGGCGGGACTCGAACCAGCATCTTTCTGGCTAACCGGGCCAACTGCTCTTCCAATTGAGCAACCGATAAGATAAGATGCTGGTTCGCGAGTCCCGCCCGTGCGCAATTTTGGTTTAATATTAATTCATCTCTTAAGAATAAAATATGACACTGTGAGTGTTAAAAATATTGGAAAACAATTTCACATGAAAATAAATAAAGGACATTAATTAGTGAACGACTGAGATCTTATGAAAGTTAACGAAAATCTGACGAAATCTACGCGTGGCTCGTTGCATGCATATATTAACAGAGTTGCTTGTCTTAGCTCTTTACTATTATACCTCCAAAATTCTCCAAAATTAATTTACAAGGGAAGCAAACACACAAACTTGCAAGCCTTTCTGCAAGTTTTTTTAGTTTCAGTATTACTTAGTTCTCTGTATAACTTTTTTTTGCAGCGCCTGGGAATCGGACACCTTTTGATCATTTTTTCATTTTATTTTGATATCTTTCGTTTTTATTATTTAATGTCCTTGCTATTTTTAAAATAGCGAGTTTATGTATCTGTCTTATTACCTCTTGTGTGTCAAATAAATAAATCATTCATTCATTCATTTTGTACATTATGAAGCAATAAAGTATTGAGTATTGAAAGATTTCGCTCTTAAATATTTCTTAACTCACCGACGATGTTGATAGGAACTCGGAACGGCATAAAACCGAAGGTGTATTGAAATACACCCCTCCCAGTAGGGATGACTGGTATCAGGCCGGTGAACCTCAGGAACAGCTTGTGGAACCTTCTCATCAGGGAACCTTCGGGGTAGTTAAAGTTCCGAAATATACTCGTCTCGCCGAATGAGAAAACTGGCACTAGAGATGCCCTGTAAATAAGATATTTAACTTAGGTACTGTTTAAAAAAGTGTTTTAGCGTCAAAAAGTGATTTGTGGTAAGCATTTTCTTAAACACTGGGTAAACAGTGTATAAGGGTGAATTTCCCAACAGCAAATTTTACGCGGCATGAGTGAAATCGGCAGTGCAGAGTGATACAATGAGGCTTATTTATTTTTTTTATTTATAGAAGGCGTTATCCCTTATACGAGACCATAAATATTTTTTGATTAGGACTACGTTAAATTCGGAATAAAAAATGATAAAGCACCATATTTTTCATTTCGGTTGCGCGGTCAAATCCATTTTTCTGTTTAATTTCCCTTATATAGTAAAAACTTTTGGTTATTTAGTATTATTGCTTATTTCATTTAAATCGTGAATAGTTATAGTACTATCACATAATAATTTCATAATTTAATCTATTTAATTAAATGACTTATAAGTAAAAATGCATGTGGTCAAATAAGACTTTTCATATCGGTGAATTTTAGTTTGTCGAGAATATTTTTGCGTGGGACAACTCTAGCTCCCTGCCCCCGCGCTAAAACGCTACATACCAGTGCCGCCTCAATGCTTAAAGTAAATAGACGTGCTCCGCTTGCTCCGTGTTCCCGCCAAAAAAGTAAGTAGTTGGTTTCGGTGACATGGGACAATTTATTTTTCATTTCCGCAGGTTGGAATATATTATCATCCAATTATCCATAAAATGTATGAAATATTTATTGGTATCCTTCCCAAACTACGTTTATTAGTGTGGTATTAATAACGTTGTGACTTTAAAACTTTTATTGTTATGTTAAATTATGTCGTTGATTTTAATATCGGTGTTTTCATTTCGGTTGATTCGGTGGCCTAGATTGACCACCGAAATGAAACAAAATTCACCGAAATGATAAAAAATATCATTTCGGTGAATTTTATTAATTCCGGTGCGTAAATTGTTCATATCGGTGATTGTTTTTCTCATTTCGATGGCTTCATTATATCATTTCGGTGAAATCTATACTATATTATACAGCTGAAGAGTTTGTTTGTTTGTTTTTTATTTGAATGCGGTAATCTCAGGAACTACTGGTTCAATTTGAAAGAATATTTTTGTTTTGCCTTCCTTTTTAGGATTCCGTACCTTGAAAGGTAAAAAACGGAACCCTTATAGGATCACTTCGTTGTTCGTCCGTTTGTCTGTCCCTACCCTTTTTCTCAGGAACACGTGGAGGTATCAAGCTAAAATTTAATCAAAAGCTCTGCGGTCCCTTAAAGCTGTAAAAAATCAAACTTCTAAGCCAACACAATAAAAAGATACAGCCGTTATTGCCGTAAATATCAGCAAATTTCCGCAAATTTTCAACACTCGAAAAGGAATCAAAACCTATCTACAGGGTACTTCCCGTGAACTTAGAATCTTGAAATTTGGTACAAAGCAATATCATTTATAGTACAGATACAGGAATAATTGCGGAAACTGTATTTTTTTGTTATATCATATAAAAACAAAACTTACTGCCCCTTTCTTCATGAACGCGTTAAGGTGTTAAATGAAAATTACAATGACATACATAATGAACTATAATTAAGATACAAATTATTAATTCAGCGAAAAGCGTCGTCATTTTATTACAAAATGTCACAGAAAAAAAGACGCTTTAAATTTCCATATAACTACTATTGATTCCCACTCTACGCTCTGACCGATCCAAAGGTTCCCATTATGCTAGCAGCATTGCCTCGTTGAATAGCAATGGAAACCTGTTGAACCAGCCAGAGTGGGGATCATTACCCTTATCCCTCAGTCTTTGTCCCAACTCTTTGAAAAGTTCGCGTGCCTCATCTCCCCAGGGCCCAGCCGTCTCCACAGCGATTGCAACAAAATCATACTCAGACTTTAGCTCAGCATACTTAGTATGTTTTAACTTGGCAGCATTTTCCGCCGCTGAACCTGCTGAAGTAACAGGCATACTGTAACTTCAACAGGTTCAGTAAATGTGTCTAACGCATGTTGCGTCCCATAAGAGGCTACGCCCTCTTCGCCATGGAACCAACGTTAGGCCATCTGGTCTCTTACCATCCATGCGGGACAAGCCTGGTGGGTCTAGGACGCATGGAATATTTACGGAAACCGTGGCCCGACGCACAAATTCATTAATAGAATGGTATAAATTGCACTTGTAAAAAGCAACTGTGAACCTGTGACAGACGAGGAATTGAACCCCGTGTCTTACGCAATCCGGGCAATTAAGTTTGTATGGTGACAAAACACTATAAAAACAAAAACAAACTATAATAGAATGGTGCTTCGGGAACCGCCCCGCACAGCTTTGGCAACTCAGTCCATGGTGGCCGTTTTCATCTACCATCACACCACAAATACAGCGATGTGGTTCACAAACTTTGCTGCCCAGTCTTAAAGCTACTGCAATTCTTAAGGAATTGTTGTCGAGAAGCGTACCCAACTGTGGAGACGGCAAAGCATGCAGCCAAGCACCAGATTCAGGTTTTGCAACTGCTTTAAGGCATGCCAACATCACGCTGGAACCTACGGGAACGGAGTAAAGGCAAAACGCACAGAAAATGTCGAAGAGGACCGCTAGTAGTGTTGTTAAACTATAAAGTTTTTTTTAATATGATATGGGTTTACTTTTGTCTCTAGACTACACCAGACGAGGCACAGACAGGGACGACGATGAAGCGAGCTCACCCAGAAGAAGCCTGTTCACTCTTTTTCTGAAAATAACAGGGTTGTAGACCGATGGAAACACATATGCGGGTAGAGAGTTCCACTCTTTTGCTGTGCGCATTATGAAAGTTGACGAGAAGCGCTTAGTTCGAAAACTTTTTAAACGCGCTAATCTCAGGAACTAATGCTCCGATTTAAAAAAAAGGGTTAGATAGCTCATTTATCGGAAAAGGTTATTGGCTATACTTGGTGTCCTTTAAATAGAGGTCCAGCCTAAAATAGGTGATAGGCTAGACAATGTCAGTCATTAGAAAATATATAAAAAAATGTAAGTTATGTCCTTTTCAAGTTGTGTACATTAGAAAATCTACCAAATTGTCATCTAGTGATGGGTTTTCGACTACTGTTAATACAAATACTTTTTTTACTTGTTTATTTTGCGATGCGAGTTAATATAGCCGAAGGCCTATTTTATTTGTAAATCAGGTTACATTTAATAATAAATAATAAATGAAAAGTGAAAATTTGTAGTCACAGTAGTCTAGCTTATTAACCGTATTGTGTGCATTGCTGTTTTTCCGTTATAATAATATATGAGTCCTGAAAGAAGGTTAACTTCTGCATACGGGATACTGTAAAACATCACGCTACAACCTACGGGAATGGAGTGAAATCAAAACGCACGGATGCAGTCACGACGAACCACGTGTTTTAGTGTATAGAAGTAATTTTGTTAAAGGTTTTCGGTGGGTGGATAAGTGTTGTCATTTCGGTGGGCGAGTTATTTCATTTCGATGAATCGTTTTTTCATTTCGGTGACATCAAAACTTTGAAGTAATGTATCTTTTTAGTTTATCAAGATATTTTGATGGCGTTACGTATTGATCTAAACAACATCAAGAAGTATCATAAACCATAGTTTGAATTCGAAAAATGTTAAAAATAAAAAAGTTCACCGAAGTGATAAAAAAATCGACTTTGTTGAAATTGACCCATAAAACGTCGTCTTAGTGGGACTTGCGCACGATGATTTAACCCAGGATTACGTCTGTCTCTGTCAACGTTAAATAAAGTGACAGAGACAGAAAGATGATTTAATCCTGGGTTAGCGTAATCTTGGGTTAAATCATCGTGCCTTATCGTGCAAGTGGGCCTTAGTTATTTGTGACTGTAAATCTTCCGCAGATTCCCTTAGACCCAGACCCTCGTACTAAGCGATGTTTGGCTAGGCAATTTAACTGCAGAAAACTTGCGTCAAACTTATATTGTGTCGTGGCCTTGGTGGGAATTTCAAGAACAATAATGAATGTTCACAAAAAATGTGTAAAGTCACTCAAAACTAGATGGTGAGAGATGTGAATATGTGTAACTTTGGTTTACTTTTATTACGCTGCCATTATTTAAAAAACTGTACATACATTGTGAACTAATGTAGTTTAACATTCTATCCAAGAAAGCATTATGGATCCATCTTAACTGAGTAATTAACTTAAATAACATATTTATAGTACTCACCCGGTTGCCAAAGCAATCCGAACAAATCCCTTCCTCTCTCTCACTCTTATATTGTACTGCCCCGGCTGCATATCCAAAACCTCAGCTGTTCCGCCGATGCCAAGATAAACACATTTCCCTTTCTGCTTCTTAGGATTCAGCAAGTACTTCAGACTTTCAGGAGTTGACGAACACCATCCCCAAGCCAAGAACATTTCCCTCATAAAAGGCATTAAGAAACGACCTCTCAGAGTGATCATGTTGACGGACAAGCCAGGAAACATCTTGTGGAAGCCCAGGGCGTTTGAAGCGAAGGCACCGAAAGCCCCGAATGAAGCCACGCCATGAGGAAAACCGGCGAATATGTAGTTCTTAGAAGGATTTAGTTCAGCAGTCTTGATTAGCTTGACAGGAAAGTAGTCGCAATAGTACTGCCACATTCTCCAGTTACGAACCCAGTTGGATCTGAAAGTTTAACGCGTATTCAGATAAAAAGACACCGGTCGCTTAGAGGTGGTCTGATTTAGAAATTTACTGGCGATGTTAACTTTTATAAGTTTATACACGGGTACTTTTTACTTTTTTTAAGCGTTATTAACTTATAACAGTAAATTGGTCTTTTCTATATTCTACTTTTATCTTGGTACTCGCTTTTTTGGGCAGGCAGGAGGAGTTTTTTATTAGGGAAAATTAAAAAAAATACTGTCAAAATAGGGATAAAACTCACATTCTACCACCGTGATTGCAAACTTCTATGTCGTAGATCATCCACCCGATATACAAAATGGCCGCCCACCAATAATCGGAGTACAGCATTTTGAACAGCACGTAGGGACAAAGAAGTGCTCCCAATAGGAAAATTAGCGTCATGATACAAACAACTAGTGTTTGAAGACGTCTTTGAAGCGGAATATCTCGAGGCGCCCATTGGATGTCCGGCATTTTTCTGAAATTTGTAAGAAAATGGCAGTATGTAGGTAAGGTACGGTGGGTCTCTGCCACATTACTTTCCAAAGAAAATTGCAAACGTTACTTCAAGCAAAAGACGACGCAAAGTGTAAGCGATTTTGGCGTATAAGGTAAATTAGATAAATTTATTCAAGAAAAGAATTAAGACACACAAACAAATCGAACAATGGATCTTAATTCTACTTATGTTCTAAAGGTGATAAGGCGGCGATGAACTCGATTTAAGTACTACCTAAATACAAGTTTTGGTGAAAATTTTCAATTGTAGATTATGACAAGACTATAGCTTTATAGGTAGTATCTGGATCTACTTCACGTAAGTATTTTGATAATCCTTACGCTACTCACACTACGTGACTTAGGCCTTGACTGTAAAATAATGTATTCTTTCCTGAACTAGTGGGAAGCCAGGTCTGGTAGCTAACTGCGAGTAGTATTACCTCGTAAATAAATAAAAATAACTTACCTTTTCACAAATATATTCTTTCGACTCTGAATGAGTCTTTACGAGTGGTATTCACTAGAAGTTTATATTGTTTAAGTTATAACTACATAATAATTAAATCACTAAAATAACACGCCACTACTCATCCATTACACGATATATTTAACTCTAAAACTAAGTGTTAAGGGGTACGTGCGTGACGTCACTCCTGTTGCGTCCTCTATCTACCTAATTATGTAATTTTTAGGGTTCACTTCCACAATTCAAAGTAAAACCATCGTTTCATAGTCTTCTGTAGTTGTATTTGTGTTCTTGCTCCCATTTCCAGAGTGCTGTAACACAAGTATGATAATGCTCAAATTCATTATGAAACTAGCTCTAATAAAATTTTATTCTGAGCATATTAGTTTGGAATATTGC
The DNA here is from genome assembly GCA_963584085.1 of Pyrausta aurata. Classification (NCBI taxonomy): domain Eukaryota; kingdom Metazoa; phylum Arthropoda; class Insecta; order Lepidoptera; family Crambidae; genus Pyrausta; species Pyrausta aurata. The sequence goes on along the minus strand of OY757259.1, from coordinate 12,042,663 downwards.
TATGGATAGTTGACTGCTTTATATTATAATATGTTACTCAATAGAAGGTACATGTAGAGTCAAACAAATGCTACCTTCCGGCTGCATGAAATCTGCAGCTATCTCGAGAAAAAAAAGTATATTAAAAAAAAATTAAAGCACCCGTTTCAAACGAAACTCTTCTTTAAAGACGACTCGGTAGTCGACAAAAAACTTAAGTAACGTTTTGTTTTTTGTCTAATAAATCATGCATACGCAAAATACAAAGTTCGTTGAATATTAACTATGTAGTAAGTTAACTGGTAGAACAGACAATTTTAGATGCAAAACAATTCTTTTTAATTCTGAAACGGTTATTATGTTGTAGAAACTGTTTAGATTGTCAATGTAGGCATTATGTGATGTGACTTATCGTTTCATTTTAGGTCTACTTTTACCTCCTATTCGGATTTAACTTTAAACACACTGGGTTTTCCTTGACATTTTAAAAACAATTAAAGTAGAGCCGACTCGCAACTGACGCGCGAATCATCCCCCGCACCCCGCGCCTTCCCCAATCAAAAAAAAGTGGGGCGCGCCTTCGTGGATGGCACTATCTATACAAACCTCCTCTCACATTTTTGGTGTATGAGAATCCTCAATCCGGGTAGAGACTAGATGTAATGAGCAATTAAAATGAGAACATATTTTTGAATCATTATTAAAATTTATTGTAAACATACTTTATTACTGTAAGTAACAACTACTTAAAAAATATATGCACTTTTCTTTCATGCTGAAAGAATAATTTAAAATTGTTGAGGCTTTTATTTTCGGTTAAGTATGGCGTACATATTTAATAGGAACATATTTTGAGCCCAGTGTTCCGTTTTCATTATTTTATTAGCAAAATAAGATAAACCTTTAAATTCAAATTACAATATCAGTCTATTCGAAAATAATGTAAGCAAGTAAATTATTAAATGGATATCTTCATAATTACACTTTACAAACTAAAATTGTCTTTATTTTTTTATTATTATTATTAAAAAACCGGCCAAGTGCGAGTCGGACTCGCGCACTGAGGGTTCCGTGCCAACTTTAACTGAATTAGGGATTCTTACTTCCACTTAGCCAAAATACCACAATATTTTGTTGACCGCAAACATAACTTTGTATTTCATAGTGTTTGTATGAAAGACAAAGTTATATTTGCGGTTGATAAAAATGTGCTATATCTCAAAAACTACTCTTCAGATTTCGCTCAAACCAATTTTCGTTGAAAGTTTTTATTAAGATCTACATCATATATATTTTTCAAAATTTTCACTACAAGGTTCAAAAGTTAGATGGGGGGGGGACGCCCATTTTACCACTTTGGAAGCGTCTACATCTCAAACGTTAGACTTTTTGAAAAAATGGTTTTAGAAACCTCAATGACATTTTGAAAGATCTATCCATAGACACCTCACACGTATAGGTTTGGGTAAAAAAAATTTTTTAGGTTTTAGTTTCATGTATGGGAGCCCCCCCTTAAATTTCATTTTTTTTAACTTTTAGAACATGAATCGGAAAGCGGTTCACAAGATACATAGACTTACCAAGTTTCAGCTGTGTGATGCTAATAGTTTTAGAATAAAGTGGCTGTGACATACGGACGGACAGACAGACAGACAGACAGACAGACTTGACAAAACTATAAGGGTTCCGTTTTTTGCCATTCGGCTACGGAACCCTAAAAAGGTACTCTGTGGTAATATCACAAAATTGTTGTGATGATAACAAAGTGTATGATTTATATGACACGTTGATTATATCAGAGGCTTTGGACTGGGTATTAGGAGCCGGGAAACACCCGGTTCTTAAGCTGCGGGGCGGAAGGCTAGAGGTAATCTACCACACTATCTTCCCTTATTCAGAGAACTAGCTATTGCCAGCGACTTCGTCCGCGTGGAATAGTGACTTTTTTCTCCCGTTTTTTACACATTTACTACTATATCTTTGCTCCTATTGGTCGTAGCGTATATAACCTATAGCCTTCCTCGATAACTGGACTATCCAACACAAAAAGAATTATTCAATTCGAACCAGTAGTTTCGGAGATTAGCGCGTTCAAACAAACAAACAAACAAACTCTTCAGCTTTATAATATTAGTATAGATGACAAAATCTCCATCGACAAAGAGCCTAGCTCTAAGATGATGATGAAGTTGATTTTAATTGAACGTACAAAAAATTTCTAACTTCATTAGAATTATGGACCCTACTGTTGCGGTATAATAAGGCATTTTTTCGTTTAAATTAGATTTAGGAATACTTTTTTTTTTAAATCTATGTGATGACAAGGCGCACATCCTTGTGGTTCGGAAGATGCTTGGATTTCTCCGAATCGAAGAGTTCCACTAGTCTCTTAGTGAATTCTGCATGGACAGCATCAACTTCTTCTGGTGAAGGGTCTAGATTTTTTTGAACTAGCATCGGGGTTCCCACTGAAAGACGAAACAGGTTTTTGTAAGTTTTGTAGTAGGTATGCCAGTTAGGTATGAGAAAGAAACTAAAAAGTTTATCTTTCTTATTTTTGGATAAAAGGCATAATTACATGTTTAGGCTAGTCAAATAAGTATCGTATACTTTGAAATTTTTAGGAACTTTTTGAAATCATAACTTTGTGACTAGTTAGGACTCAACATACCAAAAGTCCCAGACCGTATCCCTTGAGCCAAGACGACGGGCAGGGTTTGAAGGTTTATCGGAAACTATGCGTTTAATCAACATGAGAGCTACTACAAAATTAAAGCTGTTAAAATTTGGTACAAGTTTAATTTATCTAAGTTTTAAACCGACTTCAAAAAAAGGAGGTTATCACTCCGTCATTTTTTATGTGACGTCTTTGAAATTAGATAATATTTGAGTATAAATTAATAAACTTTACTACATAGACCGTATAGATATAGATAGGAAAACTGGGAAATAATTACCAATCTACAGTAATATTAAACACTCGCTTCCTACTGCGACTGCGACAGCGCATACTTATCTCCCTTTCACACTCACAGGCCTTCTGGTGAGGCGTAGTGCTGCACTGACACCGCAAAGTTATCGATAATGACGTGCGCACACGGTTCACTCCCTAGCGCGAGAATGATTAACAGCCGCAGAGGAAGCGAGTGTTTAATACTACAATAACAACACCTATTTATGCACTTACCAACAGTAGTGATCGGCGCCCTAAGAGGGAGGACCCCAAACGTGTACTGGAACAGCCCTCTCCCGACCGGGAATATGGGAGAGATGCCAGTGACCTGCCTGATCTTCTCCTGGAAGCGCCTCAGCAGACTGTCCTCAGGGTTGTTGAGTGGTCTGAACACGTCCGGTTCACCAAAAGAGAATACTGGCACGAGAGGCGCCCTGAAAAAAAAAAATATATATTGAGTAAGTTAAAAAAATAAACCGCTATTAAAAAACTTCTTGGAGAAACAAATTCTTTTGGATACGGTGCTTGAAGTGCATATAAGTACTCTGTGTAGTGTACTTATGAAAGCTTGACATCTCACTTAAAGCTCAAAAACTACTGGAGCTCTATTTTTGAATCACTCGCTTCAAGATGGAGAGTGATTTTCGTTTGAAGATGAAAAAAGTTAAAGGAAATAACTTGTTTTCGAACGAAAATCACTCGTAATATTGACGCGAGTGATTCGACTATTATAAAGGGCTTCTGGCATTGAACTACTATTACTACGTATGGAAGAGCCATTCTCAAAAAGTTTGCTCATGGCAAAAATGACGTGTCCGCTCAGTTTGGGTGTGTACAAAAAATTTACTACACAGTATTTTGTTAAAAATAATTTCTTGTCAGAAAAATAAAACATACCTACTAAATTTACAACTGAATACTGAAATATAGCTAAATTCAGGCATTGAGTCTCACTATTTTTGATTGTCCCAAGCACTTTCTAACATGTTTGAACAAGAAATTATTAATGTTCCTAATTTTCATGAAACTTATTATGGTATTTCTCTATTTTATTGAACTATAATCTTTAATCTTTTATCATTAAATAATGCACTTTTTTATGAAATACGCTTAATTTTATAATTTTAATTTGTCCACTAACATGGTGATTGCGGAATTCCAAGAGCGTCACGGGCATTTTTCAAGCCTTAGAATTAAATTATTTCTATAGTAAATTTTTAAAAGGAATACGGCAACACTTGCATGTTTATTTACAACCGCCACTTTGGACTGTGGGCATTCAGTTGACGCAAGAAAGTGTGTGCCGAGTGGTCGCGTCACGGCGAATATTTAAGAGGCTTCCGCTAGCGTTTCGGATTTAACAAGGTTAGAGTTGTTCATTGATTTCTCAATATATGAAATTAGAATCCATTGCTAACATAAATCAAGAATATGTGCTCATTATTTACAAAGAATTCCTAATAAAGTAGCAACATTTTTTAACAGATATGAAAGTGTAAAGGCGTCACATCCTAAACGTCACGTTTCCACGAAAGTGACGCTAAGGAATACTTAAGTGACTCTTTGGAACACTAAAGCTGGGTTTACATGTTATCAGACATTAAATTTGATTTTTAGACAATGTGTTAAAAAAAGCAGAAAAATTATAGTTAAGGAAACCGTAACAAAAATAATTTTATCTGACTGCGCCAGGAGGGTTATGTTTTTCGTGAGTATCCGAAATCTCAAAATAACATTTTACTTCTCCATACAAACTGGTCTCAGCTGATCGGCGATTTAGTATGGGGAAGCCATTTTTTTACGATTTCGATGTTGGTCCCATAGAAGAAGTTGTTGCATTTGAGCAGTAGGATCATCCCCTTAAAGGATTATGCACTTTTTTGTATCATCTTGTATATTAGATGTAGGGCCGCTTGTAGGTATATTTAAATGTTTAAATGTAAACCTAGCTTAACTATTCTTTAGCGTCACTTTAGGGTTCAATAGCGTCACTGTCCCATTTTTGGAAAAAAATAAAATATTAAATAATTAACAGAAAATAAACAACAAATATATATAATTTTTTTGTCACATTTTAAACGTTATAATGCGCTTCTATTTCATAATTATTTTATTTAAAAAATGAAATTGTTTGGGTATATTCGAAAAAATTTATATGTGAAATAAACAGTAAGTGACGCTTTGGAAATGTTTTGCCGAAATTGTTTATTTTTGTTCATTGATTGTTTATTGTTTTTGTTTAATTAGAAGCCTAACATTGTTGATTTGAAACTAAGTAAATTTTTTGATTATTTTACTATTGGTTGTTTTATTAAATCACTAGCGGCCGCCCGCGACTTCGTCTGCGCGTTTTGGTTTACTTCGATCCCATAGGTCGTACGTAGCGTACTGTTTTATAGCCTGCAGTCATTGAACTACCTTTAACACCTTGCCCGATTAATATTATGAAAGCCATCCAACACACACTCATGATTCTAATCGAACCAGTAGGCATATCCTAGATTAGTGCGTGCAAAGTTGAAACTAACAAAAATCTCTTTAACTTTAAAATATTAAAATAGAAGTAAAGATAAAATGTTGCTATATTTCATGAGCACATAGCTCGGCCTTTAATCTGGTGAAAGTTACAAAGAGGTTTTATCTTTGTACAACGAAATTGAAATACTGCACCTATCGTCAATTACTTTTCTTTCGGGTGCAAGAATTCATCAGATTTACCAGGCCACTTTGAAGCATATCACAGTTGCCTTATACAACCATAAAACAGGCCAGTCTACTCCCGCTGTAGTTACCTATCTTATGAGTTACACTCGAGCTTTATAATTTCTAGTAAGTAATCACCACGTACAACCTTTTTTCTCTATGGTAATCGTCACAAAGAAAGTTTATAAATGTGACGGAAAACCCATAGAGAAGTATTGACTACTCAAATGTCAAAACCAGGCGCGTAAACAAATTGTCAATTTTGTAAAAATAAACAAAATAGTGATGTCCTGCTTATTGCACGAAATTTTTTGATATCGATATCCGGACTGCTTTGCAAAACATTTTAGTTGATAATTTTCCTTGGTTTTGCCTTGGTGTTGACCTATTGTCGTAAAAGTATTCACCACTGAAACAAAACTAATGTAAACTTCTATTTGTAATCAATAAAATCAGCTAGACAAGTTAAAAAATATATATATTTACTTAAATTGTGTTTTAAGTTGCTCTTACATATCACACTTCACCATACAAATTACCTTAAAACATAAAATAATTAAATTTGCCTTTTGCTAAAAAACTTTTTTATAAAGAAAATTATTCATACTCGAAAAAGCAGCAAGTTGTAAACATTAATCAAGTAAGTGCATTTAGTTAAATCCTAGCTATTCCGCTACATTTTTAAATTGAAATGATCTGAAACAAAAATTATGCATTATTATTCATTTCATCTCAATAAAACATTCAAACATAGGGATATACTTCAAATCTAAGCCTCCTCCTCAGCCTCGGGTAAGATGACCCTCAGATCAAGATATCGATAAACAAAACAATACGCACCACCGCACTATTTTATAGTATAAAATAAATAAGTTTTTAAACTTTTAACTTGATGCTATTTGGTATAAGAAACGCTGCTACTATAAATTCAGTTTAAATAAAGTACTTACCGAACTTCATTTCATCGTTGAAAACCCGTGACTAAATAATGATTTGTAAAATCTTTTCGTTTGACCTCATCCATCACACATATCTCACATTGTCTTAAGCTATTTATTATTATCAAACACAAATACAGATTTGCACAGTAATTACAAGAATATTATTGTGAGACTATTTTTCATTAAATTTAATGGAAAACACCATTAAAAACACAAATAATATCCAAGTGTACCGCACTGACGTTTTGTGACTTTGAATTTGACAACTGAGTGAGAGGGACAGTAGTGGATGTGAGTGAGATGAAAGTAAGTAAAATAAAAAGCACCGAGAAGTATTGATATAAATCATCCCCAAAATAACTTTCTTCCCCTTTTTAACCCCGTTACAAGATAAATTTCAAAAAAATTTGATACACAATTTTCTTTGATTTTTTTATAGAATGATTATGCAAAATTTAAATTAGATCGGACCAAGGAATCACGTTGTCCCATACAAACTTTGCACCCCTTTTTCAACCCCTTAGGGGTGAAATTTTTAAAAATCCGTTCTTATCGGATCCCTTCGTCATACAAAGAACACACCTTCCAAGTTTCAGGTCTCTACGATCAGCGGTTTAGGCTGTGCGTTGATCCGTCAGTCAGTCATTCAGGACAAAGCCTTTTATATGTATAGATAAGTAAAGTGCGTGACGCTCAGGAACAAAAAAGTGTACTTGTTGCGGAGTTTCGCCACCACACCAACAGATGGCGCTGAGTGTAGACTGACTCGCGCGACCATTATGATTTTTCGGATCACCTTAATAAATTGTATTTTCTTTATCTATGAGTAAATTGTCTGATTTGTGAAAGTGCGTTTTAATTAGTGTCCCCTACAAAGTGATCCAGTGAGCCGGATAATAGTGACGTCCAGTGAAGTGTTTTTGGGACATTATGTGAGTGAAAAATAATGCAAGTGTCAAAGACTTAGTGCAATCTGCGTGTAAAAGACTCTGAGGATTTCAAGTGGAAATTGTGTAAAGGACTTAGAATATTTACCGATTTGAGGACTTATAAAAATTTGCGTGATTGGGACTTAGAAAAAATTTGTGTTAATTTGGACTTAGAAAAATTGCGGTCGTTTATCTTGGACTTAGAATTTTTGTGTGTCAGTTTGACTTAGAATAATTGCGGTCGATTTATCTTGAACTTTAAAACAAAACATTGCTAAATTAAAACAGTGAACTTTAATAATTAAATTAAAATGGAGCAGTTAATAACACAACAAGAAATTACTTTCGAGCTCATAAAGAAAATCGGAGTTAACCTTAAGAAAGCACCTAAAGCCAGACTGACCAAGGGCTATATACAAACGAGAATCGAGACTTTGAGCCAATATTGGACTCAATTTAGAACAACTCACTTGGAGATAGCAAAGTCCATGTCAGCTGCCGAAAAACGAGAATCGACTTATTTCACCGAAGATTTGTTCGACGCTGGAGAAGATCAGTACTTGACCATCCAAACCAATTTGCAAGACGAGTTAGAGTCATTACGTCAACCTACACAACACAAAATTAGCGAGAAAAATCATCAAGAAGTTACATACCGCAATTTTCCGGAGCATACAACGAGTGGAGCACGTTCCGTGACTTGTATAAATCATTGATACACGAAAATAGCAATCTGAGTAACGTGCAAAAGTTGCACTATTTGAAAAGCAGTTTAAGTGGAGAGGCCGAGCTACTGTTGAAACACATACCTGTAACAGAGACAAACTACGAAAGTGCATGGACGACCCTGAGCAACAGATATAACAATAAACGCGTAATAGTAAACTCAATTTTGAACAAGTTGCTGACACAAAAGAAATTGACTTCTGGTTCAGCCAAAGGAATCAAAGAGCTTCTAGATACCACTAACGAGTGTCTCAACAACCTAAAGAGCAACGAAGTGTCAATTGACAACTGGGATATTCTCATAATCCACCTCATTGTCGGCAAATTAGACGAGGAGACACACAAAATTTGGGAAGAGGAACTTGGTGCTACAAACACAAATGAATTGCCATCATTGCCAAGGTTTTTTCTGTTTCTAGAGACAAGATTTCGAGTACTAGAAATGGTCAAGCCCAACATCATAACAAAAGAGAAATTGACCAACAAACCCAAAACCTTTGCCACTGGCATGAAGTCGACAGATACAAGAACGTGTGGCATATGTAATGGAGACCATGCAACATACGCATGCGAGAACTTAACAAAACTTGACGTACAGGGCCGAGTTCAACAAGTACAAAAATCGAGGTTGTGTTTCAACTGCCTATCAACAAGACACAGTGTAAAGGATTGCAAGAGCAGCCAGTCCTGTAAACATTGTCGTAGAAGACATCACACCATCTTACATTTCACGCGCACGAGCAACAATACATCGTCAGACAATACTCCACCGAGCTTGAGCACACGAGGAGCAGATGAGCAAATTAACCCCACACCGAGTACGAGTAGAGAGAACTTTGATACCATTCGAACGCACCTCGTAACACAAGGACAAAATGCCTTGCTCGCTACAGCGTTGATTAATATCGAAACTGGTCAAGGACTTCGTCTTGTGAGAGCATTAATCGACCCATGCTCGCAAGAATCTTTTGTCAGCGAAGCAACAGCTAAGAGACTTCAATTGAAACGAAAACCTTTAGAAGGACAGGTGACTGGAGTTGACCAAATGTCGGCACAGGTCAAGTACGCCATTGAGACACGACTACATTCGAGAAATAACAGCTTTACTATTCCCTGCACTGCGTATGTCGTAAAGCAAGTCACCGACATCCTTCCTGCTAAGAGAATTAACCATGAGCCCTGGAAGCACTTGAGAAACTTGAGCCTTGCCGATCCTACCTTCTATCAACCTGGTACTATAGACATGTTGCTGGGAGTCAACATTTATACTGAGATCCTTTTGAGTGGAGTTATTCGAGGAGAACCTGGTACGCCAGTTGCCCAACAAACAGAGTTCGGTTGGATCATATCTGGAGGATTCGTTAACCAGCCTAGCGACAGAGACATTGTGAGCCTACATCTAAATATGTCCTTGAATTTGGATGCAATGTTACAAAAATTCTGGGAGACTGAGAATTCACAACTGGAGACAAATGTTCTTACACCATCTGAAGTCAGAGCCGAGCAAATCTATGATGATACTGTGAGAAGAGAGTCAGATGGCAGATACATCGTGGCACTACCATTTAAAAGAGACACACCCATTCTACCTACAAAATCTAGAGAGATAGCACTGAGCAGATTGAAAACCCTAGAGAGACGTTTATCAGATAACGAGAAATTACGAGATGAGTACAACGCTGTGATGAGAGAATACCTTGATCTGAAACACATGGAGCCTGTAAACGAATGTGAGCCAAATGAGAGAGCGGTATATTTGCCTCATCACGCTGTCGTAAGAGAGGACAAAGAAACCACAAAAGTCAGAGTCGTTTACAATGCATCGCAAAAGGGTGAAAACGGAGTGTCACTTAATGACGAGCTTTTAATCGGTCCTTCATTGCAAGAAGAGCTAAGAGATATCATACTGAGATGGAGAACACACAAAATAGGGTTCGTTGCTGACATCATAAAAATGTACCGTCAGATTCTAGTACGACGAGAAGATACTGATTTTCAACGAATCTTATGGAGATTTAAACCTGATGATCTTATTCAAGAGTTTCGCTTACTTACTGTTACCTTCGGCACCGCTTGTGCCCCATACCTGGCCATAAAAACCCTAAAACAAATCGCCAAGGATGAGAAGCATGACACAGCTACTCAACGAGCTCAAGATGTAATCAACCACTATTTTTACGTTGACGACTGTTTATTTGGAAGTCACGACGAGAAAACAGCTATCGAAGTACAGAGAAAGTTAACACAGTTGCTGAGAAAAGGATGCTTTGAGCTACAAAAATGGTCTTCCAACAGCGAGCGATTTATGAAAGAGATTGAACCTGAAAGGAGAATTACAGACCAAAACATTGAGTTAAACAAAAGAGAAACTGTCAAGACACTGGGACTTACTTGGAATATTAAAGAAGACGAACTGCAAATCACAAACAAAGTGAACATTCTAGAAGAGGAGAGAGTTACGAAACGAAACGTCCTATCAGTGATTGCTTCACTCTTTGATCCAATGGGATTTTTAGCACCAACCATCATACGAGCAAAAATATTCATGCAAGAGTTGTGGGTTCTAGGCATTTCATGGGATGATGACCTACCCGAAGAACAGCGGGATTTTTGGATTGAATTTCGGTCACAGATTCCGAAACTAGAAGAAATTAACATTTCGAGATGGATCGGAACTGATAACAACACCAAAACTGTAGAGCTACACGGATTTTCGGATGCGTCAACAAAGGCGTACGCAGCAGTTATCTATAGCAGAGTAACAACGGAAGATGGCCGAGTAATAACATCGTTACTGAAAGCAAAAACAAAGGTTGCACCCCTTAAACAAATTACCTTACCTCGTCTGGAGTTATGTGCCGCCGTCTTATTGAGCAAGTTGTTGAGCCATGTTTCTAAAGCGATGAAAATCAATCCAGAGAATACTTACGCGTGGAGTGACTCCATGATCGTACTTGCATGGATAAAAGGAGACCCGTTGAGATGGAATACCTATGTGAAGAACAGAGTCATTGAGATCAACAACAATATAAATACTACCTGGTCATACGTGGGAACAAAAGAAAATCCCGCTGACCCCGCTTCCCGAGGAGTCGCACCTGAAACATTAAAGGAAAATGAGCTTTGGTGGAGGGCGATTAAAACATGCAGATTTAGAGTATTTGAGTAAGCATCCTGTTATCTTGTCGAAAGACAATAGGCTGTTACCTCTTATATTGTCAGAAGCTCATGAGAAAACCTTACACGGTGGCCCACAAATGATGTTGACATTCCTTCGACAACGGTATTGGCTGATTGAGGCTGGTAATACACTGAAAAGATTTGTGAGAAACTGCATGAGATGCGCAAAACAGAGAGCTGCAACCAGAACACAGTTAATGGGAGATTTGCCAGAATGCAGAGTTAAACCATCAAGACCTTTTTCAATCACCGGAGTGGATTTTGCTGGCCCAATTAACTCAAGACTGAGCAAAGGTCGAGGCAGCAAATCTTACAAATCCTACATATCAATTTTCATATGCATGGTAACTAAAGCCATTCATATCGAGCTGGTCAGCGACATGACGACTGATGCATTCTTAGCTGCCTATAGAAGATTCATATCGAGAAGAGGAGTTTGCAATGAGATGTGGAGCGATCACGGAACCAACTTTGTCGCAGCAGGCAAAGAGCTAATAGAGATGTGGAAGCAAGGCAAAACTTGCATACCAGAAGACCTATCCATGCTGCTGGACAAGGAAGGCACAAGATGGAAGTATATACCCCCCGGCTCCCCTAATTTTGGAGGTTTGTGGGAGGCCGGCGTGAAGTCCATAAAGTTCCATCTAAAACGCACTATTGGAGACAGCACACTTACCTTCGAGGAGTTGAGCACCTTACTGGCTCAAATTGAGGCTTGCCTCAATTCGAGACCTCTGGCACCACTTAGCGACGACCCAAAAGACTTAGAACCATTAACCCCATCACATTTTAATTGGCGAACCCCTTATTGCTTATCCTGAACGTGATCTAACTGACATGAACTTACATTGCCTTACGAGGTGGCAACAAATACAGAAGATGACACAGATGTTCTGGCGAAAGTGGCTAACAGAATACCTTACGAGACTACAACAACGGCCTAAATGGCGTGTCCCTCAGAAAGAGTTCGAAATTGGAGATCTGGTCTTGATTAGGGATTCCCGTTGCCCACCCAGCAAATGGCTTTTAGGACGAATAATCGCGAAACATCCCGGTAAAGACAACTTGACGAGAACGTATGACGTCCGAACCAAAGCAGGAGTTTACACACGGACTGTTACCAAACTCTGCTCTTTGCCAGATATAAAGGACGCCGCGCCGTCCTTTGCGGGGGGAGTATGTTGCGGAGTTTCGCCACCGCACCAACAGATGGCGCTGAGTGTAGACTGACTCGCGCGACCATTATGATTTTTCGGATCACCTTAATAAATTGTATTTTCTTTATCTATGAGTAAATTGTCTGATTTGTGAAAGTGCGTTTTAATTAGTGTCCCCTACAGTACTTGTCTTACTTAAAATCTTGTTAATTATTAATTGATGCCCTGTAGTACATTAAAGTTTTATTTTTCATAAAATATAAGATATATTCTTTTTTTTAAAGTTAATTTAACGACAATACCACATAATGAAATTTAGTGGAACTCCTTAGCGTGACGAGCAAACTTTCTGGGAATGACTCGGAAATGACATCCCGAAGGAACCTCGTGCGCGATGAGTCGATGGTCACAGACCATCAACGCATGCGCGGTATCACAGTCACTCAAACAGATTAGTAAGTCACTCACTCCCGCTCGTAGCGTTAACCAATGTGACATTTGGTCAATTAATTTGTCAAAATGCCGTCTTGCATTTTTAAAACATGCAAAAATAAAACCAACAGGAATCAAAAAGATGCCGGCGTTACTTACCATCGGTAGGAAATTAAAATGTTAACTTAAACCAACATAAATATTTTTTCAAAATGTTATAAATGTTTTGTATGAAATTGCCGCCATTTTATTCGAAAATCAAAGATTATAAAAAGTGACATGCACAGAATGGAAAAGTAGGTAGGTAATAAATAGAGGTTAGACAATGCGATGTTGTGATATTTCTTTTAAGGTGTTTTGCATTGGTAGTTGTATTTTTCTAGAATTATCTCGTATGAAAAATTAAAATGATAAAAATCATGATAAAAAAATAGTAAATATCATTTCGAGTTTTTGACCTACAGATTTTTATTTACTAAACTTTTATTTATTTAGCTCTTTTAAATAACTATTGATCAAAGTAAGTAACGATTAAAACGTTTTGATAAAATAATATTCATTCAATACAATTAAGTTAAGTAGGCACAAAGTCTGTGTCACTTCTGCGGTTTGATATTCAAAATTCAAAATTTATGGAATACGTCAGTCTGTTGACAGTTCACGTCCAAAAAATGCGCACATTTTTTGCTTGGCATAGCGTCTCTATACGTAGTAGTAACAGCTCACTGGCTTCTGGGGCCCTATTTTTGAATCATTCGCTTCAAGATGGCGAGTGATTTTCGTTCGACGTAGTGTCAAAAGTCATAGAAAAAAAATCGTTTTCGAACGAAAATCACTCGCCATATCCAAGCGAGTGATTCAAAAATAGGGGCCCTGGATGGATTTTTGATACTCAAAATTAGAATAAACCTGATTGAATTAAAAACCGGCCAAGTACGAGACGGACTCGCACACTGAGGGTTCAGGCCAAGCGAAAATATCACAATATTTGTTGACCAGCAAAAATAACTTTGTTTTCCATAGTGTTTGTAAAGGACATTGTTCTAATTGCGGTTGTTGAAAATATCCTGTATCCATAACTACCGGTTCGTTCCCGTAATTACTCGTTGGTTAGCTTTGAGTATTTGGTTAGGGCTTATCCGGAAATGATGAAACAAAACCTTAATCATTTGTTTTTGATACTACAATTAAATTATGTTATTATGGCCTATGTTTCATCATATCGACAAAAAACCGCGTTCCACTTACCTACTTGATTAAACGACCGCAACGCTCGCGGAAATTAAGTGGAAGTGGAACGTACCTTAAATGTCATACACACACAGATAGGGTTGCCGAACTATCGAAAACTTAACTATCGATAGTTGACCGCGAACATCATCTATAATAACAATAGGCCTATCGATAGTACCCATACCATCGATAGTATTTACTCAGATAAATGAATATGCGCCAGACAACACGCCGATAAATAAATAAATAAATATGCGCCAGACAACACACCAATTGTCTGGTTTCGTGGTAAGGAATTTTCTTCCTTGTGTTACGAAGTACCAGACAACGATTATGACGGGGGCGTCTCCCATAAATACTTAAATACATATAACATCCATGACATAGGTACAAATATTCGTGCTCATCGATGGCGATGAGGGCTTACGCGTATGAATTCGCCGCTAGGGGCGCTTGTGTACCGTGTGGTCTCCGAAATGTCAAATGACACTGTTTGTGGGTTTGATGTGCGGGTTTATTTTTATTTAAATGAATGTTTCAAATATTTTACAATAATTACAATAATTATGGCAAATACTAGTTACGGATCAATGAGTGAGAGTGTTTTAAAAGGGGGACTAAGAAGATAAATGTTAAATCTTTAATGACTTGCGTACTTACTCCTTTTTTCCTAAAAAAACCGAACTGCGGCATGCTCGATGTATGGTAATATTAAGATTTAATGGCAAACTTGATTTTTATCTCTCCATCATGTCAATTTACACACAGGAGCGCCATCTAGTGAGCACAAATACGGTAGCCCTCATTGTCTTGGTTTCAAAGTAAATAATTTTCTCCCTTTGTGTTACTAATACCAGACAACGATTACGACATTTACAGTGTGTCTGGTCGGTCACCGATGTCCGATCCGTTAAGGCGCTGTAATATGATCGATTTTATCGACAAATCAACTGAAATAAAACATTATATTCCTACTTTTTTTTTAAATCAGCCATTTTTTTTTGGTATCGGAGTCCGGGTGGCTTTATTTGGCAATATCTACCGATGTTCACTAGCTACAAGAATGAAAATGAATTCGTTTGACAGTCAAAAGAGTAACCAACAAGTCAACATAAAAAAAAAACTTAAAAAACCCCATTTACATGTTTAAAAAACACTTGAAACGCAAAAGCTAACATAAAAAAAATCCTATTTTTTTTTACTTTTCAATATAACAAAAAATTTAACCATGAACATAGTTTTTTTGCTCTTTTGAACTTTTGATCAACTTTCGATCGGCCTATCAAAAGACTACCTATCGATAGTGGACTATCGAGCGAGCAGCAACGCTATCTATTATAATGAATGACAGACAGATTGATTGACAGACAATGGAATGGGAATGGAAGAAGATGGAAAAAATTTAAAACTGTTTAATTAAAATGTGTTGTCCTTGTCTTGTCCCATGATAAGTATGCTTAGTTCTTTAGTTACTTTTTATCATTTGGTTTCCCTCGATTATTGCCGTGTAAATGCTTCACACGTGACATTGGCGGAACAAATGTCTCACCCCTTGGGAAACATTAAGTTCGGACGCCATTATGAAGAAGAAGAAGAAGAAGAAGATGGAAAAAGGAAGCGCGCCGCTGATGATTTGTTTACTTACTACTACCGTGTGCTATGGCTATTTGTCGTAGATTCATAATTAATAAATAAGTTAAATTTAAACGTTCTGCATGCATATCTATGCATTTTATGATATCTGCAGTAAATCAGTAAACAAAAATGACTAGTAAACGGTTTCGCTCCGAAAATTGGCAAGATGATGAAAAGGTAAGTAAATCAAGAGTGTCCATAAAAACTTGATGTTTTATTTGTGTTGTCTATCTTTGTTATCTGTTTCAGCAATTACTCCGTCAAATCCTTAAAGACTCAATACACATAATTGAAGGGAAGAAAGGGCTCTCTTCAAATGCGAATAAAGTGAGGACTAGAACATGGGAGCAAATCTTCGAAAAGTAATTGATTGGATTTACGGCCTGTTTCACAATGTCTGAATAAGTTATCTTATTTCCGCATATTAGTCTGTGAGGAAGGGTAGATATATGACGAGAATAAATAAACTAAAATAAAGTTCCCATTAGCGATACCTGCTAACTACTTCATACGACATGAAGTTCCATATTTGAATTATTTGTTGTGCTTTTAGCGATGGTAAAACAGGCGCATATAAACTTATTTTTTAAGTATATGAAGAATATCATATTTACTACTTATTATCATATAACAGGTTTAATAGATTGAGCTATCGAAAACGGACACTGTCTCAGATTAGATTACAATGGAAACGGATGAAAATAATAGCTAAAAAGGCATTATGGGTTTACAAACAGGATCTAAAAACAGGAGCGGGAAGACCTCACAGTCCCGATAAAGAGATTTTAGAAATACAAGACTTGCTGAATTTAGCTGCGGAGTCACAAAATGAAATTGGATATCATTCTAATGAGAGTGTAAGTACACCATTTATACATAAAAGAAAGTAACTTTAGTCAAACCGCTTTAATATCTGATGATTTTTACTGTTGGATTTGTCTTGGCCCTGAGTAGGATAATTAACAGTCAAACGGTACCAGGGCGAAACTATGTTTCCTAGGACCGCTTGTTATGGATAATAGTGTCTTTGAATTATTATTGAGAAGGTGAAGAATTGACATCTTGACTAATTTGACTATGGGTTATTTTTACTCTGCTCTGTGCAATCTTTTATGTATAGGTGTTTAACTAAAATGCTGTTTAAAAGAGTGTTTTAGCGCCAAAATCTGATTTGTGGTAAGGATTTTCTTAAAATCTTGTTAAACAGTGCCTTAAAACTTTGTTTAAGTGATTTGTGGGAAGGCTGTTAGTTTTTGGTAAACTATGATGAGAGGGATTAATATCCATATTGAGTTCATGTTTCGATTGTAACCATTACTGTAGGTACCTAATAATAATAGATTTTGTTTATTGAAGTATAACATCTAGTCTTTTTAATATAAAAGAAAGTTGTGTTAATTACACAACTTTCACTAATACCTCAAGAATGGATGGACTGATTAAATTTTTATGATTTTACATGGGTGAGATGAGGAGGCTGGGGCATACACAGTTTACCCATTCCACTAGTATTACTTATTAGTATTAATTCCACTAAATATAAATTCCACAAGTATAAATGAATATTTTTCTTTTATTACAGACCCTTACACCATCTGAATTAACAAATGAAGAAAAAGTAATAGCATTTCTCAATTTATCGCCAGAACAAGAGGTCAGTTTATTATGAACTTTATTATTTACTGGCGAGTTTAATTTTTTTTCCGCAGCTTCATCCATGAATATTGTATCTCAACAAAAATCATTGTAAATTAAAGACTATGTGTTAATCCAATGTAAAAGAGATATTATTGTTAACTTCATCAAATACATTTATTAGGTTTAGTGAGAATCCTCATAAACTTTTGCATTTATAATATTAGTAGGATATAAGATAACATGGATTTCATCTATAGTAGGTACTGTTAAGGTAAATAATATGAAAAAATTTTTTTAGGAATCACTGCCTGATGAAGAGATTACTAATCAAATAAAAATGGAACCAATAGAAATGGAAACAGAAATAGAAATTCAGGCAATAAATGTAAGCATAATATTAATAATCATTATTATATTAAAAAGTATTATATATTATATATATTATTATAATAAAAAGTAATAAAAACTTTGTGTTAGTTTTACTTCAAATTATTTTTATAGGAACCAGTGGACATTTCAATCTTTTCTTCTCATCAAAAAAAGGAAACTATTCAAAATGTGGGTACTACAGCTCCCGATATTAGAACATTTCGTGATATGGAAACAGTTCGAGAATGGAAGGTACTGAATACTTTAAATTTTAATTTAGTTGCAGGATTATTGAACAAAATAAATAATTGATTAATATTTGTTCACAGAAACCTGCACATAATATGTTTGTAAATAAAACACAAAATAGAGCTGTAAAGCTCAGAAATGTAAGTTTTCTTATTAATTGAAAGCTCACAATTTATGTGTTTTGAAATCTCATAGTGTAGCACAGGGGTGATTTTACTGAATAACTGCAACAACTTTTTATAAGGTGCCAAGATCAAATAATAAAAGACCGGCCAAGGGCGAGTCGGACCCGCGCACTGAGGGTTCCATACCACCCTTAAACTGAATTCGGAGTCCACTTACTACTTATAAAAATATTTTAGTTTTTAGTTAATTTTTTTTTACTTTTTGTATCTGAATCGGAAAGTGGTGAGAAAGTGGTGACACCTACCTATCAATTTTCAGCGGTGTGATGCTAATAGTTTCAGAATGAAGTGTCTGTGAGTGTGACGTACGGACGGACAGACAGACAGACTTGAAACGAAACTTTATAGTTTCGTTTACCCTTATGGGTTCCGTTTTTGCCATTCGGCTACGGAACCCTAAAAATTATAAGTATGGGAGAGGCATCATTTGAGTTAAGGGGTATAAGGAACAAAGGAAATGTATTTTATATTGATTCATTTTTGGACATCACTATCAAAAAGTTATTCATTTGATTACAGTTCCATCAATACAGAATGGTCGCACGTTTGAAAGAGTTAAAAGAAAAAGAATTTGCACGGCGCATGGAGATGACTGAAGAAAAGCACGCTGTCCAAATGCAGATACTTAGGGAGAATTTAAGAAACGCTCAATTGCAACGACAAATGATGGAAGAAAAATTGAGGAGATTGACCAATAATAATTAATGATTAAGAAAATAAACGTATCTACCTTTGTAAATCTTGATTACTTATTTTGATTGACTAAACTTATCTAAAAACTACCTGTGGTGTATTTCCTCATTACCTACTTTAACATACAGTAATTACAAATCATTTTTATATAGTAGTAGTAGTCCCCCTAGCTGATTTCGACTACGGTGGTCAGTCACAACGACTAACCGACTGCGCGGGACATATTATAGTGCGCAAGTGTCTGCGCAAACACAGGTGCACTTTCTATTCCTTTCACTGTCATAGCCCGATGGGACAGCAATCTGACACGACCGGAGAGAGATCAGGCGCAGGACCAACGGCTTAACGTGCTTTCCGAGGCACGGGGGTGAAACACCGCCAACTTCCAAACTCCGGACTGTACTTACTTTCAAATATTTCTAGTAAATAGTACTAAGTACTTACCCAGACATCATGGCCACTCGAACAAATCCTTTCCTCCTGCTCAAGATCACTTTGTACTCCCCAGGGTGGGCATCTAACGCCTCTGCTGCTCCTCCCACAATCAACACCACACACTTTCCCTGATATCTCTTCAAGTCTAGCAAATGCATCAAGCTTTCTTTAGAAGAAGAGCAGCCTCCGATAGCCAGGAGTAGATCCCTGAAGAATGGTATCAGGAAATGTCCACCTAAAGTGATCATATTGCACGTCATGCCAGGGAAGGTGTTGTAGAAGTCTAGAGCGTTGGTAGCGAACGCTCCGAAGGCGCCTGAGCTGACCACTCCGTGGGGGAAGCAAGCGAAGAGGTAGTTCTTGGATGGATCTAGTTCGGCTTTCTTGACTAGTTTTATGGGGAAATAGTCGCGGTAGTAGCGCCACCATGCCCAGTTGCGAACCCATTCTATCCTGGAAAAGTTATGTGGTGGGTCAGTAATTTAGAACTAATAGTAATAATAATAATTAACATAATATCTAATTTAGGTCACACGTTAATAAATAAAAATATACTTAGGTGCCTAATGCTATGTAATGGTGAAATACGGGTACCCATTAATATAGAATATAGACAATAGGAAATTAGGAATATTAAAACGACATATACTACCATAGGCGGACTTATCACTAAAACTGATATTTTCCTTACAAGAATAACGAAGAGGCATGATGATGATAATTTTAAATAGATATTTATTTAGGCACAATAATATAACGATTTATAAAATAATGTTAATGAAGAAATTTGCCCAAAAGTATGACTGGTAGAGAATGTCATATGGCGATAAAACCACCTTTTGTACACATTTTGGATGTGTATAGGTAAATAAGAAATTATGTAAGTAATAATAAGTCTAAAACAAGTCGTTAAAAATTATAATGCGTCATTTACTTTCAATTGTATTTCGCTAGTAATTCTAAGGCTACATCTAACTTCAAGTCTACGAAAAAACACTTACTTCCTCCCGCCCCTATGGCATATCTCGATATCGTTCAACATCCATGCAGCGTACAGGATCCCCAGGTACCAATATGTGGAATACAGCAGCTGTATCATCAGGTATATGCACAGCCCCTCGCCGAATAGCACCAAGCATATCCAACCAGCAGCAGCTAAGGTCTGCAGGCGCCGGTTCATGGGGATGTTGGTGGGCGCCCATTGCACTCCGAGCGCGTCTGAAACCTTTCTGTGGAAGGGTGTAAATAGGTTAAGGATATTAGTTATAATTAAGACGCTTAGAGGATGCCATTTTGACGGTTTCAATTTTGTTAGAAAAAATAGGAATATTGTCGAGATTGAAAACGTCAAAACAGCACTCTGAGCGCCTTAAATTATAGTTATTTATTAGGTAGGATGAATGAAGAAGTTATGAGAAGCGTAGAGGTGTAATAGGTTAATTTCGTACCTGCTTAATTTTTTGCTAATCCTTTCACTTGTTAAAACCAACATTTTCGAGTACTTACTCGCACACAGCTTTCGAGGTCACCGCCGCCTAACCACCTTAAGAGACAAAATCGCTTGCGCGTCGTCTATTGTTTGAAAACACCCCCTTACTTGTGTCTTGTATGCAAGCGATTTTAGTTTAAAAGTGGTTAGAGGCGGCATAGACCTCGACCGTACAAATCAAGTGTTTGTCTCAGAAATTGTAAGGAAATCCGAATTGCCTCGCGCTGTCGCGCGTACATTAGTCGCGGGGACCGCAATGTACCTACTTTTGCATAGAGATATTTTAATTGTTATGATTTTGGTTCTGAAGTTTACTCGAATACTCATTACTTAATAAAATTCCAATCCGTAAAAGTGTGTTTTATTATGTCATGATTTTGCATAGTAAAATATGTACTACCTACTACAACGTCTAAAACACAATTACTTAATTAGATGTGTATACACACTCATACGAATGTAAATAAAAGAGAAGAAACTCGTCTTCTATCACAGATATATTTAATTTCTTTGGTTTTTCATTTATATACAGAGAAGTTTTTTAGCGAGCCAATAGTCTATATTATAGTACCTATCTTAATTAATATCAGTTTAATGTATTTATTAATAACTTATCAGTTCGTAGAAATAAGAGATTGATTAACAGATTAAGTACTTTCCTATTATCAACAAATAAGTACCTACATACCAATATACTTATTAGGATACAGGATTATAGGTAGTAAATAAGTACATACGGCCTTTGAGTATATAGCATACGGCCGATGTCTATAACGATTTCGATATTATCTTCTAATTTTGTCTAAGAACTTACCTAGGTAGGTAACATTATGATGAACATAGAAAAAAGAACGAAAAGAAAATGATCGATCCAAAAAATTCCATCCTTCAACAAATATGTACAAGTTTCAAAATCAAATAGACATCGTCTTATCGGTCAACTGTGTTAAGTGCATACGCATACGAAGGTGTAGGTACTTACTTGAAGTGTTATCAAACTTTACAATCATTTGGATTTAGGTTTTTTAGGACGATAACCACGTTCATTAATTTTTTTTAGTTATGATTACTGCCTGGCTTCGTATTTGGTAAATAAAGAATATAATAATATTTATTTGCAAAAAAACATGGTACTTTATCAAGTTCTTACTACAATTATAACGTGTGAGCTTGCATGTTTTATCGATCGTTCGTGTAAATATTATTTGTGTAAATATTTGGTCATCGTGGAGTCATTCATATTAAATTAGTAAAATAACATTTCATCGAAATCTGTAGCGTTGGGATGATTAGGTTTTAATTTTGTTTGTGTTTCTGATCCCGATTTTCAAAAAGGCGCATATGTAGGTACTACATATCTGTCTACAGCTTGACCGGTATTTCTATAACAATGTAAGACAATGTAATGTAATGTATGTCTTAGTATTATGTCTATAGAAACGATACTTTTATGACGAGATTTTAGACCCACATGCCAAACGTTTTAATTTCGTTCTATAGCTACTGAAGTTAGATAAGGTTTAAGGATTAACGGTTATCTAACTTAGCGACTATAATACACATTCATAAACTAATCGTTAGGTCTGTAATAATGATAATGACTTATGTTATGGGTCTGTAGGTCACATTTGAATACGATACATTGTCACAGATCAAAGTTGACTTGCTTATGCGATGTGATGTGAATGTGACTAATAAATAAATTCGTCATTGCCTTTGTAGCCGAATAATAACTTAAATCGTGTTATTAATATCTAACGACGACCTAGTGCTCGAGTTGAAATCCGATTTCTATGTCAAAAAAAAATAACCGACTATTAGTACCTAGGCCGCTAGGTAAGTAATAGTACCTACCTATTAGTAGTAGGAAATGTTGTGTATACTTACTTCCTACGATTGTTAAAGAAGTCTATCTTTTCCTAAGTCGTAAACAAGTTTCTTGCCATTGTTTACTTAACCAGAAGACCATGCGGTCACGCTTATTTACTATGATACGTTTATTTGTAAATAAAATTAGCAATTAAAATAAACACACTAGGTCGTCCAGGACACCAACAAAACAAACGAATACGTAAAAAAAGTAATATTTGAAATCTTTTTTTAAACATAAGGTAAACGAGAAATGTAACGAAAGGAACACTCGCAAAATGCGCGTACGCTGAAAACTTACTGAAACCATGTCAGAAATAGCTGAAGAGTTTTGTGCCAGTCCATGGTAACAGATTACTATTATAGTTCACACTTCACACACACACAGCCGCCCCACACACAGTCACTGCAACAACTAAATAATCTACGATTTGTGAATCATTTAATGTCGCTAAGATTATCATTGGTATTTTGTACTTACTACTTATATTGACTTTATCTCGGTGTTTTGAACGCTTGTTTGGTGTATTAATGTTATTTTTAAACGGACATTAGTGGGTAGAGTTGAGTGAAACTGATAGCTATTCATCTCGAAACAAGTGTCGTTTAAATTGATAAGTACCTACGTAATGCGCTAACACAATGAGCACTTGAGTTTTCGTTATAATTAATTTGGCATTGACTGCCAGAGAGAACAATCCACACAATCGTGATAAACTAGAATTTTTTGAGAAGTATTTAAAAGACCCAATTAGCTCACTTATGATGGTGGATTTAAATATTTTTCAGTACAAACTCAAACAATCACTAAGTAGAACAAAAACCTGAAATACCCATAGGTATTATAGGTATGTCGTATGTACTACATGGTCACCGCCGCCTTACCACCTTAAGATACAAAATCGCTTGCACCTCACATTGACGATTTTCGTTAAAAAATGGTTTAGCGCCAGAGACCTCGACCGTTTAAGAATAAAAGGTGAAAAATAAGCAAAACAAAATGCGAGAAAATTGCGTGAGAAAATCAATAAAGTAACTGTGGCTTCTCAATACAATTATTGATAATATAATGTACGTCCGTAAAAATTTAGATAATTTCATGAAGAAAAGCGACATTCACCCATATAACACAAGAAATAAACACAAGCTTGTTGTTCCTAACTTCAGATTAGTTAAAACTAGTAATTCGTTTATGGGAAATTGTATAAAATTCTTTAATAATATACCACACAATCTTGTCGAATTGCCGGTTGATAAATTTAAGAAACACGTTAAACACACGCTTATGTCTAAAGGCTATTATAAGGTTCAAGACTATCTAAGCGACACGAATGTGTGGTCCGTCCAGCCTGCACCGACTGATGTACTTACCTTTGATGATTTTGATTTTACGGCAGCTAGTGGTGACTGAGTTTGTTTCGGCGTTTCTTCTCAGCACTTGCCTAATTGTCTGTGTTCTGTCTCGAAGCGCTGGTAGGGCCCAAAAGATAAGGAGACATGTTTCGGCCCTTTCAGGGCACATTTTTTTTAATTTTTTTTTACTGTATATTTTGACGTTCATAAGTGTCATTTCATGACCTAAATTGAAATAAAGATTTTGAATTTGAATTTGAAACATTCGCTAATGAGCAACTTGTAAGTATACTTTAGGTAGGGTACAAACACACACTTAACAAGCATATTCGCAAAAGATTGCAAATAAGCATATACAAATATTACAAATGAGATACATCTTACTTACCAATTCCCAATGAATCTTGAAGCTATGGTTTCACATCCAACTGTCACTGTGCATTCTTGTTAAAATGTATTGTTAATCTTTTTGTTTTATAAGAAAATTTACAAAAAACTTATTTAAGCTGATTTTTTACTGCTTGTAGCTGAATTGTCTGTGTATTTTATGATTCAAATAGGTTTTTATAATATTTAAAATTGGGTTCTATCATTAGGAGTTTAGTAGGGAAAGCCCATAAAGATAATCCATCTTTACAATTTATTTTTTTAAATATAAACTAATAGTAAAAAAAATAAAGCTGTTACCAGTTCAGCTTCTTTCAAGCCTAACGGATCGATAGGACGCCAGCAGTCGCGTAAACAAAAGAATGACAAAAATAATGTTCATAATAAACACATCTGTGCAGGAAATACTAATCATAATCACTGTCGATAATCTGTCTAAAGTTCTTGATCCTTGTTTCAGTCTCTTTAATGCTGTCTTTCAGGTCCTTGTGTACTTCACTGTAGGCTTTTATTGACTGGTTTGTTTCTGTAAATATGTTTTGCAGGATTTGCAGGTGTAAGATCCTGAAAAGTAAAGGAAATTGTAAGCAATAATTTCATAACTGTGATAAATATACATCAGTATTTATATTTTCATGATTACAAAGAAATACAGGCCCATAAGATATACCTACACAGACCTTACAGAACAACATACATAGAAGATATAAATAAAATTCTTGAATTAATATACAATTCAATATTTTTGCTAGTGGTGTACACTTTTGCTGAAACACCTTATATGCACTTTTAATCAAATTCTCACTTACTTTGATTTCAAATCCAAAATTCTAGTTTTCATTGTCAGGAATTCAGTAGAGTGGTCGCTAAACATTGTCACTTCATTGATGCGGTGGTTCAGCCACTCCATCATGAGTTCCACCTTCTCATTCTCCTGTTCCTGAAGAGTGTTCAGTTTCTGGTCTAGACTTTCCTGTAGCTCCTTTACTAGGTTTTGGCTAGATTTTTTCTGATTGACTGTGGTCTGCTTCAAGCGTTCTAGCTCAGCAGTAAATGTGGGGAGTTTGGTCTGTATCTTATGAATGATAGCTTGGTTCAATTCTGCTTGCTCATCAAAGTTTAACTCTGAAGCAGTGTTGTGCATAAAACCTGGAAATAACAATGGAAACTTTATTGTAACAAGGGAAAATACATATGTTTTTAGATCAGGCACACCAGTAAAATGTAGCTGAATGATATGAAATAAATTTTGTACCCTGAGGATACACTCTGACCCTAACTTCTTGAAGTACAACTTGCTGCTTACCCAAAAGAGTAGAAGTACTTTCATCTGTTGTACTAAGTTTGTGCAGGCTGGTATGGTGCGTCAAGTCACAGTCAGCGATGATCCTGGTCACTTTCCCTTTCACTTTAGAAGATAAGTTGCCTTCCGGCTCACCACAGAGCTCTTTTATTATCTCCAGAAGGATGTTTTCTTGCGGAGTTTTGAGTTCTACACGCAAATCCTCGGTACTTGTAACCGAATCCATTGTAATATGACTATTCACTTTACTAAAATGATTTCAGATAGATATAGTTAGTTACAGAAATCTCTAATCACCTACTTTACTGAAAATATTTTGTAAACAAAAACCCACAAAAACGGTGAAAAGGAGAATACAAATTCAAAAATATTGCCATGACAACCACTGACATTTTTACTATCAGTTCAGAAATTAGAACGATAAATACGTTATCATACCGTTATTTATAAAGGTATGCGTTGATCTAACCAATGGCGTGTCAAGTCTGTAACTTTTTGACAATCAATTACCCAATAAACATTAAGCTGTATTTATTGACGATGATCTATTGGTAGTTGGTCCTTGTCCTTCTTTGGAGAAGTGTGAGTGAGACACTACTAGAAAAAAAAATAGAAGAAAAGAAAATAAAAATACTGTGCTTCGTCGTCTACAAATTAAGGTTTTTTAGTTATATTTATTATATCTAAATCATTTGAGATCTCTGATGTGTGAAAAACCGTGAAGAATTTATAATTCTTTTAAGACAATCCATATTTTTAATAACACACTTCCATGTTTTCTTAGAATCAATATTAGCAACCGAGCGTCGCCGATGTAGCTTCTTTCAAAGATGCAATGTGAATCTCAACAAAAAGCAATGGAAACTATTGATAAAATCAACAAAAACAAACAATCTGGAGAATCTCAAGCGTCCTGCTATTGGTATTGATTACGTTACATTTACTTTTTGTAATTTGATTTTATGCATGAAACCATAACCTCTTTCTTTGTTTTAGCGGGAAAGATAGAAATCTGAACATCGCGGAGTTACTGTGCGCGACATGCAATCGGTGGTTTCACGAATCATGCATAGGATACCAGCTGGGGAAGTTGGTTCCTTTCATGACAAATTACTTGTTCATTTGCAAAAATTGTTCACCAACAGGCTTGGAAACATTTAAGAAGAACCAGGCTCGTAAGTTGACTATTAATATTCTCACTTACTTTTTTATCCCATTAATTTTCGTCTTTTCTTTGCATGTCAAATAATGTAAACAATCTTTTTAAAAGTTATAATTTCAGGGAATAAAATGAATCAATAATTTGATTTTAAAAAATCTCAATGTTCAACCATGAATTACTTACATGTTGTATGTTAATCATTGGACAGATATGTAAATATTTTTATTTCTTTCAGCATTTCCTCAGATGTGTCTCACAGCAATTGCAAACTTGAGACAAGAAAGTGTTAAGGATGGCAGTAACAAGCTCCTGTTCAGTAAAGACCGTGAGATTATACCATACATTGACCAGTATTGGGAGGCCATGACGACTATGCCTAGAAGGTAAACATTTATTAGCTAACAGATTACTTGCATTTACAAACAGCAGCACATCAAGGTAAACACTGCAGTATCAAGCATTTGTTGTAAGGGTTTTTAACAAAAAGGTTGATGAAGTGCTGGTGACTGTACAAATTTTTTGTATTACTGTGCAGTGTTTAAATGCCTTAAAATGCTTTTGGCCATATCTGGCTGAAAAAACAACTGATTTACTATTTTGTCTGAAAACACAGGGTTTAAAACGATTCAAGTTAAGTTTAATGATGATATAGAGATATATAGTTTGGTTAAATGAGAGACTAAATAATAATTAGATAAATAATTACTAACATTTTGCTTTAAAGATGTCATGTAAGTACCTATTGTAAAACTCTCTTGTTTCCTTTATTTTTGCTCCAATCTATAAAAGGTGTTCTAATTGCATAAATAATTTTAACTGTGCTTTTTTTGTGTTCAATCAATCATTCATCCAGTTGCAGTCCACTGCTGGACATAGGCCTACCCAAGGGCACGATCCCCTGCTTTCCTCATCCAGTCACTACCAGCGACCTTCTTTAGGTCATTTTTGTGTTAGTATGTGTTTAAGTTTATAGAACAAATCTATCACATTCCTCTAAATTGCCTACATTTTCAGAGTGACCCAGTCATGGTATGCTACAGTGCAGCGAGCACTTATAAAGGACATCCAAGTGCTGTTTACCTATGAAGAGGACGCTACCCAGGGGTCTATGTTCGGCCTGTTCAACATGGAGCTTACTGCCATCAAGCCTAACTACGAGGCCATGATCAAGCAAGGTCAACTCAAGGTCACTGACATGGGGATCGCAACCGGTAAGTTTTAATTTTAATTACTTTAGCCAAAAAAGGAGTCCGTTTTACTTTGCTTGTCAAATATTGTGAACAAACTTGGCATTCTTTTTTAATAAAATTTAAATTGATTTTGAAATGATATATACAAAACTCTCAACCTCCATAGATAATTCATCCTTAGACACTGAGATCTTTTTAAATCAACTAGTTAATTTATTTTATTTACTGATATTGCTATAAAAGTTATTCAAAGTTTGTTTACAATATTCAACAATTAAAGAAACAGACTTTAGTCAGAAGCATAAAAATGTTCTGATAAGTATTTTGTCAGTCATCATTTCATCAAGGCCCATCTGTGAAATAATAATTGACTGGTAGATAGTAGAGGAAGAATGCCCTACTATGGCATTAAGTCTGTCAATTGAATAAATTATAATGCAATAAAGTTGGCGAAAAACTTGGACTCAATAGTCACATTACAGTGCAATAGTTGCTCTACCGTACTTCCTCCTACTTCAGAGCTTATCCTTATATTAATAAAGATGTCTCTAAAAAGTTTAACCCATCCCATGCTTGAAAAAAGTTTGGATGACACATGTTTTTTAGTTTGACATTGATTGATATACAATTGACATAAATAATTAGTATTTTAAAAAAGCTGAATAATGTATTGTCCGAGTAAGTAATAATAAGTAATCTTTATAGCCAAAGTAAGTTGATCCAGTTTGTGTTTGTTCAAGTGGTTTGAGTCATGTATGAGAGAGACACTTTCCTAATTTAAATAGTGCTTACAGTTTTATTGGCATTGCCACCAAGCAACTGATTACATACTGTAGTTTATATAATAATGCCTCAGTTTAATAGTATACAAAATTATGAGAATATGGGGAAACCTATTACCACAGTACTTTCCTTCACTCTTTTGTCAATAAAATTTTCTCATATACAGTCACCAGCAAATCAGATTATACATTTTTGTTGGAAACTAATCCTTATTACAACTGCATAAAATACCGCAGTGTTAACCTTGACATGCTATTTTCGGTACATTTTATTGCTACTCTACTTCTTTCAGATTTGGGTAGACACTCTTAACCCTCAGTCCCTATTTCCTTTTGTCATAACTTCATCCCATAATTTGAGAGTCCTATTAGTTTTGTGTTTTTTTTGGTACATAACATACTTTCTTGTTGTTGTAGCGGTTAGTTCGCTGGTCACTACCCAAGAGGTCCCGGACTCGAATGCCGGGTCGGGCCGAAATTTGTTTCTGGGTTTTCTGTCTTAAAAATACTCAGATATAGATAGTGCCATCCACGAAGGCGCGCGCCGTCCCTTTTTGATTAAGGATAGCGCGGGGTGCGGGGTGTGTGGCAAATATTTAAATATCATAGTTGGTGGTGTGATGACACCACTATACCTCGGAAAGCACGTTAAGCGTTGGTCCTGCGCCTGATCTCTCATCGGTCATGAATGACGGATCTGCCGTCTCACCGATCTAATGAGATTGAAGGAACAGAAAGTGCACTTATTATATATTCTGTGCTTGTGTATTGCGCTCACATCTAGGCACTAAAATATCTCCTGCGTACCTGGTTTATCTTTGTCGAGAGGGGCCGCCATCAACGAAAATCGGTAGGAGAATATTATATACATACTATTCATTTATCCACAGTAGTATGTTGATAGTAGGTATGCAAATTGAATTTATTTTGCTTTTTTTTATTATTATTGAAAATTTATTAAATTTTAATTGTATTTGAACTGCTCGAGGACATTGAAAATGCGATCTTGTTACGCGCCTGAACTTTTACAATACATCATCAACACATTCATTAAATGGTGGTCAGACATTGCCTTTACGACTCGACTTACGTGCTCAGAGAGCTAAATAACGCGACTCCTATGCTAAATACATTATTATAACATTACATAACGCACCAGACATCGATGAACAAGAAAGTTCTCTAAAACCCCGCTTAAGTTTGGGTCATCGCCAAAACTGAAAAACGCGTACAGCTACAATACAACCATATCATGCGCGGTGCACATACAAAATTATAGACTCGGACATGGTACTGAATAATGTCATTGTTTCCCCACACAGTGGTGTTTGTAAACACGGCCGCACGCACACTCCGACCGGTCTGTGAGGCGGTAGTGTGCTACCTCGATAAGTCTCACATAGGCATCGTCGCTTTACCGTGCGATTTCTCCTCTATTGATTCTAGATTTAAATTGTTCACTCAATTACCTTGAACTTTATGGCTGGTAAGTCGTTTTTTTTTTATTTCGCTATTTTTAATGCCAGTTCGCCGTTATCTGTTATCAGCGTTAGCCTTGAGCGCGTGTTTACTCAATAATTAATTGTAGAGTTGGTGTCGAAGGGCGCGTTACAGGAAAATTATTCGTTACACTTGTTATATTTCACTAATGTTTTCTCGTGGTCGCACGGGGAGTCACGTAGGAGCTATAGTGCCGATGCCGTCCTCATTATCTTATCAGAGTCTTGCACCGAAAAGTTCGTCACACATTGAGTTCGGGTATCGGTGAAGTTATCGACATGGATAGTAAGTGCTAAGAATACGATCTTGTATTTTTTAAACACATTTAATTGCGCTTAATGATTTTCTCCGGACTAATTTGCATAAAATTAATTAGTATGCTAAGATTTTAACTCGCTACAAATGAAAGTCGACAATTGAATATTTTATAAAATATTGTTTTATAATCATGCTGCTTTAAATTTCCTTCAAATGTTTGGAAGTCCACGTCACAGGAAACACACATCACTCTGTCGAGGTTTATAACTGCACCGATACGTATTTTAATTATCATTTCACATTCACATAAAGGCTAGCGAAAAATGAATCGAGTCTTTCCTTCAACGCCACAATATTATTACTTATTTATAACTACAACCTTTCTACTTACGTTTGCTCACAAGCTTGGCACTGATCGTCTTATGTTAAACAGCACAAGGTTCAAAAGAATGCATGCGAGTGCATGGATGTATGTGACCCGGGTCTCGCATAAGTAATTGTTTCCTTTCCCCGAGCAGTAACGGTGCATAATTGTCAAGACATGCCGTGT
Source organism: Pyrausta aurata (assembly GCA_963584085.1). Lineage (NCBI taxonomy): Eukaryota > Metazoa > Arthropoda > Insecta > Lepidoptera > Crambidae > Pyrausta > Pyrausta aurata. Next base: position 12,011,383 of record OY757259.1, on the reverse strand, counting down.
TACGCATCCATTGTCCATAATATTATGCTCAGATGGTTGTTTATACGTTATAAAACTCATAATAAATATTAAGGCATCCTTTTGCGTCACATTTGAGTAGCTTACGACGACTGCGTCGTTCTAATGTCAACAAACTACGTCTCACATTTTTACGGGGCGTGGTGCTCCGATTTTTATTCAATTGTGTAATCTGGAAGTACATAACATATCGTCCATGTACCTACTTATGTTCACCAAATCACTGTGACCCACATTGTCAATGTTACTAGCGAAGATTACCTATTTAGTAGCGATGCCCGTTTTGTAGAGATCGTTGTCGTGTAATCAATAACGTCGCCCCACGTTTTTGTAATTCATAGAACATGAAGGTCACATTTAGATCTTATCTGATGGAATAATGTCATTTAAAATGTGCTCTAGACCGGCAAGCTGACATATTTGAATACACTTTAAATCGTACATTAATACATACATCAGACATTAATATAATTGCGGTACAGCGTGATAAAATATTGCCATTTGTGATAATAAATGAGGTGATAGAAAATCACATCTATTCGTCCGTCTATCCAAAAAAAATTTAGAAAATTTAGTTATTGAATTTACGACGACTTCTAAAACTTTGCAAACTAACTCTATATGCTCAAGGTATCTACACTTACACTGTACGTAGTATTATATTATCTGTGACTGTACACTTACTTGTACACAACGCTAGAATAATTTCCTTTGAAGATCGTCACGTCTCGTTTAGACCGATGTGTTTTACGGTTTGGGGAATCGTCTTGCTTCATTGTTTTTATGTTTATTGTTAAGACTTTCTATATTTTCGCAATATCTCGTTTTAAAAAAATAAGCAATATACCTGCCCGCCCATCCAAGTGGTTAGTTAGTAAATGCTTTAACTAAAATAACCAAATAATCCAAAAATCTGAAGCGAGATAATCTACTTACAGACAACCCAGAACTGAGCTCTCTGGTGTAGATGCACTAGGAGACTCGACCCTAGATGAACTAGGACAGGGATGGCGAACCTTTTTAGATATGCGTGCCAAAAAATATCTCGAATTTTTTTTTAGGGCGTAACGTGCCAAGAGTATTTTTTTAAATCACCCCTCACCTTCCTCAATCAAATAAGAGTGGCGCGCGCCTTCGTGAATGGCACTATCTATTATTTACGATTTAAGGTCCTGTTATCAAAAAACTGCATGTGTAAGGATAATGTTCTGATGACAATTTATAGTGTAGCTTAGTATTTACTTTAAATGATAAAATAAGATGAAAATTTCTTGTCCTTGCGTGCCAAGAGAACTTTCAAACGTGCCACTCGTGGCACGCGTGCCATAGGTTCGCCATCCCTGAACTAGGAATAAGGACTGGAAATGATGCTATGATGAATCTAAATCGCTCTTAGCACATTTGAAACCTACCCAGCCTGATATTCAGATGTATTTATTAATTTTCTGTCAGACATTTTTTTATTTTCTTACTACGCAAAAATTAAGTCACAATTATGTACAAATCTAGGGGTCATAGATGCTTTTAAGGTGGATCGGATCATATGATACCAGTATTTCAATGATTGGTGCGATCACCATTCCTTCCTTTGTCATCACAGTAAATTCTTATCATACATTGACCACACCCCTCCACAGTACCTCTAGCAGGCAACGTGAAGGGGCGGCAGGGCAAGCGGCGGCCGGCGGTCGGCGGCGCGTCGGACGCCGGCGCACCGGTCGGCAAGAAGGGCCGCGCCGCCGACATCGGCGCCCTCAAGCTGCCCTCGCACGGGTACCCCACGGAGCACCCCTTCAACAAGGACGGCTACCGGTACATACTGGCCGAGCCCGACCCGCACGCGCCCTTCAGACAGGTAACCAACTAGACCGCTTCATTGAGACCTCGCCTGCGGGGCGGTGGGGCGCGCGGGGAGGCGAGAGTGGGTCTGCCCCACAGAACATAAAAAACGAGTAGAAGTAGTAAGTAGGCGGGCCCCGTGTGACGACGCATAGGCCAAGCTTGGCGCATCTCATGTTTCCGCCCCCTTTTACGCACTTCAGACGGTGACAGTTGCTCGAACATGTAACACGTTTTGCTGTATGGATAAAAAACTTGAAATATGCCGACCTGCACTGTGTTAGAGTGCAAAACGCAAGCACTACAAAGAATTTATCCAAAGGAAGCGTGACATACCATCGGTAAGTAATATTATAACATTATTTCAATAGAAATTGTGAATTTTGCAGAAAATAACAATCCATAAAAAATTACAACCTAAAACCATTCCACTGTTCATAGAGATAAGGTCGAAACTATATTTTGACTGTTACTTATTCTCGAAATGCTACTCATTTAGGGAATGACCAAATCAAAATATCGATAAGTTAGCTATCGATACTTGTTATTGTATGACACAAAAAAGTAAAGCTTTTAAAAAGGTTTATAAATTGCTGTTTTTTTTTAAAAAATTTTCGTATAAAATTAATAACTGAATATTATTTTTTAAGGTTCCCTAAAGATCGATTCATAAAAGAAAAATGGATTGCAGCAACCGGTAGGCAAAATTTTCGGAGTGGTGTAAGACAGGGAGATTTATGTCTCTAAACTGTTTACAGCGGCATTAGAAGACTCCTTTAAGCTACAGGAATAGGAAGGATTCGGCATCAACATCAATGGCGAATACATCACATATCTCCGTTTTGAAGTTGAAATGACTATGTTTTAATTTATTCCTTATTTATTATTAGTGAATAAATGTAAATCAAATGTCTCTTGTAAATAAATACAGATTTTTCTTAAACGTGCGTTTATCGTCTTCTCATAATGAACATTGCCTTTAACTCTTTATTATGGTATTTTTGATCATTTATAGCTTAGAATAAAGAAGTCATTAACAATTTGTTTATTTTTTACAAATTTGCTATGATGTAATAATTAGGAAGATAAGAGAAACATCGTTAAACATAACGCTGTATCATGTTCCATAACAAAAATATCGACAGGACTATTGTATCGTAACCACCCCACCTCTAGCTATCAATGATTTTCAAATAGCATCTGTCGTCAGGTAGCGGAACTATCTGATAGTGAATAAGAGGCATCTAGTGTCGGGTAGCGAAACTATCTGGCAGTGAAAGGTAACCAATCACAACAAGACATTCTTGGTGTGCGTGATAATGTGATATAATCACAAATGTGTTAGTTTGGTCACACTGGTTTTCATACAAGTAGGAGTTAATACTACTTCTATCGTTTTTTATGTTCTGTGGTCTGCCCGCCCCTTACGCACGAGCTATCGCCTTCCCGCGGGTGAATCTCAATGAAGCGGTTTACCAATAAATTACAAATGATCTTGCGCTGTGACCGTAGATAATCATAACAATCTCTCTGCGTTACTGGGAAAGAATGCTCATAGCATTGAGTCCACCTTTTGTTAACTTTAATTTGTGCAATAAAGTTTTAAAATTGATATTATAAAAAAATCTTAACTAACGGTAGATCCTGTTCTTCCAAGTACTGTGCTCAAATTGAACGTGAGTCAGATGAATTGTAATGCCCAGCAAGTCTTATTTTATTTTATTTCCCTTCATGGAAGTGTTTATCAACATTCTTTTGTCATTATTTTTTTTACGGATCTGCCGTCGTCCTATCGATACGTAAGGCTTCTTTTTTACTGTTCACAGTGCAATCAAAAATGTAATTGTGTAAATTAATAGGAATTAATAATGAAAAGTTGGCCTAAAATGTAATAGCCGAGGCCTAATTGTTGGTGATTGCAGGAAACTACCCAATTATAATGGCTGTAATGATTGTTCGCAGGAATTCGACGAAAGCAACGAATGGAGTGGCAAGCCGATACCTGGGTGGCTCTACCGCTCCCTCTGTCCCGGAATCGTATTGCTGGCGCTGCACGACAGAGCGCCGCAACTGAAGATTTCCGAAGACCGATTGGCTGTGACAGGCGAGAAGGGGTACTGCATGGTGCGGGCTTCGCACGGTAAGAACAAGCAACTTGCGCTCCCCTAATCCTTTCTATCTGTAAGTTTGCCGTACTAATAGTAATCTTTCCCCCTAGCCGATTTCGACTACGGTGGCCAGTCACAACGACTAACCGACTGCGTGGGATATATTATAGTCCACAAGTGTGTGCGCAAACACAGCTGCACTCTCTATTCCTTTCACTCTCATAGCCCGATAGGACAGCAATCTGACACGACCGTACTAGACTAGATAGAAAGGGTGATCTACCTTTAGATTTTTGTCCCTATAAAATTTCTGCCAGTGGAAAATCCTATCTCCGGCTGAAGAAATGATATCTCCGGTCGACGATAGCTATCTACCTGTGACGATAGTTTGCATATAGAGAAGAGCCAGTAAAGTTAGCCTATAAATGTCCCAATGCTGGGCAAAGGCCTTCGTATGGTTTGAACCATACTCCACCAAGCGGGCAGTTGGTTGGAGAATGGAAAGAATCCATTGGACATAGAAAATTGTAGATCTGGAAATTAATAAAATCATAATAACGTGGATTTATCTGATGCAACTGTTTTATTTTGTTATTTTATTATATTTGTTACCGAACTGATATATCAACATCCTTTCAATCTACGACATTAATTTAAAATGAATAGAAAATTTAGCCGAAACCCAAGCCGAATGGCTTATCAAACGTTCTTAATCACCCTGTTAATACGACTTGACAGTTTCTTAAATAAAACAATGGAAGAAAACGTAAAAAGAAAAGAGGTGAAAAGGAAGACCTAGGAGAAGTTATTTCGACCAAGTGAAGGAAAAGCTAGTGATTAACTTCGCAATATTCTTTAATTTGTATTTAATATTTCATGATGTTGAATTAACCATCTTTTCTATTATATAAGTAACATTATTTAATTTGTACCAAATTCTAATGGTGTCAACTTTAATTTTCTTTCTTCCAGGCGTGTCCCGAGGCTGTTGGTACTGGGAAGCGTCAATTGAAGAGATGCCCGAAGGCGCGGCGACTCGGCTGGGCTGGGGCCGGCGCTATGCCAACTTGCAAGCACCTTTAGGATACGACAAGTTTGGCTACTCGTGGCGCAGTAGAAAGGGGACGCGGTCAGTTTATATTATACTAGCGGTCTCCTGCGAATGCGTCCGTCAGTTTGCTCCCTCCCCGCCGGTCGCAGCGTGATGTTTTATAGCCTATAATCTTGATAAATAAGCTATATTTCTTTTTAATCGGTCCAGTAGTACCCGAGATTAGCGCGTTTAAACAAACAAACTCTTTAGCTTTATAATATTTATTAGTATAGTCTTTTTTAGGTTGACATGAACAAAAGTTGCAGCCAACAAAGGCTGACGCTGTGATAACTTACTAACGTTACTCGGCTACTTCTAGCGCAGCAGTTAGACGATACAGTTAATGTCTGCCATTATCAAAAGTAATAGTGATTCGTCCTAACAAGCGGACGCGCGACAGTCGATTCTTAAAAACACACTCAGTGTCCACGAAATATTAGTTTCTGTTTATCCTTTAACACGTTCCGGGATACTATTCCAGACACAATAGATGTTTTATTGTTTTCAAGCCTGTAGGCGTTCACTGTCCCGGAACGTGTTAAGCAGCTGCGGCAGTGGTGTACCATGTAAACAGGGCTTGAATCCCTACATATACCTGTCTCCTTCGACAATGACCTTTTACCTCCCTAACAAAGCTCTTTGATCTTTATGCCATCTCATGTTAAAGTTCACTTTCCATCCTAGCTTCCACGAGTCCCGCGGCAAGCATTACAGCAGCGGCGGCTACGGCGAGGGCGACACGCTCGGCTTCCTGGTGCTGCTGCCCGACAGCAAGAACACGCAGTACACGCCCAACACCTACAAGGACCGGGTGGGTACTACGCGGCTATCGTAAACCTTTCACGCTGCCTTTTGATTGTGGAATATAATATATTAATATATATTACGATATATTTTATATCCCGAGATATATCTTTCACCCGTTCACACTATGGGATATATATTTTCTTAGTTTTGTATGGGATTGTCCACCACCGCGGGGGGCGGAAAATATATCTTTCTCGAATCGCTCCATAACATATTATAGCTCAGGATATAAAATATTATATTTCTCAGTGAGAAGGGTTCCATTTTAAACTATGGTGAACGATATTGAGTATATCTCGGTATATTTAATATATATTTCCAAGTGAATAGGCAGCTTCATGCATGTCACAATCCTTCGGCTTCCCCGCCCACCCACCCGCGTTTGTCGAAATCGTGGCAGCGCAGTTCATTTTTGCACTCTTTTTCACCGCGCAAGACCATTCTTACGCTAACCAGGTTGTACATCGAGCGCTAGGATTCACATAGTCTACTTAACACACAAGTGACACGTGGCACGTCTCTGTTTCATATCTCTCCTTTTTGTGATCTGTGGTGTCAACATAGATAAGCCTGTGTTTATGACGGCACATAAATTGGAAAGTCAAATATCTGGCACCTTTTACTGAATATAATTACGATTACTAAAAACTTGTTGCTTACTAAAAACGAGGATTACTAAAAACAATCAATTGAAAAAAAACAATTGAATAGTTTTACCAACTCCCTGAAGATAGAGTTAAGACACCATAGCTAATGTTAATTATTGGAAATGCTAAATGTTGTACATACTTAATTTTCTTTGTATCTCTTTCAGCCTCTAGTAAAATTTAAGAGCCACCTGTATTACGAAGACAAGGACAACATACAAGAATCTCTGAACAATCTCAAGCCGCTCCCGGGCAGCAAGGTGTTTTATTTCAAGAATGGCGAGTGCCAGGGAGAGGCCTTCACTGATATCTATCAGGTAGGTTTAATAGATAATTGAAAAAAAAATGAAATCTAAATATACACCCTAATTTTGAATGTACATCAAAATTTGTACAAAAGACTGACTTAATGCCATAAGGCATTCTCTACCAGTCATACCTTTGCTGATTTTGCCTTGCCTTTGCTTACAGATGCTGAATGATTGTAAAAATATCTTCTAATTGCTTTTTATCTTTAAGAAAGGATAGTGTAAAGTTTGTCAATTAATCATAAATCGTTTATTTCAAATAAACAATTTATGATTAAATAAATTATTTGCTCAAAACATGGTATAAAATTTATATTACATTAAGCTTGATTCTTGATTGGCTTTAATAGATAACATAAGTGTTTATTTTACTGTTTTCAGGGCTGCTATTACCCATCTGTTTCACTTCACAAGAATGTAACTGTCAGCGTCAACTTTGGACCCAACTTCAAGTATCCACCTGCAATAGAATACAACTATCGACCTGTGAGTTTCACTAAATCCTGTATTTATACCATATTGAAAAAGGTGAAAGCCAAACGAATTGCTTAGTAGTAATAACTATGTCAATTTTCTAACAGTAGCATAATTATTCAAATTCATTATCAATTATTCATTTCAATAGTTAATTTGCATTCACCATGTAAATTATTTAGCAAATTATTCAATAACAATTTTATTAATTTTTACAGATGTCTGAAAAGGCTGAGGAAGCAATTTGCGAGCAAACTATGGCAGACTTATTATACTTGACCGAGAAGGAGGGCAAGTTACGACTGGACAACTTCAACCTCTGATACAACTAACACCGTTCCGGCGGTGTGTGTGAGACTGGACACTGAGAGTGTGATTGTGTATTGTGTATGTGTAGATTAGCAGTGAATATATTGTATGTGTAAGCGCAATTATGTATATTTACAAATACAGAACATTTTACAATTCTTTTTGTGGATTTTATTCAAGATACCATGTTTATATGTTAACACTTTAATTAATGTCTAGCTGAATTCATTTACATAAATCAGCACCGGGCGACTGCTATTAGCTACAAGTACAGAAGCACTGAAGCCTGGGGGGATCAGGTACTTCAAAATGTGAAAGATATGAAATTGTACAAGTTATCCCAAAAATGGCACAGTAAAGCTTTTTTCAACATCAAACCATATTAATTTGATTTTTTATGAAGTATTAAGAAAGTACTAATACAGATAAGGCTAACCAGCACATTCTGAAACAGGCTGTTAGACTGGCTCATGCTATTTTTATCTGTAATGTCTAAGGCTAGCTAAGATATTCAGTCAGTGTTAGTCTGTCTTTTGTGGTGTTAAAGGTTAGTCTAGAGGTGGCATTTTAGGTCAACATGTATAAATAGAATAGATTAAACAAATCATGCACCTAAAGTTATGAACACTTTATATAAATTTAGCTTTATTCTTCTAAACATAATTAACAAAAACAATAAAACTTAAATAATCCATACACTCATTTTCCAAAACCACCCCTACAATTAGGACTGCTTTCCACCACCTTGTCACTCTCATCCCACTGCTGAGGTGTCTTTGCTACAATAGATAAAGCGTGGACTCCAGTTTGAAGTTCTTCTTTTAGTAAGTCATTTACTAGTCTGTGGCGCTGAAATTACAGATATAAAATAACTATTCAATAATATTTTGACAAAACTGTTATTTTTGGTCTAGCTAAACCTAAAGAGACAAACGATATTATGTATCTACAGAAAAAAAAGTTTATGAAGCAGGCCAGCCTAGTCAAATATAAGATCCTATGGTAGGTAGAGCTGGTTTATATTCTGATGAAAGTAAGAAGTTTTTTGCTCAATATCCCTATAGCCTTCCCCAGTTCTTGAGAAAATTATGTGTACGGTGGTCTTAAGTCTGTCTTGCTAAGGAAAAGGATCGCTATATATGTCTTTCGGAACACCTACATACTATGATATTTACCTTGATCAAAGGCAAGCCGTCAAACTTCTCAGACACGACCACAACTTTGAAGTGGGTCTCCGCGCCTTTCGGCACATTATGCATGTACGACTCGTTGATGACGTCTAAGTGCTTTGCTGCTAATGCCGACTGCAGCTTGCTTCTGATCGTGCCTTCCACCACTCCTGGGGCGGACGACATTCTTCTGGAACCTGTAAAATAGACAGACTTTTAAACAACTGCACTAAAAATCATCTCGCTCAACGTGTTTTGGTTACTACCACGCGTTTTTTATTGTTTCACTCAAGTCCTACCTATTCGCAGTATGTTCTGCATAAATTTTAAAGTTTGTGAAGAGAGCACTATCAGCAAAATGCAAATGAATATTACTTTTCACGATTTTATCGAGATTTTGAAGAAAATTAAGGAAAACAACATAAATCAGCTGTTTTCACTCACTGTCAAAGTGACATTTTGATAAAATTGACGTTTAATATTCTCGTTCTGAAATAAATATTAAAATACCGTTAATTTAGAAACGATAATCTATTTTAACTATTAATTGTTATTTTATAGTTATGTATGCCGCCAAGAAAAAAACCTTCTGAACTTTCTTACTGGGTGATTTTCAATACTTAGTAACTTTAAATAACAGCTTCTTTTCATTCCCAATAACGCATTGAGCAGAGCAATATTCATACCATTCATAAATAGTTTAACTAGCTGTTTACTAAGTTGTTTTCTGAGTACTTTTATAACTTCTCATCGGAAATATTATCCCATAATTAATTTGCTTTCGCTCTCAAATGGAAAACTCCCAAATGGATTCATTTGGGAGTTGTTGGGTCGCGAGGTCAATAGTGTTCGCCCTTTGGAATAGATACGTACGCCTGGGTTTTGCTCCGTGGTCCTGATAATCAAACAACGATCTAAAGAACACACAATACTTAGTTGTAATTTATATTCTTTTACATTGAGTTTGTGGGTGTTGTGCCACAATGAAGCAAGCACGAATCATAATAAAAATATTTTCTAAAAAAGCACACGAAATCCGCAGTGCCGCACGCAGTGCTCGTTTGTTAACAATTTGACCACAAATATTGACTTTTGCTGTCGGCACATTTTATTATTTTTGCCTCCGAATATCAAAAATGAAAACTGCACCCGCTGTCGTTCTGTCTACACAGAATAAAGTCCGGCAAAACATCAGGATTCGGGATTCAACATTTTATTGGATTTGACGGATTGATTTTTCATTCGCCATACGAGAACCGAGTTTGTTTCCTCCCATTCGCGTGATGTATAGGGCTATCAAATAATAAACGCTTTTCTTTTTCACTTTGCGCCCTCTTTGTGGCACCCTTTATGTGGCCTTTATGTCCAATAACCGTAAAGTTATGCGCGAGAAAAATGTTTGTTTATGGCGTCAGAATGAAAGCCTTTGAATAGACGTTGGTGCGCTTGTTAATTTTATATAGAACTTAGATAACGTTATTGGTAGTGAGACTGTTTTACAGTTTTGAGCAAATTATTGAACACGTGGATCCAAAGTTCCAAACTAAAACTTAAAAAAAAAGTAAAGTTAGCCTGTAAGCATCCCACTGCTGGGCAAAGGCCTTACCTCAAATGTGAGGTAGTATGCGCCATACTCCACCACGCGGGCTCAGTGCGGATTGGCGGAGGGGTGTTTGCAAGGCAAGCGACCAACCTTGCTGTCAGATTTTATCAAGCCGCCCATAGGGCCCCTGACTAGGCTTAACGACTAATACCAATCGATATTAGCCATCTACTAAACCAAAACTTTATATTATAAACTAAAACTTTATGCCAAAATAAATATCTAGTTAGGTTCTACGTAAAGCTGTATACTTAAACATTTTATGAGAAGCGATACTGCAATACAGGCAATATTGTGAGGGTCTTAGAACATAGCCAGTCATTCGCCTGCATCGGATCTTCCGGCGAGCGACACAGACACTGCACTATTTCAATGGTTTGTAGGCTTGGAGACTATAGTCCCAATACTCCCGATAGTTTTTATTTATTTATTTCTACTTTATTGCTCTGTAAGTTGTACAATTGGCGGACTTAACACCTTATGGCATTCAGCAGTCAACAGCTTGGGATTGCAGAGTTTAATCAGTGGACAGTTACAATTAGTTATGTAAATAAAATGCAACGCCGATTTCTTATCAAATCAGCTTCTGCCATTAATTATTAACGAGATATCTTCTCTAAATAAATCGTTGTCTGATTAAAATTCCATACTTCTAATCCTAGACAATTGGTGTGTTGTCATGTCTACCTGAAAGTAAAAGTTTTATACTTACAAGTTGGTTCATTCGGCAATAATAACATTAATAAAAAAATGCATGAAGTCTGGCGCGACGCGAATTATTCATTTATTACTAAGTGGGTATTCATTCATGCCATTTTTTTTAAATCTCTGACATCACCCTGACTCTATTTCTATGTAGAAATTGAAAAAAGTAACTTTAAAGGTAACTCCACTACGAGTGAGACTGAAATCGTCTAGAAACCATCGACCACATACGCATTATGCGTTTGAAATAGAAGCTCTTGAAGAAAGCTTGACACTAAAAGATGTTATTGCCTATATCTCCATAGACAAGTAGATAAGAGGAATTCTTTTAAACTTGCTCTTTCCTTTTGTTCTTCGAAATTAAACAAATACAGCATGTTCTGCAATCATTCTCCAACTTTAGTAAGCTAAAAGGATATTGATGCAGCAAAAAAATCAGTTAAATTTACTTATCAGGGTGAATGTCAAAAAATGTTTATTTCTTGGACTTAGGCCGCTGGTCTATCTAGCGAGTTCCGTCGTAGGCCGGCGCTGACAGGCGGATATTGCGAGCGCACGTGCTGCTCCACGACACTTAACTGCGGCGAGGATGAGCCGCCATTTTTAATGGCGGAGAATGATCACATATCGAGGTCACCGCCGCCTTACCAGCTTAAGAACCAATACCGCTCACTCACGTCGCCTTTTTAGAGTCGAGTCGTCGCGTTTATCATTGTGTACCTTAAAAGCCCCTTCTGGACCGCCACACTCTGTTTCTCCTGCGTTTATTACTTAATCTGCTGGCTCGGTTAAACCATCTTACTTTTACATAAGTTATCACTCCTCACTACTTTTGTATAGAGTTTGAACAATTCGGTTCACATTTAGATCTTTAGGGATTTGGCACACTGGTTGCGGTCTGCCTGCAGTCCGTCCCATACAAAATTGGCCGCCCGCACACCACAGTAACAGAACAAGAACCACTTAATTGTTTTATATACCTATTTGTGAATTGACAGCGATAAATGCTCTGTTTTTCGTGGAAATCATCAGAATGTTACGAACATACCAAAGCAGATAGGGAAGCATTATGTCAACAAAGGGACGTGATTGAAAAACGGCGTCTAAAACTATTTAATAGTCCCCCTAGCCGATATCGACTACGGTGGCCGGTCACAACGACTAACCGACTCCGCGGGACATATTATAGTGCACAAGTGTGTACGCAAACACAGGTGCACTCTCTATTTCCTTCTCTCTCATAACCCGATGGGACAGCAATTTGACACGACCGGAGAGAGATCAGGCGCAGGACCAACGGCTTTACATGCTTTCCGAGGCACGGGGGTGAAACACCGCCAACTTCCAAACTCCGCGCTACCCTGAGAATTTTAAACAGAAAAACCCAGGTATATATTTTTGGCCCGACCCGGGGTTCGAACCCGGGACCTCTGGCGCAGCCGTCGCTTTAAAATGCGACCATTTCGCCGCTGCGCCACCGAGGCAGTCACTGATATATCAAGTCTATTGCTGACAATAGCTCGCGACAAAACCATATCGCGTTATGACGCGTGACATTCGTTGGTGACAACAAACTTAACCACATAAGTCGTTAAGTTAATTTCAATATCTTTTTATCTGCAAAGCCTCTCTATGGTGTTGCGGAGCGTCTGAACAATCGTTTAAATCCCACTTACAATTTATTCCTCTTGGCCGCAACTAACAATAAACGCAATTTAAATGTGCTTACCTGCATTTGCAGTCAGGGTTGAATTACCACTTACTTGTTTATTTTTATTTTATTATACAGGCAGACATTTGGCCACAATCTCACATGATGGTAAGTGATGATGTGGCCTAGGATGGATCATGCCTGACTAGTAACAGCCTATTCACTCTCTTCTTGCACTCGTCCAAATCATATGAAACTTCTGCCGGCTGCGAATTCCACTCCCTAGCCGTGCGCATTACTTATTACACTTATCTTCTTTACCGGATAATTGTCGATAAAGTCATATAATTAGACATAGCTTGTTTGAAAGCGATTCGATTTGAAAATCCCTGAAATAAATAAGGAACTGTAGGGTTATAAATCTATAAGTTCTGTGTTCATTTGTAAGTTAAAGAAGATGCGTTTTAGATGTTGATGTTAATCACCCACGTAAACAACCCTGGAGCTCTATTTTTGAATCACTCGTTTGGATATGGCGTGTGATTATCGTTCTAAAACGAATAAAAAAATCAAAGAAAGTCACGCGAAATACAGACGCGAACATGAGTACTTACAAAATTAAGCTATCTTTTTTCAAATCCCCCCTGTGTGGATTTCAACTGATTTTATTACAAAATTGGACTTTAATCAATGAATATAGACCGCCATCTTGAAGAAAGTCGCGTCAATATTACGAGTTATTGTCGTTGACTTTTATCTTCGAACGAAAATCACTCGCAATCTTGAAGTGAGTGATTCAAAAATAGATCCTCCTGGTCCTCGATTCTCGCAATCAATCGTCATCAATCCAACTTTTTCTGTGGTAATTCGATAACTCCACGAGAATTCGCCCCCTGCTGGTATTAATTTAGGGTGAAATCACCCCCTCAAAGGGACTATCATTTTTTTGGGCAAGTTTTTGAAATCTGAAATCTGTACTCCTTGAAGTGAGACAGCCCTAGTCTCCTGTCGTGGCTGTAAAACAGCTGTAATATCCGCCGCGCGTTGAGGCAGCCTCAAGTCCTGGACAAAGCCTTTTGCGCCTTTTATTGCTATTAACAAAATACTTCTGGTGAAGCCTTATTTCATGCGTGGAACTGTGGATGCATTTGGCAGATTTTTATTTATTTATTTATACTGAATATCCAGACATATTAGATATATAGACATATCCAGGCAGCGTAGGACGTCCACCGACAAGATGGACAGACGACCTTGTAAAGATTGCAGGATCGCACTGGATGCAGACCGCTCACAACCGGTCGTTGTGGAAAGCTATGGGGGAGGCCTATGTTCAGCAGTGGACGTCCTTCGGCTGATAATGATGATGATGATGATGATGATCCAGACATATAGCCATGATCTCACCTGATGTGATCCAAAGTCATGTTTAGTGTTTTGTCACTATTCAAACTTATTTATATAAATTGCACTTGAGAAAAGCTACTGAGTCAGACAAGGAATCGAACCTTGTGTCTTACGCTATCCCGGGCGCATGCCTATACCACTCGGCAGTTTATAAAATAGGCTTCCTCTTGTTGTATATTTATATTTATTTATTGAGGTACAGCAACAAAATACAAATCAAGACTTAATCTAAGTTACACTGGTATACAATATCACGTTTAATTTGCATTTCGATTATAGCTGAACACAGCATTTTCATTTGGTAGTTAAATACAAGAAAAACAAATCAATAATAAACGGTATACAGTGATCTATAAATTACTTTTACATCCTTTTATATAAATTGAATGAGAATCATAAAAAAGATCTACCTCCCTACTTATAGTATTATACAATCTGCACATTCGGTATATTGGATTGTTAAACGTTACATTATTTCGACATACTGGAAGATCAAAAACTTGTTGCCTTCTCCCACTGCCGCTTGTCTTAAATGAAAGATGGCCCAACAAATACTCTGTGTCCCATTCAGAATTAACAATTTTCTTGAAAGAAAATGCTTATATAATTAATCCACCATTTATATACAGTCCATCTTAGGCTACATTGTCATTTAATATCAGGTGCAATCGTAGCCAAATGTCTGGCTATCTAGTTATTAAAAAAAAAGTTTTTAAAAAAAATATAATCTAAATAAATATCGATTGAGGCGTGACTTGTGTTTATTGATAGTAGATGTCTCAAATGAAAACGGACAAGGGACACTTCACTCCCGCTCTCAATAAGAGGGCCGTCACTTCAAGTAGCGTACTCTGCGGCTATTCCCGGAGGAAGAGGACATTAGGTATTGCTGTCACTGCCGCAATGTATAGTGATGCAACAGCATTAATAGTTCACGGCTCTGTCGATTCTATTTAGTCACATGGGTGGGAAAATGAATATGCATATATTACCTAGTATCGTATGTAGTCATATAATTTGATAATAATCAAATTTAAGATTTAAAATAAATTTAATCTCTTGTCGGTGGAGCTGTTTCCATTAAATCTATACAGGGTTACATTTTTTTATATATAATAGATAGCCAGACATTTAGCTACGATTGCACCTGATGTTAAGTGACAATGTAGCCTAAGATGAACCATGTCTGTCAAGTAACAGCCTAATCATTGATAGATTGTTGTCAAATTTTTGGAGGTAAATGACACCATCAATATCTACAACTTTAACTATGTCACCCTGTATGTTTAGATAGATAGATCAATCGGTAATTCCATCATGGTAAATTTTCATGGTTCATTATGTTAAGTAATTTTTTGCTATGCTGAAAATTATACTAAGTTTATCGATAAACTAACTAACTATACTATTACTATGCAACTCTACGACTATCGCAAAGGTGTCTCCTGTCTACCTGCTTTCGTCGTGGTCGCTTTTGCATTTGTCACTTCAGTGTTGTATTTCAGGCGCACTTTGTAAAAGGTGTTTTCATAACAAGTAATGGATTCGAATCGATCTTCCTCGGACGTAGGAACAAACTGACGGAGGTAGGGCTGTTAAAGTTGAAGGCTGTGTAGGTTTTTTTTAAATGTGAAACATTTAATAAGCCTATAAGCCTATAGGCATACATTAAGGCAGTGTTTAAAACATTATTGAATAGGTATTTTATGCTTTGACGAATGTGTTTGTTATGTTTAGTGTCCTTTGCATGTCTGACATAGACAAAACATGCTGAACTAAAAGTGTACCCACCACCATTATCTTGACTATCTTGATCATGTTTGACCATTTCATTTCATTTCATTATAAGTGACAATCGTAGAAAAATCTTTCAAATAATAGGTAATCGAAAGAGCTTCGGTAAGTTCTCTCAATTTGTCAATCAGCAGTTTGTTTTGCCCACTGAATTTAGTGTTGCCTGCTTGATGAAACACATTGACGATAAACGATTTTTTCCCTATATTGATTGTGATATTTTTGTGTAGTCCTTTATGATTTATGTTTACCGTCTTTATGTATTATAATGTCTGAACTACTACGTGCTTTTCTAACAAAAGTTTTTGCTCTATAGAACATTACTGCAAGGTTTGTCGGATGATGTTAGAACTGCTAATGAGATTTGAATATGAATTGTCAGTAACTAGTATGGTTTTTATAATCCACTTAGAAATTATATGGGAAATGATTTGCCACAGAGATCCACACTCCTCTATAATTCCAAATAATGAAATGAAAAATGTTTTTTGCCTTTACAATGAGACAATTTTGCAATCAATGAATTATTTTGCAATTATTAATGATAACATAAATTCCGTATGCAGTTGGCAGCCCTAGGTTGACCGCTGTCAAGGTACATAAATACATCGCGGCGACAGAAGGCGCGGCATTTGCATTGAGGCAGTAATGGACTGTCCCGCGCGGGACTCGAACCCTGACCCTTGCTATCCATCAAGTGCGAGCGAGGCTGAGTGTTTTCAAATGCAGTTAGACTGGTGAGAAGAAAATGAAGAATGTCACGTGGAATGTTAATGTTTGTTTTTGTTACCAATAAAAAAAATACCTCTTTACCTTATTACGCGTATTATAATTATGATTTGATCGAACATGAACTAAAGCTGGACTTGAAAAATAATAAGAATAAAAACATTTTATTGCCTTCGTTACAAAAAAAGTATGGTACAGATAAATTAAACAAAGAAAAGCAAATGGCGAATGGCTCAGCTTGTGCTGGTATGGGAAAGGAAATTAATCCCACTCAGCTATCTTAACTATAACTTAACTATCGATCACGAAACCGGGCCTAAGTAGTCATTTGTACAAATCGTCCCCGTCGTGGCAAAATTAAATAACCAACAAAACCAAAGTTCCGAGATATTTGAGTTTTTGTGATTTTTTTAAACAAAAATGGCGATAACATTCCAAGCCGAAGGAAATTTACTGTAGAGCTTTTGATATGTTATGAAGCTGCTTTAACTTCATAATTTAAATAGTCTATCATAATGCTACTTTCTATTATTTTAAATATAAAAATAAAAAAGTAATTATTTAGTTTTGCCACAAACGTAATTTATAACAAAATTGCAATTATCAAGTTTTTGTATGTCACTTTTGCAAGTTTTGGCACACAACCAAGTAATACTTTTTTTATATTACCTACATCATCCCACTGCTGGGCAAAGGTCTGCCCCAATTCTTTACATTTGTCTCTGTCAGCGGCCAACGACACCCAATTTCTCGCAAAGCTGGACAGATCGTCACTCCACCTTTTTCGTCTACCCATTCGTCGGTAGCCGTCTGGTGGTATCCATCGCGTGACGATTTGGGCCCATCTATTCGGGTGCACTCTACACACATGCCCCGCCTACTCCCATTTAAGCTTTGCTGTCTTTTCGCCTACATCTGCTATTCCAGTTCTGCAGCGTATTGTGGTATTCCTCTTATCGATCCTTTTAATATGGTGAAAGGAACGCCAGGGGACATTTCTTCCAGAAGCCACCTCAAAGGAAATGGACCTGGTTGAATCCGGATGGCACGACGAGAAATGAGATAGACTTCATCATGACTACCAAGAAACGGTTATTTAATGATGTCTCCGTGATCAACTAAATAAAGACCGGTAGGTAGTGTTTACCGGATGGTTCGAGGCACATGGAATTTAAAAGTCAAGTTGGAAAGGTCTCGCTTGATAAGGTCCACGCTCCGACCTACTCGTGCCCATATCCAAAATCTCGAGAGCTTTCAACTCGAGTTGTCAAACCGCTTTGAGTGCCTAAAGAATTGCGTTTCAGTGGACGAAATAAACAACGAGTTTATGGAAACTATTCAAACGGTGGGGTCTAAGATTTTTAGTCCTGGCCCTAAAAATTGTCCTCTAAGACTCTCGATCCACACTCTCGACACGGGGTCTCATTCGGAACATAGGTTTCATAGCTTGTAAATTTTCTCGATAGATGGCGCTACCCGTCTGGCCATCGGAGAAACGGTTTAATAATTTGGATTAAAAACCTAAAATACATGAAGATAATATCCAAAAAATATGTAAATAAATATTTTTAGCCGTTTAAAACAGATAAAACTTAACACTACCCAATTTTTTCTCAAAAAGTAAAAATGTTGTAAATAGCATAAAAGCACAAATAAAAGCATGCTTAAACGACAAAGAGCCCTCTGTCGGTATATGATAGAACTTTGCGGCATATTTATGAGGTGGTAATAGATGGCGCATTTTCTTCATAGAACGTTTTTGTTTGTCCATTGATTATAATGCAACTTTAAAAACTAAGCAAGTACGAATAAGGTTATGCAATTTATTTTGATAGGCCACTGGGCGGTGGAGTAAATAAAATAATGTTGATAACCGCATCCGTGAGCGTTTCAACATTGGTAGGTTTTATAAAACAATAGGATATAGGTAAAATATTTGAATAGTTTTGTAACATTCTAAGATTTCTGAACATCATCACGTGAACATAAATAACCAACCAAACGCAAACCGTAAAGTGCTAGACTTTACGGTTTTCTCCGAAACTTTGTTGTCTGTAATTCCACAGATTTCATACTTGGCGTCGACTGTTTTTAAACGTTTGCAGTTTTCAAAATGTCAAAGGTTATTGCACAATAATTTGATAATATTGATTGATAATAATAACTGTTTAATCGTCATCACCACGACGTTGGTTTTGTTGTCGATGATGAAGGTTTAGGGTGACCATGACTAACAGTTTGGTAGGACAAATTGGATTTTATTTCAGAAATTAAGCATGATGACAATGCTAGCAACAAAGACTAACTTGTTAAATATGTGCTTCTTCACTAAGATGTCCCTTAGTGCTAACGATTTCATAAAGATATGTATAATCCGTTTTTTATTGCTTGTCAAATGTTGTAAACTTTTTTTTTTCTTTTAAAGAAATCAGTAAAAAAAGTAACATTCATTAATTACTATTTGATTTAAAAAGATCTCAAGTGTTCAACGATAAATTACCTAACGCAGGTTGTGATTGTTGTGTTAAAAAGAATGATTTCGTTAAAAAGAAATTTCAAGATTGTTTACAATATTCGACAAGCAAAGAAAAACTGACGTTTCATCCAAACACTGACCGCGCCGTAAGTTGCTTAGCATCAGTATTAATACTGCCACCACTGCGCTACGATCGAGCTCCTCTTCTTTCTATTTTCGTATCATAATATAACCAAAATAAAACATTTAAATCACTCAATGTTAAATATGCATGTTTTCAGATTGACAATAGCAATTACTCTGTCACACTTCCAAGCGTCATCCGGATACCAGATTCGAAGAGCATTGAAACAGGTGCATAACCTAAAAAAAATGTTTCTACAGGGATTTTCTATATTTTTCGTTTGAGAATCTCAATGTTTTGTAATTCACTGTAGCAAACGTCTTTCAAGTGACTATTATCACGCGGTCACACATATTGTATTTGCACTGCCTTTAATCACTTTTTCCAGACACGAATTCACTACTTGACGCCATTTTGTTTTGCTCAGCCGTGGCACGAAAAAGAACTGAATTAAAAAAAATCGGAATTAAAAAAAATCGGCATTATGCATACTGCGTTTCAATTGTACCTACATGAAATGTTGTGGCATTTCATAAAATTCCGCCACTTTTGATTTACATTTCTATCGCCGCTTATATTATTATGCCGCGGCATGTTGAAGAAATAAGTTCTGGTTTTTGGCACACGTGTCTTATTGTTACGCTGATTATCATAATGTGAGGAGGCCTATGTTCAGCAGTTGACGTCTTTTGGCTGATAATGACGATGATGATGTTGAGTGGTGATTATTATATTATATTCTTTCTTTATTGCGCTTAAGAGATGTACAGAAAATACAAGAAGTCACAATGTGAACAAAGGTGGGCTTATCCCTAAAAGTGATCTCTTCCAGCCAACCCATAGGTATTGGAAATGAAATAGTTGCGGTTATCGGCAGTAATATAATGCCAAAATGAGATTATTTTTCGTTCAGTTAGTTTAAAAAAATATAAACATGTTTATCTGCTTAGTAGGTACCTGGGTGACCTAGCTTTGCTGTATTTTATTTTAGACTAATAGGACTAAGGTTTTTGATAAAGGGTACCCAATAATAGTTTTTCTCGTTTAGCAGATAATGCGTAGATATATTATTGGCGATGCGAAGATTATCCACGCCTTTAGCGGTGAAATTTAGAAGCTGTCAACTTTTTTTAGTCAGTCTTCTATAATACATTCATTACCTGCCCGCCACTAATTAAAGTTAATAGTTTTTAAGAAATGTTTGTCATGTATACAGTTCTCATGATCAACACAAGCCCATCACCTCTTTTCAATATACTTGTAAAAATAGAATATTTACTATGCATGAAATAAATAGTAATATTTTTTTACTCCATCGTAGTACCTATTTAACTATACATACTTTAAATCTGCCTTTATTAATCGATGATTTTTAGATAGATGCCGTACACCATGACACCCTTAACTAGATTCGGGATCTACTTACTTTCATCTAACGAAAACATTACATTTGTGACAACAAAAATAACTTAGTATTTCTTAGTGTTTGTATGGAAGACAAAGTTATATAATTGCGGTTGATAAAACTGTGCAATATCTCAAAAACTACTGGTTCGATCTCATTCACACCAATTAAATCATATGTATATTTTTAAAATTTTTACTTTCTTAGTTCAAAGGTTAGAAAGGGGGGGGGGGGGGGGGGGACGCCCATTTCACCACTTTGGAAGCGTCTATATCTCAAACGTTAAACTATTGTTTGAAAATGTTGCAAATTTTTAGTTTATTTTTTGAGTTATGAAGTTTTATTTATCTAAGCATCGAAATCATTAACATATCATATTTTTTATCCAATTTGTTCGTTGTTATATTATTAACTTACAAAAATCAACAAAATATTTAGGAAACAATAAATGACTTAATGAGTAGGAGTGGGAATAACTGCTTGAATTCGCCAACATAATATAACACTTTTGTTACTAATAAATAGAGATGGGCCGAGTACTCGGTTAATACTCGGTACTCGGCGTACTCGGCAGGATTTTTGATACTCGTACTCGGCCGAGTAACTCGGTTTGAATGTCGAGTATACTCGGTTTAAGTAAAGCCATATATTTAGGTAGATATCATCTAAACGACTGGGGAAATCTATCACAACCTCAATTATGATAATGAATGAGTAGAGACAAAATAAGGAAAACGTTAATAAAAATATTAAAATGTGAAATTTTATTAAGTTAGATAGTGTTGTGGTGATGCAAAGCTTTCTGCACGTTCTAGTAACAGACAATTACTTTTTTCTTCGTAGACTTTACCAGCCTCCGAAAATAATCAGTCGCTGTGAATGGTGCTTGCAGGTGCTCATAGAAACACTCTTGCTAAGCGTGCCAGTTCTAAATACCTTGTTCGGGGCCCTGCCCACCACTCAAAAGGACTCTTGTCTTTTGCTAGCAAATCTTTGAAGTAGCGACCTTATTTAAATTCAGTTAATAAAATGATAATCCGTTATTGGCTGTAGTAAGTCTTAAATGTCTATATTTTATGTTATCATGCTGTGGATTTTGTAATACAAAAAAAAGTAATGGGGCTTTTAGGATCATCGCGCTTTAGTAGCTTGATGAAAGCTTATTCTGTGCGAACCTGGTTTGTACTGGTTTACACACCTAAAACAGAAATTAGATTGAACCGAGTTACTCGGCCGAGTACTCGGTTGGAAAAAAAATGAACCGAGTAAAACTCACCGGTACTCGGTACTCGGCAAAAGTGCTACTCGGCGCATCTCTACTAATAAATAACATGTTAATTTTGACGTTATAATAATATTAGTCTTGCTGGACTGTTATGCTATTTTACTGGTACTGCAAACAGAAATGTGTTATTTTTATTACTTATCGTCGATCTGATATGTTAACGAATTACTGCAACCAAAAACCTGTCTTACTGCACTGACTCAAAACTCAATTTTAAATGTCATGGAAAGTGTTATTTTTATTAGTTATCGTCGATCTGTTATAATATCGAATTACTGCAACCAAAAACCTGAAACAAATCCCAACGGTTATTTTCATTAGCTCTATCTATCGGTTATGTTATCGAATTACTGCAACCAAATACCTGTCTTATTGCCATGTTTTAGAACACACTTGAAATGGTATTAATTAATTTCATTTCTTAGTCGCACCGTCCACAATCATTTCTGCTTAGCCCAAAGTTATGACTGGTAGAGAATGCCATATGGCGTTAAGTCCACCTTTTGTACAAACTGTGGTTTTGCAATAAAGTATAAATTAATAAATGACGGTAGAAATATTGTAATAATTTCATTCAGAAATATGTTGTTTCTTTAGGAAAGAAATTATGATAATTTTCAGAAATATCTTAGTGTTCATTAGAACCAAAAAAACGTTAAATTTGTGACTATGTGTGAGGTTAGGAAATGACACTAAGTTCGCAAATGATAAGTCGGTAACATAAAATGTGTTACTGCAATTGGGAAGTGAAATCGGCTAAACAATGTTCTGCTAACTGACAAAGAGTAGTTAGTATTATTTTTGGAAGAAGTATTTTTTATTCGTTTTAAATGTTATTTTTGTCACGAGAATATTTAAATGTGAACTTTACGAAAACCAAAACGGATAATTTAATCTTATTTAATATCTACATTGGTTCTAATTCGTCCTATGCGCAAATCAGATTTTATTTCTGATCTGAGTCTGGTTTTGACGTAAACGTTGTTAAATCATGGTTACCCTAAAACTATAACTAACGTTGAAAATTGAACGAGTTGTCATTTTCCTTTGGTATTTTGCAAAGCTGCGAGCGTTTATATTATATATAATTGACAACACCATTCACTTAATGAAAACAATGGAATGATAAGTACAATTTGGTGCGCCATATCCACAACGGCCACACACCGGTTTAGCCGCCGGCTCTTGCTAATCTGTAGCTGCCGGGCGGAATAATAAGATTTGAGCTGTCTACTAAAATGAAGAATAAAATCATTTTTTTTATTAGAAATTATTCCAAAGAAAACTGATTTCCTTCATAGGTAACGCCGGCTTAATAACAAACATGAACATGAAACATGAGTCAAAATTGCATGAATGTGAAAATCAACTCAATACATAAAACAATACATAAATTACATAGACGTTCTGCTTGCACTGTTGAAATAATAATTCGGCGCGCGGCGTGAGACTAAGCGTGGGCTCTCCTCGAGAGGTCACGCGAGCCGGCCGAGCCGTGCAACAGCCTCGCTCTGTCTCGCTCTTGCAGTACCTACTAAACTAACCAATCTATCCGTACTCTTTACTCTCATAATGGGGACTGAAACAGAACTACTGAGAGAGCCGTATTGGACCTTGTGCTAGTGAACAAAAGATAAGGAGGAACTTGATTTCTGAAGTACTTACAAATTGCATTTATTTAGGAAACCTACTCTACTTTTTTATGATGGATGACGAAACGCGACGTTTTAATTTTTTAATTTGGAAAAACGGCTACAATATACTGAAATCACTTATATTGATCAAAGTAAAAACACTTTTCATGCTAAATCTAAACTTGAAGCTGTTAAGACTGGTGTGCCTCAAGGAAGTATTCTTGGGCCACTTTTATTCCTGATTTATATCAATGATCTCCCGCTATGCGTTGACCATGAAATGATTTTGTTTGCCGATGATTCTACGGTATTGATTAAAGGTAAAGATAGAGACACATATGAAAGTAATGTCAATGAAGCGCTAGAAAATATAGCTGTCTGGATAAAAGCCAATAATTTAAAAATTAATTTTAATAAAACCAAATACATTCAATTTAGTCTTCCACAGCAAACAAAACCGAACATCACTGTTAAAAATAACAACCAATTAATTGACGAAGTTAGTGAAATACGTTTTTTAGGAGTAATTCTTGATAATTCTGTAAATTGGAAACCTCACACTACCTACTTGTGCAATAAAATAAATAAATTCATTTTTCCTTTAAAAAAAATTAGTAGAACAGTGTCCCATAAGTCTGCCATTACAGCATACCATGGCTGTGTAGCCTCCAATCTCCGTTACGGAGTCATTCACTGGGGAAATACAGCTAAAGTTAATCTCTTACCACTCTTTCGAGCTCAAAAGAAGTGCATTCGAGCTATTTACGGTGCCAGACAAAGAGTGAGTTGCAGGCCATTATTTAGAAAACTAGGAATCTTAAATCTGCCTTGCATGTATATTTTTCAGATATGTCTATTTGTCAAAAATAACAAATATTTATTCAAATCTAGAGTAGCTAGGCACCCTCGAAAGACACATAACAAAATAGATATCCTCCCTCACTACCCATCACGGACAAGTTTTTTCTCCAATAGCTTTTACACCATAGCACCAAAAATATTTAACCATTTACCAGATTCTTTAAAAGAACTTGAACTAAATCGTTTCAAGCAAACATTATTTAAAATACTATTAGTAAAAAGTTATTATTCTTTAGAAGAATACTTTTATGATAAAATCTCCACTTAATAATATTTTTTGTTGTTTTGTTGTGTTTAGTTTATTTCTATTTGGATCTGTTGCGATTGTGTAGTTACAAATACTTTTATTGCACGCCCGATGGGCAGGTTATAGTTTGCCCAAATGTTACATACAATAAGACCTGTTGTAAAATTACCTATACCAAGCAATAAATAAATTGATTGATTGATTGATTTACAAATTACACACAGCAAATTACTGTCATAAAATATGAAACATTTTAAATTATTTATTATAGTAGTTTTAGGACATCTTGTCACATATTATTTTATAATTTCTGGATTTTGTTGAAAAGAAAAGAGAAAAAAGTTCAAAATACTGATAAAAATAAAAACAACATTAAAAAAGAAGAACATAGTACTGGGATTCGAACCCACGTGTTTTATATCCGAGGCCGCCTTACTAATCCGCTGCGCCATCGTGACATTACCCATAGTAGCGAAATTTACCTTTGTATTTTAGTTACATTATTTTAACCCTATTTTAGTGCTACAGCCACTGTCAGCCACTACAGTAATGAGTTTAGCGCCATCTTTTGAGATACTAAACACGTAGACTAGTTGCGAGCAATCGACATGCTTATCCGTGAATCCAGTCTACGTAGCGCCATTTATTGACGTGTTGAACACATGAACTAATTGCGAGCAATCGACATGCTTTATTTCGTGAAATGCAACAGCCTACGTAGCGCCATCTAATCCGTGTTGTAGTATTCCAAATGAAAATTTCGGGTGCCCGCAAATATTGGCCCGCTACGGCGGAACCGTTTTCTTGTATGGGATGAGGTATCTGTACTAGTAGTATTATATTATCTGTGCTCTCGACCTTATAGTAGAACATCGATCTATAGCATTGAAGACCTCCGTTAATGCTGAAAACTACAGTAGGTTAAAAGACGAATATGGAAGTCCCTACGACACAACATTTCTTCCTTTAACACGAACAGTGTTAAAGAACTGATAGAGTGAAAACAAGGCTCCCAAACAAGAGACATGTCTATTGGGCAAAGCCTGTTGACAAAGCTTAAGACGGAGGGCGGCAGTGTAGCGTTGACAAAAGCAGATGTTTTGAGGGAGATCGAGAAGTTCTATGGGCAGTTGTACACCTCAGTTGCCGAACCCGTTAATAGCTAAGGCCGGACACCCAAAAGCTATCCTGACCCGACACTACACCGAAAACATCCCGGACATCAGCCTCTACGAGATAAGGATGGCCCTGAAACAGCTTAAAAACAACAAGGCACCTGGTGAGGACGGAATCACAGCAGAGCCTTCAAAAGGGGGGGAACACCGGTACTCAAAGTCCTTCAGAGACTCTTTAATTCCGTGCTGCTTGAGGGCTGCCTGAGTCATGGAACAGGAGTTTGGTGGTGTTGTTTTTCAAAAAAGGAGACAAAAGGTATTATTATGTACGTGATTTGTAGAAGATTATTGCTGCTAATAAAACAAGATGCACACTCAATCGCCTTTATTCCCGAAGTGACAAGCCATAATACAATGACAGAACATAATTAATTGTGTGGGTATAAAGACCTAAAATTACCCTCCAAAATACATACATAACACCCCCCTTGTGAACTTATACTAATTGGTAATTTAAGAAAGACTTACATAATCTAAAGTTTTCTTTCAGTTTTACAATCTAATACACTAGGCAAGTAGGTAATCAAACCTTTACTTAGATAAAGTGAGAAATAAATATTAAGCATCAATAAGGCTACATAGTACAGTTTAACCTTTACCTTAACCATAACAAACGCTGTACTTAAGACTAACATTACATATATTAACATTATTAATCAATCTCAAAACCAAACCTCAACGGTGGTTTCCTAACGCGTTTTGAGTTAAGTGGGCTGGCTGGTGGCAGTGTCGGTGCCCCGGACACGGCCGCCGGAGCCTGCGCGGCGTCCGCGGGCCCTGGGCAGTCTGCTGGCGACTGGCGCGCCGGCGGAGCCCGGGGCGACGCAGACTGAGGGAAGGTATCACCTGGTAGTGCGACGGCGGGGGACAAAGGTGATAGAACAGAATATGGGACATGAATAAATCTTTTCTTTAATTGATTAAGGTGCCTTTTACTCGTGTTACCGTTTTCCCTTCTTACCTCATAGTTTCTTGTACCTTTTTCTTTCTCGACTATACCCGGAACCCATCTTTCCCTCCCGCTAAATTCTTGTATCCATACTGGATCTCCTTGTTTAATCTGTTCTCTATGATTTCCCCCTGCTTGTTCAATCTGTTTTCTTTGAGATCTGTGTATCCTCTCCTCCACAGTGTTCGTGTTCCTTAATAGATCTAATCGTGATCGAAGGGGTCGTTTTTGTAAAAGCATTGCTGGACTTTCTTTGGTCGTGGCATGCTCGCAGTTCCGATAATTTAATAAAAATGTTTGTAAAGCTGTATCTAAATCTTGATTTTCTCTAATAGCTTTCTTAATGGCTCTTTTGCATAGTTTGACGGCGCCTTCAGCAGCCCCGTTTGACGCTGGGTGGTATGGTGCAGTAAAAATGTGTTTTATACCATTCAATCTATTGAAGTCATCTAATTCTTGACTGGTAAACGGCGGGCCGTTGTCTGATACGATTTCTTTTGGTAATCCAAATCTTGCAAATGTTTCTCTTAGAACTTTAATCACGGCTTTTGCAGTTGTCCGATGCATTAAAAATGCCTCTATCCACTTTGTCGTCGAATCTATGATAACAAAAAACGTCTTACCTTCATATGGCCCTAAAAAATCAATATGTAGTCTACTCCAAGGTTCTTTATAGTACGGCCATGGTTGATAGTGTGCTCTTGGTGGTGCTATAGCTTCCATTGCACAAATCACACAATCTCTACTTAATTTTTCTATATACTGATCTATTCCAGGCCACCAAACAAATCCTCTAGCGACACTTTTTGGATGATCAAACGAACTTACCTGTAAGTGAAGTTCGATCCAAATTGTCCTGACTTCGTCGAAGAGATTTAATTGACCATGTAGTAGGCCCTGCTACGCGTCCATTCACTCGCACACAGGTTAAGCGCAAGAAAGAGAAGGTAAAAACTAGTATCCCTCCCTCCTTCCTGCGCCTCACAGCACTGCCAGCCGCCTGTCGCTCATTCATTTCAGAGCAAGGAGACCGATGTTCCAGATGTACAACATTGATTTATGGTACGGGTGGCAACAATTTTTGCAGAAAATACACGTACCTATGGGAATTGGGAAGGGTGGGAACTTAAATCTCTTCGACGAAGTCAGGACAATTTGGATCGAACTTCACTTACAGGTAAGTTCGTTTGATCATCCAATTGTCCTGCCTTCGTCTCTGAGATTTAATTGACCATGTAGATCTTCGGAGTAAATCAATGTTGTTACAAAAATAAGTTGACACCTCTATAGTTAGTAATCTTTGATTATTAAAATGATCATTTAAATAACAAAAATGTTTTATGTTACCATGTTTGGCATTATGCACTATTGTTATGGGTGCATGATAAGTAATTTCTTAAATGGGAAAGAAAGAAGATATTTATTAGTTTTTATATTATATATATATATATATATATATATATATATAATTAATGTTAAACTCCAAGAATATGTAAATATAATAATAATTTTAGTAATCTTAACTGAAATAGGACGAAAATTTCTTAGTTCCTTTTTTTTTTGGTCTGTTATAAAAATTGCAAATAAATACGGAATACGTATTGTTGAGACAGATTGCGAAAACTAGTACATACAGAAATACTACTCATCCAGCGCCCTATCATTTTTAATGCACTTAACGGGCGTATTGGAGGGTCTCTTTGTCTTGCAGTTTTAACGTATTTTACAATCATAGATTTGTAAAAAATACACGCATGATATTCGATTACTTTTAAGTATTGGGTATTTATGTATTTATGCAGCTGTTTGAAATATATTCAGCCGTATACCGAAAACAAAATACTTATTATTCGAATTTTGAATTCTTAAGAAAATGTTTTGTTGTAATAAGTGTAAGATGATTGGTAAAAAAAAATAGTTGGTTCATTTGTGGGTATATAAGATTTTAGATGTATTCATCGGTGTATATCAACGCTATTATTATTTTCAGGGTTACAATAAGAATACGATATTTCAATGAATTTGAAATATTATCGTTATCAAAACTTGAAAGCATTAAGAAAGTAGGTAATGATTGAGTGATTTAAATTTTTTCTAAAGAAGCTTGGAAACGACCTCTGGGGGCGTTGTGGCTTTATAAGGTCATACGAGCGCAACGATTTCTCCGATAGAAGTTTTGGTACCACCTAACCCGACGTTTGCCTAATATTTACTTATCAACCAGGCGCGGAAGTCTCGACATAGTTCCTTGTAAAAAACACCAGTTGGCGCTCGAAAAAAGCTGAGACAAAATTGGTATTTTCGTGTATTTACTGATTGAGAATAATGTTTTAATCAAGCTTAAATTTTTTTTTTTTAGATTTACTAAAGATTTAGCTATGTAAGTTAGAAGGATATTAGATGGAGTAGAAAATCAAAATATTGAAATTATCTACGCGAAATATCAAACATGACGCTTTAGACTTCCAGCACAGGAATGTTCGCCGAGTATTCGATAGTCGGCGCATAGTCGGAAAAAAAAATACTCATAAATATTGACTGGATAAAATATGTCTGAATTACTGAGGGTTACATTTAAAAAAAAAATGCGATCCTATCTTATCGATTTGGTTTTGATGAGATGCTTTATTTTTATTTAAGTTTATATTTTCTATGAGTTTGACAAATATTTGTGACTTATTCTTCTTTTTTGGGGGTAATGGCAATGTGCATTTCCGCAATTATTGTGCCACCAATGTATTTGTGTCTTATTTGGCTTCAGATGAGACTTGTTTTAATATTATGAGCAGTGTAAAATAAATCTTGATGATTCAAAATTAGGGTACCCATTGTGACAAGAAGTCCAAAAGTAAATGAATATGTCGTGTTACAACAAGTATGTCATAGATCGATGTCACCAGGGAACACTGGTTTCATACATATTAAAACACCCTCAAATATAAATGATTAATAAAAAGATTCAAGCATTATTCTTTGTAATAAATAAATTACTTTCAGGTTTTATAAATAAATCGTCGAACTACTCGACGTCTTACGGCGCAAGAGTATAAGAACGAGCGTAAAAAATAACATTTGCAAAAAATATGTTAAAACTTGGCAGACCATGATTGGTTATTATTTTGTGGTCGGCAATTGTTTCACCATACCTAAGTAATTGGTGAATATTAAGACAAGATTTCCTTTGAAAATTTATTTAACATAGTATATTCAATACTTTTAAACATCAATTAAACGATACAATTCATAAAATTAAATATTCTGTTTTATAGTTAATGCAGCAATGTTTCCATATGAATGGTTTCCTAATATCATAGTGGCTTTGCTGGGGAGATGGTTGTGGAGTGGGTGTATGTGATTAGTTGGAAAAAAAACTGATGATGAGACAAGATATTTACTCGATAAAGTTAATTCTTAAATCACAGAATATAGTGGGTAAAATATGCATAGTTTATATTCCCAATAACTCAAATTAGATGCTTGTAGTGCAATTTAGGTTTGATGCTGCGTTGCTGCCTTTTGTTTTAAAAAGATCGATTTTTGTAATTTGTACAATAATGACCATGTCTTTTATTTATCCAACCTTTAACGTAGGTGTGTAAGTAGTGGAATAAATATAGCCAAAAAATATAAAGAATAATATTAAATGTCATTCTATGTTTGAATTATTCTTCGATGGTGTTTGTGGTGGTAAATGGTGAGAAAAAAAAAACAAGCCCATAAAAAACTAAAGTCAATTCAAGTTGACCTATGGTTGTCACAATTTTTTGTTGGCGGTGGCTCAGGCATCGCCTTTTCTGAAGATAATGGACACAGATCTTTATTTAGTTTTTCAGACTCCACATTAAGTACCGAACTTTGCGACGATTTAATCTAAGAAGCATACATGAAAAGTTTAGTGCATATCACACCATATTTTTCAAAAAATAAAATAGCATCTAAAACAATTAATTACCATCTACCTATTTAAATCGAATATGACGGTAGTGCTATATTGATTTCGCAATTTAACAAGAAAACTCATTGGTATAAACCAAAAACACTTTACGCTTTCCAGCTGGTTGTTGTTACGTCGGTTAATAAAATCTAAGCTGTACCGAATTATTAACTGAGGAGTGAAACAAATCTTAGTTGGATCTCAAGACTGAATAAGTACCTACTGTAAATATTCCACCATTCAGAATCATACAAATGCTAGTTAATGAGCAAAGCTCAATATTATTAGCATAGCTATTTAAATTGTGAGCTATAAATAAAATCAGTTTTACATAATTGTTATATGGACCCAACCATATGCATTGAGTAGAAATCAGAAATGTAAGTAATAACTTGCTTACTTAAAAAATAATAATTGTCTTCTTTTTATACAATCCGTAAACTTCGATATTTAAGTAATGTTAAATATTTCATTTAATAAGTGATGTTATGTTTTCCATAGCATTGTCTAGCAAGACAAGTTTTATAGCCATTAGCCAGAAATAAATAAAAAGAGTTGTAATCAATTGCAGACATAGGACCATAATATTGTAAGCTATGTAGTATCGATGTGTATAGTACCGTTTTTAGAGCTTTGGGGAAAAAAATAAGAAGCGTACACCGCATCGCAGGTGGCACTATACGTACTTATGTTTATCAGTCTAGGCAGTTATAGTGCTTTTAAGTCTTTCATTTTTACAATTTCAGGTAAAAATGTACAAAATAAATATAAATTTATTAGATTTGAAATAAATCTGCTCGGTGCTTACAAAAAAGTACTTAGTAAAACATATATATTGCTCCTTTTGTTTGTAAGTGTAAAAGCTCACATTAAACTCAATTCCAATCTATGTCAAAAGATTGACTGAGTCAAGTGTTCGGTCGTGGTTTTACCACGAATGAAATACGGTAGCCCGTAACACGTAGTACGGCTTCAAGCTTAGCTAGCTTTAATGAAAAAAGACCTTACCTTTATTTGGTCGGATTCTGATTTCGAGCGCGAGACGTTGAAGCGCTAGGATTGTTGGACGGTAGTTCACCGTAACAAACAAGCAATTCACGGCGCATGGCGTCGCGTTGGCACAGGCAGGACACACTATGATGCCTGTTGGGGCTTGATGAGTGTGGGCGAGGAACGCTTCACACTGAGAGGCCCTGATGGCGCGTCGTCAGCGCTGCTTAACATTTTTAATGAAATGCCTTTGTGGCCCCATTAGTTCACTTTTTTCATTTGTCGAAACGCAATGAAAATAAGGGTAGGCTTATTGAAAGCAACGCATACCATACGTCTCGATTCAAGATAATTAGGACTGGCTGGCATCACGTGCCAGCTCGGCCAAAAAATTGCTACAGATCAATATCGCGTATTGATTCGGAGCGTTAAAATGCGGACTGGCTAGTATCTCGTAATAGCTCGGCCGCGAAGCGTAAAGCATGCATGTAGCAGCCACGCTGGGTTATGCGTTTAACTTCAGTTTACTTTTTTTAATAAATGAATATCACAATAAGGTAACTTTCGTTTAGCACGAAATAAAAAACTTAACGGTTTTTTCTTTTTTGCTGTGGTTACTGCGTGCGTCGGAACGGCGCGCGCGCACGGACACGAATGAGCGACAGGCGGCTGGCAGTGCTGTGAGGCGCAGGAAGGAGGGAGGGATACTAGTTTTTACCTTCTTTTTCTTGCGCTAAACCTGTGTGCGAGTGAATGGACGCGTAGCAGGGCCTACTACATGGTCAATTAAATCTCAGAGACGAAGGCAGGACAATCATTTTTACCATTCCTTGGTGACTGGCATGTAATTCCTTTAGGATCTCTGACTGCAACCGTTTGGGGATTACAATGCGATATCCCCACATTACACATCCGCCTTCTATGTATAGTTCTTGACTTCTGTTAAAGTATGGTTTCAACTCGTTATCTAAACCTTTGTTTGGCCAACCGCGCTTTATATTTAGTATGACTTGTCGAAGCACCTCATCACGTTCCGTATATTTTCTTATCTCTTCGCTAGTCAGTGGCATGAAATCTTGAACGAAATTTAGATATGTGTATTCTTTTCGTGGAGTTTCTTCTGCCATTTCCGGTGGTAGACGTGAGAGTGCATCCGCACTGTTCTTAGAAGTTGAGACGTACTCTATATCGTATTGATATCCGGCCAAAATGATAGCCCATCGCTGCATACGTGACGCTGCCATCACTGGTATACCTGCTTTGTCTCCAAATATTGTAACTAGAGGTTTGTGATCGGTTCGAAGCACAAATCTACGGCCATATAGATATTGATGGAACTTTTTCACGCCATAAATAATAGCTAATGCCTCTTTTTCTATCTGTGAATATACCTTCTCTGCCTTGTTCAGCACTCTAGATGCATAAGCCACCGGGCGCTCGCTGCCATCCGGCATCACGTGTGCAATGACGGCGCCCAGTCCGACGCTGCTGGCGTCCGTTGTCAGTATCAGCGGCCGCTCCGGCGCGTAGTGTACTAATACTTTGCTGGAACTAAGTAATTGTTTCACTGTATTAAAAGCCGACTCACACTCTTCCGACCACTTAAAGGTAACATCTTTTTTTAATAACTCGTACAAGGGTGACAATATTGTGCTTATGTTTTTGACAAACTTTGCATAGTACATGGTCATTCCTATAAATGACCGTAGTTCTGAAACTGTCTTTGGAGTTGTCACCTGCAAAATATCTTTTATTTTATCAGGGCACGTCTGCAAGCCATCTCGGTTGACTACATATCCTAAATAAGTAATAGAATCGGCCAAAAATGAACACTTCTCTTTCTTTATCTTTAATCCATATTTTTCTAATCTCGCAAAAACTGTGTATAGATTTTTTATATGTTCCTGGTCATTGGTGCCCGAAATCACCACGTCATCGAGGAACACTCCAACTCGTGGTAAGTCTGCAAACATCTGTTCTAAAATCCTTTGGAAAATTCTTGGACTAGAAGATATTCCGTAAACTAGTCTATTAAATTTGAATAAGCCTTTATGGGTGGTAATAACCGTATATTTTGATGTTTCATCCAAAACCAATTGAGCATACGCTTGTGACAAATCAATTTTAGTAAATCGTTGCCCCCCATGTAATCTGGTAAAAAGATCTTCCACTCGAGGTAAGGGAAAACGGTCCACGTCTAAATGTTTATTAAGAGTTATTTTATAGTCACCGCATATCCGAATCGTTCCATCCGCCTTGACCACCGGCACGATAGGCGTGGCCCAGTCGGAAGTCTCGACCGGCGAGATGATTCCTTCCCGCTGCAGCCGCTCCAGCTCCTGCTCCACCGGCGCGCGCAGCGCATACGCCAGCGGGCGCGCGCGCAGGAACACCGGCCGCGCGTCCGGCCGCACCCGCAGTGACACCAGCCCGCCGTTGTATGTGCCGAGCCCCTCAGCGAATACTTCTTTAAACCTGGAACTGAATTCCGATATGTTAAACGTTTGACTTGTTTTAATCAAATTTAATTCGAATTGATTGTCCATACCCAACTCAACAAGCCATTGTCGACCCAACAAATTAGTTTTCCCATTGTTGATTACATATAAATCTAATGATTTTGATATGTTTTTATATTTAACTAGTGGTCTTATTTTACCTATCGTATCCACTGTCTCACCTGTATAATATCTCAAACGCAAGTTACTGGGCAATAATTCGCAATCTTTAAAAATTCTTTCATAGCACTCTGAACTTATGCAAGAAATAGTACTGCCAGTATCAATTTCCATACTTATTTTTTTGTTATTTACATTCATTGATACCATGTATGGCTTATATTTGTTTAGCGTATTTTCTTTTAAGAACGAAAGATTTACCTCTAAATCGTCTTCCTCCTGTTCCTCTACTTCACTCACCCTCTCACCGTTATTGTAAGTAACGTAATAAGTCGTCAATCTGGGGCACATTTTTTTAAGATGACCATCTTGATTACAAACACGGCACACTAATGTTTAAATTTGCATGTTTCTGTCGGGTGACTGCGCCCACATACCATGCACTGCCCTCTTCCTTGGCCTTGACCTACATTGGTTCGCCTCTTGTCTTAATCAGCTGTGTTCCCACTGCCGCCATTTGTTCGCTGTAGTCCCGACCCAGCTCGGTTATGTTCGCCATAGTTCGTTGTTGTTCGGGGTCGGTCGTTCCGTCTCGCGGTCGATCGGCTGTCATTGCTGAATCGTCTCTCTCGCTCCGGTTTCGCTGTCCCGTTCTCGCCTCTAACCGCAAAACACGAACTAGCCGTGACGTCACCGCTCGGCCTGCGCCCGCGATCTTCTACTGACGCTGCATTTTTTTCTGCCGCCTCCATCATGATTGCCAAATTCTTTGCTTTTTCTAATTTCAGGTCGACTTCGGTAAACAAACGTAGACGTATGCTATCACTGTACAAACCGCACACAAATTGGTCTCGAATACTATCTTCCAGCCAGGTCCCAAAGTCACAGAACCGACTTAATCTCTTTAACTCCGCTAAATAATCTGCTATAGACTCGTTCCTTGACTGCTTTCTTTGTCGAAATTTATAGCGTTCAGCCAAAACACTTGGCTTAGGTTGTAAATGTCCTGATAACAATGACTCAATCTCAGAATATTTCATCGTGGCTGGTTTATTTGGTGTGCACAAGGTTACTAATAATTCATAGCATTCTGTTCCCATTAAGGTAATTAATAATGGTACTTTTCTTTCTTCTGCTACATTATTAACTATGAAATATTGTTCCAACCTGTCTATGTACGTCGTCCAACAGCCGTTACGAATATCAAACGCCTCCATTTTGCCGAGTGACATTTTCGTTTCCCACTGATGCCGCTTCACACTTTAATCCGAGCTGCACACTGCACACTTTTACGATTCGATTTCGTGCCTCGTCGCCAGTTATTATGTACGTGATTTGTAGAAGATTATTGCTGCTAATAAAACAAGATGCACACTCAATCGCCTTTATTCCCGAAGTGACAAGCCATAATACAATGACAGAACATAATTAATTGTGTGGGTATAAAGACCTAAAATTACCCTCCAAAATACATACATAGACTGGTAGAGAATGCCATATGGCGTTAAGTCCACCTTTTGTACAAACTGTGGTTGTGCAACACAGTATAAATAAATAAATAAACAAAACCTTATTGAGGAACTATAGGCCCACCTCAACCCTGAGCCATGTCAACAAGCTGATTCAAGAGTTATCACAAATCGTTTCGCACGTAGGTTTAATAGGTTCCAGCCTCCCGAACAAGCCGGATTAGGCCTGATGGTCGTTGGGGCAGAAGAGTTCTACATTGGAGACCCTTAGACGACCTTGTAAAGATTGCAGTCGTTGTGGGAAATCGTGGGGGAGGCCTAAGTTCAGCAGTGGACTGGTCCTTTGGCTGATTATGATAAAAATATATAATACAATGTTTTAATGAAAAATTAAACAAGAGCACTTATTCAATTTTGCCACAACCAATTTTTGTAACAATGATTCCGAGCCAGTTGTGGCAGAATTAAACAAAGTCACTTATTGATTTTGTTTGTAGGTATGTCAAAACCCTCAATTGTAGTTATTTAATTGTTTTGTCATTTATTCAGTTTTGCCACGAAACTTTTTTTACAAACCTTGTTGTAATATGTGGTCAATAGAGTTACTAAAATTATGATATCTTCGCGAATATTATACATATTGCAACGAAAAATAGACCGAAATGTAGCTTACACTTTATATTATTTAAAAATAACAAAAAGTTAATTTCGGCAAAAGTGTCAGTTATTTAATTTTGACACGATGGGGACGAAATTTACATCTACTTCATAAGTTAGGTGGTAAAAACGCATATTGATTTGAGAAAAATACAACAAATCCTTTTTATCTTATTTATTGACTCTCGGTATTTTGAATGTATTTTCGTTTCAAAAAGGAGGTGTGTATTTTGAGGTAAACATTTTTTCAAAAGCTTTTTTTGTTTAGACTTCTGAAAAGTAGATTAACTACTGTGGATTACTAAAATAAAATATTGCTTTATTTCATTACCATTTCAATTTCCATTAACAAAGATTTTTCCAAACGGTATCAGAAAAACAGAAGTCCATTTTAGTGGTACAACGTTAAGCTTTCCCAGAAACAAAATAACAGAATGTCGATGTGGAAGTAATCAAGATTGTGGTCATTAATAAAACATTGATTCGCGAAACTGAAAGAAACACAGCAAACAAACTGCAAGAACAAAGGAAACGGTAAATCTCTACACTTAGATGGTTATCTTTTTATTACGTCTCGCCCGGAGGTTCAAGAGTTGGCATGTCTCCATGTAGGGTAGGAAGTATAATTGCTAACAGCACAGATTTTTTGTTTTACTTGCAATGCAAATTGTGGAATTCAAGGCCAGACCGTCATCTGATGAACAGCTTTTAGAGTTGAGTTGGTTTGTATAGATACAAATAAAATAAAGTGCATAATAGCTGTTTTATGGTTTTTTGTCTAAATGTTTTCATAACATTTTTTTTTACTTTGTGCACTTCAAATTCCATCACCTTGCTTTGTTACGTAGTAGTTAATTTTCAGACTTAAATGATTTCGATCTTTAGGTATGCAATAAAGAAGCCACCATACTTTATTTTGTTTTTTTTTAAAAACAAAGGTCAAAAATATTTAAATGGTTCTGACCAACTCAAATATTGCCTGACCCTTATTTTAACTTAATTGATTAGTAGTTGTTCCACAGAAAAGATAGTGGTACCAAGTACATGAACCCAGATTCAGAAATAGCTCTCCTCAGTACCAAAAAATCTATTGTTTTGTACAATCCCATAGTTAATAACGTTTGATGGGAAGTCACCCGCCATTTCAGGGGCAGGAAAACTAATAACAATAGAATCTAAATTGATGGTGGTCTCACATCATTACACGCAATACTTCCGCCGTAAGGACATTTCTCTATTTTATCCATAACTAATGTGAGTTTATTTGTGTATCCCGTCATTTACTAGAGAGATATTGTTCATTTGTTTTATGACTCATTTGTTTATATCAGGCGAATTATTCTCATTATTTTTGATAATTATTAATTAATAAAAATGAGAAATGCTCAAAACATTTCTTAAGATCAGCTATTTACTATTAGACTAAGTACAAAGGTTACAAAATGTGGCAATACCACTTTTGAAAGTAGTGTCCATTTGGAATGCATTTCCTTTTCTGTACCGTTACCATGAGTTTACGTCGGTTTTACTCGCTAGCGACGACGTAACTTTTTGTATGGAAAATTTTAGTTCTAGTAGTGAACGCTAGGGGCGCTGTGCAATTTTTCATAGACTTTTTTACGTAGTCGCTAGCGAGTAAAACCGTCGTAAACTCATGGTAACGGTACTGGACTTAACTAATCGTGGCCATAGACAGAGTCGACGAATAGAGCGTGCTCACCCACAAGAAGCCTGTTCACTCTAATCCCTGAAGTTTCTTAGTAGACAGTAACACAGACATTATATTGTTGTCACGCTTATAGGCGTTCACTGTCCACTGATGTGTTAAAAACTGAAGACAACTATTTTAGGTACTTGAAAGAAAGCCAACAATGGCCACCGATTTATTTCTTCATCTTGTTGTTGATATAGCGACGCAAAAGCCATAAAGTTGTATTTTTTTATGGAAACGAATCAAAACAAACATAAAACAAGTGTGCGAATCTATTTCTTTTTATTTATTTCCAAGGGAGGCAAGCGTTGAAGGGTAAATTTATGTTTGATTTGTTCGAGGGTCAACTAGGATGGCACATAAAGTATTTCTGAGCCGAGCTAGGAAATACATCAATTGAGGTTATTTTATTTCACTGTGTTTGAATGGAAAACTTGAGTGAATTTACAATAACACCTTTTTCAATTGAATCAGATAAAGAGCAAGAATATGAAGAATTTACTTGTGACTACATAAACTTTTAAGCGATGATTTAGACGATTCATTGAACCATTTTTAGGGTTCCGTAGCCGAATGGCAAAAAACGGAACCCTTATAGTTTCGTCAAGTCTGTCTGTCTGTCTGTCTGTCTGTCTGTCTGTCTGTCTGTCTGTCTGTCCGTCCGTATGTCACAGCCACTTTATTCTGAAACTATAAGCATCACATAGCTGAAACTTGGTAGGTAGGTGTATTTTGTTCACCGCTTTCCGATTCAGATACAAAAAGTAAGAAAAAATAATATTTAAGGGGGGGCTCCCATACATGAAACTAAAACCTAAAAATTTTTTTTTACTCAAACCTATGCGTGTGGTGGTGCGATGGTGTCTATGGATAGGTCTTTGAAAATGATGTTGAGGTTTCTAAAACCATTTTTTCTAAAAGTGTAACGTTTGAGATATAGACGCTTCCAAAGTGGTAAAATGGGCGTCCCCCCCCATCTAACTTTTGAACTAAGAAAGTGAAAATTTTGAAAAAAATATATGATGTAGATCTCAACAAAAACTTGCAACAAAAATTGGTTTGAAGGAGATCGAACCAGTAGTTTTTGAGATATTGCACATTTTTATCAACCGCAAATATAACTTTGTCTTTCATACAAACACTATGAAAAACAAACTTATTTCTGCTGTCGCAATATATTGTGATGTTTTCGTTAAGTGAAAGTAAGTGGACCCTGAATTCAGTTAAGGGTGGCACGGAACCCTCAGTGCGCGGGTCCGACACGCACTTAACCGGTTTTAAGGATGCCGTAGCCGAATAGCAAAAAACAGAACCCTTATACCCATTTTATTTCAAGGCAAAATTTATTAGACTTGCATGCGTTACCAAGCCATGGCACAATTTTTTTAAACAAAAAGGTGTTTAGGACTTCAAAATTAAAAAAAAAACAATTAAAGTATTCTCATCAATATCAGTTGGTCTGCTGTGTCGTTAATAGAAGTTAGTGTTTAGTTCGGCCGATACGTCAGGCGGACCCGCGGGACCCAAGTTATGGGCCGGGACGGATTCAATAAAGAATTGAAATGTATTTTCCGTTAGAATTGTGTGTTGCGTGTGGGGAATACGGACATAGGGGTGCAAAAAAGTTGTGTGAATATCCAAATTGCCGTAGTATAAAAAAATACAAGATTAAAGTTAGTATGTCTTAACGGCAATTAATAAACATTAGGCCCTAAAAAGCCTTTGTTGTAGCACATTCTTGCAATCAATAAACAGTAAGCTCTAAAAACTTTGTTATGGCACCTGATGGTAGGTGTTACTTGTTGTTTGTAACTAAGATAAGATGTTTTTTTTTTTTTAATGTAAATACTGTTTCAAGTTAAAATGTAAATATCTACTTCATATACCTGAAAAGATGAAGCATAGAGTTCGTATTTAAACAACCCACAACCTTTGCTTTGTATGTACCTATGTTTATGAAGGAATAAATGATTATGATTATGATTATAAGATTAAGATCCTTTACACACTGCGACTTTTAGCATCGATACTAACGCGACTTTTGGAAACGCGATGCAGCATCGCGACTCACGCAATGAACAGATTTTGGCATCGATGCAGCATCGCGACTGACCCTAAGACCCTTTACACACTGCGACTTTTAGCAGCGATTCAGTCGCGATGCTGCATCGATGCAGTGGCAAAATGTCAACCATTACACACTCCGCTACTTTTAGCATCGATACTAACGCGCGTTTGCATCGATGCAAACGCGATGCAGCATCGATACTGCATCCCTACCGTTTTTCTGCATCGATACTAACGAGCGTTAGTATCGCGACTGCATCGATGTTAAAAGTAGCGCAGTGTGTAAAGGTTGACATTTTGTTACTGCATTGATGCGCATCGCGACTGCATCTCGTTTGCATCGCTGCTAAAAGTCGCAGTGTGTAAAGAGTCTAAGACCCACTTGCATCATTCTGTCACTGTCAGTTTAATTTGTTGCTATAGTTGTAATGAAAATGTACTCTTCTTTTCTTCACCGCATTTTAAGGTAGCTTGCCAACCCTGATCTCAGAGTGATTGTGGTTGAGGATGAATGTCCAGTATTTATAGTTTCTACGATAACACCCAAATATCAGAGTTGATGCCGGCACCTGTATCTTGGGAACTTCAAATGATACGTCTACTTTCTTATTCTATTTGTTTTCCGTAGATATTGTTTGTTATTGGTAAATATACTAAGGAGAAAAAAGGTGGAAATCTTTTCATTGAAAGTAATTCGTGGAAGTAGGAGGTAATAGTAGATTATTCACCTAGGACGTAAAGTTGTGTCTTTCGCGCGGGCGCTACCGTGAATTGCATAATAGTTTTACATAATGGAGGTAATAGAAAATCCTGAGTGTAGCGAGGGATTTAAGTCCACCCATGAAATAACCTTTATACCCGAGGTAAATACTCTGCTTTTCACACTTCCTGCGAGGCCATAAAATGATGTTTAAATAGTAAGTTAGATGTATGAACTAGCGCATCACGCTGTACCAAATCATTCTTAAAGATGAAATAAGAAACCAAAAATTGCGCACGGGCGGGATTCGAACCAGCATCTTTCTGGCTTACCGGTAAGCCAGTAAGATGCTGAGGTTGGGGATGATGAGATGCTCGGGTTGGGTCTTCCCTATGATTATCTCCTCACTCTTCTGCGCCAGGACATCTTATCCTGGGTAGTCTTTTCTGGCATTTGGGCTAATGTATTTTCAAACAATATTTCGGCTCATGAGCCAAAATGAATCACTTTAAGTCAACATAACGTGACATGTAATTAAACATTGCCAAGTAGGCAGCATGAAAAACTTATTTGCACTATTGGTAAAACTAAGGATGGTTCACCTTTTTACTAAAGTTTTAATTCATCGGCTTAGACTGTTTTTTAACACTCAGAGTATCATATTTGACGTAAACATAAGAGACCAAGAATCTCGCGCGGTCGGACCGACTGCTCGGTAGTTTAATTGGAAGAGCAGTTGGCCCGGTAAGCCAAAAAGATTCTGGTTCGAGTCCCGCCCGTGCGCAAATTTTGGTTTTTTAATTCATCTTTTAAGAATTTTATTCATCTTTATACACGCCACGTTAATTTCTTTTAAATAAAAGCTTGAACCTTAGACATTTAACTAGCGTTATATAAGCATGAAATTACTTGTAAGCCTCGTAAATGTAGCCAAAATAATAAGTGATTCGCCAGAGCAAGAACAAAAGGTATTCTGCTTGAATAAATATCTTCGTACGCACACAACAAAGAACTGGATTCACTCACTCGGCTAGCTGGTAGCCTTTTCAATTATATGCTTTCATTTTAATTAAACGAGAACAACGGTAAGGCAGTTTCACCTAACAAGCAGATATTAAAACAATTGTACGTTTCTTCGGAATAGACAGAAGTATACAGTAGATTTGCTGTATACTTTGTTCAGATGAACTGACTGTAAGGGTAATTTGAACCCTATATAAGTATTCTAGCTAAGAGCTATATGTATTGGTGAATTAAATAAAAACATGTAGGAATGCTTTTATCCCCTCTGTGTACAAGTATAGCTTACCACTCACACCAAACAACTGCTTCAGATTTTGCAATAATTTTAACCACCGACGCAAAAAGAGAGGGGATAAGTTTTACGTGTCAATCAATTTTTGTTTTGTGAACATCTGTTCAGTCGTTTTTTATTTGTGACAGTTTTTTTTTAAATTTAGATAGAAGGGAGGTTGAAGGGAGGTGGAGGGAGGAAAACAATTGATTTACAATAAGCTTACTGGCCCATATTTTGCTGTGGCGGGTTCAAGATTGGACTCATTATACTCCCCGTTGTATATTTAAGTAGCAAACAAAAGGAATTATTGTAGCTGCGAATAGATCTCAAGACAATGCAGAATGCGAATTAAAATAAAAAGCACGAACTTGCGA
This sequence comes from Pyrausta aurata, assembly GCA_963584085.1. Lineage (NCBI taxonomy): Eukaryota > Metazoa > Arthropoda > Insecta > Lepidoptera > Crambidae > Pyrausta > Pyrausta aurata. The sequence continues at coordinate 11,968,749 of OY757259.1, read as the reverse complement.
TTAACGAGTAAGATATAGCTTCAAAGGGAAGTTGCGAACCTTAGGCTAAAACTGTCGTATACGCTAGTAAAATATTTTGTAAACATCCCATTGCTGATTGCTAAACAAAGGTTAAGGTTTCTTCTGGGCAAGCTTCGTTACATCTACGACTCCGTTTTAGCCGCACTAAGTTTGTCTGGAGTCAAGAGCAAACCTATTCTAAATTTAAAAAGGCTATTAATTGGTGAATGTAGCTGGAGGTTGTTGTTAATAAATGATTACAAAGTTGTGCAGTAAATGCTTATTTTTAAGCTTTCTTTTTGCGCTTACAGCTGTCATTTATTTATGAAATTATCAGCAGCGCTGCTAAAGTCGCCTAAGTGTGAGAGAGCTCTTAAGTAGTTTTTTTCTTCTAAAAACGTTCAACGCAATGTTTATTTTGCTATGAATAAATATTTGAATTTGAAAATTTCAATCAAGCATTTCATGGAAGCATTTAAAATAATGATCAAGATATCAAAAGTATCAAGTATCTCAAATTGATACATCTCGGTCATGATACTAAAGATATTGGACCGATGGATTACTAGTACGTTTTGGTGACGATTAAAATGTTACCCTGTATTTTGAGTTATCCTTGATGAAAGACACACTGTTTTCCTTGGTGTTTGGTTAAACACAACACTTGTTCAAGTGCGCCTAATTACTTGTTTATTGGCTTTACATCCGGTTGAACATGTAAAGGAGTTGCGAATGTTTTCCTTTCCGTTACAAAATTAATCTACCGTGAAATGGAAAGAAGAAGATAATTCAAGTCAGTGGCTCTTGGAAAAGTCGAAAGGTAGGAAGGAATTTGGTTACTGTTATGAAATGTTACTGCTAATCGTGCTTTGTATACTCAACTAAAATAGACATTTTAAAATTGAAATAATTTCAAGTAGTTGTATTGCTGTCCTGTAGTTCCAAAACTCTTCTTTGTTTTGATATTGGACGTATAAACATTTCATAAATTAGCAAAAATATTAAAACCAACACAAAAATGGCGTCACCAAACCGCAGGCTTACTCTTTGAACTTGCTTATTAATTAAATTTAAATACACCTCCTGCCAATTGTTATTGGAGGGCTTAGCCATTATAGCTCTTATGTCTTCCCCTGAAATTAACTTTCCTTGTAAATTAGAACCATCCTATATTAGAGCAGGGCTGCTCCCATCCTACCCAAGATTTAAATAAGAAAATGAAGCTTTTAAAACACTCGATTTTTTTGGCAATAAACATTTCATCGTAACATAACGCTACGGTACGTAAAAAATAAGCGAGCGGTTGACTGGTAGAGTGGTCCGCCAATTGTACAGTTTACAGTGCAATAAATTTAAATAAATAAATTTTACTGGTCATTACAGTGACCTGAGCCTCTGAGTCAAGTAACGCCGTGTGTTAAACATGTTCATTGTTCGCCCCGTAACGTTACGGCAACATGCTCAATTTGGTCTACAGCCTTATGCTACGGAAAAGCTTGTGCTACGGATTGCCGCAAGCTACGATGCAATGTTACGAAAACGAATGTTAAGAGGTTCGTAGTCAGTAGCATGTTGAACTGTGAGCTTTCACTGCGCTACGAAGCTACGAAAATTTGCTAAAATTAAAATCTATACATTCGGTCAGCGCGATTCGGGTATTCTTGTATTGTCATTGGAAAACGTAGGCACACACAGCTTACTTTTTTTAAAATTTATATCGTGTTTTGTATTGTATTTAGTTTTATGCGTGTCATATAAACATAAACATTTTATTTCTTCTGACTGAGCTAGTTCTATTGTCGTTTATCTCTGCCACGGCTAGTCTTGGTAGCAAGAGAAAACTTATTCTAAACAGAAAAAAATATATTTTTTCTTTCGTGCCAGCCCTGCCTAAAAGGAGAGTCCTTATAAAGTCGTACAAAGGGCGCCTCGCCCAAAAACGATAAAGTCCCTCCGCACACAGAGCGTAATTAGTGCCCCGCGTCTTCAGGAGCCCCGATTAAGACATCCAAATGATAATTTGCGTAGATAACGTGTACCGTAAAAGTACAAATTCAAATATCATTAGGCACATTGGTTCAAATAGATTGGGCTCAGATGCATTGCATCATTTTTTTAACGAACTATAGCTTTGTTCATACGAAAACATCTTTAGAGATAGTTATTGTTTAGGTGCAGTTGACCTAATTTGCAGTGGATTTGAAAATATTTGGTAGGGCTGAGCTGTAGGCTACTAGCGCGGTCACAGATTGCGGATAGTGAACGGCCACCAGATATAGTGGTTAGCTGCGAATATGTTGAATAAGTAATCCCCAACCAAACGGCGGCAGGATTACCAGAATGTTGTGGGGAGTATATTTGGATGGTTTCTCTATTAAAAGCTACAATATTTAGTGTGCCATGGCGAGTTGACGCCGCCATCACAACATTCGTACTGGCAGATGCCTAAAGGTATAGTTTATCTGGAGAGACTTTTAACGCGGGAGACCCCCGATTCTTAAACTGCAGTGTGGAAGGCAAAAGGGTAACCCCATGTTATCGTCCTTACACCGATAAGAGCCTAGCTCTTAAATTTGATGATGATTCAAAATATGAAATGAAAGCATGATTAAAAAGATCTCTCAATAAAAGAATTGTACAGCAGCAAGCTTATTTTACAGTCATTTCACAAGTATAGTTTGTTTCAGTTAATTACGGTTAAATAGTCTTGTGCCTAGGTACGTAGGAGATACTCAAGTGTGCGTGTATATATAGGATTGCTAAAGTTGAAAATGACAGTAAACAAAACTGCTACTTTGTTGTTAAAAGTATTCCAACCTAGTTTCTCATCTGATCACGGCATATTGCATCTAATAAAAGGTAAGATTCAAAAAGTAGATTTACAGACATGCTAATAGTAAAACCGACTGAAATAAACAAGGCTAGATCCCCATTTATTGTACGCCGAACGCTAGATGCATATTCAGTGCTTTAAAAATACTGAAGCAATTCTAGTCTGTGCCCGCCTCTCGCATACTAATGTTCCTCTTCAATTTATGTGACTTAATAAAGACATTTTATTTCTGTACCTAACCGGCGTAACTCTCAGTTAGATCATAGTGTAATAACCGGGGTAACAATGTCTTATAGCTGTAATAGTGAGCTTATTTGATTTCTTACTATGTTGCTCGAAAATATTATTTTTGCATGGTAACTTAAACAACATTGCTTCATAACATTTTCTGCTATGGTCAACATTCCAAAAACCGGCATGTTTTCAATTTCAATTTCATGTTTGAAATATTTTGGAAAATAGCGATTACCCAAAATGCTCACATGGACGGCAAAAAATATGTAATTTGACAAAACAGCCTACGTGCAATTAAAAAGGTTGTTACTTTGACAAATTAGCTCACCCACAGTCTGGTTATGATCAATACCGTCGGGAAATTACAGAGATCGGATTTTACTTTAACGGAATTAAGGAATCACGCCGCACAGGCCATTAATAGTGGCACCGACGCGAGATGCATCCCGCTTCGGAGCTTACTCTGATAATACCACAGGGTATTTTCACGTATTTTCGTCTGCAGCCGTCACCGTCACTTATACCAACATGACAGTGCAAACAAGCACGTTGAAAATACCACTATACAAACAGTGGAAACTGTACGCAAAAAAATCGCACATCGATGTACAGTTTTTTTTAATCTTCAGAATCCTGTCTTGCTGTTTCAGAAGATAAAAAACCCATGTAAAATATTTGATGACCCAGCGCTCCCCTTCTAATGAAGACTTTTTAGGTAATTCGAAAAAAAAAAGTTTTGACCTCTAGTATGCGTGTGACCTTGTAAAGATCGCAGGATCGCACTGGATGCAGACCGCTCACAACCGGTCGTTGTGGAAAGCCATGGGGGAGGCCTATGTTCAGCAGTGGACGTCCTTCGGCTGTATTAGAATAGTTAGATACGGGATTGCTACCATGTACCTTATTATTTATGAGCTTCCGATGTCCTTCGGCTGATAATGATGATGATGATGCGTGTGCCAAACTGCTAATCGATTTGCAGTTTTCTTTAAATTTGGACTCGTACGCCATTCACTAATAAATAAGCTATCTTAACTCAAGTAGCGCGTAGTGCACACGTACGTACCCAAGTCTATGCTTTCGCACTGCAAGTGGTACACACTGTGTTTGTCACACTCGTAGTTTTTTGAGATAGAACACTGAAAGTGAAGTATAAATGAAAATTACAGTCTTTTAGTTCCACTTGGAGCACGTGTACATGACGCAACATAGACACTAGCTATCTTTGAGGTTTCAAATTCTAACCAAGGTACAATGGCGTGACACGCTAACTTTTTGCACAGTTGGTGATATTCGATTACTACCCCATAGACAAAGGACATACCAACAGGCCAACGAAACTTAGGCAATCAAAACTCGAGAAATGGCAATACCGACAGTATCTTAGTGATAGAGTAGAGGCCCAGGCCCGAATGCTAATGCTACCATTCAATTTATGGGCCCTATTAAAGACATTGCGTCTGCTCGCATGCGCGGCACGTTGCATTGCTTGCTAACAGTTCGAGTCCCTATTTTGAGGGCATTAAGTTAGTTTTACGTAGAATAGACTAGTTTCTACTCTTCTTTATTTAAATGCAAGTTTGAAGCAACATTCGCGTGATTCGGGTTGATACGATCGGAGAGATCTCTCTTCTCTGCGCATCTGTGCGAGAGAGAGCCGATGACAGGGGATAGTTTTTCTAATTCCGAGCTATTTCTCATTAAATTCAAGACAGTTAAGCCCAGAAATAAATCTCACCAGATTTGAACCTTGCACCTCTTAGGCGGGGCATGTCTCTATGCCAAAATTGTTGGTATTGACATCCTTTAAACATAGAGACACAGCCTTTAAAATTATCTAATGGGTAGCACTGACGGGATAAGATTAGCTTCAATCTCGAAATTTATGGATTAATTTTGTTTAGTGTTGTTATCCGATTGGCCTGCCTTTTAAATTGTAGCGGCATTGCATTAAATCGGTAGTAAGTTATTACCTGGATCCGTATTGCGATGCAACTTTGACAGTTAGGCAGCTCTGCTTTACTGTCAAAATATCAATTCGTATTGCGGTTTCACATTTCAATTTCAATTTTCAATTTCAATTTTATTTATTTATTTCTCTACACAAGTTAGGTTACATAAAGTAGGTACATTTGATGAACATAAAAGTACTAATACCTAATTCTGTGAGAGACTGGTGCCTGAAGTAGGTTTTATAGAAACCTGTGACACAGGTCACCAGGCCCCCCCACGGACATAGATAAACTACTACATTATATTTACATTATTATTAAAACAAAACAACATATATATTATTATTCATTCCATTGTAGTATTATTATTATAACATTATGTTGATAATATTCGTTTGCACTGAGTGGGAATTGAACGGATTAAATTGAATTTAAATCCTATTTATAGAAATAACCATGATGTTAACATAAAAGTTATTTTAATCTTAATGTACGAGTACAATAACAGAAATATAAGCTGTAGAGCAGCTTATTTATTGTATTTATGCAGTAAATTCAGCATAATTTTGTATTTACGAAGTTGTTGTGGTACATTTTAATGCAGTTTAATTTATTATTATTGGTACGTACGCAATTAAATCTATCTTTATCAAACCGCGATTAATATCCATAATCTGTAAAAGTGAAACTCCTCAAAACTCCCAGATATTTTTTTTAAAGTATGTTCACCCCAATGACCTCTGTCTATGGTTCACCCTAAATAGATTTAAGGCCATGCGACAGGCGAGATACCCATTTATTTATTGTTTCAGGTACTATGGGAGATACCAGTCTACGTGTGGGTAGCTGTGTTTTTAGTGGTTGTGACCATGAGCTGGATATTTCCGATCTGTTTTATATTCAGTTTCGTAGGGCTTGGAGCCATTCTACTAATGCTGGGATTAATAGTATACTTACTGTGCTTAATAACTTAAAATAATTAATTTCTTTGTGAAAAGTACCTTTAATTTGTTGTACAGTATTTATAACTTTGCTAATCTATCATGTAGCAATAAATAAATCTGAATTACTAGATTTATCAATTAATAAGTTTTTCTCACGAGAATGAATGGCCCCAAAAGCCACCAAAAATTAGGTTGTAACGCCGTTAGTACACCAAAACAATCGCATGTTTCATGTGAAATTCGCATATTTTTTATTATTTATTTATTTGGTGCAAACTACAGATCTACAATAGCATTACCACTGAAATGAGTAATGGGTATAGTGGGAAGGACCCGCGCGACTTACGCGCCGCTGCGACGCTGCTGCCGCGCTGCCGTGAATATAATAACATTTGGCTAAGTAGGTTAAAGAACCTTTATATTAAATCTAAATCACATCCTATGTACCTGTACCCTACGTAATGGAAAATAAAATATTTGTATATTTATATGAAATTATCGGCAGCGTGAATGTCGCGCGTAAGTCGCGCTGCTAAAGTCGCCTACATGTGAAAGCGTCTAATATTGTCTGCTAAAAGAATTCAGTTTAAGAATCTAATAATCCTAAATTAAAATTTTACCACAAAATTTCCTTATTTAAATAAATCATGACAAATACCTATCAAAAATATACATTTATTTTAGTTGCATAACATTTTTACCTGTCCACGGGAATAACAAGAGAAAGAGTTATTGCAATCATGTATTCGGTTGGAAGTGGTCAGAGTATTTGTTTCTTTTTTAATATGGATTTACAAACACTGATTAGGTATATACTATACGTGCTAAACACTATTGTAACGGTGAGTTTATATATTATTTTAATAGGTAGTGGCTCTACAGTAAACATCGTTATTTCTATTTATTGTCTATGTCATATCCCTATAAGATGAAAGAAGAATCTTATAGGGATATGACATAGCACCAATTACAAATTAAAGCTTTAACCAGTAGAATGAATGGAACTCATAGAATAGCTATCAAGCGTTAAAATCCGTCAATTAGTGTTTTTTTAGCTTAGTTCTGCGTTTGATACAATCAGCAGTTCAGTTTTGATGCAATGAAATTAATTAAAAAAAATTACTTTTTAAATATGCTGATGCTCACTATACCGGCAAGGTGAACTTTAATTAAAATAAGTGCATACTGTGTTTAAAAAAAGTTTCTTCTTAGGTAGAATCTACCGTGCTTTTTGTCTACGCGTATATAAAATTTACTTGTATATCCTACTTCCTACTACTATTATAAAGGCGAAAGTTTGTATGGATGTATGGATGTTTGTTACTCTTTCACGTAAAAACTACTGAATGGATTTGAATGAAACTTTACCACAATATAGCTTATACATCAGAATAACATATAGGCTACAATTTAGGGCTCTGCAGTGCTTACTTAGTTACCGTATTTCTTACTTATTACTAGACTAGACGGGACGAACCTGAAGTCCACGCGAACGGAGTCGCGGGCAAAAGCTAGTTTACTAACATAATACAAACTTACGTACATAAACAAACTTCAAAATGTTGAATGTGATGATTTTTACCGACTTTTAAAAAGTAGGTTACATTGAGTAAGTAATCAGGTAGGTTATTAACTCGACTTGTATGTACCTATGTGATATCGTTGTAATTTTATAATATATGAGTATGTCGACCTATAAAGGCTTTTTTTTTGCCCAATCAGGTACATTGTACAGTATCCGTTTCATCAAAATCGGCCTAGTCGTTTTTGAGATATAGAATAACTCAAAACTTTTTTGGAGTCGGTGCGTGATGTCCAGATTACGAGCACCAACAGTCTGGCACAACATGCACCGACTTAAAAAGAATTGGTTTCTCCTAAATAGAAGACAAATGCGTTATTACTACCTTTTCAGTCGGTATTTTTCGAGGCGGTTTAATTTTTCAATTATTTTTAATCAACTCAAGATAGTTATTACCATCAATTGTTTCAGATACTCTGCTGTGCTGGCATCCTAATTGCTCTAGTAACGTTTAATGTAAACCTGATGTATTACCTATTCTTCCCGCTTGAGGAGTACTACATAACTGCATGGATATCCTTCTTGGTAGTTCTGGTGCTGCTGGGGTTCCTCTATTACTGGCTCAGGATTGAAAACCAATGGCAGGGGATTTTCGGATAGTCATCTTTATTCGCATGCGGACCAGTCTTTTAGTTTAATTTTGTTTTAATTTTTTTTCTATGTGGAAAGTCAGACATTTGGCCACAATCTCACCTGATTGTAATTGAATTACTTACTTGAATTTTATGAATAAAAAACATCAAATTACGAAAGTGTGGTATTCCTCATTACGCGTATTTTAAGAATCATTATACTTTAATACAACTTTATTGTAACGAAAATATTTAATTAGTTAATTGCTTTGTTGATAACCAAGAAGATTTATGACAGTTTACCATAAGCAGGTTACAAATATAACAAGATAACAACAAGTTTAAGTACATCATAAACGTGCACTATCGATTCCTATCAGATCTTTTCCATAAGCGAGGGTCAATGAAGGGGAACCATAAAATGTGTGATTTCAAAGACTAACGTCGTTATTCTACCTACGCATTCGCATGCGGCATGCGAAACTCATGCGGCAAAAGCTGTAAATTGTATGGTGACGTTTCGCATACCTATCTTAAGTCTCCCTCTAACATAAAGCTAGATGTGATACTTAGGGCCAGTTTCGTGATCGATAGCTTACCTACTCAACTAATAACGATTATGCGTGCCACGGTAAATGCCAAATTGACATTACACCGATGCAGATGGACGCAAACGTTACGCAATAGAATAGATAGACGTTGCGGCGTACTAACGTTCGGCAAATGTTTGGTGATCGCAATATTTCGCAATCGACTAACGGTACTGTTTAACAATATTAACAAGAGGATTACTAGAGATATCAATTCTAAATTTTTTCGCTGGCACAGCGCCGTAAGTAGGTAATTACAACAGATTTGAATGAATGAATGAAGAGAATATCAGATAGGCAAATACTAAATTAAAAAGTTAAGTACATACTATAATTTCCTCAAAACTCATAAATCATGACAAAAGCAGGTAAATGTGCTAAAAATATTAATTTATTTTAGTTGCATAATATTTTTACCTGTCCAGCAATATTAAAAGAAAGAGTAATACAGTCGCGTACTCGATGCGCAGTGGTCAGTTAGTATCTGTTTAATTTATAAAATGGATTTACATACACCGATATGGTTTATTTTAAACGTGTTAAACGCTTTTGTAACGGTGAGTTTTTAAATAATTTAAATAATGGCTAAGACAGTCAACATCATAAACACCTACGCATTATTATGTGGCAACAACGCGGCTAAACGACATGACAAAGGATGCAACTATCACATCCAGCTATGTTAGAGCGAGATATAGCATATGTGAATATTATATGCCGCCTGCGAATGCATTGGTGTACTAAAACCGTATTTGCTGCAAAAATATACCTTAGCATAGAAACACATTTTTATTTATTTATTTATTTATTTATCAGGTCTATCAACTACAGATACAATAATGCGTTCTTAAATTCTATAGATTTACAGATAAACACAGCTTGCTTAAAGATAAAAATAATACACACAGTTAAAGAAACATGAATGACATAGAATGTTACCTAGTTTTGATTACAATTAGTTTTGGTTTTAATTACCTTAAGAGAAAACAAAAAACAGGGAAAATAACATTTGTTAGCATGTATATAGTAGGATACTAAAGAGGACCAATTGTTTGTTTGAATTGGTATCATAAGTAATCAGCGATTATGATACTGACCTGATGATACTTTACATGTGTGTATGTATTGTGAAAAACTTTAATTTGACAAATTTTATAACTTCGTTACTTACTAGCGTATAGACTGACACCACGAATGCTCTATGAATTGATGCCCATCTACTCATAGTACAGATTCACAATTTAATTTTTATCTATCTCGCTTGCACTTGCCTTTTACCTTTAAAGTAGTGCAGCGTGCTGCATATTCCTATCTCTATTGACATTTTGGCCTCAAGACTCGGTTGCTAACGCGTCAACTTTAGATTTTACTATTCTTTTATAACCGACTGCTAGGAAGAGTTATGAAAGAAAGAAAGAAAGAAACATTTATTTGACAAACAACAATACAGACATAATAAAAATAATAATTCAAAAAAACATGATTGTGTATCAGAAAGGGTTATGTTTATAAATAAAACTATTTGATTAACAAACTTGAGATAAACCCAACATGAAATTGTTTCAGATACTAATTTGTACTGGCATCTTCCTGGCTTCATTATTTGTTGGTATAAACCTGACGGTTTATATTCTATACTACCCTATTGGGAACTACGAGACAGGCTGGGTGGCCTCTGTAGCTGTTCTGATCCTGATGGTAATCCTTTTCATCTGGTTAAAGATCAAAAACCAATGGAAGGGGGTCTTTATTGGAGTAGTCATCATTATTTGCATGCTGATCAGTCTTCTAGTTTAATATCAGATTATATTGTGAGATAATTGTTAACCAATAAATAAATATACTATGGAAGTGTGTTATGCTTCATCCGGGGTAGATGTTTAATTGTGAATTTTGAAATATTTTCCCCCGTATTCAAAAAAAGATAGTACAAGGATTATACCAAGGATGAAGATCACCCGACCAAATAGAAACGTATTTACATAGTTGAAATGTCGTCATCATCATCATCATCATTATCATCATCATCATCAGCATTATCATCAGCTAAAGGACGTCCACTGCTGAACATAGGCCTCCCCCATGGCTTTCCACAACGACCGGTTGTAAGCGGTCGGCATCCAGTGCGATCCTGCGATCTTTACAAGGTCGTCTGTCTACCTTGTCGGTGGACGTCCTACGCTGCGCCTTTGCCCAAAGGCGCAGCGTAGGACTTTTCTGCCCAAAATGTCGTCGTTTTTACATAATTTTTAATTGGTTGGTTAATATTTTAGTAGATGCATCGAAAGCATTAGTCATCAATATTTTTGATCAGGTTATAAGAGAAATCACTTCTTTCTCCATTTTCTGCTAAGGGTCAAGAAACTATCATACAATGCTATTTTCTCGATCATTATTCTGAGTTTACCGGCCTGATTGAAAACTAGAACATTTATGATTGTCTTAAGCAGTCAACAAACTACAAGTTTAATGGCATCATAAAGCGTGCACCATCGATCCCTATCAGAGCTTCTCCATAAACGCGTGTCAATGAAGGGCCCCATAAAATTTGCGATCTCAAGGACTAAGTGGCAGTAAAACTTGCAAGTTGTAAACCTAATGGCGGCCCGAAACGGGCAATATCAGAAGCACGAGCCTTCGGCAACTTGTAATATCCGGTTTGAACTGGATACGAACGCTAAACAAAATAGCCTGGAACCAGCATATTGGTGCACTTTCTCGTATGAAGAATACGAATTTAAATTTAACTCCTCGGGCTATTACGTATTGAGATTACAAAATGGTTACAATTGTTGGTATATAATCGCTTGTTCATTACTTATCAGTAAAAAAAACATTCAACTTACAATAGGTATCGTCGAGGTATGTAGCACATAACTACTTTTCAACGATAACCGCTTGCACACACAACACAAAAACGGGCTCATCTTCAAACAAAAGACGACGCGAGGTGCATGAGATTTTGGTTCTTAAGGTGGTTAGGTGAGAGATACCTTCGTACTTCGTACTTGATCGATTTATTCTTGATCGTAGAAATAGAAGCAAGACTGTTTTTACATTTAGCTTTTGGCCGATACGTAATACAAATCAGCTTTTTTCAATGATAAACAACTTTGCAATTGCAGACTACCTAATAGCTCTGTTGATAGTGATTTATGTAAAACCAAATAAGTATGACTACAGTGTTTAATAATTCAGGCGCTTAAATTGAACCCGCTGTGCTAGTGGTAAAAATAGGATACTGAATATTTGTCATAAAAATATTTATACTCGTAGCTAACGAATTACATTTTATTGGTCCTTTTTTATACATAGAGCCACCGTTATATTTATTTTATATTAATAGTATTGTGCCAACGACCTTTTAACAAGTATTATGTTCTTTTATTTATTTAATATCATAGCAGTACACCTATTTAACTTGAATCATACACACATCCATACACACACACAAATACTATGCTGAAATTTATCATAAAAAAGAAATGTTAGTATCGCATCAACGTTACGTAACGACCTAAGGTGACTTGTAAACGACCGTGAGTGTATTATGTAGATCCCTAAGGCATTTTTCTTATTATTTGAGTAAAAAAAAATCTTGGTGCCTTTTCAGTTTACTGCTTTTTTACCAATCGTCGTTCATTTCTGGCAAGTAAGTATCAATATAACTTCTCTCAAGTTAAACGCCATCGTTAGTCGATTCGTCATCGGAATGACCGGAGGAATCGCACAATAAAAAGCTCGTTCTGATTAATGCCTCGATCGCGATATGTCCATTATCATTTTTCCCTTTCAGCCGACGCTTTTGAGTGTTCCTATGAAAAATGTTGCACGATATTTGCCGGGTATACTCGAGCGCACAAATGGACATGTTTTTATCTCAAGAAGAAGAAGGAGAAAGAAGAGTTAGAGAAGAAGAATAAGCGAAGACTCATCTCACTCACCCATTTATCATGAAATCTCGAAACCTGACATAATTTGTCAGGAAGATACTTTGCGCGGTGGGTACGATTGTGATGGAATTCATCCCGTACGAGTGCTTAACATATTTTTTAAATGTATAGCTAGTATATTTATTTAAAACTTTATTGGACCATTGTATGTACGTGTAAAAAGGCGTGTTAAATGTTACAAGCATTCTCTCCCTGTCAAACCTTTTGGTAATACTGCAAAATTGAAAAATGGGTTTAATGTAAGTTTAACGAGTAGGTAAGGTCGTTAACTCTACCTCTCGCACGATAGTGCGTTATTTATAGTGTTTATTGATGTCTTCTAGTAAATAATAATAAGGTACCGATAATTTGCTATTTGATAGTATATTAGATAGGTACGGTAATGTCTTGAAAACCGGTTAAGTGCGTGTCGGACCCGCGCACTGAGGGTTCCGTGCCACCCTTAACTGAATTCAGGGTCCACTTACTTTCACTTAACGAAAACATCACAATATATTGCGACAGCAAAAATAACTTTGTTTTTCATAGTGTTTATATGAAAGACAAAGTTATATTTGCGGTTGATAAAAATGTGCAATATCTCAAAAACTACTGGTTCGATCTCCTACAAACCAATTTTCGTTGAAAGTTTTTGTTGAGATCTACATCATATTTTTTTTTCAAAATTTTCACTTTCTTAGTTCAAAAGTTAGATTGGGGGGGGGGGGGGGGGGACGCCCATTTTACCACTTTGGAAGCGTCTATATCTCAAACCTTAGACTTTTAGAAAAAATGGTTTTAGAAACCTTAATATCATTTTAAAAGACCTATCCATAGACACCCCACACGCATAGGTTTGAGTAAAAAAAAAAGGTTTTAGTTTTATGTATGGGCGCCCCCCCTTAAATATTATTTTTTCTTACTTTTTGTATCTGAATCGGAAAGCGGTGAACAAAATACACCTACCTACCAAGTTTCAGCTATGTGATGCTTATAGTTTCAGAATAAAGTGGCTGTGACATACGGACGGACAGACAGACAGACAGACAGACAGACTTGACGAAACTATAAGGGTTCCGTTTTTTGCCATTCGGCTACGGAACCCTAAAAAGGAATAGTCCGTTTTTTTAAAGTAAAACAATAAAGCAGGTATGTATTGAGCTTTTAGTTTCTTTAAATGGGCCTTAAAAAGGTTGTAAAAGCTTAACCCATTTTCTTATTCAACTTATGCGCCGCGGTTTAGTCGGTTCTCATGCGAATTTAACCAAAGAGGTTTTGGCGGCAACTGTACTGCTATCGGAAGTCTGAATTATCGCGTTTTAGGAATGCAGCCAATTTTATAACGAATACCGCCACTGATTCCGATTGAACCAAAATCGTTGTTAGTGTTATTGTACGAAATTTCAGTGCAAGCTATTGTGCAATGCAACAAGCCTCAGATTTGTAAAGATTTCTCGATAGTCTTTTTTGTCTTTAAAGTCGTGATCCTTAGTCGGAGGTTCTGTGCTTATGACCTTTTATTTATCAGACTTTGCGTTATTAACTTAACTGCTATTTTTTTTTACTTCAAACGAATAAATGTTGCTTGCTCCAGTGAAGTCTTGTATGATTGTATTCATGCAAAATACACAATTTGTATAACTTTTCCGAAAAATTCAAAAAACCTTAAGTATCTTAAAATCCAGGCATATCTCATTCACATAAACTTTTTACTGCAAATTATCATAATTTTCAAATTATTATTATTTTAATTATTAGTATACGTGAACATCGGCTTCCGTGACACAAAGACAATAAGAAGTCACGTGACACGGCGAGGGTGGGTGACAATTTGCACCGGACACGGCAAACACGGGCTCGCTGATTACCACCTACCCTCAGGGTAGCGTTGGAAAAAAAACTACCTTTTTGTAAAAACTTACGACTACGTAGGGTAAAAGCACCAGTAATAACGGACTTGGAATATTAATTTATTTTTGCATGCTTCTCTGAGGGTTTAAAATAAACGTTATCACAGCTTCGGGGTGAGAAGAAGCAGCCCATTACTCCGAGGTGTATAGTGGTTAAGCACGCTGGGTTTAAGGTGTCGCCGCACCGAGGTCCCGGGTTCGATTCCCCGTCGGGTCAATGTAGAAATCATAATTTTCTATTTTGCCCCGGGTCGTGGTACCACCGTTATGTCTGATTTCCATAACACAAGTGCATTAGCTATAATTACTTTGGGAGAGCAATCGTCTCCAATATTTATATTTATTCTATTTATTGTGCCTCGTGTCAAAAAGTTTGCAAAGTTTGTGTTGATTGCAGAAAGTCTGTAAAATTATAATTTAATATTTTAAATAATCTTTCTTCAATTGAGTTATATTTTTGGTAGGTAGGTACTATTTAACCATTGGACTTATAAAAAAGCGAAAGTTACAGCAATCAGTCCTCATTTCTCTGAAATTTTTGTCAATGATCTTGTCGATCAATTACTATGTCCTAGTCTGCTCTATGCAGATGATCTAAAAATTTATATGCCAATTAATGATGAAAGAGACGCCGTCGTCCTGCAAGAGAACCTCACCAGAATTGACCAATGGTGCATTGATAACTGTATGCAGTTGAATGCTAAGAAGTGTTTCATTATCTCGTTTACTAATCGGAAAAATAAAATCACTTTCGATTACTCTTTACATGGACACATCTTGCAACGTAGAAATGTCGTAAAGGATTTAGGGGTATATTTTGACGAGAAACTCACTTTCATTCCCCATTATGATTATCTAGTCGACAAGTGTAATAGAACTGCCGGTTTTATACTTCGTAGCACCAAGGATTTTAAAGAACATAAAAGTCTTTTATACCTATATAAAACACTCATACGAAGCGTTCTTGAATTTAGCTGTGTTGTGTGGTCGCCTTATTACAGGGTGCATGTGGAGAAATTAGAGAGAATCCAGAACAGGTACATTCGATTACTTTGTTACAGACATGGCTATCGAAGGAGATGTGACAGTCATATTGATAGACTGGTCAGATTTAATTTACAATCACTGGAATCGCGACGCCATTATTTCGATCTAGTGAACTTGCATAAGATTATCAACTCTCATGTCGACTCTTCAACATTGCTCTCACTTATTAACTTTAACACCTTTTTCAGATGCCGTAACCCAAAACCATTTGCAATTGATGTCTATATTAACAACATTTCCCATTATAATCCAATTGACAGGATGTGTCGAATCTACAACGAGCTTGTATTAACTAATAAGGAGGTTGATCTTCGATATTCTGTCGAATCTCCTTTGTACACCATTTGCGCAACGTTGTACCTACTCTTAGAAAAAATTAAAAGCTCTCGTCTACACGAACCTATACCACATGAGTTTACATCAATTTAAAAAAAAGATTCTAGATTGGATTGGCAAAGATAAAGACTTGTAATTAACTTGTGTGTGTATTTTTGTAGTCTTGTTGTTGTGGTTTTTTTATTTTATTATTATTATTCCTATAAACATATCTCTTCCCATCTTTAGTCTATTTAGTCTTACATACTCTTTTTTATTTGTCACCTGACACCAGCTTTCGATCCGCATTATGATGTTATGAAACTTATTGTTCAACATAATTTATTATTTTCCACTCATACCTACATTATATTTGATACTCTGTGTATGCATGTTAAGTTTTACGGTCTAGAACTTATCATTCGGTAACATTATTTTAACCCTTTAATGCCTGTAAAATGTTTTGTGTACCAAATAAACAAATAAAAAAAAAAAAAATTCCGCTAATTGTAGTAAGTTTTTTGGATTATTTAACTCGTCAAGTATGTGTAAACGAGGCACAATAAAAATTCCATTGTTATGCGACTCTCGGCATTCGTTTGATACCTGACTGATTAATAAAAAAAAACGAAGAAACGAACAAACAATTGTACGACCTAGTACAGTTGTTTTACAGCTGCTAAAGTAATAATGTTTTCCTTGAGGTCAGTGAACGAACTATACATTTTTATAAACTCTCGTTTTTAAATTATTATTTTGTTTAATTCTTATTTATTGTACGAGTTAGATATGAGCCGCAACGCAACTCAACAATCCGGAACACAATCTGTGTTCAAATGTCAGTCAAAGTCGCTCAGCGAGCTATGGAAAGAGCTATGCTCGGAGTCTCTCTGAAGGACAGGATCCGTAACGAATACATCCGACAGAGAACCAAAGTTATCGACATAGCTCAAAGAATTAGCAAGCTAAAGTGGCAGTGGGCCGGTCATATCTCGCGAAGAACCGACAACCGCTGGGGTAAACGAGTTCTTGAGTGGAGACCGCGACTCGGCAAACGTAGTGTGGGACGCCCTCCGGCCAGATGGGATGACGATCTGCGGAAGACTACAGGTAGATGCTGGATGCGGCAAGCCGAAGACAGGGCGCTATGGCGCTCATTGGGGGAGGCCTATGTCCAGCAGTGGACTAATATAGGCTGATGATGATGATGATGTGTTCAAAAGTCTGGCAATGTATCCGTAGTAAAAAAGCGCTTGGATCTCGTAACCCTTGGATTTGGTTCTTATTTTATTTTGTGGTGTTACTCACAAGGGGGTAAAGTTTTTGCTGTCCATACGACTAACGAACTGATTGCCAAACGACGAAATGCGAGCTTTGATTAATGCGCGATGAAAAAATTAAAAGTGTTCAATTTTCCTTACTTTCGCGTTCCCATGCCTGATAATTGGATAAAAAAGTTGTTACAACATCTGTTGATTGAGACTTTTCGCTGTTTTCATTCAATTCCAATCAGAGAGGCCAGGAGATACAGACAGCCAGAGTAAATAAACCCTCGGCGGCATCATCTTACTCATCATCATCATCATCATTATCAGCCGAAGGACGTCCACTGCTGAACATAGGCCTCCCCCATGGCTTTCCACAACGACCGGTTGTGAGCGGTCTGCATCCAGTGCATTCCTACGATCTTTACAAGGTCGTCTGTCCATCTTGTCGGTGGACGTCCTGCGATGCGCCTTTCTTACTGTAATGTCACCATTACCATCACTAGTGTTTTTTTGATGAAGAAAAATTTTTATTACTTATGTGGTAACAGCCAGAGTCATTTTTGTAATGGTGTATTCATACCGCTGTGTAGCTGCCATGCAGCAGCGGCATTCTCCACCACAGTGTCAAACCGGCAAACCCGACGGCAGGTGTGGACTCACCATCCATAAGGCTTAGTGGCGCCAATTTACTTCAATCTGACTATTAACGGATACTCGTATTTTTTTGGTAAAAAGTTTTTTTACGTGGGGACCATTAACTGTTACAACTTGTGAATGCAATTAATTTTGCATAAAGGTAACTTTATGGGGTCCCACAAAAGATAATATTCATTCATAATCGCAAGATTCAAGATAGTTTAGATCTGTCTCCATTTAGAAATAGAAGAATAATAGTCCCCCTAGCCGATTTTGACTACGGTGGCCAGTCACAACGACTAACCGACTGCGCGGGACATATTATAGTGCACAAGTGTGTGCGCAAACATATGTGCACTCTCTCTATTCCTTTCACTCTCATAGCCCGATAGGACAGCAATCTGACACGACCGGAGAGAGATCAGGTGCAGGACCAAAGGCTTAACGTGCTTTCCGAGGCACGGGTGTGAAACACCGCCAACTTCCAAACTCCGGGCTACGCTGAAAATTTCTGAACAGAAAAATCCAGGTATATATTTTTGGCTCGACCCGGGAATCGAACCGTCCCGGGTTCGATCTCGATTCGATTCGTCTCCGGCGCATCCGTCGCTATAAAATGCGAGCCTCTCACCGCTGCGCCACCGAGGCTTAAATAGAATACTTACTAGATAAATCGTTTAAGAACCACATATCTTTTCACAACGCTTGATCATGCTCAAACTATGGTTAACTCAACTAGGATTTGCTTTACTCTAACATCGCTAGTCCTCCAATAGATAAACAAACTACAAACATATAAAAATCAGACTGGACCTACAGCGTTTCCGATCGCAAATCATACTGAAAATGACAATTGTGTATTTGTAGTGGGCACACATTAATTGGCGTTGTTTCAACCGAATGAATTCACGTTTAACCGTGGCATCATCATATTGATTCCATCGGGCGTTTTAAATAATTACCAGGCGAAAGTTCGTTTGCAGAATCCGCGTCGGTCATTTGTGTAAATGACCATTTAAAATATGCATGCTGTATTTTTGAGAGAGTCATCAAAAAACGTTTACTGTTTTTATGTAGTCTGCCTACAGAGAAATGTAATAAATGGAGCGGTGTGTACTTTAAAAGGATGATAGTAAATTATTTGTTACTCTTCGAGTAGGTGCAGTCAAAGTCCCTGGTGCCTAACCACTTTTCAACGAAAATCGCTTGCACGTACGACACAATACACCCGCCCCCGTCATAATCGTTGCCTGGTACTTTGTAACACAAGGATGAAAATTCCATCCTTGTGTTACGAAGTTCGTAGCAGGGCAGCAGCCCTCAATATTACGAGTGATTTTCGTTCGAAAACGAGTTATTTTCGTTGACTTTCAATTCATCTTCGAACGTAAATCACTCACCATCTTGAAGCGAGTGATTAAAAAATAGAGCTCCGTGTGTTCTTGGCTTATATTTTGTTTATTTATTTACCGTTATACCAAATACATGTGTTTTATCAACCAATTTGTATAATATCTTCGATTTGTATAATATCTTCGATCCCTATGGTGCTTTTTAACGTTGATAAATAGAGTAGGTGTTATACATTAATTTTATTTGAATAAAGTGATCAGCATTATTTAGTGTTCGGCATTATTAATAAGCTGGTTCGTGATATATGCCCGGGTTGAATATTTAAACGTCATGTTATCGTGAACTATACGTTCATTGGGATATCTATCTATACATATACATAAGAGAAAGTCGTGTTATTTCAACACGGATTTTTTTTTCTTTTTTGCTCAGCTCTTTTCGGTGGAGTTTTTTGTATGCTTCTTTTCTTTCTGCCTTTATCTTCCTTCACCCCTAATAAAGCACGACATTAAATTCCGCATTTCATTTATTTCATTCGGAGGGTAGGCAAATATTTTTTCCTACATCTTATTTCTGTAATTAATAATGAATATTGTTTCATAAATTTTTAATTCATTTTGATATGATATATTTTTTCCTTATGTCTGTTTATTTACCGTATTTGTAATATTAATGTATTTTTTTGTGTGGTTCAATGAAACAATAATTCTATTCTATCCTTTAAGATGTTTTAAAATCAATCAACCAAAAGAAGAAACTAAGACTAACCAATTCAAAACGTAACCATTTCCTTGTGGCAAGGAGGCTATAATGCTGGCTGCGTTGCAGCGTTGGATAGCTATGCTAATCCTTTGAGCTAGGAACCAGCCAGCTTTAATATTGGCCGTAACAGAATTTTAGTAATGGCAATTTTTTTCCAAACGCTTAGTTTTTGATCAGGAAGTACCTATTTATAATATTACTCATCGTTTAAGTTTCTGTAGGAAAAGTAGTGAACAGTAACCAGTGAAATAGAGTACAAAAAAATAATTTATGCAGAGCTAAAGAAAACCATAAGGAAATAAAAAACGTCATTCCAATTTATTAAACTGAAAAGTACTGAAAAGTATTTATTAAACTGAAATACTCGTATTATGGTTCATCATAAAATATTCCGTTCAATATAAATATCGTTATCAAATTTTCCGTCATTTGCGGAAACATCAGAGACCAAATTATGTAATTCATGATTTGTACTCTTGTTTGTATAGCCAACGCGCTCACCCATATTGTATTTCAGATATGATTGAAAGGGATGGCAAATAAATAGAATGTTACATAAAGTGTAGAGTTTCAAGCCATAATCACAATATTAGGACTGTCGGCTTAAAGAGCCAAATCAAAAATTCCTCCGTTCCCCAAATTGAAGCCTTTTGCGTATTTCTAAAAGGCCCGATTCCAATCTCGTTCATACAAAGACTACAAAGTAAATTAATTTCGCCGACTTTATAACCCCACTATCTTGCTTATCGGAAATCGAGTTGACGATCTTAATTAGCGATACCTTTCAAGTGAAGTAATTGATTCGAAATGTTTATTTTGCCAGAGTTCATTTTAGGAACTGGCTACTTTATACCTACGCAATAAATTGTACCTTTTAATTGGTTATGAATGCTATCATGAAATATTTATTGAAAAGATTAAAAATTCGTTGGAATTTGACGATCTCTTTATTGCGAATATATTTTTTCCATGCAAAATAATGATCATCATATATTAGTGAAAACAGACGTGTGTATGACAAATAAAGATACAATGGGTTTAAGATGTTGATACTTTACAAAAAATTACGAGAAACATGTTTAAGATGTTTTGCGTCATTTTAATATAACACACCGAGGTTTCTCACTCCTCATAATATTTCTAAGAAAAATCACACACACAACACAAAAACGGGCGTCACTTCAAATAAAAGACAACGCAAGTTGCAAGAATTAAATTGTAACTCTCATAAACACGTATAAATCTAAATAGGTTTTTGTTGGTATTTAAATATGTTTTTTGAATGTAAATTGTTTAACATCAATAAAGAAATAAGGAAAGAAAGAAGAGCTTTTGGCTCTTAAGTAGGTTAGGTGCGAGAGACCACCACCGAGGCCTACCAACTAAACTACTTAAAACTCTACTTTTATACGATTATAATAATATTGTTACTGATACAAGTGTTATTATCTTAAAGAGGCACCTTCCTTGAGAACTTGTAAACAAAATAAATAAACATTATTCGTTCGGAACAATAAAAACGTTTGCATCCTCTCGTCCGAGTCATCGGGTCGAATACAATCCAATTATGGGAAAGGTGGAGTGTTCTCGACAAGACAAGCTCCTGAAATGAAGACGGATTGCATTCGACAAAAACTGGTTAGGGTAAACGCGCACATAACCGAGTCGAATCAGCGGCATCAGGATTACAATATTGATAACGTCCACAGTCTACTGGCTGTCATGTTGACTGCGAATAGAATGTAGACTTCAAAAATCCGTCAGAAATCTTAATTTTCAGAAATGGATTGGCGACTGGCTGCCAGCTAGCCGTTGTCTTGCATGTTGCAAGTCATTTGTGGCATGGCAAAAATATTATTTTGATATTTATTTATTTAATCTTATTTTGATATTTTTAATGTTGTTATTGTATGTATGTTAGTCTTTAAGGTATTTATTGTATGGGCCTTAGTTGCCTGAAATAAATGATTAAATAAAATAAAAAATAATATAAGAAAACAAGCGTGGAGGACGCCCTTGCAAGATAAAAGTGTTTTTAGGCGGTAATATTTCCAATAAACGCTTACTTGGAGCTTTTGAGGACTGTCATAACTTCCCTCACAATTGAATTGCGATGCGTTTGAGTTTGTAACAATGCGGCTAAATGATACCGATAAAGATGCAACTATCACATCGAGCTATTTTTGACCGAGTAATAACATATTCCAATGTCACATGCATTCGAATGTGTTGGTGTATTAACGGCGTTTCAGCCCTGCCGCTCATGCGGCTGCTATAGTCAGCTCATTAGTAACTGAATCAATGGAGATAGGAATAAACAACGCGCAGGTTTATCGGTAAGTGTTGACAGGACTCAATTAAGTTAATTGAGTCCTGTCAACTTATTTAATTGAATTACAGCACAGTATAGTAACAGTATTTCAACTGTTTCATATGATTTCATAATGTGTTCGGAGCGGACGATTCGCGTCGGCTAAATGCGCGGCCACTCTTTGACGAAGCAATAACATGGACGATTCAAATCGTTGAAGGCTACTCGAGGTGTCAGGATATCGCAATTTTGGAGTTACATTGGATGAAAATCTTTAACGTTTTTCATTGTTTAATGATCCTTTTTTATGCAGCCACATTTAAGAGTTTTTCATTTGTGTGGCGAGGTCAGTATTTTGAAGATTTAAATAAAAAGTAAGTAAAGTAAGCCTGTAAGCATCCCACTGCCGGGCAATGGCCTTACCTCAAATGTGAGGTAGAATGAGGGGTGTTTGCAAGGCAAGCGACCAACCTTGCTGTCAGATTTTATTAAGCCATAGGGCCTCTGACTATGCTTAACGACTAATACCAATCGATATTAGCCGGGACCAACGGCCTAACTTGTCTTCCGAAGCACGGAGATGCAACTTATATGGTCAGAATGGTCACCCATCCAAACACCGACCGCTCCATAAGTTGCTTAACTTCGGTATTACTACCAAAGCGCTGCCACCACTGCGCTACGAGCACCTCGAAGACTTAAATAACGTAGAAATAATTTTATCATAGATATGGGAAGGTGTTTATCTGAAGTCATTTATGCATAAATAAGACATTATATGCGTTTACATAAGAAATAAAAATCTGGATCAAAACCCCAAATACAACATAACGTAGGTAGTACTTTATATATTTCTGACAATTTGACCAAAGCGTTCTAAATCTAACAGAGTTAAAACCTATGTCAGAAAGAAATTCTGTTTTCAGACGACAACAAACAAGACAATGATGCTGTAAAAGACATTGTATTCATAATATTGGTTGGATAAAAGCATTTTAAACTTCGAACACGCAATGTTGTTCTTTGCCGCTATGCATTTCACACGTAAATCGATAGAAAACTTTGTAAGATGCTCCTGGATATAAATAGTCTAGAAATTCTCTTCTAAAGAATAAAAAAAGTATATATTTAAATAAAAAGTAGTAGTAGTTATGACGGAACAGATGAACATCCATACCCACATACATACATAAATACAGGTCAAAATCATTCGCATGACGATTTTTTAAATAAATTATTTGTGTTAAAAAATACCAGTTTATAGCATTAAACATTTGGTGGTCATGCTTTTTCATTTACTCAGTGAAGACCAAGATCTACTAAAAACGTTGCATTATGACATAAATGCAATATCATTTCTAGTTTCACAAAAACCGAGCCAAATAAACGAAAAGATCCTGGGTCCAGTTTTTTTTCCCTTATACTATTTTAAAGACATTTCCAGATAAACGGTCTCATAAGTATCGTGGTAAGTCCTGCGGTGTCGTAGCGTGAAATTGCGCTGCAGCGAGACAGCATGACTTCTTTCGAGTAGCCGGGCGCCGCCATTCTTTCCACCCGGGGTTTGGACAATACCAAGGGATTATTACAATTTAAAATATAAATTCCTAAAGCAAAAAAACGAATTATTTATTTTTGATATTTTAGAAATAGAAGGCCATGAATATGATAACTAATTATTTTACTTATTTCTTTTAGGAACCGCTAGGGGGTGGAATTCATACAATTTGGACGTTTTCAAGAAGAGAGCGAATAGGCTGTTACAAGGCAGACATGGTCCGTACAGGCTAGGCTACATTGTCACTAAACATCAGGTGCAATCGTGGCCAAATGTCTGGCTATCTTATTAAAAAAATACAAAAAAAGTATTCTTAAGCTGGCGAGGTACTTAACCCCAAAACGCCTGGTATAATCGATTCTCCATTTATGAGTTCAAAAATAGAAAATGAGATGCGATTTTATCTAGATGCTATATTTTGAGATATCGAGAAGCTTAGATTTTGTCTCTTTAGTGAACTCACGTGTACGTGAACTCGATAACGTGATAGATTTGAGAGACAAAAACTTTAGTCGGCATGCGAGTCCGTTGCTATGTAATCCGGCCGAGTTTGAGCCAATTAATGCTTTGCTGCTGCACCTTCTAACGAACGCGCCACCTACGAGCTTGATTCATTTCGCATAGACCAGGAGCCCATTGGCGAGAACCTTTAGTCTTTCGTTATACCGACTTAAAAAAATTGGTTCACAGTAGTGATTGTATTTTTGTGTTTGTGTTAGGCCGCAATTAACTCGTGTTTGGCTAAACTAAAGTGGATGCGGTTTTCAGAAAAAAATTTTTGGAGTAATAAGACAACATCATTAACGAAATCACCATTATCATCAAAAGATATTTAAGTTTTCCAAATTCATGAATTGGTGAGGCCAAATATAAATCGAGTTACAAAATCGGTGGTATACCAATCAATCGAACATTAGCTTGTTCTGACAAAAAAATCTCAGTTCACGTTTTTCTGCTCGCATCAATTTAGTAGGAATAATCAGTTACCTTATAGTACATATGAATACTTTTAAAGACGAGCAGCAAGTTGACTATGAATTATTATACTCTTTATTTTTTATGTTTATTTATTACCTAAGCTAGCCTAACTCAGCCTACTTATTAAAGTTATTCACACAAATATAGCACACGTGACGTATCAATGTAGCTTTCAGTATAACTAATACCTGACGAGCAATTGTTTACAGCTTTTATCAAATACGTACCGATGGTTTGTTTTTCGAGTTAATAGTATCCCGATATAAAGATAAGGATCATCGTTTGACATTAGATTCTCCGACTATAAGATTCCTGTTGCCCAAGTTACCTGACGATAGTGTAATTCGAACTGATGACCATCCATGAATCTGTTTGACATCGTCGTCACTATTTGAGATTCAAAGACTTGAAAAATCGAAACATGTGTGAAAAAAACTGTAGGTGATTTGCACACATTATACGGTCAATTTTGGTTGTCAGATTATTATTAATTGCATTAGATTGATACTTTGCGGTGTATGTAATTAAAATTAATGAACATCACTCGAAGAACATTGAAATTGATATGTCTAAACTGATGAAGATATGGTGTATGGTAAAAATAGTTTGCTACAAACATAGGTACAAACACTATTCAGTGGGTGGTACAAACCTCTTGTCGTAGCAAATAAATAAAGCTATTATTTGTTTCTTTCTTTTTCCAAAACGAAATCGCATTTCTCGCGCTTGTACAAAAGTCTGCGGTTGTAACCAGCTAAGAGCCTAGAATTATAAAGCAGCGACATCCGAACATACATAATGCAGGAATTCCACAGCGAATAATCGCATTACAATTTAAGCGACTGTATAATTTCCATTTGAACACGCGAAACGTCTTACCAACATATTCTTTGGGAGTTGTGTTGAGCTTATAAATGTCCCCGACAAATCTTGCCGCAACGTTTACATTTTCGGCGGAATTTACAACAAAACGTAATTACCGTAATCTTTTGGGGCATGATAGCTGTTGTACCTCTAGGTGGGAAGTTTCTATAAGGGGCGTACACACTTACGGATATGAATGAGAAGGGTAAAGATGTCTTAAGGGCGTGAAATATATCAATAAGGTAAAATTAAATAAATAAAAACTCATCTCATTTGGTCTTCATCCATGAAAAAACTCATCATCATTATCAGCCAAAAGACTATGCTCGGTGTTTCTCTACGAGATCGAATCAGAAACGAGGAGATACGTAGAAGAACTAAAGCAGGTAACGGATATAGCCCTACGAATCATTCAAGTGGCAGTGGGCAGGGTACATAGCGCGTAGAACTGATGGCCGATGGGGCAGAAAAGTTCTAAAGTGAAGACCCTTTGACCAAAAGCGCAGCGCAGGACGTCCACCGACAAGATGGACAGACGACCTTGTAAAGATCGCAGGATCGCACTGGATGCAGACCTCTCACAACCGGTCGTTGTGGAAAGCCGTTACGGAGGCCTATGTTCAGCAGTGGACGTCCTTTGGCTGATATAAAACCTGTTTTGCAGCAATATTCCAATAATTGAAAATGAGCTATTCATATACGTACTTCTGATAATGATAAGGATTGGATCTTATTAGGTAACATGTCTGTTTATTTATGATAGACGTAGCTAAATTACATATGTAGTCTCATCTTTAGGATTACATTCAATGTAACACCCTAACACTCATAGAGGCTCGGAGGCTTCAGGAAATCCACAGGCTTATTACCTCTATCGCTTTTCCATTGCAGTCGTTAGAAGAAAAGAAATAATGTATAAATAATTAATGATGTTATGACAGACGTCAAAGTATTACCAGTAGCATATTTTGCCGGTGCTGCTACGCTCCGTGGACGACACGCGATGGTGTTGGTCGGTGACGGAACGATCTTGTGAGAAAGGTGTCATATTTTTCAATACAAAGAATTTTTTTTTTGCCTGATTCATTCCTAGCACGGTCATGTACTTACGCTACGATGTAGTAGGCAGAAACCTCTAGTCAAAGTCCAGTCAATCCGGTCTCATCATCATTATCGGCTAAAGGACGTCCACTGCTGAACATAGGACTCCCCCATAGCTTTCCACAGCGACTGATCACTAGCGGTCTGCATCCAGTTTGATCCTGCGATCCTTAAAAGGTCGTCTGTCTATCTTGTCGGTGGACGTCCTGCGCTGCGCTTTTGGTCAAAGGGTCTTCACTTTAGAACTTTTCTGCCCCATCGGCCATCAGTTCTTCGCGCTATGTGCCCTGCCCATTGCCACTTGAGCTTACTGATTCTCAGGACTACATAGTCTAGACTACTTAGTAACGGACATCCGTTACCTTAGTTCTTCTACGTATCTACTCATTTCTGATTCGATCTTGTAGAGAAACACCAAGCATAGCCCTCTCCATCTCTTGATTTTGAGCTTCTTTATAAGGCCCGTAGTTAGAGATCACGTTTCGGACCCATATGTCATCACTTTCGGTCTACTATCCGCCATTTTACTTCTAAGCATTTACTCCATGCTACACACGGATTGCAGTCGCATTGCGATTGCTTACAGGCTGCATAATAAACCTGCCGGTTTGTTCGCGTGACGAAACCGTGTCAATTCCACGGGAAATTCAAATTAGAGAGATGGTTATCAATTCTGTGGTTGCCCCGTTTATGAGGAATGGTAACAGCGATGTCATATATTTTGCTCAATTGATATTGATAGACCGAACTAGCTCTATAGATAGACGAAGATATTGTTAACACGTTCCGAGACAGTGACCTACAGGCGTGAAAACAATAAAACATCTATTTTGTCTGGAATAGTGTCCCGGAACGTGTTAATATTGTAGTACTCATTTTACATTAAAATTAAGATTAAATAGTATTCTTCTGATACGAGTATGTTTCAGTTCGTTCGTTAGTTGATCGTATGAAGAGTCTCTCCGACTTGTTTGTAAAGTCGGTAGTCAGTCTATGGGTCTGTTTTACCCAGTGAGTTCAAGTTATGACTACGTATAGAGAAGCTATGCCAAGCAAAAAAAATTGTCACAAATACGACGGCAAGATTTTGACGTATTCCTTGGAATTTGAATTTCGGATATGAAACCGTTTGTATGAGTTGATGACAAGCGGGGTAAATTTAGTGGTAAATAAATGAGGTATTGTTCAGTTAATTTTGGGTCACGGTGTGACTGCAAACGACAGTCAAGCGGAGGGTATGCAGTTTAATGCATTTTTTCCACCGTAAAAAAAAGGGCGTTCTCTCAAACGTCAGACTAACCATAAACTTGATTGTCATTAAAACACAGCGTTTGGGTCACATGCTGTTTCTAGAGTTCATACATTCATAGTTTTTGTTTCATTAGGTTTATAATCCTCCTGTTTATAACAAAAGTTTTCAGTTTGTTATTCATTTACTATGAATATGTAAGCCTAGTGTAGGATTCCATTAAATTATTTAAACGTGGCATAGGTACTTGTTCCTAAACCTTTTATCTACGAGTTAGTAAATATCCTATAACAAACAAACCTTTGAAATTATACAAAAGACTGAAAGCTGTTTTAAAATAAACATTAACAAATGTACACGTACAGAATTGGATTTTGTATAATGTAATATTCGTCTTTAATACTATGTGGGCGTGATGAACTTATTTTTAAGTGACCTTTCAAATATAAAGGTTTTTGTATGAAAACACGAAACGATATAAAACAAAATTAGTATGAAAGCATATTTCGGTTGGATAGGTAATTTGTAAACACAATTGTATGTTCATGGAGACAATAGTAACTACATTTGTAGCACAAAACACGTGAAATGCTTTATGTTTTTGATACTATGCCTACTTTTGTTGTTTGCTTATAGAAGTACCATATTCTAAATATTCATATACAAATGATAGGCAACCCAAACTTAGTTGAAAGTCATTTAGTTTTACTTCTGTAAGTTGTTCGCTAAAAATTCATGCACTTTTCAACACTACAAAACCCACTCAACATAGCCGAGACTCTCTTTTAAATATTCATACAGAAGATAGCTTAAGTTAATCCTGTGGGTATGAGAGCGAAGCTACAAAATAGTTATTGAAACCTTCTCCTAAATGTAACAATTTTTTTTCTGCAAACCGTATCAATATCCGTATAGCCAAACGTGAAATAATCGAGGACAAACATACCTACATACATACAAACATACAAGTTAAATTGAGAACTTCCTTTTTAAATCCTACTACTATTATAAAGGCGAAAGTTTGTATGGATGTATGGATGTTTGTTACTCTTTCACGTAAAAACTACTGAATGGATTTGAATGAAACTTTACCACAATATAGCTTATACATCAGAATAACATATAGGCTACAATTTTTGAGATTTCTAATGTGAGGTCGTAAAAAAACACATTTTTTGCGCTACTAGACGGGACGAACCTGAAGTCCACGCGAACGAAGTCGCGGGCAAAAGCTAGTAATTAAATAAATATGCGCCAGACAACACACCAATTGTCTGGTTTCGTGGTAAGGAATATTCTTCCTTCTGTTACGAAGTACCAGACAACGATTATGTAAGTCGGTTAAAAATAGATAAAAACTAGTAAATATTACCTTATTTACTACTTTGTAAATATTCGTGTAGAGTTACTCACGAAGGCCTCATCTCCGAGGACATCAAGGTGCATGCGGGTGTCCGGCAAGGCTGCCTGCTCTCGCCTCTCCTTTTTCTGGTTGTCCTTGACGGAATTATGCGTCGCGTATATCAAAACCAACGGCGTGGAATAGAGTGGGGGATAACCGAAGTCTTGGAAGACTTAGATTATGCCGATGACCTCTGCCTGCTGAGCCATATGCATCGCGATATGCAGTCCAAAATTGACGACCTACATCGAGAGGCGGAGATCGCGGGGCTTCGAATCAACTGCCGGAAGACCCAAGAAATGCGATCTGGAGTGAAGAATTGCACACCGCTACGGATTGGTGCAGAGGATGTGGAACGAGTCCACAACTTTACTTACCTCGGGAGCATCGTGTCAGAAACTGGAGGTACCGAAGAGGACATCACTTCGCGCATTGCCAAGGCCAGAGCTACCTTCGCACAACTACGGCCCGTGTGGCGGTCTCGGAGATTGACTCGAAGAGTGAAAACCAAGATATTCGCGTCAAACGTCAAATCCGTACTGCTTTATGGGTGCGAAACGTGGAAGGTCACCAAAGTCATCTCGCAGCAGCTCCAGGTCTTTGTCAACCGTTGTCTTCGCCGAATTCTCGGTATATACTGGCCCGAAAAAATTTCCAACGTCGAACTGTTGGAGCGTTGCCACGAAATCCCGATCGACCAGCAGATCAAGCGCCGCAAGTGGAATTGGATTGGCCACACTCTCCGAAGGGACCCGGATCACATCCCCAAGCAGGCTCTGGACTGGAACCCCCAAGGGAGGCGCAAACGTGGTCGCCCCAAACAAACTTGGCGGCGCACTGTTGCAGACGAGGCGAAGAGAATAGGCAAGACGTGGAGTGAAATCAAGCGCGAAGCTCAAGACCGAACGCGATGGAGGACTGTTGTGGACGCCCTCTGCCCCATCTAGGGGACATAGGACCATAAGTCAAGTAAGTCAAGTACTACTTTGTAGATAGAAGTAGCATTTTATACCGGCGTAGTATTTAAAAAGCATTGCTTTGGTAGGTATTGAAGATCTCAGTATATAAATTATGATAGGGCATTTAAACTTAAACTCATTAAAAAAGAAATAATACTTTCAGAAAGAAAAGATTTGCAGTGTAACCAACTGACTTCTTTATGTCAGCTTAGCATACTGTTTAATTTAATTAGAGAAAGGTGCATTTGTGTTTTACAGGTATGCAATACTCACAAAACCAGTTAGTTAATTTAAATAAACCTCACAGCAAATTAGTGGGAAGAAACAGTGAGAAAAAATTATAACGCGAATTCCAGTCAAAGAGAAATATTCCTAACAAGTTTCGTCACAGATTCCAGTCTGCCTTACTAATTTAAAACAACGGAGCGCCATTAAAAGCGTACCTTTTCCATATCGCGCAAACCACTTGCAAATTTATTCACGACACTCATTCACCACTCATCAAATAATAACATAGCTACATTTTCATTAACGGACAGCTCTATATTCGACTTTATGCTTCGGATATAAAGTACATTTAATTTCACTTTTGGGTATTCAATTTGAGTGTTATGCTGACAATTTGCATTGCCAGTACCTTTGTTAGGTACTGGGCATGATTCTGTTTGCAACGAAATAAAACTTAAAGTGGCTTTAAAATTTTATTTAAAAGAAAACAATAAATCTCAATCAATCATTTGTTCATCGGTTTGGGAGCTACGATATTACAGACAATACACAGAATGACACGGTAAACTTATGACTGGGTGTTATAAGTCTCTTTTTGCGTCAAGGGCTAAAAAGATACGGACAACAATGACTTAGAAACGTCATCATACTTAACAGCCATAGACAATTCCGTAGTCCATTGTCAATTTAGTGGTGACCTCTTGATGTCCCCGATAAACTGTCTATGGATTCCTAAATTTTCTGATCAACTGACAGCTGTTTGGTTTGACGTCTCTAAATCATTGTAGTCTGTCTCTTTTCATTTATTTAGAAGAGAAACAGGCATTTACTTTAGTTTTAGAATAAGGCTCACTGTCCGAGAGTTTAGTGCTCTCTGAATTCAGAATAATCACGTCCCTTGCATTACTCAGATGCATTTAAAGGGGAGCATAAATAATTTGGTGTCCTTTCTAATAAAGGATGTTGGAGTCCAGAGAATTCTCGCTGCGACGTCATTGCATAATGTATTTGCAGTTGTCTTGACTTGACTTGTATTTTGTTTGAATAGTACTAGCCGTGTCTTGTTTGGGAGTGATGACAGTAGGAATGGTTACCGAGTGAATGGAATATTAAAGTGAATGGTTGTGTTGCTAATAATGTTTAGTTCAAGGTATATACTTACAATTTATGTAAACTTTGTAACCGTATAAATCGATCTATATTTCTGATCAGTTATGGAGTTTTGAAACAAATCGTTGATGAAAACATTTTTAACGGTAACAAAAAAAAAGATCTAAATTCAAAAAGTTTAAAAAAAGTATACATGAATTATAATGGTTTATAAGTTTTAAAGTATTTTGTTTATAACTACTTTTATTTGGGACTAGATGAAACACAGGATATAAATTATTCACGGGTCTCATCAGGAAGTCCATAATTCTCGCTCATATCTAAATAAAACAAGGATAATAAACCCATGGTTTGTATCTACAGGCAAAACAGATGTACCGAACGAACCGCAACAAGGTTTACCACACTTATGTTTAGTAAAGTCAGGATAAAATTGGTTAAAGAAGTTATTTATTGATATATTATTACAAAACCATTTAACAAATGACGTCCTTATATGTATATTGAATTTAAAGCGTTACTTTCCATGGAAAACCAATTCATGTAGAGCAATCTATTTGAAAAAAAAAACAACTAAAATAGTTTATTTTTAAAAATAATAATTATTTATTTCGTCTGTTACCATGCATGTCGATTTATGTGACGTAAATTGTATAAGGACTTAACTATTATTATTTTTCTAAGAAAGAATACAGAGTTTTGTAGTCCTGACTTTCCCCATAACTCTTCATCTACTTTTTTAACTGCCTGTTTCATAATGTCTAAGTTCTGACAAGCGCTGTCTGCGAGATACTTCTTCTTTTTTATGTTGCATGACTTAGTTTTTTTTATATTAATAAAGTCAAAACATCATAAGAAATGATATTCTATATTTTAATTATTAAAACAGGCCCAACCTTTTTAATAGTCTAAACTAACATGTGGTCACCCCCGCGCGCAGTTCGTGCAATGCGCTTTTACCGCGCGCAATATCACGGCTTCATCTTTAGTGCCCGATGCAGCGCACGTAATGTTTACGGGCTTGCACCACTGGCACAATCTGTATAAGAACAGCTAGAACTAATTGCAGTACCCGTTTTTATATTTTAAAGTATGTACCTTATTCATAAAAAAAACTGTTTATTTATTCGAGGCTGGAACGCAATAGAAAAAATTTGATGAATTGCTCGTAGTAAATACATTTACGAAGATAAGTCTCCATTTCAAATTCACCTTTTATTTATGACTTATTATTATGTTACACCACATTGCATTGCACTGCACAGCCAACCACACTGCATTTTCCTTCTCTCTCTTAAAAAATAATAATTTTATTGCTTAGCACCAAGGTAAGCGCAATGCATGTGTCATGGTGGGCCAGTTCACAATATAAGTAGGTATACTTTTTTATAATAGCCAAATAAATACCCAGCGGCCGAAGTCTGAAGCAACATGTTTGACATTTCGCGTAGACAATTTCAATATTCTGATTTTCTGCTCCATCGAATATATCCTTCTAACTTACATAGCTAAATCTTTGAAAATTCTTAAAAAAAATAAGCTAAATTCAAACATTTTCTCAATCAATCAAAAAAATACCAATTTTGTCTCAGCAGTTATCGAGCGCCACCTGGTGGATTTACAGGGAACTATGTCGAGACTTCCACGCCTGCTCGTCACGAATGTGCCACCACACCCCCTGTCTCCAATGCAGCCCTAACTTGATGACATCAGCTGCTGAACCAATAGGCTTATTATTATACCTACTTAGTATTACTTAGTACTACCTGTCACGCAGTATCTACATGTATGGTCTTTCTTTATTTCATCTATATCTTTTCTCATATATATCTGAATTTCACTCGATACTGTGTTTTGCGCTATCCGGCCGGGTGCATGAAGTTAAAGGAAAAATTAAATGTTTGCCCTTAGAAAGAAAGAAAAAAAGAAAGAAATATTTATTTGACACACAACAATACATAATAAAAATAATAATATTTACCCTTAGTATTTACTATTGTGACCTGGCTGATATATTTGTCCTTTGTTTCTAGCTGCACATTTAAGGAAACGTGCGAAATCATTTCTAAAAACGGACTGCTTAATTATGACCGTCACGTTATATTTTGCCGGTAAGCCTGTTCAGGCAGCGAGCTTCAATATAATGAAGCATCTGTATGCAATGCTAAATTTACGTGGCTTTGATGTGAATCGACTATTCGAATGCTAATAGTATTTGAGAGAAGAATTTGTCAGGGGATAAGATTTGTACCGTATACTCTTTACAAACATGGCGTTTTTATTATTTTAACTATTAATTAAGATAGAGAAAATAAAATACTGCGTGAAACTATGTACGAACGTTCCTATGCAGCTACGTTGTTTCGTAGTACAACTCGTAGCACTTCGTAGCAATACATAGCGCTTTATAAACGAACATTCTTTTATTTTGGATATATTTGTTGCGATCTAACTTAATCCGTTCAATCCCGGGGCAGTTCAATTCCCACTCAGTGCAAACGAATATTATCAATATAATAATATTATAATAATACTACTACGGTATGAATATTAATATTTATATTGTTAAATTATAGTAATATTTTCAATATAATGGGAAATTGTAATAAGCTTGCTATGGGATATATGGGAAATTGTAATTGCTAATTTGCCAGTAAAGCAGAGCTTTTTACTGTCAAAACTGCATCGCAATGCGCACCCAGATTTTTCTGTAAATGAAAAAGCGTCCCTACATATTACAAAAAAATATTCAATGAATCAATGAAAAATACTGTGCTTATGGCGAAATCCATAAATAGGCACATAGATTTTTGCTATCACTTTGTATTTTTAAAGCCTTGGGCTAAACGATATAACGGAAATTACTCCCGGGTAACATGTTAACACACCGCATCTCATCATTCAATAAAATCAGCGCCCCTATAAAAAATACGATCGCAATAAATAAACAAAGCTGTTAAGCACATGAACCGCCCATGTGGACGTTATTATTCGCGCTCCTAAACTCGCTCTGAAACGGGGATTATATCCCGTGGCAATAAAACAGCAATTTTTCTTTAAGTAAATTTTAAAGGGCGACACCCGTGAGGCCGGTGGGTCGATTTAACGGGCCGATTTATGTACCGAGGGCAAGCTACAGCCATTTTACGGTGGCCCCGAATAAGGCATAGGCTGAAGCGATAAGCTTTAATACATTTTGTGCCGCACACTCGGACCCGAGTGCTCGAGTGTTTTTTTAACAATTTTTTATCAAAATTATGAGTGAAAATTGCGATTTGCTGGTTTTTTTTTAGTAATTTTTTAAGGCACTTAAAGTGTCAACTGAAACGGTATGTTGTTCTAAAAATAGCTTCGCAAATCACGTGGACGATTGTTATTCTTCATTGGACTATGTTGAAGCACTTTGATATTGTTTTAGTTACAGAGTGATGTGACTTTTACGGCTCAAAGTTTACGCAGTGTTTCAGCTTTTGAATACGATGACGCCGTTCATTTATGACTCACACTTGTAAATAAATAAATAATGAAAAAATATAGATTTTAACCAATTACAATGACTGAAATATGCTGGTTCAAACCATCACATAATTTACTTATACCGACTCGTGAATAAGTGGCTAGCTTATTATTGACTGTTCTCTTAATTTTGAAAACAGTCATTTTGTAATATTGATTTATTAAAACTTTATTGCACTGTGGTTTGTACGATTGGCGGACTTAATGCCTCAGGGAATTCTCTACTATCAACTGCTTGTGCATACAGAAAGTTATATAAGTGGCTAAACATTAAAATAAGTAAGAAACAATTCGTATATTATACAGAAAGTTAAATCAGTGTTAAAATAAGTAAGAAACAAGTAGTTTATTGTTTCTATATGTTTCAACTTGGGCCAACACAAGAAACTTAATTGAATTTTGCGATATACACACCGCTCCTGATTCCTTAAACGCTGCAAACAAAAGGGTGTGAAATAATGTTACGGTCCGGATGCGTTCCAGGAAAATTATTGAGAGAATCCGCTTAAATAAGCGATCTAGTTCACTGTTTTAGAGGCTTTTTGAATTGAATTAGCCAACACCTTTTGTGAGTTGCTTCTTGCGTTTTTTTACTTTTAGTAAGCTGCTAAGCTTTAAAAGACAGCAATAAACATATACAAAATTAAATTTATCACAAGTCAATTATTTACTTAATATCAACATTAAAAAATTAACTTAGTTTGACAACAATCTTGATGGCATGTACCTAACTATCTACTTGTTAGATTATAACATCATCATCAATCATTCATTCATTTCAATCTATTTTGTTCTGAAGTTTACGCGAATATTACTTATTGATTAATACACTTTACTCATAAATGTACATGAAATCAATCCGTATAGTGTTATAATCATCAACAGCCGCAGCGCTTTGGTAGTGATACCGAAGATAAGCAACTTACGGCGCGGTCGGTGTTTGGATGGGCGACCATTCCCACCATGTAAGTGACGTATATCACGAGCATCTTCGTGCTTCGGAAGGCACGTTAAGCAGGTGATTCGGCTAATATCGGTTGATATTAGTCTTTAAGCCTAGTCAGATCTGACAGCAAGGTTGGTCGCTTGCCTTGCAAACACCCCTCCGCGAAACCGCACTGAGCCCGCGTGGTGGAGTATGGCTCGCACTACCTCATATTTGAGGTAAGGCCTTTGCCCAGCAGTAGGATGCTTACAGGCTTACTTTGCTTTTTTTACATCAACAGCCAAAGGACGTCCACTGCTGAACTCAGGTCTCACCCACGGTTTTCCACGTTTTTAAATACATACCTACATACCCTTCCTATAAACCCATAATTTATTTACCCAAAGGTTGTCTGGAAGAGATCGCTTATAGCGATATGATCGCCTAAATTGTACATTTCCTTTAAACAAATTTGTAAATTCACTAATTTTGTGTGCAATAAAGAGTTATCTATCTATCTACATACAAACAAACCAATTTCATGATTATATCAAATGTTGGAACCTGCAATAAAATGTTATGTAATCGGAACATCCAATCCGAAAAGGGTCGGGAAAAACTTTTCCGATCTTACAAGTCACTGTGATAAGATCTTTGAGTCGATTTCGATAGCGTTAGAACATTCTAGGTAAGTATTAATAGAAAGTACCGCGGTTAGCGCCGTTAACTGGAGTTTAACCGCGAGTTATAGGGTATTTTACACACACACACACACACACTAGAACGTGCCACATACCTTAGGCAAGTATTGTAACTGGTCTCTCAAAATACAGGCGTAGCCTAGTTTGAGAGCCTCTGGTAATTTGTTAGATTTAAAGGTGCTTGTTCATTCATACATTAAGCTTATTGTTGTTATTATTTTGTAACCGTGAGTATACGTCACGTACAATCAACGATAAAGACTATGTTATGTATAAGTATAGCTATAGATGCGGCTGCGCCTGCTGTTTGTTGCCTTTGAATAAAGTCAGTGCGTTTATAGCAAATCAAATCATTTATTTACTTTGAGACACGGTACATAAGATGGATACATTATGAGAATAAATAATCGCCTTGTCTCGCCATTGCATGGCATATTGTATTATTGTAGCAGCAGGCGTATTTACCCACCCCGCGGCGTTCCTTCCATATAAACTAGACTATAACAGGTGTATTGATTATTAATACCGAGAGCTTTATACTTTTATAAGAAAGCAACACGTAAAAAGCAAACGTCGTGTGGTATCTATTACAAAGTCTCATTACATAGTCTAATGTTTTTTTCAGCTATCTTTAGAAACCGACTCCACAAGTGCAGAAACTCTACTGATTTGTATGTAATTTCCATGAAATACTTTGCATCCATTGCCATTGATTTTAACATGCTTTTATGAAGCCACTTAGAGTACTTTAATCGACAGTTGATTCTTGTAGCAAACTTAACAGTTGCACAAAAAATATCCCGCAGATTTCTCCCTTATCATTTGCTACGCAGTTCAGTCACTGTAAAAAATGAGGGTTATTCACCAACTGGACACAAGAGACTAGGCACACGTGTGTCCAGTCGGTGATACTTAAACTATATTACCACTAATTATTTCGTAATCTGGACATACCAAGATGTTTGCATGTCCAGATCGGGAAAATAATTTAACTTGCCCTTCGCGTAAAAATCTTGGTGTGTTACGAAATAACCAGTGGTAATATTTTAAAGTTTCATCAACTGAACACACGTGTGTCCAGTCCTTGGGTCCAGTCTCTTGTATCCAGTGGGTGAATAACCCAAAAATGCTGTGGAACATTTTCGCAACGGCTTTTTTAAATAGACCGCTAAACCTATCACAACAAAATCTAATCTAAAGGTCGGTTTTCGCGTTAATCCTCGATGACAGATCCCCAAAATAGCGGTATTGGCTGCGGATTAGATGATATTAAAGGGGTTAAAACCGGTAGGAAACGGTTAAGTCGGCTCTGATTTGCTTTAAACGTGTTTACATTTCACAGAAAAAAATAAGAGATTTGTAAAAAAAAACAATTAAGGACACGATAAAACTAAATTATTAAATAATAAATTTAACAACCTCACATGAAATATAATAGTTTATTTTACTTTTTGGCTACTTAGCAGATATGCACCAACCTAGACTTCATCCACACCTGACATCAGGTGTGATCTAAGTCAAATATTTGCTTAGTCATGCTAAAAATAATTTATAACCGTCTTATTATTTTGTTAGCTAGGCTCATTAACAAAAATAACACTCATCTAAATAATGGAACGAAAGATCCTAAAATAACACTGTTGATAGTCTTGTTACAATGTTATCGGTTCGGATTAGCGGAGCTCTAATCGGAGTTTAGCCGCAGAGTTGTAACCACGGTCACTTTAAACGAAAGGAAATCTATATATATAAAAGAAAGTCGTGTTTGTTACAACACTTATAACTCGAAAACGGCTGGACCGATTGCCATGGTTTTTAATTTGTTGGGTTTGTTTCCGTCCCAAATAGCAGAATACATCTTAAAAACAATGAAAACTCGATATGTGTAATGAATACTTAATCATTTCAATAGATGCTGATTTGTTTATTACATGTCAAACATTTGTTGTCCAATCCTGTCAAATAGTGTAACAACTATTATTTTTTTTGAGCTTATGGAAATTCCCATAAAACGGGGCCGGGGTGGGACGGGGCTGGGGGCGAAACGAAGTTCGCTGGGACCGCTAGAAAATAGATAAAGTTATCGTTATTTGCACATTTAACCATATACCCAGTTTTTGACGCATTCGATTATTTGTACGACGTGCGATAGTCAAATGGGTGTGATATACTCATATTGTTAAAGTGCCTATCCCAAGAATCACTCATTAGTTAATAAGTAGCAGGCATGATTTTCTATTCTGGTTTCCTGACTTTTTAGTCGGTAAAAAAATATTAAACGATAATTTTTATCTTCATTTTACCTCACTTATTTGCTAGACTATATAATAATAATCTAATTCTAAGAACTTGATTCTTAGAATTAGAATTTAGTATTAGAGGTAGAAGAAAAGCGAAATGAATTAAAAAACTTAGTTTTAACAATAACCGATCTTTCTATACAATGACTTGTCGCTTAGTTATAGTAACAGTTAATAGCGGTCAGTGGTTAAGTGCTGCCAAGGGACTACTAATTCGATACAGTGGTCACGTCGCGGTTAACTGGTTACACTTGGTAGTATTTGATTTATGTAGAACATGGGCTTCTTCTAAGCACAGTACAGTAATAAATGTACTATTTTGAAACTAGACTTCAAATTCGTACAGAATATGTTTTCACGGAAAGAGAGTTAATATAATTACAACAAAAAGAGTAGGGATAGACAGACGGACAACGAAGTGATCCTATGAGGGTTCCGTTTTTTTACCTTTCGAGGTACGGAACCCTTTAAAATAACTATTTACCTTATCTATGCATTCTTATGTAATTTGAAAGAGTCAGAGAGTTCTGGGGGCAATTCAGTGCAGTTTATAAATGATAATAGTTATTGATTTCTAATGGTTACGATTTACCTATTATATGCGTTTCGATGTTTAACGTGTTGTTATACTACTCATTTTTTCTTAATAACGGTAAAACTCGTAATCGAATTACCACACGAAAAAATATGGATAGACGTGAGAATCTGAGCCTTGACTCTGTCAAATTTATTTCATGTCGAGATCTAATGACAGAAAGCTTGTGTTAGATGTAATAGTTAAAATAATATGCTTTGTTTCTGTCGGATATTCCAACTATTACCCTTCGCATAGCGCTGTACAGATAAATAGGAAAATCGTAGCAAAGTTGGCAAGAACTCTTTAGTCGCTATCTCCAACCGCTAGGCTAATGCCAAAGTTTAGAACTTCCAGAAATCCACTTAGTATTAAAAGGATACGTGAGGCGCAGAATCCGTATTTAGTTCTGGGTGCGTTTTAAGTTGGATCGCAATACGCCACCTGGTTCAATTTTATATAATAGACAAAGCTGCTTGTTTGAAGTTTTGATATAATCCCTCGTCAAAATCGTTGTCTGGTACTTCGTAACACAAGGAAGAAAATTCCTTACCACGAAACAAGACGATTGATGTGTTGTCTGGCGCATATTTATTTTTATTTTATTTTATTTTAATCGTATTTCCGCTGAAAATCTGAAGAGAAAAGTATCGAAATGTAAACTATTAATGGTGTAACTAATTAAACTTAAAAATTAATTTGGTATCAAAGCACAGATTAATAAATTGACCATATGTCATATTATATGGCATTATTATAAAACTACTTTAAATATTTTTTGAATGGTTTTAAAGCAATTGAACGGAGTACAAAAACATCAAGTCCCATCCGTGCGTAATTTTTGGTTTATTATTTCATCTTATAGATAAGGTTATGAACATAATATCAATAACAAATCTAAACTTTTAACCAATAGAATCAATGGAACTCATAGAATAGCTAACAAGCGTTAAGCCGTCAATTAGTGTTTTTCAGCTTAGTTCTGCGTTTGATACAAGCAGCAGTTCAGTTTTCGGCAGATCTATTTGAATAGTGACATGTCCATTGACAGGCTTACACTGAGGGAGCTTTAACGCATACAAAACTACGATACTGGTCGTTACGCTTTGGCCACGACACAACGATAAAGCCACAAAATATGAATAGAATCACAGGGGTCAATGTTTTTTCAGGGTTGCTAGCAACTATCTCTTTGTTACACTATACAGGCTGTTCAGAACAAACGTTTTTGTACAAAAAAGGCCAATGGAGCATCTTTCAAAACGTTGCTATGGTAATTGCCGTGTTTGTGCCTCCTTTGTCATTCTAGAAAATGGTACACATAATTTGTTCTGAATAGTGCGTCTAGTATAAAATACAAATAAGTCTATGGTTGCTAATAATATATTTCTTAATGTCCAATCAACATTGCACTCGACATTCTCACCTCAACTTTACATCTCTCATACCAAACTCGGAATACCTGAAGTTGTGACGTTTTCTAGAAGGTGTGAAGTGTAATTCGTAACTAAGTTCGCGTTAATAACGAGGTGCAGCCGCGGCCGTGACGACTGTCAACTCGCATAAGTTCAGTGGTGGCCACAGTGTAAGAACAAGTGTAAACTTTTAATGTAAATATTTATAAGAATTTCATCTGTAGGACACTTCTGAATGTGTTTTTTACTTGTTGTACCAAGTATAACGTTGCAGGTATCCAACGTATCCAGCCATTTCTTTCTATCTTAACAGAGTCGCTGTTGATTTTGCTAGTATGACGAACTTTGTTATTTAGGCAATCGATGGAGAGGCTTACATGCCCAGCAATACGCGTCTTGTGATCTATTATGCTGGTGTCATTGAGGGCACAGATAATGATTTAGCACCCAGTAAGTGCCGTTTTTTAATAGCATTTTCCTACTCTAAGTGGGACTTGCGCTCGATGATTTAACCCAAGATTAAATCATCATTCTGTCTTTGTCAACGTCAAAAAACTGACAGAGGCAGAATGATAATTTAATCCTGGGTTAAATCATCGTGCGCAAGTGGGCCTTAGTGAGACTTGCGCACGATAATTTAACCCAGGATTACGCTTGCCCAGGATTAAATCATCATTCTGTCTCTGTCAACGTCAAATAAAGTGACAGGATTAAATCATCATTTTGTCTCTGTCAACGTCTAATAAACTGACAGAGGCAGAATGATAATTTAATCCTGGGTTAGCGTAATCCTGGGTTAAATCATCGTGCGCAAGTTACAGACTGATAGTTCTCACTTTATTCTTTTACTCTGTGACCGCGCCAAGAGTCGCGCCGCGCGCCTTGAAAGCGGTCCGCGATCATTTACGTCGCGCTGACACACGGCTATGTAAAAATTTCCCATTTCGCGCGACAGGTGTACTCTCGCAACTCCACGGTAAAGTTTCATTGTACAGATGTTTTATGACCTGTCGCGACCTCTCTGCAAACTGCTGCATTCTGCTCTAACTACAGATATAATTTTATTCTTTATTTGGTGCGAGCAATGAGAAGGGGTAGAGTTGCGGTGTGGTTTGGAGCGCCATTAAGAGAGAGTAGACTGGTTTGATATATGAAGATAAATTAGTACTTACATAATTAAAGTAAACTGAATAATTGATTACGTAATAAAAAGTGATGCAAGGTATCCTTCGCAAGGAGATTCACATGATACACAAGGTAGTGATGATAATTCATAGCATTTGTGTAGTAATGAAAGCATCAGATAAATCATGTGATGTATGATCCATCCGTCTTACGTTCCTTCTTTGTATCGACTGAGCTGTTACGAATTGTGGTGTCGGAATTTATAAGCCACCTTAGAAATCAGACTTATATTGTCCTTTAAGTTGTTTATTTTATATAAATCATCTGCATTCAAATTTTAGAGCTAAGCTCTTGTCAGTGGAGATTTTTACAAAACTCCAAATAAATATAATAAAATAAAGTTATTTTTTTTTATTATTTACCTATATCATCCCACTGTGGGCACAGGTCTCCCCCTACCTCCTTCACCTATCTCTATACATAGCCAATAACTCCCAATACTTAGCAAAACTGACCAATCATAACCCATCGTGTTTTGGGTGTACCTCTGCGGCGATAGCCATCTGCTGGTATCCATCGCGTGACGTCTTGAGCCCATATATATAGGTGTATCCCTATATATATGTATGATTTAACAAATAATTTATTACAAAATCGATATATATCGGCTTATATCGATTGGTATTAGTCGTTAAGCCTAGTCAGAGGCCCTATGGGCCCTCTTGATAAAAATCTGACAGCAAGGTTGGTCGCTTGCCTT
Source organism: Pyrausta aurata (assembly GCA_963584085.1). NCBI lineage: Eukaryota > Metazoa > Arthropoda > Insecta > Lepidoptera > Crambidae > Pyrausta > Pyrausta aurata. Next base: position 11,925,743 of record OY757259.1, on the reverse strand, counting down.
GCAAACACCCCTCCGCCAATCCGCACTGAGCCCGCGTGGTGGAGTATAGCTCATACTACCTCACATTTGAGGTAAGGCCTTTGCCCAGCAGTGGGATGCTTACAGGCTAACTTTATTTTACTTTACTTATTACAAAAATATTATATAATACATAAAACACCCATATGTCGAATTTATTTACTCCCGGTATGCTGCTGAAAACATAAATAAACCGTCTAAACAACAGTGTGTACACCGAGTTAAGAACGCACTCGTGTGACTAATGACTCAGAAAACAACATTCGCAGTTTTGTCGGGGACCACTTGTCTTGCCGTTTTTCGGTCTCACAGCCGTGGAGTGATGGACCCTCAGCAACTATGCTGAATTAGAAGCGTTTGTTAGTACAGCTGAGTTGGGGTCAAAAGTTATTCTAATGCACGAGTAAAACAAATATGGGCAAGGAGAACTTGCGAAAAAGCATTCAAGTTGTTGACGTTAACATTTAAGGGTGTGAGAATATCAGCTTCAACCTTTATCTAACAACAAGAACTCGATTTAAATGAAACGTTAAGCGGTGAATTTTTGTATTAAATTTTACCCAGCAAAATTGTTACGTCTCTAACTGCTTACGTAGATCACTAAAACCTATCTTATTATTATTACATATAATAAGACTGTAAAAGATTGATTTCTGTACATTGAAGATTTTTATGAAAAATTGTTACAGGGGGTCTTAATTACCGTAATAGAAGCCAAAACAACAATTTTTAAAATTTTTGTCTGTCTGTCTGTCTGTCTGTCTGTCTGTCTGTCTGTCTGTTTGTCCGGGCTAATTTCAGAATCTACTGGACCGATTTTGATGGGGCTTTTTTTATTTGACTCAGCATCACTTGGAGAGTAAACTAGGATAGAAATAATCACGCCAATAGACTTAGGGGGTAGGCAGAAAATATATATATATACTAAAGAAAGTCGTGTTTGTTACAACACTTATAACTTGAGAACGGCTGAACCGATTTGGCTGAAAGTTGGTGGGGTGGTAGCTTAGAATCAGGAAAAGCATATAGGATACTTTTTGTCCCGCTAGACGGGGCCGGGGCTGGGGTAGCACGGGACCGGGACGAAACGGTGGGGAGGTAGCTTAGTACCAGGAGAAGGACATAGGATACTTTTTATCCCGTTCGATGGGGCCGGGGCTAAGGCGGGACGGGGCCGAGGCGAAACAATTTAAAATAAATGTGGGTGGAAATGAATCTGTAAAGTGTTTTAATTCAATGTGTAGTGTTTCCTCCATATTGGTTTGTATAAATTAAATGAATATTTGGTACTTTATGGTACTTGCCAAAGTATAACAAAACAGTGCCATGAAAAAATTTATATTTAGATCCATTTTTTCCACACAACAAAGTAAAATGTTAGTAAAGTAGTAGTTTTTTTTGTGGCAAAGTAGTAGTTAAAAGTAAAGTAACCATATTATCCTATCAAACAAAGGAATTCCTAATCGAAATACAAATTGTGAACGTCCAAATAATCGGTATGGTCATAATAATTGATCACCTTTGATGTACCTACTACTTGCTTCTTATTGTTGTAATATGGCCAATTTTAATGATAAGTGAGTACTAAAATGTACTATATAAATACTTTATATCTTGCGTACTTATAAGTACTTATACTTAAGTATCTTATTTGTAAAATCATAAGCCTATAAATTAAAAATTCTATCCAAAGTCACTATTCCACGCGGACGAAGTCGCGGGCACAGCTAGTAAATACCTAATTCATACGGATTTACCACAAATAGATAAACACGGGTTGGAATATTGTTTAAATGCTATGCGGCTAAAATTGAATGTATGCCCATCTTTATGTCATTTGACTTTTAATAAAGTTAAAAACCAACGGCAATAGCCGTTGGTTTTTAACTTGCCATATTATATTTAAAACGTAGTCCAAACATAGTTTAAATATTTATTGTAAGGCCGATAGACTTCAAAATTATTATTTTGTTACTAAGGGCTAGATTGAGTCAAGTCAGATCAGTCATTGTGTCCAATATCTGCGTCAATATTTAAAGTGAGCCATCTTGTCCCACAGAGCCATTTAAGCTAACTGAATTAAAAGAATTAAGAAAACATTTATTCATCATTGAAATTCATCGTAAAATGTTTAAACAGCTTAACCAAAACCAACGTTGATAAAAAATACAGCACGTAATAAAGATATTAAGCTGAACAAAACCATAAGTAACCTCGCCTGATCAGGAATTGTTATCCTTTGTGACTGGTAGCCCCATTAATTTACTCCGGGGACTATCGGGATACTTATTTACCCCAAGGTAGAGGGGAAAATATTGTTTAGAGCTGCGTTCGTCGTTATTACTGGAGTATCCGGTTATTCGGATTAACTGAACATAATTTTAAGTGTTACGGAAGAGAAAGTAAAAATAATTTTATATTTTTGGCACCAAATTGGAGTCAGGTTTCTGCGAAGTCCCTTGGGGGTAACAACATTGAGATTTAAATGAAAAGTTATGAAGTTTTTTTGGTTTGACTATAGAAATATTGTTTTATGAAAGGTTTGCTATCATGAACACTATGGTTACGACGTCTTTTGTTTATAACGTTAAACGAGTTATTATGGCGATGAACAAATAAAATAGGAACTTGATCAAGGAGCAAATAAAAACTATTCCTAGTGTCCCCATCAATAGAAATGGTAAAATGTCGTTACCAGCAGTTGAATATTTACGTTTGTGTGTGTTTTGAAGATAAAATATCTTTAACCAAATGTCACAATGGCTATTTTAATGACCATTGGTGAAGGTTTTTTTTTATAAGAGTAGATTTAGAAGGTATAATCGTTGGCAACAGCAATTTACTATCGATCACGCAATTGGGCCTTAGGCATGTTCACACACTGCAGATTTCGAAAGATATATGAAATTTGTGTTTTAATCAATACTAGTTGCCTCGTAGAATGTGGTTAGCATAAGAACAATAAAAACATAAGAAAACAGATGTTAGAACCACTTTCACAAGTAGCGGGTCCTCCTTGGCCATTTTCTATTTTTTTAACCAAGTTTGGATATAAGTTTCCCTGGCATTGTGTTAAAGTTAGATTTGCTTTTTGCGCGCCGCACACCCTCGGGAAATAACTATAGCGTAATGCTTTCAAATATTTATTTATTCTGCAGATACGGCAATTTACGAGTGCATAGACATCGGATATTTACGGAGCTATAGAGTTAGTCCAGTAAATTCGGGCTATGAATAGTAAAATGTCAATTTATTGCACATTTTATGAATCGCCGACGCAAACGTTCGGTACAGTTCGTTAAAACTAAAACAAATTCACGGCTTTTGTATGAAATTTTTACTGCATTGGGGTTGAAAACGTAGTAACGTCATAACAATGGCCGTTAGTTGCTTATAAATAGACGCCATGATCTAATCAGAAATCATTCTTTGCATAATTTGGAAAAAGCGTTATGAGATAAAAAAAATACAACCATAACTAAAAAATAATGAAAAACTTCTGAATTTTGTGTGTTTTTGTGTGAGGAACTCACACAGTTTTTGTGTGAGTTCCTGTTTGCATTTTATATCTGACAAAAAAAAATATTTTGTAGATAATTTTGGGTCTGGATACCAGAAACATTGCGTTTAATCAAGTTTCCAAAATACACATTGTATTTTTTGTGGGTATAACTTATGTATTAGGTACCTAGTAATTTGGTACGATTACCTGTGTACATTGAATATCGAGTTTCTATCAATAAGCTTCAAACATTATTATGTTAGCCACCAGTTTGCATCAAGAAAGTGAATGTCGATTGCTAATTCAAATCATCAAAATTTTTTGTTTGTTCCATTGCCATCAGTACCTTTCACCCCATACACACATTTTAGACTTGAACTATTTGACTTCCTGACCCCTTAACATACATGTGTATAATATTTCCCCTGGTTCATAACTTTTATGACATTTGCGCACCCTCGTCAAAACCTTAGCCTTTCAACGCGTGATAAAGGAGAAAAATTGTTACTTTCCCACCCGTGAGACGGTATATTGACAAATGGATATGTTTTCTTAAAGTCTAGAGGCTATGGGAATACATGGGGTTTGATTGTTAACCTCTCTATATGAGGCCTTTTAAGTAATGTGCCTTTATAAAGTCTTGTATACTTGGTCGACAGACAAACATTATGTAGCTCTTTCTCGTTGCCAATAGATACCTTTTTTATTTAATAAATTAATCAATAAAATAGAATAAAGGTTGACTTCGTATGTGCATTATAGAGTGATTGTTATAATGCCTTTCAAAGAACACCTTGGCATCTTAATGCGCAACATAGACTTTATAAAAATCAAGTCAACATTATACACTTGTTACTGTTTTTACTATTATTACCAAGTTCACAAACCATCTTAGTTATTCAGCAGAAAGCACGTAAAATGTTTCGTTAAATCGAACACCGATAAAAGTTTAGTGCTAGCCCATTGCAATGCGAGCCTGAGTCGATTATTACTCCAATACGAATAAAACGTGTTTATTCCACAGCCATACCGCGTAAAACCAAGCAAACAAGCACAGCGAGTTAGCACTAGATAGAATTCTAAAACAGACGGCATGAGCCTTAAAGAAAGCATTGACATGAATACGGAATCTAAGCTTGCTAGGGGTGCGAAAGGTTGCGGATAAGCGCGAGTATCATTTGAGTGACATTTTTTTTTCATTTATTACCGTATAAAAAGCATACAAACAATTACAATAAAAAACAGCACAAACAAACCACTAAGGTTTGGGATAATGCTGCTGCAGTCACATCGATACCATCTTTAAAAAGATAAAATAAATTCAGCTATGTTACAATCCTGACGAGTGGTGACTACATTCAAATTTCAAAGCAAAAGTTGTAAAAAATGAGCTTTCAATATAATCAACATCAAGTGTTTATTTGCCTTGATTAGAGAGTTCCCCTGGTGCAAGGTAGCAGCAACATCAAGATAGCTGAAAGATATAGTATATAAGGAATGGCTTTTAGAATAGAATAGAATATAATAATTATTTATTTGACACACACAAAGATTAAAAATTACAAAGACAGAAGGAGAAAAAATAAACTTAAATTAAAAAGTTGTGTGTCATAAAGGTCCTTTCCCTTTTGACTGGGTATTAATAGGCAAGGCAAGAAGGAAACCACACGTCTATCTTCCCAAATTTAGAGTTTTTAAGGAAAAAAAACTCCACCGACTCTTTAATTTGATGATGATGAATTCGAGGTTTGATCTAATTATATAAACTGTAAGAATAGATGGTAGGTGCAGCTTTTAAAATATGAATCATAAACAATCATTAGCAAAAATAGTAAAAGTAAAGTAAAGTAAAGTTAGCCTGTAAGCACTGCTGGGCAAAGGCCTTACCTCAAATGTGAGGTAGTATGAGCCATACTCCACCACGCGGGCTCAGTGCGGATTGGTGGAGGGGTGTTTGCAAGGCAAGCGACCAACCTTGCTGTCAGATTTTATCAAGCCGCCCATAGGGGCATCTGACTAAGCTTAACGACTAATACCAATCGATATTAGCCGGGACCAACGGCTTAACGTGCCTTCCGAAGTACGGAGATGCTCGTGATATACGTCACTTATTTGGTCGGAATGGTCACCCATCCAAACACCGACCGCGCCGTAAATTGCTTAACTTCGGTATTACTACCAAAGCGCTGCCACCACTGCGCTACGAGCACCTCAGCAAAAATAGTAGTTAGTTATTATTAGCCTTGAAAAATATGTGCCGAAATACATAATTGATTGTAATATGATAGTGCATTATGCTCTACACATTAGCACATCAGTGGACAATGAACGCCTATAGGCGAGCGTAATAACAATATAATTTCCATTCTGTCTGGATTACCTACTGCCCACTAAAGTGTTAAAAAAGTTTCATCTAAAATATCGTATGACGCACGCTCCCACCCCTAGGGCTTACGGAGGCGGGTTGGAAAACATAAGTTTCCGTACCAGTGCACATATTGCCTAGATCTGTTATATTGGGCCCGGCCGTTTCATTGTTCCCTTATAATGTTCAATGACTCAAATCATTCCCTTCCACTGGCTTACTGCTACACGTTATAATAAATGTATCGTCGTAATATATTTTGTGCTTGATTGATTAGCATAATGAGAATAAGTTAAGCAGCTTCAGCTTTGTTGAATAATTATAATTATAGCGATTGATAATCAATTACTTTAATTTTAAAAGGAAATGAGTTAAAGTACTAGACTTGTTTTTAGTTGTTGTAGAGTGCATTTATTTCACGCTTAATCAGTCAGTTATCAAACGACTGCCGGGAGTCGCATTATAATGGAATTTCTATTGTGTCTCGTTCACACATACTTGACGAGTTAATCTGTGCCGTGAGATCGTTACGTAGGTATGCAAAGATTAGTTGGTAGGCGTCTGTACTTTTTCAATATTTTAATATAATGTAGGTATATTTATTAGTAAGATGGTTTCATTTATACATATTCTTAGGGTCCCGTAGCCGAATGGCAAAAAACGGAACCCTAAAGCTAAAACCCTAAAACCTAAAAAAAAAATTTACACAAACCTATGAGTGTGAGGTCTATGGATAGGTCTTTTAAAATGATATTAAGGTTTCTAAAAGTCTAATATTTGGGGTATAGACGCTTCCAAAGTGGTAAAATGGGCGTCCCCCCATCTAACTTTTGAACTAAGATGGTGAAAATTTTAAAAAAATATGTGATGTAGATCTTCACAAAAACTTTCAACGAAGATTGGTTTGAACGAGATTGAACTGGTAGTATTTGAGATATAGCACATTTTCATCAACCGCAAATACAACTTTGTCTTTTATACAAACACTATCTGCCTTATCAGAAATAATTAAACAAGGTTTCGAACACTGTTTAAATGTAATATGGCTAGTATAAAATCAACGTTAATCAAGTCAAATGACATAAGGGTGACATACATTTTATTTTAGCCGCATATCATTTAAACAGTTGTTCAAACCTTGTTTATTGATTTGTGGTAAGGCCGTATATTTTTGCTGTCAACAAATATTAAGAAGTAAGTCGACCCCGAATCCAGTTTAGGGTTCAGGGTGGCACGGAACCTTCAGTGCGCGGGTCCGACTCGCACTTAGCCGTTCTTTTTAGATATGAAACCGCAATGATTGATTTCCATTTTTTAAGCAATCTATTACACCTTAATATTTTCTGCGCATATCGAATCATTGCCCAAAAGTGGCTTAATAGAGTACCTAACCTCATCAACTGAATGTTGATCTTCAAAACAAACTAATTAATACTCCATATTTGGCACCATACCTCGGTCGGGGATCATTTCCATCTGAATGTGAAACCCTCTTAATTTGTTGCGGGGCTGCCTTTGCCTAAATATGTAATTAAAAATAACCCGTGTATCAGGTGGCTGCTTATGAGGGCCCGAATATTGTTTAGATGTTGTATCTTTTTTGCTCGAGTAATTTCACTCTTGGGTTATTTGTAAGGTACAATTAGATAGAGATAGCTATATTTGTGATTTAGGGTGTAGGAAAGAGAAATCTAATAAATGTCAGTTCGATAATGGCTTCCTAGTTTGATTTCACGTTTACATGGCGCTGGGCCAAAGGAAATAAATTTTATACAGTAGTTTCATTAAAAATGTACAAATAAGTGCATAGTAATGAAGAGTGCGACCAGTACTTTCAATTAAGTAATAAATTTATACAAAATTCCTCAAGATTATTACGAAATAATCGGATATAAGTAAGGTTGAGGTACGTCTAACCTCGACGACAAGCAACACGCAGTTCGCTCACGTTAGAGCATTTCTTTTCAGATTTCTACCTTTGGTGATTGTACGTTTCACAATCACAATTCATAACCATGGACATAACAGAGGAATCAAAAATCAAGGAGTTTAACGTGACGGAATTAAGGGATGAATTGCGACTCCGCTGTCTCCCGGTTAGTGGAACGAAAGATGATCTAATTTCAAGAATAATAAATGACAACATTAAAAGACTCAATGAAGGGTCGATAGACGTCTTAAAGGAGGAACGTACGCGGAGGCAATCACAGGATTTGGAAATACAACAACTAAAAGACAGAATGGAACAACTATGTCGCAAGCAGACAGGTGCACAGAGTGATAGTGATAATAACTCTCAAAAACAGCATAGCAGTCAACAAGACAGTTTATTGATTGATTTGATCACGAGGGTGGTTGACACCCAAGAACAGTTAGTTTATCGTCAGCCTAACATACAGATTGTTTCTACAAATGACACAGTAAATGCCATACCTATTTTTGCTGGTAACAGAATGGACAACGTTGTAAATTGGATAGCACAGGTACAACGTATATCAAAACTTGCCAACTGGTCTGATAACTTAACGCTGGTTAACGCTTCTATGAGGTTGAGAGGTCCTGCAGGTGATTGGCATAAAGCAATCGGCAAGTATTGTGAGACATGGGAGGAATGGAAGGGTAAGTTGGTGGATAGGTTTTCATCTAAAATGTCATTTGCTGAGTTTATAAGTTTTCAAGGAAAAAGAATGTTGCGATCCACTGAAACATTAACAGAATATATCTACAACAAAAATGCCCTTTTGGATAAATGTCCTATGAAACTGTCTGATGTGGATAAAATATCATTAATTTTGGAGGGAGTAACAGATACAAGGTGGGCCATTCCGTTAGTCAGTCATTGCTGCAAATCTCTGGATGAACTGTTAATTCATGCATCTGCGTTGGACAATATAAGAAAAGTACAACCAAGGGAAAGATTTAACCAGAACGTAAGTACTTCACTTGCGAGTTCAAGTTCAAATGTTTCAAGTTCTCCTAACAGTGATCATTTTAACTCAAAGTTTATACCTAAATATAATCCAGAAAAAGATAAGGAAGAGGAACAAACATGCTTTATATGTAAAAAGAAAGGTCATGTGTCATATAATTGCAAAAATGAGCCAGTTAAATCCAATAGTACCAATAAAACATTTGAAAAGAATGCTTCAAGTACAAACCAGGTAAGCTGTGTACAAAATCTAGAGCCAAGTGTTACTTTGATCCCTATTACTTTGAATAAAAACTTACAAATCAATGCGCTTCCAGATTCAGGATCTGTAATAACAATTCTCAACAAAAACATGCTACCAGAAGATACTCAAGTTTACCCATGGCAAAAAGGAAGTTTCAAAGCTGCTGGTGATGAGATTACACCCCTAGGATGGATAACTGCACAATTACAGGTGGGAAAAATTGATTACATTATGCCACAGATTGCAATTTGTGAGAACTTGCCTGTACCGATGATATTAGGAAAAGATTGGCAATTAGCTGTGTATGCTAGAATAATTCATGACCCTGATGGTAAAATATGCATCATGACCCCCACTCACACAGAATACTTTCCTAGAATCTTAAAGGAGAATAACTCTATTTCTTGTTGTATGCATTTAAATAAAGACAAAAAAGGAATTTCAGAGGAGGATAAAAGTAAAGTTATGTCCCTCGTTTCAGAATATGATGATATATTTAAAAATGATAAAAATGACATAGGAAAATTTCCTGACTTTGAATTAGAAATCAATTTGAAACATAACAAACCCATTAGTTGTAAACCATATAGATTTCCAGAACCAGAAAGAATATTTTTAAAAGAAACAGTAGAAACATGGTTAGAACAGAAAATATGTAGATTATCTAATTCACCATATGCTGCACCAATGTTTGTCGTACAACAACCATTTCATGACACTACTCCATACAGGCCAGTAGTTGATTACTCGAGAACGATTAACTCAATAACAATTTTAGATTCACAACCGATTGAAAGAATGGAGGATATTGTAACAAGCATTGCACAGTATGTATATAAGTTTAAACTGGACATTTTTCATGCGTACCACAATATTTGCATTAAAGAAGATGATATTTTTAAAACTGCAGTTATTACACAAGATTATCATATTGAATTCATGAGAGTAATGTTTGGATTAGTTGGAGGACCATCCATAATGTCAAAAGTTATAAAAACAACTTATGGTTCACTGTACAATGAAGGTGTAAGGGCATATTTCGATGACATATGTGGAGGAGCTATGTCGGTAAATTCACTAATTGACATCTTGAGAAAGGTATTTCAATTAACAAGAGAAAAAAAATTAAAGTTAAATAAAGAGAAATGCATATTTTTGGCAGAAGAAATACCATTATTTGGTAAAATAGTTGGATATCAAGAAGAAAAAATTGATCCAAAACGAACAGCTGCTGTTGAACAATATCAAACCCTGTCAACAGTAAATGAAGTGCGTTCCTTTTTAGGATTCACAGGTGCATTCAGAAAGTATATTAAAAACTATGCCGTGATAGCAAAGCCATTGCAAGAAACTTTAAAAAAAACAAAGTCAGAGAAAGGTTCAGAAGAAAAGTCTAAGAAAACAAAAATAATATTAAATGAAGAACAACAGAATGCATTTTTACAATTAAAGAAATTAATCACGACATCGCCAGTTTTAAGTAATTTTCAACAAGATGCAGAAACAATTGTTGAAACGGACAGCAGTTATGAAGGCTTAGGTGCTTGTTTAATACAAATACAAAATGGACAAAGAAAAGTAATTGAATATGCTAGTAGATGTTTAAAAGATGCAGAGAACAGGTATCATATCAATGAGTTGGAAGTAACAGCAGTACACTGGGCAATTGTAAGTAAATTTCGCATTTATTTACTGGGCACAAAATTCACTTTTATTACAGATAGCTACTCAACTGCTTATATAATAGACAAAGCAAAATTAAACAGAAAGTTTGCACGTTACGTGATTGATTTGGCTCCATTTGATTTTGTTTCAATCCACAGACCAGGAAAACAAAATGTAATAGCAGACCATCTGTCAAGATATCCATTAAAAGAACTATGTATGACAGTAGTATCATCGAATATAGAAAGGTTAAAATTAGCCCAAAGTAAAGACTCCTTCATACAACAAGTTAGTGCCAAATTGCAAAGACAAACTGATACACAGCATCTTAAACAAATTCATGACAGCTTTAAATTTTCAGAAGGCATACTTATTCATATCAATAAAGATGAAATGCACAACCAAAACAAAATTGTAGTACCTCAAAGTTTACGTTCTACATTTATCAAATTGGTGCATGATGAAAATGGACACCTCGACTATGAAACAACACTTTGTAAATTACGAACAAAATACTGGTGGAAAACCATGAGAAAGGATGTGAAAGCATATACAAACTCATGTTTAACCTGTGCTCAAATAAACAGACGAACAAAGCTAACATATGGGCAGTTATGTAGAAGACCGATACCAGAAACACCAATGCAAGTTGTATCATCAGACCATATTGTGGCATTACCACCAACTGACTCAGGTAATTTATACATATTTGTTCACATTGACCACGCAACCAGATACATATTAGCTAGACCAACATGTTCTCTCTCAGCAAAAAAATGTTATGGATATAATAGAAAATGACATTATTTACATGTATGGACCACCACTAACTTACATATCAGATAGTGCCTCATGTTTTACAAGTCATGCAACACAGAAGTTTTTCTCAAAATATGGTATTGAACACATACCAACGACCCCATATACACCAAGCAGCAATGGTTTAGTAGAAAGAGCAAATGCAACAATAATCTCTGCATTAACAAAATTTTCATTGGAAAATAGAAAAGACTGGGACCTATTATTACCTAAAGTTGTACTTGCAATTAACACTTCAAAACAAAAGACTACCAAATATTCACCATTCTATTTATTACATGGTTATGAACCGAGAATACCACCTAATGAAATACATCTTGGAACCATATTACAAGACATAGAACGTGAATGTCAGTTGGATTTATTAGCACAAGCTCGATTATTAGCAGGAGAAAACATAACAAAGGTTCATTTGGAAAATAAGAGAAGATTTGACCAGAAAAGAATACACCAAGAGTTGAAACCAGGAGATTATGTTTTGTATGAATGGGAAAAACCAACAGATACAAAGTTAACGCCAAAATATAAAGGACCCTACAAAATTAAAAGAAAAATAGGATCAGTATGTTATGAAATGGAAGATATCAAGAACCCTAAGAAGACAAAAACTGTTCACATTCAATATTTAAAACTTTTGTCTAAACCTCACACATTAGACTATGTTTCAGATATTTCAGGTATTCCGTTGCATAATGACAATGACCAACTATATGATAACCAAATAGAGGACGACATGGGAATTAAAGAGGCTGAGCAAGTTCAAAATCAATCAACACAAATTGAAAAGGAAGGAAAAATTCCATTTACAACCACAAGAGGACGTGCAACCTTCAAACCAAGAAAATACATGACGTAATTTCACATCACAATTAATTTAAAACTAATTCTTTGTTTCTTGTTCTTTTTTTTTCACAAATTGTAATAAAAAGTAATTTCAAGATACTAACTTAAACAAAGGAAATCTATAATTTATTTTAATTAACATAAAAGGTAACTAAAACTAGAGAAATAGAATTTCCGATTATTATTCCTTTTTGTTTTATAAACCTACTTATTGATACGGTTGTTTCTTATTGTAAACATTATGCATGAAATGTTTCTTATAATCCTTAATACCTAGTTATTGTCAGAATGCTAAAATTGTACTGTAACTGATAATACATTTAGCAGATAATTTAGCTTTTTGCAATTTATGTATAAACAAACAAAAAAAAAACACCAACTTTATTGTTCCAGTAATTAGTTAATAGAAATGCCTATAGATGGCGTTAAATGTAATAGTTTTATTTAGATTCTACTTTTTTATATTGTACTACTAAATTTAAAGTAGTTAGTCTTAAAATTTACAGATGTCGCTCGGAGTACCCTATTGTTATTACATTGTCGCAATAATTAGAGACATTAGTTGCATACCTTTTGAGAACTTTAAATAAAATTAGATAAAAAAAAAACTTTACATAGTAAGAACATAAATACCTAGAACAAAATTGTAATTAAAACAAAATATTTAATCATAGTATAAATGTATTTATAGGAAAGTGTAATACATGGTAAATACTTAGTATCAATTAACTTAAAGACATGTAAGGTATTAGTATAAATTTTGCAAAAAAGTTATAGGCATATTACATATTGTATTCCTTTTTTGAAAAAATTTAAAGGGCATGTAAGGTACAATTAGATAGAGATAGCTATATTTGTGATATAGGGTGTAGGAAAGAGAAATCTAATAAATGTCAGTTCGATAATGGCTTCCTAGTTTGATTTCACGTTTACATATTTGAGTGTCCTACACACTCAAATAACCCAAGAGTGAAATTACTGCTTAGAATAGATCCTCATTAAATACTAGGCGGTATTTCGAATAATGATCTGATAAAATTTAAAATTAAAATATTAAACTGAGGTTTTGCCGTAGGACACTATCAAGCTAGACTATAGAGTCTAGGCAAGTTTAACTAAGTTTTTATTTAAAATAGCCGCTTTAATTTAACATTTACATGAGAAGAAGAATAACTTCTTAATTATGTTACTTGGTACATCCAAACATTAAGGGCATATTAAAAAAAACACAAAAATCTTGACTTCAAAATTATTCGCCCGCATCATATTATTACCTAAAGCTATATCTCCTACATACTAACATGTTCAGTATATCAATATTAATGAAACCGCCGGCCTGAACCTTATAATATGAGGTAATCCCAAACCGAAAATGGTCTAAATCAGATCCGCTAAGCGCTACGGTCGGGCGGTTCCATGTTATTGCGTATTCGGCGTCCCCCATCCGTGAAATACTTAGTCGGTAAGAGAAAACGATAAATATTAAAGCTTAGGTACCTTGGAAGGTTTATCTCGCGGGAGGCGGCAACCGTGAAAAACGGATAAGTACGGATCTGTATAAAGCCCATTGCCTGAAAAGTTTTGGGCGATACTGTAGGCTTACAGTGTGCGCTTGTTTGGGGGCACGGGGAGTGGTTATTAGGTAACTTACAAGGTCGTGATGTAATGATGAAGTCCGGCAGAAGTAAAAGAGCTTGAACCTATGTAAAATGGCGGAGGCACGGTCAAGTTAACGGACTTACAGACTTACCCCCTTATTCAAAATAACTCAAACGGTCTTTTAAACCAATTGTAGCTATTACACTGTTTTGTCACTTTCTGTCAAATGATGACAGCGCCAAGAAAGAATGAGAAAAACAACCATTTGAGTTATTATGAACAAGTAGGAAAGGATTTTACGATTATCTTTATATTTTTACGCACTACTCTGATAAAAATAAAATGCTGAGTCATTTTGGAATGGCAATGAATACAGCGACGGCATTTTCGCACAAAAACATTCTTCTTAACCCTTTCATGTTCTCAGAATAGGAAATAAAGCATAAAACATCGATCGACTGATCATGTATGGTAAGAGCCGCGAAATTGTCACGGCTCTTACGTATGCTTAAGCTTTGTCTAAGAAAACGTCAGTAGCATTTTACTGTTTACTAACAAGCTTTTAATATAGTAAGCACCATCACTTCACGCCATTAAATATAACAGTTGCTATATGAAAGCGACCGAGGTAGGTAATAGAGATTCGGATTTTGAAAAAGCCTTATTATTTTCCACACGTGAACAGGACGCGGCTGGTTTTCGGTGACACACTTGTATGTACGGCCTTTTCCTGGTTCCGCAGCGGGTCAGCATGGACAGGACAGATTTTTAGGAATTGATTTGTAAACATTTTGAGGAACCAGTATTTTTTCGGAATTAGAACCGAAGTTTTTTTCAGTCCTGTCCTACCTCTAACTCTCTGACTAATATTCGACTCCTAACCTATTTTTTATTTGACTTTGGTGTAGCGGTTCGTTTGCTGGTCACTACCTAAGAGGTCTTAGGTTCGAATCCTGGGCCGAGCCGAAAGTTATGATATTAAAAATCTATAAATCCATTATAAATCTGCTTTTTTTATGTTGTAACTAGATAGATTCTGCCTGAGGCCCTGGCTGGGTACTTTTTCACATGCATTCTGCCACAATTTGTCTGTAATCATCAAAAGTTGAGAGAGAAATGAGAAAAAGGATAGCATATTTCCCCTTTCCTTTTAAACCTTTTATGCATGAGTGATTCTCGTAAAACAATTGGAAGACTTTTGATCGACCAATTAACCCTGATGAATGAATGTATGAATATATTTATTTGCTCATAAATAGGTCTACATTATTACCACCTAGAGAGAAATGAGAGTGACTGAAAATCAGCGCTGGCTAGGCTGGTAGGGCCTACCCAGCATATGCTGAGTCATTTCCATTTGCCTTTTATTTGCTATGATTAAGTATGTATATGTACCTATTGAAAGGGCAATAAAAAAATCATTTCATTTCATTATTCTGTCATTCTTTTTTTTTACGTGACCGCCGGCGGCCTATCGATTCCTAAGCGTTTAAAGCCGCGTTTTACCTACGGGTACGTTAGTAAAAGTGTCCATAAGTCTTCTGCTATGCAAATGTCGAGGAACAGTTTTATCGGCGCGTCCTGTCGGCCAATTAATCCGACGAGCAGGCAGATCGCCGCCGACACTTATAAAATTAGGGGATTATCTAAGAGATGTATGATGGAATCGCTCGATAAAGTAATGTACTAGAACGAAGAAAGTATTTTCAGCCGTACCACGTTGCGTCTTGGAAAATCGTTGTTCGTCTTTTCTCGTATGATCGAACTTCGTTTCGTGTGGTAATTCGATTACGAGTATTACTGTATTACTGAAAAAAAAAAGTAATATATCCACGTAAAAATAATAAATAAATAAATAAATATGCGCCAGACAACACACTAATTGTCTGGTTTCGTGGTAAGGAATTTTCTTCCTTGTGTTACAAAGTACCAGACAATGATTATGACGGATTATAAAAAAAAACTTCCGCACAAAAGAAATCAAAATGCTTAGATATCGTTACCCGGATAAAGCAACATCTTTTTTTTTTAAAAAGAAAATTCGATGGGTGAACTTTTTTTGTATACGAACTGCACGAGAATTGGCCTCCAGGGAGCAGTTAATATCGCTTATTTAGTTCTTGAAAGTTAGCATTATTAGGCAGGCGTGTAATTTTCTGTAGTGTTTAACATTTTTAATGTTTGCAAATAAAATTATACATCATAAAAAGTGTTGTTTTTGGCGTTGTTGACTCGTGATATTTCCGTCAAGTACATAATATAAAAATATATGTGAGTTACAAAGGAATATCAAATTTAATGTTATTTTTAATTCTGTTTTGATGTGGATCATATCCAATAGTTACTACTTTTATTATATATTAGTAATATACAAATGCGTTTATTTGCGTTTTTGTGCAAATAGCCGGAGTTACTTTTGAAAACAAAGATAATAATCTATATCTATACATATAATAAGACTGTAAAAGATCGATTTCTGTACATTGAAGATTTTTATGAAAAATTGTTACAGGGGGTCTTAATTACCGTAATAGAAGCCAAAACAACAATTTTTAAAATTTTTGTCTGTCTGTCTGTCTGTCTGTCTGTCTGTCTGTCTGTTTGTCCGGGCTAATCTCAGAATCTACTGGACCGATTTTGATGGGGCTTTTTTTATTTGACTCAGCATCACTTGGAGAGTAAACTAGGATAGAAATAATCACGCCAATAGACTTAGGGGGTAGGCAGAAAATATATATATATAAAAGAAAGTCGTGTTTGTTACAACACTTATAACTTGAGAACGGCTGAACCGATTTGGCTGAAAGTTGGTGGGGTGGTAGCTAAGAATCAGGAAAAGCATATAGGATACTTTTTGTCCCGCTAGACGGGGCCGGGTCTGGGGTAGCACGGGACCGGGACGAAACGGTGGGGAGGTAGCTTAGTACCAGGAGAAGGACATAAGATACTGCATATAAGATACTTTTTGTCCCGCTAGACGGGGCCGGGGCTGGGGTAGCACGGGACCGGGACGAAACGGTGGGGAGGTAGCTTAGTACCAGGAGAAGGACATAGGATACTTTTTATCCCGTTCGATGGGGCCGGGGCTAAGGCGGGACGGGGCCGAGGCGAAACAATTTAAAATAAATTTGGGTGGAAATGAATCTGTAAAGTGTTTTAATTCAATGTGTAGTGTTTCCTCCATATTGGTTTGTATAAATTAAATGAATATTTGGTACTTTATGGTACTTGCCAAAGTATAACAAAACAGTGCCATGAAAAAATTTATATTTAGATCCATTTTTTCCACACAACAAAGTAAAATGTTAGTAAAGTAGTAGTTTTTTTTGTGGCAAAGTAGTAGTTAAAAGTAAAGTAACCATATTATCCTATCAAACAAAGGAATTCCTAATCGAAATACAAATTGTGAACGTCCAAATAATCGGTATGGTCATAATAATTGATCACCTTTGATGTACCTACTACTTGCTTCTTATTGTTGTAATATGGCCAATTTTAGTGATAAGTGAGTACTAAAATGTACTATATAAATACTTTATATCTTGCGTACTTATAAGTACTTATACTTAAGTATCTTATTTGTAAAATCATAAGCCTATAAATTAAAAATTCTATCCAAAGTCACTATTCCACGCGGACGAAGTCGCGGGCACAGCTAGTAAAAAATATGGTCAACTGATAGCAAAAGTAGCTAGCGATTCATTAATCGTTCGCCAGGCCATTTTCAGAGAAAGTTTTCTGTTACGTAGCCCCTTGTCGTTTGTGAATATTACTTGAGCAGGGTTTTTATTTTTTTAATTCTGGGAGTTTTGTCTGCTGTTAACTAATTGAATATCAAGTATCCCTTTGGCTTAGATTTGTTTACGAGAGCTTTTTTGGTATCAGGTTATATTCAGGGGTTCGTCAAATTATAAAAATAAAAAAGGTTGTAATTACTTTGTGAAAATTTAATAATTACACCAGTCTTTGGAATCAATATCTTCACATACATATAATATATCTCTCTACCCGTGTTTCCAATGGATTACAACCCTGAAACCTTCAAAGTGCGAGTGAACAGGCTTATTTTTATATTATTTATTTATATTGGACACCAATCACATACATTGGTCTGATCCCAAAGTAAGTAGCTAATGCACTTGTGTTATGGAAATCAGACACAACGGTGGTACCACAACACCCAGACCCAGGACAATATAGAAGTTTTTTTTATTTTTATTTCTACATTGACCCGACCGGGAATCGAACCCGGGACCTCTGAGCGGCGACGCCTTGAAACCGAGCGAGCGCTTGTCCTGGGTGAGCTTGCTCCATCGTCTATGCCACGTCTAGTCTAGAGAAAACTCGACTAAAAAAACTGTAATGAAATGCCACCAGCTTCAAGTAATTTATACTTTATACTAACATTAGAAATTGTAAATCAGTTATCGTATACCTAAGTATCCTTTGTTCTGTTAGAAGCACATAAGTTTATTTATTTATTTATTACACTTCATGCACAAACAAAAGGTACATATGGCGGACTTAATGCTAAAAGCATTCTCTACCAGTCAACCATTGGTCAGTTATTTTGTAAGGTGCCTTTTTCTTAATAAAAATACGCTCTCAGCTTCTGTAATAGTTTATACGAATAGGACAAAAAACAGACAGTGAAAACACAAGTATTTCCCCTCCGATGATCGCAATCACCATCCATTCCTTTCTTTACGGCACATCCAACAAGTTACTCTCCAGGCTTGATTGTTTGTATGACAAAAGTAAAGTACTGGCTAATCAAATCCAAGACTCCATTTCGGTTTGGCGGCTGTCCAGCTATGCCGCCGTAAAAATAACGTTTTACCCAAAATACACGTGCGGATGGTAGGCGCTCTTCTTTAACATACTAGTAGCCGTTCTGAATCCTTTTGGCGGAGATCTGCGACAGAATGACTTAAAGTCTAATCAATAATCCCGTAGAAACTTTTGACAGATGCTAATGTCACTTTGTAAAATAATGTTGCCACATTTATCTTAGTAGTGACGTGTACCGTTCAATTGGTTTATTTCGTTCATACATTCGTGTTACATAGTAAAAATTGAACCTTTCTTTTAACTTACGTCCTGTGAAAAACCTTATGTTTTTATTGTATTCCGTATTCCGTAATGACAATGGTACGGCACTGCAATTCATGTAATCCTTTTGGCTTAGCATTATATTGATTCTATTTCATAGATCTTGATATTCGTTTTCGTTTAGTAAACATACATTTTGCATAACGTTCCGTCACTGTCAAGTCTGACACTGGCGTTGACAGTTTAGCAATATTATATTGACGTCGCCACAGATAACGTAATGTTACGGTTTTTTGAGCTCACTATTATAGCTCAGCGATTTTATTGTTTCCAGTGTTTTGTTTTTATTCCTGATCTACTTTCAATTAATTCAGATAAAATATGGTATCATTTTAAATAATTATCTAACATTTGATTCGATTCATACAATTGTTTTTTCTTCTACGTGTCTATGGTCGTTTGGTCCAATGCCGTGTAATTACTTTGCATAAAAGAGAACTGTCAGCGAATTCCGGTCTTCATTTTCAATTTTGATTCTCGTCGTAACGTTCGCTGACTTTTTTATCTTTCTCCCGCCGAACTGTGCTACCAGCTCCAGAATTCCGTCTCCGAGACCGTTGTATTCTTGCAATTAGTCTCTTCCCTGATATTTGGGAACCAACAGGAGACAGCGTGGCAGGCGTGGTTCAGCGTTCGTCTCGGCGCTGAATTCCTTCATTCAAACCCCTTTTGAGCGGACGACCCCGGCTTGCAAATTTCGCTCCTGGGTCTCCGATCATACTCCGGCCCGAGGCATCTACCCCGGTAACCCGTAAAGGGACCTTAATTATTACAAACATTATTTTGGTGCTGCAACGAGCGGTACCTGGCGCCCCAAATTCATATATTTTTATATACTTTAAAATATTGTAATTGCTTCTTAAAACAAAATATTGTATTGTTCGGCTCCGATCTCACACCATAGCTACCCACATATCCCGTTGTTCTGCCTGTAGTTAGTCCGGCTCTCTCTTGTGTAATATTATCTTTGTAATTTAAATTGTAATTTATTGTAATTTCAATTGTAATTTAATTTAATTTAATTAATTTTTTAAATAAATATTGTTTTAAAATTGTATCCATTTTTTATTATTTAACAGTAGCGCCCTTACGTTTGGGGACAGTAGCTTTAGGTAGGTTTGTGTCCAGAGCTACAAACTGAGATCGGTCCCGAACACCCCGTGTGGTTCTCGGGTTAGAATAAGGCCACCCCGGCACTTGCTCAGGGAGTCGTAGGAGGCGACTGAGAGCCCACCTGTTCTTAACAGTGTTCGACCTTAGGTCTGTTTTTCTTTTCTTTTTAGGCTCTCAAGCCTTATTTTTTCTTTTTTCTTTTAAAGCCTTCAAAGGCATTGTTTTTTTTTCTTTCTTAATTTTTTTTTAAGGAGCAAATTTTTTTTAATTATTTACTGCAGTTGTTTTTTTAACATAGTAATCTTGTATTTTGTTGTGAGCCGACTTAGCCGATTTTAATTATTTTTTATTTTTATTTAAACTTATAAACTATTGATTTAAAAATGGAGCATCCTATCAATTTTAATCTTTTAAATAAGGACGAATTAATTTATGAAGTTGAGATTCGTGGGGAAGTGCCAGAGGCCACTGTTGAGGCACTTAAGAAGCAGATTCGAGTTCTGGGAAAGGAAATACCCTCTGACGACATTGATACTACGTCGCGCGCCCCGGACGCGGAATTACAATTTGTCACCACCAGTCTCTCTAATATCGACGTCCTTATGACTGCTTCATCTTCAAATTTTAAGAAATTTAACCGTGTCAAAGCTTTAGCTTGTCACTTATACCATCGTTTGTCGCGAATTGATGTGAGGCCAGACATAAAGGAACAGCTTTCGACTCTAGAAGAGCGAGTCATTTCCCTCCTCTCTAGACTCGAAAGGATGACCTTTAGCTTCCATAGTACTTTCAGTTCGGTCGACGAGGCTCCTGCTACCACCCCTGCCACCGCTCCTGTGAGTTCTCCCGTCATGGTATCGTGCAGTAGTGAGAAGTCCGTTAGTAACTTGAATCATCGTTTTGACGGTCACTCGTGCATTCGCACTTACTTACAGACGCTGGAGGAGCTCGCGCACTCTAGAGAGATTAGCGAAGCGACTTTATTCAGATCGGCTTATGAGCTTTTTACAGATATCGCTTTGGTGTGGTACCGCAGCGTAAGGGATACTGTCTGCGATTGGTCATCGTTAAGGCGTCTTTTGGTCGAGGAATTTTCACCTCCCGATTTTGATAGGCGTCTAATGGACGAGATCCGTAGGCGAACCCAAGGCCCTACCGAACCTGCTTTTATATATATCGCGATAATGGAGAATTATTTTAGTAGGCTGTCTTATTCATTAAGTGAGTCCGAAAGACTTCACATTATTAGATTCAACATGAGGCCTAATTACGTTTCGGCGTTAGCTCTTCAATCTATCGATAATATTTCTCAATTGAAAATGAAATGCAAACTTTTGGAACATAGTCTTGCTTATGCGAGTCACTTCAAGGAACCTCCAGAGCCAAACAAAGATACGCTCGCTCCTGACTTAGCTTATGTTGCGCCTAAGACCCGACTCAAGCTAGAAGAAGTAAAACAGGTTGATACCTACTGCAAACGGTGTCACATAGAGAGTCATACACTCAGCGAGTGCAAGTCTAAAGACATAGTCTGCTTCAGATGCGGCAAAAAAGGAGCGTACGCGAGCAGTTGCCCTGATTGTCGGCCTAAAGCCAATTCCAATAATTCTAAAATAAAACAAGACTGTGCTTCTAGTTCCAAAGTTGCTTCTGTCCATTTCTTAACTCATGGGGATGAGCGTCCTCATTTAACTTTTTCCATTAACGGTTCCGAATATTCCGGTTTATTGGATTCCGGTTCTGTTATTTCCATTTTAGGTTCTGATGCGAGTTCGCATTTTATCCGAGCAGGACACACGTTACACAGTGACAATAGTGTCAAGAATATTGCCACTGCTAACGATTCTGTTTCTTCTGTCTCGGGTTTTGTTTCTTTGTTGGTAACCTTAAAGGGAACCACAAAGCTTATCAAATTTCACGTCGTTCCTGACGTTTCCACTCCAATTGTCCTTGGAGTTAATTTTTGGAAGGCTTTCAATTTAGCCCCAAAAATTTTTAATTTTCCTCATTCTAAAATTTTACCTTCTGACGGATCTTCTGATTCCGAAGTTCGTCATCCAAAACATCTCTCCAAAGTCCAAGCCGTTATAGAATTTCCAACTCCTGTGACTGAGACCCGTAAAGTAGTCAAAGAGTCCAGTTCGGGTGAAGTGTATAGTACTGTTGCTTCTTCCCTTCCCCCTGCTGATTATGCGTCTGAAGACACATGCGCTCAAAACCTTGGTGTATTTAAGGACACATTCGGGCAAGTTGAGCAAGCCTTAGTCACTGCCCGCGGCCGTAGTGCCAAATATCTTAATAAGGGTAGGCGACAGTCAGAATTTAAGCTAGGTGACACTGTGCGGAAGAAAAATTACCCGCAGAGTGACGCTTCAAAGTTCTATAAGGCGAAGTTAGTTCCTAAGTTTGAAAAGGCTCGAAAAATTTCACACCTGGTTTATGAGATGGAGGATGCCATTACGGGCAAGTCACTCGGTTCTTGGCACGTCAAGGATTTGAGGTCAGGCAGTAATAGTTCTGACATCACTTAGTTATTTTATAATTTCGTTCTTGTTTTTGCGTCTTGCGCTTTAATTTTATTTCAGTTTATTTATTTTCATTTCTGTCCGTCCTTTTTAGTGTAGGGTGTCCATAAATTAAGAACACTTTCTGCACTATTTTCAAAGTCTTCCTGCTAAACCAATAGATATTTTAAGTTTTAGTTAAAATTTAGTGGTGGAGATTCTTGTTGGTTAGGATATGTCGACGTAAGTCACTATAAGCTAGGCGTGCTTATAGTCAAACTTCGGTTGTGCTTTCTCTTAGTGATGAGCTGGAGGGCCAGCTCGAATTTTACTTACGTAAAATTCTTCTAATTGGGGGAATACTGTTACATAGTAAAAATTGAACCTTTCTTTTAACTTACGTCCTGTGAAAAACCTTATGTTTTTATTGTATTCCGTATTCCGTAATGACAATGGTACGGCACTGCAATTCATGTAATCCTTTTGGCTTAGCATTATATTGATTCTATTTCATAGATCTTGATATTCGTTTTCGTTTAGTAAACATACATTTTGCATAACGTTCCGTCACTGTCAAGTCTGACACTGGCGTTGACAGTTTAGCAATATTATATTGACGTCGCCACAGATAACGTAATGTTACGGTTTTTTGAGCTCACTATTATAGCTCAGCGATTTTATTGTTTCCAGTGTTTTGTTTTTATTCCTGATCTACTTTCAATTAATTCAGATAAAATATGGTATCATTTTAAATAATTATCTAACATTTGATTCGATTCATACAATTGTTTTTTCTTCTACGTGTCTATGGTCGTTTGGTCCAATGCCGTGAAATTACTTTGCATAAAAGAGAACTGTCAGCGAATTCCGGTCTTCATTTTCAATTTTGATTCTCGTCGTAACGTTCGCTGACTTTTTTATCTTTCTCCCGCCGAACTGTGCTACCAGCTCCAGAATTCCGTCTCCGAGACCGTTGTATTCTTGCAATTAGTCTCTTCCCTGATATTTGGGAACCAACAGGAGACAGCGTGGCAGGCGTGGTTCAGCGTTCGTCTCGGCGCTGAATTCCTTCATTCAAACCCCTTTTGAGCGGACGACCCCGGCTTGCAAATTTCGCTCCTGGGTCTCCGATCATACTCCGGCCCGAGGCATCTACCCCGGTAACCCGTAAAGGGACCTTAATTATTACAAACATTATTTTGGTGCTGCAACGAGCGGTACCTGGCGCCCCAAATTCATATATTTTTATATACTTTAAAATATTGTAATTGCTTCTTAAAACAAAATATTGTATTGTTCGGCTCCGATCTCACACCATAGCTACCCACATATCCCGTTGTTCTGCCTGTAGTTAGTCCGGCTCTCTCTTGTGTAATATTATCTTTGTAATTTAAATTGTAATTTATTGTAATTTCAATTGTAATTTAATTTAATTTAATTAATTTTTAAATAAATATTGTTAAAACATTGTAACAAATATTTATTATTTAACAAGTTCGATCAACTCAATGGTTTTATTTCAACGATTGCTAACAGGTGTAACAGAAATCATAACTTTTAGGGGCAATAACCGAAATCGGTTTGAAATCGTACCCGGTTTCAGCTACCTACGCGGAAATTTAGATGCGTTTGTTTTTCATTCGGCTTCTTTTTCTTCCAACAATGCTCATATTTTTTATACCGACTTAACGAAACTAGCCTAAAAGATATCTTAACACGTTCCGGGACAGTGCCCGCCTACAGGCGTGAAAACAATAAAACATCTATTGTGTCTGGAGTAGTGTCCCGGAACGTGTTAATAGAGTAAATAAAATAATAAGAATGTTATTTAATTTGAGACGTTATAAGAATTTTTGAGTGAATGAATGACATTGATGAAGTTCATTCTTCTAGTCACCACACTATTTATTTTTCGACAAAAAGTAGTAACACTGTAAACGTCAAATCTTTCTACGGGATTATTGATTATACTTTACTCTACGTTACTCTACGGTTCGATATGCATATTTCAGTAACTTATTAGTGATGACAAGTTAATAAGTAGTTTATGATAAAACACTTATGACATTGGCACAAGGTCAAGTTCGTGAGGGGGCGGGAGAGAAGTTACGTCCACGTCGTCGTCCCTGGATACCGCGTTCTGACCACCGTAACGGAGTGGCAGGCCGGTAACAGAACACTTCTCAGCGACTGCGCGCACTGCGAATACTGCGAATACTGTGATTCAGCGATCTCAATTGCGTTCGAGTGTCTGGTTCTGTTCTGATTACACCGAGTATACTAGGCGCCTTTTTCAAGGCGAATCAGACAAACCAGCTCTCATGGAGGGTTTTTTGGTTCCCGATGGCAATATGCCAGTGAAGGGTGTTGTGGCGCCTACGGACGCGAATGGTGCTGGTTCAACTAGAAGCGGAAGCATGTTTTTCCGTCCGGAGGACATGGGCGATTCGGATAATGAATCTGTTATTTCTGCTGTGTCAGACGGTGGTGTAGCCTCTAAATACCGAAAGCGCAAGAGTGCCTTGGCAGAGGATGCTGGCGATTCTGCCCCAGAATCCCTCACATCTTCTGGTCGCGGAAAGGCCAAAAGGGGAAGGGGGCGCGGTCGCCCTGCTGCTGAGAGTGCTGCGACTCAACATGCAGTGGGATTGACAGAAGCGAAACGAATGCTCAATGCAGCTAGGAAGGAACAGGCTGAAGCTGAGCTCGAGGAAAAGGTAGCTGTTCGAGAACGACAGGCCCGTGCGGCTAGAGCTAAAGCCGGCTATGGTGTTTCTCTAACAAATTATGAAGAGATGATGGTCCCGGAGTTGCTTAAGCTCTCCGACGAAGACGTTGAGGGAATAATGGAAATTGCTGTCAAGTGCTCACAGATAAAAGGTACCCTGCAAAAAGGTCTAAAGGACCGGGCTCTTAGTCTGAAAGCGGTAGTTTCCGAACTGATTAAAAGATCTGCATCGGAGGAAACCTTGAGACTACAGGCAACAATTGATCGCCTGCAATCTGAACTCAATGAACACAAGAAACAGGTAGGTGAATTAAAGACTGCTCTAGATAGCAAGTCCAAAGGCAAATCGACCACGCTGACGGATAAGGTGACTTCCGAATGTGGTGCGCAACCAGCACCTGCACAAGCTTCTGTGCTTAAAGATTGCGGAACTCCGGACCTGGAGACTATAATTCGCAAAGTCGTGATGGAAGAACGAGCTTTTACCAGAGCATGCTTTGCTGGTATTGAGGATCGCCTCTTGCCAGAGAAACGGGTACGGCCAGCTCTTGCAGGAGATCGAATAGAGGTCAATGTGGCATCAACAAGTGCTTCCACGGCATCTGAGGCACCCAACACTAAGAGAGCAAAGAAAGCCACCAAGAAGTCAATGGCGTCTTCTGAGGCACATTCTTCTCAAGTGGCGGGAACCTCTAAAGGAGCGGTAACTTCAAAGGATATCTCTGCCTCGCAGTCAGACAGCTTGCTGCTACCGACTACCACTCCTGCAAATGAGGGATGGTCAACGATTGTGAGGAAGGGGAAGAAGTCGAAGAAGACCACTAATTCTACGCCCGCATCTGCTCCTCCTCTAGATGCCGGTAGATCAAGAGGTGGAAAGGGAAAAACAGGCAAAGCCGCCTCTTTTATCCCTGAAAGTAAAACCAAAAAGAAAAAGCTAGTGCCACCTAAGTCAGCAGCCGTAGTCGTCACTTTGACGGATGAAGCTGTTAAAAAGGGGGAGACTTATGAGTCCGTCCTCAGGCGAGCCCGTGAGGTTATTGGAGACGCCTCCCAATTGGGGATAGGGCAGACCCGCTGCCGGCAGGCTATAACTGGGGCTCGGAAATTCGAATTTGCGGGTGCAGAGGGAACAACTCACGCCGACTTGTTTGCTTCTAAACTAAAAGAGGTAGTGGCAGATGTGGCAAAAGTAACACGACCACAGAAATGCGTAGGCATTGTTGTATCCGAGTTGGACGACTCCGTCACAAAGGCAGAGATAGTGGAAAAAGTAGCGTGTATTGGAGGCTGCCCAGTTGAGTTCGTACGAGCTGGAGCGATCCGTCCTGGTCGCGGTGGTATGGGCACTATTCGCCTGCAGTGTCCTGTCACTGTAGCCAAAGTAGTTCTAGATGGTGGGAGACTGCGTGTCGGGTTCAGTTCAGCTCCAGTTAAGGTTCTGGAGGATCAGCCGTTACGCTGTTATAAGTGCTTTGGCATTGGTCACACTCGGGCACTCTGCCCATCTTCTGTTGAGAGGGCAGATTTGTGCAGACGCTGTGGGAAAAGTGATCACAGGGCTGTCTCTTGTACAGCCAAGCCGCAATGCGCGGTCTGCATCGATAGCGGGCGACCTGGAGGACATGTGATGGGAGGACCCAAATGTCTCCCTCCTTCAAAAAAGGGAAAGGTGAAGGCTTCGACCCAGCTAACCGCCACAATCGCACCTGAAGAAAATCGTTCAGCTGTGATAGGAGATGCTGAAATGTCCGAATAATGCCCCAGGCTGGAATATTCAACATTTTACAGGCGAACATAAACCACTGCCGGGCAGCCCAGGATATGCTAGCCCAGGGTATGGCCGAGTGGAATGTAGATATGGTGGTTGTCACCGAGCCTTACTGGATTCCTAGTCATTGGGTGGGTGACCAGGATGGTTTAGCGGCCGTTGTGTCACGACCTTCCACAAATTCACCACCTCTTTCACTCATTGAGAGGGGATCAGGTTATGTAGCTGCAGGATGGGGAGGAATGGCAGTTTTGGCCGTCTATTTTTCACCTAACCGCCCTCTTCAAGAGTTCGAAGACTTCCTCGGAATTCTGACAGCGGTCTTAAGTCGCCTGGCACCTCGCCAGGTCTTTGTTGCTGGGGATCTGAATGCTAAATCAGAGGCCTGGGGAAATCCAGCCACCAAGTGTAACAGACGTGGTGAGCTAGTAGAGCTTTGGGCTGCCACTAGCGGATTGCTACTTCTCAATATAGGCGATACTCAAACGTGTGTGCGCCAGCAGGGTGGGTCAGTGGTGGATCTCTCATTCGCCACCCCTGCTCTCGCTGCACGTGTGAGGAATTGGCGTGTAGAACTAGGGGAGACTCTCTCAGACCATCGCTATATAAGATGGGAGGTCTCCACTCAGGATTGTGATCGACGTAGCTCGGGGCAAACACATTTTCCTAGGTGGGCTCTATCTCGACTGGATCGGAATCTGGCAAAGGAAGTAGCTTTCGTCCAAGATTGGTTCTCGCCTCCGGTTGATGGCTCTGATGTCGATGTTAGTGCCTATCAATTGAGGGAATCTTTGACTGAAGTGTGTGACTCATCTATGCCTCGTTCACGTCGGCCACCTCCTCGACGTGCCGTATTTTGGTGGTCGGAGGAAATTGCGAATCTGCGAGCAGATTGTGTAGCAGCCCGGAGGTCTTATACTAGGAGCCGACGACGCCGCCTACGAGATCTTCAGAACGAGGCACACCTCTACTCCCTGTATGTTGAGGCAAAGCGGGTTCTAAAAGCTGCCATTAGAACAGCAAAGGACCGTGGGAGGCAGGAAATGCTAGATGGACTTAACAACGATCCATGGGGGAGACCATACCGAGCTGCCCGTAACCAGCTTCGCCCCATTGGCCCTCCACTTACAGAAACGCTTGAGCCGGCTTTGTTGGACAGTACTCTGTCGTGTCGCTCTTCCCCCAACGCACTGTGTTTATCCCTCCAACCATGGAGCCGCCTCATAGGTCGAGCCCACATGATGACATCCCGAGGGTCACGCTAGACGAGTTCAAAACGGCGACTTATTGCCTTCGAGCTAAAAAGACAGCCCCAGGCCCTGACGGCATTCCAGCACGAGTAGTCGCGCTAGCAGTTACTCAGATGAGTGAAAGGTTTAAGAGTCTCTTCGACTCTTGTCTCTCTGCTGGAAGGTTCCCGAAATTATGGAAAGAAGGGCAACTTTGCCTTCTTCGTAAAGAAGGCCGCCCAGTCGACTCTCCCTCAGCGTACCGGCCCATAATTTTACTTGATGAGGTTGGCAAGCTGTTCGAGCGGATTGTTGCCGCTCGGATCAACAAACATCTTAGGGAGAAAGGACCAGATCTTTCGGATGCCCAGTTTGGCTTTCGGTCAGGGCGATCCACCATCGACGCCCTGTCTAAACTAAAGGCAATACATGATGCGACGGAGAATGGGGACGGAGTGTTAGCTGTGTCGTTTGACATAGCAAATGCTTTTAACACAATCCCACACCCTACCATCTTGGAGGCACTACGTTACCATAGAATGCCTCCCTATTTGCAGGTGCTAATAGCCAATTATCTAGCAAACCGTGAAGTTGTATTTGTTGCTAAGGATTGTCAACTTAAGCGCTATATTGTAGAATCCGGTGTTCCTCAAGGGTCCGTACTAGGTCCCCTACTATGGAATATTGGGTTCAATTGGCTTTTACGAGGAGTACTTCTCCCAGGTATGGATATCATCTGCTATGCAGACGATACTCTCATCACTGCCAGGGGCAAGAATTATAGAGATGCGGCCAGTTTGGCGTCAGCTGGTGGGTCTTTAGTGGCCGATCGGATTCGAAGACTAGGTCTCCGCGTAGCGTTGGAAAAGACCGAGGCCATTTACTTCCATGGACCCCGGCAGACCCGCCTGATAGACGCCCATGTTGTTGTTGGTGGCGTAAGGGTTGAGGTAAAACCTCAAATTAAGTACTTAGGCCTCATTCTGGATGCGCGGTGGCAGTTTGGACCTCATTTTAGTGCGCTGTCATCGCGTCTTCTCAAGGCGGCTAGTGCTTTTAACTGGCTACTTCCCAATCTAGGAGGCCCAAGGGCTAGATGTCGGCGACTTTACGCCGGTGTGTTGCGTAGTATGGCTCTCTATGGGGCCCCAATTTGGGCTGACTCACTTAGCAGGCGAGGAAACGTAGCTCAGCTAAGGAAGCCCCAAAGAGCCATCGCTCAGAGGGTAGCGCGAGCTTATCGCACCATAAGTTTCGCATCGGCATGCGCCTTGGCGGGTACTCCACCTTGGGAACTCGATGCTCAGGTCCAGTCCAGGGTGTACAGCTGGATGGCGGAGCAGAAGAGACTAGGTTTACGCCCGGCACCAACAGAGCGAGGGGCAATCCGGCGCGAGGCGTGGGAGGTCCTTCTTCGATTCTGGAAAGAAGACCTAGCTACGGCCGTATTTGGACGCTGGACCCTCGACGCCCTCGCTCCGGTGTTGGAGCCCTGGTTGGAAAGGCCACCAGTATGTTATCTCTCGTACCGTCTTGTGCAAGTTCTATCTGGGCACGGTTGCTTCCAGAAGTACCTGCACAAGATAGGACGAGAGGAATCGCCCTCGTGCCTCCTATGTGGCACGGTTGATGACACGGCAGAGCATACGCTCGCCGTGTGTCCAGCATGGTCGACCGAGCGCGCTGAATTAGTCGCGGTGATCGGACCCGACCTCTCACTCCCAAGTATCATCAACTCCATGCTAGGGAGTGAGGAAGCCTGGACGGCAACCGCCTCATTCTGCGAGAAAGTAATGACGCAGAAAGAGGCGGCAGAGCGAGAACGTGAGGAAGACCCCCACGCCCCCTTGCTCCGTAGGCGTAGGAGGGGAAGAGCTCGTCAACAATATATCAGCTCTACGCCCCCTCCTGGTGGAGACGTGCAGGTGGCAGGTACGGGGGTACAATCACCTGCATTGCACACGTCTCCACCGTTGCCGAATGGGAATGACTCAGCGCTTCCGGTCATTCCCATCAGCCCCCTTCTAAGGGGGCACGTAGGGCCCACCGTGTAAGGTGGGCGGTCGCCGGCGGTGTTGTGGAAAGTCGAAGGCTTTGCCGATCTCCCATGACACCGCCACTTAGGCGATGAAGGAACGCCGCGGGGTTTAGTGGGTATACCTACGATGGGAGTCCCACATAACTCTCCACCTCCCCCGAGGTGGGGAGTATGCGTAACGCATTCCCCGCGAAAAAAAAAAAAAAAAAAAAAAAAAAAGGTCAAGTTCGTGAGCTGATTTAATTGTAATCGAAATACTACATGTGAGTTGATAATGCGTTGGAACCTTGTCCTCTAAATCTCTTTCGCACCTAAAAAGAAACAACCCTAAGTATTACACATATTACATAATATACAGAAAAAGATATCGAGATTAGTAACAACTAGAATACTTAAAAAAAAGGCCGTTAGGAGCATTAGCAATTTGCGGAACTGTAAAAATTGTGTAATAACTCTGCAGATGCGTTGTCAATTTTGTTTTTATAAAGATAAAGGATTTCGAACCTTCTGAATTAGGTTCTATTGGTATATTACCTTATTCTATCCGGGATTGAAGCCGTAAAATCACAGTGCCCTAATAATAAATTATGAGTCGGCTGGGTTGACAGCTGTCCGATATAAATTGCTTTCTAAATGTCCTATCTACTAAATAAATGGATGTACAGTTAAAACCCGATGTTTAAATATTCCATTTTGGCAAAGAACAGTGGGCAATAGCCAGGTGTTTTGAGTACCACATACAGGCTTAGCGTATATTGTGATTTGGATTCTCTTATAAAGTGTAATAAACATTTTTTAGAATTCATGTTGTAAGTACGAATACTAATATCTATAAATTTGCGTAATATCTCTCATATCATTTTATATGATACCAATTTCCGCAATATTATTTTTATGGGTGTAACCTTATAAGAACTCGTCTTAAAATATATAAACACTACTAAGTACTAAGTATCTCTTGATCATGATAATCAGCTACAGAACATTTACTGATAAACATAAGCCTCTTTCTCCAAATATTGATTCCTGTTTCTAACAAATATTAACTAAAAGATCTCACACTCTAATCCCTACACGATCTCATATATGAATCGTTTGAATTCAGTGAAACTCGTTTGATAAAAATACCTCACGGTTTGTTTAATGATAATAAAAATGTCAAATACTTAATAAGTCTTACCCTTGCTGCATTATTAAATAACTCAAGCACCGCAGAAGTTCAGTTTAAAGGGAAGTAAATTTTCAAACACATTTGAAATTTAAGACAAGAAATCGATTCATTCTGTATTCCGTTTAGTTGCAGAGTCTGTTATTTTGAAAGGTGAAACTTTTGCTACGAGGAATCGTGCCCAAGTCGAACTTCCTACAAGATCTTTGCTGGTTCTTTAATAGTTCTTCAGCTGTATAGTTTGCTTTAGAAATATCTGGGAAGCGAACTGGTGAGACCTTTTTATTTTAGCGCAGTACCTTCTTGTATGGTAAAAATATGCAAGTTTTTTAAAGATAACACAGACAGTGAGATAACTATCGTTACTTAAAGAAAAAACGGAAATGGTTTTATCGATTTTCTTAAACTGGAAGTCATAATCGTCTTTTTGCTTCTCTGCAGTCAGGGTGGTGAAAAGGTATTTGTATGTAGATGTTATACCACCATAGAACAGTTGTTTGTGGTAAATTTTGTTATGATGTGCAAATATTGCACATATTAATGCCGGAATCGTTAGACTGTAACAAGATACCATTGTCTTATTCATCTTTTTGTGTTGGGTAAAGTTTGAACGAAGTTTAAACTAATTTAAGAACAGTGAAGGTACTTTATAATGTAAGCCCAATCTTCTACAATATTAATACAATCGTGCCAGCTCTATTTAACGAGAATAAAGGATGTAAGGAAGGAAATTAACTCTTTGTTTTGCCAAAACAAAAGCCGTGTGTTTATTAAATATACAGCCTCTTTCGGCACAAAGGAAATTTATTATTCTCATTAGTACGATGACACTAGGCGCTAAGCCAGACCGAACGTTAATTAGTTTTAACTGAATTATTCTAAGGTGAATTCTAATTAGCCATTTAATTTTAATAAACGACGCAATGTTTATTAAGAAAAGTCGTTAATGCAACGCTTTCATTATTATGAAACGACACACGTGCTGCTTTTTTGGGCCTAATTATGTTATTTTAAATTCGTTGGTTTCTCTTCAAACCGTTTGTATGTTTGTATTTGTATATTTATATAGACACCATAGCTGACACTATGATAGTAGGTATTTATATTAAGGATAGATTCTGTGCCTAAATACATAAATATTATGAAGTCATCACAATAGGTTGAGTTATAAAAGCTTGTAACCGTTTGATTAAAATAGGGCCAACTTCTTCACCTTAGAACCCAGTCTAACACCCTGTATAATTTATGTTATGAGGTCAAATATAGTTTGAAGTAAAATTTATGATTTCATATTATAAGTACCTTTTGCCAATTAGGAAAACAACGGGTGTTGTACCTGTTGTTATTAGGTAACAGCAACATCAGTTCTGGCAGATGGCTGAAGATATATTTTATAAGGAAGAGCTTTTGACTACGCATTATGGCTGCCCCCGCTTCTTAATCAGTCAGGTATCAAACGACTGCCGGGAGTCGCATAATAATGGATTTTCTATTCTGTCTCGTTCACACATACTTGACGAGTTAAACTGCGGTGTGGAGGGCAAAAGAAAAACTACCACACGATCTTCTCTAATTTGGAGTTTTAGAAAAAATTCAACGATCAGAACCTAGCTCTAAAATAACTAGCAATATCCTAATGAGCAGCAATTTTGTGACCTGATCAATGTTTAACCAACTCGAA
The DNA here is from genome assembly GCA_963584085.1 of Pyrausta aurata. Taxonomy (NCBI): domain Eukaryota; kingdom Metazoa; phylum Arthropoda; class Insecta; order Lepidoptera; family Crambidae; genus Pyrausta; species Pyrausta aurata. The sequence continues at coordinate 11,892,415 of OY757259.1, read as the reverse complement.
TGGCAGATAAATTTTGAATGCTTAGAGTTCGCCCGTTTCCGTCTGATTGTGGACGGAAGTTCCATCCAAACAGAGCATTGTAACAAACTTAGTTCGAGACCATAGATGCTATTTTCATTAAGCTATCTTTGTCCCGTTCATTCATTCATTATGTAGCTTCGGTTTGTTTCGTTTTTGATTCGGAAAAATACAACGCAGGGAAGGCGGCGCATTTAAACTCATGTTATATTTTTGGAGTGTTTCCTTTTTCGGTTTAACATTTTAGAATAAATCATTCGTCGGTAATTGTCGTAAGTAAAAAAGCTTTCGTCATTTTAATATTTATTTACATAGACAGAAACATTTTCCCTGTACTAGGTACCTACCTGTCTAGAGGTTGGGATTTTCCCAGTAGAAGTAAATCCAGGTAAAAAAAATGTGGTGGGAAAAGTCACAAACAGACCTATGTCTCAAGCTCTTTTTGTAGTTACTTTTATAATTAATACACAAGATGAAACAAACAAAGCCAATTAAACAGTCAGTAGTGTGAAATTTCAATCCACCGCCGACATGGCACTGCCATTCTAAACTTGGCTAATCCGACTCCTAACTTCGTCATGTGACATTGGAATAAAGAAAACAATTGAACGAACTTTATAATGCATGTTTGCGCTGCCCCACGTTTTTGGGCGCCAATTTGTTATGATTGTATTGTTAGTTTTGTGGGTCTCAATGGTCACAAGCATAATAAAGAACCTAGCAACTCCGTATTTTTCTATTCATTAGCGGACAGTATAATTTTCTAATCACAATTAGTAAAGGTAAGTGACGGCTAAAAATAAAATATGCGTCAGACAACACACCAATTGTCTGGTTTCGGAGAAAGGAATTTTCTTCCTTGTGTTACGAAGTATCAGACAACGATTATGACGGGGGCGTTTAAAGATCTAAGCAACTTGAATTTTTTTCATCCATTTATGGACTATATAATTTTTATCACAATCCAGAGACGGTTATCAAGTTATTTTTAGAAGTAAGATATAAACAATTTTAACAGTCGGCAACCATCTACCATAGACGCGGCATAACTTGGGTAATCCGACCTTTTAGCTACCAAGATTACGTATCTTGTAAAGAAAATAAATAAATGTAAATCCGCAGAATATAAGGAATATATGACAGCACTGCAATGTTTAACTTTTCATTGCCTCGTGTTGCATACGTTGGTTATGAGAGGCTCAACTTTTTACCCTACCCTAAAGATAAGGCAACCTGGGAAATAGACCTTAGTGATGATGTTGTGCCACAAATAAAGTAATTCTGTGAAAATTCCAAGCCACAGACACGGCATTGCGATTCTAAAGTTGCCTAATCCGACTCCTAGCTGTCCTGTGGCACGCGCATCGTGACTCTGTATAAAGGAATTTCCGAGAAAACACGTGCTTTTTCTCTTGTTTTCTCCGAGATTCGTTTGTGTAGAATATAGAATAGGATGTACAGGATTATTTAGTGGCTATGCTGGATACGGGGATACATTTTTCAATTGTGCTTTTGGAGCGGTGATGTTTTTTATATACTGTTTGATAAAAAATAGTTATCACCATGATTTTACAGGACGGCAAGAGGTTATGTTAGGCAATTAATTGTACATTTCCTTTAAACAAATTTGTAAATTCACTAATTTTGTGTGCAATAAAGAGTTATCTATCTATCTATCTATGTTTTGTTCGCGAATATTACCTATGTATGATTATTTATTTGTAAGCGAATACAGTCGCCATAAGTTTTAATAGAATAAATGTCTGGCAAAGCATCTTAAATGAGCATGACGAGTGATTCTTTTAAGAAATAGGTTCTACTTATTTTAATGATACTCTTATAATAATATTGTTAAAGGCTTTATAGCATTTTTGATAACAACCTAATATTAAAACTGTCCAACATTTACCGTTTGAGTATTTGCATTTAATCATTAAAACAAACCACAAACTAACATTAGACAAAGCGAAATTCTTTATTCAAACAAACTGAAAATCCGTTACACCACAACAGTGCGGTCACCATTTTGTGCCGTAGCTAGCTAAAACATGGAAATCAATGAATTTATCATTATAATAATTGTGGTAATATCGCCAGTTTTGTTGATTAATTGAATGCACCGTGTTATATTTCATTAGCAATCATGTTAAATTGGTTTCAATTCCAATAATTAAATTCAACTATTTGGCATAACGATTATGAATTCAAAATGCAATTTTTAATATTTATAAAAACTGTAGGTATAACTATGCCATAATGCCTTGCAGCGAGAAAGCACCTTTTTACAAATTTTTCCTCTCTCTTCACATTACGTTATTTATTTGTAGTTTAAACCTCTTCGTCATTTCATCACACAGCCCGGCCATGAGGTAATACCCTCAAATGACGTTGCAAAATTGAATTATTAAAAGCATCCAGACCTCACCCCGTGGTAATCGTATCAAGAGAAAATTCTGACCCAGATTTATCCGACACAAGGACAGTCCACCACAGTTGTGCTAACAAAGAAATATACAACTTTATCTTAAACTCAGGCGTTAAGGTTCAGAGTGAACATTACAATGTTCGTGACTGTACCACAAATGCGCTTTAAAAGCACGCATCTTGTCTGAGAAAATAAAAGTATTCACTTTTTCCTTGGCCTTTTTATGCTAACAGATGACATCACACAAGGGTTTGTTACATTACGGTGAGAATGTAAAAATGTGCGGCTATTTTCAGGAAAAAGCATTAGTTTCTAACTGTGAATATGAAATTACGTTAAGTTTGAAGCTAAAATTTTTACTACGTCAAGTAACTTTTATTTTAGTGCTCATTTCATGACAACTTATGAATACATTTTCGCCTATTTCAACACTTCAATATCAGCCAGACGAGAACCATAGCATGAACGAAAAATATCGTAAGCCATAAGTTAATATTTGAATACTGGGAAGCCACGTTAACACGTTCATATGAAACCACAGAAATATCCTTGATCCCAGATTCCCCCATAAACCCTTCTAGGCCGACCGATCTATACGACCCAAAAAAATATAACGCATATTGAAGGATATACAGGGTGTAAAAATTATAATGAAATGTTCCGTCATGCACGTCATTATTTGAGCAGGGTAAAAAAAAAACAATTTTTTAAATATTTTTCTTCTAATTTGTGAACTGGAATTAGAACTAGTACCTTAAAGCATGTGGTATGGTATGGTATTTTTGTTACACCCTGTATTCGATACAGTGAAAAGATAGTGATATGTCACCGGACTTTGCCCGCTTGCATAGGGGATAATCCAAGTATTGCCCGAATAGAAATGGCTGTATGAAGTTATTGGCAATGTGTTTTCTTAGGATAGGCCCCGATGACCGCTGAATACGAACGTTTGATTTGAAAGGCGTGAAAGTGTTTTATTTGCAGCTTTTAGTTTGGGTTCATGTTTTCTAATCGCGCGCACACACATACACACAACTGTTGTTCCTTTATGTTTTAAAATGATATTAACTCGTCAAGTATGTGTAAACGAGACACAATAAAAATTCCATTGTTATGCGACTCTCGGCATTCGTTTGATACCTGACTGATTAATACGTTTTGAGACAGTCGACGCCTACAGGCGTGAAAACAATAAAACATCTTTTGTGTCTGGAATAGTGTCCTGAAACGTGTTAAAACTAATTAGTTATTAAGTACTTACCTTGGACTGTGAAAGAGCGGGTTCCCCTAACACACGCGCTTAGCTTAAAAGGGGTTTCTATAACCTTGTAATGTTGATGCTGTGAGTACTAATAAAGGAATTTTGAATTTCTAATAAACTGTTATAAAAAAGCATAGTTATTTTTTTTAGCCCGTGTGAGAGGGTGTACGTTATTTTGTAAATCTATTGAAAACGCTAAAACAAAGAGTAAATTGATTTATTTCCATCCATAATTTAAAATTTAAACCTTTACGAGAATATTTTTCATTTAAGTGTAGATGATTAAAGGCACTATTTAGTCAGCTGTCCTTCTTAAGAAATAATTACAACGAGAGCTTAGGCAAGGCGACGGAATCTTTAGGTGTCTTTAAAAAATAGCCCGTTTTTGCTGAGTGATTTATGAGCAAAGAGTTTCTACCCCACTGTGAAATAAAGGCATTTAACAGTTATTTCCAGAAGGATAACTAAGAATATAACTAAGTTCTTTATTCCTATAATGTGTTGTAACTTGTAAGACATTCTGACACGACCGGAGAGAGATCAGGCGCAGAACCAACGGCTTTACGTGCTTTCCGAGGCACGGGGGTATAACACCGCCAACTTCCAAACTCCGGGCTTCCCTGAGAAATTCTAAACAGAATAACCCAGGTCCTTAGTTATGGCCCAACCCGGGAATCAAAGCCGGGACCACTGGCGCAGCCGTCGCTTTAAAATGCGACACTCTAACCGCTGCGCCACCGAGGTAGTTATCAGACCGAGTGCACCTGTGTTTGCGCACACACTTGTGCACTATAATATGTCCCACGCAGTCGGTTAGTCGTTGTGACTGGCCACCGTTGTCAACATCGGCTAGAGGGACTATTAATTATTGTAAGACATTGCTTCTTATTTCGAATCATAAAGATTCTAGCTCAACTTATGTAAGTACTTCTAGAAGTTTTATTCCTCTGTGCCTACCTAAAGATAATGAACGTTGTCAGAAAGAAAAACATACGAGCACAGAGCAACGATACAGTTCTATTTAGTAACCTGGTTATTAAAAGAATGGACTTGTCAAACATGATACATTTCTCCTGCTTTCCCACTCACCCACCCGCGTTCATCCCTTTCATATCAATGCAGCTCATTTATGGTTCATTTTGCACCCCTTTCTCATCGCGCAGTGACACGTGACAGGTGCATTCTTACGATAACCATTTTGTAAAGTGCTTAAACTTACACATGATACTCTCAACGTGCACGAGCTAGTTTGACTTGGGATATTGCTACAGTAAAATAACATGATCTTAAACAATTTACCTGATTACAGCCTGTTTCGTAAAAATACCGCGGTAACTTTATTACGAGGCAACTCAAGCTGTCTTGGTGGATTATCGTTACGCTCCAGTGATTAATTATTCCGGACAAACAGTGTATTATTCATGCTGGCAACCCTTCATAATGAGAATTACACTCCCTAAAGAAGGGGACTTGCGAGGTGGATTACTTTTTAAATGTAGTTAGAGCTAAATTAATTATTTATTTCAATTAAAGCTGCTCATTTGATCAGCGACTAATTAACGGGATACAATTACTGTTAAGACTAGAACAGTCTGCAGTTCAGCTGGCAACAAATTATACACCCTTATCCTATACCTACGCAACAGGTTTAGATATAAAATGGGTACTTTTGAGTTCGTATTTTACCCGCAGTGTGTGTTTTACCGATTTCAAAAACGGGAGATTATTAATTTGATTTGTATGCAACGTATCGTTGGGATTTGATAATTTTTAAGTATGATGATCTAAGGAAAATCAATCCGTAAAGTTTGTTTTAATGAGGAGTATTTGCGTAAACTTCAGAAACAAATACACTCGTATATGTTGATCTATTAAGGCTTCCAAACATGTGTGCAAAATTTCGTAAGTGTGTGTTAGCAGATTCTTCGAAAACGAGAAGTCATAGCGAGATGATCCTTTTTTAGTTCAATCAGGTAGGTGGTACGCACATCATGAACCGTCTTCAAATGAATTCTCCTAGAAAGAAGACAAGCTTTTTTTTTTAATGCGGCGGATAGCAATGAAATCTCTCAAAATAGTGAACCAGTCCAAACAAACATCCACTCCACATACCAGACAGCTTGCAGATCGTATTACACGTTTGGACAAGCCTGTTCGGTAAATGATTGTGCTTGTAGTTTGTGGAGCGAGTATCAGTCAAGTGTACTGTGTGAGTGCTAAGGAAACATGAACGCTGCGAGCCTGAGGACCTGCACTGCAGGATAGATAAAGAAATTAACATCACTAAGAAGCAATCGTAAGTAACAAAGATAGGCTGCCCTCGTCATTCGTTGGGGAACACGTTGGTTTAGGACCAATTGGTTGATCCTACATCTTCAGGTCATGCAGACAGATTGTGATGGGTGCATGAGAATGTTGTAAGGATAGAATCGTCGTTTCTGTCTATGCTACGTCTGAAGGCCTATTATTGAGTGACTCGGTAGAATATGGCGTGTAATTTTAGTTCGAAAACTAATTAAAAATGAACGAAAATTACGCAAAATATGTTCGCGAGTACTTACAAAATTAACTTACGTTTTTGCAATCATGTCGTGTGTAGTACCTACCTTTAACTGATTTTCATTCGATAATTCATTTGGTTCCATTATTCAATTAATATCACACGCCGTATTGACGAGAGTGATACAAAAATAGGGCCTCAGGTTTAGGCTGGAGACAAGAGTAAACACATTTAAAAAAAAAACACAGCTATCAGTTAGAACTGCGGTTTCCCGATTGCCTCAGTACCCTAAAAATTGCGTGTCAACGTTTATGTGATAATCTTTTCAATGTTCGATTAGTGTTGTGGTCGGCTGCCCTTTATTGCTTTGCAAACATACGGCCCTCTGTTGGGTCTATTGTATGAACAACAACAGGTCAAGGTAAACACTGCGGTATTATATACAGTTGTAATAAAGGTTCGTTCACAACAAAAATGTATAACCTGATGTGCTGCCGACTGTATCGATTAAGCTATGTTTGCCAGCTTATTGGTTTTCGAATGCTGTTTGTTTGAAGACATGCCGACACCCTTAGGTACAGGCAACTGGGACGATAGAGTGCATGCGAACAGCGATCCTTCGTCGTCCCACTTAGCGGTCTGAACCACAAGGAACCACAAGGAGGTTTTAGTCGGTATACTTGACTAACCACCAAGGAGTCCCATATAACCTGCTACGGTATGCATAAAGCATTTCCTCCGAGAAAAAAAAGGCAGACCATGGGTAGACCACAAGAAACTCGTCCTTATTTATATGATCATAACGTCCGCTATAATATAAAAAGTACTTATACTGACTGTACGTTGAAGAGTTATGGCTCCGTTTATTATCTGTTGTCTAGCTCAAGGACACAATAGAAGTCTAATCAGCAGATAAAAGAAGCACCGATACAAAAATAATAGTCAATATAAAAGATGAAGAACATGTATCGTTTGAATATCAATCAAGGAGTATCGAAACAAATGAATTTAGTTTCCCTAAAACTAAAGTGCCGATTAGCTCCTACTTTATATCCAAAATATTATTTTTGCAAGTGTTTTAAGTTGGTAACAGATCATCTCTTAGAAATAATGCAGATCGTGTTTATATACCCTGCAGATAATTTTATTAGCACACCATACGTGCATACTTGGCAAAAAATCAAAGGTGTAAAATACGGCAGTTCAACTCAGTACAATACTGGCCATTCTGTTTTTGAGCTGCGCAGTCTTGTAGAGCACAATTGCATTCAATACTGACCTAAAGCTTTTAAGGCCCAGTTGCGCTATATTATAATCAGAACTGTAGCTGTGATCAGTAGTGAATAAAAGAAATTTGGCCGCTTTTGACATATGGTTAAAGAAATATTTAAAATATCTTTTTTAAGCTACCTCAACAGTAAACTCAATTTTTAGCTTTGTTACATGTTTTTGCGTAAAATTCATGCCATTGATATGGGCGTCCATTTTTAGCTAAAGATGAAAACGAACATATTTTGCCTTTTACATCTGATCGATCATTGCATTACTGTGCATCCTCTGTGATTTACCAGATCATTTATGCAAAGAAATATTCTTGAAGATATATTTTTAGTTTCTGATTCATTGGGCATGATCATACGTTTCGGAATATCGCTCGCAAATTATATCGTTACGCATTGAAAAATGCACGAATACTTTTCGATTTAATCCTAATTTAATTGTATAACAATAGATTGTATATGTAAAAAGAGAATCTTTTGAAGCTACTAGGCCCTTAGGCCGCGCTTTTTGATTTTACCCCGTAGGTCATAGCGTAATGTTTATAACCTTTTTTATATCAAACACATTTCTTACATGGTCCGACCATTGTCCTGGGATTAGTGTATCAAAATAAATAAACGAAAAAATATTAGTAAAGATATGTTTAACATGGTAGTTACAAAACGGTAATTTCATATTTATAACATTTTTGAAAATATAATTTAGCTTTACCAAAGACAAAACTAACATTTAATCATTACTCACGCCATATGACCATATCCCTGACGGAATAAGCTTCGTGTATGTGTTGTAATTCCCGTTGCATGTCACCCGGTGAATGACACACTCTTGATTCCAATTTCCTTCACTACAGAATAGGAGTGACGCCGCTAACAAACTCCCAAAACAAATGTACGAGGGTTCTAATGCGCTGTAGGGCTGCCTCGGGGTGAGAAAAAGGGTAAAAGGGAATTAAGGTTGGTTTATTTAAAACCTGTAAATATTAGGGATTAAAAAATATATTTAAAGATATAAATAAAAGTGAAAACAAGAGACGAGGAACATGTCGTTCAAATAGCTCTGAACCTGCTTGAACAGAAAAAAGGCAGATGACATGGAGGCCTAAGATTAAGAGAGAGCTCAAGAAAATGAGCCCAAATGCCAGAAAAGACAGCCCAGGATAGAATATCCTGGCGCAGAAGAGTGAGGACACCCGACCCCAGATGGTGGAAATAGGGAAGGAAGAAGAAGAAAATTTAAAGATAAAATAAAGATTATAATTTAGTATTTTTCCCGTTATTAGGCCATCATCATTATTATCAGCCAAAGCATGGCTACTACTGAGTAGAAAAATCTCGTCCACAAAGGCCTTCCCCAGAGATTGGTATTAAAGATTTTAAACTATTGTAGTTACTTCTATTGAGGACAAGTAAAATAAAAAAAAGGTTTTTATGATTAAAACTCTACTGACCTCCACCGACAAGAGCCTAGGTCTTAAATTTAATGATGATGATGAGAAAAATACTTTAGGACGGAGCAGGTAACTTTATTGGGATTGTAATTTTATTCACATTGACTAATCTTGAGGTCTGCTATAAAATGTGATTGCTTTGACCTTAGAGACCTAGAAAGCTTGAAACCAAGTATCGAAATTCCAGAAACTATCTAACAGATTAGCCAGACATCTGCCCACATTAATTGGTTTACCACGATCTGAACAAGACCACGATAGTACCAAGAAACACGCCGCTCCAAATCAAATTACCCATTTCAATACATGTTACCCAATAACAAATCGCATGATTTATTCACACCAGCGCAGCCCTATTCCATAATTCCGTTCGCATCCGTCACGCAAATCTATTTGGCGGATAAGCGAGAAATACACAAAACAATATTACGGGACGGAAAGAACAACGGCTGTGGAAATCACATTTTCTCTAGACGTCTTGACCGCGCGGCGATTTCCCGAGGGAACCGCATTTAATTACGTTCGTGCACTACGGTTTTGTTTAAAGAAGCTTTTAATTTTTCTTACCGGGAGGATAATTCTTATCGAGATAAGTAAGAGAGATAAGTAATGTGGGCACATTGATATTGATTGCGTATTATTGAAATAGTTAAAAAAGACTTAAGAGGATGAATCGATACGGTGTTTTTACGGCATTGCTCAAAATAATTTGTCCTTACTCTAATGTTGCTTTCGGTGTTGTTTTCAATGTTGCTTTTTACATTGATAACAGTGTAATATACAATAGTTGGAAAAGTGAAAAGCATAAATTCATCAAACAACATTCTGAAAATAGCCTGTTGTTTTGCCACGAATTCTGTTTTCTTTTCACGTGGTTTTATAATTGTATTTATTTTGAAGTATGCGTAAAAATATTTTTTTAGCATTATCAAAGTAACTGCCGTTCATCGTCATTTATAGTTCCAGACAGTAACAATATGAATTACAATATGAATAAACTAAAGGGCATCTCTCAACACAACATTAGCTCCCATTTGATGTATCTCACTTGTCCTGTCATAGAAAACATTCTAAGACGCCACATGAAAGCGAGACAGACATCTCTACCGCACAATTAAGATCCCTCAGGGTAATGATAAAACGCGTGAAACACGAGTTAATATACCGCTAAGTCACGCAGACAAACGCTAGCATTAAGGTTACTGTATCCCGGATAGTGACAGATGGTCCCTTTATGAGCATTCCCTCGGGAACATCTCTCTGGCACTGATTTATTGTTTGATCACAAATCTCGGCATAATGTATAATGTTGCTGCCAGGTTGGGAGCTCGGGTGTTTTATGAAACGACTGGAGGCGCGTGAAATGTGTCTCTAGAGATCGTAGTTGATGGCTAGCGAAATATTTCAACGGTTCCTTATTTGTTAGAGAATTCGTTGAACGGAGTGTGTATAATTGCTGTCAAACAAATTCTTATACTTTGATATTTTCATTCGATTTGAATACCTGACGTTGTCGAAATGTTGATAGTTTTAGTATCGATAGTTGACCTCGGAGATCGTCTGTAATGTGGTTAGCGCAGTTAAGTACATACTGCAATATTATCTATAGTATCTTTAGTATTGCAGAATCAAGATAGTGCCTATTATATTGAGTTTCGATGCTATTGATAATATTGTTGCGTGCCCAATAATACTAATACTTACAGGCCTATCGGTTTCGGTACTATCGATAGACATATCGCTACTATTGCGATATTATTGCTTTTGCTCAACTATCGTTTATCTATCAAAAAGGTAGTGAACGCTACATAAACCTTTTGTTCTAGATATAGTGGTTTCATTGTTTTCCTATTTTCTTGATTGCATGAGCATTTAAAGCCTATTTATTAAGAGCTTTACGTTATTTACTTTTAAAACTACGTTTTTTTAAATATGAATTATAATTTTAGTACTCAAACTGAACGATTATAAATAACTATTGTCGGTAAAAAAGGACGAATTCTATTGTCTGCCCGTGACAATATTATTGAGGTAGATGTATTGTGAGCCAGAGGAGGACGCCGTAAGTCAAAACAGCCTAAGCCGGCATGAATTATTGGGGTTTTCATTTCTTGTTTGCATTGTTAAGTGTTTTCGATTTTTGCGCTATTTTGCCAAAGGCGAAAAGGTATCAAACAAATCTATAGATTGGTTTAAATTATAGCATACAAATATCCAAATTTGTTAGATTCAAGTCTGTGTCAGAAAAAAAAACTTTATTAGATTCGTAGTACGCACCTAATCTGATTATTATGAAAAAAAACCGGTCAAGTGCGAGTCGGACTCGCGCACCGAGGGTTCCGTACAAACCTGCAAGGTTTACAAAGTTCGTTCATTACGACAATCGAGTCATAACTATGGTATTTATGTATATATTTTGTAATGTAACTAAAAATTTAAGGTTTTCGGAATTTTTCCTTTAGTGTGCTATAAAACGTTGCTTCATGCCAAATTTCAAGATTCTAGGTCGACTGGAAGTACCCTTTAGGTTTTGATTCCCTTGCGAGTACTTGCGAGTTTCAAAATATGCAGCTTAAATTGCTGTTTCTTTTGATTGCGTTGACATAGAAGTTTGATTTTGTTACAGCTTAAAGGTATTATAGACCTGAGTATTTGGTATGAATTTCAATTTAATACCTCTACGCGTTTATGAGGAAATGGGTAGTAAGTTTAAAATTATTAAAACAAAATATATTATGTGATGTAACTAAAAATTTATGGTTTTCGTAATTTTTCCTTTATCTATGCTATAAGACGTTGCTTCGTACCAAATTTCAAGATTCTGAGTTCACGGGAAGCACCCTGTAGGTTTTGATTCCCTTGCAAGTGTCGAAAATTTGCGGCATAAACGGCTGTATCTTTTGGTTGCGTTGGCTTAGAAGTTTGATTTTTTCACAGCTTCAAGGGACAGTAGACCTGAGTAATTGATATAAATTTCAGCTTCATACCTCCACGCGTTCCTGAGAAAAAGGGTCTTGACAGACGGACGGACGGATAGACGGACAACAAAGTGATCCTATAAGGGTTCCGTTTTTTCCTTTTGAGGTACGGAACCCTAAAAATGCATGATGCTGGGTTATTGATAATTGATAGATACAATATCGATAACCCCCAATTGATGTGTAAGAAATGATAACTCTGAATTGTGCATGTCTCTGAATGAATAAAAACAATACCTGTTGGGGTCCTAAGACTAATAATATACGAATGATAAAAGCGGACTGCAATTTCGAAGAGTCCCGACGATTCACGACGACGCCAACAATACCTCCATTAGACCAGCATTAGCATAACAGCCCATTTGCAGTACATCTCAAAGTCAATCAGCGTTCGCAAAACAAGCCGTTGGCCATTTAAAACAATAAAAGTCAGTCTCTAAAACAGTTGAGTATCAAGACAAAAGAGTCCAAGTCTAGAGTTCAACGACAATAAATAGGGATTAAAGGAACTAGATTAAAGATTCCCTCGATAAAGAGGACCTCGGCGGAACGGTGTAGATCGTCGCGAAACTTTGTCGTATACTGCGCCGTTTGTTGTTCCAAAGGCCATTGGTTGAATGCACTTGGCCACTTGTATTTTATTTACTCTGGCAGCGAGCCAGAGTAAATAAAATACAAGTTTGAAGCAACATCTCAATCAATAGATTCAGTCAAAATGTTTGTGCAGATTTTCATCAGTCAGTGTGCGTTTACTCTAGTTTATATAGTTTTCTGATTGATCAGAAATTCAGAATACATTTCAGATTAATTTTGCGCATATTTATTTGGAAATAAACGTCTGACATTTAAAATGCTTTACAGCATCCGTGGTCACAGGCAGACTAAGTAATCAAATAATTAATCAAATAGTTTTATGGTACCTAACGTAGCATAAATGTTGCATGCATTTGCTCGAATATATGCATTTGGGCTTACTAGTACTTGTAATAATTGTTAGTTAATGGTTTATGTTGTAAAATTTAAATACAAAAGACTCACTGATCGTCTTTATATTGGGTACTTTGATAAGCAACAGAACCTATCTAATAAATCAATGAAAAAAGATGCTTTCTGTTTTCTCCAGCTGACTCACATAATGACTAATATTTTGTATTTTTTTATTTCATCCGGATTTGTATAATCCTCTGTTATCAGCTGAACACAAACTTCGCTAGCAATTTGTTCCCTTCAGCCGCATTACGGCTTGTGTTTAGTTTAGTTCAGTGCAGTACTAGTATCGTGACGGCCCCACTAATATACGTCGAAGGGGAATGTGGCAAACTACTGTTTTCGTGTACTCGTTAACATTTGTCTGAGCCCCTACCACATATTACGTAAAATTTTAAAAAAGACATAGCAATGCAGGATGAACTCATTCTAAGTGCTATGCCACCTATGCTAGACAGAAAGAGTCACTCTTCCTTAACCAAATTGAATTAGTATAAACCAGGTTGGGGATACTTTTTAACTTTCAAAACAAAACCAAAGTCTATTTGAGCAGTAAATATCAAAAGTCATCAATAAGTATCAGTAAGTATCATCAGCGTAGGATACCGTCACGCATTTTTGTTACTGAAATATTGAAACCGATAATTTGATTCATACATAACTTTTTCAATAAAGGTTAAACGTAGCAAATTTCGAACGCAATAAAAATAAAACATTCTGACGAAAACAGAAACATAATAAATGGCCAGTATTTTCACAAAACAGACAATAATCGCGAAACAAACTGAAAGTAAAACGGGACAAGGCAATTAACAAATTCGCTCCGAACTCGCTGTTGACTTTTGTTTAAACGTGTTTTAATAGTCTTCGAAACTCGCAAACTTCATATTAATGATTCCTTAGAAACGATGGATTGAGAATCGGGTTGTTTAATATTTTATTTTCTGACTGTCTCGGGGACGTTTAAACATAAAATAAATAGGTTTCGAAATAATCCGTCTGCCCTTGTAGTCGACAAACCTATTTCTAAAAGGTTATTGGAGCCAAATTTATCAACTTGTTTGTAATTTGTCGCTATTTTACTGAATAAATATAAATAAATAAATATGCGCCAGACAACACACCAATTGTCTGGTTCCTTGGTAAGGAATTCTCCCATAAATACTTAAATACATATAAACATCCATGACTTAGGTACAAATGTTCGTGCTCATCACACAAACATTTGCCCCTTGCGGGATTCGAACCCGCGACGGCCGGCGTAATAGTCAGGAGCGCTAACCAATACACCAAACACATCGTCAAAAAAAATAGTTCTAAAAATAAAACAATAGTTCTGGTTTTGGGTTATGATAATTGTTTAACTATTAGACATGACGGGTCTAAACGCGAATAAAAACTTATGAGTTGCTATTACTCACTGCTCGAAGTTTCGGCAGTATTGCAACTGCCGTGGTCACGAGTCAACTGGTGGATTGCGACATCGCCTCCAATAATAATAGTATTATTATTCTAATAGTTATTGCAATGCAACGCGAAAGTTTAAAATCCTATAGGATAATTGTTTGACGGCATTTTTTTTATTAAATTATGGAAAATGAGTCTACTTTGATTTAAGTTTGCAGTAATGTCAGCAATATTTCAAACAGTTAAAATTAACCTTATTGTTACATTTGCTATCCTGTCTTATCCTTTCGTTAAAATTATGTTATGCTTGTAAATGCATGTCAAAATTAGTCTGCGACTTTTAATGTAATGTTTACTATTGTATTGTATTGAATATTTACCTTAAGGTATCGTTTAGCGAAATCAATAGCCATAAATAAGAGCAAACATATTTAATTCAATACACCTAAACGTCGTAGTTACCAAACATATTGGAATCCATGGGCAGGGGTGCGGTAGTTTCCAACTTTGGCTCAACTATTAACTTTTGTTTAGGCGAGGCAGGTGCGCGTAACATACGGAACCATACACTCTACTGCAGTTTACACTTAGTTTGCTGTTTGCTTGTTACCAATTGCCTAACTGGGGGCGAGTTGATAATGGTTTCTATATATGGAGTATCTGATAGGCAGCAGTTATTTTATAAAACTATAGAGAGAGAAGAATAACGATTACTTCTTAACGATGATACGGTTAAATTAAGTTCTGAGAATGTATGCAACCATCATAAAACTTAGGTTTAAAACAAAATTAGCATTGTTTTCTCCTTCCTTCGGTATATTTACGGATATTCCAATAAAATAAATAGGCAAGAAAATTTGCAGCCAGCACAAGACAATCCTTCATCAGTTTGATTTCTTTCACGAGGATATTATAGTTTCAAAAAAATTCTACGATATAGCAAAATTTCCGTTTCTGAAACCTAAAATCTTTTTTCGATATTCAGGAAAGTACCTTAAATTGAGTAGAGACAGAAATACAGGTCAGCAACCGCTTCTGCTCGGCCGTGTCGAAATACAGCAGAACGCACTTGCTCTCTGCTTATTCAGAATATTCTCTTGCCTTATATGTGTAACCCTTATATATGTAACTATTTTTCTCTTCATTTACAACGCACAAAATACCCCTTCCTATAAACCCATAATTTCTTTACCCAAAGGTTGTCTGGAAGAGATCGCTTATAGCGATAAGACCGCCTAAATTGTACATTTCCTTTAAACAAATTTGTAAATTCACTAATTTTGTGTGCAATAAAGAGTTATCTATCTATCTATTCTCTTGCCTTAGTGTAAGCAAAACCAGCCTTCTTTCATCACAGTAAAGTTTTAAATCTGTACCTGAGGTATATCTTTCTTTGCTTGGCGAATGTTGTAAACAATCGTTTTAAAACTTTTGAATTAATATTAGTAAATAAAATTAATATTCTATTATTCTATTGGTTTTAAAAGTTTCGGGCCTTTAGTTATAATCACATACCTATCAAGATTTAGTATTGAAATATACATTATAAAATTTTCATGTCTATTGAAACAGACATTAATAAATGTTCTTTGCATTGATACCACTTTCGCGCTGCCCTAAATGCTTGCATAGTTTGTGGGCAGTTTATCCTGAAAAACATTTATTTAAATACGTATTGAAATAAACGTTGCTTGTATTATTTTGGGTTTATTCTCAACGCATTTGTGTTTATTCATAACTTCATGCCGAGTTCACATTCACAGAGCACTTGTTTTAAAGATCCTTCGAGCTTAAACTGGCTTCTTTTCAGTAAATATTTATAGCATTGCCCTGTCAGGAATACACGTTTCACCGCGAGGTTTTATGATGTATTGAGCTAAGAATAATGGCCGAGTTTTCGGATTGTATTGCTTTGAGGAGGAGAAATTCAGTTTGCACGTGAAAGTTGTTGTGATTTTGGAATTTCGACTGCAATTGGTGAGCTTCGCCTCAACTCTGTTTGCCAATCATTTTTAATTTTTTTTTCTATTTAAGGTACTTGTCGGGTTAGCAAGCTAACTTTAAATGGAATGAGTTGTTTAAAGAGTTATCATACTTTTATGGATATTTAATAATACTTATTTGTCAGCATTGTTCCACCACCCATTTTTGTTATACTTACACTTTTTGTGTGGAAAGCTGAGAGCTAGATCAGCGCGAGAAAGTATTTTCTAATCATTAAAATGTGTAGTTTTTTTTGTTCACAAAACTCACTGAAAAATATGAAATCTTAGAATCTTACCTACAAAGATGTGTACCCTCAACTATAATGTAATAGTGAGATAATATAATTATACAATTCATCCCTGGGGTGTCGGATGCAATTTATTTTCCAATAGATATCGAGGTATTACTGGTTAACCCTGGCCACGGATCCAACGCGATTGTTCGACTGCTTCCCGTAATTCCAGGATTTCTATTGTGATTATTGCAAGATCTGTTTTATGTACTGATACATGAAGCTGTTGGTATACTTTAGCTGCTTTGTAGATAAAACGTATTGGTGAATAAAGCAGACTTCATCTACTGATACTTTACACTTACATGCATTTGTGCTTTCTTTTGTCTGTGAAATAAATAAATAAACACAGAATGCCGAAATTATTCGGACTCTACCTAATTCACGACTCTTGGTTCACAAGGATGCCATCATTGAGAGTTGCATGAAACGCAGAAAAACAGAATGCATCTATGTTATTTGAGGAGTTTGGTCTTATCTACTCAAATTAAGGTGTGCGAAGTGAATAGAACTGAAATTACAGTGATTGACTTTTAGAAAATTTCAGTGTATTCTAAAAGAATTCTTAAAACCCAAAATTCATCGTTATACTTAATTTTTGCAATCAAACTTTTGGTTGCTTTGGTAAACAGGATTTATAATTTGCCAGTCTTAATCAAAAAGGTATAATTCTATTTGAAACGCTTTTAATATCTGGCATCTTATTCATTTACTATTGGTCACTTATTAATTTAAAGCGATATTAGAAATTAACACTGTTTGAAGTTCCCAGAATTATACGATTTGTGAATTCAATAGCTGTATCTATCAAGTGCTTAATTCTACATTTCGACACCTCCAACGCAAAAGTCGCTAACTTGAAATCGCAAATTTTACAGGAGAGCCGATAGAAACTTCAAATGCGCACTGTGCTCTTACCCTTGAAACTATCACCTTGAAATTTGGCATATGGGCTGTTTTTGACGACTGTATTCAGATTTTTGTGTTGGTTTTATTGAATTATTTACAGATATTAAGATATCACACTTAAAGAATTATGCGTCGGATTTAAAAAGTTTTTTTTTATTCAAGTGTCAGTTACAGAGTTTTGCTTCGTAAAAAAATATCTGATAAAGTTAGTAAGTGGCAAATAGGTAGGTTTGTAATGGAAGTATGGACGTATTTTTTTATTTTGTAAGTGGTACTTAATGCTTTATGAATAGAACGAGATATTTTTATACTTATAGATACATAGTTTTGTTAGTATGAACTTTGAAGTCTGGACTATGAAGAAGGGTTTCCGACCTAATTGAGGGCTGCGTGGGAGTCTTGTGGTTTTATCAATGTGGTCTAGAATGGACCTATTAGAAACTCTGTAGGACTGGATGGTGACACTAAAATTATCAAAGACTACGTGGGTACTCATATCAAGTATTGGAACGCAATAAAAGTTTTTATAGACTAAGACGAGCGACACCAGCGAGATCACACATAGTGGTAATTGGGGTCAAGATTAAGAAAGGAAAACCGCTTAAGTATTTCGGCTTGATGCACGCTGGAAGTTCACCGCCCATTTTGAAAGTAAGCTGCTGGGGCACTGAGCAGACTAATGCCGAACATTGGTGGGACTGCTGCCTGCTAGTAGGCGCTTTTTTGCCAATATGGGTGCTCTGCGGTCCATAACGTTAAACATGCCCCTATTTACAAGGACAGCAAAATGCTCTTGCGTAAAGTACAGCGCATTATAGCGCTGAGAGTAATATCGTACAGTAGCGGAAAATGCAGCTGCTGCCATGGCCGTTTTGTAAGTTTAGCCCTCGATGCCGAGGTTTTAGCCACCGTCTTTGAGTGGCGCGAGAAACAAAAGTCTCTGGACTTAAGGCCAGAACCCCGAAAAGTTGAGGTGGAGCGCCTCAAATTGAAGGACGAGGCTCTGCAGATCTGGGACCTACAGCTAATCAATTGTAACGTGGGCACCGCATTACACATAGACAGGTCATAGGTTCTGTTACATGTGTTATATAAAATTCTTTAGGCATGTTTATTATTTATGTAACCATTTACATAGCTAAATGAACTTATTAAAACATAGATTCATATGGTAATAAAGTTTATTCAAAATGACCCCCGCGATTTTGAAAACAGGCCTTCGATCTGCGCGGCCAGTCGTCTATCGCAGCACGAACGAGGTCCATGTATATATCGGCGGCTGCCTTAATCAAGGATGCCTTGAGTGACTCCAAATCAGGATGAGGCTTTGAGCAGGCCCTTTCCTCTAAGTGTTGTCATATCTTGTAATCTAACGGACTCAAATCTGGACTGGAGGAGGGCCAGTCTTCGTGCCGGATGAAGTCGATTTCACGCGCCACCAGCCAGTCTTGTGTGCTTTTCACTCTATGAGCTGGCGCAGAAACTTGTTGGAATACCCAGTGCCTGTTATTAAACATGGTATGAGAAACAGGTTCCACAAGATTTTTAAGGACTGTATTTTGATACACAACTGCATTAGTTTTTACGCCTTTCTCAGAAAAATGCACTTCAGTTAAGCCCTAATAAGAGACTCGACTCCCTACCAAACCATGAGCGAGAATGGAAAATGACCTCGTTGGACACGCGGAATACGGTTGCTCGCTACTTCACTGTTGTGTACGTACACTTTATCATTTTGTTTGTTGTAGCTCTCTTCCACGGTGAAATTTTTTTTCATCCGAAAAAATCATTTCCCGATGCTTTTTTCCCGCGTACCGCTTCAACAAAGCGCGGCATCGCTTCATTCTCAGGTCCAATAAACGTGCGTCCAAATGATGTTCTAATGTTTTCGATATTCCCTAAACCCTAAGTCTTCATTTAACACCCTTTTCACCGTAGTTCTGCTTAACCCCATCTGAAGGGCCAACAGTTTCTGCTTACCTATGGGATTTCTTTGAATTCGCGCCTTCACAGTTTTTATCACTGCTGGAGTGCTAAAAGAGCGAGGGCGACCAGTTCTTGACCTGTCATCTACAATATACACTATACTACGATACATTGAAGACCATTGTATCGTTTTATGGTACGATAAACGAATCTTTTGGTTATATTCAAATTTTTCAGTAAGTCGAAAATCTGAATTGGCGCGTAACCGCAACGATGCTACGCAAAAACCGCGACACGGTCTTTTTTAAGTGTCCACTCCTATTTAAAAATCAGGAAAATTCTAAAAAGTACACAATTTATTATCATGAAACATTTAAATTTGAATTCAATAAACTTTTTTGTGGCCAGCATTCTAAAATCAAAAGCTTTTATTGTGTGACAGAACTAATGACCTCACTATGTATATTTGCTCGCTGCTATACTTTGCTCGAGGGATGTGTGAAGCGCCAACATGAACGCCTTACACACCAAGCTACTAATCAGAGTTTAACAGGCCACGACTGATTTGGCAAATACCTGCACCGCATCAACAGTGATCCAGAACCAATCTCCCAGAAAGAGGCGGCGAGAGGTAGCGAAAGGCTTCAGCCAACGCACCGATGAATCGTCGCCGACTTCCTGGGAACCGAATAAGGCTTGAAGCTCTTCACCTGTAACTCCTAGATGGGTCTCGAGAGGTCGACAAGGTCATGTTTGCTGCTCGCTAAAGGAGACCCATGACGGTAGTGTGTGTGTCCCATACGCCGTCAGCTGGATAACAGGATAAATAATTTTCTCCTGAATACAGGTGGAGCTTGCAAACTACGAGTCACAATCAAAGGCGAGGCTGCAAAGAATGAAGCTGAGCTAAGGATTACCCGTAGCTTCCCCCTCATAAATGGCATCGAAAAACACTGACTGGTTTTTAGTGGGTACACATGTTGAGTTTTGAGTGAGATCAGAAGATCTCACTAGCAGAAGCTAACTGATCTTCCGTAACATTGACACCATCATTTTCAAATACGAGTATGTAATTATTCGGCCAAAATATTTTCTCTTTTTCTGAGAAGTGTGGAACAGGTGACTCTGAAAAAGTAATAACACTTAGGGGGCAAGCTAAAATTTGTTTTACCACGTAAGTATACTTAAGTGTCAGATACAAAATATATCGAATTAACTTATCCGAAGCAAAACAACCTAAGTGATACTTAAATAATATTTTTTAAATAAACCTCCAATGCATAAGTGTGTAAGCGGCAATTAGAACCAAAAGTATAGTAAAGCCATCGGCGCATAAGTCTGTAAGTGTCAGTTAAAGCAAAAAACATTATAAATCTTCCGTAGCAAAACTCTTTAAGTGACAAGCGTCATTATGAATTACGAAACATAACTCTGTAACTGGTCTAGTTACGTGTATTTGCGTCGGAGTAGTAGAATTTAATAGATTGCCGTAAGTTTTACCTCTAAATACCACAAAAAACAAGCAGTGTACAAAACTTTATGTTAGTACAATATTAATACAGGGGAAAAATATTATAATAAATCATCTCATTAAACTTACTCGGATTTTGTATTTAACTGGAACCCCCCACATTTGTATTTATTGTCTTTTGGACCAAACAAGTGTTTTTTAGATCATCTTTGAATTGTATACTTTTTGAGCACATGTCTGTATTCACTGCCTAGCCGTTTTTTTTCTTTTAATCACATTACACTTGAGTGCACACTTGCATCGTAGGCTTTCCGGTACGATACTGACGAAGTGACAGATATCCCCCCGGTCCGCTTCAATACGCCCCGCGCATACGCGGTTAACTAACAGCTAGGCAGATATGCAGGGAACACTTTTTCTAGATAGACACATATACAACTGTAAACTACTAATATTAATGAGAATCTTAAAAAAAAATTAATTCCACCTTATAAAACCGACCTCGGAGAACACAAAAATACTAAAATCGTATTTCTCGATAACTAACAGTTACAGAGTTTTGCGAGGGAGGTGTCGATTTTATGACTTACTAGCTTTTGCCCGCGACTTCGTCGCGTGGAATAGTGACTTCTTTCTCCCGTTTTTTACACATTTACCACTATATATTTGCTCCTATTGGTCGTAGCGTGATGTTATATAGCCTATAGCCTTCCTCGATAACTGGACTATCCAACACAAAAAGAATTATTCAATTTGAACCAGTAGTTTCGGAGATTAGCGCGTTCAAACAAACAAACAAACAAACAAACAAACAAACTCTTCAGCTTTATAATATTAGTATAGATTTGTTCGTTAACACGTTCCGGGACACTACTCCAGACACAATAGATGTTTTATTGTTTTCACGCCTGTAGGCGGGCACTGTCCCTGATCGTGTTAATCAAATGATTAAAAATAACCAGACAGATGATTCTGTCGACGACGTGCGAGTAAAATGCGTATTTTAGTCGCACATCTGCCGTAATAATATGTTAAATACCTACCTGCTACCTTTTAGTTAAATTGCACTTGTAAAAGGCAACTGTCTTAGACAAGGAACATGCACACAGACACACACACACACAGACATAAATTAAGTTATGTTTGGCAACAAACACTGTAAAACAAAAGAAAAACATGAGTTATTTTGCTTATATCGAATTTATTTCAAGCTACTTGTCATAAAAATATCAACATTAACTTTAAATAAATGTAAGTGCACGTTTCTGCCACGTGCAAAGTTAAAGGCACGTTTTAATAAACCTCACTTTCTCTTACAGAACAACAGTTCAAGAAAACTATTATAGAGGTATAAGAAATCTGTAAGGTTTCTTCCTTAATAAGGTCCCTAGTTAACTACGAATACAACCTAGTTTCATACTGATTGAAAATAGATTGCCTCTGGTGTACAAAGCGCTGGGAAATGATATATTTAATTACCGTCGATATTTACCGCTGGCACGTTTTAGACCCCTTACACACTGCGACTTTTAGCATCGATAATAACGAGCGTTAGTATCGATGCAGTCGCCAATATTCATTAAATAATTTGACAATGTCAAGCTTCTGCATCGTGACTGCATCGATACTAACGCGCGTTAGTATCGATGCAGTCGCCAATATTCATTACATAATTTGTTAATGTCAAGCTTCTGCATCGCGACTGCATCGATGCTAAAAGTAGCGCAGTGTGTAAAGGTTGACATTTTGTGACTGCATCGATGCTGCATCGCGACTGATCGCGTTTGCATCGCTGCTAAAAGTCGCAGTGTGTAAGGGGTCTTATACGTGATGGAGCGGAACGTTGCTCTGAAAATGGTATAATATTGAATTTATATCATAGTTAAGCACGTGGTGCGTGAGTGGAAAGATCTGAAAAGGATACTTTCTGTGGTAAATAAGTAGTAAAACATCGGTATGTTTCCAATGGGTGTTTTCAGATATTTTTTGCCGTTTGATTGCATATCAAGTTTCTCAATCTATAGTTTATTTTTGTTTTTATAGTGTTTTGTCACCATACAAACTTAATAATATAAATTTCACTTGTAAAAAGCAACTGTGACTCTGTGACAGACAAGGAATTGAACTCCGTGTCATACGCAATCCGGGCGTATGCATACGCCTACGCATAGGTTCAATTCCTCGTCTGTCACAGAGTCACAGTTGCTTTTTACAAGTGAAATTTATATTTTCTCAATCTATTCTTTCAATCGTGTTTCCAGACAAAACAAGTAGTGCAAGATTCAGTATACAATGTGCCTCAATGTGATGAACCTAAAAATATGAATTCGTTGATGAATGATGATTTTATATGGCTGCTGAAATTGCTTGCTCACGCATACACGCGCTGAATTTATAAAAAAAACTAGACTAGGAATGAGAGCATAGTCTGGGTTTTATAGTATCATACGATTCCCTAGGTACAACACGTTGTATTCTTGCTCAAATATTCTTGACGTAAATATTCTGTCCTCCCACATTATATGATTTGCCGTCAATATTCGACGTAACTACGTTTGTCTACGCTTGTACTGTACCTGATCTTAGTAAGAATCGAGGATAATCTTATTTTTATACAAATGTGCCTAGTTTTCCATAATCCGATAATGTAGCTGGCGTTTGAGCAAAACGTTGTAATGTATAATAATTTAATAATACATTTTTGTATCACGTAATAGCATTCGTTTAGACAAAATGGAATGTGCACGACTAATATAAAGAAGTTTGGCGCCTTTATTTAAAAAATGTACAGTTTCACCCAAATTTTACTCAGATAAAATAAACCATCTAAACCATCTTCCCAGATAAACTGGCAACATGGCAAGGTAATGATAATAGTAGTTCAATGTATGCAGTTTGTTTTTTACAATGTCTTAAAATTCTGTTGTTGTGTGAGTTGTATGTACAGTATGTTGATAAAGCTCTATAATGCTTTGTTTATTTATTTACTTAAAAACGTTTTTGCACACATGTAGTGTACAAAAGGGGGACTTAATTATTTCTGTGTATGATTAAAAATAACTATTAAATTTAAATGTTAATATGTTATTTTTATCCACCATACTGTGTGTGAAATTGTGCATATTCCTTTAAAGATTTACTTAGTATAACAGGATCACTCTCATTACAAATACAGTGCTTAGGTTTAAAGCTTTTCTTTTATTCTAAAACATCTAATAATGCTTCGGAGTTTCATGCTAAAGCATAATACGAGCATTTCCCCGTTCCCAATATGTCGTTTTATCCGGCTTTGCTATCGTTAGAGCGACATATTATTTACTCCCGGGCTTTCCTTGTAAGAACTAAAAGGAAACGCAATGAAACAAAGCAAAACTGATATCTGAGACAGAATTACAGTTATAAATAATTCAGGGCAGCCAACTCTAGTGCTGTTTTCAGTTAAAGCTGTTCTATTGTAAAAAATAACTATTTTTGTATTTTAATGTAACTGTTTTTGACAATGTTATTGGCAAACTTTTAACCTGGATTCCAGATAGTCATCAGTTTAAATGTTTTGATATCAAGATCCGTCATCACGAAACGTCTATGAACAATATGAACTACGCCAATCTACGTCAATTTTAAAGGCACAAGTTAATTAGAAAAGTGATAAAGTAAACAGAGTGATAAATTTTGATGCCGTTTGATTGTAGCATAAATAACCTTACAATTGGTATGAAGACAAAAATAGAAGCACTGACAGTCTGTTGGTGGAAATAAAAAAAAAACAAATGCTTAGCTTATATGCATCGTTAAAACATGCAACTACATAATGCAACCATTCAAAATATAATAGTTAACTTCCCCCAGCCAATATTATAGATCGGTTTAATCCCACAAGTAAACAAAACCCAGACTGACCTTAGAGTAGCAACCGCCACAAAACACACAATAATTATCGTTCATCCATTCCATAAGGCTTACAATTATTACAAACGACATCCATAACTCCACGCAACAAAGTCGAAAATCGCGATATGCCAAAACCCAAAAGAGACCCATCGTTCATTTTGATGGACTTATTTACCGCTCAACAGACACATTAAACAAGTAGCAATAATAGTAAATTCCGGGAATGGTCCGCGGTCGGTTATGTATTTTTTAAAGCCTAAATAATGGCAGACAAAAAAATTATTTCCACAGCTTCGCGAGGGAGTTAATCACGGCGACGATTTTAATTGTGTAATTCGTTTTTCTTTGCGTCGACGATATGATTTGCATACGAGTATTCATCGCTGTCGGCTAGTCGCGAAATACTGGCTTTTTGAGTTCAAATTGTTTTCAACCGGAACGGTTTATGGCAAAATTCAGTTATGTGTCGTACATAAATGAATTTTGTGGAAGCTTCTGGCTAGTAACTGCTGAATAATGGCTTATATATATATAATAACTTGACATTTGTTTTAGCATTAAATTATGTTCTTATCTAAGAGCTATCTGGAGTGTAGTAAAACTCAAACAAATAGAAAATTATGAAAATGATTTGCTCATTGAATTTTGTTTATTACTTGTTACTCTTTGAACATTTGAAATCTTTTATTTATCTAAAAGAAAATTTAAAAACGCGATAACAACGATCACGTACGTGCTACGGCGTCACACGTCGTAGTCAACAACGGCTACGAAATTTCGTAGCACTAAACGACCACGTAGCAATGCCGCTACGGGATTTAGGGGAGTTTTATGGCGACAACATGTACCGTTTGACAATAGGTTAAAACGATTTCAGGATGCAGGTACACTTGTTCGGGCTTAGAGCAAGTGAAATACCAAAAAGTAATGTATGAACGCTTTTATGTTTACTGTACTACTGCGTACTCGTACTATATTTAATGACACGTGTTCGATGAGCATTAGGGAGACTATTTGTTAATTGCACGCATTTATTATGGTTTTATGTTTAAAATAAAGATCATAAAGTCCTTAATAATTAAATTTATGTAATCTTTTATTATTTGTTTTTTGCTCCTTTTATACAATATTTTATTGATGAGTTCTTAAAATAGTTAATTGACAATTCATATGCATTAATAACCCTTTCACGTAAAGAGTTATAGAAATTTTGTTTCAATCAACCATGAGCCCGTTTTAAACATTCTCCTTTTAGGTCAAAGTTTGCACCAGTTTTTCCAACACACATTTAGAAGAGTGTAAATGCTGTGTTATTTTAGGCTTTGCAAAAACTTCCCTTTGAACGAGTTTAAAAAAACATGTCCTTACATTTGGAACATTGCAAAGGATACTGCTTTCAGGCTAGGTTTATCGATGTGCACGGGAAAATAAAGTTTTGCATTTTCAAAAGAATGCGCTGGTTCCGGATACAAAATATGTATGTAACGATAACTTCATTACAATGACGTATAGGATTCTGTTAGGTTATGTAGTCCACAAATATTTATAGGTAAACCGCTTCATTGAGACTTCGCCTGAGGGGTACAGGGGCGCGGCGGGGGCGATAGCGGGCCGCGCACGGGTTGCGGGCAACACGCAGGCGAGGTCAGCGACGTCTCAATTTCGCGGTCTACCTATCATCATCATCATCATCATCATGGGGTACCATCTTCAAATTGAAGTTTGGAGGTCAGCATGTAGGTATGGGAGGTATTATTTAAAAGACATTACATCTGCCTGCCTGTAATATACTAATGTACGGTACGTTAGCTAAAAATATAATTTTGAGTTATGGATATGAAACGCTAGAAATACATTTACAATTATGTACATGATACTACTTGCAATTCATTAGATGTAAGTACATAAAATAAAAACGTTAGTAAGCATTGTTATAATTAGCTATTATTAGAGTAGGAGTGAACAAATAACGATAATCCTCTTATGATGAACTGGCGCTGATCTAAATTAATCTTCTAAATACGGTGGATTTAAAAATATTACAAACGAAAAAAAAGTGGTTTGTTTACGACGTGACTCGATCATAAGCTAACGCTTATTATAAGCGTTGTTAGAATTTTACAGATTTATAGGCTTCCGCATTTATACAAAACAGTATCGAGAGATTTCAAAACGCCTAGTTTAAATGCTGAGGATGCAAAGGCTCTACCTTGGACAGCATATAAGTGTGGCCATTCAGAGAGGTCTAAGTGCCACAACAGATAACAACTTAAAATTAAAAAATCTGTTTCGTGTTCGTTAGTTTTAAGTTTTGCATATTTTTTCTATTACATTAGTTTGTATTTTTCCTGATCAAGTTCATCTTACAAATCATTCTTAACGACCGGGCCCCTATTTTCAAATTACTCGCGTCAAGATGGCGTGATATTCATTGATTTAAGTCCAATTTTGAAATAAAAATCTATGTAATCCACACAGGAGGGATTTGAAAAAAAAACGGCTAAGTGCGTGTCGGACCCGCGCACTGTGCCATTTCCGTGCCATTCTTAACTGAATTCAGGGTCCACTTACTTTCACTTAACGACAACATCACAATATATTGCGACAGCAAAAATAAGTTTGTTTTTCATAGTGTTTGTATGAAAGACAAAGTTATATGTGCGGTTGATAAAAATGTGCAATATCTCAAAAACTACTAGTTCGATCTCCTTCAAACCAATTTCCGTTGCAAGTTTTTGTTGAGATCTACATCATATATTTTTTTCAAAAATTTCACTTTGTTAGTTCAAAAGTTAGATGGGGGGACGCCTATTTTACTACTTTGGAAGCGTCTATATCTCAAACCTTAGACTTTTAGAAAAGATGGTTTTAGAAATCTCAGCATTATTTTAAAAGACCTATCCATAGACACCCCACACGCATAGGTTTGAGTAAAAAAAATTTTTAGGTTTTAGTTTCATGTATGGGAGCCCCCCCTTAAATATTATTTTTTCTCACTTTTTGTATCTGAATCGGAAAGCAGTGAATAAAATACACCTACCTACTAAGTTTCAGCTATGTGATGCTTATAGTTTCAGAATAAAGTGGCTGTTATATACGGACGGACAGACAGACAGAGAATTGACGAAACTATAAGGGTTCCGTTTTTTGCCATTCGGCTACGGAACCCTAAAAATAAAGCTCAATTTTGTGAGTACTCAAGTCCATATTTCACGTCATTTTCTTTGATTTTTTATTCGTTTTCGAACGAAAATAACACGCCATATTCAAGCGAGTGAGTCAAAAATAGAGCAGTATCATCTAATTTCCCATCATAAACTTGCGTCGTCCCCAATATAGTGACTTCATAGCGAGTGCACTCTTCTAAGCAAAGTCGTTTATCACGAGACTTGCGGGACAGCTCCTAGCCAGGGCCAATACTTTGCTATGACACACTACAATAATGTATACAGAATGATAAATTGAAGAAGATAATCTAGACAAAGAGCGGATAATATTCTGTTTTTTTTTTCGATTGGGAAGTAAATTAATCTTAGGAATTAATTGAATCAAACTAATTATCGGCAACGCAGTCAGCATCATAACTCGTGCAGCCAGCCTCTATGCCACAAAGAAACGGTTTCGTTTTTGAATAGGAAGTTTTTTTTTTTCCTGTGTGTATTAAATATAACAACTTATTATCCATTGAGAGTGCATTCCGATTTTTTATAGGATTTAAACTTTCGCGTTGCATTGCAATAACTTTTAGACATGACGGCTCTAAAAGCGAATAAAGTTGCTATTACTCACTGCTCGACGTTTCGGGTGTATTGCAAGTGTCGTGGCTGTAATGCAATTGCAGTTGACTCGTGACCACGGTAGTTGCAATACAGCCGAAACGTCGAGCAGTGAGTAATAGAAACACATAAGTTTTAATTCGCGTTTAGACTCGTCATGTCTGATAGTTATTCAGTTTTTTTGTTGAATTTCAGTTAGTAGTTTCAGTAAACACCCATGGGGATTAAACAAATGTAAGTAATTTCTTTAATCCCCATGCGTGTTTCAAGATCCAAGTTTACTCACTTTACGCGAAGTATCTTATTCTTCAGGGGATGCATTTCAGCTTTCTAGTTAAAAATAAATAACCTATAAAGTCTGAGCAGAAATCACATTAAACTTTTCAGATCTTTCACGACTGATTACTCAGTTGACAATTTTCATTTTTCAACCAGTGAACAATATTGATGGCGTAAGTTTGTCGGGGTTATTGCGTAAATCCACATGATTGCGATTGAAACCAGTTTGTGTATGGCAGAAGGTGTTTCCGGATATAATTGCGGACGCACCATTAAACTTATTCGAGAAGATTATTTGTCAGTACCCCAAACACGAATAATTGCGTCAAAGCATTCGTATAGTAACGTAATCAGTTGTATGAGAATTTGAAAGCGCCTTTATCGGACATAAAACAAACTAAAAATTTGACACTCGAATAAGATTAATTTTAATTAATTACATCGTTTAACTTGTTTCTGGACGTGCCATATTTATGTTAGCATGACGTCATCTGTGGTAAGGCTTTCGAGCTTACTACACGATACGGGATTGCTTCGTGCTGCCGACTGACGTAAACTCACTACAATTACGTGACGAGTACGTCAAATGTTCGTGATTGGGGTACAGAACTATCAAATACTCGAACACGCGCTAATTGAAGCGCGCGGCACTTGACAAGGCTTTAGTAGTCGTCATATCGAATGCGCATGACATTGGCTAGTAGGTGGCAAGACGTTGGCCATTAATAAAAAAAATGGCACTACACCTACCGCTCATTATCCATTGACCTAACGTGAAACTGCTGTTCATGTATCCCACTAATTATAGAGCTATCAAAATACATGTCATTTATGATGATCATTAACGATGACAACTCTAAATCAATCGATTTAGGTAATCCAGCAGTACGAATCAGAAGCAAAGGGAGGAAAGTCCGTGTATCTCGAACTGTCATCGTGTCAGTGCTGTCCATTTATCACGGAAAGAATGAAAGCTATGGACTTTCATGGCTTTTATTTTGCCGAAGAGTGGTTCTTCTATGATGGATGCGATATAGTTGCTAATTTTAGTTGTTGATAAACAGTAAGATGATTGATACTGTAGAACACTGATAAGATATCTCTATGATTAGAGTTTTACATTTGGTACTTTCATAAAGTGATGATTACAGATTAGATAGAAAATTATGTATGTAGCCTATTTATTGACACTAATTATTTGTATAATTGGCTATCGGTGATAAATTCAATTTCCAATTGAACCATGTTTACATGGTACTTTAAAAGTCAGTTTTCAATTCAATTATTTGTTACCTACATCGAACAAATCCTTCGTAGATGCACTTTCCGAATTGAAGCAAAATCAATTAGTATTATCGGCAAGTGCAACTGGTGAAACTTATTGGATAAACGCAACTTCTTTCTTTGGGGATGCATCTTTAATTAAACTTTCAGCCGATGGATCGCAGAGGAATCTATTGGGAGTGAAACGAGGATCAGTGAGTATGTGGAGAGGGTATTTATAAATAAAAGTTATAAACATTTATTTCAGGCATTGCTCATAAGTGTTAATAATAAGTAATACCTTATAAGCTACATAAGAACATTAAAAAAATATTTAATTCAAAATGAGGTGCTCGTAGCGCAGTGGTGGCAGCGCTTTGGTAGTGATACCGATGTTAAGCAACTTACAGCGTGGTCGGTGTTTAGATGGGTGACCATTCCGACCATATAAGTGGCGTATATCACGATTCTCCGTGCTTCGGAAGGCACGTGAAGCAGTTGGTTCCGGCTTATATCGGTTGATATTAGTCGTTAAGCCTAGTCAGAGGTCCTATGGGCGGCTTGATAAAATCTGACAGCAAGGTTGGTCGCTTGCCTTGCAAACATCCCTCCGCCAACCCGCATTGAGCCCGCGTGGTGGAGTATGGCTCATACTACCTCATATTTGAGGCTTTTGCCCAGCTGTGGGATGCTTACAGGCTAACTTTAATTTTTTTTTTATTTAAAATAAAATATGTAACATTATTGCCTTTGGCTAGCTGGTAGCGTGTCCAATGCTGCATAATACCAACCTCGCCGCGACGCTCTGCATGAGACTATTGGGGCTGCCACAGTTGCAGCAGCAGTTGGAGGATCAAGCTGGTGACACATTATCGAACGCGGCTGTAATCCGCGACTGATCGGTTTGCACAGTCTTTAAATATCCAGCGCGGCAGATAATAAGTTTTTTCTTTCAAAATAAAGTTGAGGAAGACGTTCGTAAAATCGCACCTCATGGCTGTTATTAGCGGCATGTTGAAAAAAAGTAAAATATTGTAAAATCTATGAATAAAAAGCACCTCCAATATTCGTACCTCAAAGGGTATTGGACAGTGGCACAGCTCTTAGATAAAGTCAGCCTCCTGGACTCATTTAACTTGCTACTCTCGTTGCCTTTACCCATTTATTTCGTGGCCTTTCAGATTTAGTCTTTTATGATCCAAATTCCAATTATTTTGTTAGCTTTTTTGCGGTAAAGTTACTTTTCTTATTTTCTGAACAAAAAAAACTTTTTTATCAAAAACTTATATATTTTACAAAACATAAATATTGTACACAAAACCACCAAAATGTGTCATGAGTGCTTCAGGTGTGAAATCATATTAACCAAAAGATATTGCAACACTCATATTAATACTTCCCAGTCCAAGTAAATTTCTTCATATATTTTTTACATTTTATATACGAGTAACTTACTTATTTTATATAGCAAATTAGCGTTAAATGTTTAACTGGATGTACAATTTATAGCAAAAGGGGCATTCACCAATATTAACATAATTTCTACTTGCAAATAAAAAAACAAAACAGACCAAAATTATTAACTATCCAAAAGTAATTTAAAAAAATGTACTTTGCAATCATAATTTACAGTAGACCAGTTTCCTTATTATAAAACTTTTTATTGGACTTTTTCATGAATAACCAATGCTGACGCGGCCAATGTTAATAAAAAAATATTACGCCTCATGACTTAAACAGTTATTTTCATAACCAAATGTTGAAATTTATGTGCAATTTATGTTTGAAATATAACTTCACGAACGCTGTAAAACGCGATAATACGATTTTAACGCAGTTAATTCTTTATGATGATGAAATTTTAGGATTAGCGATATATTAGATATAAGTTTGATTGTATTACAGTTTATATGTAGACTCTCAACAAAGGTCTAATTATATGTCTTTAACAATAATAAAGTTTAATTTCCTCACAGTCTTTAACTTATTTCCGTTTCCGAAAGCTTTTGAATATTTCTTCTCTACTTTGCTACTACATAATACTAAAGGATTAAACGTGAGATAAAAGACAAGAGAGAGTGAAAAAAAAGATCAACGTTTGATTTTGAAAGAGGAATGCTGAAGTTGACGTTATAATTGAAATGAGAGGAGTATGAGAGTCGGAAGATAAATGCTAAACCTAAACCGTGAAGATGTGTAGCAGACCATTAATAAACCAAGTATTTACACCAAACTTGTTGAAACTACATTGCAGAAGTCAACCCCTGCAACATTGTTAGATATTCATTCAGTCAATTAATACTAGATTGTACTTGAAATTTGAACATCAATCCTTCGCCAAACTACGGTGCCGAAATAAATGACCCACAGCTTATCTGGTCTGTAGTAATTAAATAAAACAAGGTGCCGACCAATTTATGAGTCCCTGGGGTGCCATCGTCGTGGTTTATACTGACTTGACCTGTGCTTAAATTCTCAACCCTGTTCCACGTGCAACAAAGATCATATTTGAATAGCATTGCATTGAAATTAGCCTCTGTCTCGGCATCAGGCTTAGCACAGTGTATCTTATGTTCGGACACAAATAGAAATAAATGGCGAAATTTGTTTAAGGTTGAGTCAGTGCTATATAATTGTTTACAAAGCGCCTGAAATTTAATTTTTACTTGACCTTAAAGGTTGATTTTAAAGATGGCGGCAAACATTACCTTAGTGTTCTTTAAAGAAGTGATTGGACTCGTAAAAAGCAACTGTTTCAGACAAGTAATCGACCCCTGAGTCTTACGCTATCCGGACGCATGCCTATACCCCTCGTCCTCTGATACATTGGCAGGCCTGTTGAATTTGCAAGCGCTTTCTGCGTCACCTCATCAATGTTGTGAGATTTTATTTAGTGCTGTGTCAAATGTAGTATTACGAATAAGTATTTTATCTAACTCAGTGTTATCTTTCACGGTGCAGCGAAACTCAACCAAGCAAAATGAGTAAGCATCGAGTTTTAGACCGAGTGTAATGAATTATTTCATAATTAAATGTTCGTACTTACAACAAAAGCAATCTGAAACGGCCTCTTGGAATCTACTTATATATACGAGTATTACCCGTATTATTTCAGCCTGAAAGAGCTTTCATAGAATTTACATACGCTGTCTGTTTCCAATAGCAACTATTCAGACCAATATAATATCTGAAACCCACTAATAATATACATGCCTTTAATGGGACCACCAAGTTCAACCAGTAATATACCTTAATTTAATACAAACATGTATCTTTATTCATGTTCTGACTGAAATATTATGTACAGTTTGCATTTGTATTAACCTAGTGGGTTTGCAGGTTAAGTTTAGGCTCGAAATTTTGTAGAAACGAATTCTGTACTTAATATAACATATATAGAGTCTTTTTACGTTTTACAAATTTTCTGTTAAAAAAATATTTTAATTTACTTTTTTTCTTTAAATCGTTAAGGAGTTAAGACCTGGGTTCGGTAAAACATCCAAGTGCTGTTTCATAAAAGTGCTAATTCGAACTAAAGTATGCGTTATTATCTATCTTCGAATGTGAGTATTTAACTGTGCTTTACTAATGCGTCATTATCAGTCCTTCGAACAGTGAGCAGCTGTATGAAAGTGGTTGCGCGCGGTACGCTCGCTCCAGCGAACGGTTCTTGAACCAGACTGTCACCCGGTTGACATATTTTTTCGGCAAATAAAACTGACGTCGTTTATCTTCATATTTAACACTATAACTTATTCTATAATCCTACACAAAGGAAATAAAGAGGCATCAAAAACCTTCAACCTCACACGATACTGCATAAAAACCAAGCTGTTGAAATACATTTTTAGAAATACAAAGATTTATTGAATATGCAAAATTTTTACTACAACCAAAGTTTGCGAAAGTCAAACAACGATTTTACTTTTACAAAAATTTACGTGCACTACGCAAACTTTCTTTGTAACAAATTGTCTTTAATATCGGAGACCGACTGCCTTTGGCATAAAACACACTAAAAAAAGACGCAGCAATACCATAATTCTTGTTTTATTAGTGCACAAATGATTTCTAATATGATCTTTCACTGTAGCTAAAAAAATACTAAGATAAAAATATGTAATGGTAAAACTCTGTCTTTATTTGTAAATTTGCGTCCTTTGGTGATGTGTTCTTTTTGTAGATGTTGTACCATCTCTTTATGATTGTACAACCTTTTTATTGTTATGCAACTTAATCCACTAATATCCCGCGTCCTTTGGTGAGGTGTTCTTTGTGTAATGTTGTAACATCTCTTTATAATTGCGCAAGATTTTTTTTTATGCAACTTTATTTTATAGCCCACTGCATATGATTATGTTATACCTTAGCGTGCAACCTGCATTTTTGCGGGCGTTTGCCCGTAATTCAGAACTATCTACTAACACGGTCGTTTGCGTGTCGATGAAAACGAGAGTGAATTTAATATTGATGTTCATGGTATAGCGAATGCTTGTCGAGGTGTTTATACCGTTATACTGCGACAAAGTTACTATAACGAGTTAGCGATTTTGATATACATTAACTAGAGATTATAACTTTGGATTACTATATCTTTTAGTTAAAGCATTTTGGAGCACTATGACCAAGTCAAGGTAACTACGAATACTTTGTAGAACCATTGATAAAATTTTTTGCTCCTATTACAGGCCACACGCTGTATATGAAAGTAGATAAGAAGAGTTATACGTAAAAGCTAGTCTCAAAAAGAAATAGCACTAGTTTCCTGCAGACAGGTGCCGTTGAAAGTCGCAATACACATTGATTCAGTGCAATTACTTCTTTTGTAATAATTTAAATGTTAGATTTTGTAAAAGATTAAGTTAACGTGTTTTAAGCCTAATCATTTAAAATACAGTAATTATTTATAACTTACAAATCCTATCCTTTATTTTTTTATCGAATTATCTCCATCGAAAAAAGAGCTCTTAAATTTGATGATGATCATCCTTATTACCAGAAATAGAATAAAATTAAGTATGTGGACACGAGTAGTTTTGTTCGCAAAAACAAAAGGCCTTCTGTGCCTTTGACTATTACGTACAAAACTAGGCGTTAACTTGTTACCAACTCGGGGTTGTTTATTTTTTAATCTTTCCGTGCTCTCTCTACTAGTGGCTCTGTAATTTTGCACAGCAAATTTAGTCTGTAATTTTGTTTGTGAATAGATTGGTGTGAAAATACGTTAAGGATTTTTAATATATAATTATCTAGTGTTAGAATCATTACCAGCGTTTGTGAAACAACGCATTCGCATGCGGCAGTGATGAGGCTGAACGAAACCGACAAGGATGCAACTATCATCTTAAAGATAGAGCGAGACAATGTCTTAGCATACGCGAATTTCGCATGACGCATGCAAATGCAATTGGTGTACTTATAGCGTAAAAAATGCGTTTTTGTTTAATTCAGCTTAAGGCTGCGTTTCCACCAGAGATGTCTAGCTGTGCTGTGAAAATGTGTGGGTTTTTCCACCAAAGCTGTGCGATGAAAATGTGCCTACGAGGTGTGTAGCGGAGCTGTGAAAATGCGCATTAATGTGTTGTGCGAGGATGCGTTGCAAAGCTATGAAATATGTCGACGGGGTGCAGTGTATGCGCAATCCTTTTCAACACACATCCCTCGCACACATCCCTCGTACACATCCCTCGCACACATCCCTCGTACACATCCCTCGCACACATCCCTCGCACACATTCCTCGCTTGTTTTGTATGCGCAAAAATCTAGCTCCGCTGAGCCTTTTCCACCAGAGCTGTGCTGACCGAGACGAGGTAAATGAAGCGATTCTATTGGTTCTTTACAAACAACTTTCCCTCGATACGCATCCTCGTACATCTCTGGTGGAAACGCAGCCTTAAGACGTAAAAAAACATGGATTTTTGTAACAAAACACGATCCCTTTTGTTTTGCAATCGTTGATGGACCGTAATTAACGAGGTCGATGAAGAAGCTCCTTGTAAAGCTTTGAAGTAGCGCGTTTTAGTACTTGTCAGAACTTATGTACACACACACACACACGCACACACACGAATTGTGCGTACTTTGACTTTGTTTGTATGTACCATCATTATTTACCATAATTCAAGCAAATGAATCTGAATCTGACAAGAGTTCCTATAAACCAATTACAGCAAAATTATAATATTTTCTCTAGCAACAAAAATATTTATTTTCAAATCAGCCTTGAACTAAGACAAGGGCCTAAATACTTATTATGAATTCTCAAACCGGAGTTAAATATAAGCACCCACTTTTGGAAAGATAAAGGTTTGATTAAAAAGTTGTAGCAATCAAAACGAAACTTATCCGACATTCTAGATGCTGTCAGCCATTTGCAGTTATTAAAGTTGAATGGAACAGGGCCGTATTATGAAAAACAGAGAGATATACATATAAAAAAGAGAGCGTAGTAGATACATAGACTTGACTTTAAAACTTGTTAAAACTAATAAAAAATAATTTACAATTTAATGCTGCTTCACACTTTTTAAAAGGCTTAGCAGATTATCCTTAACACGTTCCGGGACAGTGACCGCCTACAGACGTGAAAACAATAAAACATCTATTGTATCTGGAATAGTGTCCCGGAACGTGTTAACTTCATTGATAACAAACAAGAAAAAAAATTAACTGAGACATGCAGATATTTGACCTCAACTGCTCCTGATGGTAGGCGTAGATGAGGTATAGAGTGCAAATCTGTACAATTTAATCATCATCATCATTATCAGCTCTAGGACGTCCACCGCTGGACATAGGCCTCCCTCACGACTATTCACAGCGACCGGTTGTGAGTTGTCTGCTCCAGTGTGATCCTGCGATCTTGACCAGGTCTTCTGTGATCTGTAAATCTTGCCGGCGGACGTCCTACGCTGCGCCTTTGTTTTAAAGTTTCCAATCTAGAACTTTTCTGGGGTTGCTAATTATAATTAATGAAGATTTTATATAGCTTAGTGGTTTGTTCCTTGGTCCGGCTCTGAATGGTTGAGTGAGGATAATAAAAAGATTAGACAATGATCCCTGTGGATTCTTTGAGTCGTTCTGTTGTATTAAATCCACATTAATTTGTCCAATTTAAGAAGGCTTAGGCTGGATTCAAGCAAGTCTGGCGGATGATTTGAAAATTGCGGAATAACCCTAAATCTTTTTGAAAAGAAACTTAAGGCAAACTTTTTATATCTCCTACTTAATACCTATTGTTTTATTAGAACTTTTATTTGAAGTAAAGCAGTTCTACTTGAATACTTGGTCCATTGTTTTATTAGTATTTCTATATGAAGTACAACACAGTCAGTCACATTGTACCGTTCCCTTAGCTGAGAAGGTATCTTTATAGAGAAGGTAGTATAAAAAAGACCATTTTAGTACTTACAATATTTAATTAATAAAAGTAGCAGAGATGAGCGGGGTCGTGAGATCGAGATTTCGCAAGCGAGATATTACTGGCCGTTAATTCAAACCGCACTATCCTTTGCGTCAGCATGAGCGAGGTCCAGCAACGGCGGCAGCGGTAGGTACAGGTAGTTGTAGTAAGGGGAGATTCAAGGACGGAGACCATCCGGAGTTTGCAGTTGGTTGCCCAGG
The DNA here is from genome assembly GCA_963584085.1 of Pyrausta aurata. Lineage (NCBI taxonomy): Eukaryota > Metazoa > Arthropoda > Insecta > Lepidoptera > Crambidae > Pyrausta > Pyrausta aurata. Next base: position 11,854,690 of record OY757259.1, on the reverse strand, counting down.
TAGCTCTTCTACAGGTAGGTAGCTTCCGGAGGTAGGAACCCTGTAATCCAGGTTTCAGACATTTTACTAGATGTCGGATTTTCATTATGACTGCGACATCGTCTTGCGAGCGAAGCGGATAGTGAAGATTGAGCAAGAAATAGTGATTAACGATGAGGCAGTCATAATAATCATCATTTATGAAAACCATACGATTAAGCAAGACTAAGCAAAATAGGTAAACGAAGTGACGTTTCAAAAGGGCAAGTGCAATATTTAAGGAGAATCTCGTCCACAAGCTATGCGAAGAATGAACACACCTAATTATAGCAACTAAGGTTAAAAATAAGTAGGGCTTAAACACTAAATAGATACAACTATATCGTAGATCAGATGAGGATACCGTTAAGGTCATACAAAGGTCATGTCAGTACGCCATCTTGAGATGCGCACGACAACGAAAATTATAAATGATGATCAATGACCAGGTTGAAAGCATTCACGTTTCAATCACGAAACGTAGTACTTACGCATGCATTAACTTTGATTATGTAGGCACTATAAAACACTAAAAACTAAAACTAACTCAGGTTTGCAACACTCACCCGATATCGGGGTAACACCACAAGACGATTACTTCAACTTTTAACCGTAGAAAACAATATATAATAGATTCAGTAGATGAAATCAGGACACGTAGGCGTCCGTGACCTACTTTTCCGCGACAGAGCGATACGTCCTTGCGCTGAGATAGCTTTGCTCGGACTACCGGGCTGGACATGAGGAACGTCATGTATAGGTAGCAGCTGCCTACGCGCATCGTAACGGTTCTTTCGTTCAATTTTAACGGTCATTGTTTATGCGCGTAGTAATCATAAATATGGTATTTTATTTTTTAAATAGTATTATTAGTTAACTGAAAATATATTTGTGATTATAGGTTTAGGTTTGTAAATAAAACAATTAAAATTGATTCTAGTTTGTAAGTAGATATAGGAAGTCGTAACGTTCCGTTACAACATTCAAATCATTTTAAGTGATAATATTTTTACAGTGGCTTTGTGTACATCATAGAAACAGGACACAATCATAATGTGTTGAAAAATCGGAATTTGAATTTATATTATTTTCTTTAACATAGACAATATCATTTAAAACAGCACCCTGACAATTCAAAAAGTTATCTACGGTATGGGCTGCGCCTCTCTTAATTCAATGCCCAAACCTTCTTTTTCTCTAATCTTAGCCTTTATTAATTAAAAAAAAACTGAAAAAAAAAATAACCTTAAACTCCTATTTTCTTAAAAACTAGCGGATTAAAATTAAATTAAATTAAAATTTATTTATTTCAAGCAATTAACAGCTCATATTTGTTAGTAATTAAATAATAAAATAAAATAAAATAAATGTTAGTGACAATAAAATTCAAATTCAAATTAAAATTGCATTACAATTACAATTACACATTATATTAAATTATATTAAAATTAAAATTTGATCTAAAAATTCTCAAATTCAAATTATGTTTATAAGTTTAAATGATTTTAAATTATTTGAGGAGAGATACTTGGGCAGGTGCTAAGTGTGATCATGTCAGCCGTATATTCTCAATAAATCACTCTTCGCACCCAACATTTCCAAATAGGCGATGTGTATCTGTCAGCCACCGTCTTCAGTATGCTGTTCCGACTGCCACGCAGCCTGCTTATTAATAATGTTGTCTTCTTACGGATGACGGCGTGAAAACCATCAGTGTGATGGTGCGCAAACATCCCCGATGCGCTGCAGTGGCGAGGCAATCGCAATAACATCCTGAAGATGTTATTGTATTGGACACGTAGGACCTCTAGAGATTTTTTAGTGTGGCAGAACCACAGACTTCCCGTGTAAAAGCTTTGACAATATGCTTTAAAAAGCGTGATTTTAACCTGTTTACTACAGCGGGAAAATCTGCGAGCCAGCATATTACCACGCACTGCTAGTGACCTACGCTCCCTTTCAATGTCTACATCGTCCCTAAGGTCGTCGGTAAGGAAGTGACCCAAGTATTTAAATGTATTTACACGATTTATGTTCAAGCCATTGAGGGTGATTTGATGCGCGTAATCAGGACATTTACCGGCGGCCTTAAAGACCATGTATTCACTTTTCTTTGTATTATAGCTAAGTCCGTGTGTGGCCGCATAGTTCTCACAGACTCTCAACATTTTCATAATAGCACTCGCAGTTGGTCCGAGCAACACCATGTCGTCAGCGTAGCTGATGTTGTTAATGCTAACACCATCAACACGACATCCGACATGCATGCTGCTCAGCTCGACTATGAGGTCATTTATATACAGGCTGAAGAGTTTTGGGGAAGTTAAGCCCCCCTGCCTAACCCCGCACTCCAACGTATATGCTTCGGAGAAAGCATTGTCCCACTTTACAACATTCGTCTGGTTAGCGTACCAGTATTTAAAAATGTTCAGTATTTCAGTCGGTACGCGCCTGTCCTCCATCTTCTTCCAAAGCACATCGTACGATACTAGGTCAAAGGCCTTGGAGAGGTCAAGAAAACAGGCGTACACCGGCGTTTTACGATCAGTGTAATACTTGACAGTATGCTTGAGTCCCACGATTGCGCTCTCTGTTGATAGCCCGGCTCGGAAGCCGAATTGAGCATCATGAAGGTCTAGATAGCTATTTAAGCAGAAGTCAAGCACACTGTCAAATATCTTTGCGATGGTAGTCGCTAGCGAGATAGGACGATAGTTTCCACTGTCGGAGATGTCACCTGTCTTGTCTTTCACAATAGGAATAACAGTGGTTTTCATAAAGTCATGTGGAAGATATGAGTGACTAACACACAAAGTGAAAAACATGGACAACACCCTCGGCAGATGAAAACCCGCATACCTGAAATGCTCAACGCTGAGCCCGTCATGCCCCGGGGATTTTCCTCCGCTCATTCTCCTCAATGCCGCTCTTACCTGAGCGGCCGTGAAGCAAACGACCGAGGCGTCTCCCCGTTGGCACCCGGGCCCAGCCTCGAGCACCGCAGCTGAGGGACCCAGTGGAGACTTTACACTGAAACGTTCACAAAACATATTCGCTATTTCCACTGTGTCACTTTTTCCTCCTACGCTCGCCGGGATGCCAGGCTTAATATCGTGTTTAGCTGTTTCTTTCCAGAACTTAGTGAAGTTTTTAGAGGACCTGTGCTTTGCCAGTATGTCCATCTTGATTTGTTCTTGGTTATTCTGGCACCATTTTAAGCGACTCTTAAAAATTTTTCGAGACTCAAACATTTTTTCATACACGGGACCCGATGATGGACGATTACTTAAAATCCAAATTTGGAATCTAAGCCTGGCCTCCCGGTGTGCGCTATGGACATGGTCGTTCCAGCCGCACAGATGTTTCTGCCTTCGACCACTCTTACATAAAGTTTTCGTTTTTCTGGCTGCATCAGATAAAACACCAACAACTTTGCTGTACATCTCGTCCAGTATTTGTCTATGTTCCACTACCTGACACTGACTATGGCTGCACTCAATGAACTCCTGAGGAAAATCAATTTCCCTTAGGCTCTCGTTACACAGATTACGGTAGGTTTCAATTTGAGCTTGATTTCTTTCTCCCCATAATACTGAACTACGATGTGTCTCATGTGACACCAACTTAGATATAACTAAGCTGATGTCACACTTAACAAGCAAAGGCTGGTGGTCCGACATATACACATCTTCATCAACATTGACATGTAGAATAGTTCGATAGGCAGATATTGATGCAACACAATGATCTAGCCATCGCCGACAACCATGTGCCTCACTAGTGTAGGTATAGGTATCTGATTGTATTCCTAATTTTTCTACATCGGCACATACCCATGACTGATCAGAGCAAAAACTAATAAGTTCTTTATAAAACAATTCGTGTGGGTGGGCATTAAAGTCGCCTAATGCAAACATACACTCCACAGTGTCACTAGCTAAAATAGCACTGATTTCACTTAGTACCTCAGCAAAAAGTGGTAGGTTCTCTCGAGAGTCAGTTGGCATATAGATGGAAAACACTATCACAGACCGGTTGTCAGTGCATACCTTGATGGCAGCAAGCCGACTACTATTACATTTAATGACAGAAACCTTCTGGAATACACCTTTTCTCCATAGAATGGCCACTCCCCCATATGGTCTCCCTATTAAGATGTTCGCCGAAGTATCTACTGCTGACTTTCCAGTAAACTCAAAATCATCACAAATGCTACCAAGAAAGGGCACGTCATAGGGAAGTAGCCACGTCTCCTGGAGGGCAACAATATCTGAAAAACTACAGATATCCCTTACCTTGTCAATTGACCGTTTCACAGATTTGCAATTGAAAGTACTAAGTCTACAATTATTATTCGAGTATGTTTGTTTGTTCATCATATTAATTTGTTATATCTACTATCAATTGACTTTGACAGGACCATCGTTCCTATTTTTGTACATAAAATACACAAAACGCCTAAATGTAATGCCATCTGGCCACAGTTTATCATCTAAAAATAGATTCAACTTACTTTTTGGCACATACAACTTAAAAGCATTGTATCTTCTAGCTTTCTTCATATTAATTAACTTCAACGTTACTAACTCGTTTGTTTTGCTCTGGATATAATTAATGATATCATCCTCTTTTGTGTCCTTACATACGTTAGAAATAAAGAGAGGCACTTTCATATCCGCCGCCTTGAACTTTACATCTGACTCCGTAGAAGCACATCCTCTTTGTCCTACTAATTTATAACGTTTGGCCGATTTCCTATTTACCACATGCCACTCTGAGTTTTTGTCCCCTACTATTTGCTTGGCATTTATTTTGCGTTGCGTCGTAGTACTGTTCTCGCGAGGAACGAATTGTGTGCCTCGCGAGTTCGTAACCTGTTTCGAAACACTAGTAGGGGCGATCGGTGCGCAGGCGCCGACCTCAGTAATCACCACGGGAACGGGTGGGGAGGACGAAACCGCAGTATACGTTGTCTCAGTGCGCACAGGGTTTTGATGCTCCGTCTCTGTTGCACACACCTCACTGCCGCATCCTAGTTTTATTTCGTCACTGCTCACACCTAGCTCCGCTGAAATGATGACCGGTGCAGGGGCCTCCACGTGCCACGGGTCTGTTGTCGCTTCATTTTCACCGTGTAAGAAAGAGACAGGAGCTTCTTCTGCGTTGACCGTTGGCGGCCGGTTTAAATATGCTACGTCATTCAAATTCGCATCAGCTGATATTTGCGTTGACTTTATAGGAACGTATTGAAGTCCAATCGGTCCACTATCAAATACGAAACTGTTATGTACACATGCACCTCTTTTGTTATTGTTTACATTCGCGCTTGTAGGAAAATGCTCAATAATAGAGGCATTTTTCAAGCTGTTCACTTCACGTTTTAGGACCTCAAATTTATCCATTGACACCATACACACCATTTTCTCCTCCATTGCACTAATTTGGGTTTTTAGGTGGAGAATATCTTTAAGGAGACTAGTCACATCGACATGGTCAAAGGTGACCGGGGGTAGCCTGTGTAGGTCCTTAGATACAAAAATTGGGAAGTCTTCAAGGCTTGGACTTTTCAATAAACCAATAATATCTTCTAAATCTCTCGCCGTTTTCTTCTTTCCCTCTTTTCTTCGAAGCGGCATTTTCTTGGTAGGCACTGATTCAAACAGCAATTTTTTGGCCGTTACGATATCTGCTGCAGAGAACGCTGAAGAGCAGATCTGGTGGATACTCTCCTCATCCATAACGTCTATCACGTTTTGAAGAAACGATAACACTTCGTTTATTACGACATTACAGTTCGAACACTTTACAGTACTTGGGGCCATTTTCCCCTACTACGCTTACTGAGTCACTCGGTAAGAACACGGAGCGTCCGCACGAAGTCGCATGCAGCGCGAGACTCTTTAAAATTAAAACCCAAAGTGTTTTCTACAAAATATAAAAATTTATTGTGCTGAATCGGCCCTTTAAATATTATAACTTAAATCGAGGTGACCTTATATTTTTTTTTGAGAACTCTCACATATTACAACTGCAAAAGATACTACACATATTAAGCTTGACGTGCTGTTGGCTGTATTTCAAAATTATCTATGGCTTTAATAAACCGACTCATATTTTAACATTGCTTCAAATCCGCTCTTGTTATAAGTCATCAAATAATTATCAAAAATGTTTATCACACCCTGCGCTTACAACTCTGCAAATAAAAACACCAAATAATCCACGTTGTCTCCCATTCCGAGATTAATCACCAAAATGTTCTCAAGGCAAAGATTAACTAAATTACTGTTCCATTGTCGTGTCTGGTGCAGGCGTTGCGCAGTTATTGCAATCGTAAAACAGGTTTTACGAAGTAAGTTTAGCGGTACTGTACGGGACGCGCTGAACCGTTTCTATTTTGGGTTCTCGGGGCGTCGTATCCGTATCGGTGTGGTCGTCTGTTGCTGTTGTTCTGTGCTGCGATGAGTGGACTGTATCGATGTGGGTTCGGTGAGGCTCCTCCGAAGAAAACTCCAGAATTTCGATGATAAATGCGGCGGTCTACTATTATGCGTAGTCGGTGAAAGCTGAGGTCGAAGTGTGTCTGTACTGAGAACAAGTGCTGTATTTATACTAACTGTGTAACGGGATAACGGTGTCTCACCCACGCCGTCTGGGAGCGAGACCCTTCCTATTGTTGGCCCTATCCATGGGCGCAGGTAATACGGTAATAAGAGCCGATATTGCCTGGCCACCCTAACCGTGTGAAGTGTACCTATTTTGTTCTTTATTGAAAATCAACACATACACTATTACAAATTACTATAAAATGGCTATTAATTGATGCTATACATACACAAAACACTAAAGCTATGAGACTATTTGCTAACACGGAATTTTGCTATAAAAACGATTAACTATATCTGTTAACAAGGTAATTTATCTATTCGAGATTTCGAGATTCAGCTATTAAACTATACGCTGCATCTATAAGACTCGCAATTACTTATCGCAGATTTTGCTGCCTAAACTATACTAAACTGAAGCTAATAAAGTTTGCTATCAAACTGTTTACGATTAACTTGTAACTATAAGAGCTTTAATGCAGATTTTACTATTAGACTATAATACACAACGTTATACTGTATGAACATGCTATTTTACATACAAAATATCAACATGGCATTATTGTGACTAAACTGCTTATATGCGGCATTTGCTATTTCTTTCTGTTTACCGTAATGACTGCAGCTGTGTCTAACGGCACACGATTTCGGGATCCTTTCATGATCCTTTTTACTGTAACTTTTAACTATCTATTTAGTATTCCCACGGCCGTCGCCTGCAATAAATGTGCAATGCCATTGTAGCCTAAAGGCGGTCCCGCTGCTTTCTATAAGAAACAAGACAATCCTAACTGTCTATATCTATTACACAATTGCTTTACTGTTTTAGGGCCGGTCTTTACATTTTTAAGCCCAGGCCCGTTGCTTTCTTTTTCCTATGAACTATCCTATAATTACTTATTCTAACTGTTGTTTCGGCCGTCGTGTACATTTCTCCCGCCGTGTAGCGCAGGTTGACTCGTAGCTACACTCCCGGTGCACGACGGTCGGTTTCGGAGCACGAAGTAGGTAGCACTATAAGCTTTTTCGTAGGTCGACGTAGAGTCCCGGTGCGTGTGGTCACGTCGGCAGTTCTCACGACGCCATCTTGCCCGGGGTAGACGGTGGTGACCCGCCCGCGAGGCCAAACGTTCCTCGGCAGGTTAGGGTCGGCGATAAGCACGAGGTCGCCGACGCGCAAAGGAGGGCCGTGCCCGTGGGGCTCCCGCCGGTTTTGAAGTTCCGGCAAATACTCACGGACCCAGCGAGCCCAGAACTGGTCGGCTAGGCGTTGGGCCCGCCTCCAGTGCTGACGGTGTGCAACGTCGGCTTCTGTGAAGCTTCCGGGCTGTTGGAGACGGCCTGACCCCCCGATGAGGAAGTGGTTGGGGGTCAAGGCCTCGTCGTCTTCGGAATCCACCGACACGTGTGTCAGTGGCCGGCTGTTGACTGTATACTCCGCCTCGCAGAGTAGCGTGGCGAGAGTCTCTTCGTGGGGGTGGTGCTCCCGGAGTACTGTGGCCAGCGCTGTCTTTACGGAGCGCACGAGACGCTCCCATGCGCCTCCCATGAACGGAGCGGCTGGCGTTATGTAGCGCCACCTCACGGAGTGGTTGGCCGCTTCCTCTTGACTGGCTTCAAGGGCGGCTCTCTGTAGTTCGGCGTCAGCGCCGCGAAGGTTGGTCCCGTTGTCAGACCACATTTCTGTCGGTTGGCCTCGGCGCGCCATCATGCGACGCAACGCGAGGATGGCGGAGTCGGTTGATAGCGACGAGGCTATCTCTAGATGCACGGCCCGCGTAGTCAGGCACGTGAACAACGCTATATAGCGCTTCTGATGTTGGCGGCCGACGGTCACGCTCACGGGTCCGAAGTAGTCGAGCCCAGTGAACGTAAAAGGCCGCTGGTGGTGCGCCAGGCGACACGGAGGTAGGTCACCGGTTGGAGGCACGGAGGCTGTGGCACGGCGGAGTCGGCAGGGCTGGCAGCGCTTTACAACGCTGCGTACTGTAGGTCGAGCGCGTAGTACCCAGAAGCGTTGTCGAAGCTCATTGAGTACTATCTCGGTCCCGCCATGATGTAATTTTCTGTGTACCCAGGCCATGTATAGGCGTGTATACGGGTGATCGCCATCTAACACAGCCGGGCGCTTCTGTTCCTCTGTGACGTGTTCTGTGGCCTGTATTCTCGATTTTAGCTTTAAAATCGAGTCCGTCGAGTCAAACTCTATTGAGAGTTGGCGAAGTCTGCTGTCTCGGTCTATTTTACTGTGAGTACGTAGCGCTGTAATATCTGTTGCGAACGCTTGTTCCTGTGTTGCTCGTACCCAAAGCTGTTCAGCTTCTATTATATAATCTGCGCTCAGTGGTAGATATCTGTCTTCCGTCTTGAGCGCCGTCTTACTTGTATGTTTCGTAGCTTTCTGCGATACGCGGCGCCAAGTCGGGTCGGTCTCTTCGTTCTTAGCTGTGCGTTTGTAGTGCACGCTATCTGTCGGTGGGCGTGGCCTATTTATGAGTAGGCGGAACGCATCTTTTGCTTGAAGAACGCGTGCGGTGGTACGTATGAGTCGCAACCACGACGAAAATCTGTTCACTGCGGGGAGGGCTTCTGCAACTGTGGGTATGCACGTTTCTGTGGCAACGTGCACTTTCTGTTTCTCCTCGCCTGTGTTGGTGACTATTTCTATATTTTCTGTAGGCCATTCCTCCGGCGACTGGTACAGGAAATCTGGTCCCGTGTACCACCTGTGTGTCTGTGAGAAGGCTTCTGGGACTCCTCTCGTAGCGTCGTCAGCAACGTTGTGTTTTGTAGGTACCCAGCGCCATTCCTTGGCCTGCGTTTCTTCTTCTATTTCGGCGACACGGTGCGCGACGAAGGGTTTGAAGGAGCGGGGACCGGCGCGCAGCCAGGCGAGCACGGTCTTGGAGTCGCTCCAAAAATACTTCTGATCTGGCTTCAGTTCGTACTCTTCTGTGGCCGTGCGGGCTAGGCGGCAGCCTAGCACGGCAGCTTGCAGCTCGAGCCTCGGGATGGAGGCGAGTTTCAACGGCGCTACTCGAGCACGGGCGGTGGCAAGCGTCACCTGCACCTGCCCGTCCTCGGTTTGTGTCCTCCAATAGACGGCAGCGGCGTAGGCCTTTTCGCTAGCGTCCACGAAGGTGTGCAGCTCACGGCGTACCGCGCTACCGTAGTTGGGATGGCAACGCGGTAGATTGATGCTGCGTAGCTCGGTGAGGTGCTGCAGCCAGTCTGTCCACTGGGCGGCGAGGGGTGGCGGCAGGTGGTCGTCCCATCCAATGCCAAGGCGCCACGCCTCCTGTAGTATTTGTTTGGCTTGCACTGTGACTGGGGAAGCAAGGCCAAGCGGATCAAAGAGAGACATGACCGTGCGTAGGGCCTCTCTTTTCGTCGGAGTCTGTGCTGCTGTGTCAATGCTATTCTTTGGCACTCGGGCAAAGTTTAAATTGAAGCCCAGGGTGTCTAGGTCAGGCTTCCAGGTCAGACCCAGAACCTTTTCCTCTGTGTCTTCAAGTGTGACGTCCCTGTCGGACACTGGCTCGGCTCGGTGGTGTTTTAACACTTCTATGCTGTTGGACGTCCACTTGCAAAGGTGGAAGTTGGCTTCCTTGTGAATTTCCCTGACTTCTGTACTGATCTGTAGGGCTTCTTCTGTAGACCTGAAGCTCTGCAGGTAGTCATCCATATAATGGTTGTGGATGATGGCGTTGGCGGCGTTCGGATACTTGCTTCTATGTAGCTCAGCGTTGTGATTCTTCACGTACAGCGCCGTGCACGGTGAACTGGCTGCTCCGAAGATAACGGATTTCATACGGTACTCGGTCGGCGGTCCCTCCCGCCGGTGTGGTCGCCAGAGGAACCGGAGCGCGTCTCTGTCTTCGGAGTTTATCTGTATACGCAGAAACATCTCCTGGATGTCCGCTGCCACGGCGATGGTGTACTGCCTGAAGCGCATGAGCACTCCGGGCAAGGACTGTAGCAGGTCTGGCCCTGATAAGAGAAGGTCGTTGAGGGCAACTCCTTTGGTACGGGCAGCTGCGTCAAATACAGGGCGTACCTTGCCTGGCTTCGCTGGATGTAGAACAGGGAAGTGCGGCAGGTACCAGGTCTTGTTCTCGGTTATTTCTGTGGTTGCTTCCTCGGCGTAGCCTTTTTCTATTAGCTGCTTCATCTGTTTTTCGTAAGCCAGCCTGAGGTCTGTATTCCTATCTATTTTTCTTTCTGTACTGTGTAGTCTTAATACTGCCTGGTCGTAGTTGTTAGGCAGGCTAACTTTATCTGTTTTCCATAGGAGCGCAGTGCTGTAGCCTCCTTCAGAAAGTTTTACTGTATTTTCTCGAAGTATGCGGAGTGCGCGCTCGTCGGGGTCGGCGCGCGTTGGTCGAGGTGTCACTCCGAGAGACTCCATAGCGAAGTGCTTTTTGACTGCTTCATCTATGCGATCTTCGGTTTCTGTAGAACGGTAGAGGTGGTGGACGACATGCCCTAGGCTTCTAGTGGATGAGCCGTGGAGCACCCACCCGAGCGGTGTCTTCGAGGCCACCGGCAGGTTAGAAGGCCCGCGGCGAACCTCTTCGGCGATAAGCAGCTCCCAATTGTCCTGGCCTATCAGTATGGTAGGCCGGGCATCACTATATTTCACTATTTCGAGGTCTCTTAGATGACGCGCTTTGGCTAGATCGTGTTCACTAATTGTCTGCGCGGCTAACTTTAAGTTTTTGACTGTTCTTCCCTGCATTCGAAATTCCTGTTCCTGGCCGCGCAGCTGTAGTGTGACTCTTCGCGAGTGGGTGCTTGATAAGGAGCCGGCTATCGCATCTATACTCAGCGGTTCAACCGGTCCTCTTGCGCCCACGCGTCGCGCTAGCTCTTCATCTACTAGCGTCACCGTTGATCCGTCATCTAGGAGTGCGTAAGTTTGTTCCGTCTTCTTCGGACCGATAACTGTTATCGGGAGTATTTTTAAATAGCTCCTCGTCTGTCTATTTGTGCGAGCTGTAGCGACGGTCTGCGTCTCGGTCTCGCCTGTCGAAACGGCAACTATCTCCGTCTCTGTCTTACGCGCCGCGGTGAAATGCAACAAAGAGTGATGCGTACGTTTGCATCCGTTTACGTTGCAGTTGACCGGTTTGCATTCGTGCTTCCCTGTTCTATATCCAAGGCAGCGAAAACATAACCTGTGACGTTTGGCTAGGTTCCACCGCTCATCACTATTCTCGCGTTTGAACTTATCGCACTTAATCGCTGTGTTATGGCTCGTCTCGCTGCAAACCGGGCACTGTTTATCACTGTCACTTTTCTTTCTATTTTCACTGCACTCACCCTGATAGTAGGAGTGTTGCTGTCTGTTGCGTGGTGCGGCGCGATGCTGTTGCTGTGGCTGTAGGGCGCCGCCGATACTCGGTGGGTCGGCAAAGCGGCCGCAGGTCAGGGACTCACTCTTGACGAACTCGAACAGGGATAGCAGATCGGGTTCTCCGGTGGGGCGTTCGCGTGCGAAGTCGAACCATCTGTAGCGCAGCGACGGAGTGAGCTTTTCTGTGATGGCCTTGACTAGCACTGGGTTGTAGAGATAGTGTTCTAACTTCAAGGCCCGAAGTGTCGCTATGCTGTTCTTCACTTTGCACGCGAAGCTGACGATGTCCCTCGGCGTATCTGTGGGCCGTGGTAGGCTATGTAATCTTTCTACCTCGGCTAAAGCGATAGTTTCGGGGCGCCCGAAACTAATCGCGAGCTCTTCTATAATATCTTGCGGATTAGAGCAGCCTATGAGGATGCTGCTTACTGTTTCCTTCGCGGCGCCTTTCAGGGCGCGCCGAAGTCTTGCTGTGTTTTCTATATCCGTGAAGTATACGGCGGTTTCTTCGTAGCTTGCACGGAATGCGAGCCACTCAAGGTGCGAGCCCTGGAATACAGGCAGCTCGCCTATGTAGCGTGGCACGATGGATGGCATCGATACGGGTGCGGGTGCAGCTGGTACCGATGTGGGTGCAGGCGGCGCCGATGGCGCGCCGCGCGCAGGCTGTACTATGGCGGCTTCCACGTCGCCGAGGTTAAACGGTCTCTCGGTGCCCGACGCTGGCAGCGGCTTCGATATACTGGACGGAGGTGCCTCTTTCAGAAAGGCGGCTGTCTTGGAGAGGGGCGGCGCTCGTTCCTGATGCTGCAGCCACTCGTCCACCCGCTCTCTCCCGAGGGCTTCGGACGATGCTTCCGACGCGATGTCATCGTCGCTGTCTTCGGCTTCTATGGCAAGAAGTTTAGCTTGCTCCAGTGCAAGCTTCAACTTCGCGATCTTCTGTTGAGCGCGCGCGATGCGCTGCGCTTTACTGTACGATTTCTGTGACTGTTGCCTCCGAGTCTGCGCTGGTTGCTCCGATGGTGAGCCGGGCCGCGCGTCGTGACGGATCCCGGCTGGCTGCACCGAAGCTGACTGTTCTGTTGGCAGGATCTCTTCGGCTTCTGTTGTGACACGCACCTCAGCTTGACTGCGCGTGACTGGCATTCTGCTGTAGTCTATGTTCTATGTTCTGTTTCTTCACTGTAGATTCCCTCGTTGGAGCCAATCCGGCTCGAAGGACCAGATGTACGGGACGCGCTGAACCGTTTCTATTTTGGGTTCTCGGGGCGTCGTATCCGTATCGGTGTGGTCGTCTGTTGCTGTTGTTCTGTGCTGCGATGAGTGGACTGTATCGATGTGGGTTCGGTGAGGCTCCTCCGAAGAAAACTCCAGAATTTCGATGATAAATGCGGCGGTCTACTATTATGCGTAGTCGGTGAAAGCTGAGGTCGAAGTGTGTCTGTACTGAGAACAAGTGCTGTATTTATACTAACTGTGTAACGGGATAACGGTGTCTCACCCACGCCGTCTGGGAGCGAGACCCTTCCTATTGTTGGCCCTATCCATGGGCGCAGGTAATACGGTAATAAGAGCCGATATTGCCTGGCCACCCTAACCGTGTGAAGTGTACCTATTTTGTTCTTTATTGAAAATCAACACATACACTATTACAAATTACTATAAAATGGCTATTAATTGATGCTATACATACACAAAACACTAAAGCTATGAGACTATTTGCTAACACGGAATTTTGCTATAAAAACGATTAACTATATCTGTTAACAAGGTAATTTATCTATTCGAGATTTCGAGATTCAGCTATTAAACTATACGCTGCATCTATAAGACTCGCAATTACTTATCGCAGATTTTGCTGCCTAAACTATACTAAACTGAAGCTAATAAAGTTTGCTATCAAACTGTTTACGATTAACTTGTAACTATAAGAGCTTTAATGCAGATTTTACTATTAGACTATAATACACAACGTTATACTGTATGAACATGCTATTTTACATACAAAATATCAACATGGCATTATTGTGACTAAACTGCTTATATGCGGCATTTGCTATTTCTTTCTGTTTACCGTAATGACTGCAGCTGTGTCTAACGGCACACGATTTCGGGATCCTTTCATGATCCTTTTTACTGTAACTTTTAACTATCTATTTAGTATTCCCACGGCCGTCGCCTGCAATAAATGTGCAATGCCATTGTAGCCTAAAGGCGGTCCCGCTGCTTTCTATAAGAAACAAGACAATCCTAACTGTCTATATCTATTACACAATTGCTTTACTGTTTTAGGGCCGGTCTTTACATTTTTAAGCCCAGGCCCGTTGCTTTCTTTTTCCTATGAACTATCCTATAATTACTTATTCTAACTGTTGTTTCGGCCGTCGTGTACAGGTACGTTTCGTAGGACAGACTTATTGGGGCGAACGGCTACTGAACCCAACTAAGGAGGTGGTCCAAATGTTGAGAGACATTCGTGCGCTGATCCCAAAGTTTGATTTAACTACGTAGAATTTAGATGTTATTATTTTCACCCCAAAACGTCCCTGGTTAAACTTTATCGACACAAAAAGATGGCTTTACCATCTTATAAGTTCACGATACTAATCTGTAATGGTTCAGAATTTCACGCGGTCGGACCGATAGCACGGTACCTGGTTCGAGTCCTGCTCTTGCACAATTTTTGGTATCTTATTTCATCTTCTGAATTTAAAACATTTTTTTTATCCAAACTTGATAGAGTAACGTAACGTAATTTAACCACTCGTAAAGGGTACGACATCGTATTGATTGAATGCCGCGGCATCGAATCGGCTACGGATTGCAGACGCCTCGCTACGGATCGCGTTTGCTACAACTTATGACAGTTCTTCTTGTGAATCACAGCACGTTTGGCAGGGTTGATGGACTGTTCGTCAGCTATCCGTCCACCCTGTTAAACGGGATGTCATTCACAAAAAGAGTCAAAGGTTGGAGCAAACGCAATCCAAGGCGAGCCGTTTGCTATCCGATGCCCGGTCCCATGTCGAGGCGTTGTTGTTTGCGTAACGTGCTTCCGTATGGTTGACACCTGGTTAATGTCAATACGTTGCTGTTCCCATTAAGGGAGGATAGTTTTATTCTTTAGTGATAAGCTGATTTTCCTACCAGTTATCTTCTCCCTTATACCCCAAGTGCGTTTGACTGTCGCCGCTTTGAAAGCGTAGTGTTCCCAGAGTTTTCTTTATTTGTACTTATACAACTTTCCAACTAACTATATTTGAGTGAGTGACTTGTCGTGTATTCAGCGCTGGAACTCTTTCATATGGTATTGAGTAGTTGTGCATTATTTCGGAAACTTTTGTTGTTTAACCTCTGAAACTTTTGGGTGGTTGTAATGTATAGGTGTTTTATGGATTTGGTTGCCAAAGAGTTAGCGTTTCGAGGATAAGTTTATGTGAATAAAAGCATTGTAGTAATGTTTGGTGTACTCGTAGTCTTTTGCTTGGTAAATTGACGCAGCAACTTTACTTAAAAAAGTTAAAGTTAAAGTAAGGTGCACCATCTTACGTAAACTAAAACTCGTCATTTTGATTTTTTTTGTGCAGTATTCGACATCGATTTGCGTAAAAGTTTTAACAATATTTCGTGAACGTTTTCATCATCATCATCATCAAATTTAAGAGCTAAGCTCTTGTGGGTGGAGGTTCTTCCATAAAACTCCAAATTAAGGAAGACAGTGGGTTTCCCGCCTCTCAATACCCAGCCAAAAGCCTTTCCTGATTTTATTTATTTATACTTTATTGCACAACCAAAATTTGTACAAAAGGTGGACTTATGGCATATATGGCAAATATGGCATTCTCTACCAGTCATACCTGCTAAACTATATCTTCAGCATTCTGCCAGTTCTGATGTTGCTGCTACCTTTGCTACTACCCAACACCAGGGGAACGCTTATTTGACTGTTTTATAATCGAGAAATAAGCACTAAGTTCAAGTATGGAACGTCATTTCGTTTGAAGTATTGATTAGGACATTGTGAAAAGTGCTCAATAAGTATTGTACAAGCCAACTCATTAATTGCTATAAGATGAAACTATCGACAATTCGTTTAAAATATTTCCTAGCTCGTTCGGAATAGAAGTTTACTAGAACTTAAATCGTTATAGCTCAGAACTAAAATAGTAGAAGTAATAATAAATGCACGACTGGAAAATAACGAGCAACGGTGTCAGTTTGTTATATTTTATTTATTCCTTCGTCAGCTGTTGTATCGAGCATTTTGAACGAGCGAAGTAATTAACCTATTTACAGATAGAGTATCGCTAGAGTACTCTGTCTAGAGTCTGTGGATCTGGGGCATGCCACAAAATTGATTAAAGCAGTAGGCTTATAACAAAAACAACTCTTTTGTAAGCATCGAGGAGCGTAGAGCCATCTTGTAATGAGTACATCGACAGGCTTTTTAAAAGTTGTTTATTTATTTATTTAAACTTTATTGCACTGTGAATTGTACAATTGGCGGACTTAATGCCTTTGAGCATTCTCTACCAGTCAACCGCTTGGGAATGCAGAAAATTTAATCAGTGGCGGAACATTTGTACAAAGGTGGACTTAATGCTAAAGCATAGGTTTGTGAGTCAGTGTTACGTTTTTTTTCTTTCTGTTCAGATTTTCACTAAATCTAACACTAAAAAAACTAAAAACTGTTTCGTGGTCCCTGTAACTAGCTTCAGGCCTTCTTTGTAGGTGTTAGTTTTGATTTCAGTATGGGTCTTCTGTTCTTTACTATTTTGTGGCAAGAGGGTCAAATATCTTGACTAGAACTTGTCAATGACTAGGCTTGTTGGAGTAGGCTTCTAATTAAAATTTTCAGATAAGCATAAACAAGTGATTTCCAATTCTTTTCGATATACTTTAAAATGTATAGGCAGATCTTCCATGTTGATTTTATGAACTACTCACTGACTTAATAAAAATTCGTTTAGCGTTTTCATAATGTTAATTAAACACACTCAAAATTTCACTTTAAATATAAATGTAAATGCGAAATAAAATACAGTTAATTTGTAATTAAATTTACTATCAATAAATATTGTCTACTTATCGCTACTATTTACTATATCAAAGTGTAAATAAAAAATAAAAACAATAATTACAGCATATCAGATTTCCACCAGCATGAAATTAAACAATTACAATAAATAATATTTAAATAACTGGCAATGATATAAACCCTTTATTGATATTTTAAATTGGAAACCTTATCGTTGAATAAAGGCTTACGGATTGACTAATGGCAGTTGAGAGCAGTATTTACATCTACTATTATAAAAATAAGTCGGGTTTTTCTTCCTGTCGCTATAAATCCAGAACGCACGCACCGATTTCCACGGTTTTGCATTTGTTGGAAAGGTCTCGGGCTCCGTTAGGTTTATAGCAAAGAATTATTCATAAAACGGGGCCGGGGCGGGACGGGGCTGGGGGCGAAACGAAGTTCGCTGGGACCGCTAGTATTTGTATATATATTTCTCCTTAAACAGTCTTATTATTTAGCCTACTATGAAATATACGCCAAATTGTTTTGAGATACATCTACACCCGAGTCCATAGATTCAGATCCATAGTTCTTTAGTTTTTGATTGGCCGGTTTCCAGTCTGCCAAGGGAGTGAAAAGCGCCTTTCCTCTCTGAAATTAAAGAAAACACATTGATTAGTGATAATTGTGGAGTTACTTATAAAATGGAAGCATGTCGCCGCGCACCTAGACCTCCCGAATCAAATAAAAATGATCATTTCCTGAGAATACAGCGTACAGTAATCTACCGCTTAAAGACTACATTGATAAGCTTTCCAAGTTCAAAATGATATCTTTGCATTCCCGTCGGAACAGGTATGACCTTTTTTTTTTTTTTAAGGTGGAAACAATGCATTGAATTGCATACCCTCCGCTTGGCCGGACGGCTGTCTTCACAAAATAGTGCATTCGGCTATCGATACCCCAGATCTGTTGTCTTCACTCAACTTCAACACCTTGTACAGATCTCGAAACCCGAACATATTTGCGCTTCAGGTTTATAGAAACAACACCTCCTTTTTCAATCCCATAGTAAGGATGTGTCGTTCATACAACGAAATGGATCGCAGTGGTAGAGACATCGATCTTTTCAACGGCAACTTTCCGCGCTTTAAGAGAGCTGTCAGCGATATTTTTAAATATAAATGAGCGTTTTCGACCCCGTCCTTCAATATAATTGTTTAATGTATTCATAATTTTATTTTATGTTAAGATAATATTATTTTATAGTGTTGCATTATTTTATTTAATATTAAGCATGCTGTGTACGCTAATTTTGGATCTTTGTCTTGTTAAATAATGCTGTTTTTGATTTGTGGTTCTGGAATGACAACGATCTGTTTGTGTACCAATATTTAAATAAATAAATAAATAAAATCTGTATGCAGGCATTGCTAACATTTTTTTTTTATTGAAACACAATTCACATTAATGAAAATCATAAACTGAAGCTTCAGAAAATATTAGGTCAAACTTAAGATTTGCATTTTACTTTATTTCTAGAAATACTTTATAACAAGTATTTCTTGTTCAAAATTACATAAAACGTATTTTGAATTTCAATTCGTGTGGATTTGTGTTCTTTACAAGAGGTCCAAACAAAACAATATTGCCACTTATTATCTGAAAAGATACCACGAATCTCGTACAACCTGCTTTTGACCATAAGTACATTTTGTTGAGGCAAAAGGCCTTGTATTGGTTCTGTAGCACCACTCAACAGACAAATGGTACTCAAAAATCAAGATAACAACAAGTACCACTCCTGGTGGTATTGTGTACCACTTGTGGCCCCATTGTCCCATCGCTGGGACTAATTATTCGAATTTGGTACGTTAGAGAGGATTGTTGTTTAGACAGGCAGTCGAGGACGTTCAGCTGTGTAGATTAATTATTGAGTTTGTTAAGATGAGATGAGATGAAGAGACTTTAAAGAAGACATAACTTTGATGGAGTGAATTTTTACAGAGAGTTTTATTGATCCTGTTCAATTTATTTGTTACAACATTTTTTCCCTACGCTTGCAGCATTAAAATTATAACATACAATTTTAAGTTTTAACCGGTTGGGGACCCTGGCGTACGCCGGCGTACGCTGTCAAATTTGCCTGATTCTGGCCCGATAGGCCCAACCGTACGCCGGCGTACGGTCTCGCCTATGGAGTGTTTCAAACTCGTACTGTGGCGGTATTTTTGATCAGATCTTAGCCATGTTGACTTTTTTGAATAGATGAGACCGAATCCTATACAATTGACACCAAAAACAGCCGAAAAAAACAACTGTAAGGAGTATGGCACTTGGCAACAATAGTGACCATGGACAGTTAGGGGCTTGATACTTGACTCTCGAAATTTCAAGTGGTGATACTTGAAAATAAACATTCTACATATGCGTGTTTTTGTGTGTGGATTGAATGTTTGCGGTTCGTAGATGATTTTGGTTGAAAGATTATTTATATTACGTCATTTTTTTAGTACTTACGACAACAATAACAAATGTTGTCGTTATGGGCGGGTAGTTGTTTTATTATGGCCCATTATAAAATAACTACCCGCATTAAATTTTAATTTGTTTTGACACAAGTATAGGCATAACATTCAGTCACAATACCCTCTTTACAGATTTGTAATCGGTTGTCCTTCCAAGAAGTTACGTGTGTTTACGTAAGTGTAATCCGACACCACGCATGCGTGTGATGTCACGTGACATAAGACGGCGCAAATAAGTATATTTTTGTCATAAAGCCTAATATCTTTACATACAGATAGCGCCATCCACGAAGGCGCGCGCCACCTTTCGTTCTAATCGTTTTAAATACATGTGTGCATGTTTTTGTCAATATTTGATGATGCAATAATGAATATAATTATTACATATTTATTCAATGATATTAAAATATTTTCCACACACCCCGCACCCTGCGCTTTCCTTAATCAAAAATGAACGGCGCGCGCCTTCGTGGATGGCACTATCTATATTATAGTGCACAAGTGTGTGCGCAAACACAGGTTATATCTTAAGACGACTGCTTCGATTTCCACCATGTATAGCTAATAACCATAGCTATCGGTTCACACGTTTAGGAACTACGATACCACGGACAGACACACAAACACAGACAGACAGACTTAAACATATACAGATATAGCAGTCAAACTTATTACACCCCCTCTTTTTGCGTCGGGGATTGAAAAAAAAAATCGATCTCAGCTGTCAATTTGGTCTATCTAATTACAAATCTGATTAAAGAAAATAGTGGAATTGTCTCGGACCCCGAAACGAAATTTATCAGCAAGATAAAAGTTAAATCCTGGTGATTTTTGATAACTTAATACTTACATATCCACGATAAAAGGCCCAAGCTACTCCTGCAGGGAAGAAAATGATGGTTGAGAGTCCAACAGCCCATCCTAGGAGATCAGCGAGCAGAGGAAACTGATAGTCTCCGTACGATGGAGGCAACCAGTTGGTCAGAATGAAAATCAGGATGGCCTGCAGAATAGAACGGATGATCACATTTGACATTTTTTAAAATTCAGTTTTAAAGGTTTTTTTTAAATCCAGTTTAATGGCTTTGGAATCTGGTCCATGGAGCCAATTCTGCGGTTTTCTAAGTTGTTTCTATGTGTAAAGTTTTAAAGGTTATCAAGTGCAAGCATGTACTTTTATAGGGATTGCAACGTATCGTATTCCACGTTTCATAAAAGCACAGTTACTGTTTCTTTTTTATCATACAAACGCCATGCCAATGGGAAAATTATTTGTTTTTGCAACTTCTGGTACTTGGGGTTTGAACTCTACAAAACCTAAACCCATCTTTGAAAACATATTTTTTTACATTATTATGTTAAAACAAGAAAGAACATAGCCGAACCATTTCAAAATTAATTATTTCGTCCCATTACTGCAATCTTATTCATTTTGAATTGGTCGGTTAATATCCAATATATACTAATATTATGAAGCTGAAGAGTTTTTTCTTTGAACGCGCTTATCTCAGGAACTACTGGACCGATTTAAAAGTAAATTGTTGTGTTAGATAGCTGATTTATCGGGAAAGGCTGTAGGTTAAAACATTATGTTGCGACGGGAGGGGGAGGGAGCAAACTCAAAACGAGCGGACGCAGTCGCGGGGGACCGCTAGTCTTGGATAAACTAAGATTCCCCTGTTCCATAAAGGCGATTATGTTGAAAAAAAAAAAAAACAGTATAATTAGTAAATAAGTAAGTATTCTGCAATACGTAATTTCAATAACGTGATAATAGCGATTAAGTGTGCCTACACTACTGTATTGATAACGATACTCGAACGATTATTATAATCTTATTTTATCTTTTGATCGTATGACACATTCAGTGCGTTATTAAAAATCACCAACACATCGATATCATAATATTATTTATTATTTAAAAACCATTAAAACCGAAAGAACTCTCTTTAAACGTAATAAAATTTCTTATCAAATCAAAAGGTCATGGTTGTTGATGTGTAAGGTACCAATGGTGTCAACCAAATATCGTTATTTCTCACAGTGCCCAAAATATAGTGTATATAAGTGCCCCAGCAGTGGGTCTTTATGCAGAAATAAATGACTTTTCTGACTTTTATGTAACTGGTCAGAATCAATAGCTCAACAACTTTTTACTAGAAACATGGGTAACGAAATATGCCAAGAAATTTTGACTTTCCATAGAACTCAAACTATTATGGGTAGTAAACCTTTTTTTTTAATATTTTACGGAGAAAGTTGATTAGTTATTGATTCCGAGCAGCTCCCTTTATTTCTGACAGGTAATTTTAAAACACCTTGTGTAAGGCTCTGTTACACCACATTACTTTAGCGATAATATAATATGAAGTTACAGTTTGTAAGATAATGCAATCAAGCGAGGCTGTCTTTCAATTAAATACTTACAAAGCTGGCCACAGGTAAGATGACGGTCCAGACAGACATCCAATAGAACCTCAGGAACCGGTTGAATTTCATGTTCATGTCAGCCAGATCGTCCATGGCCCGCCTTATTCCGTAGCTCCATGATACTGCAGTGCACTATTTGTCAGAGGTTCGGTAATTAATATGGATCTGACGGACAATCCGAAATGCAGGGACGCGTATTTGCTATGACTAGGGTTAAGCTTGCTCTGAACTGATGTATGGTTTGTAACGTTAAAATATAACAAGGTAGATTTTTTGCAATGCTTATGTATTTATTGATTTTTTATGTTGAGTATCATTATTATGACTTATATAATGCTAAAGTCCAAATTAAGCCCAGAAAATTGATATGTATCATAATAATAATATTACTTATAAATTCAATTTTAAAATAATTAAGTCTTAAGCAAGCTTATTTCAGATTACAAGTTACTGGTGATAAACTCTTCATGTTTCTTTATTTTTATTTATAACATAAGCTCAGAGTTTCTAAGTATGCTTCCTGGGCAAGAAGATAAATTAACAAGAGCTTTGGGTACAATGTCAATTTAAGGGGGATTTTTTTAATTCTAAATTCCTTTGTTGTTGCTTTTGTTACCTATAGTATTTATACAAATACCTAAGTACAAAAATGACAATCCTATACTTTAAATGATAATGAACAATATTTTCTAGAGTTTTAAAAGTGGATAATGTTGGTTCTTACCTGAGCAATACCAATAAGTAAAATAGCCCACGAAGCAGTGTTCCATTCCAACAGGGCGAATAGATATATGCCACCGCTGAAGCACATGGGCAGACCAAGGAGGAAACAGGAGAAACACGTAAACGCGGTTACCTGTAAAAAAAGAAAAACACTATGTATTTAAAGTGAGTGATTAAAGACTAATCTGGGCCCCTATTTTTGAATCACTCGCTTGGATATGGCGTGTGATTTTCGTTCGAAAACACATAAAAAATCAACGAAAAACACTCAAAATCAAGACGTGAGTACTCACAAAATTGAGCAATGATTTTTCAAATCCTTTTTGTGTAGATTACAACTGGTTTTCATTCCAAAATTCGACTTTAATCATTGAATATCACTCTCCATCTTGACGCAAGTGATTTAAAAATAGGGCCCCTAAATTGATGAATCTGAGATAATTTGAGTTGAGCAATAATAGTTGATTATCAAAATATTAAGTGAAACTGGTATTTTTAGAAATTTAACTTTCAACTGCCATTTTTTCGTTCATGTATGTCGTAATTTATTTATTTAATTTAATTTATTTAAAGACTTTATTGAAAAAATCATGGTGTACAAAGGTGGACTTAATGCTAAAAGCATTCTCTGCCAGTCAAACCTTTAGATCATGCAGAGAGATGTCAATGGGTGCGTTATGTTATTATTATTAAAAAATGTTTAATTTTATTGATTTCATGAATGTCTTACCATCCAATAATTCTTCCGCAGGTGCGGCCACTGGTCCACAATAGTCGTGTTTATAGATTCGATGCCGGCAAATTGACAGCCGATACCGAGAATAAACAGCATTATGAAGAACAAAATCGACCACAGCTGCGGTATCGGCATTTGAAGTAACGCTTCTGGGTACACGATGAATGCCAATCCTGGACCATCTGTAGCTACATCTGTGAACAAAAAAGAGTAGTAGTACGTATGTAGTTAAAAGTGGAGTGTGATTTAAGAGATGGCGCTGCTTGGTTGTTATATCACAATCACTTAGCGTGGACCCACCTAAGGCTAAAGAACAGCTGTGGTCAGATAAGTTCGCCCCCAACAACCCATAAATCTCCATAGCTGAGAAGCTATCGCCGGGTCACAATCTTCCCTGGCCCATTTGGAAGGCGTTGAACAAACTTCGTTCAGGTGTAGGCAGGTGCAATGAACTCAGGAAAAGGTGGGGCTTCACTGAGGACGACACGTGCGAGTGTGGCGCCTTACAATCTATGCCACACTTTTAATGTCATGCCCTACCTCTCCTGCCACCTGCACGACAGAGGACCTTTACAACGCCAACCAGAAGGCCATCGATGTTGCCACTTTTTGGGCGCAGAAAGTTTAATTGCCATTGACTCGAAAAGAAGAAGAAGAAGAAGAATAAGTGCATCCGTACATTTGCAAGTAAACTTTATAATGTTTTAATAATCTTTATCGCTATACTCTTTCCTTTTCAATCACGCCCCTATTACTTAATTTGCACCGCCTTTATCGGACCTATGGTTAACTGCTAGGGACTGCTTTTGGCATTACATCTAGTCTAAGTAAGCTAATATGTTTTGGTACATAAAAATAAAATTAGAAAAACAAGTATTGAAGCTAAAAGAAGATAAATTCTTAAACACTGGTCTAGAGAATATGATGGGATTAACGTAAAAATTGAATGTCCATTAAATTCAATGCAATAGCTGATTGAGACAGTTCCATATTTATACTGTGTATTGAACTGTATTAATGTGTTTTTGTGCACTGTATTACTGTGTTTTTGTCTCACGTCCTATACTTACCGTAAAATTAAAGGAAGTCTTTAATAAGCATAAGCACTAGATAAAAAATATTGTATATTACGCAGTTGATTTTATAAATAAAATAAAATAAAACTGATGAAATAAAATAAAAATATTAATGAATCTCTCCTGCACTATATTTATTCGTTATGTAATAGATATTTCCGTCTGTAAAACATACGGATGTGACTGTGCATGCCCACCAAAAGCCAGCCGATACTTTTCAATTACACATAGTTCTTGGTCCGAAGCGAAAAAAACGGCACGTTATTTTTATGAAGCCAGCGAATAGGTTCGGCGAATTGTTTGGCACGTAACGTATGGATAACAGCGCGTCAAACTTTGGTATCTTATTCATTTGTAATTTGGGTTATTTTTCAATAAAAATGGTGTAGTTTTACATGCTAGCAAATGTACAATTCCCATATGGTTTGTACTGCAACGATTGCCTGTTTGAATCCCGCTTTTGAGATAATGGATTGATTGAACAATAAATATTACAGCGGTACTGTTCGCAAACGTTACGAGATTGGCTGCCGTGTTCAGAAGAATCGAATAATCCCAATATTAATCGGAAATAATCGAGATATCGAATGTTTTCGAAAGGTTTATTGGATGGAATTTTTGTGTCCATCTTTATGAAGCTACTAAACTCTTTTCCATTAATGGTTTTTATTGATGTAAGCCGCTCAAGCTTTTTAATAAGAGTCACATTTTTAAAAGTATCATACTAATCGTATTCATCATAAGAGCTTATAGGTATGTCAGGTATATATTCAAAATCAAAATTTATAACTTTTTATTGACACAATTTTTTTATGTAACTCGTTCTCGAATCCTAAACCAAATTTTAAACATTTGGCATCGATAATTTCAATTTTCTGCCACAGTTTTTAAGTGCCACTTGGTTGTTCTACAGATAAAACTATCAACCCACATATTTCGATGTAAGGTATCAACATGTCACAATTAATTACTGTCTAAACATAGATAAAATGTTATTTATCCCTGATAGGAGATTCATAATGAAACTATATTGAGTTGTTATGATGAAACATTGGCAATACTCTTGATACACATATCATTGCCCCTATAGTAATAATATAGATAGCTATCGGGAACATCGTATTATGGAGGCTTAATTACATGTTTTTATGGAAAATTTCGTTGGCATGTTAAATTAGTATAGCATATCCATAATTATCAAATTACTAGCTGACCCACTGAAACACACCGAATCACCGAATAATCACAAAAACTTACATAATATCTGTTTCAGGAATTTATGAATTTAAAAAAATATTATAGAATTTTATTATACTGTTGGTTTTCTTAATACATTGAATTGTAACGTTTACCAAGCACAAATAATCATAACTTCGTTTGTCCTATTAAGATAGGTAAACAAAACTCGAAAGCTTACGATACGACGATTTAAACTTAATTTTTGTGACACTAATGGACCACAAAAACTAAACTAACCTAACATACAAAGTGTGAACCAAAAAAAGAAACAATTTAAGTAGCGAACCTCGTGAGTACATTTAAGGTAGGTGACCCAAATAAAGCCTATGTCCAAATAAGGCCTATTTTTTTAATTTACCGCTTCAAGATTTCGAATGGCCGCCAATGATTGTAGAAGTGTGCGTATACATTAACTAACGCACACAAGCACAGCAAGCGCCCCGTGTCGCGAGCGTGTTGGAACCTACAGTCGAAAACAACCACGGCGCGGAGCGCACGCCTGTTTTTATAAAATTCTGGCAGAGAAATTAGTAAGTATTATCATTTTTATTCGTACACGGTGTGCTGTGTTTTGTCTATAGGATATTTATACGTTTAGCTATCTCATCACATAAGTGAAATAGGTGTAATATCAGTGTGTTTCATATAATTGCTCTTTTGTTTACTCGTGTGCCATACCTTAATAAAGCCTATCAAAAAATTGTATAGGCCTTATTAGGACAATGGTTTATGTCAGTAAGAAATGTATCACAGAGAAATCGTAAATCCTTGTTTCTAGTAAAATCTAGGAAAATGGATCAACAGATTCTACAACAGAGAAGAAAAGGGCTCAATGGGCTTTTAAACATATGGAAAACGCTGATAAAATGAATAAACCCCTTTCTAAAGGGGTATATTATCTGCATACTCTGCTGCAGCCAGATTCAATATTCCAAGAAGAACAAAAGTTGATGATATTCGGAAATATCTTACTTGTGACGTTTGGTATCATGAGTTGTATGATGGACTCACATAATAATAAAATATTTTACTGCTCACCAGATTGTTCCAAAGAAAAGATGAAAAGGGCTGATTACATAATATTTTTACATGATGTGAAACTCGTTATGCTGATCTTTAATGTCCAAAAGTAATTAATAGGATCTCATTAGATTTACAAAAGCATTGACAACATTTTGTATTAATTAAGAAGTTGAATGCTTACTGGTTTTTATTAGGGCTTTATTAAGACATAGGGTTCTCAATAAGGCCAAAGTGTCATTTTAGTTATTTGTATTCACAAAAGTCCGATTTTTGTTTCTAAAGCAATTTTTTTTCATTTATTACAAAGTTTAGTAAATAAACATAAGTATTTCAAATTACCCGTGCATTTGTACTATAAACCTGCTAGTTAGGTGGCAAACAAATTAAGGTAGGCTTTATTTGGTGACCTTACCTTACTCTAAGCTAGTGGACATTGCTAACATGCTTGGTGCTTGGCACATAGTTTATTTACAAACACGAGTCGTATATGTATAAAGGCTAACTCACATAGAGAAAAGAGAAAGATAAGGAGACATGTTTCGGCCCTTTCAGTGCACATTTATGTTTTTTTTTACACTGTTTAAGTATTTGACGTTCAAGTGTCATTTCATGACCTAAATTGGAATAAAGATTTTGAATTTGAATTTTTGAATTTTAAAGTACCTTTTGAATTTGGTTTCAAAACAAGTAAAATACAAGAATTTGGCCTACAAGACTGGTTTTTATTTAGTTTAAAAAAAAAAAAACAACTCACCATCAACACTGACTCCCATTTGCAGCGCTTGAAAGCCAAGCACGGAGAAGACAGCGAATCCCGCGTAGATGGACGTTCCGAAATTGGCCAGGGTGACGAAGACCGCGTCAAAATGGCAGTTATTCGTGTAGTTGTTATACGACGCGAGCGTGATCAGCGACCCGCAAGCTACGCCGAATGAGTAGAAGATCTAAAGACAAAAAATATGTGGAAAAATAAAACATGATATTTACTTCGTGGCATCATAAATGAGGTGAGATTCGTCCCAAAATGTCTGGGTTTTTATGATAATAAGTTTAGGCGGCGAGGTGCTCGTAGCGCAGTGGTGGCAGTGTTTGGATGGGTGACCATTCCGACCATTTAAGTGACGTATATCACGAGCATCTCCGTGCTTCGGAAGGCACGTTAAGCAGTTGGTCCCGGCTTATATCGGTTGATATAGTCGTTAAGCCTAGTCAGAGGCCCTATGGGCGGCTTAATAAAATCTGACAGCAAGGTTGGTCGCTTGCCTTGCAAACACTCCTCCGCCAATCCGCACTGAGCCCGCGTGGTGGAGTATGGCTCATACTACCTCATATTTGTGGTAAGGCCTTTGCCCAGCAGTGGGATGATTACAGGCTAACTTTACTTACTTTTTTTTAAAGTTTAGGCGGGTGAAGTGTCAAATGAAGCGTTGTTAAGTCCTGGTAGAATCTACAGCTTGGGCTCGAAATAAAAGCCTGACCATTTAAACCCTAAACCACTGACCAATTTAAACATAAATGTCAGAATGACATTATTTCAACTTTGGATTATACTTTCCTATTTGGTTTTTAAGCTTTAGACCTAGTTTAAGCCTGGTACTATATTATTTGGAATGAAGGGGTAACGGTTTATGTCAAACTTGGTAGAATGCTGAGTTGTTAAGGAACTTCTGCACTCATTTGTAACTGATATGTTTTTGGACCGTTAATTTCTCTGATGAAAAACCAAACATAAACAAACAAAATAGGATGGCGAACGTAGTAGTATGTGGATACGTATCACATGCTATCGGATACGAATGAATAGCTTTGACAGCTGGCAGCTGTAAAAGAGATACACTTAATATTTTGAATTCGTTGCCAACGTAACGTACATTTTGTGTCCTCAGAGGGGCATAAGGTTTGATAAATTTCAATTTACATTCGTATTTTGATGCTCAAACATTCTTTTATTTTTAAATAAGTATAACGAACAGCGTTTTTTAAATAAATATTATTCTAACAAATAAATTAATCTAGAAATTGCATCGAAATTGCAATGAAGATTCAATAATTATTCAGCAAAATATTTACAACAGTTGCTTTGCAATAAATATCGTTTCACCTGTACGAGTGGCTTTACCTCGTTAATTCTCTTGCATTATACTGATTAACACCGAAGCAATGGTATTCGATAATGAATAAAAAAACATAGATTACACCTTCAAACTCCAATATATTAAGCCCTAAGTAACAGACCAATGAATCAATCTAATTCCTCTAGCTTAAAATATAATATCCTTTCTTACTTAGAGTTTATTCTCAAGTTGTTGCCATATTCTTTTTAAGACTTAATCGACTTTAATTAAGTTAATTGGTTTTGTAGCAAGAGTATTTTTACAGTGAATTAACTTCTAATGGAAAGTTGTTGGAAGTTACCAGTAAATGGTGTATCATAATCTTTCAAATTCCTGGACCAGATAAACGCAATGGACCGAGATAATTTTATTAATCACTCCAGAGGCTGCTTCACTACAATTGATACAAAAGAGGAGACAGTAACGCAACTCTGTACAAATTTACATTTATGTAGATGTTAAGTATTTAATAAATTGATGATAACATAACCGTTACCTGCTACCGCTTAAAAGTACAATTATTGAGTACCTATTATAGGGAGACCGCGAAATTGGGACCTCGCCTGCGGGGCACAGGGGTGCGGGGGAGACGAAAGCGCGGTTAGTGAGCGGTGCGGGCGGGTGATTTTGCGCCGCCCGCATCCCTCGCACGACCCGCTATCGCCTCCCTCCGCGCTCCTGTGCCCCGCAGGCGAAGTCTCAATGAAGCGGTTTATCTATAAAATACCTGCACAGATGATGATGATTCAGAAATAATACAATACATTACCGACACAAGAAGTATGACATAGCTTAACTAACAACGTTCACTAAAAACGTTTTATCAACTGTCAAACCCCTAATCTTCCATAGATTTAGTATGGAAATTGGAAACTATGATGTCTCATTCATACAAGGTACAAATGACTCACTTTTTTACTCGCAAAGCATTAAATGGAAAGAGGTAACTCGCTTTACATCACGGGGCTTGGTCGATGGAAAGAGTTTTGTTAACATTATGCCGGGGTTTGGTCAATAGAGTTTTGTTAACCTAACATGATCGTACTACTGTTTTACAAATAGCAGCACTGTGTTGCTTATTTATTTAGACACGGATGGAGACAAGATTGTTTCGGCGGGTCAATCTATCTCGATAGATTGATGGCTGTTCTACGGATGTTGCTACTTAATTAAGTTGCAGCTTTGTTTTTTCAAGATTTATAGCTTAGCTGGTGGTTACTCGTTAATCTTCATCTCACAAAATAAGAAAGTTACGATCATGACCTGAGTAAATTCAAAATATAGTAAGATTTGTAAGATTCGATGCAAAAATAATTCCCCTTATTTTTGTTCCACCTGGCCGAGACAAAGTCACAAGTAGCTATAATATGTAGTATCGGATAATTTGATTCAGATGTTTTGTGATTGTAATTGCAAAACTTTTAAGTTTTGCCTTGCATATATATTTACTGCAGTGGTATGCAAAAAATATAAGTACCTACCTTAGTTTTTAGTATTACTTTGCAGAGAAGTCCGAAAAAGACATTGAAAAAAGTACATGTTTTTTTTTTTAAATAAAGTAGAAAAGAAAAATACGTAAGGAATTAAATGTAACTATGCATTTATCTTTCAGAACAATTTCTTGCGTGCGTCTAAGTTCTAAGAAATTTATTTCCCAAGTCCCTTCACGTAAAATGTTTCTTCATTGAAATCCTTTTGGATCAGTCTTCTTTCCCCGTTATATTTTTTTCCGGCTTAGAAAAGCAGATTCTGTTGCTACAAATGTTTTTTTCCGTTCGATCATATTGTTAACAATAATCAATTTAACTTATATTAGGTGTGTCTCTATGCTCCTTGACGCTGTGTCAGAATTGACAACACTTATTCTATCGCTGAGGTTGTTGTAAGAGTAATTTTTGTAATGCTTCTATTAAGTTAAGCTGTCAATAACTTTAGCAGCATCCTGGAATGTCCTGGTTTGGGAACAAAGAAGCACTCGTTGTTCCCATTTCATTTTTTTTATTAATTTAATGAATCCTGTGGCCAATAATGATATTGATGATGAAAATAACTCACCTGTGAAGCAGCATCTCCCCACACCCTGGCCTCGAGCAAGGTACTCCAATCTGGTGACAGATAGAACAGGATCCCTTCGCCAGCACCCTCTAGCGTCACACCGCGAATCAGTAATGCTGTCAACATGACGTATGGAAATAGCGCCGTGAAATATACCACTTTGCCCGCTGATTTGACGCCCTGGTGACAAGGGAGTGAGAGTTAGATGGAAATAATTATTGAATATACTATTTTAATGAAAAAAATCTTTAAATGAGTTGAAAGAATGATTTTCGAGTATCAAAAATATAAATAAAATACATTATGATAATGGATTACTCGTAAAATATCAAAACATCATCATTAAACTATAAATTTAACAAAAAAATGATATCCAAATCAGTGAAATGTTTCAGCACCTTGAAAGTAAGTTACCAGTTTAAAAATAGCATTAAACATTCTAATCAGTTATAAACACGTTTATATCTTAACTGATTAAATACTTACTTTTATGACGCAGAAGAATGCAATAAGCCACGATAGAAACAAGGTTCCCACCAAGTGCCACTGGATCGAACCCCAGTTTGACCACGTTGCATCTCCTAGGCCTAGCACACGTTGACTGAAAAAGAAGAAACATATGATAAATCTTCTAAACATGTAAAATTTCCTACTTTCTATTGTATTGTCCTTTTTATCTTAAAAATGTGAAAGTTCGTGAGGATGGATGTGTAGATATATGTTTGTCACTCCTTTAGGCAATAACTACGAGATAGATAAAAGGAAGCTATAGCTTATAGGATAATAAAACATGACGACATTTTTTGAGATGCGACTTTTATTTGGTTTAAACCGCGGGGAATCACTAGCTTACAATATTTCCTTTCAACGGACTCTAGCGATGTCTGAGTGTCTGAAAGTAGCAGATATTTGTCTGGATAGGGAAGGATACTGGGTTCGATTTCCTGCCTAAACTTATTGAAATTTAATTGAGCATATCTTCAAGAAGTTTGGCGGCATTTTTTGTATTCTAGCTGTGTAGTACTCGTAGCAATTAAGATAGTAGTTTAAAAAATACCTATTTAAATTATTTGCACAAAATACTTATACCTACTTTATAGTAATTAATATTCCATTATCTATTAATCTCAATAATCATTATACGCTGTCAATTTCGGATTAACAATAATTATTCACGAAGCGTGCGTAATACACGCGACTTATTTATTATCTTGAGTTCCATAAAACCGCGATAATATTTTTATCTTAAAATATCCACTCACACTTGCTTGCCTGATAAAGAAAGGTAAATGTTATCGATAAGTTTTTAATTGCAACTGTAGAAGGGTAACATTAAGTACATGTTAATTGGTTTGTTTTTAATTGTTGAAAACATTTTTATTCTTCGTCAGTCATAATTTATCTTATGGATGATCGCGTTGATATCAAATTGCAATACTTCCGTCAAGTTCTCTATTTCAAACAATAACATTATTCATAGTAAATACCAGTGAATAATTAATTAACAATTATGTTTTATCCTTGCGACGTTTGCCTTTCCTGTTGAGTGAATACCATAGAGGATCCTAGGCTTTTACGTGTCATATCGAAAGACGAAAATAAATTAGGAACGAGCTGACACATTATGACGCGCTTTTACTTAAATAACTATAATATATCGATTAAAATTATTTTAGATATTTTAACAGGCTTTATGCGGCTTTAAACTTCGAATCAATTGTTCTTGTACGGCTGTACTCGTGGCTTCTCAGGCAATCATATTTATTTATTTGATTTCTCATGTCTGTATTGTTGTGTGTCAAATAAATGTTTCTTTCTTTCTTCCTTTCTATTTGATGAATGTTTTATTGATGAATAATTTTAAATTAATTCTTCTCTACTATATTATTATACTCTAGATATCTATTTGCTTTTAGTTATGCAAACGTCAAAATAAGAATACACTTTTAAAAAGTGCATACTCTTACTTGAAATATTGTTCCGAAGCTAGTGTCCTAGTAACATTGGTGTACCAAGGGACCACTTTTACACCGTCCAAGCAGTGCGTAGCGTTCATAGGTTGGAAGTTATTCCTCATACATATCTCCCCAATCGACGTACAATTTCTTTTGTAGTACGTCATCGTCTCGATTCCAGTAAAGTTTCGAGACCTGCATTCTTTGTCGTATGAGCCACTGTAACAATCTGAAATAAGATAGAGTTATAAGGTCGCTGTGTAAAGTAACATCACTCTTACTTCATTTAATTAATGAAATAGTGCTGCTCCATTAAATTTGACAAATGAAGGTTTGACTCACGGATAGACAAAACTGTTTTTACCACGAGCATGTCAATTAAAAAATACATTGTTTATGAACATCCACATTGTGTCCATTGTAACTAAACAACTTTCTCCTGAAAACATGGGTCAAAATATGGCAAAAACATCGACTCTATATAAAAATCTGATTGTTACGTAACCGATATAGGATAGGAATGATGATGTTTCTAGGAGAGAGTTGATTAGTTACAACGTGTATATACAAACCCTGATTCATTTGGCGATTATTTACAATTTAACAATACATTGTGGTTGAAAATCCTGACCCAGACTTATCGACGGTCAGTAAATGTAATAAGCAATGTATAGGTAAAGCGCTTCATTGAGACTTCGCCTGCGGGGTACAGGGGCGTAGGGGGAAGCGATAGTGGGTCGCACGCGGGGTGCGGGCGGCGCGGCAACACCCGCCCGCGCCGCTCACTAACCGCGATCTCGTCTCCCCCCGCACCCCGCCGCCCCGCAGGCGAGGTCTCAATTCCGCGGTCAATGTATAATAGTTTAGTTCCTCACGGATAATTATGCTTATCAACATTCTTTTGTTTACGCGACCGCCGGCGTCCTATCAACCCGTTAGGGAGTGAATTTCAACAGGTCCCTAAAAATCTTCATTCCGTGGCTTTTTTTATCTTTAGCTTTTTTAAAAAACAAAGTCGCGTTTATTAAAGTACTAGATAATGTAAGTATTATTGCCCAATATCTAGCAAATAACTTAAAAAACTAACGAGATATACAAGATTGAAAATTTGGTGCCACGGCGATTAAAACTGCGTGCACGGCGATGAAACAAGCGTCCACGGCAATGAAAGAACTGTGCCACGGGAATGAAGGAATCAATCCACGGCAATGAAAAACCTAATATCTTTACCTTATAAGTAATTTTGATACTTTCATATTATTTGCCAATTTTGGTAAATGTTGATGATGAATGATGTTTTACTTTACTTTGTAAAAAATATCAGTTGTAAATATATTGTATGGAAGGTTAAAATGGTTTTGTACCGTAAAAAACGTATCTCTCCTCATTTCAAAAAGTTAGAACCATGCTTAGAACCCAATTATGGTATTAACCGTTCAATTCATTAAAAAAAAAACGCCTTCAAAAAACTGACTAAAAAGCTTAAAATAACGCATTCGTCTTCTTTTCAGAAGAAACAAATTCTTTTGGAGTCGGTGCATGATGTCAAGCTTACGTACACCGACAGTCTACACACATGCACCGACTCCAAAAGAATTTGTTTCTTCTAAATATGAGACGAATACGTTATTTCAAGCTTTTTATCCAGCTTTTTAAGAGCGGTTTCATTTTTAAATTTATTTTTTATTTCATGATTTTAGTTATTTACCCATATCTCAAACACTACTGGACCGATTTTGATAAAACTTACACTGTACCTTAAGCGAAAATATACTTGATTTAACTAAAATAGAATCATTGCGCTATGACTTCTCGTTTTCAAGAAATCCGTGGACAAACATACAAATATACAAACATACATACACTTACGAAGTTTTGCACACGTGTTTGGAAGCCTTAAGAGATCAACATACTCGCCGCTATTTCCGCATTGGCTAAATAGGTGCGACGACGCATTCCCCTAGTGGGAACAATCATGCGCGATAGCCAGATTACTAAAAGTGTAATTTATAGGATTTGTATCTTTTAATGTCTCAGTGCACGTACAAGATCGTAGGTGGAGGCCGATTTGCCACATGTTTTTCAAAATTCAAAATTCAAAATCTTTATTTCAATTTAGGTCATGAAATGACACTTATGAACGTCAAAATATACAGTGAAAAAAATAAAAATAAATGTGCCCTGAAAGGGCCGAAACATGTCTCCTTATCTTTTGGGCCCTACCAGCGCTTCGAGACAGAACACAGACAATTAGGCAAGTGCTGAGAAGAAACGCCGGAACAAACTCAGTCACCACTAGCTGCCGTAAAATCAAAATCATCAAAGGTAAGTACATCAGTCGGTGCAGGCTGGACGGACCACACATTCGTGTCGTTTAGATAGTCTTGAACCTTATAATAGCCTTTAGACATAAGCGTGTTTTTAACGTGTTTCTTAAATTTATCAACCGGCAATTCGACAAGATTGTGTGGTATATTATTAAAGAATTTTATACAATTTCCCATAAACGAATTACTAGTTTTAACTAATCTGAAGTTAGGAACGACAAGCTTGTATTTATTTCTTGTGTTATATGGGTGTATGTCGCTTTTCTTCATGAAATTATCTAAATTTTTACGGACGTACATTATATTATCAAAAATGTATTGAGAAGCCACAGTTAATATGTTGATATTCTTAAAGACCTCTCTCAGGGAGTCACGAGGACTAAGTTTATAAATAGCACGAATGGCTCTTTTCTGCAAAATAAATATGGTTTCAATGTCTGTAGCAGAACCCCACAGGAGAAGACCGTAAGACATAATACTGTGGAAGTAACTAAAATATACAAGCCTCGCCGTTTCAACATCAGTAAGGTACCTAATTTTTCTAACTGCAAAGGCAGCTGAGCTTAGCCTCCCAGCTAGGGCTTCAATATGAGGTCCCCACTGTAATTTTGAGTCAAGTTTAATGCCCAAAAATACAGTGGAGTCCATTAAGACTAGATTATTACCATTTAGTACAATATTTGGTGTAAGTTGCTTTACATTAGGCAAAGTGAATTTTATACATTTAGTTTTACTAGCATTCAGTAACAAGTTATTGGTGGTGAACCAATTCAATACTTTGGAGAGACTATTGTTTACTTCGTCAAAATTTTCTTCATGTCTTTTCATTTTAAAAATCAAAGTAGTAAGTATCATCAGCAAACAAAACTATCTCACAAAGATTTGTGGAATGAAATGGTAGGTCGTTTACATATATTAGGAAGAGTAAGGGCCTCAATATTGAGCCCTGGGGAACCCCTATTTGAAGGGGGGCACCGGAAGAGTAGGTACCATTTATGTTAACTGATTGTATTCTATCTGATAGGTATGAACTTAACAACCTTGTTGAGTTTTCCGAGACACCATAGTGTTCCAACTTAATGAGCAGTGTTTGATGGTCTACACAATCAAACGCCTTTGATAAATCACAGAATACACCTATAGCATCATGTTTGTCTTCAAAAGTATCAAGAATGTGTCTGATAAGGGCTACCCCAGCATCAGTTGTATTTCTACCTTTAGAGAACCCAAACTGTTTTTCGTGTAGTAAATTATTAAGTTTAAAATGGGAAAGTAATTGATTAAAAATGAGTTTTTCAAAAATTTTACTTATTGTGGGTAATATTGAAATTGGCCTAAAATTGCTGGGGTCACTTTTGTCTCCTGATTTAAATAAAGGTACAACCTTACTATGTTTCAATAAATTTGGAAACTGATTTTGATCAATACATTCATTAAAGATATAAGATAGGTAAGGAGCTATAAGAGGTATAATGGGTTTTATTGTGTCTATTGATATACCCGATTTATCCTCTGTTTTCTTTTGTTTTAGTTCTTTGAATGTTTTTATGATGCCTGAAGGACCAATATGTCTGAATTTAAAAGAGGATTCGCACCTATCAACACTCGAAACTAGTAATGATTTCGCCTGAAGTGAGCAAGAACTCAACTGTTTAGTCGTCTCTATAGGAATATTACAGAAATAATCCTCAAAAGCGTTTGCTACCTCATCATCAGATTTAATAAGTTTGTTATTAATTTCTAGACTAAAGGACACGTTCGTAAATTGCCCCAGAGTCGTTTAATGTTTGATTAAAGAAAAGCATTAAGAGACTTGACTATATCATTTTGCAAAAAATATATTGAATTTTTAATACAATATTGTTAATTTACTTTGCTTTTATCTAGCGGCATATAAATCTACAAAAAAAATAGGACAACTATTGAATACAATTTCCTGTCCCCAACAATGGTTGTTTGGCAGAAAATAGCGGTTTCGAGCACTTATAAGCAAACTGACGACCGCTTAACGAAATGGCATATTGTGTCATACTGTGTCATGTGGCAGTTAGTTAAATAAGTAAGCGCTCGCAATCGCTATTTTAAGAAGGAAGATGACGTTTGCCTCCCATGGGTATTAACCTTTAAACCTACCAACCTCTTCCTAAAACTTGAAAAAAAACTGTGACAAGGAACTTCTTTTCGTTGGCTATTGTTTGCGTCATCGTAATTTTCACGCGTCACGCACCCTAGCGGGGCAGTTTTCTATGTTTGAGTTTTGGTGGCCTAGATTGCGGGTTTTCGACACAGATGGCGCTATGATCTAGAAAGACCTGTGCAAGAGATTGGACCCACACAATTTATTTCGTTTTATGTGAAAACCCCGCTATTTACGGCTTATATTACTTTATATTATTTTAAAAGGTGAAGAAACGAACCCATAAAATTAGTTTTGGTCGTGACGCATGGATTTTTACTTTTGGGGCAAGCAATGTATGGCGCGCCGACCGCCTCCTTTGTTATCATGAGATTTAGTTTTACATGTTTCTTTATTTATAATATTCCAAGTTTCTTTGATCTTATTACTAGACTTTTTAATTTTATCGCGTATGTAATTCGACTTAGCTACATAGCAAACTCTTTTGAAAATTTTTGAGTACCTCTTAACGTGCTCATGAAAGGATGGATCCTTTCTATAAGCTTTTTTGTTATACAATTCAAACATTTTTTTCCTACTTGTATAAATTCCTCGAGTAGCCCAGTCACTGAATTTCGGTTTACAGTTATTAATAACTATTTTCTTTTGAGGGAAAATAATATCAAATTGTTTTTTAATTACCTGAAATAATTGATCATACAAGTCACTAGCATTTTGTTTATCAAAAGGTATAAACGGTAGTTTATCACTTATAAGGTTTTTAAATTTGTCCTTACGAGATGCAGTGAGTTTTGTACCGCAAAATACTAACTCAAGTAATTTTCAAGGGGAGTGAAAGTGTTGTTTGTAATATTGTGATAGTGCTTAGGCTTAGAATGAAATACACCAATCAACGTAAAACGTAAGTTAACTCAATTACGTACAATATTGAAAATAATAATATTCAGGGTGAAATATTTTTTTGCTACTTGATGAAAAAGTATAGTTTCGATTTAATATTGTGAAATCTGATACACATCGCTCTTGCAGAGGGCTAACTTGAAAAGCTATGTACTGTCAGTATTCGATACTACCTTTTTTATAGAACCTTATGCCTAATCATACCATGGCGATGAAAACAAAAGGCACAGAAATGAAATACTTGGCCTCGGCAATGAAAATAAATCGTTTTAAAAGGCATGGCAATGAAATTTTTTTCATTGCCGTGTCTTTTTTTTCATTTCCATAGCAAATTTTTGCCACGGAAACCACGAAAATGAAAGCACGGCAATGAGAATCGAGGCAAAAACGTAAAATAACAAAAAAACTTTTGTTTCTGCAAAGTAATAATAACTTCACAAATAAACATCATAGCAATAGCATTCTATCGAATGGCTAATCAAGAGGCAAAACTTATTCAAATAGAAGTTATACCTATGCACGGCGATGAAAGAAAAAATGTCCAGTAACGTGAAAATGGAATACTTAAATTTATGGCGCGAAAATGCAGGCACGTGCGGGCGTCCTTCCACGTCAAGCACTTAGGCGGCACTGCTAAGCAACGTTCAGCGGGTAGGGGGCGGGGCATAAGTCGTCAGAAAAAACAGTATTCTCTAACTTGTAAAGGACACGGAGATGAAAGGTCGTTCTGGGACAGATGTTTTTTTATTGACAATTCGTTGTCTTATTAATATATTTGAATAAATCTATTCCGTAACAATGCTTTAACTATTCACGTATTTAATAAAAATAGGTTTTAATATAAACAACCAATAGATTTTTATCAGTAAGGTATAATATGCATCAAGGTGTCGTGTGGACAAACATGGCAATGAAAGATTTCGAGGTTTCAAATTTTTTTCTGGAAAACCTATTTATCCAAATAATAAAATACTTAGTGCTTCACAAAGGCTACCATTTCAACTAACTGAAAAAAAATGATTGAACATGATAACTATGTTTTTTAGTACCGATTTCATCGATGCCACGCAGTTTTTGCTGTTGGGAAATCCACCCTAGGCTTTATTCATAATAACTTACCGCCACACTCAGAGATATCATTAGCGAACGTGTCACAAACTTTACTTAAGTAACAATCAAGGTTAATAATTGTCTCTGAGTATGGCTGATAGTGTTTTAAACCTACCATCATTATTGAAGTAGTTTTCACAGGACCCCCAGTCCATTTGTCCAGTGATCGACACAATCGTATAAAACATAGTCCACGCAATGATGATCATGTAGTATATCGACACTATGGTTATAACCATCAACGCACAATAACCCAGGCCACTGAAGAAAGGTGCTATTGACTGAAAAGCCTTTGATGGGCCCAAACCACTGAACTGCCCAATGTACAGCTCCAAGTAGAATATCGGAAGGCCAATTAAGAATATCATCAGGAGGAACACAATTAGAAAGGCTCCTGAAATAAAAACAAGATTTGTTTTGAGACAAACATACAAAAGACTAATGAAATTAACTGCATTCTTTCTAGAAGTAACTAAACTGCCCATGAGCTGATACTAGTTCGTATAAAAATAAATAGCAAAGGGTTCACCTCAAGTTTAAGTTGGTATTCTGCAATTATCTACCACTACCATATACTAGAATTTATAGAGACAAGCCAGAGTTTTACGCCATTTCGATGTTGCTCGCATACAAAAAGTTGTTTGTTGACAAAGTGGGAGGAGTGCAGGACATTTTATAAGACTTTGGTATCCACATTAATATGAGAGTAAATGGTGATATCAATTTTATTGTTTTAACAAATATTACGAATGTAATGTTTTATGTGGCCATTGATCATTGGAGAGAAGGTAGTTGATAAATCATTTTTGAAATTAATCTTTTAATAATGTTTGTAACCATGATCTAGTGTTCTAAGTTGTGTTGTTATTAACAAGATTAATATCAGACTTTGTTGTGTAATAAACAACTTTGTACTATAATTTATCGTTAAAAAAAGATGTTAAGGCCATTTTATGCCAAAAATATGTAAAACGGATACAGTAATAATCGTAAGCCTTTGGTGATTGTCATCTTTAAATGTATTTTCTATCTAAGTACCAAGATTTTTATCTAATAAGCAAATCAAATTCTGTAATCTTTCTTTGAATATTGGGCGTCTTTTATTTAAGATGATTCAACACTTTTCCTTCCTTGAATTAATAAAAAAATATATATTTTACATTATTATCTAACATTAAAAGTAGGAACTCACTTTTTAAAAAGAATACTAAGTAAGTACAAAACAAAATTGATTCTTCGTTTTTACACTAAAAAATTACTTAACCGATTTTGATGAATTTTGTATTTATTGCCTAAGTTGGTATATACCTGACTGAATTTAAAAAAAGAATCACCCTAATATTACTTTTCATTTACGAGAAATCCCTGGACAATCATACATACACATACGAAATTTGGCATACGTGTCTAGAAGCATACCTAGATCATCATATTCCAATATTATCCTATTCCAGCAATATCACAAACATTTAGAGCAAATTGAAAGACCTCCTTTATTTTGAGTCGGTAAAAAAAATAAGTTATATTTTTTAAGACAAATTGTCTTCAATTTTTGGGTAATGTTTTTAAAACATTAAAATCGGATAAAAACCTATACACTAAGACCATTGGCTGGTAAACTGTATGACTGATGATGGCGACTGATACAAAAAAAAATCCTTACCTCCGCCACTCCTGTAACACAAGTATGGGAATCTCCAGACATTTCCCAGTCCCACTGCATACCCCATGCAAGCGAGTATGAATTCCAAGGGACTACCCCAAGACGCTCTTTCCGGCGTCTCCTTTCTTTCTTTATTATTTCCATTTGTTGGCATATCGCCGTTCACAATCGACTGCAACAAAAAAAAAAGAATCAAGTAACTACCTTTGTCGCACACGTCATCACTGTTAGTGATTCGGTTCGAAAATGAAACTTTTTAATCAGATGATATTATTTGCATTCAATAAGTATGCGTCATCTTTGATAATGCCAATCAGGCTCTAAGCCCTAACTTTTACCGCCCTTTAATCTCGGTAAAAATAAATAAATAAATAATAGGTGCGTACAAAATATAAGAATTAATACTAATTCGTGAAACCTACAAAGAAGTTTAAATTAAAAAAATGTGTCTTAAAAATATCAACTGGATAAGGTGGTTCACCAAACCCATCGTTTTTGACTTCTGGGAAAATGGCTTAACAACTCGGAAACCAAGATATTGGCAAAGCCAGTTGAAAGCATGTGTCACTTAAGCGGGTAGGTTGGGTCCTTGGGTCATATTTTATTTTATTTATCTTTATTTGGAAAACAGCTTTATAACACAACAATCAGAATAGATACAAAATTAGATTATAGATTCGTTTCGTTAATTTTTTGCCAATTTACACAATATTGCGACAAATTATGACCTACGTGTTACATTTTAAATTACTTATGATTTATACTGTAGAGCTTTGATAAAAAAAAATTGTGTATGATACTACATTGGTTATTAATAGCTGGAGTATTTTTTTATATAATTTATAATTTTCACCAAAATAGAAGTTTATTGGGTTAAATCAGAAATGTAAGAAATTTTAAACAGTACCTAGTTGATGAAATTAGCACAATGCGATGTGTGGGCCATTTAGGATTGATTTAAGTATATTTTTAAATTATTCATTTATAGTCAATCTTTTTATCATCCAATTGCAGTAGATCACGTTTGTAATTAGTGAAAGTAATTCATTACAAAGTATTGTACGATAAGGTGTCAAGCAATCAATTAAAATTGTGGTTATTTCTGGTTATTATCGAGTGCAGATTTTAAGTAATAAGTCCATACCATGGCCCTCAACAGTAAAATGAAAATGAATGAATAAATGTTGGTGATAAATATATGTTTTATTCTATAATAAAACATGATTTTTAACCACAGCTTTGAATGTATACAAGAGCTAATAATATAATTAACTATTGTATAGCAAGCTCGCTATTTCCTATAAAGTGTTTAACCAACTTTAGCGACGAAAATCAGGAAGTGCTATGGAAATTAATCCCTTCAAACAAGGGAATAATCGCTCTAATTTAAATGTTAATTCGGTCTGTGACGAAGACCACAATGGAGTCGGCAAGTTTCGTTCGATTCCCTATTCAAATAATATTATGCACAAGTTCGTCTGGAGGAGTGAGGCCAAGTTCTTACCCACATACTTTATGTTTATGACTCGGCACAGAGAAATATGTGGAGCGGTGTTTTAATATAATATCATGTACCTCTATATTATGTGTATCTTTAGTTAGAATGTCCACAATTTGACTCACTTGTAACATTCATTAACTTAAAAACACAAATCTACTAGTTGTGGTCGCCAAGAGGTCACACTAATCAATTTCAACCTTCTTCTCAGAAAAGTTTATAGTTTTAAGAATAAGTCTTCAAAAACTATATTAAAACACCCCACTTTATCTTATGCTTATGAAAAGGTTGTGTTTGGTGAAATGTAAATTGTAGCTTTATTTGAGGCTGTACGTGAGCACATTACTACAAACATTATTTGTTTATTCCTATAGTGAATGGATTGTCCTGCCATTTCCACAATCATTTTCAACTGTAAATAATTTCGTCATTTATTTATTTGCTACGGCCCTGCTCTATTCATTTCCCAATTCTTGCATAGTCTTAAGCACAGCCAGACAGAGTTGGATAAAACTTTGCTCTGATTTCTATGAACATATGTGGGGCAATGCACCTGTGTCCAACTCCGAGGTCTAGGTAAAGTTTTAAATTGCTTCTGAACACACCACAACTGTTAGTGAGAATATAACTACCTGGAGATTGCTTAGTTTCAAAGGTTCGCAACACCTGGCAAAAGCTTTGCTGACCGTGTTAGGAACATAGGAGCTTCGGAACAGGGGTGCCGAAATCTATCTCATTTACTTAAAAGCAGATATTTACATTCGTTGTGATCGATGATAAGTTGATTCCTTAACAGTTTTACAATATTTAGATATTCGGTTATTTATTTAGACAATTATTGAGATTTTTGCATAACACCGTAGCATACCATGATCGTACTAGTAACGTGTTAGCCAAAAAAATATATTTGTATTTAAAACTATGACATTAATCCCACTAGACCGTTCCGTCACCGACTAACACCGTCGCGTGTCATGCATGGAGCGTCTCAGCACTGGCAAAATCTCTTGTTCGCTCTCGCTTCATATAACGG
Organism: Pyrausta aurata; assembly: GCA_963584085.1. NCBI lineage: Eukaryota > Metazoa > Arthropoda > Insecta > Lepidoptera > Crambidae > Pyrausta > Pyrausta aurata. Next base: position 11,811,141 of record OY757259.1, on the reverse strand, counting down.
TGAGATAGAACGCTGTAGATCCGTTCAGTGGGTAAAGTAGAGTGTATCGTGTTGATTTTCGCGTCTGATAAGCTCTTAGCACGGTCATGGTATGGTACGATGTAGTGGCCCTAGACCTTTAAGGCCGTCTTATTCCGTCAAATTATCTCATAAGCCCCGCCCCCTTGTTAAAAGTGCGGGGCGCTTCCCCCACCAGCACCCCCGCACAAAACTTTTTCTGTCAACTTTGTCTTACAAATCTCGTGTATAATTAAGCCATCTAGTGTTTATTTAAGGAACAAAATTTTCTTGAATAAGATACTTCATGCGCTTTTGTAAGTAACATACCCACGCCATCTAGCAGAACCCCTAAGAACTTTTACAAAATGGTTTCTTTAGTACACCATACATGCTTTTTAGTCTAAACGTTTATCGAAAGAACAAGGAACGCAAAGAGTGGCATTTCATTCTCACACGACTGGTCAGCACTTTATGCCAGCAACCTGTAACCATTATAAAAACAAGAAAGAATATCCGGTAACATTTATTATATTCTTTATTGCACTTATAAGATGTACAGAAAATAGGTACAAGAAGTCACAATGTGAACAAAGGTGGGCTTATCCCTAAAAGATACCTCTTCCAGCCAACCCATAGGTGTAGGAAATGTAATGTAATAACATTTAGGTGGTTTATGTTAAGATCCTTTTTGTCGACACAGTTATAGTCTCACTACTATCTTCCATCAGTCTTCCAATTGATGATGACTGAAGACCATTACAGATATGGCACTTCAAATTTAGGGTTCCGTACAAACCAGCAGTAGGTATATAAGTCAAAGTTCACCCATCACGAGAATTTTGTCATGGTTTTTTTTTACACACTGAAATTCATAACATTTCAAATCATCATCATCATTCTCTTGCCCTGTTCCCAGTTTATCTAGGGTCTGCGCAGTATGTTTCACGCTTCCGTTTAACATTACAAATATGGAAAGCTAAATTAAAGACAAAGGTTTCTTTATCGTTTCAGTAATCCTTTAATAATATCAAAGTTTTTTATTTACTAGTCGTCTCCCGCGACGTCGCCCGCGTATATTTTGGATGTCCCGTGAAATGGTTCAAGTAAATTAATGGTTTAAAGTAATTACTATCGAGGTCACCCACACCACGCTTAAAATACTCGCTTAATATCAGCCTGAACTATAAAAATGACTTGACTATCATGTGTTAGAAAGTAAGAAAATAGTAAGGCAAAAGTAGTTAGTAGTAATCTCTCATTTAGATGCAATACTTTTTTCGGCGAAGTTCACTATCAAATATACTGAGCATTGAACTTGGCTATCATTTTTCACATTGATGTTTTTGTTGGGATATCATAACTTTTTATAGAAATATTTATTTGCTTATTCATAAATCATTAATACATATTTTGTGCAAGCTTCCATCCACTTAATTATAACGGTTTCAGACCCTACAATTAAAAAACTTTCTTTTGTTTTCAGATTTTTTCCTTCGCTTACACATTATTACCTAGCTAGATGCCATATTTCAACTGTCTAGGTTTGTTAATTAGAGCACCGCACCCACACAATTACTTTGATAAACCATATATGGTTTTGCCATGTTTGACTTTTTGTAGTCTAGCTTATAGACCTTTTTTACTATAAAACTGTAATTTGGCATGGGTTTCTTTATATGCTAATCACACCGCCTAAAATATGTATTTTAAAATATTTTTGGGACACCTCCCTACAAGGAATGAATTATGATGAGCATGAGTTCCTACACCGAAAGGGCAACACCAGGGTTTATCTCATGAATCGTGATAGTAAGACAGTTGAAATTTTCAGGAAGGATGTATTCATGTTGCCGTTGAAAAAACAAAAACTTAAAAAACAGTTTTTTTTTCAGGTTGCTCTCATACAACTTATCTACTCTGATAATGATAATAATGAGGGGCTGCCCCATTATTAGGACTTCATATCTTTTGTATGGGACTCCCTGACAACAGATATGATGTTTATGCCATTTTCATAGATAATGGTACGGAACCCTTCGTGACCCCGAAGCGCCATTTCGCGCTAACTACAAGATTAATAGAATTATTATGTGTCACAAACACCAAAGTTGTTTTGGATATTCAGTAACAGCAATTTGAGGAACAACGGTTATAAAAATAAAATTAAGACAGTCTCCACACATTTTCGAAAGAACAAAATTGAAAAAATTATTCAGATTTGACATTTCTGAATGCAAATATAATTGGATTATACTGAGTAATCTCTATGTTCGTCGCTCAAGTCCATGTCACCAAATAAGAGATAGATAGTCAATGCATTATTACTACACGATTCAGAAAATGTGTACGTACGTACGTAAATAACATGGAAACCTGAGTTCCATACACGAAGAGAGCTAGACCGACCTTAACTTAACCTCCAATGTTTGTATTTTGTCACAGGAGTCTAGATGTAAATAAATAAATAAAATTAAAATAGACCTATCACCTAATAATTTTCTCCCTCCCTCAAATTCATATAATATTTTCTCGTCTCCAATATACTAGAGTCACCAGGGCACAGCTTTAGCATTTGAGATTACTGCTAAACCTACAGTTATGGTTTAGCTCTGATTTTTCCAAATAGAGAAAATGTTCAAAACTACAAAAATTTGACATGAGTGTTTTATGCTTTTTGTTTATATTGTTACTATAGAAACGGATTCATCTCTACGATTGGTACAAAAATATAGTTCATTTATTCACATCAATTATATATGTCGCTACAGCCTTTCTCTTTTTATTTTGCTTAACACGTAGAGGTTGGGGGTTCCATCCTCATGGCATTGAGGAGATTTATCCGCATGGTGATGATGTTTTTGATACTAATTTTCTTTTTGAAATTTATTTTCATTGTTATGTAGTTTTTTTAATAGGATTTGCTACTTTAAAAAAAAACCTAAAAATTTAATTAGTTTTTATTTTTAATTTTTTTTATTTTATATGTTAAAATGTCCAAAAATTAAAATAAATACTTATTTCGTTTTCTAAAAAAATATTGTGACTATGTAGAAAAATATTCATGATACCCCCGATTTGAACTCGCGACCTTTGATTAGTATAAGACTGGTGCTGATCCAACTGAGCGTGACGCGGCGCGGCGAAATTAGCTATTATTAGTTCTTAGGTGTTTTACGTAATTAAGTACGCAAATAAAATTGCAAAAATTGACATAGGTCCAGCGTTCGCAGTGGCGTCAAGGGGAATGAGGAAATGGTATCTCGTGCTTGTCATTTGAATAAAAAGATAGCGCTATTTCTGCTTGCATGTATAGAATAGAGATGACACGACGATCAACTGTTGCGTCAAAGTCGTTGCGCGAATCACCATCGTCACAAGTGTGAGAATCACTAAATCAGTGTTTTATGAATGAAAATGTTAATAAAACTGGAAAAAAACGATTGGACGCCCTAAACATCTTTGGTGTCTAAAGTAATCTTAAAAAGACAATTGGAAGAATTTGCTGCTTGTAAGAAAGAATACAGACTAATGAAAAAAATGGACCTTTCTTTGCCTGAACATAACACCGATAAAAACTAAAAAAAAATCATTTGATTCATAGCTGAGATCTCACTTATGTGGTCAAAATGTATATTCTTATAATCCCCTGTTCCTCACATCTGTGTAGCTTGAGCAAATCAAGATCAAAAAAGTCGAAATAGGTCAAATAAAGTGTTTTTAGATATTTCGTTATTCTGATCTAAATAACAAACATTTTGAAATCATTTTAACATGTATATGTGTAGAATGGAATTACCTACTAAAATATGTGATTTTCATAAATATAAGTCCTATAATTTGAAAACTACATAGAAAATACGAAAAAAAAGGGGCCCACTTCTGAGGCAATTATTATCGAGCAAAGTAATTACAATCGTGTTTCCAACCACAATCCAGCTTTCTAGTAATCTTCTTCTATAACATATATAGATTCGAGATTTAAATAATTAGTGTTTCCATGTTAAAACTCAATCGAAACATCGTAAAAATGGAATATCTAAGCCTTAACAGCCCTGTTGTACTATTTTGGTACTGTCCGGTTAAGTGGTTGGTAACTCAGTTTATGGTAGAGACAACTTGTAAGTTCAGAGCTTGAAGATGGTGTACATTTGAAATATATTTGATTGTACGTACAGAGCTGTTTTGATGCTAAGTTAACTTTGGTATTTGTTGGAGATAAAATCTTATGGTATTTTGAAACAAAAAGCGCGAAAAAAATCGTTTTGTAATCATTAGCAATTCCAGAATATGCATTCAACTTAAAAAAAACAAGTACCTACTAATTGATTTCCTAACAATTGTAAGAGCTCTACATTTTACTGAAGATAAAGTAAATAATAGTAACCAGTGTCCTGATTTTTTTATCATATCAATTTATCTAATAAACAGTTACACTTGAATCTAATAGAGTTAGGCAGATATCATTTTGATAAGTGTTTTATCAGCTGTAAGCAGTGTCGTCAATAATATTTATTCCGATTTTAAAATGAGCGTATTGGCTCAAGAAGTAATGCTTTCCTTAATTGAAAACAAACAAACTGACTTCGAATGAGGAATCATACTATTTACCTAGTTTAGTTATGTTAAGCAAGATACATTTAATTAACATTAACAATTGTGATTATTTATTAATGTCAGGATGGTCTTATTCATTTTTATCATTGCATAGTTAATTTAATATTCTCCTAACTTCTAAGTTTAGGTTATAAAGACATAAATAAAATAAATTTCTGAGCATGAAAACCTTAATAATTGAAAGCTACGACTTGTCACATGACCTAAGTAAAATTCAAAAGGCAATGACCAAAACAAACAAACGTTATCCTCAATTATGAAATTAATGCAACAATACTATGGATTATATTTGATCATACCTTATTCATAGTGTTATCTGTACAAGCCATTCTTGAAATTGTACTCTGGAGTAGTCAAGAACGTTTTTGACGAACTTAACCGATGTCATAGGCACTACTTCACACACTTCATACAAAAACTGACCGTTATTTGACATAAGCAAATCAAGAAGTACCGTGGTAGTCGAAATCCGAAACCGGTTTGGTAAAGAATTTGCCGTCCACTGGCTTTTATATAACCTTATCAATATAACACTTCGCAGATATTAGCATTCCACCAAATCACTTATTTACTGATAAGTTTAGAACAAGGAAAGTAATCAGAAGTATTAAGCGATGTTGTAACATTGTCGTGGTCAAGTTGCGAATAAAGTTTGATGTAACTAAACGTAATAGTATTAAAAACATTGGGCTGAATCGATAGCTATTGGCATTGGTATTAAGGGAAAATAACAAAACATTCCTCATCATACGTAGAATAGTTATGTTATTTTAATCTTTCTTTTCATTTTATGAAGTACAAAATAAATATTCTACCATCGATTTTTGGTAATGGCGGCCCCACTCAACCCTAAACCAGGTACTCAGAAGATATTACAGTACCCAGATGTGTGCGCAATACACAAGTCATTCCCTGTTCTTTCATTCTCATTACTTCGGTGGGCCGGCAGTCTGACATGACCGATGGGAGATCAGGCGCAGGACAGGGCTTAGCGTGCTTTCCAAAGCACGGGCGGTCATCACCACCAACTTCCTGACTCCGAGCTGTTTCTGAGTATTTTCAAGACAGAAAAACCGAAAAAAAAAACGAATTTGACCCTGAGACCTCTCGGGACAAGCAAGCTAACCGCTAAACAATGGAGCAGTCAAGTCAGTAAACAAAATACACGGTTCAAGTAGTAGTTACGTTTAGACAGAGGCTAACAAAATCTTAACGAAATCCGATCCGGCCGATTCACACAGCCCTACAGCTAAAACGCGTCTCGTGCAGTGCAGATAGTTTTGTTCGCAAAAGGCCCTGTCATTCTGTTTCTTTTTGTTAGGTAAAATTGACCGGCCCGGCCACCACCGTCTGCAAAGTGAAGAGCTTATCAGAATCCGTAATCAGTCAGGTATCAAACGAATGCCGGGAGTCGCATAACAATGGAATTTTTATTGTGTCTCGTTTACACATACTTGACGAGTTAACTTCGAGTACAATCAAGCCAATAGTAGAAGTCTACTATTAAAGCCAAAATTTTATTTTTCTGTCGTTTTTTCGTCTATTAGTTAGCCTATTTAACTGCTGGCTTATACAGGCCAATATCAAAGTTCATATTATTTTATCGATGTTTTGTTACCATCTACCTTTATACCGTGCAACATGCGATTATCTTCTGTACTTTTTTGCTTATCATAGATTGAATGCTAATCAATCAATGCATTATTACAAGATAAGCGATCATGTTCATTATGTATTGTTGAAATATTTCATACAGTAATCAACTTGAGGAAAAAGTGTTTTTGAAGCCACCTGGTTTCGAGTGCACCAGGAAAATCTGTATTCACCAAGATAGATAGACACGAACGATCGACGAGTTAATAGAACGATTAGAAATTAGGTCGACGTGGGCTGGGTATCCTGGAGATACACGCATATATTTTCCATTTTTGAAGTAGTAGACAGTGGGATTGAAATCTGATATTATTGAGAATACAAAAAAAGCTTGAAAAATTAAAAAAAAAAACGAAAATACGATTTGATAAACTTGATTTGATAGAATAAATTCACAAAGTACTATCAGGTCAGTTTTTCAAGGGAATTATTTATTTATTTAAACTTCATGCACAGACAACCGGGACATATGTCAAACTTAATGCTAAAAGCATTCTCTACCACTCAACCATAGGTCTTAACAAAGAAAATACAGGGTATGTACGGGCGCTTTGCGGTAAATCCGGTAGATCAGATTTTTGCACATTCGTTCATGATGATGACCCAATAATTATGAAAATTTTGCGACCTCGAGCTCAGACAAAAATCTAGCAAGTAAATAGATTTTATTGTTAAAATATAACTGAAATTAATAATGACACAAACAGATTAAATTATGAATAAACTAATTAGCGTTAAAACAAATTGAGCCATAGTGAAATGCTTTGTAATTAAAACAAAAGCTCCGCATAAAATACAAAACAATTGACATAAATTAACAATTTCTTTTCGGTCCATATTATGTTCTTGCATTAATTAATTAAAACAAATTATTAAATTATTGAAATTATTCATTTACTTCCTGGTTTTAAGTATTTTACTAATAGGTATCTCTAAAACTACTGAACTGATTCTGATAATACTCCCGAACTTAAAAACAACTGAACTGAAAAAAATATGCTTTCCTGTTTTCAAAAAGTCCGTGGAAAAACATACAGCTATAAAAAGGTATATTAATCTATGAAAAAAGGCAGCGGTAAAAAAGAAACAAACATTCAAAGAGGTATATTTATAAACTGACACGACGCTATCCTATATCTTTGCCCTAGAATATCACGGTGTCATCTTGGTTTAAAGGAACAAAATAGTGCTCCATTTCTCAGTCTAACTTAGGACTTATCCACGCTATGTGAACCAAATAAAATGGAGTGAAAATCCATCATTAATCATTATTATTATTATCAGATAAAATTCAACCCCTTTTACAAACGAATACGTAACTTGAAGGGCAGACATTGTATATAACACATGAACTCACTTCTTGGACTATTTACTATAAAAAGTTGATAAAAAAATTTAAGTTCATTTAAAAAATCAAATCAATCAAAGGACATTTAAGTTCTAATATACTTAGATGTTATTTCTTGTCTGACACAGTTTTTTTTCGGATATACTATATATTATATATTTGATGAAATTAAAACAATGACATGCAACATATAAAGACTGAAAAAAATATAACCTAAAAACTAAAATATATTATTAAAAGAAGTCCCTTTAGTTTATTTTTAAAAGTGCTATGTATAATATTACGTTTGTGTTTTGAGAAAAATCACTAAGCCTGACGTAAATCGATACAAATCTTATCACGTACGAAATTGTTATTGTAATGAGTACTCATTATTACAAAGTTTTTCCTTGTATTTATCCATGTATACTGTTAAATTTCATGTTTTATCTTCTAACAGAGACATGTAATTTCACTGTGTATAAACTGAGTACACTGTTTAAGAGTACAATGTAGAGTACAATGTAATAGTGCAAAATATAGAGTGTAAAGAGAATTTTGTTTGTTTGAACGTTAACCTCAGGAACCGATTAGATTATCCGAAACGTGGTCTCGAACTATGGGCCTCATTAAGAAGCTTAAAATCACATAACGAGCGATGGAGAGGGCTATAGTTGGTGATTCTCTACGAGATCGAATGAGTTACGTAGAAGAATTAAGGTAACGGACATAGCCCTACGATTCAGTATGGCAGTGGGCAGGGCATATAGCGCGTAGAACTGATGGCCGATGGGGCAGAAAAGTTCTTGATTGGAGACCCTTCGACCAAAAGCGCAGCGTAAGACGTCCACTGACAAGCTGGACAGACGACCTTGTAAAGATCGCAGTTTCGAACTGGATGCAGACCGCTCACAACCGGTCGTTGTGAAAAACCATGGTGGGAGGCCTATCTTCAGCAGTAGACGCCCTTTGGCCAATAATGATGATGGTGATGATAATGATGATTAGATTCTTATTTTTATTTAGAATATATAGCATAATATTCTAAAGCTATTAATTATACGAGAACGACCTCTACCTATATCTTTTGCCCAGCAGTGAGACCTTTGAAGGCTAACTTTACTTTTTACTTTTGTCACGTCACAGTGTCTTATAAGTTTCACTGTTTAACAGTCACAAGATCGGTGAAAGTTCTGAATGAACATCAAAAGACAAACATTATCATTTAACTAGCTTTTGCCCGCGACTTCGTCCGCGTGGAATAGTGACTTCTTTCTCCCGTTTTTTACACATTTACCACTATATCTTTGCTCCTATTGGTCGTAGCGTGATGTTATATAGCCTATAGCCTTCCTCGATAACTGGACTATCCAACACAAAAAGAATTATTTAATTCGAACCAGTACTTTCGGAGATTAGCGCGTTCAAACAAACAAACAAACAAACAAACAAACAAACAATCTCTTCAGCTTTATAATATTAGTATAGATAATAAATATTTTATAGGTAGTGAAAAAAAAATTATAAAAATTTAAAAAAAAAATATATAAAAAAGGTCCGCGACCGGTATAAAAACATATTTGCAGTTATATTTTTGAATTTGAGAGTGCCAAACATTTTAATGATGTTGGCAAGTGAATGAAACAAGGCACGCGAATTGCCGCTCAGATTACCCATGCTCTTGTGTACAGCCCCTTATTTTCAGCAACGGAGCGTAATGCGAAAAAATACTCGACCATTAGCATGGAAAAAGGCATAGTGAGAGCTCTGTTTAGACAAATTGAAATAGATCCTTTGCGAATTACAAATAATTCTCTACACAGCGGCTAATGGGGATGGATAAAAGATGTTTTCATTTACATAATGAGGGGCCATTTTTGCCATCTTATTTTCATTTTTCCCAATGAGCTTCCTTTGTTGACGACAGGACAGTGTACAGGCGCCGTCGAAAGTATACGCGTTGTGTTAAGGAATATTGAGTCATAATTCAAAGTATTAAGGTCGGTTCAAATCTGAAGATATTTTGAAGCTGACTGTGCGCTAGTCCCTTCTCACATTCAATGGGTTTTTCAGCTTCCTGACTACCAGATAATCGTTAGGATTGTTCATTTATTTCTCGTCGTGGATCCACTCGGCTTTCGGTTCGCTATATTGTTTTCTTCTCTTGATAATGTGAAGCCGGTTATATTTTTGTGACATTATATTGTTTCTGTGTTTATTTTTATTAATATTTAATGGTATTATATTTGGCTTCCCTAAGATACCATAATTCAATTATGATTAAAATTTTAATCGCTTTCAAAATAAACAGCTTCCATTATCTCAAATCAAGCTTCTGTTAATGATTGATAAAGTTATATATTAATATTTTTTTTATTTTGAAAGTTTTTCCTCATATGCGTAAGGAAAAAACACAGGTCATCCATCAAAATATTGATTAGCGTAAAATACAAGTAATTAATTGCATCAATTGAAAATAATTTGATTAAGAACCTAGACATTATTATCATGTGCCACAGTGTTGCTAGGTTGACTTTTATCTTTTGATTGACATTGATAAAATATGAATGAAATTGCATACAATGTTTTGAAAAAGTTACAAAACAAGTAAAAAGGAAAGTAAAAATTCAGATTAATGTCAGAGTACCACTTTTGCTGCACAGATTTGAAAAATTCATTGAAAACCGCTAGTACAAGTAAGTGGCAATTAAAACAGTAAGACCAAAGCTACTCAGACCCTAGTATGCAAATCCGGCTAAAACCGGTTCATTCCTGCTCGGGCTATTGGAATTTTGAAACGTCCTCGCATTCCGGATCAACAAGAGCTAGAAGCAAATAGTTTTATTTGAGTATAGCGATACCGAGACTGTTAACAATGGGAGCGGGGGAAACAGGGATCACTGTGCGCAATAAATGGCGACATTGGAATTTACATGTGGATTCATAATCATAAGTATTTACAAATGTAGGTAATGCATTAATTGCTTGGACAATGCTACAAACCATAAGTTTGCTTGTTATTTATCAACTACTATACTGTTTAACTGTAGATGTATATCAGAAAAGGCTGAAAAGACTGCTTTTTTTCTTCCTTTTTTTGTATTTTTTTTATTCTCTCGCCTTTTCATGTTTTGTGCTATTATATTTTTGTGTAATAACTATTATGTGTGATGTCTATCCAATAAAAACTTTTCTTTCTTTCTATTCGCGAGATACCCCCATTTTAGAACTGCGGTGTAGAAGGCAAGACTGCCCCTCACACTATCTTCCCAAATTTGGAGTTTTTATGGAAAAACCTCCACCGACAAGAGCCTAGCTCCTAAGTTTGTTAATGACATTGTTTAACTAAGTTTAGACTACGCCAAGCGTGGCTAAGATAAAGTTGACAGTGGGTGGGACGACCTCACCCAGAAACAAAATGTTAACTCTACTAAAGTTGATTATCTAGGTAGAGCAAATGGTGTCTAAGGTAAATGATAATTCACATTATAGTTTTGTGGACTCACTCTGTGGCCGTGAAGTCCTGAAGTACCGGGCATCTCATCAAAAGAAATACGCTTCTTCTTCTTACATTTCAATTCTAGGCATTCTGCTGTTGTAACTACAGCTATTCCAGTTTTCATTTCAATAAATGAAAGTATTCTCGGAACAGCAGTCCACTTGAGTAACATCGTGATAGTTTGATTTCCTGTAAAAGATCATGTAAGAAGATAAAAATAGTTGTAACTCCTGAAAATAGGCTTCATCCATCAGATTTCTCAGAAACCTGGTCAGTAGATTTATCAGTCTCAAAGTTTTCTCGACCACTAGGTCAGTATTAAAAAAGTAAAACTAGCCTGTAACGTCTCACTGCTAGGCAAAGACCCTACCTCATGAGGTATTTTGAGCCATACTCCACTACGCGGGCGCAGTGCGGATTGGTCAGCTCAGTTGGATCAGCTCAGTGGCGGGGTGTTTGCAAGGAAAGCGACTAATCTTGCTGTCCAACCAATGGCTCAACATGCCTTTCGAAGCACGGAGATGCTCGTGATGTACGTCACTTATATGGTCGCAAATCCTAACACGACCGCGCCATAGGTTACCTACTTACCTTCGGTAATTACTACCACCTCAGGTCAATATTAATCTCAGCTATTCAAAACAACTGTATATTTAACTGTAAATTATGAAACTTACCTGTAATAATAATTTCATACCATACTGATACACCTCCGTTTCACAACGATCAACACATGAATAGAAGACTGCTGATTTAAATGTTTTCAACTTACAGACCTCCACCCAGTACTTTATTTCCTTAGATTTTAAAATAAAGTAGGCGCCCATTCAGGCATTTAATCAGTTTTATTGGAAAAATACTCAACAATGTTTACAAGAATTAGAAGTCCCTTTGAAGTTTGTTGACAGATTTGACAACACTTGACATCAAAGAACATATCATTTCGTGACAGAATCCCGTTAGATGGCGTCATCTTCGTGAAGCGTGAAAGGCAGAATCACGAAGATTTTTTCTTTCTCTATGGGCAGAATTATGATACATCGCCTCCTGGGATATCCATTCTGATACTTTGTTTTCTATTTTATTTATCACTCAAAGCTAAACTGTCATTAAAACGAAGTTCAACAAAGTGTATCTGGACAACAAGAAGTATTCTAAAATTGCACCATGAATAAACTGAAAATCTAATAACCAAACGTTGGCTACGGACGGTTACTGGCAAAACCTTAAAATATTCAATCAACGCTCAAGCAGTTTCTCATATTAAAGTTTTAGACGGACGGAATTAGCAGTGTACCAGCAAGGCAAATGTTACAAATTGGACCAAAGTATAGAAGAAAATTAGGGAACAGATACTTAGGAGTTAAGATTATAAGTTTTCAGGAATTAGGTAATTGATGAAATCGACTGTGACTGTGATTCTATTAAGAATCGGTTTCTATCCTACTTCAACTATAAGAAACGGCATATACGAGGCCCAGTTGTGTGATCGATAGTTAACTCAACTAACGGTTAAATGTCGTTACTAGCTGTTGAATATTTATGATTTATATAACGAGCACGCAACTGGGCCTAAGAAACATCGCATATATCAATCTTATGGCCCATTTACACGAGGCCAGTAGCACTGGCGCCAGCAAATTAGAAACCGTTCTATTCTATTGGACTGGCTTCGTCCACTGGCTTGGGCCAGTCCAATGCACTGGCCTGGCTCTATTTTCACGAAGCCAATACTGGCCTGGCTTATTGGACTGGCTCGTCTACTGGCCTCGTGTAAATGGGCCATTAAGGTATGATTAAATATATGGTCAAAGTAAAATGATAAAAGAAATCCTTAGCTGTAAATACGAATAAATATTAAGCCATTTACTAACAAGTATTACATTTGTACCTAAATTAATCGAAGACCACACCCTACCATATAGTACCTATATATGATTGGAACCTGCCAAATTTCGTTTAGCTCACTGTTTCTGCTATTTTTTTATACAGAACCCATATGTACATGTTAGCCGATATTTTTCGCAGGCAGTATTGAATAGATTATACCCATCACAGTGCGGCCCGCCACTCCATTTTGGCTAGTTCCACGTTGTTTTAGTTCTACTTTTGCGTTTTTTAACTTCGGTTCTAGTACCGCAGCTGAAGCTAACCGGTTGATTTTGTTGCAGCATCCTTTTCCTCCGTGATTGTCAATTTTTGGCCGGATATTGTTAAGCCTGAAAACCGGATGTAGAGAGGACACCTTGTATTCTACATTCTACGAAGTAATTTTAGACTTTTACGGATTATATGCGAAGACATTGACGAGATTTCGTTTGGATTGATGATATATTAGATATCCGCCATTTAAATTATAAGCTTTTTGTTTTACAAGAGACCATGGCCATGGGTGTTTAATCTTTACATATTAAAAAGTTTAAAAAGTCAGATTTAACCCTAATAAAGAAAATCTACTAAAAGGACTAAAAAGGCATTTGATTTCTAATAAGGTGTTTGATGTGCGTGCATAGACTGTTGTTTTTTTAAGGCGGTTCAATCATTATCTTATTTTTCGTATTTTTTAGTAATTGCATGATAGAAAATACCAGATTGTACTAAAACGAACATTTTTGGAAAACCGCATTAAAATCGGTTCAGCCGAACGCGAGATAATTACTTACAAATAAACATAGGTCAAATTGAAAACCTTCATTTTTTGGAGTTGGTTAAAAAACAAAGTCGCTTCCCTTTGTATGTGCGCGTGCAATATCTTTTGAATCACGCAACGGGTTTGATATCATGAGAGTCATATATTACAAGGAAAAAGTGTAATAACATATATACCAGTAGCTACTTACCCCGATATACAGAGATAAACGCTTCTGTTTACATAATATGCCATACTATTTCGCAGAACTCAAATAATCTTCATACTTCCCTCCGTTATTCAGAATGTTACTTCGATTTTCACTTTCATTCAAATACTTCTACGTAAATACTTCATCATCATCATCATCATTATCAGCCGAAGGACGTCCACTGCTGAACATAGGCCTTCCCCACGGCTTTCCACAACGACCGGTTTTGAGCGGTCTGCATCCAGTGCGATCCTACGATCTTTACAAGGTCGTCTGTCCATCTTGTCGGTGGACGTCCTGCGCTGCGCCTTTGGTCGAAGGGTCTCCAATCAAGGACTTTCCTGCCCCAACGGCCATCAATTCTACGCGCTATGTGCCCTGCCCACTGCCAATTGAGCTTACTGATTCGCAGGGCTATGTCCGGTACCTTAGTTCGTACATACGTACGTACCTACATGCTTACCGCAATAAAATTACCATTTCATCATCATTATCACATTATTGGCCTCCTTCACGGTTTTTCACAACGACCGGCCGGTTGCAAGCATTCTGCATCCAGTGTGATTCTGCAATCTAAAATGAAATGATCACTTAATTTCTAGTAATATCCCATCTTAATGTAATCCCAAGTAGTGCTAGCACTCAGTAAATGTATCCACATGTAACATTGTCAACTGCAGCGGAGCGTGCGTACATAGTGACGCCGGTTTAGTGTATGCTCACTTGTATGTACCTAGGTATTAATTAATGAATATTTGCTGGTTAAGGCTGCGTTTCCACTACAGATGAGCGAGGTAGCTAAGTGGTTCAAAGACGCGTTACAAAGCAGTTTAAGTACTTTTTCATTTTATTTGATGTACGAGTTCAAGACAGGTTACAGTCAAAGTGGTAGAACAAAATACTTATGGTCTAGGATGCAGCCCTTAATATGTACATACTTATCAGAACACCGAAAGCAGAGTACAATCATATAAATTAATACATAACATTATCATAAAATTTGTATTGTATTGTATTTTATTTATTTATTAAACTTATACTATCATTACAGGATTTACCTAATGCGACAGTACAGCCAATATGCTTAATTAAACCACAAAGTATTACATAATTAATTATTAAATTAATTATTAAAGCAAAAAATCAATTCAATCCAATAAAAACAACAAATAATCAAGATTAAATTCGATTAAAATACTAATATAATATTAACATATAATTTTAGAGAATTCAAAAACATTATATTCCAACGGTTCATGGCTGCATATTTTCTTTACACTACAATAGTAAACTTATTAGTTTCTCGTTAGCTTATAGTATGACGGAGGCTTACGACTGGTGTGTTGTTACTAGAATCACTCAAGTAACGTGAAGTACCGTGGTTCTCTATAACTTAGTAGTTTGCCAGTTGGTGTATAGTTTCCCTCTGTAATGTGATTCGGTGTCCCATTAAATTTTCAGCAAAGAGAAATTATGTCCAGTTTGTACTAGAATTTAGTTCCCGGTTTTTTTATTTGCTTGAAAATCGGGCAACGGATACAAAGTTTGCTGGGTTAGCTAGAACATGTTTTAATTTTTATGAAACCTCTATAACTACGGAAGTTCGAAGGAGGCTCGTAGCGTCTCCGTGATTTCGTAGCAAAGTTACGGATATGACACATGGCATACATCAAAAATATTATATGTCCTGTGTCATATGTGCTGACGACTGTACATCGAATGTTCAAATTGTGTAAGTGTAAAAGTTATGAAAGGAGCATTTTGCTTTTCCTAAAACACTGGGTTTTTCCACAAAAAGCATCACCATATACTCGGTATACTCTTATTTTATTCCATACCTACCTATACTTATATCTTAATATTAAGTATAATTTAAATCAGCTGGAGCGGTGATCAATGGCTGATTGTAGATTCACTAGCTAACTACTCATAGTTTGTAATATTACGCAATGCATCAGTGGTAACTAAGTTTTAAGTGCAATATAGTGTTGACGTCAACTCCGACACGTGCATATGCTGCAGCTGCCGCTGACAAAAGCAAATCAACGATTGCTCCGAAGACGCTGACATCACAGGCTGCTCAGTGTGATGATGAAGATGGCTTCACGAAGGTTGAGAAGAAGAAAAGGAAGCCCTCCACTCGCAACCGGCCGGCTGCGACCAGACTGAACCACCTACTTCGGCCTGCGATACCAGTGACGCTGCTATACGTGTCCCGGCTCCACTACTCTACAAAGGTCGAGGAGATTGTAGAGTACCTACGAATAAAGACCAGATACTCACTGAGTGTCGAACGGTTGGAGTCTCGTCACAATACGAATTTCAATTCGTTTGTGGTAAGGGTTCCGACCGAACAGCTGTCGACATTCATGAAAGCAGAGTTTTGGCCGAAGGGTGTTTTGTATCGCAGATTTCGCGGACGGTTACCGGACACCAAGTTGCGCAACACTACGCCGGCAAAATAGTGTCATTTATTTTAATATTTTTTAATGTTGTTATTGTATGTATGTTAGTCTTTAAGGTATTTATTGTATGGACCTAAGTTGCCTGAAATAAATGATTAAATTAAATTAAATTTAAATTAAATTGTTATTTAAGATAAATAATTGAATTGGATTGAAAGCTCAATGTTTAATTAAAACCTACTTATATTAATAGTAATTATGATCCTTTGTTAAAACTACTATAAACTTACCTTGTACAGAAACAAACATTTGTTTATTTTATTTTGTGTCGTCCCAAGACTTAGGCATACGTAGGTACGTCAAACTTGCTAGCATGTTCACCGTCTGAACGCGGATATAACGCTGTTATGTTGCGACAGCGTCGGCACCTGTTTGCTGCGAGTTCATCATCGCGTGCGCGAGAAGGTATTAATTAATGAATCTCGGCCCGCTGGGTGGGCGCTCAATTTATGAGCGGTAGCGGATTGGTTTTGATACCGATTCCTAAAATTTGAAACCGATTCGCTGTGCTGCGTCCCAGTATCGAGGCTCCCGCTGAAAATCAGCGTCGTGATAAACATTACACATGGTTATCACGACTAGTGCTGAGCGGGAGCCTTTTTGTTACACAATCATGTTTTTTATATTATAATTTTTATTATGTATGTATTGTTGTGTGTCAAATAAATGTTTCTTTCTTTCTTTAAAAAAAATCGCAGATAGTAATGTATACAGCGTGTGGCCTGTAATAGGAGCAAAAAATTTAATCAATGATTCTACAGAGTATTCGTAATTACCTTGACCTGGTCATAGTGCTCCAAAATGCATTTACTAAAAGATCCAAAGTTTTAATCTCTAGTCAATGTATACCAAAATCGCTAACTCGTTGTAGTAAATGACAATGTAAAGTTCTATGACTGGACTCATTTGTTTGCAATACATTGCTGGTTCTATTTATTTAGTTAGAAAATAACAATAAATTTGTTTTTCAATTAAAACCATTTAATATGGATTACTCGTCACTTGAAGGGCATACATTTTAATTTTTTCCTCCTATTACAGGTTACATCCTGGTTTGAACGCAGATCCGTGGTTGATACACTTTTCGCTTTTTTTCTTCTTTTACGTAGCCGGCTAAGAATAGTTTGGAAGTGTAGGGAACATAACAATGTTTATCAATAAAAAAAAATACCAAACTTGAAATGTTCCCTTGAATTTCCAAAGTTGCCGGCAACTTTTTTTTTCTCTTTATTTAGGGTCTTTAACACATTTTGTACATGACAGTCCTATAATAAGCTTATCTTAAACATTCAAAATTAGAAGGTACTAAACTAAATTATTACTGGATCTTAACTAAATACAACTAAGTACAAACTCTAGTACCGTTTTGGTGTGGTTAGATGTCGGCTGTTGCCGGCAACTTAAGCAGCGTTGCTTCCATACATCAATGGCAATGTTCCCGGCAGAATTGTTAACAGACATTTATATGAATACTACACCGGGTTCGCTTCTGAACTGTTATTTGTCTGTTATAGGCTTAAAAAGATTAGGGTACTCCATAAAATATGATTATATCACCACTCTGTTATCACTTGCGCCTGCAACACCCACGTTTCAGGTTCAAGGTATAAATCTTGGGCGCTCTTTCGTACCTTCCGGCTGCCACGCTGGCACCGTATCCACAGGCGAATAATTAATTCAATACTTTCCCTTTAATTAATATATTATTTTAATGCGTTCACCCTACGCCCACGCTGATTTAGAGCCTCTGATGTTACGTTTAGATGTTATAAGTGATTCATATCATGCCTGTGATGTAATTAGGTAGACAGGCAATGCGAATTTGGAACTGAAGCTAAGGGCTTCTTAGAGAACTGTCTAACTGGCCTTTGCATACTGCGATTTTTGATGCAGTCACGATGCAGGCGTGCTGCAGTCGCGATGCAGCATTGATGCAGTCGCAAAATGTCAACCTTTACACACTGCGTTACGTTTAGTATCGATACAGTCGTGATGCTAACGTGCATAAGTATCGATGCAGTCGCGCTTCTGCATCGATACTAACGCGCTTCTGCATCGATGTCAGATTAAATCTGTTCATTGCGTGAGTCACGATGCTGTCGCGCGTTATCAAAACACGCGTTAGTATCGATGCTAAAAGTCGAAGTTTTTAAGGGGTCGAAGATGTAGATGCTGTTCAGTCTAGATTTGTGCGCGAGACCATACGTGTGTCATGTAAATACAATGTGTCAACTCACCAACTAAGCATTCTTCACCCAATATCGGTTTTGATGTAGAAATGGTCGTCATTTTCATCAATCGCACGGACAAACTGATGACAGTGGGACAATAGAATATTCAAACGAACCACTGATTGATCAATTTAAACGTTATAAACAGTTATCAAACAAAAACGAATTTAATATTATCAAATAGATACCATGGTCAAGATTTCTTCATTAGTTTTTTTCTCCGTCCAGCTAATTCTCTTCATCCTCCTCCAGCACCACATCTCAAAAGCATATTAAATAATGAACATGGTAAAGGAAAAGAGAAATCTAATACAAATAATTTCGAGTAGAAGAGGGAGAACGCTGGGACACTTGATACGACACGACAGTTTCATCACATAATACAGGGAAGAATAGCAGGAAGAAGGAAGAGAGGAAGACCAAGAACAAGCTGTATGCATCAAATAAAGCAAAAATTGAATGTTACGTCATATTAAGAGGTCAAGAGAATGGCGGAAGGGCGTAAAGAATGGAAAAAAACTCCACCGACAGATGATAATGAAATAGATACCATCTGTGCGATCAGCAATAAATATATAAGTTAAGTTAAGTTGGCCTGTAACGTCCCACTGCTGAGCAAAAGCCTTAATAATAGTCCCCCTAGCCGATTTCGACTACGGTGGCCAGTCACAACGACTAACCGACTGCGCGGGACATATTATGGTGCACAAGTGTGTGCGCAAACACAGGTGCACTCTCTATTCCTTTCACTCTCATAGCCCGATGGGACAGCAATCTGACACGACCGGAGAGAGATCAGGCGCAGGACCAACGGCTTTGCGTGCTTTCCGAGGCACGGGGGTGAAACACCGCCAACTTCCAAACTCCGGGCTACCCTGAGAATTTCTGAACAGAAAAACTCCGGTACATATTTTTGGCCCGACCCGGGAATTGAACCTGGGACCTCCGGCGCAGCCGTCGCTTTAAAATGCGACCCTCTCACCGCTGCGCCACCGAGGCACCAAGGCAAAAGCCTTTCCTCAAGTATAAGGTAGTATAAAAAAATACATACATTTCTTATTTTCAGTGCACAAATTAAATTTGTTTCTTGTCTGCTCTCATTCGCATACAAAGTCATATCACTGACATGTTGTGTGCTACTTTTTCATACGTCTAATATTATTACCCTTTGTGCAAATGTTGCATGCAAGATGTATAACACACGCTTACAATAGAGATTTGTAATCAGTAAGTTCAATCTGACGAGACTGTAAATTTAATATAATATATTTAGACATGCATGGAGTAGAGTTTGTTTTAGGGCGTATAGAGTTATAAGCTTGGCTCTGCATTGCAATCCAATATCGTTTCGACACTGCAACCCACACATGTTTGGGTAACATGTTTTAATGGGATATCTAAAACCTATCATCGTTCTTTTATATGTCTACCACCTGGAGATTAGGAGGTCCGAGACGAAACTGTGTTTCAAGAATAAACTGCGAAAGTTTCTTATTCAATATTTGCGGAACATGTAAAATATGGTTTTACAATATTTTTAACACTTACAGTGTCATATTTTATTCTTAAAAGATGAAATATGAAACCAAAAATTGCGCACGGGCGGGATTCGAACCAGCATCTTTCTGGCTATCCGGGCCAACTGCTCTTCCAATTGAGCTACCGTGCTGTCGGTCACGCAATGACGTATCAATGAGACCAAGAATTTCGCGCGGTCGGACCGACAGCACGGTAGCTCAATTGGAAGAGCAGTTGGCCCGGATAGCCAGAAAGATGCTGGTTCGAATCCCGCCCGTGCGCAATTTTTGGTTTCATATTTCATCTTTTAAGATGAAAAATATGTTTTTGTGTGTATATTCTTAGTTATTTATGTATTTGGTAGTTTTGCATATAAATTATATACTGTATCTATGTTTATTTTATAAACCTATATGTATTTTATGGTATGTATGTATATAATATAATTATTCAACACTATAGTATTTTTTTTAAAATTTCAATATCTATTAACAACACTCTCCTGCACCCATAACAATCCATTTGCATGACTGCGAGAGAATGCTTTTAGCATTAAGTCCACCTTTTGTACACTTTATTTGTGCAATAAAGTTTTTAAAATAAATGTACTAAAACAAACAAAAATTTAATCATATCACAGGTTTCTTTATAATCATTTCTGTAATAACAGCTTAAAACATTTAAATAAATGTAAATTTAATCAGTCGACGCCACCGTTACATAGTCGATAAATCATTGTACCAACGATCGGTGGTAAAATTAACTCTCAATTTTTTTTATCCTGTGCCTACTACATCAATGTTAGTATAGTGTAGAACTCCAACCATTATGCAAGGTCTCGCTAGATGAAGACAAAGTTGCATAGTAGGACTATTTTTCGAGAGCATCGCTGAAATTTGCAGTCCTTTGAACACTGTCTTGGAACTTTATCGGTAGTTTCAACTTTGACCTGAATATGAGTTTCGTAAGTTTGTTTTTAGTCGTGCACACGATGGTTTGACTGCTGAATTAGTTACATCATCATCATTATTAGCAACTAAATGACAACATAGGCCGCCCCCATGGTTTTTCACAGCGACCGGTTGTGAGCGGTCTGCATCCAGTGTGATCCTGCGATCTTTACAAGGTCGTCTATCTATATTGTCGGTGGACGCCCTACAAATCAGTAAGCTCAAGTGGCAGTGAGCAGGGCACATAGCGCGAAGAACGTGAAGTTAGGACATAGGCAATGATTAATAATTTTAATGTAAATTTTGAATTACCTTAAAATTCATTAACACAAAAGAGTGATTTGCACCAAGTGTCTTTCAAGTTTTATGATACACAGTAACTATTATTTACATGAACTCACTTCACAAATTGCATGAAGTAATAAAAAGTTCAAATCAGCGAACCCACATATATTTTAGGACCGTCTTTTGACTCGTCTCAATCTTTGAAGTAACAAGACATCTCTTCGCAGAGAAGGGTAGATAACAAATGGGGGGAAATTGACCCAATAAAGTAACTTCTTTGGTCCCCAGATGACTATTAGCCCCTGACCGCGGTAACTGGGCCCGTTCCCACATTAATTATTTGAATGGACACAACTCCGATTCTCTGTGGTACTGTTCTGATAATTTCTCCTCGTTGATATGTTTCTTCTGGGATTAGTATTATATTGCGCGCTTTGTGCAAATTGCGGCTGGTGGATTAGAAATTAAACGTTATTTCAACGTAAGAACACTTTCAAGCGTTCTTAAGTTGGGCTTAAGATTTTATACACGGTTATGAGTGTAAGCAATGCAGTGCAGTGCAAAGCAGTGTGTAATATTACACTTTGTGCACAATGATTCTCACTGATTAATTAATACTTTAAACGTCTGTTTGTTTGTTTTTCTGAGTGCCACCTCAAACTATTTCATAGTGCTACCAAATTATGAAAACATTAACACAAATGGATCCTTTTTTCAGTTTTAGCTAACCAAACGAATAACTCTTTATATTTCTTCGTTTAATTATACGGGTTCCATGATCCAATAAGTAACTCTTGTTGGATTTAAATAGACAATGATTTCAATATGTTGAACATTCTTGAATAGTACGTTAATTCATGCCAAACGGGTGAATGATTAAATTACGGAAGCATAACATCGGTATATCCAATGTACCTGCGTATACAGAGCCTGCAATGGGTAGATAAACTGCCATTCAATACCTACTAGGCTGGGATTACAAGCACTCTATAGAACTGCTTCAGAACTAAATGTTAGTAGTAAGTTCGCTACATTGATTGGTGCAGGCTGTCCAAATACCTTGGTGTACATTGGCTAGCTGGGTAATTGGAACAATAACTAAGCAAATGAATGCAAGGATACAAAGGTGGACTTAAAAATATTAAAATATAATTCAATAACATGGTAACGGATCTTGTAGTTGAAACAAGTAATTGACTTACCTATAATCTCTATCCAGTTTGTGGCCATTTCTAGCTAGTCTAACAATGGTTCAGAATGTTTTTTAACACTCACAGTGTCATAATTTTGCATAAGGGGCGTATTGCGATCCAACTTAATCCGTTCAATTCCGAGGCAGTTCAATTCCGACTCAGTGTAAACGAATATTATCAATGTAATAATATTATAATAATACTACAATGGTATGAATATTAAATTTATATTGCTATATTATAGTAATATTATCAATATAATGCGAAGTTGCAATAAGAATTGCTACTTTGACAGTAAAGCACAGCATTTTAACTGTCAAAACTGCATCGCAATACGCACCCAGAAGGGTAGATTGCGCTAATGTCACGCAATGACGTATCAATAAGAGACCAAGAATTTCGCGCGGTCGGACCGACAGCTCGGTAGCTCAATTGGAAGAGCAGTTCGCCCGGTTAGCCATAAAGATGCTGGTTCGAGTCCCGCTCGTGCGCAATTTTTGGATTCTTATTTCATCTTTTAGTCTAACAATACCGAGTTATCATATAAAAGAGAACATACAAATAAATAAGTATATTTACATAATGCCCGTACCTATTGTAGTATTTTCCCTCAGGTTTCGACGCTAAAATAAGCCACGAAAGTTGACTACAAAGCAACGAAACAGCGAAATCAGTGCAAATACAAATGATAGTGTCAACATCTCAACTTTTGCTCATTTTGTACTGTGCACCTTTTATTTCGCATTGCAGACCCCGCTCTTGAGAATGGGGTGCGGGTGGCGATGGTGCATGACCAGAGAACCAGCGGATTTAAATATATTTTTTTTTAATTTCAGACAGCGAGAAATAGTTGAATAAAATACAAAGCGAGTTAAAATACAGAAAAACTCATAAATTAGTGAAATTACTTATAACTGAAAAAGTAAGAGTCGTTTTCATTTACTACCATTGTCCTACTATTGGTTATCTTGTCTCTTTGCAGTGTGTTCTTCTTTACGTCTCTTAGTCATAGATTCCTTTCTTAATCATAAGTTGATACGGCAAGTTCTACCAGCTTTTGCGTGGCCAGCCTCTTTCTCTAAGATATTTACATCGTTATAGTAATAATAATCTATTTTTCATAACATAATACATTTCATACCGTTAAAATAAATTATTTTGACTTAACACGTTCCAGGACACTATTCCAGACACAATAGATGTTTTATTGTGTGATGGTTTACTAAAGATATGAAAAAATCGTCTTAAAATTCTGTGAATATTTATTGTTTGTTTAGAAAATACGTTTTAACGTGACTAATCTACTCATTTAGACACTGTCTGATTTAAGACAATCTTTACATTCTATCGCAATTTTCCAGCAAAAAATCTTAAGTAATTACGGAAGACAGAATCGACTGGACAAAATGTATTGCATACAGGATTTCCCTGATTGCAAATACATACATTGATAACGGGATTTAATAAAAACAATTAATTACTCGTACGCAACTGAATTTTTATCAATCTGATGGTATTTCCATTCTGTAAAATTTGCAATCAAAAAAATATTTAATGATCCGTCTAGTAATGTTCTTTACAAGATAAAAAACCGGTTAAGTGCGTGTCGGACCCGCGCACTGAGGGTTCCGTGCCACCCTTAACTGAATTCAGGGTCCACTAACTTTCACTTAACGAAAACATCACAATATATTGCGACAGCAAAAATAACTTTGTTTTTCATAGTGTTTGTATGAAAGACAAAGTTATATTTGCGGTTGATAAAAATGTGCAATATCTCAAAAACTACTGGTTCGATCTCCTTCAAACCAATTTTCATTGCAAGTTTTTGTTGACATCTACATCATATATTTTTTTCAAAATTTTCACTTTCTTAGTTCAAAAGTTAGAGGGGGGGGGACGCCCATTTTACCACTTTGGAAGCGTCTATATCACAAACCTTACACTTTTAAAAAAATGGTTTTAGAAACCTCAACATCATTTTAAAAGACCTATCCATAGACACCCCACACGCATAGGTTTGAGTAAAAAAAATATTTTAGATTTTAGTTTCATGTATGGGAGCCCCTCCTTAAATATTATTTTTTCTTACTTTTGTATCTGAATCGGAAAGCGGTGAACAAGATGCACCTACCTTCCAAGTTTCAGCTATGTGATGCTTATAGTTTCTGGATAAAGTGGCTTTGACATACGGACGGACAGACAGACAGACAGACAGACAGACAGACTTGACGAAACTATAAGGGTTCCGTTTTTTGCCATTCGGCTACGGAACCCTAAAAAGGTATCGTTTTAAAAGAACACCTCTAAAGTCTCATGTTTTTATGTTATTACTCAGTGTTTTAGTATCTTCTTAATGAATTCTTCACCACGTAGGTTTAACCTAAGAGTCAAAACATTTTTCATAAAAATATACATCATTATAGCACACATAGATTTCAATGTATGTAATGCTGTTAACCTCAAACCAGGAAATAAATTTTTAAAATGGTTTAATCAATTAGAAGTATTCGCGTAAACTTCAGAACCAAAACAGTGCTTTCAAATGATAATCATACAAACCATTTCAAAAGTCAGATTGAACAAGCTTCTTCTGAGTGAGCTCCTTCCATCGTTTTCGGCAAAGGGAGAATTGCTGCGCCTTGCGCAGTTGAAGTTGATCGACTAACTAAAATAATGAAATAAAAATAAGATAATGTAAGAAATGCTCACTAAAATTTTCTTCCGACCTGTGAACCATCACTCCAACTTTATGGCCCACACCTAAGAAATGGCTGTCGTGTTGACGATACTCGTTCCCGGGGCAATGATAAGCGAAATAAATGAGATATCTTCGTGCCGTCGCGTCGATACCGCCCGGGATGAGTTCTGCCGTAATTGTACTCATCCTGGCTTTTGTTTAACGCCTTTTGATTCGTTCAGATTCTACGTTAAGGCCAGTGAACCTTAAATTTAATAGTATTTGGTCATGGATAAGCTCAAATATTGATATTTGCTATTAATATTACATTCTCGAATAAAAGGTATATCGGAAAATTTCGAAATTCCATATTTTTGAGACTGGCTTTATTATGTTTTTCTAACTTCAGTAGTTGTGGAAATTCAACCTGATTGTAATTTCACTATTATTGTGTTGTAATACCTCCTACCTCATACTTGAGGTAAGGCCTTTGCCCAGCAGTAGGGCGCTTACAGGCTAATTTTACTTTACTTTTGGTTAGTATAGGTAGAATGTTTATTAAGGACTTACAGAAAAGAGAAAAAGATTCAAATAACAAGCATAATTAACTTCAACTCTAATCTCAAAAAGAGTATCGTTGACGGGCCCATTTTGATAAATGAGCATAAACTTTTAAAATAACTCAAAAAACCACTCTGAAAAGAATTGCCTAACCGTTTTCGTTAAATGTAAAACGATAAGGAAGCATGGGAACCAGCTTCAAGTTTACCAACTTAATTTCCCTTCGGCTAACTTCCCAAGAATCTCTTCTATAAATCTCATCAATTTGTTGGGTATGACTCCAGGGCTATCTCTTGGAGGCGTGTGGTCGGCCTTTTCTTATTGAATTACGACAAACTTCGGTAGCCCTACGCGATTTTTTTTTCGGTACGTGACGGTTCGATAGATAGCATATTTAGGACGCGATTCAGGTAGTTTGGAAAGAGGGTCAGAATCACACATTCGGCGATCGATTTTTTTATTTATTTTAAGGTCTATTACACAACCTGACTCTACAAAAAGTTGAATTAGCGCCATGTGGTAATTCTTTGCATTCCTGTGAACTAAATCACCTAAAATGCTAAGTACATTATAGTATACCTTAAAACGACTTTGAGACGAGATATCAAGCAATTTACTATCTAATAATTTGTTTGCCAATACTTGGATAGTCTTTTGAAATTCCCGAAAAGTTTATACCTTATTCATTTTCACGATAATCTTGAGCCTAACAAGATTGTATTTCAGCAAAGTAATTTTTAGTTGAAGTGAACAAGTTAAAGAAAGCCGCTTTCTTTGTCAATTTAAGGATATTTTAAGTGCCGCGTAAAAGGTTCTCTATGAGAACGACTTACTGAAGTGCTTTTTTTATTTACCTAGACACAATATTTGGTTTACCATCATCTGAACCTAGACTGAATTTCCTATGAATCCGTTTAAAACCTATTTTATTTATAAAATAAAGTTTTATTAAATGAACCTTTTAATTGTTATTGTTTTATTTTTGGGTAATTTTCCATGCTTTCGTTTACGTAATAAACTGATTTTGTTTAAATGACCGAGCAACTTTGTTAACTTTCCTTTGCAAAGAAACGTTAAACTTAGAAAATTTAAATAAATCAGGTTTGTAGAGTTGCTCTCAAGTAATGGTGTAATCAAAGGGTATTTGGGGCATTGTTTACTGACGCTATTTTATGAAAATAATACACAAAAGAAAACCAAATAAAACACCAACCCGTGTCAAACAAGTTTTCGTAACCCATCATGACATGCACAATGAATCATAATTTGACGCAGTCTCAGTAAATGACATTGAACAACTTAAAATAGACTCGATTCAAGTATATTTTGCTGAATAATTTATCAGCATCATGATTGAAATCTTTTCAATAAAATATTCAAATTATAAGCTTGACTTTGCTTTCATCTAATTGTTTATAGCATAGCATATCGACCGCTAGCTACACTGAAAATCAAAATAACACTAACGAATGAAAGTTACAGTTAACTCATGTTTTTTTTTAAATAATTACAGATGTGTGGTGCAAATTGCTAATAAATATATAGTATTACTACCTTTTTAAAGACAACGACGATTATTAAAGGTATTAATTTTTCTTTAGGTGATATTATAAATAAACTATTTAAGACGATTTTTCCCATAGTTTTAGGTCTTTAAAATAAAAATTCATAAAGCAAGTTAACAGTAACACAGTCATTCATTATTCTGAGTTTGTTTCTACCGGGTAAAGTAAAAGTCGTGTCGGCCACACAATTTATTGATTTCACCCGCAAACCTCATTCATGTTTAACGAAATCCGGGATAAAATGGAAATTCGCGTATTGAAAATATTCCTGACCCAAGAGCTGACTAGTCTTGCAAAGTTATCGATAGTTTGACTATCGACAAATGACACGATTAAATATATTAACATTGACATACAGTACAGCCAATGAAAGCATTGAATGGTTGTTTTTTTTTAATTGTATTTACACTTTCGGATTGACAGTCGTTACTTTAAATCAACAACATATCACTATACAATATCGACGGTTGTGTTGTCAAATGATAATTA
Source organism: Pyrausta aurata (assembly GCA_963584085.1). Taxonomy (NCBI): domain Eukaryota; kingdom Metazoa; phylum Arthropoda; class Insecta; order Lepidoptera; family Crambidae; genus Pyrausta; species Pyrausta aurata. Next base: position 11,783,271 of record OY757259.1, on the reverse strand, counting down.
TTATTCATTTATTTCTCGTACCAGAAACTCAATATGAAAACAGGCAAGAGAAAAAAAAGTGTAGTCCAATCAACGAAGCTTTTGTGACCCGAATAATTCTCCCGTCGTTGAAACTTGGCACATAGTGAAAATAAGTAATACAGATTATAGATATACAATAATCCAATGATTTTTTTTACGAGAAGTTAGGTATTTATACCTAAACATGGAAATCGTTTATAACTCTCTGTGAAAAAATTCTCAGTCTGAAATTGTTCGTGTATACGTATGTATGTTTATGTTAGAATAGGTAAGAATAAGAATCCAATATTTTTTCGATTTCCGATGTACTCAAAATTAAACTTTTTGCATTTTGCTCTATAACTTCTACCGAAAAAATTCTCTGCTCATTTTTGTTTTTTAATATGGTTTTATTTACGTATATAAGTAGCTTTATTAAGGTATCCAAAACATTTTTCGTTTCAATACTACAATTCTTATTATTACTTAATTATGGCTCGTGAATAATTGCTCAGGCAAATTAAATGCGTTTCTTAGTTAGGGGTCGCTCTATCGCAGTAGATTTTTCAATAATCCAATTAAAATTCCACTAAATACCAAGTTTTAAAAATATCAATAACGGGAAATAGTGAACATTACCGCCACTTGGAACCGACCGAGCGCGCGGCGTGCAGTGGTGCGTGTGCTCATATCTAAAACGTACTGCAGTCAGTCTATCTGTATAAAAAAATGATGCAAGTGTTTGTAGGTAATGGCTGTCACCCGCGATAGCCCAGCAGCTAACTTAGGTGGTCTTGGAACTTGGGCACACGGGTTCTAATCCCAGTGCATCACATCGTATGTTATTTATTTGTATGTATGTTCTTATGAGTTCTTTTTACTTTTTTTTAAACAAAATATTGTGTTTTTGCAGTGATTATTTGCCAGTCGAATTCCGTCCTTATGTGTTAGGACGTAAGGCTTATTTTGGCGGACGACTGACAGCGGAGTCTGGAACGCGGCGTGTGTTTATTGTGATTTCTGTTGGGCGAGAGTAGTTCTTATTTTCATAAGCGGAAGGCTTGTAGTCGGCTGTGATGGATGATTGAGGATTCTAGAATGCCGTCTATTGTATTTCAGCGCCCGCGCACTCCATAGCTATCGTATAACTATAGTATACTATTATTAAATTATTGTGACGGTATTTAGCGCGCGGTCCTTAAAAGTCATTCTGTACAAAGAAAGAAATTTCAGTTTTCGTTCATCTCAGTTACCTACTTGACCAATCAGAGGACAACGACTCAACGCAATATAATAATTACGTAAAGAGTTTAACGAGAAATGAAATGAAAAGATGGACCAAGAAATAAGTAAACGACTATGGAAAAATAAAAGGCTTAAGCGACACTATGACAGATATTGGTCTTAACTGAGTTGTAATCAGCAATATTTTCTGCGTTGATTGAGCTGGGTTTGGTGTAAATCAGGATTGTTGTAATATATGTTCATAGGAATATCAATTAAAAATTACATTTGATAAAATTAAATTAAAAGCACGATTTTTCTTAAAATCTAGGTAGAACGTACATTAACGACCTGATTAATGAAAAATATGACTGCCCCATTACCTATAGATTCAATGGAAATCAAAATACTGTCAGCAAGAAGCCTTTGTACTTTAGGCGTTGCAGAAACAGCATTCTAAGGGCTTTATTAAATGTCACTTTTAGCGCCTTTTGCGTATAGCTGACCCAAAGGGAGCCCGAGTAGAGCAACTGGCAGTGTTTGAGGTTAAGACCTCCGTGTGTGTTTTTGACATTTAGAATAGATTTGAAATTCTTTTAGAGAAGAAGAAATGACAGAAAAACATACATAGTCAGATTGATTCCCGATTTCCGATTAAGTATCTGTTTACATTGTTTCTTAATAAAGTGAATATTTAATCAGTACCTACCTATTTTTAATACAAAATTATTTAATCTGCAAGTAAGAACAGGCAGTATGCTTTAAGGAGAGTTAACTTAACTTCATTACTACATCGAGCAAACCTCCGGGCCAGCATATTACTCCGGAATGCCAAGGCGTATTTAAAAAAAAATAGAATAAGCGACACTAAAAGTCTACTAATTAATAATAAATATTGTTGGTTTTCTAATTTTCTTGTTGTATTTATAATTAAATTTATTTTATATTTGGTTCAAGTGATTAAACTAGACTGGTTGCACCCGCGATAATTTCTTATAACCCGAAACCGCACCGAATTATTGGTTTATTTCAATAAGTTTTAGTGTTGGGAAATAAGTATAAGTTATCGAAATAATATTTTTAGTGTAATTTATTTAAAAAACAAAGAGATAAGTTTTTTAATAAAATCATACAACGCAGTAATTATAATTTGTTACATAATAATAATAGTCCCCCTAGCCGATTTCGACTACGGTGGCCAGTCACAACGACTAACCGACTGCGCGGGACATATTATAGTGCACAAGTGTGTGCGCAAACACAGGTGCACTATCTATTCCTTTCATTCTCATAGCCCGATGGGCCAGCAATCTGACACAACCGGAGAGAGATCAGGCGCAGGACCAACGGCTTTACGTGCTTTCCGAGGCACGGGGGTGAAACACCGCCAACTTCCAAACTCCGGGCTTCCCTGAGATTTTCTGAACTGAAAAACCCAGGTACATATTTTTGGCCCGACCTGGGAATCGAACCCGGGACCTCTGGCGCAGCCGTCGCTTAAAAATGCGACCCTCTTACTGCTGCGCCACCGAGGCAGTTCTTACATACTACACAGAAAAAAAGATTTTTAAAATATTTTACACAAACACCTTTCTCCACTTTGATTTTTCTGTATCAGATCATTCACTTTTAACATATTTCTACATCATACATCTTGGCCGAGAAATATTAAACAATCAAACTTCGACAAAACCATGTAAAAACGTAAACAAACACTCGAATAATGCATTATCGTATTTACGTCCGTTTCCGCTATAATAAAATTGAGTAAACAATTCAATTACCTATAACAGTGCGGGAAGGGATGAAATGACCTTGTATTCTATGACGGGCGTTTCAGCCCGTTACCCGCAAGGAATTGAGAAAAAAATCATTTAGTGCGGTATCAGGCCAAACGGCCTTAGCACCATTTTCTTGCTTTTTTGAGTAGCTCTTAAGATAGTAAACTCAAACCTATACTTGTCTCTTTTAATCATACAGAAATGCTCCTTACACAGCCGCCGCACCAGGGGAAGTTTACTGTTTCTTGCTTCCGCACAGAGTGGGAGTACATGCATCGGGTTTTTAAGCCTTATATTGCAGCGAACGTGTTAAACGTAACACAATATTTGTCTATAATCGGGCAAAGGTGCGGTCATATTTGTTGCACCCGCGATAGCAGTTTGAATTTTCCTCTTGGCAATTGAAATTATATTTTAAATTTCTTGTTAACTAATATATAGAGAACATAGAAAATGTAGTCTTTCATAGACTAATTTCATTGAATAAGTTTTTTATTTCACTACACGAAATTATAACATTCCTCTAAATGGTGCACCCGCGAAAATGGAATCACCCTGAGATGAAAAATAAATAGACTATTCAGATATCGATATCCCATAAAATTTTACAAATGGAACTTTTGATTCAGACTTTGAGTTATGGTAATTTTTAGCGGTGAATAAATCTAATAAACTTATTTAATGAAATAAATCTATGACAGACTACATTTTACATGTTTTCTATATATTATTAGTTAACAAGGATTTTAAAACATAATTTCAATAGCCAAGAGGAAAATTCAAACTGCTGTCGTGGGTGCAACAAATATGACCGAACCTTTGCCCGATTATAGACAAAAAACGAAAAATCAGTTCATTGTGTTACGTTTAATTTGTTTACTTCAATATTTTGTGAGGTGTTTAAGTAACAAAGTAAATAATATATGAGAACTGTAAACTAAACAAACATAAACAATGATTTATTCGTTTTTAATTGATTGCGGGTGCAACCAGTCTAGTTTAATCACTTGAACCAGATATAAAATAAATTTAATTATAAATACAACAAGAAAATTAGAAAACCAACAATATTTATTATTAATTAGTAGACTTTTAGTGTCGCTTATTCTATTTTTTTTTAAATACGCCTTGGCATTCCGGAGTAATATGCTGGCCCGGAGGTTTGCTCGATGTAGTAATGAAGTTAAGTTAACTCTCCTTAAAGCATACTGCCTGTTCTTACTTGCAGATTAAATAATTTTGTATTAAAAATAGGTAGGTACTGATTAAATATTCACTTTATTAAGAAACAATGTAAACAGATAACTAATCGGGAATCGGGAATCAATCCGACTATGTATGTTTTCTGTCATTTTTCTTCTTCTCTAAAAGAATTTCAAATCTATTCTAAATGTCAAAAACACATACGGAGGTCTTAACCTCAAACACTGCCAGTTGCTCTACTCGGGCTCCCTTTGGGTCAGCTATAAAAGGCGCTAAAAGTGACATTCAATAAAGCCCTTAGAATGCTGTTCCTGCAACGCCTAAAGTACAAAGGCTTCTTGCTGATGCAGATTGCGGCGGAGGAACCAACAGTATTTTGATTTCCATTGAATCTATAGGTAATGGGGCAGTCATATTTTTCATTAATCAGATCGTTAATGTACGTTCTACCTAGATTTTAATAGAAGAAAAATCGTGCTTTTAATTTAATTTTATCAAATGTAATTTTTAATTGATATTCATTATTTGTAATTTTAATTGTTTATTTATTATTATGAATGCCATTGTACGATATAAAGAAAGTCATTAATTCATTATTGCTTGTGCTCGTTATTGCTTCCCTGTTCCCCGACGTTCACATATAACTCCGTTCTTAAACCGCAATAATTTAACATGTCAGCTAGATACACCCTACACTTTGCGACGCTGCTTTTTGGAATCATAAAAAACAAGAAACCCGCCTACCTTTACGAAAAAATTAGAATTTTCTAGACTACCACAAGAACTGCATCCCGATTAATGTGCCCACAACACAAAATGCCTGCTTTTCGTGGCAGTTTTCGTTATGCTGCCATGAAATGCTGGAACAACTTGTCACCACCGATTAGAAATTCAAATTCTTTAGTTTCCTTTAAACACCGTCTCAGAGTTTTTCTAATCGAGAGCCAAAAGGTCAATAATTAAACAGCCGTTTCACAAACACACACACACACACACAGATACACATACACGCGCGCGCGTTTCTATTGTTTTTAAGACTGATTTGTTATTAAATAATACCTAGTATGTAAGCATAGCATTTCATTTTCGGATTTTTAAAAGTTTTCCTTTGTTTTAATTTTAATATGGTTTGGTGGTGACATCTAAACCTCAATGGTATCCACTGAAAACCAGCGTCATGGCTATCCATGGCAATAAAGCTGAGTGGAAACCAATTTGGTTTCACTACCTATAAATGTTTTAATTTTTTTTTATATTGTTTATTTTTGTACTTTTGTAGTGTACCAAATAAATTACTTTTCTTTCTTTCTTTCTTTCTTTCATTCAATATGCTCCGATAAATTCTATGAACATATTTTACAACAATCCTGATTTACACCAAACCCAGCTCAAACGACGCAGAAAATCTTGCTGAATACAACTAATGTTGTCGTTATGGGCGGGTAGTTATTTTATTATGGCCCATTATAAAATAACTACCCGCATTAAAATTTAATTTGTTTTGACACAAGTATAGGCATAACATTCAGTCACAAAACACTCTTTACAGAATTGTAATCGGTTGTCCTTCCAAGAAGTTACGTGTGTTTACGTAAGTGTAATCCGACACTGCGCGTGCGTGTGATGTCACGTGACGTTTGACGTCACTCACACATGATAAATAGCTTATTTTTTACCGAGTGTTGACCATTTAAGACCAATATCTGTCAAAGTGTCGCTTAAACCTTTTGCTTTTCCATAGTCGTTTACTTATTTCTTGGTCCATCTTTTCATTTCATTTCTCGTTAAACTCTTTACGTAATTATTATATTGCGTTGAGTCGTTGTCCTCTGATTGGTCAAGTAGGTAACTGAGATGAACGAAAACTGAAATGTCTTTCTTTGTACAGAATGACTTTTAAGGACCGCGCGCTAAATACCGTCACAATAATTTAATAATAGTATACTATAGTTATACGATAGCTATGGAGTGCGCGGGCGCCGAAATACAATAGACGGCATTCTAGAATCCTCAATCATCCATCACAGCCGACTACAAGCCTTCCGCTCATGAAAATAAGAACTACTCTCGCCCAACAGAAATCACAATAACACACGCCGCGTTCCAGACTCCGCTGTCAGTCGTCCGCCAAAATAATCCTTACGTCCTAACACATTCGGAATTCGACTGGCAAATAATCACTGCAAAAACACAATATTTTGTTTAAAAAAAAGTAAAAAGAACTCATAAGAACATACATACAAATAAATAACATACGATGTGATGCACTGGGATTAGAACCCGTGTGCCCAAGTTCCAAGACCACCTAAGTTAGCTGCTGGGCTATCGCGGGTGACAGCCATTACCTACAAACACTTGCATCATTTTTTTTATACAGATAGACTGACTGCAGTACGTTTTAGATATGAGCACACGCACCACTGCTCTGCCGCGCGCCCGGTCGGTTCTAAGTGGCGGTAATATTCACTATTTCCCGTTATTGATATTTTTAAAACTTGGTATTTAGTGGAATTTTAATTGGATTATTGAAAAATCTACTGCGATAGAGCGACCCCTAACTAAGAAACGCATTTAATTTGCCTGAGCAATTATTCACGAGCCATAATTAAGTAATAATAAGAATTGTAGTATTGTAACGGAAAATGTTTTGGATAACTTATTAAAGCTACTTATATACGTAAATAAAACCATATTAAAAAACAAAAATGAGCAGAGAATTTTTTCGGTAGAAGTTATAGAGCAAAATGCAAAAAGTTTAATTTTGAGTATCTCGGAAATCGAAAAAATATTGGATTCTTATTCTTACCTGTTCTAACATAAACATACATACGTATACACGAACAATTTCAGACTGAGAATTTTTTCACAGAGAGTTATAAACGATTTCCATGTTTAGGTATAAATACCTAACTTCTCGTAAAAAAAATCATTGGATTATTGTATATCTATAATCTGTATTACTTATTTTCACTATGTGCCAAGTTTCAACGACGGGAGAATTATTCGGATGTCTCCATACAACGAATCTCCTCGTTGATTGGACTAGTGCGCTTGCTCCATCGACAAGAGCGCGGCTCTTAAATTGAAGAAAACGAACACATTTATCCTGCTCCGCTTAGTTGACGTAATAAGAACGGAAACAGGTTCATTGCACAAAGATACTTTGATTATAATTAAACTTCTGGTATTTTAATAGAGTTCAACAGATATTAATTGGTGGAACGGACGTCATCGTAGTTAGGTGGTTTAGAGATTATAAGATAGAAATATCGATATTTTAGTCTGCACAAGACTAGCGCAAACTGTGTAGTCGGAAAGCAAACTTTCCCCCATTTACATACATCGACAGATGAAGTATTTATGTGCGGAAAGACGCCAGTGATTTTTTCACATCAGCCTCATGAACGTTTAGTAGACTTCAAAAACTTACAAAGTAACGTTTTTTAATTGCCTCTACTATTTAAAACTCGCAAGCTTAGAAGTCTCGACACAGTTTTATATGTCGAACACCAGGTGGCGCTCGAAAAACGGTGAGATAACATTCGTGTTTTTTTTCAATTAATAAAAAAAAAAATGTTAATACTTAACTCAAGAGGATGTTTGATGCAGCAGAAAATGTGATGATTGAACTTATCGAGGCGAAATGTTAAAAAGATGACATTTCGTTTGTTTCAGACTGTGGCTGCAGGACGAGTATCTAACAAATCATGTTTTTTTGTTTAATTTGAGTTATAAGAAAATATACATTTTATGAGTATAAAGCTATACTACCAATGTGATAGCTAGATGGCTCAAGATTGAAAATACGTTATCAACATAACATAAATATAAACTTTACTTTTAATTCAGACGGCAACGATGTATCAAACTTTTCTATATTTGAACACACTAGCGTTATTGGATTTTTTAAAAACTGAATCTCAAGGTTATGTTTCATTGTATGTGCTTTATATTTGTCTGTAAAATAAATGTAAAAATTTGATGGAGTCGATTCCAAAAACTCTCCGAAGTATCGAAAATGTTTTTCTATTTCAGCGAACGCCAAACTGGAATATATCGAGACAGGCTCACATAGTTTTTCATTTTACGACAGGAGAAAAATGATGTCTCTGTATTCCCCAAGTTGATAACTCAATTTGTCGTTTCTTGCCCGTGGCGGTAAACTTCTGGGGGATTTATCTCAAGTCCAAGTTTGGACTAAGACGCTACTAAGACAGCTCCCAGGTGCAATCTCTGTAACCATTGTAAGGAATAGAAATTTATAGTCTGACTCTTGTAGAGAGGACGACTTTAACACCGTGATGTAATGGGTAGTGATGTATTATTTAAAGAATGCTTACAACCTTAGGTTTCCTCGCTTTTGCAACTTAGTTATCCTTCCTAGAATAATTAAAACGTTTAGCAGCGTGTGAAAGTTTTTTTTTAAAATCTAATAATTTAACTGTTGTGGACGGGACAGCGCTCTCGGCTGAGTATTTGGTGCGTATAAAATCCGAGCGGTCAAATGAAGCAAACAACGGAATATTGTATATAGATTGTATGTCGGTGCAAATTTTAAACAACGTGTACTCCTTTACATAATAATAATAACACATAATAATATACCCATATTAAGTAACATTTTGGTTGTGATCTCCTGCATGATGACAACCGCATTTAGAAAAAAACATTACATTCTTTCCTTTGGGTAATAATTTCCGAGAACTTTGCCCATTAAGTCATCCAAGTTAATAACGTAAATAAATAACACTTTCGGTGTGAATGCATCCGTTCTTCAGTCGCAGCATGTCAATTGCTGCATTTGGGATGCAAATTCGGAACTTGACGTCTGGACTGCCCCGTACACAAAGTACTTACTACTATTTGTTGATACAGACTGCTTGCTACCATTTCGATTTATATTCTTTTGACATCACATTTCGAGTGTCTTGTTTGTGTCTGAAGAAATTGGATTGCTTGTCCTCTGTTAATTAGGTAATTGAGTTTATTGAGTTTCTTCGTAGAGCCCTTAATTTGATATAGGTATTGTAAAAGAAAAATACTTTTTGGTTAGCCTTGTTATCATTGTCGAGCTAATACATGTCATTCTCTTACGAGCGTTATAATTCTTTTTGTGTCATCTACTCGCAAGTAAAGAGAAATAAGATAATAGGCAGGAAAATCATCATCATTGATCATTATTATCATTCTCTTGCCCTGTTCCCAGTTTATCTGGGGACAGCGCAGTATATTTTTTCCTACCACATTATTCCAATATTTATTGTATATTTTATCTTTACCTTTATATGTTTCAAAAGACGCTACATATGAGTCTGCAAACGTGCTTTTAATTTGTGTTAATAAAACAATCTAAGATATAACAGGGACTTGTATTTCTTGTAATTTTAGCGTGTCGAAATAAAGACCTTTTGAAACTGAAACTGAATACTTAATTTTTTTAATAAGTAACCAAAAATTGCGCCCGGGCGGAACTCAAACCAGTATCTTTCTGGCTAACCTGTCCAACTGCTAATTTAGCTACCGTGCTGTCGGTCCGCGCGAAATTCTTGGTCAAATTCCGGGCTACGTCATTACGTGACGTTGAAACTGTATAATACTGCTAAACTCTTGCAACATCAACAAAAACCTTCTTGTCTTTTAACGTGTAAAAATTGGAATGGAACTTTCGGTAAACTATCGCGATGTTCGCATTTGCTTTTCATTTTCTAAAATCGTCGGAACTTCCAATGGCGCTTTGTTAGGGCGAATTTTGCATGCGAAAGCGACTTCAAACTTCCCCGAGTTATACGAAATTTTATTCCGATTCGAGTGTTGGCACGTTTTTTGTTCGACGTTTGCTTCGTTTTTTAGGGTTCCGTTACTGCAAAGGAAACGCCTATTTTATTTTAAAGACTTTGTTGTACAAATTTTGTGTACAAAGGTCCACCTCTGTACACAAAATTAATGCTGAAAGCTTTCTCTGCCAGTCAAACCTTTACATATTATACCAATACAAACATAGTATTACTTCGTTGTAAGTTAGTTTATCACTCTCAGGTATTATCAGGATAATATTTTCAGAAAAATGTACAAGTATCGAACTTACTCTTTATTTTAATATCTCTACACGTTTCTGAAACTGGTTTACTGCCTCTTTTAGCAGAGAAAAATCATGCTTTTAATCAAAAGTTATATCCCGTTGTGTCCCGCATATTTTACTTATCTAAAGCTGAAAGAGATAAACCTGTTATGTTTTATATCTGGGGTTATCTCTTTCAGCTATAATCATTTGTACGGAATGCAGGATGCGCGACTTCATCTTGCACTTAGCCAGTTTTTTTTGCTATTGAAAAGAATGTACCGGACATTTTGTGGACAACTTGTAGCGTAAAAGTTTATGCGTTTTGCATACAATTTTGTTGAGTCGAATTGCAATTTCAAAATTATTTAACAACGACCTTTTAAAAAGTTTCTTTGGATTTGTCGAATCGAACCTTTGATAAACTAAAACTGACTGTCTTACCACAAATAAATAAAGTATATAGGTTTGAACTACTGTTTAAATGTTATGCGGCTAAAACAAAATGTATGTCACCCTTATGTCATTTAACTTGATTGACATCGATTTTATACTAGATATAATGTATATTTAAACAGTGGTCGAAACCTTGTTTAATTATCTGTGGTAAGGCAAAAAAACTTTGGCATGGTCATCTCCTTCTATTTGTCATCTTTTTCTTTCCTATCTTATTCATAAGAGAAAGTCAAAATGTTAATGACGCCACTTGCAACTCGAGAATAAGTAAACCGATTTGTCTTTTCCCCGAATAGGACATATGGAGGTGAAACAAACTTGTCCGGGACCGCTAGTTTAATGTATGACGAACTAGTGCAAATAAATTTTAAACTAGTTTATAAATTTTTCTCCGAGCAAACCAGCTTTTAATCCAGACCCAGATGGACTAGGGCGTAAAAACAAGCTACACACGGCTAATACTACGAATAACGAGGCGTTTGCATGCCCGAGAGCAAGGACTGCAGCAGATAATCCCTCAGACGGAGGGTCAATTTACTTGTAAATCGCGTTTGTAGCTGAAACAGATATATAGGTTTAGAAACAATGACCCCAGGGCCTCAATTCCGCTAATTGAGTCGTCACTGAGTTGTGCATCAATTGTACTACAAGAGTACAATTTATACAGGGTGTGACCTGTAATCGGAGAAAAAAATTTAAATTTAGGCCCTTTAAATGACGAATAATCTATATTAAATGGGTTTTATTTTTTTAATTGAAAAATAATTTTATGTTATTTTCTAACAAAATAAATCGAAACAGCAATGTATTGCAAACAAATGAGTCCAGTCACAGAACTTGACAATGTCATTTACTACAACGAGTTTGCGATTTTGATATACATTGACTAGAGATTAAAACTTTGGATTCTATATCTTTTAGTTAAAGCATTTTGGAGCACTATGACCAGGTAACTTAAAATACTCTGTAGAATCATTGATTAATTTTTTTGCTTCTATTACGGGCCACGCGCTGTATACTTCGCTATTCTGACAGCGGCGTTACACTTTTTACGTTACGACTTTAAGCACACGATGTGTTACAATATTACTACTGAATGACTACTTTAGATCAACAGTAGATGCCGAAAATATGCTAAACGGGGGGCAGTTCAGACCTTTTTGAAAAGATGAACTGCGTACTGATTGTCAGGCTTACTTACGATGCTTAATATTTTTAGCCTGTTTAATTGAAAAAATCATAAAGATTATTTTGAGCGTTTTCGTCCGGTTTCACCATCATCAAATAAGCACCAACCAACACAAATATTTCAAATACGGAACGTCATTTCGTATGAAGTAGTTGACAGATAACGGAACTTATTTAGACATTTTGAAATCAGCTGTTAGTAATTTAAAGATTCTTAAAAGATGAAATAAAAACAATTTAAATAATTCATTAATACATCAGAAGTATAAAATTTCTCAAACGTTTTACTATAAACTGCTCGCGTCAATTTTTTTATACGATCAACTATCTATAAAAATAGAAGTATGAACTACGTCTTATGTAACAAACTAAACAACTGAATAAATATCAAAAATATTCCCTGGATAGTAATAAAGTTTATTATAACAAAATAACGAACAAACAAGACGATAAAGAATTATCTTCCTTAAGTTTGGAACAACAGCGCTTGGGAATAAATTCTGTCTTCTAGAATGTCCTGAATATTGTAATACAATACGAAAAACAATACATTGAATATGGCTTTTATTGGTACTGTTTATATCATGTCACAAATATTTTCCTAGAAAGTATATTCGGTTATTTACGTAAATTGTCTAACTATAACAAAACCAATGTAGGTATCTAATTCATATTGGTAGTTCCTTACAATCCCTTTAATATGATTTTAAGCAACACATGATATTATTTTCATAAGATCATACTTCGTCGTATTTCAGAATAAAAGAAGTGTTTGAACCAGCAGTAATTTCCGTATCAAATACATTACTCATCATACATCAAATACATTAGTAATACACTTGAAATCAAAAGTCGAGCCACTAAATTGTTGTTTGTCATAGAAATATGAAAGGAATATTACCAATTACTTTACGCGTTGACTGTTTTCTATATTCAATAGTCTTATTTATATCCTAGTTAATGTTTGAAACTTCCTGCAACTCTAAAGCGAAATCATTGCATATGTTATTTCTTCGCAAGTGGCATCCGTCTAGTGTTATACAGCGTGTGGTCTGTAATAGGAGCAAAAAATTTAATCAATGATTCTACAGAGTGTTCGTAGTTACCTTGACTTGGTCATAGTGCTCCAAAATGCTTTAACTAAAAAATATAGTAATCCAAAGTTATAATTTCTAGTCAATGTATATAAAAATCGCTTACTCGTTGTAGTAAATGACAATGTCAATTTCTATGACTGGACTCATTTGTTTGCAATACATTGCTGGTTCGATTTATTTCGTTAGAAAATAACAATAAAATTATTTTTCAATTGAAAAAAAAAACATGTAATATGGATTACTCGTCACTTAAAGAGGCTACATATTAATTTTTTGCTCCTATTACAAGTCACACCCTGTATTATATGTGCTATAAATGTAAAAGTGTTAACATGAAAAATATCGCTAGTTCGTGCTATGCAACTGATATTTTACAAGTTTCATTTCTAAACACAGTTTACGGTGCATTTTCTCGAATGTAAAATAGTATTTGTACATTCCGCGCACAAGCATGCAAATTTTTGATCGCTGAGGTGATGTTAAGTATACAGAAACTACTAGAACACTAGCTACGAGTATTTTAAAGTAAGTAAGCATTTACTATACGAGTAAGGCCCATTGCGTCATCGATATTTAACTCAACTAATTGTTAAATGTCGTTACCATCTGTCCGACTACAGTCTGTAGAATTAACTATAATAAAAGCAGTGAGTTGTTATTACTACGTTGTATAGAAGCTATGCCAAGCCAAAAATGTCTAGTAAATATGACTACAAAATTGTGACGTAGAGCGCTTTCCCATTAAGGCGACTTGAGCAGCGCGACTCACGCGCGACAGTCGCACTGCCGATAATTTCATACTATAGACGGCAGCGTGGCAGCAGCACCGCAGCGGAGTGTAAGTCGCGCGGGTCCGTCCCACTTATCCATTACCCATTGCAGTGGTAATACTATCCGCGTATTAGCACTGCAATGGGTAATGGGTGTAGTGGTAACAACTCTATCGCGCGACCGTCGCGCTGCTAATGTAATGGCATGCGCTGCTGCCGCGCTGCTGTCGCGCTGTTGACGCCCTTATGTAAATTCATTCATGTGGCACGAGATTTGTTCGTGGTGACAGTTTCATACGCTAGTAATAGAAGTAAAATGAATGAAATTGAAAAAAAACGCAATTTGCACCTAGGTACTTTATCACGAAATTGGTAATTATTATCATTAATCAGATCAGTTGTGTAGGACAATGAACTTGCGAAACAATATTACTATCATTGACGCAAATTGTAAAGATTGTTAAACAATGATAAATCATACATCATCGTACTTTTTAGGGTTCCTTACTCATTTCGTATTCCCATCACGTTTCATTCTAGAAAAAACGTATGTCACTTTTACATTGATGACTACGAGTATGTGTAGTTAGTAAATTAACAGCCTAAATCACGATGCCCTTATTGGTTAGCGTTATCAGTTCAATATTTAATATGATGTCCCTTATCTAAAGTATTCATCAGTTTGTGATTATTAGTCGCTGGTGAATCAGGCCCAAAGTACCTTAATTTTTCTAAACCTACGTTTGAGAACTCTCTCCACAAATGTCGCCAGACATTTCGATAAATAACCATATTTATTTCATTGAAATATGGGATTCATATGAAATTCAAATTCCGAATTTAAATAAGTAATTTAACTGAGTTCTGAAGTTTTTTTTTCATAAATTCGTCATTCGTTGGCAAAGTACCACAGATTAGTATGAGTTGTACCAACATCTGTTAATTTATTATTATATGTTGCGTCAAAACGTCTACACAAGTCTGCTTGATCGTGTGATGGGTTTTGATAGAGAATTTGAAGATTTCTATAAAAAATTCCTTCAACATCAGAAATTTTAAAAACACTGGATATTATTCGTCACATCATAAATCTTTAAACGGGTACATAAGAATTATCATGTTGAATATTCAATGTGGGATAATGCCAGCCCCCTTACTCTGGACACAAAACCCGATCCAATGAATATAGCCATCCCTGTCACACGCATACACGGCCTGGTATGAGTGACAGGGATGGCTACAACCATTGGATCGGGATTTGTGTCCAGAGTAAGGCCTCAGGTTTGGATTTTAACTTTTACTTCCTGTTATTTTGATTGAAGACCTAATAATGTTAAAAATAAGGCTATGGTATTGACAAATGAATTTCAAACTACTATTATTATTTACTAACCTCATTATTTAAGAGCTACGCTTTTGTTGGTGGAGTTATTTTCATAAAAACTCTAAATTAGGGAAGATAGTAAGTAAGGGGTTTCCTTCTTGCCTTCCACAACGCAGTTTGAGAACCGGGAATTTCTCGCCTCTTAATGCCTAGTCAAAAGCCATTCAGCCAGTACTCATGTTGCTGCTGCCGAACACCAGGGGAACGCTTAATTGATGGCAGCGTTCACTTGCCATGGCACAGGATCGTCACTGAATATTGTATCTATAGAGAAGCCCATCCCACTGGAATGCCCACTACATTCTGGTAATCCTGCCGATGTTTGGTAAGGGACAGCCTATTCAATAAACCTATCCGTAGCTAACCACCATATCTGGTAGCCATTCACTATCCGCCACCTGTGACCCTGCTTGTATTCTACAGCTCAGCCCTAGCATTTTCACTAAACTACGTACCTACTTTTATTGACATCCAGAGACCTAAATAACAATAGTTCCCTTTTGAAATTATTTCGAAGAGCCACAGAGAGATTCTGAGTTCAAAATTTGATTTATATTTTAATCAATCACTGGCCTTTCTCCTTGAACGCTGTTCTTATTAGTTTCATTAGTTAGGGCTGATTTTTCCATAGTCAGATAAGAAATATTTGTTGAATATAACACAATATGGCTAATTTGTAAACGTTACTCGTACCTATTTGTCAGCAATCATGCATGTGAATGACATTTTAAAATCGGTCGTTTTATACTTATTGAATCTGATAAGTTTTATCTGACGTTTGAAAAATCGGCCCTTTTAAAGTATTGACAATTGTCTGAACAATTTATTTAACTGCAAATAAACCATTCTGTTTGTAGCATTTTACTTAAAAAAAACAATTTACCCACATTTAGATTACATCGTAATGCGGCAATACTTTTCACATCTAATAAATAACGCTAGAATTGGTGCGATAAAATCGCGGGCGTTTTGAACGCACCTTTAACAACGGCCTACTGACGAGAAAGTTGTAGAAAAAGTAATGTAGTAGGTTCTTTAGATCCCTTCTAATTTACGGTATACCGCAATGATTATAAATAACTAAGATGGTTTAACTATAGTCGGCGTGTTATCAGCTGAGACCTGTCAAGCCTACAAGGGACTCTACTTTTGAATAATATCCGTCAATACTTTGAAAGATTATCGCTGATAAATTTTTGACATATTAAAAAAAAAAAGCTCAAAATCGGGGTATCAAAGCGAGTTATAAAAAAAAACACTCGCGTTCATGTCATATGGCTTTGTTGATAGTTACTTGATTTGCGAAAGAAAATATGCGGAAATCTACAGAAAGTGACTCAAGAATTGAACCCATGGGCTATTACTTACTATTTTAAAAAAAATCTTACACAGTACCGGTCATACAACCGGTTTCTGTAACGTATGTTATCGTAAAAATTACGTAGCAAGGTGTTAATCTCTATTTAAACCCAGTTCGGGTTTCTAAATCTGCCAATTGACAGGTTGTCATTGCAAATGTCACATCTCTTATTAATGGACAATTATGGAAGATTTGGGTTTCCGAAGAAGGAAGTATACTGTGGCTACTTCCATTGTGACAGCGTCGTTGAAACGGTAATGCCTTAATGCAATAATAATTTAAGGAGAGTATGCTTTGAAAAAACGCCCGCAGGAAAGGCGATAAAGCGGCGCAAAGTTATGGCCGTGATAGCACCGGCCTAGGTCTTTGAGAATACCCAAGGCGTATTTCAATTTCTAAGTAATAGCTTGGACTGGCGAATGTGGTCGAGTTACTTTATAGTAGCTGCCATAGTGAGAGGATCTTTCAGATGTAGGTTTTAGCATTTCAATATTATTATTTCTTATATCTTATACGTCATTTCTTATACATATACCTACTTAAGTTTCAGTTCAAATACTTGTTTTACAGTTGCTTTATAAAACAGGACTGTGGGTGCACAAGGATATTGTGAAAACACTGGACAAAGAACCGGTGTTTGTACCGAATATATCTATCAAAGGCTTCTCGGCTACGTCCGTCACGATAGGCTGGCCCCCTCCACCTGAGGATATAGCCAATCTGATACACTATGTGTAACAAAATTCTATGTTTTTTTGGGTACAACTGCATTAATCATACGTATAGTATGTACTACGTATGTGATGATCGTATCTATACCAATATTATAAAACTGAAGAGTTTGTTTGTAAAACACGCAGACGCAGTCGCGGTGGGTCTCAGTGTATGTTTAAAACAAGCATACCATATTTCTTTTATATGTTTGTAAAGGGATAATACAATTTATCACACAAATGATTACAAATTAAAACATTATTTCATCCCACCGGTATTTCCAATGAAAGCCACTGTCCTTAAATAGCAATGACCTCTTGAGCTACAAATGAAATTGCTATTTTATTTGGTGACGTTATTTTCGTTGAAACAAAAGTAACAGTTGAACATCGTCGGAAAATTGTCTAAAATTAGAAAATGCGTTAAAAGAAACAACAGCGCCCCCAGCGGCTTATCGGATGAACTGTCCCCCAGGTGCTGTACGTCTTTCTGTCTTTCTATTCACTAATACCGGGATATCGGAATTGATAATTTCCCTGTCCCTCCTTGACATGGTAAGACCAAAGGTGCTATCTCAGTTTGCTGTGCATTTTGTGGCTTTTATAACGTTGATAACGACATTTCAGCTAGAGGGATGGAGACGTATCAAATTAGGCTTGTAATTTATAAGGCCTTTGATTTTTATAAATGAAGTCTTTGTCTTTAATTGCATGTATAATATCGGAAAACGAATGGTGAAAGAAGAATATTATTAATAAGGGATCTACAGATATCGTAAAAATGCATATTGTGGTTATTTGTATCATCAGGTGGCTATCTAATAAAAATAATCAAAATAATCAAAAACCTAAAAAAAATAAGAAAAAATTATTACTTTATTTATAATTAGTTTATGTATGCTCTTGACATACTAAGCCAGTGCGTAAGACGGAGTCGAAGATGAAACTGAAAAGATTTCGCTTATTCATTTTTGCTATCCAATAATTGGCATGCATCTAGTACTTTTAACAATTCCGTATACACTTAAACTACCTATTCATGTCATTCAAGTCATCTTAATACAGGGTGTAATCCATCGGCTCCTTAAGCCCATCCAATAAGCGCAAACAGGCTATAGTCCTGGAATGCCATCTGCGATGTAGTCTCGTTGTAACCCTGTATTCTGTTGATTGCCCGTTAGCGGGGCGCGACCGGCCTTTGAGGCACTCTCGCTAGTGACATCGGATTTGAACCTCTATATACATAGATTTGGATTTCTATCTTGAAACTGCATTTGTTCATGTTAGAAGAAATATGGATTTAAAACATAATTATATTGATTAAAAACATCATAGTCACATTCAGAAAATAAATATTTTATTCGTCGTTTACGTCATGTCCGATTCAACGGAAAAAGTTCTCTTAAGTTTTAAGTGTAAGATCTAAATGCTTATGTATTATTCCCCTGATTGATTTGTTGAAAGATTTATCGAAAGTGGATTATATTTATAGAGTACGATATAAACCTCTGTTTGTTAAAAATATAACATCGAGTGTCACTTTAAAAATGGTCCAACTATTCAGCTTTTAATATTTTTAACATCTCTAGCACCATTGATAGTTGCAACGAAATTCTCATCCCTCTTGTTACATACGAGTAGGTACAGCACCAAAGCAAAACCATGAAACGTTCGGTAAGTCATGGGGGAATAACAAACAAAGTTGTATCAAATTCTTTCACATTTCCCGGAATGCCGCCCAGGGACAGTTCAATTTAGTGGATGGGATAGACAATAGTCGCTAACTGTTCCATCATACCATCGGTCACTGTGCGTTATGGCCCAATTTACTCGTGTCTATTTGTCTGCGCACCTGGACTGGCGAAGAATAATGTAATTGTTGTTTTTGTGTCACACGTTTGTTGTGTTCCAAATTTTGAATGGCCAAAAAAATACGTTAGCAACTGTGTCGAGAGTGGCGAAACGTGATCGCAAACAGCGTGGATATGAAAACTTTTAGAAATTGATTCTGTTTTGACTCTTATTTATTTTTATTTTTTTCATTTTTAAACTATCAATAGGAATACAATTGGGTACAATACTAACAGCTTGTGTAAACTACTACGGTTTAAGTTACTATTCACTTCCAAGATTTAATAAAAGCAGAGACATTGTAGAAACTGTATCTAATCTTTTATCACTATACAATCTTTCTACCTTAAATATTTTTACGAGACTCGTGCATAGTAAAGATTTATTTTTATTAACTCAAACGTACAGTTTTGTATCACAGTGCACATTGTTAGCAGCTGCAGCTGAACAAATTAAACCTTATGTTCGCAATCATAAGTCGCATCTGGCCAATTTCGTTTCGTTCATTTAATTCCCATTGTTAACAGCAACACTGCAACGCTCGTTCGCTGTTATTTGGCGAACAATGACAATACAGTAAAAATAAGCGCTTATCTCAGCCGGCGCCGCTCGCGTTATCGCTGCGGTGTGGCGCGGCTCAACTTCGTGTTGAGCGAAGCGAGCGAAGATCGTGGCCTTAGTTGAATAAAGTTTCCGAATGCGATTGCTTATTTTTTTATTTATCGTCTCGGTGACTGTACATAACCATGATTTTTGTATTCCGTCTGACTTCATTACAATAACAATAGAATAAAAATAAGCGCATATATCGGCCGGCATTGCTCGTGTTATGGCTGTGGAGTGGCGCAGCTCAGCTTCGGGTTGAGCGAAGCGAGCGAAACCCTCGGTCTTAATAGAAAAAAAAGTTTTTCGTTGATCGCACATGCCTTAATTTCATCGCATATTTTCAGGTCTGATCAAACATTGTCGTTATGCAGATTAGTTCACATTTTCTCATGTCAATCCTGCAATGAATGATATAAAAAATTAATCAAGTTTTCGGATAATAGACTCCATAATAAACAATTAAATTAAGAAAATTTCATTGTTTACACTTATATTCAGAATAAGATTTAGTCTTAGAAATGATTTGTGTGATTGGTACAAACGTCACGCGGTAGAACGGCGCTGCGACGCTATGTTTAAAGGGCCTGACAGAGCTTTCTGTGAAATCGCTATCCGCTCCGTCTACATCACTGTCGCTCTACAAGCCACGCCTCAGCATGCTACCATTGGACTACTTCCAAACGCGAGGATCTAACGTGATGAACTGAAACCGTAAAGAACAGTTCAGACTTAATAAGCACTTGGCAGGTTTTGGGCCCATTAGCCTCTGCCAAGCCTTCGAAACAGGGCTGTGCGATATCAACTAACAGGTTAAAATTGAGTACATTGAATATTACAATCTTAAAAGGAGACAATTTATTTTTGTATCAGACTTTGCCCCATAGCCATTTTGAAGGGTAAAGGAGAGGCACTGTATCTATACTAAAATACAGGATAAACCTATCCTATATAGTTCGGTAGCAGATTTGACTTTTGTAACAGAATTACTTAGTATCAACATTGTAAAAACAATCATATTTTTATTCTTATGGAAATAAACATAATATTATAATGAAAAATCACGTCACATAATCTTACCTACACCATTTGAAATAATTTCATATTGTTTTTCGTGGGTGGGCAAAACTGTTGAATTTTTTTAAAAAACCAATAAAAAAATGCTTGTACTCAAAAATAATTTATCTCATACATACGTCCATTATCTTTTTGTAAAACAACTGCATCTAATTCATTGAAAAGTGTAGATTAAAATGTAGTTCTGTCTGAATTAGTCTGAAGCAACGTGTTTGACATTTCGCGTAAACAATTTCAATGTTAAAATTAAATTTAAATTTTCTGCTCCTTCGAATATTCTTCTAACTTAGCTAAATCTGTAATAAATCTTAAAAAAAATATTTGTGATTTTTTAAGCTTGATTCAAATATTCTTCTCAATCAATAAATACACGAAAATACCTATTTTGGTAAATACCTGGTGGTTTTACAGGGAACTATGTCGAGACTTCTTATTTTATTTCGTTCCAAAATTCACCAACACTGTGTTGTGTTACTAACAATATTCAGCACGTTGTTTCGTATTACGTGAATACCCGAGAATGCAAATTCTCAGCCAATATTCCTGTGCCCTGACGTGATTTTAGCAGCTTTCACAGTTTGATACCTGTGATTACAAGCTCCTCTGAAATTCAGGTAAACCTGTCAGCAAAATACTGATAAATATCCGTTAATGAAGTTCTCATAATAATACTTTAGAAGATTGTATCTTCAAGTTAGGTTTGTAAGGATTAAGTAATTCTAACGTGTAACATTGACATGATAAATAAATCAATATAACCGTATAAGTTAGTTTAGTTAATTTAATTTTTATTTATTTAGTTTGCATAATTACTGTGTTTACTTAATCTTCTTCTTCTTCTTTCGTGTCGGCAGGAACACGGGCTAAATCTTACTTGCCCAGAAAGCGGCTACCGTGGTAGCCCTCTGGTTACTGACAAGTAAGTCCTCACGCGAGCAGGTGGTCGGGCACGCGGGACAGTTAGTGAGGTGGGCCATGGTTTGCAGGGGTTCTCCACTAACACAGCTGGCGTCTGCGCTACTTGAGTACCCCCACCGACACAGGTTATCTTTGCTCCGACCAACTTGATAAGCATGCTGTGTGTAAGCGTCCTTGGAGCTGCATCAAATTATAATTACAAATATTTTTTTAAATAATAAAATAAATAAGCACACAAAGGATGCGCTGGGTAATATCATTTAAGTGTCAAGGTTCTTTTTTTTTGTTTTTTTGGTACACAAAACATTATACAGGAATTAAAGAGTTAAAATAATGTTATTAAATACTTACTTGTCCAAGTGAGCTTACGACTTTATTACTATCCAGACTGTCTATCTTCGGCCGCCTCTTTCAAATTCTGATTATGCTTATATAAAGAAATACTAAGATTATAAAGCTAAAGAGTTTGTTTGTTTGTTTTCTTGAGCTAAACTCAGGAACTACTGCACCGATTTCAAAATATTGTTGGATAGCTTATTTATCGGGGAAGGCTTTAGGAGGAGAGGGAACAAACTCAAAACGCGCGGGAGGCAGTCGAAGTTGAAGTCGGAATAAAAAATGACAATATAAAGTCCATAGGTACAAGAATACGATTTCATTTCAGAACACGATAATATCAGTTGATATAAAACGTGCGAACGATACTTACAAAATGATATCGCGCCAATATCTTCTTTGCCGTCATTGGAGCGTGCGATAATGAATACACGCGTTGAAAGTACAAAAGCATAGAAGTGTAAAACTTTATTGACTAAAATTTGAATAAAAACGATTTTGCGTGCATTGAACGAACAAATCCTTGACCAATTGTAATTAAAATAGACATAATGTTAATTGGTTGTAGTATCTTTTGTTCAAAACATGCACAGTCGTAATTAATTATTCGACCGCTGGAAAGGACTTTCAACCATTAGTTGAGTTAACTATCAATATATTTGGTTCTTGAGTTTGTACCTTCCCACAAACTAAGGATGTCTAATAAAAAAAAAACAACAGCCAAACCTAGGTGATCTATCTCACATAGAAAAATTATAAGTACAAGAGATGTAACAAAGAACAAAAATATCTTCTTATACAAATAATCTGAAATAGGTAAAAGTTGTAAATACCACATTGCTTTTTTTAACAGGTGCACTCTTATGTAATTATAATTACAACCAATAATAAATAAGCTGCTTCTATGAATGTTTCATTCTCCAAGTTCCTCCATTTCACGAAAATTGCAAAGGCCCTTTGAAGTTCACTAGCAAGTGCAAAATGCACAGGAGTCAAAGTGTACTGGATTAATATTAAACTTTGCGAGAAGTTTCGACAAAACATAGACGAGGAAGGACAGTTTTTTTTAATAATATTACAGTAGGTACACATATCCGAATCCTATCCAAAACAAGCATTCATATATCAAAAACGAAACATACAGTTTAGTGTGAAACCTAATTTATATATGTGTAAAAAAAAAACCTTATAGTAGTAGTCCCCCTAGCCGATTTCGACTACGACAACAACAACGACCAACCGACTGCGCGGGACATATTATAGTGCACAAGTATGTGCGCAAAGACGGGTGCACTCTCTATTCCTTTCACTCTCATAGCCCGATGGGACAGCAATCTGATACGACCGGAGAGAGATCAGGCGCAGGGCCAACAGCTTAATGTGCTTTCCGAGGCACGGGGGTGAAACACCGCCAACTTCCAAACTCCGGGCTTCCCTACGAGAAAAAAACCTTATATTTCACATGTTACCAAAGTTGCTAGGTTTATCATGCCGACTTCTTTTCAATTGGCTATATCAAGAGGCTCTTACAAGGTAGCGGTACAAATTACAACAACTAAACAATTAAAAAAAGACGTAACTATTGTCAGCGAGAAGAAAATAGAGAAGCATGGAATGGCACTAGACAATCGAATGAGGTACCTTTCTCTACGCGAGCTGTCAATCTGACTCGGACCGTCGCATATTACGATGTTTTCAATGATCAATTTTTCGTAAAGTGTGTTTCTTTGCTCATACTATATTCTTGGTCCACACTACCTACACATCGCACAATAGTCTTCATCATGTATGGAGGTTAAATAAAGTGGACCTCTACTCTAACTATGACTCGAATTTCGCAAACCGGGTTCTTCGGTTGATTCCAAGCAGATTTCCCCCATGGTACTCCCCAGCCATTCGCAAGTAATACTATAAAGTTTTTCCAACAAGTTTTATTCTCGCCTGAAATACGTTTAACGAAGGGTAACTGGAAACTCAAATCAACTTTTTCGTTATAATAAATTTTATGTTACGTCACGGTCAAGGGATTTATTAACTGGACGAAACGCTATGAATAATTTGAAATATTCCAGGTATATTGAATAGAGTGATTAAACTGAGCTGAGGTAGGATTGAATGGGTCTTGATTAAACGTAACTTTTCAAAAGTATTGATATCCATTTACAGTTATTTTAAAAACAAAGCGTCGGTTAATTAAACAATGCTATTTATTTTAATAACTTTTTCACACAAATAAGATCCTCATAATCCGTCAAGCCCAAAAACTACATAAAAGCCGCGACATAAGAAACCTGACCGCTTAAGGACAAATTCACCTCGTCTCTTTGACATTCTAATGTTTTAAATTACCTATTACTCGTGTGTAATCTGTCGCTGTGCAAAACCTTGGGGGAGGCCTATGTTCAGCAGTGGACGTCCTTTTGCTGATAATGTGATGTATAATCTGTTGCTAAAACACACAAGTAAGACTGAACTAAAACGATATTTTGGTAACTATAGTAAACGCGATGGAATAAAAAAAGGCAAGAGTATTTCAGTAGCTGCAGTATCAATTTTTCCCGATATAAGTTCCATTAGGTAATGCTTTCCTAGACACGTACGTCTATCATAATACTAGAATAGCGTAGCATCAGAAACCCTACTCTTGACTCTCGGGCCTAGATGTATTTTCAATTCTGAAAACTGTTTGAGCAAGAATACAACTGTTTTTTTACTGTTATGATGTGAATAGTTGTATAATAAAGCGCAAACAAATAAGTGATTGGGAGAATGGTTAACAGAAAAATTATAAATTGTTGTTGAAGAGAACCACCACACCTACACACACACACACACACACACACACACACACACACACACACACACACACACACACACACACACACAAACACACTGAATAATGCAGCTTTTAATTTATCAGATAATCATATTCTGAAAATGAAAATAGGTCTGTTTCCTAACTATTCTATTACATAATATAAATTGCACTTGTAAAAAGACAACTGTGAACTCGGGGTTCAATTCCTCGTCTGTCACAGTTGTCTTTTTACAAGTGCAATTATATTATTAAGTTTTTATGGTGACAAAACACTATAAAAACAAAAATAAACTATTCTTTTACAGACTAAGGCCCCTAGATATTTTGAAGAATGTTTCTCTTGTATTTCATCGTTAATGGAGCAAGACGAGTCACCGAGGTGGGCCTCATTACCGGCATATCTATAGGGTGAAACGAAAAGCGTCAGTGAAAATTTGTTTCGACGGGCGCGGTGGTGTCGAATGCAAAATGTTGAATGAGAAAAGCAAAATTATTCAGCTGAAGTACTTGTATGTGTGCTAGGAATCCGGATGGTATAATTACGTAAAATGTACGAACTAATAGATACGTTTTTCAGTTTAGGTTTAGGTACACATATAACCGGTTTACAAGATGATCTATCATTTTCAAGGCATCATAGATGCATTACTATAGAAACCTTGGTACTCGAGTCTGTCAGATTCATTTCATTTCATTCATTCTAGTATACCTCAATGTTGTAGCCTAACACTTAATTAAAAAAAAAACAACTTTAAATCTTTAGCTCTATAGCTTGTAGTAGAGGAGTAGAGTCATCTCTGTACAGGCAAAACTTTGCGGTCCAGTAGTGAAAATTAGGAAGCCAGTGTCCACTGTGAAGTGCCTAATGAGAACTGCATTTACGCCCAAAATGGGTACTAAGAAGGCTTTTTAGGCAGTGGTTGGTGACCTACATTTGGTTATTCAAGCTTTACCGTACATTATTTTCACGAAAGTTTGTTGTAATCTTAATAATTTTACTGTTAATAGAGATACGGGTACTTTTTTTTTTTGGTCGTCATCTTTGAAAACTATTTGTGTATTCAGAAAAAAAGATATTTTAATTTTTACTAGGATTTCATTCATGCGATTCATTTCTCAATATTTATCAAAATATTTTTTTACATTATATGATTCCAAATTTTAATTACTTCTATTGGTTACTCCTATTGCATTTACTCAAATTCACTTTGATTAATTTCATACTCAATTAATATTATTCGTATCAATCGACCGAAAAGGAAACACGTACAATAATCCCGCATATTTTCCCAACAAACACAATAGAGCAATCACAGGCTATCTAAATAAATGTCACAGTAAGATGAGTCTAAGATATAATTTCGATATTGTATACAAAGAGAAACAAGGACACGATATAACATTTTAATAAGAAACCCTATAAACAATGGGGTCATGGAAATATTATTGTTATTGGTACTCGAACCGTATTGGATCTAGGACGATGTTTGTTCTGTTTGGAAACTTTCCAAAAGTGCACCTATATTTTTACTAGCTTTTACTGTTATAAGCACTTTTATGAATTGCACTGATATGGGTTTATGGCCCATAGAGATACATGGTCGTTAGGTACTTTAAGAATAGTTTGTATAAAAAAAAATTGGACAGAAACAGAACCTACAGACTATTGGTCTGTAGGTTTTTTATTTTTCTCTTTATTTTCAGAAATAAATTCAAATTGATGTTAAGTACATTTACTTACTCGAATGATAATGAATTTGTCGACAGACATCCCAGACACTTAATTAGAAATATTTGAAAGAAACAGACGCCCTAATCTTTTCGCTTTTTTTCAGCCAGAAATAGATTAGTAGAATGGGATCAAATATATTACAAGAAGTACCAAAATGGGAATGGAACGGTTTTCCATTACCACAGGCTAATAAATTAAATTAAATCTCAGTAAGATTTCAATGTTCAACGTTCATGAAATAAGTCGCCTGTTACTTGGCGAGGAAAAAAATTTTTTCGTCGTGAAGAAAATGAATTCATTCTTAGGAGGCGTTCTCACTGTTTTTTTTTTAGGTTTGGGTATCAAAATAAGTTAGTGACTGCGCAGACGAATGTTTTAAGTATGAAACGAATGTCATGTCATTTAAGTAACAAAACATTTACCTACATAAAGAGCATATAGATGTGCGTATAATGTTTAGCTGTGCCTAACCATGCACCGACTCTAAATTAATTTGTTTCTCCTAAATCTAGGACAAATGTCATAATTTAAGCATTCAAAAGTGTGTTTTTTTTTAAATTACTTTTTATTTACATTTTAAAAAGTAACTGTCAGATAAGGAATCAAATCCTGTGTCTTACGCAATCCGGGCGCTTGCCTTTCTGTTTTCGAGATGTCCCCCAGACAATTAATACCATACAGAAACTTGGCAAACGTTTTTGGAAGCTTAAGTAGATCATACTTAAATAACATCTAATTCCAATAATTTCACAAACATACAGGTCGAATTAAATATCTCCTTTTTTAAGTCAGTTATAAAATATTTTTATTAAAATGGAGCATGTTACATTGAAAAAAAAAAGGTTGGACTATGTTTTAAATCTTTTGAGTGTGACTGCAGCTTTACATTGTACGACCTTTGCAATGAGGGGAGTAATGAAATCTATTCGCTTGGGGAAATTGAATTCTTTATTTTTCAAATGTGGCAGTTTTTCGTACTCTGTTGTGGCAACACTATTGTTCCCGCAACCTTCTATTGTGAAAGAAACTAGGACGTGTAAGTTTTATTCTTAACTTCGCAAACTTAATCAGTCAGGGATCAAGCGAATGCCGAGAGTCGCATAACAATGGAATTTTTATTGTGTCTCGTTTACACATCCTTGACGAGTTAATATTGGTTGGGGGTACTACAATTGCAAGCTGAGCTCTTCTAACTTACTTAGAATAGAATATAATTATAGGTAATAATTGATTATTTTGTAACATTATTAAATTATGGTCTACACTTGTAAGTGTTTCAAGATTCAACAAAGCGTTTAAGTAGGTAGGTAGCGTATGGAACTGACATCATAAATAAATCTTATGCCACATGAATTGACGCCACATTCCATCAAGTCATATAAACGGTTTTATATTCGAAATTAAAATTTAACGACACAATATTGTCTTTTGACACATATTTTGCTCGGCATATCATCTCTATACGCGGTAATAACAACTCCTTGGCTGTTTATTTCTTTTTCTAATGAAATGAATTTAAGCACATAAATAACATACAAGGTCCAACTAATAGGTATGTATTATGAAGATGTGTAACAACTATTGTAACAAACATTGGCTAAGTCGTAACTTAAGCGTCAACACCTCTGAGACAGCTAGCCACTCGAGGCGCGTTTACACAGAGTTAGTAACTGGAAACGGTAACTAAGGCCCAATTTCCTCATCTATTGTAATGGTAAAATATTGTTACCAGCGGTTAAATATTAACGTTTGAAAAAAACCTCAACCAAATGTCAGACATGGCTATTAAATGACCATTGGTATTTGGTAAATATTCAACTATTGGTAACAGCATCTAACCATTACTATGAATCACGCAATTGGGCCTAACACTCGTGCACCTGTCGCCAATTTTTTAGGACGTAAACGTAACAGCAGGCTATCTATATTTCAATGAAAAGTTGCCATATTAACTAAAGCCCGGTTATGTGATCGATAGTTAACTCAACTTATGGTTAAATATCTTAACCAGCGGTCTAATATGTACGAAAATAATTTAACCAATGGTCATTAGTTATTTTTTCCTTTAAGAAAGTATTTTTTAAATTCTATAATGTTTTTTTTTATAGTTTCGAGTAATTTACGTGTCAACTTGTTGACTCCCGTGCATGCATACTAGTGCCTGTAAGCGAGCACTATAATTGCGCTAAGTTTGCCCACGCGCAGACAAACAGCCCCCCAGCCCGCCGTGAGCCGCCAACTTGCGCGAGACTTCCACGAAAAATATTTGCCCGCAACTTGTCTTGGTGGGAATAGTTTTTATTGTGACACCCAAAGAGGTATTATGTAGCGTGTATAAAAAGATAGTGACGCCATTGCAATGCGGTAGGAGAATTTCAAATACAATGATAGGTGCAACATTATGTCACATTTGGACCACTTGTTTATATCTATCAAACTGCGTACTAAAATATAAGTTATAGTTTCAAGGACTTTATAGATCAGCCAAGAGACGTTCACTTCTAAACATTGACTTCCCCCGTAGTATTTTATAGTGACCAGTTGCCAGCGTTACGGTATGTATGCAATGTACGGGTAGTTAGTTAGTTAGTTTGGATGGGGTGTTTTCCACACTTAGCCTCACGATTGGGCCATTGGACGTATGTCCCTCCTTTTTTACTCTCACCACCCCAGGCTTTCCCAGAAGGCTAGCCATCTGCCTGGATTACTAAAGGCCTGCGGGAATGTAGCCGGGGATTTGAGAAAATAAGCCCGTTGTTCTGCCACACCTGTACACTCCATGAGCACATGCTGTGGTGTTTCTTCTGCCTCCATGCATCCTCTGCACTGGGCTGTCAGTGATACCTACAGTAAAAAGATGTTTGTTTAAGAGACAATGAACCGTTCTAGTACCTGTAACTCTATACGTAGTTTATCTCTTGGTAATCTTCTAGTTTTAAGACTACCGGCACAGCGTTCTTTGTTTGCCTGCAACCTTCGCCGTTACTCCACTCTGTTTGATGTGCTGCTTTGGTTTCTGCCCAAGCCAAGTTCTTATTTGGGCCTGCGGTATGGGTTCCGGTCCATGCACGAGTAATTGATATAATCAACCATCCGAACAGTCCGTGTCCTAATGTCCGTGTAGACTTTTTGTCAAATACTGATATGGTACTGCTATGCTGGTAAACTAAGCTAAATATTGCTAACTATTACTAATAAGGAGTCTCATCATAGCATGACTTCATGAACGATTGCAATTTCAAAGTAATTCAGTTAGGTAATAGCCATGTCTCGCTAGTTTCTGCTCGGTTCGAGAATAAACGCCCGCGGTCTCACATTGAAATGACAGAAGTTTTATTTCTGTTAGATCTAAAGTTTGAGGATCTATCACACTGACTGACGATCTAAAGAAAGAGAATAGTTTCTAAGGCCTTTGAAAATTTTAACTTGGTATGTTTTTCAATGTACGTCCTTATTCAGAGATTTACGGTAGAGCTAAAGAGCATCCAGGGTGGTATCACGTTATGTACGAGCATTAGGTTTGAGACTTTTGTCAGACTTTGGATTTGGATACAACAGTTTTCATGAATAAAGTGTTCAGTCCGCTTATTTTGAGCACCCAACAGTAGTAAAACTAATATTTTATCGTTTACTAGCTTTTGCCCGCGACTTCGTCCGCGTGGAATCGTGACTTCTTTCTCCCGTTTTTTACACATTTACCACTATATCTTTGCTCCTATTGGTCGAAGCGTGATGTTATATAGCCTATAGCCTTCCTCGATAACTGGACTATCCAACACAAAAAGAATTTTTCAATTCGAACCAGTAGTTTCGGAGATTAGCGCGTTCAAACAAACAAACAAACAAACTCTTCAGCTTTATAATATTAGTATAGATTTCATTCATGAAATGAAAATAAGTGACTAGATTAGCAGCCTGTTGACAATGTCCTTATTAATTTTAGTTAGCATCTGTCCAATATTTTATACAAATTGAAGCTCCATATTTTAACTATTTGTTGTTAGTGTTTATTTGCGAATGGTGAAACAGGTTCTTAGATAAACATATCCCCAAAATCAATTTCATTCAATTAAATTTTAATATTAAGAAAATTGAAGCTAATATAAGCCATATAAAATCAAAGGCTCAAAATAATGATTTTTTTCAATTTTAAGTCCACGTATCCACGTATCATTCCTTCATCACAAAAGTTCTAAACAATATAGGACCTAGATAAAAACAGTAAACGAGAATAGAAGATAAAATTGTTCCCGTTAGAAACAAAGCGGTATGCGCTAGGACAATGGGAGTGCACATTTGACCAACTTTTAATATCACTGGGGCGGAATAAAAGCGGTGCCCACCTCCAGAGCTCATTTAGGGAAATTATGCATCCGCAGAACGCAGGAAAAATAAAGGCTTTGCTGGCCATGCGAAGTACGGACGTATACCACATATTCTCTTCTTCTATAAGTATTTATACTTCTTTATGTATACAAATAATTAGAAGTAACTTTAAAGATTTGTTGGGGCTTTCTGTACTGATTTTGATAATACACAAACTAATACAATACTTACACCCATAGAGAGTTAATTTATCTTTCAGTAGCATGCTGATATGACATTATCGCGACTGAATTCACAGGTTGGGTGTTACGCTAGAAATCAGAAATTAAAACCTTTATTAGTACAAAAACATGGTTTATGAAGGTGGTAACATCCAAGATTAAATAGTTCACATGTCTAACTAAATAAGTAAACATAAATCGCTGAAATTTTTGATCACGCGTTATTCAAATGGCTGAACTTTATAGCTCACACATAAAACGAACTTTTATGTACTGGCTTTCGTATTCGTTTTTATTTTCTTCGATCTTTCCTCATTATGTACTTTTCAATTTGAACCTCCTCCGTGAGATAAGTGCGTTTAGACAATTTAGCAAATAACTCTTAGCATTTTATTATTGATAGATGATGATAAAGCGATCGTGTAGGCAGAGCTGGATCCAGATAGGTCTGTGTCGCTTACACACTTAACAATTTGTTCAAAGACAAAATATTATTATTTAAAAACATCTTTTATTTTGTGTATTTTACCTGAAATAGAATAGGAGGAAAAACGAAGGGAGGAAGACCAAGAATAAGCTATATGCATCAAATAAAGCAAAAGTTGAATGTTACGTCGTATCAAGAGGTCAAGAGAATGGCGGAAGAGCGTAAAGAATGGAAATAACTCCACCGACAAGAGCTTGGCTCTTAAATGAGATGATGATGATGATGACCTGAAATAAATGATTTATATTAAATTTATCAGACACTCATAGACCTTCTCTCCAAACTCTCTTATTCTTGCTCATCCTTTATCTGAATAGAAGCGTCATAAAATTGTTAGCTAGTACCATTTCACTGTTTGTAAATAAAACACTCCAAGTATTATTTTGTCAACTGTACAGCATTTAACACTACGAAATTCCGGTGAGATTGTGCAAAAATTCTGTGCGCTGCAATATTTGTCCCTCATGTTAGAATATGGTGTCAGAGCTTTGCATAAATTACTAAGAAATATTATCTTGGCTTGCCAAGATAATGGTCTAATGTGGCTGTGTTGTATTTTTAAGGTTTTAGAACGGGCTCGGAGCAGCAGATGTTCAATGCTCCGCAGGAAACAAGTAAAGCTGTGTAGAAAATTAATATAGAGGCAATAAACATTTTGCAATCATAAAGTTATCTATATTATATTAATGTTATCATTAATTTTTTTACTAGTATTATACCTGCTAATAAATTCAGAATAATAGTAACAGTCCCCATAGCCGATTTCGACTACGGTGGCAAGTCACAACCACTAACTGACTGCACGGGACATATTATAGTGCACAAGTTTGTGTGCAAACACAGGTGCACTCTCTGGGGCAGCCATCGCTTTAAAATGCGACCTTCTCACCGCTGCGCCACCGAGGCAGTTAATTGTTTCAGAATAAAGTGGCTGTAACATACGGACAGACAGACAGACTATAAGGGTTCCGTTTTCTGCCAATTGGCTACGGAACTCTAAAAATTTACCGCTAAGGACCGGTATTAAAGCTTGTCACAAATTTGAAATGTAACGTTTTAGCATATTAATATTATTATGTAAATGTCATTCATCATCATCATTATCAGCCGAAGGACGTCCACTGCTGAACATAGGCCTCCCCCATGGCTTTCCACAACGACCGGTTGTGAGCGGTCTGCATCCAGTGCGATCCTGCGATCTTTACAAGGTCGTCTGTCCATCTTGTCGGTGGACGTCCTACGCTGCGCCTTTGGTCGAAGGGTCTCCAATCTAGGACTTTTCTGCCCCAACGGCCATCAGTTCTTCGCGCTATGTGCCCTGCCCACTGCCACTTGAGCTTACTGATTCGCAGGGCTATGTCCGTTACCTTAGTTCTTCTACGTATCTCCTCGTTTCTGATTCGATCTCGTAGAGAAACACCGAGCATAGCCCTCTCCATCGCTCGTTGTGTGATTTTGAGCTTCTTTATGAGGCCCATAGTTAGAGACCACGTTTCGGATCCGTATGTCATCACTGGTAACACACACTGGTTGAAGACTTTCGTCTTCAGACACTGAGGTAATTGAGACGAGAAGACGCTCTTACGCAGCTCTTATGTAAATGTAGCCTTATTTATTTTCTAACATCTGTAACAAAACGTTCTTGTCACTATAATAGCCAGTTGATTATCCTATCTATTCACCCTTTAACCTTTAATGCTATAACCGTAAGCGCGTTGAAGCATGATCTCCTATGATCAGTCATGAAGACAGGATGTACTCATAGGGTGATGAATGACATACCTATGCACAAATCAATTAAAGCGTGGTCTAGGTACTTGTGTTTAGCCAGGGAATAGACAAGTAAGATAGAAAGGTTATGTAAAATCGTAATAAGTAGATTATTATATCAATAAACTAGCGGCCCGCCAGCGACTTCGTACGCGCGTAATAGTTTTACTCCGTTTGGTTCCCATAGATAGATCGTAGCGAAAATATTTATAAGCCTATACGCATTAAACTACTTCTTTAGCCTTCCCTCATAAATTAGCTGTCTAACAATGTAGCTAACATATTTTATAACCGGACCAATAGTTCCTGTTATTAGCGCGTTCAAACAAACAAACAAAAACATCCAGTTTTTAAATATATACGTAAAAATGCGTAAAGATAAATGTTATATTTTATAAACACACAACACGCAGCCCGTTTTTTAATCTGGACAAACTTACACGGGGATAATATCTTTTTATTTTACAACGAAATGGCAAAACTTACTGCGCCTATCGTCAATCGTATATTTCTTTCGAGAGCTAATGAAAAAACCAGGCTATACTCCGTGCGCTTACACAGCATCACGCCACATACAGGCTTTGGGAGAAGCAAATTCCTTCAAGTCTTCTCCCGCTACCTTAAGAGTTTGAACTTGAGCTTTGTTTATAGTAGTCATAGCGAATACTCTACCTTCTTGAATTCAAATCGTGAATTCAAAGGGTTAATTTTATGTAGGGATCTACCCCATCATCATCATCATCAATACCCAAAAGCCGTCCACTGCTAAACATAGGCCCCCACGGAAAGTTTGCAAAAAAAAAAGATTGGACACCCTTCGACCACAGAAACAGCGTTGAATGTCCACCGACAATATGAACAGACGACCTGCAATCTACACTGTACTCAGACCGCTTGATACCTACCCTGTTTAAACACAAAAAAATATTATTTACTGTTTTAACTCGTCAAGTATGTGTAAACGAGACACAATAAAAATTCCATTGTTATGCGACTCTCGGCATTCGTTTGATACCTGACTGATTAAGGAATAAAATCTCTTCTCAAGCATTTTCTCAAGAGCAACATCAATAACAAACTTGTGTCTCAGACATGTCAAATGATTGTCAAAAATGATATACAAAATATTTTTATCATTAGCACTAAAGAGTTTTGATATCAACTTCGAAGAAAATCACCCCCAGAATAACTTTGTCACCCTTTTTCACCCCCTTAGGAGATTAATTGCAATAAAATATAAAATAAATCTTCCGTCAATTTTTTAAAAGAATGTGTATGCAAAATTTGAATTAGATTGGACCAAGGGATCACGTTGTTCCATACAAACTTTGCACCCCTTTTTGACCCCCTTAGGGGTAGAATTTCGAAAAATCCTTTCTTATCGGATCCCTACGTCATACAAAGAACACACCCTCCCAGTTTCAGGTTTCTACGATCAGCGGTTTAGGCTGTACGTTGATCCATCAGTCAGTCAGTCAGTCAGTCAGTCAATCAGTCAGTCAATCAATAAGTCAGTCGTTCAGGACAAAGCATAGAGAAAGAAAAAAATCTTCGCTTTATAAAGAGCGAGCTACTTAGTGAAATTCTATAGGATTTGACAGCGAAAGACCTTATGACAGCGAGACCGTTTTCTAAGAAATAATGGATTTAGTGGATACGTCAAGTTTCCGTCGCTGGAATTTTTGAAAAATTATGAATGGATATAAATATAATTTAAGTATTGTATAACAATTTCAGATGAAATGACTTGTGCTTTCAGCAACTGTGAAGTGCGCCGAGGATACAATCCCGAAAATCATACTTTTCACCAGTAAATATGAATCATTGATAAAAAATTTAATTCCAAATTTTATAAAATTTGTGAGTGAAATCGACTCTGATGCCAAATTGTACAGTAAATTTAGGACTTCCTTTGTGATTTGCAGCCATATATCAAAGTTTCCAATAGAATAATTCAGGTATTTTCAGTAAAATAAGAAACCGTTTCTTTACACTAGGTCTTGACTAAATGATGACGTCATCAGTATCGATAAATTTTTTGACTGATTTTTTTAGGTAACCGTAATTCTTGCACAGCTTCTTCTCAGCACTGGCCCACACAACTGTCTCGAAGCTGTGCTGTGGTAAGGTCTATGTTGGAACGTGTATAAGTGCTTCTAGCAAGTCTTCATACATAAATAAATAAATATGTAATTTAACAAAAAAGAGGTTGTCTTGTTTATCAAATAAAAAGTATTATGTTATTAAAAGTGCATTAATTTAATTATTTTTGTTTCAATTTACATGATTTATCGTAACCTCGTCGATAAAACTTGGACCACCATAAGATACACATCACTATTGAACGCACACATGTAAAGTAACTTTTTGGTTACGCTGAAAATCCGCGTTTGTCATTCTATACTATACTACTTTCTATGGGACAAAGCATTTTATAGGTATAGATAACGATTTAATGTCTGTTTTACTTTACTTGGCGAATATTGTAAACAGTCCTAAGATCAATATAAAAAAAAATAGTGAATAAAACTAATAAACTATTATATTTAAAAAGTTTTGAATAATTAATTTCCTATGAAGTTTGAAAGGTTTGTATTTTTATCTCATTTTAAATGAATAATTTATTTTTAAAAGGAGTTAGGATAGTAGGTAGTAACTATTTTCAAAAAAAAAAGATGGCATAGGAAAATTTTATACAGAGAAATCGCTTTCTAAATGACGATGCATTTATACATCGCCGCTTCGCTACAAAAGTGTACAATCTCAAAAATACCAAACTTTAGAGGAGAGCGTTTTGAAAGTTTAACAATTAATAAAAGCGTCATTTATAAAGTTAAGAAGTAGATTTTTTTATCTAAAAATAATTCAATCCTTTATCTTTCAAAATAATATTTTATTGGATAATATTAAGAAAACGTATATATGAAAAAAAAACTTTAAAAAATACTTGTTTTGACTTTAGCTACTTTTTGAGAAAATATCTGCTCATAATTTAGTTAAGTGATAGTTTATTTATGAAGAAAACATAAAAAAAAGGCGTTTTCAAATGAAAAAAAAGCATAATGTAACATAACATTTAACATTAAACCTGTAAATTATTAAAATCTTCTACAAAATAAAGAATTAAACATTATTACTAGGTATGACTTAATCTTTTAGACGTTTAACATCACGGCACACTATTATGCTTTTAATAAAACAACAATTTTTAAGTTTTTCCGAGTAACAAAAATATTATAATCTCTGAGATTTTTACTTTCTTCTTGACAGAAAGTATCTATCAAAATATTAAAACAGAGCTACGACCCGCTGGAACTTCTGAGCTGCTATAGCATAGCAGCTAAGATCACTCTACATACTGGATAGGACGAACCAAGTCCAGAAGATCTCGTCATGGTATCCAAGGGCTGGATCACAAGTCTAAAATAGATTAAATCTGCGGCTTTCTCGATGCTAAAACGTGGGAAGGGAAGTGCAACGTTGCGAGATACATCTTTCGGACGCGAGGGAAGAACCCTACGCGACGGTTGCACATTGGAGGCTCACCTACAGCAACAAGGAAGTAGAAGAAGTACTGGTGGCATCACGCGCGAAGGTCCCAGATTGGAGCTACAAGCAGCATTGATTGAAACAAGGTTTGCGAAGGCCATCGAGCAAGAACACTGACTTCGCATCAATGACACTGTCTACTGGAGTGACTTGCAGACAGTTTTACTTATGTTGGCTGAGAAACGGAAGTCGACGCTACACGACCCTTGTAGCACACCGGCTTGGCGAGACCACCCAAGAAGCGAGCTTAACAGACGTGGCAGTGGGTTCCTGCAACTCACCAGAACTTAACTGATGTGGCAACACGAGCCGGCTACGTGCCAACGTCAAAATAAGATCCCATGGATCATTGGAGTCATTTCTAGAGAAGCCTAGGCGAGACTGGCCACGCCCAGAAGAATGCAGCGATGACATCGCAACCGAACTGCTATACGTTATCACTGAAGAACAGAAAAAAGGGGATGCAGCACAGCCTGATATCAGCCGATTGGATCCAAGGCAAGAGTACTGCAGTTCGTGGACTGTTGCCGCAAGAAGAACACTGCGCTCAGCCACGACCATATCGAGAAGGCAACGAATCTCGGGCTGCGACGAGGACAACAAGACTCGTTTCCTCAATAAATATACTGCACGAAGAAAGGCATTCTTCATCGCTTCGACCTATTGTTGGACTACTACTATACTTCAAAAGCTCAATGGACGCGCGAATAAGGCAAAAGTGCCTAAAACAACTAGGCGACCCATACTACTGGACGGTCGTATACAGTATACAGTGGTTGGGTTATAAAAGTGCTCAACAATAAATCCATAGTATCAGTCAGTAAATTAAATCAGTGTAGTTTCATTGGGACCTCCTCAGTGCCTAGCAACAAGTACTTATGATCATTCTACAAACCATTCGCTCTGGGCCAGGATGTGATCTACTCCTTCTCCATGGCCTAACTCCAATGGAAGTAATTTCGAAATAGTCTTATTAGATTTGTCATCTTTACCATTTTTAAACTATACAATTTAAAAAAGTATCTTCTATTTCCAGATATTTTTTTCGTCAAAACTAAACAATTCATAAATAATACAGTTTATTAGTTCAATATTTTATCGTAAAAACTGCATAATTTTTAGTATATATTGTCTTTCTGAAAAGACTTGGCTAAATGTGAGGCCACTTTTATCACAAATACCATTCAAAAACGATATAATATAGTATTAAAGAGAATCATAACTTACCTTTAGGGTGTAATTTCGTTATTTTTTACTTTTTATGAGAAAATACTACGTTGATTCTACGGATGCTTTGTCTAAACTGAAAAATGATTTCTTTTTGTGCAAAAAAGATGCAAAATCGCGCTAATTCAAAACTAAACATTAGATCCTCTAGCGGCGATTTTGCGAAGTAGCCTTTTTAGTCACTATTGAAGAGAAAGATTAGGTGATTCTGAGTATTTCTGTATATATAACTCGATTTCGCAAAAATTTCGTTTTTGTATACTTTTTGTGAGAAGCGGCGACATATTCTGTGATAGCAGCATACAAAATCAACCGGACATCAATGGAGTGGAGAGGTATTTTTTTCATTTATACCTCTTTTATACCCAATAATATATTTTGCATCAACACCGATAATATTTATTTATCAAACGCCCACCGTGCAAGTCCCAACGGAAGAAAAGCAAATGGGAATGGACCGTACTCTAAACTATTTAACGTTTTCAGCTATAGCCGTCGCAATCACTCGCACTGGTCAACTAATATGTGTGAGAAGGACATCTAGACGTGTTAAAATACTAATATCGTATCACTCAGTAGAACCGTTGGTGTACAAACTGTTCCATAGAATTTACGATTGACATCTAGATACGTAACGGTAAGGGAATACACTGGAGTGCATCCGTTTCTGAGGAGCCTTCGGTGTTATGGCCCGGCTAGAATTTACGACTAGAAGTTATGATGGAGACGGAGCTACTTTCTCTTTGTGAATTTTGATGTCGCTCTGATAATGTTTGTTGATAAGTAGGTATTAGCTCTGAGCATAATCAATCAGGCGTTTTTAGTCTTATTGTTTTGCCTTGGTACCTACCTACTTGTAATTTGTATAAGTCATTGCTTGCGCGCCATAATTTGAAAACAACTTTACCAATTTAGGGCCAATTTTTTGATCAGTTGTTGAATATTTACGATTGTTGGAGTTTTGAAGTAAAATACTTTAGCCAAATGTCGGAACAACACAATGGTTAGTCAGTGCTAAGGTATCTTTAGTTAAGTTAACTATTAATCTCGTAATTGGACCTAACTTAGGTCCAATTACGATTAATAGTCTTTTATTATATTTTTTTTCATAATTAATTTATTGCGCAGAATTATAGAAATCCAAGAACTTTACTTATATCACAATATTATTTTGTCCGATATCCAATAATTCTAACTGAGTTATTACTCAAATTCCTAATAAAATCTTGCCAATTAGTAAACATTGAAACTTAGATAAAATTCATACCAATTAAAACTTGGGAATTGACAAAGGTAATCGACATTTACGCCGAGAGTAAAGGTTTCGATATTTCATTTCAAATCTAATTTACGCCGTTGGTATAACTTTAATTGGCTTAAGTAATACTAAAACGTTTTTTCTTTTGATTATGTAATATTGGTGTCTTTGGGAAATAAACTAGTAAAATGAAACAACTGCCATGAAGCCAGTAAAATTGAAGTTTACTCCAGGTTTCGTAGAAAAAAAATGGCGCGTTTTATGTCATTGGTAACTGAATTGATTTATTTAAAATACATAAGTGAATAATAACAAATGTATGCGCTAGACAACACACTACCTACTTGTGTTGGTTTTGAACTAAGGAATTTTCTTCCTTGTGCTCGAATACCAGACAACGATAATAACGCGGGCGTCTCCCAAAATAACTCCAAGGTATCACTCAAAGCTATCTGGTTTGGTTTAGTTCATCGTGTATTGTTTTTTAGTATTTTATATCAGTTTGAACGCATGTATCCAACCACTCAGACATTAGTAGAGCCTGTTGAAATTCACAAGTGCTATTTGACTCTTAGTTAAACTTTGGTGCCCACAAAATTCACAACTAAGAAGCGTTATTATTAACCGCTTTTAAAGTCTCCATACTCCCCACCGGTAAGTAGATTCGCTCTCTTCTTACATGATTGAGCGTGTGAGCTATTGAGACGTGTGTCATTCTTTATTACACGGTTATTGAACTTTCACATGGCTGGGTTATCTGGGATCAGAGTTGCAATATCCATTCAAAAGTAGGGCTTTGACATTTTGTGAACTGATAGAAATAAATTGAATAATTTATCCCTCTGCCGATTTTCAATAAACAAAAGATTTGATGGTAAATATTTCTACGTACATAAATCTGACTCTGCATGATGATTTTGTATAGCCTATTCTTTACTCACCTACAAAGGTTAAGACATGATGTTTGCTGAAGATTAAATAGATGCAAACTAAAACCACCTAGTTCAAATAAGCGTTCATATTCTATTACTATAAAAATGCTGTCATGTTTACAGTATATTTTCTACAATATTTTGCGACCTAACGTTATGAAGAACTTGTTCTAACATAAAAGTTTTCACTGCCTTCGATCTCAGATTTTACAATTTTCTCGCCCGTGTACGATACGCTGGAATGCATCCGGTATGCACTTTTGAAAAGGATTGTTCCTATTGCTGTGCACTACACTGCTTTGGAGATTCATGATATGGGTAGATAAATATTGAGCAGTACAAAGCTCGTTGTATTGAAGGATTTTGTGTATTACTGACACTAAAATATAGTAGATGCCACGTCAATTTGTATGGCAAGTTGTATTTTTTCGGAAGACTAGACACTAGATAATATTGACTGCATTTCATAGTAAAACACCTATTATGCACACCAACTTGCAGTTCTTACTGATAACTAGATCTTACGAAAGATGCTGATTTGTCGAGTATCTGCCCCCCGATTTGCGTATTTTCGGCATCTACTGTTGGACTACAGTAGTCATTTAGTAGTGCTATTGTAACACATCGTGCTTATAGTCAGCAGCATTGAATGATGGCATGCCGCTATCAGAATAGCGAGGTATAACAATTGTTTTATCGTAGTACAACTGATGCACAACACAGTGACGACTCAATTAGCGGAGTTGAGGCCCAGATATCGTGTCTGACTACCAGACTGGAGCAACAGTAAAGCTCGTTTCAGAGGTGTTTATTAATCGTTTTTTGTCTCAAATATATAATTTAGTATTTACGTTATTCTTCATAGTATCTTAAAACAAACACCTGTTCACACTCGCGATTTAAATTCACGGCGCGGCTCACAATTTGTCGCGCGTCGACGCCGCTTATCGCAAGCGTCAGCCGCCGCGGAATAAATCTACATGTTATACTAGAGATAAGAATACGAAAAGAGGTAATGCAATTGTTTCACACCTACAGGACGCGTGTGACCTGTCACTACAGCTTTACAACTTTGAGATGAAGTACTTACCTGCGTATCCTTAATAAAATACAATATTTCAATCAGAAAAATATCTATGAACAATAAATATAAAGTTACTTTGCACATCACATTTATATTCGGAATTTGAATGAGATCAAGCAAATTCATAGAATGAATTAAAAAAATACCAGGCGCTTCGCTATTAAGCCCATATTAGGTAATAAAACAGTGTTTTACAGTATATTTACCTTCAATGGAAGAATGTTTGTTTTTTGCTTATAAAGAAGTATACATTAACGACGTAACGAAATAATAAATAAAACAATAATAGTAATACGACATGGAAACAAACCATGACATAAATAATGAAAACTAATAAATGCATCACAAACGGCACGATAATCCGCAGTTGACAGCGCGTTGCGGAGGCTTTGCTGAATTAATTCGCGCGTCTAAACGCTCGCGGTACATCAACGTAAGTATTATTTATACAAACCGACGTGCAGTGAGCTACGGTCGTGGGAATAGCGACGGAATACTTATTAAATTTTATTCAAGACTGTGACGTCTCTCACACACTACGAACACTAACATTTGAAATAGAACCTGAGTCTTGAGGCCCTAATATGAAAAGAGTGTGCCCTAATGAGTAGGAATATACACCGCGTAGCTTTACCTGTACCCCAATCACGAAAAACCTTCGACTGCGTAAGCGTATCGAGAAATGTCAATTCGTATGGAAATTGGACTAGCGCCCCTGGCGGTTCGTAAAGAAATTACTTTTTTATATGGATTTTGACATTTCTCGATACGCTTACGCAGTCGATAGTTTTTCGTGATTGGGGTACTGTAATTGCAAACGAGATAGACATGATACTGACAAGAGTTGACAGAACTCAGTTGTTAACTACGCAACATGCCACTTCATCAAAAACTGGCCGCAAAGTTAAAAAAAATAAGAAAAGTCATGACAGCCGTGGGGAGCACCGAGCACTGAAAAAAATTTTTTTTCAGTCACGTAGCCTACGTATACCGTACCATCTCCTCTAATCATTAGAATCGAATTAAGTATCTAAGTAAATAACATCAAGAATTGCAATACAAGTGGAATTTTAAACCCACTTTTAAAGACGTACTGTGCCTAGGTCTCAGTTCAATTATACTGTCGGAATATTTGTAGTAAGAAAATTCTTTTTGGTTTTGATTCTGTTGTGATGTGATGTGATGTGATGTGTTCACTTCATGTGCTTGAGAAAAAAACCTTTAATTTGCTTAAAACTGCATTTTGTTAAATGATTTTTCATATCAAAAGAATCGCAGACACTACCCTTATAGCGGAAAAAATTGTTTTTTTGGTCATAAAGTCGTATGCCTAAGCTCTCAGTTAAAACGTAGCTATATTGGAACGTCGCGCTCACAAAAGTAATTTCATCAGAGCACATTCAATATTTTTGCTTTCTCGTTGCTTCGACTATAACGCTATCGAGATTTTCAGAGGTTAATATTTTCAGCTGCAATCTGAGAATGTAATTTTACAA
This sequence comes from Pyrausta aurata, assembly GCA_963584085.1. Classification (NCBI taxonomy): domain Eukaryota; kingdom Metazoa; phylum Arthropoda; class Insecta; order Lepidoptera; family Crambidae; genus Pyrausta; species Pyrausta aurata. Next base: position 11,740,352 of record OY757259.1, on the reverse strand, counting down.
TATTTACTGTCGTACAGGTAAAACATATTAGTTTACCGCATGATAAACAGTCGACACAAAATATCGAACATGCAGCCTTAGTGTAAAACGAAAAATTATTTATTTGCAGAAAATATTCGAAAATATGCATTATGTATTATTTTGTCTTTACTTTTTACGTAAAAAAACTATTAAAGAATAGTAGATTGTTATACAAGGGGAGAAAGCGACCCATTTCACTCGAGATGTTTCTGGCGCTCGAACGAAGTGAGAGCGCCAATAATTCGAGATTGAAATGGTGCTTTCACCCGAGTTAAACATACTATTTTTCATTTCGACTGTGAGGAAAACATTAAATTTACAAAAGTGGCAGTAGATGTATTGTCTTGGTGAGGTATTATGTAGTTCAGCGAGAAAGGAAAACTCAAATATTGAACAAAAAATGACAGTTGATTTACAGTACTAACAACACCTAACACGATTAGAAAGAATAACGGCACGAATACATGAAAACAGAGTACAAAAAAGCAGAAAATATCAAATAATTAAAATCTTTGTAAAGAATATCGATCGATTTTTTTCCACAGATAATAACAGAATCCAAAAATAATTTCTTTTTTTTATAAAAGTTTTAACGGCTTTGGACGAATCCTTCCTGAAATGACAGTGACAATATAAAATTAAAAAAAAACATCTTGGCATTATGGCGGGCAGCCAAATATTTTAATTATTAATTGAATTAAAATTAGAAATTATATATATTTTTTATCAACGATTATACATAATACTTACACAATATGATTTTCAATTTATAGCTAAGAAAAATGATTGTTATTTTAATAACATGATGTGACTCAATTATCTTTGGTCCAAGCTTTGACTGCAGGCCTTGACTCTATGCCGTGTCAATTAAAACTAAATTACTTTCCACCCTAGGGATGGATAAGCTATTTTCCACCCGGCTATCTACACAGGAAAGTTATATTTTCCGAACAGGAGAGATGAAAAAGAATTAGCTAACTGCGTTCTTGAAATTTAAAGTGAATTGGCAAATGCAAATCGTAAATTAAGATGCTTCGATTTGGACTAATTTACCTCCTAAATGAAAATTTTTTGGATATTTTTCTGTAATTAACAATAATCAATCAACGATCAAGTCACCATATTTCAGAAGCCCAATTTCTCTCAAATATATAAAATTTCATTTGAAATTATAAAAAAATCACATGTGGGTAATTTTCAGCGAGCCTCCATGGGGCGCCGAATTGTTTGACAGCCGCCAAAAATGGTCTGCTGCATCGCATCTCGCATCTCTTTCTATCGCACAGCTTTCTCCTACTGACATCTCGCTCTTGTCGTTCTATTTCAAAAGAGATAATACCTCACACAGTTAGGATCTGTGATTAGTATCTGTGCAGTACATTTCATAAGATACACTGTTACTTATATACACTGTACGACTTATTTTACGGATACAGTCGAGATAAAAAAGGTACTTGAATCCACCTGCGTAACAGATTTATGGAAATTACGCTCGTAAGGGAACATTCACTTAGCTTCATGAAATCTAGCAATTCAGTGCTAGAATTTAAATTATATTACGGAGTGTGCCAGCAAGAGAAAAATGTTTTCGCATACTTTGGTTAATATGAACGAATGTAGTTCAGGAGTACGTAAAATGTGACAGTTTTAAATTATCACTTTTTAGATAACATACATTGCAATGTGAGGTTTGGGCGAGATAAATTATATTTAAACATAAATTACAGCTCATCCGTTGTAAGCAGACTATAAAGAAGCGACTATGTCTTGTATATTGTCTGAAATAGCTTTTTTATCTATTTATTAAGTAAAAACTTAATTAAGTAAATGCCTGTCGTTTCGAATGCTTAACAACATCCGTAGTCACATACAACATTCGAAACACTAACAAGGTTTGTGACGAAAGTCGTGATAATCTACGACGTTATCAGTTCCTTTAGAAAGTGACTTCGGCTTATATTAATTTGTTTAAAACGCAAATCCAGCGGTAACTCATTATTTTTTAACAATAATTAGTCGAGGAACCAGGTAACCTAAGTATTATATTACTAAGTCTCTACAGTTTTAAATATTCTTATGTTTAATAGGAAAATAAGTAATATTGGCATTCTGTTAGTTTTATTATACGTTTTAGCCCTTCGTAAGGAACCCTACTGTGTAAAAAGCCTTCGTCAGACTCGTTCGAAACCTAAAAGTGCGCGAGTTTTACAACGTTTTTTTGTAACGAAAATTCCTTTCATCAACCAATCGATCACTGCTTGATTCTATCGCTTATTCACACCAAACGACAGTAGCCCTTGCTAACGTGTATCAAAGTTAACTTTCTCTTGCACACAAATAACAAATACTCACATTTTCTTGTATTTATGAAAGCGGCTTGCGTGAGTGCCGCCACTTTTTCCGTGTAGATCGTAATCACAAAATGAGATGTAACTTATTTGCTCATTTTGATAACGGCGAAAATACAGCTTGAATAATGTCAAATCGCTTAATCAAATCGTAACCGTTTCCTTTGTGTTTTGTCTTCACGCGATTTTTTTGTTGAACCGATTTAAGAATTACTCATGAGAATCATTGATCATAAGTTAAATAGAGTTTCTTGCTTAGCATTGGAAATAAATTATCATTTGATTTCTGTGGTCAAGTGACTAGCACACCGGTTTTCAATGTGTTGCCACCTCTGAGGTTTTGATTCGATCTCCGGTCCAGATAAATATATAAATCATAATGTTCTTGTTCATATTGTCTTGGGTCCGGGTGTTGTAGTGACACCGTTGTTTCTTTTACACAAGTACTCTAATTACCTAATGTAGGATCAGAGCTGTTTATGTGATGTTTTCCAATATAGTCTGAAGTCAATAAATCCAAATATTTTGTTTTATTTTAAAAGTTTATTGCACAAAAGTGAACAAAGGTGGACTTAATGCCAAAATCATTATCAGCCAGTCAAACTTAATTTCATTTCAGATTTTCAAGAATCACAGATTTTCTAACAGGGGAGACATGTAAATGGCCTTCGTTTTAATTATGCTTTAATTGAATATATTTCTAGCTGTAAGTCTTCCAAAAAATCTAAAATAAAATAAATAAAATAAAATCGATTAGATATAGTTAATGTTTGATTTCTAGTCGTTTATTCCAAAAAATACCTATTAGTTTAATAATCATGAAAAACCTTTCTTTTTCAATCCACCCTAAATATAATCAAAAGGAGTTTTGAGCTCTAAAGCTCAAAGGATTAGCATAGCTTTCCAACGCGGCAACCCAGCCAGCATTAAGTATAGCCTCCTTGCCAAAAGGAAATGGTTTCGTTTTTGAATCGTTTAGTCTTATTTTTAATGCTGCATGTCTTAGTTTTATTTTTTTCTTGTTTGTTATCAAAAATATATATTTTAGTTCAAACTACAAAAGAAATCATACCCAAAGCAATACCTATAGCATCCAATCACTCCGTCCAAAGTCTTGTATATTTTATACGTCCCTCAGGACATGCTGCCAAAATAATCGAATAGCCTATGGCCTGCAGCCGCCAAACAAGGCCGATGAAGTAAACCCGATCAAATATTAAACACTAAACAAGGCGAATACACTAGATGAATTCAGCCAGTCTGAGAGGCAATAACAAACAATATCTTTTCCAATATGCCACCTCTGATAGCTTTTCATAAAAGCTGAAAGAACTACAGTGGGCCAAATAATCTTGGCACAGAAACAAACAAACGTCACAGACGCTTCCTTTGTGTTCGAAATTTGAAAACTAAAATGACAGTTGTCACATTACACTTTGAAGGTTTTAATCACCAAATTTGAAAAAAAAACTCATTTGTGATCACGTTTTACTCCAAATCCAATTAAATTTGGAGTAAAGTTTGTACCTAGTCAAATATTTGTTTCACGTCCCAATTTCTGACTGGAACATCATAAATCATAACGAAGTAACAAATCCATTTATAAAGAAACATTAAAGAATAATTTTGTACTAAAAATACAATTTGTGTCCTTGGCACCTCGTCAGCTTCAGCCAGTGAACCTTTAATTTGTTTCTAAAAGAAGGTAAAGTTAAATATTGTACTACGATTTAATTTATTTGACGAGTCATTTGTTGGAAATCGATGGTAAATTAAATTTTCGGTTACCGTTATACGGATATTAGTACATAAAAATAAAGATATACGACAGTACTGTAGAATTTTGGTTTAATGAGGAGCTCAATATTTTTCGGTTTATTCCACTTTGAATTATTGCCAAATGAATAAATACCTACGTATTTTTAGAAGTGAAAGTAAGATATAATTATTTAATACAGTCACGAAGGATCATACTTTATACTATAGAAAATATTGTTGTCTTTACTTGATACAAAAACCACGATCAAAATAAACTTTTATTTGAGCTTCAGAGTGAAGATAAAGACGTTTAAATAATAACAAAACCTTAACTTACTTACCCGAGTGTACCACGCAAAGAATATGTTTTTCAATTGAATACCTCCGAACTGGCATGCGTGCAAATCGGAGGGCTAGGAAACGTTTGAAGCACGTCAGAGATTATTTATAGATTAAATATCGAATATGATTCGATATTTAATCGAGTCGAGTCGAGATTAGATCTAAATGTGGTGCTGGAGCTAATAAGCTAGACGGATGAAAAAAAAATGAAGAAGTCTTGAACATGGTACCTATACCATGTAATAAACACGATTAAAAGTATAAGAGGGCGAATGCTGGGACACTTGATACGACACGACAGCTTCATACTATCAGAACCATGAGGGAAGAATAGAAGGTTAGTTAGTTAGTTAGTTTGGCTGGGGTGTGAAGAATAGAAGGTGGAATGAGAAGAAAAGGACCAAGAATAAGTAATGCATTAAATAAAATAAAAGTTAAATGTCGCGTCATATCAAGAAGTCAAGAGAATAGCAGAAAAGTATTTGACGTTCTTAAGTTGTGGCATGACCAAGGAAAATATGGACTGATTTGTATTACACTTGTAACAAAAGCTCAATGAAATTAGATCAAAAGGCATGACTCTCGAGATTTCTGGCTCTAGGTCTGTAATATTTCGCGCAATCCAACCAAAGACGCGCTTTCTATCGCGAGTAGCGCTGTACCGATGTTCAGCGCGCTTCAATACTCCAGACGAATTGGGGGTATTATTTACATAATATAATCTAAGCGAGCGCGGTAAGCAGATTATCTTTTGTATTATATATTTTTTGTAAATCTCGTCGTGGGCAATACTGCGTGGATAATGTCTGGAGCCAGCTTAGACGTTATATTTTTCACTGTCTATTTTAAATAAATTCTAAATACCAATTTCTAGCATTATTGATCCTTGAATAAAAGTTTCTTTCAGAGATACCTACTTGTTTTACAGTTTATTACCTTATAATAAGCCACAGAATGTCCATGTCTGAACATTTATAGCCTTCCGGTCCGGAATCCGGTTGCAAGCGGTCTGCTTTCAGTGTGACCTTGCAATATTTAAAAGGTCGTAAGTCAATTTTGCAAAAAGACATCCTACGATACGTAACCTTACCTAACTTTTTCTAAATCAGATCATACACTTCTTAACATAAACCGGGCAAAATCTAAGACTGAATAATGGGGGATTTGGATACACCTCAATCAAAGGCATCTAAATTTTAATTTTGAATGTCGACTCCCCGGCCACCTTGCATACTAAGATTATTTTTACCTAAAGATAATGTCAGCATGAGCCCGCAACATTCATAACGCGCACTAAAATACGGAGCTGAAATCTAGCGTTATTTATTTACATACACATGAGCACTTTACTCTGGTTTCAGAATGCCTACTCTTATAAGATAATCCTTAATTTCTTTATCCAACTGTCTCTGTCACGCTTATTAGCTTGACAGGGCGAGTAAGCGGGTAAAGAAGAGTTGAAAATATGGACAATGTCTTACAGAGTAGATTCGCAGGTAAAGTGCACTGAAATAAAATATTTTACGTCGGATGGGACTGATGACAACGGCCACCGAATCGTTGTTCTAGGTTTCAACCGACTTCATGTAAAGAGTGTAAGTAAACTTACCAGTGGAATAAAAAAATATTTTAATTTTATGCATTTGTAAAAATCCAGAGCTGTTAATGATAATACAAAATAGGTCATGTAAGGCTTACAGCCAATGACGGATTCACATTTAGTTTAACAGACAATAGGTTTAACTTTGAGTATGGCCTTATTCGGTACACGTTTTTTACCGACTTAAAACAAGGAGGTTATTAAATTCGACAAGAATGTCGATCGAATTTGATGATCAATCGTTAGAATTTAATAATATTTGAGTACGTTGATCTATGAAGGCTTCCAAACACGCGTGCAAAATTTAGCAAGTGTAATGTTTAGTGTATTTTTCTACGGATTGCTAAAAAAATGATTAGTCATAGCGAGCTGATTCTGTTTTAAATCAATAAGATACATTCCAATTAAGGAGAAGGAGAAACAAATTCATTTGGAGTGGGTGCATGATGTCAACTTACGCACACCAACGGTCTACGAACATCTGTATTTTAAAGTATTTACGGGAGACGCCCCCTTCATAATTGTTGTTTCTTGTGTTACGAATCCGTCGATACAAAGCCACATTAGTAGCCTTAATTATCTTATTCATGTACTGAATGATAAGTTACATGAAAGAAATTAGATAACAACAAAAAATAAAAACGTTTTAGTTGCAAGAGGACAAAAGGCAAATATTACGAGGGAAATCGATTTTCCACCTGTTATGCTGAGGTAAAGAAAAGCAACTTCTTTTCTATATTTAGTTACATTTTTTTTTAGTTTTGTGCAAAAATCCACTTACGTTAAGAAAACTACTCGTACATACGTTGTTTTTGGCTACTTACTGGGAGCGTATTGCAATCTTGCATTAATCATTTAAAAAAATATATTTATTCATAAAGTTATTCATATAAGTTATTATTATCTATCTTCTATACATATAAAAGGCTTTGTCCTGAATGACTGACTGACGGATCAACGCACAGCCTAAACGGCTGATCGTAGAGACCTAAAACTTGGAGGGTGTGTTGTTGGTATGACGAAGGGATCCGATAAGAAGGGATTTTCTGAAATTTCACCCCTAAGGGGTTGAAAAAGGGGTGCAAAGTTTGTATGGGAAAATGTGATTCCTTGGTCTGATCTACTTCAAATTTTGCATAAACATTCTTTAAAAATGTCAACGAAAAATGTGTATCAAATTTTATTGAAATTTATCTTGTAACGGGGTTAAAAAGGGGTAGAAAGTAATTTTGGGGATGATTGGCTACGAAGTTAATATAAATACTCTTTAGTGCTTATGCTTAAAATTATTTTTATTTCATTTTTGACAATCATTTGACATATCTGAGACACAATGTTTTGACACATGTTTGTTATTAATTTTACTCTCGAGAAGAGATTTTATTCCTTAAAATAGTAAAGAATGTTTTTTTGTATTGAAACAGGGTAGGTATCAAGCGGTCTGTGTCCAGTGTAGTATGCAGATCGTTTGTTCATATTGTTGGTGGACATTCTACGCTGTTCCTGCGGTCGATGGGTATCCGACCTGGAACTTTTTTGCAAATTTTTCCTGAGGGCCTATGTTAAGCAATGGACGGCCTTGGGTGTTGATGATGATGATGGGGTAGATCCCTACATACAATTTTCCCTTTGAATTCAAACAAAGCTCAAGTTCAAACTCTTAAGGTAGCGGGAGAAGACTTGATATGTTATGTGGCATGATGCTGTGTAAGCGCACAGAGTAGCCTGGTCTTTTTAGCACCCGAAAGAAATATACGATTGACGAAAGGCGTAAAGTATTTTCACTACGTAAAAGATAATATCCCCGTGTTAGTTTGACCAGATTAAAGACCGGGCTACGTGTGAGTCTACACAACATATAACATTTGTCTATAATTTAAAAACTGATGTTATTGTATGTTTGGTTGAAGGCGCTAATCACAGGAACTATTGGTCCGGTTATAAAATATATTAGATACATTGTTAAATAGTGAATTTATCGGGGTAGGCTTTTTAATTAGTTTAATACTTAGATGCTTATAAATATTTTTGCTACGATCTATGGGAACGGAGTAAAACTAAAACGTGCGTACGAAGTCGCTGGCGGGCCGCTAGTTAAGTTATAAAATAAGAGTTCATCATCTTCATAACATCAAGTTATCTTTAAAAGTAAAAAGTAATATAGTAAATAAGTACTACAGCACTCAAAGTTCACTGACAAAATAAAACTCCTCTCTGAAAACCATAAGCTTCAATGCTGTCCAACTGTTTCTCTGTACAAGCAGAATGTCTTGGATCCGGGACAGGCCGAGTTTCAAACTGGACCGTACGCTCTATTTGTGGGCAAACAAACTGCTTGTTAACATCGAAACTTTCAAATGAGGGCTTAAAAACAAAACCAAAACTTGGACACGAGTCAATACGGATTGGCAGGGGAAATAGAATGGAACAATTACTAGATACTATGTGCTACTACTACTACTGTGCTAACGTGGATAATATTTTCGAATAAATAGGTATGTTTTGTATCTTTTACTTTTATTATTAGTTTTGTAATGTTGTAATGCTTAGCATTCGACTTGCGCCTGTAATTAATAGTACACACGAAAACTAATCAAGGTCATAATCAAATACTACCTGACCTATAAACATGATTGTAGGAGGGTACTTTATACATATAATTAGGGTTGCCGAGCTATAAATAGTTTGTATACTAATAGTAGATCTCAAACATCATCTATTACATGGATAGTATCAACAGCTAAGTTTGGTACAATACTATCGACAGAATGAAATACTGTCGATAGAATCGAAATCTGTCTGTTGTTTGCACTATCGATATTAATTATTATATATTTACTTTTATATATTATATATTTTATGCACTATCGGTAGTATTGCTACCACCATCGATATTATCAATATTTTGATAAAGATTAGAAGCATTAGTCTAAAGCCGACACTACCGATAGTGCATTCGATAGACAGCTTTGATACTATCTAAAGTATTTCTGTCTGTCGATAGTACAAGTATTGCCCCTTGTGGGACTCACCAATACATGTCTCGATACTATCTATAGGACTATCGATAAACTATCGATGCCTAGTAGTAGACTATGAGCGGCAACGCTAGATAACACTCTCATTACGACAAATGAGGTTTCACAAAGTAAGGTAAATTATATTATAAAGTTAGTTTATGCTGGTAAATAGATGACTGTCCCCGTTTTAATTGGTGCTAAGTACTTCAGTAAATAAATCTGATGTAGTATTATTATATAGCTAAAGACCAATATTTGCCTTTTATCTACACTAAAAACTTAACGGGTATCTTTATCTCACACTAAAATTATGGATAGCCTTGTAGCTTTAATGGCATTTTAGTTTATGGGTCCCATTAAATTAGTAGTAAAATAAAAGCCAGTGAAGTTAATAATCGGGACATCGCGATAAAAAATCAATCTCTCTTTTTATTTCATTCTATCTTTGTCAAGCTTTATTACTAGGTGACGATATATGATTAATAAAAACCTGTTTTACCATCAACAAATAAGCACTATCTATATACATATAATAAGACTGTAAAAGATCGATTTCTGTACATTGAAGATTTTTATGAAAAATTGTTACAGGGGGTCTTAATTACCGTAATAGAAGCCAAAACAACAATTTTTAAAATTTTTGTCTGTCTGTCTGTCTGTCTGTCTGTCTGTCTGTCTGTCTGTCTGTTTGTCCGGGCTAATCTCAGAATCTACTGGACCGATTTTGATGGGGCTTTTTTTATTTGACTCAGCATCACTTGGAGAGTAAACTAGGATAGAAATAATCACGCCAATAGACTTAGGGGGTAGGCAGAAAATATATACAGGGTGTTTCATGTAACGTGTCAAGCCGATGCGTGGTAATAGGTGAGTACCATACCTATCCATTTCACCCCCATGTATGTTAGACAAATATTTATAGTTTAGGAGTTATAATTTTTTTTCGATATTTTTCATGATGCACCTAAACGATATCTTTAAAAAATTATAACTTTTTTTTGGGTCCACTTTTCTCAGATATTTTGATCTCAATAGAATGCCCATTATTTGCAATATTATGAGTAAAATAATCGCCATCCTAACTTAGACACAAGATACAAAATTATTGATCGATACTAAAAAATATTGCATTAAGCAGAACCGAATAGAATTTTCAACATAAATTTAAAAATATAAAAAATGTTTTCCATAGTTTCTGACTAATTTTAAAAACTGCTTGACTTCATAAACTTTCATAACAATACAAAAAACGTTCTACTTAATGGGTAATTTTTAGCTTAAATCGGCCGTTGAATGTGGCATATCGGAAATATCTTCCCTCAAAGCTGGAGCAGTTAGTGATTATGTGATTGCGGCAAAATAAAATGCTGCTACTGCCAATAATTATTAGTGCTCGCTAGTCCCTACCTTAAAGGATTTATAGCTATCCCACGCCACAAGGAAATGATTTAGATTGTGATTGGTTGTAAATTATTTTTACGATGCATGTCTTAGTTTCAATTGTTTCTTGTTTATTTGTTGTTAATAAAGTACGAAATTTGAGTGCAATGTAAGTAAAATTTTGGATCCCTCATTAACTCATATGGTCTTGGTTAAAGTTAGTAGTAGGTACATAATGTATGTAATTGTTATCAAAAGAGCTCTATTTAAACATAGAAGGACACTAAATATCAGATTTGATAAAAATATGCAAAGGTAACAATAAAAATAAAAATTATGAAAATCAAGATATTTCCGATATGCCACATTCAACGGCCGATTTAAGCTAAAAATTACCCATTAAGTAGAACGTTTTTTGTATTGTAATGAAAGTTTATGAAGTCAAGCAGTTTTTAAAATTAGTCAGAAACTATGGAAAACATTTTTTATATTTTTAAATTTATGTTGAAAATTCTATTCGGTTCTGCTTAATGCAATATTTTTTAGTATCGATCAATAATTTTGTATCTTGTGTCTAAGTTAGGATGGCGATTATTTTACTCATAATATTGCAAATAATGGGCATTCTATTGAGATCAAAATATCTGAGAAAAGTGGACCCAAAAAAAAGTTATAATTTTTTAAAGATATCGTCTAGGTGCATCATGAAAAATATCGAAAAAAAATTATAACTCCTAAACTATAAATATTTGTCTAACATACATGGGGGTGAAATGGATAGGTATAGTACTCACCTATTACCACGCATCGGCTTGACACGTTACATGAAACACCCTGTATATATAAAAGAAAGTCGTGTTTGTTACAACACTTATAACTTGAGAACGGCTGAACCGATTTGGCTGAAAGTTGGTGGGGTGGTAGCTTAGAATCAGGAAAAGCATATAGGATACTTTTTGTCCCGCTAGACGGGGCCGGGGCTGGGGTAGCACGGGACCGGGACGAAACGGTGGGGAGGTAGCTTAGTACCAGGAGAAGGACATAAGATACTGCATATAGGATACTTTTTGTCCCGCTAGACGGGGCCGGGGCTGGGGTAGCACGGGACCGGGACGAAACGGTGGGGATGTAGCTAAGTACCAGGAGAAGGACATAGGATACTTTTTATCCCGTTCGATGGGGCCGGGGCTAAGGCGGGACGGGGCCGAGGCGAAACAATTTAAAATAAATGTGGGTGGAAATGAATCTGTAAAATGAACGTCCAAATAATCTGTATGGTCATAATAATTGATCACCTTTGATGTACCTACTACTTGCTTCTTATTGTTGTAATATGGCCAATTTTAATGATAAGTGAGTACTAAAATGTACTATATAAATACTTTATATCTTGCGTACTTATAAATACTTATACTTAAGTATCTTATTTGTAAAATCATAAGCCTATAAATTAAAAATTCTATCCAAAGTCACTATTCCACGCGGACGAAGTCGCGGGCACAGCTAGTAACCAATAAATAGTTCAAATATGGAATGTCATTTTGTATGAAGTACTGGACAGATGACGCTTATGAGACGCAGACGCAGACGTTGTGAAACATTTCGTTGAAGTCGTAAAGTAATTTAGTATTTTCTTTTTAACAGTCAGTGAAAGAGAGAGAGAGAAATTATATTACGCAGGTATTTGGTTTTGTTCTAATTGTACTTTCTTATAGCAGGTCATCATTAATTTTCATATTTATCTTTATTTATTGGTATTCGGTTAATTTGCTTCGTGCTCAGCAATTGCGTAGGTAAAGTTTGTATAATGGAAACAGTTTCAGTGACTCATTAAACCCTTCTACGTAAGTAACATGTTAATCACTTATTACCAGTAAGACGCCAAGTTTCGAGATACAAGTGTAAAACAATTGTTATCACGGCCTAGATGGTTTTGGTCTAAAAAATATTCCTAGATTTTTTAAAAATATTTTGCAACTAAGGACACTAGCTTACTGTGTATGCAGTAGTATTTTTACCACATATTTTCAGTAAAAGGCAGCTGCCATATACATATATATATATTTTTAAACTATATTGCTCAAATAAAAGTGTACAAAAGGTGGAATTAATGCTAAAAGCATTCTATCCCAGTCATACCTTTAGGTTATTATATATTTTTTCTTTGTGTCTAAGGCGTTACTATGTTATGTTAAGTTGTGGTGTTGGTTCAACCAGGCCTGTAATTATTTCGAATCAATAACAATTTGGTTCCCCGTCACGCGAGGGTGCGTGCTCGCGACCTAGTCGATTTTGAAATGAGTAGTCTTTTGGAGAAGACATTTATTAAGGGAAACCGAAATTAGTGACTTCAGAAAATTTTAGTTTTTGAAAGCGACGCGATAATTATGGACTAAACTCATAAGAATGGAGCTCAGAGTTATGGCTCCCAATAAAGTCTCTACACTACACTGTATGTCAATGATGACTTAGAAGAAATTATGGATATTTGTCTAAATGGGGATGAATTAAAACACAATTTACGGATATTTTCGCGATAATTTATGAGATTTTTCATCACGACGTTTCGAATACTTTACAGCGTTTGTGGTCACGGGGTAGACTCTAACGACGAAACTGTAAAATGTTCGAAACAACGGGGTGAAAAATCTGATAAATTATTGTGAAAATATCCGTAAATTGTGTTTTATTAAATGTATAGTATTCGCGTAAACTTCAGAAACAAGTATGGGGATGACAAGTTTATTGTGTATCTGAACTTTAAATATATTCATGTATCTATAACCACTTCAGACTAAAATCGCATTCACAAAAACGAGCGTCACTTTAAATAAAATACGATGCAAGGTGCACGCAATTTTAGATCTTGATGGTTAGGCAGCGATAGCCACTTAGTACTTATAGTGGTGTGTAATGTTTATGAGAGGTAAATCTCCTTTTGATTGGTAATTATAGACACACTATATTTATTTGAAAACACCACTCACTCGCCTTCAAAATACTTGCTACCCACTAAGATTTATAAAAAATCGAAAAAGTGAATGCCATATTGCACCTTTTGTTAAAAAATTGTTTTGAAACTTAGCATAATTACCTAATAACGATTGTTAATAGCAATATTGACTAATTATTACATTTTAAGTAAATAAAACTGGTCTAAAAAGTTTAAATAGATGAAAAATACTTGTAATCAACATTTGCTTACAAAATGTTCCCAATGATAAATGGGAATGAATTTTACAGAAAACCTTGGAATTTACCCGACGGTTTGTGGTTGCAACCACTTTCTGTGTTGCAAGCCTTGTGGTTTGTTTGAAAATACAAAGAGTTTATTCCCTTTCGACATTAGTTTCCATTAAAACAATAGTAGAGAGCCAAAATGCTGCGTTGTTTTGAAAATACCATTACCATTGTAATTGAATTATTTTAATGATTTAAACTATTTAAATTACCTTTTTATTTAATACTAGCTTTTGCCGGCGACTTCGTCCGCGTGGAATAGTGATTTCTTTCTCCCGTTTTTTACACATTTACCACTATATCTTTGCTCCTATTGATCGTAGCATAATGTTATATAGCCTATAGTCTTCCTCGATAACTGGACTATCCAACACAAAAAGAATTATTCAATTCGAATCAGTAGTTTCGGAGATTAGCGCTTTCAAACAAACAAACAAACTCTTCAGCTTTATAATATTAGTATAGATTTAAAAATTATATTCTTCGCCCAAAGCGACAACGTTATTGTACCCAAACAAAAACAGTACCAAAATACCCAAAGTACTCATTCTTCACAAAGCCTAACGTCCTGAATAATTTGCTAGACAGGCGCGAAGACGCTTACGGTACAAAAAATATGTACAGATGTACAAAAGTTCGTGACATCTCAACGCCAAGAAGACGGATGGCCATAATTTTTTCCCCTTGTAAATAAAATATTACCGGCAAGATAAAGGCAGGAACTCCCACCTTGTTTTAAGCCGGCGCGCAATAAATCTGTGTTCGTGGATCGAGTTAACGCTCAACAAATGTTCGCGTCTAAAATTTTCTGTATCTACTTTTTTAGTGTCTCTCTGGGTTGGGATTAATTTTTTCTTTTCGTTTCTTCCGCTGGTTGATTGCGTTTTGTTTCTGTCCTTGGTAGGTATTTGTTTTCTGACATTCACGTCACGTTATCATCAAAGGGCATGAAAAACCTATATAGCACGTGGAACCAAGTACCGAGTAATAGCCATTCCTTTCTCCTGCCTGCTTTCATATTGACTTCCTGATACGACATGACATTGACTTTCTCCTTCACTTAGCCAAAATAGCTTATCCTAGGCTGTCTTCTTCCCCTCTTTCCTTCTATTTTTCCTTCAGTGATAACCTCTAAAAATCTTTTGGGCAATATGATACGGCACTTGATACGACATAACAGATTATTAGAGAATGCCATGCACGCACTGAACTATTTAGAAAGCTTTAATCAAATCACCTCTGTGCCTATCAGCAGTTACGAGCATTGAAAGCGCTTACAAATATGCTTAGCTTGGACACCAGGCAGCATCTACGTTTATTCTAAAAATTCCACATATGAATTGCTTGCAAGTTACTGTACCTGCCGATTGGAAGGATTCATTTTTATTTTTGAATTCCGAACACTAAATAAATCATAGACCATAAAATTCCACGGTGACGCATGTCGAGCCAGGGCCGTATGTAAGCAATCATTTTGATTGGGCCTCAGTTCGCCCGATAACCGATATGCCAATGAATTTAATTACACGAATAAAATTAACGATACCCGATCTGATTCATAATCTTTTTTGCAATACCAAAACCAATAAATCTTTATTGTTTAATAAACAGTGATGGATATGTGGCAACATAAAAAATGATTTTAAAATTAAACAAGTAGGCACGCCGCGAAAATTATATGTTAAGAAACAAAAAAGCTTGGTAAATATTTTAACTGCAATTCTGATATCCTTTCTTTTCGCGTATTGTCGATAAAATTCTTGAAAAATTGTAAAAATCAAAAATATCTGTAAGTTCGCAAACTTTGTCCTAGCGTAGCATCTGACATTCTTTACAAAATTGAAAATATTTCACTGTTCGGCCGCTACTACACATGAACCGCAAGAATTTATTAGTTTTCAACACAATAGAAGTTATTTATTGAATACTACTGGTTTCCCGCAACTACGTTAGCAAAAATCACGTCATTTTTCAATTTTTTAATATTCTGACAATTTATTGGAATTACTCTAAATACCTAGCAGGAATAAAATTAAACTTGGGAACGTTTAATCCAAATTTTGACAAAATAATTCAATCTTCTATTGTAAAAAAATATAATTTATTTTATTTTATTTATTCAAGCCAAATCTATTTAGTTGTTACATAACGTATCCTACAAACTCATAAAACTAAAAAAAAACTTTAGCGTACACCTAAGCAGAATTACATAATATCGGCAAACCTTCCACTACCGTAGAATAATCTATATGAGGAGGGAGCTGGATTATCACATCAAATGGATAGAGCCCTTATCTCTTAATTCGTGATAAATGAAGGGTTGTACGCGTCAGCGTTAATAA
The DNA here is from genome assembly GCA_963584085.1 of Pyrausta aurata. Lineage (NCBI taxonomy): Eukaryota > Metazoa > Arthropoda > Insecta > Lepidoptera > Crambidae > Pyrausta > Pyrausta aurata. The sequence continues at coordinate 11,724,301 of OY757259.1, read as the reverse complement.
CTATATTTATTTGTTCAGGGATCAACCCTGTGTGTAACCCTCGAAGGATGATAGGCGTTTGATGTTCCTACAGTAGAAAAAAAATCACTCATAACATATTTTATTGTTTTTCGCAAAAATTTCCGCAAAGTATTTTTTAACTCGAATACATAATGAAGGAAGTAAATACAGGTGCAGATGAAATCAATTTTAATAAAATTTTATTTTGGTTAAAGTTTGCAATTATTCAAATTTAAACACAAAAAATGAAACATAAAAACTAAAGAAAACAAAATAAAAGTAAGACAAACTAATTATAATTTAAACTTTTCAAACAAATTATTTTTTTACTATTTTTTTTTCTTCCGTTGGTTAAAAACTACCGTAGATAGGTAATTGGAGGGTTAACAATATATCGTGCTAAGCTCTTTCTTGTACGTCGCTGTCAATCTCCCTTGTTTGCGGGAATAATATTGTGTTACAGCGGTGACCTAGATAGACAAGATTGCAAGGAAAGCCGTGGATAAATATTTTTGAGTATTTAAAAAAAATGAAGTTATGTTTTTCACGCTTATATTTTGAACACTCCTTTTTAAAATTTCGGTGTTTTTTTTTATCCATTTAAGTTTTTTCTTAATAATTGAAACAATACTATTAACAGTGTTTTATTTTTTTCTAATTTTATGTCAACACAAGTGAACAATGTTATCTTGAATGAAACGACCTTTATGCTATGTTTTTGTAGAAATAAAGTTTCTTAATCTGATTTACATCTATTTATCGACATAATGTGTTATTTCGAATAAAAATATAAATCAGAAGACCGTAAAAGAAAAGTATACGTATCAAAAGAAAGAAAAAAAGAGTTAATTAATTTAGGCCATCACAAACACACACACATATACAAGAACGCTAGTATAACTTTGCTACCTTTAATTAAACACTTATGAATATTGGTGATTTACTTCAGTAAAATGGTACCTAACGTTTCTCCAATTTAATTAATGGATCTGACTAGACGGTCTCAAATAATTTCTTATTCGTTCATTGTGTAACGCGAGTTACGGCAAAAGCACCAGGGACGGCTTAAGGGAGGGACTCGTCACGCAACGCTGGTAGTGTGGCCAGAATTTATCGCCGTGCTGGGACACGAAGGGGTTAACGGACATTTTTCAATTTGAAAACATCTATCTGGCTTTGAAATAAAATTTATTTTGACGGCTGGACTTTTTTCAAATATAGTCAATTTAATTAATGTTTTCAAATTATAATTTCGCCGCTTTCCGTTATATATTTCAAAAAAAATATTTACAATTTCCAGTTAATTACTTAGACCTACTTAATATACTTGTTCTTATCCTACAGAGCTTTTTTGTTCATCCTATTAGATAAACAGCACTGAACTATCAAGAAAAAAATGTAATAGAATAAAATGATAATTTCCGTACAAAAGCCATGGTCCCCCTGAATTAGTTGCGGCAATGCCTTGATTGATCTGGATGACACAGCAGACCGGAAGTTGAGCACAGAAATTACAATTAAACACGTACCTTACATTATGTAATCAGGTTTTCTACAATACAACCTGTATTTTTTTTTACTGAGGAATAAATAAGGGATCAAGGTCAAGTATTGCACGATAGAGTAACCTACCCAAAGAGTATCAGATCGGTTTCACTGTAGGACTTTCTCGCCGCTTAAATAACTAAATTTAATTAATATTTTTATAATCAGCAAATACATACTTTTAGTTTCTTTCTAAACTTAGTTTGTGTGTGTGTGTGTGTAAGTTCTTAATTGTGGATGGTAAAACAAGGCCTTAAAAGATACATTTTATTTCAGTGTAGGATTCTTCTCTTACTTCTTAACTCTGAGCCAACAAAAGCGATCTTATTCAGTCTATTTATTTACTCTTCGCCTCGTTTATTCATTAAATACACAGTTCTTACATAATATCCAATGTTCTCGTTTTTGTTTTCTGACTGATCACGAAAGCGATCAAAACACAATTCACTATAAAATAAAAGTACAAGTTGGCATGTTTCTCAAACTATCTATACATATAATAAAATTGTAGAGGTCGAATTTCTGTACAATAAAAGAAAATGCTTAAAACCGAGTCAGGAGGATGTAAGAAGTGCAATAGCACAAATCTAGATTTTTTTCGAATTTTTTATTTCTCTGTTTGTCTGTTTGTCTGTCTGTTTGCTCGGGATAAACTCCGAAACGACTGGACCAATTTAAATGAAATTTTGAACAGTGGTAGCTTAAACCATCGAGCAACATTTAGGATACTTACAATGCCTGTAAATAAAAGTTTCCGTGCGATGTAAAAAAATATTAAAAACAAACTTCAGTAGAACAAAACGCGCCAAGTGTCACTTTTTCAACCATAAACCATTGAACACAGATACAAATAACTGATGTCTAAAGTCATTGTCAAACAAATGTCAAGTCATTCAATCTATCAAAAAAAAAACAAAGTGAAACAAAGTATTGAATATACCTCTATATTATTCATCTGTGATTGAAAGCATGGAAATTATGGAAAATTGCCTGTGTAAATAATATTCGAGGAATAGCAACAACGCCACATGTGAAGGATTAAGCCACAAGTGATATTAGACACTGATGTGTTGCAATGGTCTCTCCAGTATCACCTGTTGTTGCTGACCATCACCTGTATAATGTAACACCAAAGTTTTATTAACGGTATGTAGATATCACTTTTACAATTTTACCCACCAGTATGTTACCTACTGCTTTTCCTATTCATCTAAACTCTAATCATCCAAAAATTCAACTGGTAGGATTGCAGAATAATTAATGAGAAGTGAAGCTCTTCTTCCAGAGAAAGAATTAAAGAGTTTCTTCCAGTTGAATTTGGAAAATCTACTCTCATACAGTTCATATTCAGATAATTCAGAAATTGAGGCAGACAATAAACAATATTTCTTATCCAGATCAAAACCTTAGCCTCACAGTCTTTAGAAATGCCACCAATACATAGCTATCACGACAAAAACTTTGTTTCAGAGAGCAAGGGGCAGCAATGATAACCAAAACCTGGCTGCTGATTGTCAACATGTAAGGAAGGTTGTTGCATACCCCGTGCCAAACCCGCTACAATTGAACAAGAAGATTAACCAATTTTTACCACCTTTCAAGTGTCACATCACATACCTCTCCAAGATGCAGGGGAGTACAGACAGGAATGTGACTGTGGCATCTTCTACATCGGTGAATCAACAATTAGTATAGGCATGCAGATTAAATTTATTTATATTTATTTATGTAACAAAGAACCACTTCATAATTATGTTTAGACCAACCTAAGCAACATCTCATACTGCAAGATCTCAAGACACAATAAGCTTTTTCTGGGTGGTTAGGAACGTCAATAGATATTAATGAGCGATGGTAGTTTCTTGGTCTACCTATGACCACGGATGCTGATAATAATTAGAAACGTCAGGCCCTCTATTTCATTTTAAATAAATGTGTGGGAAATGAATCTGTAAAGTGTTTTAATTAAATGTGTAGTGTTTCCTCCATATTGGTTTGTATAAATTAAATGAAAAATTTTGGTACTTTATTTTATGGTACTTGCCAAAATATAACAAAATATATATTTAGATCCATTTTTTCCACACAACAAAGTAAAATGTTAGTAAAGTAGAAGATTTTTTTTGTGGCAAAGTACTTAGTAGTTAAAAAGTAAAGTAACCATATAATCCTATCAGACAAAGGAACTCTTAATCAAAATACAAATTGTGAACGTCCAAATAATCGGTATGGTCATAATAATTGATCACCTTTGATGTACTACTTGCTTCTTATTGTTGTAATAATAAATATACTGATTTTGTTTCAAAATAAGTATAATAAAGCTTACTAAGCACTCTATATCGCCCTTTAGTTTTAGTTAAGTAATACAGGGTGACTTGAAGATGGGTGCAAAGCTTGGAGGCGGAAGTAGTATAGTTGAGCCATGGTTGTCTTAGACGAAGTCTCACTATTTTTCTTAAATACTTATTATGTGTTTTATATAAAACCTAAACTTTTACAATTCATTGCTAACAATGGCCAATTTTAATGATAAGTGAGTACTAAAATTTACTTTAATTAACTTACATAAATACTTTATATCTTGCTTACTTATAAGTACTTATACTTAAGTATCTTATTTGTAAAATCATAAGCCTAAATAATTAAAAATTCTACCCAAAGTCACTATTCCACGCGGACGAAGTCGCGGGCACAGCTAGTTTACAATATATTTCAAAGTGTGATTTCACAACTCTTTAAAGTTTTATGTCCAAAGCGTTATTATTCCGAATCGTAATGGAATAACTGTAAAAGAGGGAGGTAGTTATTTTTGAAACGTACTAAGCCGTAAATTATAATAAAAATCTGTTGCACGTGAAACTGAAATTGGAAGCATCTGGGCGGATTGTAAAAGTCTTTTTAACTGTGCCGAATTTTAATGAAAACGCTTTACGTAACAATGTTAAAAGAAAACGTGCTGGAAATTAAAAATTCTAGCGTTTGGGCGTTATAATAGTAAAAAATGACTCGTGCTTCTAACAATTATGTAATTTTTGTAAATTAAATCTAATTATGCACAATGCATTTGGCACAAGGCTTTGTAATGTACGCAGTATTTGGTCTTTGAAGTAAACAAAATAGTTCATCATTGTTGTGGGAGTGTATGTCACGTTTAGTGAATGTGAATTACATGTAACTTTCTGGGCACTCCAAAGACGTTTATACATCTATCTTAAGCTTGTCTTTTTGTAGATTTACGCTCGTCTGATTGAAACCTTTGCTTGTGTGTAAGTCAATGCCAAATCTAGAGCCTTTTAAATCACTTCTTACCTTATAATGATTGATAGAAATATATATGAAATGAAAATGGTGTTATTTACACCACCTGTAACTCGAGAACAGGTGAACCAATTTTCATGATTTTACTTTGATCGATTTGATATTGCCCCAAATAGAACCCCATATGTTCTACAACACTATTTGGGGAAACAAAGTTTGCTATAACTGCTAGTAAAATAAATAAATAAGTAGTAACTAGTAATGAATTGGTATTGGTAGCTTGAATTTGCGCTCCGTAAATTTTGAAATTTGACCACGTCATTGAAACACCAAGTCAGAGTACAGCTGTAACATTTCATTGAGGTTTCCACACTAGAGATAAATACAATTTTTCATTTGGACCGGCTTTTCCACAGACGCCAAGCAAAGACAGAGTTGACAATGAAGCGAGCTCATCCAGAAGAAGTCCAGAATACCAAACCTATATCAAGAGCTGCACGTTACACAAATAATATCTTAAACCTTAAAGCCGAGCTCGTAACTCAGTCAAGGAGTCGTAGCAGTCATTTATCAGATAGGGGTCAACCCGAGGGACTTAATTCTGAGTGACAAGTGACGTGGAGCCTTCGCGATGATAAGGGCGCCTCGTGTGCGTTGTGACGTTATTTTTTTTAATATTTACTCTTTTTATTATTTGATACATTAAAGTGCGAGTAAAGTTACATGTCAATAAAAGTTCCCATTTTGGGTTTTGCCTATTTTGAATAAATCAATTTACCAACATTTATGTTGTTGTATGTATGTATAAACAGGTACTTATTAATAGTTCATACATACCCGTAAATTTACATTGCTATTTTTGCACTGCAGAATCTGTTTCTTGCATGGTAATAAAAAAAAACATAAAATTTCGGGTAGGTAACCAAACAATTTTACTTTAAAATATTATATCAGATTGGATTCATATTTTTTTTATTGTCATGCGACAAAAACTAAGTCACGATATATTAAAAAAGCAATAGAGAAAATTGGAAAATGGAATACTAACTCAACGCAGATAATAAAAAAGGCTAACCAATTAAGCTTTTATTGGAGACCGCAAACTCAATAATAATTTTATTTTAGTGTCAAATTTTTCGAGTTTGTTTATATTGGCTATTACTGGCTTTTGTAATAAGCGAGCGAATAAAGAATCCAATCAAAAAAGAACAGCATCTGTCAGGGCTATTAAAACGGGAAGGTTTAATATCAAAGCACATTACTGCGTTATCGCAATATGATGTGATACACACGGCACAAGAGCCTAGCTAACTTTCTTCGCGTAAATTGGTTCAAATTTTATTAATAGGTTACTATGGATAAAATTGAGGTTAGTGGCAAAAATCATGGTCAAAAATCTTAAAAAGAATGAGTGAACTTCAAGCAAAATTAAATTTCTAATTCAGTATTAAATAAGTGAGCGCTAACGATAACCTACAGATTGCTACGACAATTCGTAACGGGTTATTTTGTAGCCATCCGTAGCGTACTACGGTTGCTCACGTAGCGACTACGAGACTAGTGCTACGAAGTTTTAAACTTTCATGGTCACTAACATTAGAATAGTTAGATACGGGATTGCTACCATGTACCTTATTATTTATGAGCTTCCGATATTTCGGCACTGTTGCAAACGATTACCATGGTGTTATTTTTTAGAAGACGTAAAAAAGTATTCGTCATTAAGATTTGAAGAATACAAGCAAATATTATAAGAGCAATCTTGTGCAAAGTAAATATTGCTTGCGAACGTGTGTCACCAAATCATGCACGGCACATCAAAAACCGCCTAAACTGACCGATTAAAATGCCACTCCTGCTAAAAAAACGTGACAATATCAACTCTATGCCATCGTGATAGAGGCGTGTATCCCTTCAGGTAAATTGTAATAACCGCCTGTAAATAGAATTATTACTTGACAAAAAATATTGCGTGTCACGTGAATTATTGCGTTGCTGCCTTTTTATTGTGCTTTTTATTTGACTATTAACGTGATTATGGATCCACTGTTTGTATAGCATGGGAGGAGGTGAGCAAAGTATTGTAAAGGATAAACATTATGACGACTCGTTTGGTGCAGTGGTTAGCGCTCCTGACTACTGAACCAGCGGTCGCGGGTTCGAATCCCGCATCGGTCAAATGTTTTTGTGGTAAGCACGAACATTTATACCGAAATCATGGTTGTTATATGTATAAGTATATGTATTTAAGTATTTATGGGAGACGCCATGGTCATAATCATTGTCTGGTACTTCGTAACACAAGGAAGAAAATTCCTTACTTCGAAATCAGACAATTGGTGTGTTGTCTGGCGCATATTTATTTATTATTATTTATTCTAAGTAGAATTAAATTGCAAAGTAGACTTCGTACGTCTCGAATATTGTAATGAAAACATCGAGTCAATTGATTAGCAAAAAATTGCGTCAGTAAATGTAGCTTATAGTTGTCAGTATAGGTTTTACTTTGATAAAAATGAGTATTTTTATCAAAGTAAAACCTACCAATACTAATGTTTATTTCAATCCAAAGTGCGATCATCGTAATTAAAAGTAGTTGCTTTCCATATGTACCTCTTTTTTGGTTTGCGCTTGAAATCATTGTACACATGATCAGCATGTAAGCACGAAAACATTTGAGCAAAAAAATATTGAAAACTATGACTCATTTCCCACTAGGCCGTTCCGTCACCGACCAACATCGTCGCATACCATGCACGGAGCGCGTCAGTTTTGGTAAAATACTCTTGCGCTCGCTTTCGCTCTCGCTCCATATACCAGTGAGACGCTGTAGATCTGTTCAGTGGTCAAAGCGTATTGTATTACTTTTCGTGTCTGATACACTCATAGCACGGTCATCGTATAATACGGTGCAGTAGGCCCAGACCTTTACCACATGAGTGCCCGATCGTAAGATCAAATAATATAATCCCCTCCTAGCCGATTTCGACTACGGTGGCCAGTCACAACGACTAACCGACTGCGCGGGACATATTATAGTGCACATGTGTGTGCGCAAACACAGGTGCACTCTCTATTCCTTTCACTCTCATAGCCCGATGGGACAGCAGTCTGACACGACCGGAGAGTGATCAGGCGCAGGACCAACGGCTTTACGTGCTTTCTGAGGCACTAGGGTGAAACACCGCCAACTTCCAAACTCCGGGATTTCAAAATTCTGAACAGAAAAACCCAAGTACATATTTTTGGCCCGACCCGGGAATCGAACCTGGAACCTCTGGCGCAGCCGGCGCTTTAAAATGCGACCCTCTAACCGCTGCGCAGGCAGCAGGCAGTCGAGGCAGTTCGTGAGATCAAACATCTAATACAACACTGGCAAAGTGTATCAAAACCAAAACAAGTGAAATCACTTTTCGTTCATTGTCACCAGACCGAGTGCTGCACCCGCAGGGGCCCAAGTCCTTAATTCCGGAGCATCGTCGGAGTTTTTAATCCGGAGTTGGGCGCGATTCCAAGGCTTCAGCAGAGCGCAGTCAGCGCCTACGCGGCTTACCAACACACAATTGACAGTGGTTCAGTAAGGCTAGTAAGTAACTTAGTGGATAAGATATATTCAAATTCAAATTCAAAATCTTTATTTCAATTTAGGTCATGAAATGACACTTATGAGAACAGCACGTTGGGAATCTATACTAATATTATAAAGCTGAAGAGTTTGTTTGTTTGTTTGAACGCGCTAATCTCCGAAACTACTGGTTCGAATTGAATAATTCTTTTTGTGTTGGATAGTTCAGTTATCGAGGAAGGCTATAGGCTATATAACATCACGCTACGACCAATAGGAGCAAAGATATAGTGGTAAATGTGTAAAAAACGGGAGAAAGAAGTCACTATTCCACGCGGACGAAGTCGCGAGCAAAAGCTAGTAAGATATAAGAACGGCAATTTAGCGTAGCCAAAGTGAAAATAAGAGGCGGTGGCTACTGTTGATATGCTATTAATGTGCTGTTGACGTGATGACGGCGGCTGATTTTCAATTTTGTCAGTTAAAAGCCGTTAGCGGTAGCGTAGGCAGTTTATAGTGTATAATTGGTTGTTATTGTACTAAAAAAATACTTATTTACCTTGACGACTAAATTCACGGATTCAGAGTCTGAATAATAGAATAAGAATTACTGAAGACTTAATTTTCCCTTAATTGGCTGAAGAAATAAATAAATGTCAAGGCAGCATGGTTTCAAGACCATTACCTGTTCTATACGGAACGAAAATGCACAAAAAATATTGCCTGTCCATACGGTACGAAAATGCACAACAAAGTGTTATTGACAGGATGTTAGTTAGCAGCAGAACTGTAGACAAGTGCCACATATAAGATCATATAAAGCAAACTATTATACACGTATGCTAGTTAAAAGTTCATAAGAGTTTGCTCCAAGCTACTGAGGAAGTGAGATAGATAGACAATTGTTTATTACACATCACATAGGTTAATTTTCAAAGTAGCAAGACTACTGATCATAAGCGCAATATGCCTCAAGCATTGTTTATTAGCTCCAGAGTTTATATACCGTTAATAATGGCTTTCACATACATAAACGAGGGCCACGAGCATTAAAAGATTCGAAAAGGCTTCGTAGAAAAGCGATGAGAATTTCTTTGAATCAGAATATGGTAATAATTAACAAGTTATGAAAATGCTAACTTAACGGTTTAAAATAATAATTAGAGGCGGTCATGCCTGTTAAAGCAATAAGAACCTATATCAAGAGTACTTCATTCTGGCAAAATAAATAAATAAATGTTGATTTATTTCAGATCCGTGATCCATATTTAAAAAGTACAATAAAAAATACAGTAAAAATAAAACTAAACTAAAACTAAAAATAGGTACGTAATAAGAATATACGTACACGTACGTACACAACAATCAAATAAAGTTTTTTTTTTTTTACATTGCTATGGCCATCCAATGCTTGTACGTGTTAGTCCGGCTTAATCTCTCGTAAAGACTCTTTACTATCACGTTGCCACTTTTGCCAACTCTAGACAAAAAAGACGCAATACGACCACGCTGGATGGCATCAAATGAGTTGACACGCGCCTCAGCAAACATCTCAGATGCGCTGCACCAACGCTTCAACCCCATTAGCTGCCTAAAGGTATTGTTATAGGCAACTCTGATGCCATTGTGCGCTTTCTTTGTATATTCGGTCCAGAGTTGACAAGTGTAAAATACTTGACTGTAAGACCGGAACAGAGTTACCCTAACACGCAAAAGAGGATTATTATTTATTTATGAGATAAGCACCTAGTTTCTGAAACAAACAATTGAACTGTGATATATTATAAGGTCTACCTACTTACCTTATGTAGAGCTTAATTTGTATGATTGATAATTACATGTTTAGGCCCAGTTTTTTCATCAATAGTAATGGTAGAGTTACGTTACCAGCGGTTGAATATTACAAAGTTTTGAAGAAAAATTACCTGAACCAAATGTAAGAATGGCAATTTTAATTACCATTGGTTAAGGTATCGTAAATATTCAACCGCTGGTAACGTAACTTTACCATTACCATGGATAAAAAATGGTCCTTAGTTACGTATAAAAAAATGCGAATTGAAGTTTACATCTAAAGAACATTCCATTTACAAATTGACATTTTAATTGAATGATTAGTAGGCAATGTACATCACTGTCAAAAGAAGAAAGTTTTTTCAGCACCAATTCAACTATCGAAATGCAATTATCCAACAAGTTCTTCCACTTTTACATTAAGATGCGTGAAACATTGTACATTAGAAAGACAATAAGTGAACTGACTACAAAAAAAAACTTGAACTTCTCTACAACAATTTTTGGAAGATCGAGCAAATATAATTTTGGCGAAAAACAGTTTCAAGTTACTTACAAGTACTTACTTGGTACTTATGTTGTTATCTGCTTAAAAGCTTTCTAAGGCATTTAGAATAATCACTTTTATGTTCGGAATATGTAATGTTATGTTGCCAAGGCAAGGAGTTTCATCTAATACTTGACCTACAAATATGACGTCATGTAAACGAAATGTTGTATAGTGAAGATGTTACCTGTTTGGTCTATTTACCGGATTAATTGGCCAATAAGCTAACCTAACCGTTTTTAGGGTTCCGTAGCCAAATGGCAAAAACGGAACCCTTATAGTTTTGTCAAGTCTGTCTGTCTGTCTGTCTGTCTGTCCGTCCGTATGTCACAGCCACTTTATTCTGAAACTATTAACATCACACAGCTGACACTTGGTAGGAAGGTGTATCTTATTTACCGCTTTCCAATCCAGATACAAAAAGTAAAAAAAAAAAATTAAGGGGGGGCTCCCATACATGAAATTAAAACCTAAAATATTTTTTTTACTCAAACCTATGCGTGTGGGGTGTCTATGAATAGGCGTCCCCCCCATCTAACTTTTGAACTAAGAAAGTGAAAAGTTTGAAAAAAAAATTGTGATGTAGATCTCAACAAAAACTTGCAACGAAAATTATTTTGAATGATATCGAACCACTAGTTTTTAAGATATTGCACATTTTCATCAACCGGAAATATAACTTTGTCTTTCATACAAACACTATGAAAAACAAAGTTATATTTGCGGTCAACAAAATATTGTGGTATTTTGGCTAAGTGGAAGTAAGAATCCCTAATTCAGTTTAAGGGTAGTACGGAACACTCAGTGCGTGGGTCCGACTCGCGCTTGGTCGGTTTTTCTAGTTAGAGAGGGGTACTTTTGTTGTATTTTTCTCCCAAATAATGTACTCCATATTTTATATTATGAATGAAATGTTTTCTTCAAGGTAAAAGAAATATCGTTTAATTTATAGCAATGATAAGGAGTACATTAATTGGGAGAGAAATGAAAATAAAACCGTCAAAAGTGACGTCAGAAATGTCTCAGTTTTGCGGTCGACCTATAGTTCCATGTGTACAATCACAAATTGTCGCTGTAACAAGCCTTGGTTATGATTATAGAACGATAGTACAGTGCGGAGTGCGGTAAAAAATGCAACCTTTAAACTTTTCTTTGCTGATAAATAATTGCGTCAATACAACATCGTTAAGTCTTGGAAAAGATTTAATTACATTGTTGTATTTTTTCTCGCCTACAGAACAAAGTTGCAGCCAGTTTGAAACAGTCATTAGGAAGGCCAATTAAAAGTTTCATAGAACTATGACAGGGAATGGCTGAGAAAAGTCGACGAAAATAAGAACAAAACAATATAATATTGGCTTTCAGTTTTTCATACAGTGCTGGATGAGTTGAACTCTAACTAACGGAACTTAACCATACTTCAGTCCTGAGTCTATCTTAATTTCAAGGACAACTACAGAGCAAGTTATACTTTTAGAAATGTGAGAAATCAGAAACTTTTAGAAATTAACAATTAACTCCTTCCCTTATTCTTCTATATTTTAAGAGTCGGGTTCTTGTTGATGGAGTTATCGTCTTTCTTTTCTTTTAACCTGTTTTCATCTTACCTTCTTGCTTTAAATGAACTAAATGTAGAGGCAGCAAAATCTTTGATGAGGTTTTTTTAAATATATTTATTAATTATCTATATTAGTTTTCACGCTCATTGTGGTAAACCACAATGAGCTGTTAAATACAGGCACACTGTGACGTATTCTTTAAACTGTGTACTTAAATCATGTTAGTGAAAATCAATAATTTTGAGACACCGACATGAATAAGTTTCTTTTAATAGGTGTACATTTCAACATCAATTATCTATGTAATTATTTTATTTTCACACAATAAAATTATATGAAAAGTTTCACACTGAAGTGTAATGTTTTGATAAAGAAAATAAAATATGAATAAAAAAGGTGTATTTTTGAAGTTAAAAATTATGTAGGCTAGCTACAAAAATATATTTAATACAGTAGGTACTACCATAGTTAGTTAGGCTAAGATATCCAATAGTCATAAAAGAAATTGCCTCCAATTAAACTTATATTTTAGAGTGTCGTAAAATAATTTTCATTTGTCACTGCTGAAAACCATCATAAAATTTTTATTCTACATCTGTCGAAACAAGGAAATAGGCTCGTCAACGAACGCTCGCACTTAACGAAAACGTCAATACGCCGAACATACAAATGAGGGTAATTCGAACACGGGTGCTTGAAAAAATACAAACGCGCAAATTGAGCTGACGGATCAGCTGATTGGTTGACACACGGGAGGAATGTTGGCGAATCCTCGCTTAATTTTACTTTTTCACTAATTTCTTCACTAAAATGTATGAAACCCTGGCTGCAAAAATAGTATAAATTGTTAGAATCAGACATGACGGGTCTAAACACGAAATAGAAATATGAGTAAACGCTACTCACTCCTCGACGTTTCGGCTGCGTTGCAACAGCCGTGGTCACGATCCAACTCATCAGTGAGTAGCATTTACTCATTTGTATTACGTGTTTAGACCCGTCATGTCTAATCCTCATTCTAACGCAACACAACAGCTTAAAATCTTATAGTTTAAACTGTGTTATGGAAGCCAGTGTCTCACCAAACAGGTTGAAAATTGGATAAATACAACATTCAAACTACAACAGGCATGCAAGTGCTCAAAATCATTCGTGTGTTTCCAAATAAATGAACGCAGCTGCCGAAACACAAATTACAATAAACTAATTTTGTACATTTGCGCAAATTAAATTCAAACCCTAAATCAGTATGCCGATTGGCTAACGAACGTTTTTAGTCATAAACACGTTTAGGTAGATAAAATACGTACCTATAGCAAAAAAAAAGACACTATCGTTGTACAATTTTCATTTGACATTAAATGAGTACATTTGAAGCCAAGTTAAAAAAGGGAAATGTCTCGAAAGACTTGACACAAAAAATACTTTCGTCGTTAATTACTTTCGTTTATGGCACACATTTTTTCTTTCACCAGATTTTTTACATGATAAACGCTCAGCACTGAATTTTAACATCATTAACTTAACGACTGCGCCTCCGTAATTAACGCTGCACGGTAACGCAACTGAAAGATGTGCAATATTATTACGCAAGTATGATGGCGACAGAACTGTTTTATAGCCTTTTTCATTTTACTGAAATTCGCAATTTTGAAAGGACAAAAATACGATCGGTTCTACAAAAATGTATTAACTAGTGTCAATTATTTTAGATATGATACATTAATATTGAAACTTCCAATTGAATTGTCTAAACGATTTCTTTTTCTTTAAATATCTGTCTGACTTATAGCAGACATACTTTACTCTATAAATCGTCCGAACTACTTCTGTAGCAAAACATTAGATCATATGTATCAGTGCACTTTAGCTTTAGACTTAGTAGACTAAGCATTGGATCCTAAAATAGATACCTATACAATGTATTTGATCGGATTACATTCCTACCTCGGTACTTGACGGCTATCACGCATACGTGCAAATCGTATTACATCTACTCACAGACTTCATAGGTTAATTATATGCACCACGTACGCGTATGCCTGACGTAAGATTTAAAAATAGTGTAACTAAGGAAAATTCTGCTTGTACTTACTTAATAAATATCAGAATCTTAAAAAAAACACGCAAGTTTTATCACTTTCGGGGGTTTAAATCCCACAAAATGGCTCATTTTATGTGATGAGAACCGGCATCGATCTACATAAATTTACTGCATAAATATGAACATAGCACAAACTCATGCTTTGCAACAATTTACGTGTTTACATCCTCTTAGGCTAGTTACACTCGTCACTTTGCATGAGTTTCAAGTATATTGTAGGTAACAAAAGAGCATCGGTTGTGATCGCCATTGTGGTTTCACAATGACGGCCGTCGAATTTACTCGAGATCGCCGAATGGTAGACGGCTGCACTTTGTACGGTTCGTTGGAAATGACAGAGGTTCTCAATGTTTTAGACAAAATATGTATTTAAGTACTTGCCACATTCTGTGTACGCTCATTGTGCGCTATGGCAGTTCAATCCTGAGCACTTAAATTTTCTATTTTTTTTATTTTTATTTTTCCTGTAATCTATTCTCGATTGAAAACAACCCCCTTGAATTTGGCTTGTTCTTTTTTTAAACCTTGTATGTTATTTCGAGTCTGTGCGAAAAGAGAATCCGTGAGATTTGAGCATGACCTTTGAAAAAAAACACTCAAGAAAACAACATGACAGAATCATCATATAATAGACATGGAATAAAGTGTTGTTTATGAGTTTAAACGCATAAAACACACGACGTTTCTCTTTTATTGACCCTTGTTTATGATTTACAAGACACTCTGAAATGAATAGGTAAGAAATAAGTAGATGGATACCCCCTTTTTTCCCCACCCAAAATACAAATAAGTAAAATACAAACAAATAGGTAATTGGACTAATCTGGTGCTGATTGTGACAAATAAGCTATAGGTTAACACCCAGGGCAGGTACTTGACATTCTTCTGCACCCAAGTAGAGCACCCACTCAGGCTATTCTAGCAAAAGTTTGACAGCCAGTGTCTTAGTGCCCACCCCAGTCACGTCGAACCCGGTTTCGGTTGCCGATGCACTGTCAATATTTTCGGTCTTGCTCGAGGGGACCATCTCCGTTAGGGAAATCAGTTTGTCTCATTTATATTCATACGGTATTGGCTATTTCTTGATTCGGGACTCCCGTGTTTGCGTTGTACGACGGCAGATTGCCATGTCCAAGTCATGAATGTAATTTGACGGGGAAAAGACGGGTGTGTTCGTAATTTTTTTAAGACTTCTAAAAAAAATTTTTTTGTTATTATCCTTACAAATAAAAAAAATAAAAAAACATTTTAGTTTTCATACAGTTACACAGAAAGATAAAAACGATGTAGTTTCAGCATGGTAGTGATTAAATGAGTACCTAATTTTATTATAATATTACAACATGTTTGGATGATCAAACGAACTTACCTGTAAGTGAAGTTCGATCCAAATTGTCCTGACTTCGTCGAAGAGATTTAATTGACCATGTAGTAGGCCCTGCTACGCGTCCATTCACTCGCACACAGGTTTAGCGCAAGAAAAAGAAGGTAAAAAACTAGTATCCCTTCCTCCTTCCTGCGCCTCACAGCACTGCCAGCCGCCTGTCGCTCATTCATTTCAGAGCAAGGAGACCGATGTTCCAGATGTACAACATTGATTTATGGTACGGGTGGCAACTATTTTTGCAGAAAATACACGTACCTATGGGAATTGGGAAGGGTGGGAACTGTTACATAGTAAAAATTGAACCTTTCTTTTGACTTACGTCCTGTGAAAAACCTTATGTTTTTATTGTATTCCGCATTCCGTAATGACAATAATACGGCACTGCAATTCATGTAATCCTTTTGGCTTAGCATTATATTGATTCTATTTCATAGATCTAGATATTGGTTTTCGTTTAGTAAACAAACATTTCGCATTACGTTCCGTCACTGTCAAGTCTGACACAGGCGTTGACAGTTGGGCAGTATTATTTGGACGTCGCTACAGATTACGTAATGTTTCGGTTTTTTGAGCTCACTATTATAGCTCAGCGATTTTATCGTTTCAATTGTTTTTATTTTAATTATTAATTTACTTTCAATTAATTCAGAGAACATTATAATAATACAATTTAGCCTTTTAAATAATTATCTCACATTTAATTCGATTCATACAATTGTTTTTTCTTCTACGTGTCTATGGTCATTTGGTCCAATGCCGTGAAATTACTTTGCATAAAAGAGAACTGTCAGCGGATTCCGGTCTTCATTTTCAATTCAATTTTGATTCTCGTCGTAACGTTCGCTGACTTTTCTACCTTTCTCCCGCCGAACTGTGCTACCAGCTCCAGAGTTCCGTCTCCGAGACCGTTGTATTCTTGCAATTAGTCTCTTCCCTGTAAGTATTTTCGCATTTTGTGCGATTTTCAAAATCACTTCGAAATCGGTGAGGTTATGTAGTGTCGGAAACTAATTTCTATCGTCCTCGCAGGATATTTGGGAACCAACAGGAGACAGCGTGGCAGGCGTGGTCCAGCGTTCGTCTTGGCGCTGAATTCCTTCTTTCAAACCCCTTTTGAGGTAAAATCTTCATTTTTATTCTTGTTGGAGGGTAGACCTAACGGTCGCGTCCTCTTGTTACAAATTTAGCTTTTTCATTCCAAATTCACTCTATTTATGATTTGCAAAGCATCATTAACGTAGATTCCCCTTTGTAAAGCATTTATTTAATAAAATTTCCCACCTTTGTGAATATTTTTTGTACTGGTTGTGACAAAGTATAAAGTAGGTCTTTTGTCACTTTCCAGGGGTTTTTTATTATTATTGGTTAATTCACCTCTTCACTTCTCTCCGGGTGCCTTCGGGTTGAATCACAGCGGACGACCCCGGCTTGCAAATTTCGCTCCTGGGTCTCCGATCATACTCCGGCCCGAGGCATCTACCCCGGTAACCCGTAAAGGGACCTTTATTATTTCAAACATTATTTTGGTGCTGCAACGAGCGGTGCCTGGCGCCCCAAATTCATATATTTTTTATATACTTTAAAATATTGTAATTGCTCCTTAAAAAACAAAATCTTGTATTGTTCGGCTCCGATCTCACACCAGAGCTACCCACATATCCCGTTGCTCTGCCTATAGTTTGTCCGGCTCTCTTGTCTAATATTATCTCTGTAATTTAATTTCTAATTTATTGTAATAACAATTGTAATTTAATTTAATTTAATTAATTTTTAAATAAATATTGTTTTAAAGTGCAACAAAATTTTATTATTTAACAGTGGCGCCCAACGTGGGGCGCCACTGTTAAATAATAAAAAATTGATGCTCTGTTAAAATCTCTTCGACGAAGTCAGGACAATTTGGATCGAACTTCACTTACAGGTAAGTTCGTTTGATCATCCAATTGTCCTGCCTTCGTCTCTGAGATTTAATTGACCATGTAGATGTTCGGAGTAAATCAATGTTGTTACAAAAATAAGTTGACATCTCTATAGTTAGTAATATTTGATTATTAAAATGATCATTTAAATATCAATAATGTTTTATGTTACCATGTTTGGCATTATGCACTATTGTTATGGGTGCATGATAAGTATTTTCTTTAATGGGAAAGAAAGAAGATATTTATTAGTTTTTTTTTTATATTTTATATATATGTAGGATCGTCACGGAATTTCTAAGTACCGAACCATCGGACATCATGTGGGCAAAATAGGCGATCGTGCAAATAGATAGACGTGATGATTAATCAAACTTTATTACACACTTCACAAACAGCAGTTATTGATTCTAATTTAGGTAGGCACTAGGTACACTAAACGTGACGCAGGGCAGTTCCGTGACGTAGATCCTCACAGCACGACGACTCGACCGAAAGTGAGCTCCGATGAAGCGTCGCTGACCGCCACGACTCTGCCGAGCGCGCCAAAACCTTTTTTGACGTGAAACACCGCTAGAGGGCGCGCTGGCGTTCCGTTTAGTGTTGCTAGCTGCGACACGGCCATCCTGAGAGACACACGTCCTCGTGTGTTAATCTGTAACAAGAAGAAAAACCAGCACAGTTTCCGTTCGGCCAATCCTGCCTTTGACCCTACTTTTGAAGTATTTCCTCCCAGGAATAAAACCTTCGGTATGCATCATATTAAGTTCTCAAATCTAACAAAATGTCAAATCAGATAGCCTTAGAATTTTTTTACAGAAGCTAAACCACCAAGTCCAAGCACCATTGAGAGTCATTAAGATTAAAAACCACATTAAAACCATCCATATTTAAGCACCAGGTTGCACATTCGCGATCACCAGCTATCACAATAGCTCAAACACAATCATCAGTAACCATTCTTCCCCACGGGAAGCCACAGTCTACCTTTGATTCTATGATCTTCGCTACAAGGTAAGATCCGACTGCACCACCCAGAACTGCCGCCCACCGCCTACCCACGGACTACTCATATAGAGCAGACACCGATTTCTACTAGGCTACGGCTACGACATTCTGGTACAGTCTCCGATCCATCGAATCGTGAACCTGTGCATCAAATAGATTCAGCATCATCATTTATCTCATTACCACCAACACAATCTCAATCGGTACTTGGCCTTCTGGCATTTCCCTAACACGAGCCTTTAGTAAAAAGATGGAGGCAGATTTTTTAGATTGATTTTAACTACAATCTTTGATTTAAAATTTCACTAGGTACGCGAATTACGTAACAAAGCATCGGGTAAAACGTGAAACACATTCTCGATCGCGAAATTAATTATTTCTACCTGACACAGACTTACTATTCACTTTTTTTTTTACTACCAATAGCAACTAAAGAAATTACCCAATGAAAAAGTTTGCCTTTGAATTTTACTATCTACGCTTTCTTTTAAACGAATATTCGACACTAGAATCAAAAAGGACAATGCTCACCAAATAATTTAATGCTCCGGACGGGGATGGCATCTCACACACGTTGACACGTTTCTCCGCCGAGGCCCACAGTGCGAACCCGCCGCCGGCGCCGCAGCGGCTGGCGATGTAGCCGCGTGCGCCACAAGTGCTGCCGGCGAGTTGCTGGTTTTTAAGGACGCTCGTAGTAGTCGACGATGTTGGTTTCCCCGCTTCGTTTTTCCTCGAAAGGAATGCTGCTTGCTGGTGTCCGAGTTTGCCACACCCATGGCACTTGATTTGCGACTTCGATGAAAACTTCGTTGACAGAACTGCCCGCGTATCGCACGCCTTGAATCTCATTTGCACGATTTGATCCACGGCTGTCAATCCAACTGAGACAGTGTTGCCCTTGTATCGACCATGCCCAAGTAAACTAACTACTTGACGTTCCCGACAATTCCGATAGATGGCGTTTGTACTATCTCCGACACGGTCATCTCTGACATCTCACACGTCCTCGTGTGAGGCAGCTGATGATGACAGGTTCTTCTACTTCTGCTCGTCTTCATCTTGACCTCCTTATACCACACGACATCTCTCGCCTTCGCCTGGTCGAAGTTGCTTCTCGTAGGTCTTTCTCTTCTCCTTCTCCCGATACCGGATTACCTGAAAAGACATACAGCATCGCACAGTAAACAGGTTTTCGCTCGGTCTTTCCTGACCTAAATAGCACAATTGTTAAATCTTAAGGTGGCATTAGTTTACACATCGGATACATCAACGTTCATCACAAAGACATTAGTCTCAGTCTAGTTTTTTGCCACAACAAAAGAAAGGGTACCTATCACTAAAAAAAACACTCACAGTCGCACCAACGACTTGACTTGACTCACTAAACAGCGTCGCTACAACGCATTGAGGCTCACAGTATCGCTACAACGACTAAACGACTAATCCCGACTGGCAACATTACACCAAAATTTAGTCAATCGTTAGGTTCCAATAGTGGTCAATGTCCTTTTCTACTTCACTATTCGCTATCTACACCGTTAGTAAACAATGTTAAAATATCAGGTAGTAAATAAAGGCTTTAAATTATGAGAGATATCGGCATCATTGAAACTGATATCAATACTGTGATTTGCAATGCATTACAAGAACTTTTAAAAATCTTAACTTACTTGATGACATATTAACGACTAGACCGGGAGCCAAAGGACGACCTTTTTTTTTGCTAAGCAGACAGTAATAAATAAGGCAAAACGTTCAAAATAATTTCAAAACGTATGCTATCCACTTTACCGGTTAACATAAATTGCAAATTGGAATCAATGAAATTTCGTGAAATCTAGTTGCAATTGACCTTTCAACTAACCAATAAACTTTCAGTCACCAAGTAACAATAAAATGAAAACTGCTCACCGGATATAACATAAAGATCCAGCAGTGCGTGCGTTGACGACGCACACATCGACGCGCTTCTGCCTGGCTGGCTCCACGAAAAGTGCTGCAGGCTCGCTTCTTTCCCGCTCCGCTCCGGACAACTGGACTTGGTCCGCAACCGTAGAAGTAGACGACTAGGTCAGATTTTAAGGCAGGTGGCAACTCGAGTTAGGTATCTTCTGGTGAAATCACTTCACTTAAAACTTCTTGTTTCTTCTTTAGCTATTCACTGCTGACGCACTTGACTAAAAATGCTCCTTGAAAGAGGCTCCATGTCATTCCAGAAAATGCAACGGAACACAATCACGATTATTCTCCATTGTACGCGAGTTCGATACACACTTGGCCGGTACTTTCGTCACTCGCGTCGCTTTCGGTTGCACGCGTTTGATTTTCGCACTGTCCCTTGATGTATCCACTTTCTTTTCACGTGGGGCGTTACGGCGAATCCCGCTTCTGATGTAGGATCGTCACGGAATTTCTAAGTACCGAACCATCGGACATCATGTGGGCAAAATAGGCGATCGTGCAAATAGATAGACGTGATGATTAATCAAACTTTATTACACACTTCACAAACAGCAGTTATTGATTCTAATTTAGGTAGGCACTAGGTACACTAAACGTGACGCAGGGCAGTTCCGTGACGTAGATCCTCACAGCACGACGACTCGACCGAAAGTGAGCTCCGATGAAGCGTCGCTGACCGCCACGACTCTGCCGAGCGCGCCAAAACCTTGTTTGACGTGAAACACCGCTAGAGGGCGCGCTGGCGTTCCGTTTAGTGTTGCTAGCTGCGACATATATATATTATTAATGTTAAACTACAAGAATATGTAAATATAATAATAATTTTAGTAATCTTAACTGAAATAGGACGAAAATTTCTTAGTTCCTTTTTTTTTTGGTCTGTTATAAAAATTGCAAATAAATACGGAATACGTATTGTTGAGACAGATTGCGAAAGCTACATACAGAAATACTTCTTATCCAGCGCCCTATCATTTTTAATGCACTTAACGGTCGTATTGGAGAGTCTCTTTGTCTTGCAGATTTAACGTATTTTATAATCATAGATTTGTAAAAAAATACACGCATGATATTCGATTACTTTTAAGTATTGGGTATTTATGTATTTATGCAGCTGTTTGAAATATATTCAGCCGTATACCGAAAACAAAATACTTATTATTCGAATTTTGAATTCTAAAGAAAATGTTTTGTTGTAATAATAAGTGTAAGATGATTGGTAAAAAAAAATAGTTGGTTCATTTGTGGATATATAAGATTTTAGATGTATTCATCGGTGTATATCAACGCTATTATATTATTTTCTGGGTTACAATAAGAATACAATATTTCAATGAATTTGAAATATTATCGTTATCAAAACTTAAAAGCATTAAGGAAGTAGGTAATGATTGAGTGATTTAATTTTTTTCTAAAGAAGCTTGGAAACGACCTCTGGGGGCGTTGTGGCTTTATAAGGTCATACGAGCGCAAACGATTTCTCCGATAGAAGTTTTGGTACCACCTAGCCAGACGTTTGCCTAATATTCAACTTATCAACCAGGCGCGGAAGTCTCGACATAGTTCCTTGTAAAAAACACCAGTTGGCGCTCGAAAAAAGCTGAGACAAAATTGTTCATGAATTTACTGATTGAGAAGAATGTTTTAATCAAGCTTCAAAAATATTTTTTTTTTAGATTTACTAAAGATTTAGCTATGTAAGTTAGAAGGATATTAGATGGAGTAGAAAATCAAAATATTGAAATTATCTACGCGAAATATCAAACATGATGCTTCAGACTTCCAGCACAGGAATGTTCGCCGAGTATTCGATAGTCGGCGAATGGTCGGGCAGATCGTTGTAAAAAAATAATACTCATAATTATATTGACTGGATAAAATATGTCTGAATTACTGAGGGTTACATTTAAAAAAAAAAATTGCGATCCTATCTTATCGATTTGGTTTTGATGAGATACTTTTTTTTTATATAAGTTTATATTTTTTATGAGTTTGACAAATATTTGTGACTTATTCTTCTTTTTTGGGGGTAATGGCAATGTGCATTTCCGCAATTATTGTGCCGCCAATGTATTTGTGTCTTACTTGGCTTCAGATGAGACTTGTTTCAATATTATGAGCAGTGTAAAATAAATCTTATGATGATTCAAAATTAGGATACCTATTGTGATAAGAAGTCCAAAAGTAAATGAATATGTCGTGTTACAACAAGTATGTCATAGATCGATGTCACCAGGGAACACTGGTTTCATACATATTAAAAACACCCTCAAATATAAATGATAAAAAAAAGATTCAAGCATTATCCTTTGTAATAAATAAATTACTTTCAGGTTTTATAAATAAATCGTCGAACTACTCGACGTCTTACGGCGCAAGAGTATAAGAACGAGCGTAATAAAATAACATTTGCAACAAATATGTTAAAACTTGGCAGACCATGATTGGTTATTATTTTGTGGTCGGCAATCGTTTCACCATACCTAAGTAATTGGTGAATATTAAGACAAGATTTCCTTTGAAAATTTATTTAACACTAGCTGTGCCCGCGACTTCGTCCGCGTGGAATAGTGACTTTGGATAGATTTTTTAATTTATAGGCTTATGATTTTACAAATAAGATACTTAAGTATAAGTACTTATAAGTACGCAAGATATAAAGTATTTATATAGTACATTTTAGTACTCACTTATCATTAAAATTGGCCATATTATACAACAATAAGAAGCAAGTAGTAGGTACATCAAAGGTGATCAATTATTATGACCATACCGATTATTTGGACGTTCACAATTTGTATTTCGATTAGGAATTCCTTTGTTTGATAGGATAATATGGTTACTTTACTTTTAACTACTACTTTGCCACAAAAAAAACTACTACTTTACTAACATTTTACTTTGTTGTGTGGAAAAAATGGATCTAAATATAAATTTTTTCATGGCACTGTTTTGTTATACTTTGGCAAGTACCATAAAGTACCAAATATTCATTTAATTTATAAAAACCAATATGGAGGAAACACTACACATTGAATTAAAACACTTTACAGATTCATTTCCACCCACATTTATTTTAAATTGTTTCGCCTCGGCCCCGTTCCGCCTTAGCCCCGGCCCCATCGAACGGGATAAAAAGTATCCTATGTCCTTCTCCTGGTACTAAGCTACCTCCCCACCGTTTCGTCCCGGTCCCGTGCTACCCTAGCCCCGGCCCCGTCTAGCGGGACAAAAAGTATCCTATATGCAGTATCTTATGTCCTTCTCCTGGTACTAAGCTACCTCCCCACCGTTTCGTCCCGGTCCCGTGCTACCCCAGCCCCGGCCCCGTCTAGCGGGACAAAAAGTATCCTATATGCTTTTCCTGATTCTAAGCTACCACCCCACCAACTTTCAGCCAAATCGGTTCAGCCGTTCTCAAGTTATAAGTGTTGTAACAAACACGACTTTCTTTTATATATATATATTTTCTGCCTACCCCCTAAGTCTATTGGCGTGATTATTTCTATCCTAGTTTACTCTCCAAGTGATGCTGAGTCAAATAAAAAAAGCCCCATCAAAATCGGTCCAGTAGATTCTGAGATTAGCCCGGACAAACAGACAGACAGACAGACAGACAGACAGACAAAAATTTTAAAAATTGTTGTTTTGGCGTCTATTACGGTAATTAAGACCCCCTGTAACAATTTTTCATAAAAATCTTCAATGTACAGAAATCGATCTTTTACAGTCTTATTATATGTATATATAGAAGATAGTATATTCAATACTTTTAAACATCAATTAAACGATACAATTCATAAAATAAAATAATCTGTTTTATAGTTAATGCCGCAATGTTTCCATATGAATGGTTTCCTAATATCATAGTGGCTTTGCTGGGGAGATGGTTGTGGAGTGGGTGTATGTGATTAGTTGGAAAAAAACTGATGATGAGAGAAGATTAAAGTTAATTCTTAAATCACAGAATATAGTGGGAAAAATATGCATAGTTTATATTTCCAATAACTCAAATTAGATGCTTGTAGTGCAATTTAGGTTTGATGCTGCGTTGCTGCCTTTTGTTTTAAAAAGATCGATTTTTGTAATTTGTACAATAATGACCATGTCTTTTATTTATCCAACCTTTAACGTAGGTGTGTAAATAGTGGAATAAATATAGCCAAAAAATATAAAGAATAATAATAGTACTTCAAACAATAGGTCATTCTATGTTTGAATTATTCTTCGGTGGTGTTTGTGGTGGTAGATGGTGAGAAAAAGAACAAGCCCATAAAAAACTAAAGTCAATTCAAGTTGACCTATGGTTGTCACAATTTTTTGTTGGCGGTGGCTCAGGCATCGCCTTTTCTGAAGATAATGGACACAGATCTTTATTTAGTTTTTCAGACTCCACATTAAGTACCGAACTTTGCGACGATTTAATCTAAGAAGCATACATCAAAAGTTTAGTGCATATCTCACCATATTTTTCGAAAAATAAAATAGCATCTAAAACAATTAATTACCGTCTACCTATTTAAATCGAATATGACGACGGCTATATTGATTTCGCAATTTAACAAGAAAACTCATTGGTATAAACCAAAAAGACATTACGCTTTCCAGCTGGTTGTTGTTACGTCGGTTAATAAAATCTAAGCTGTACCGAATTATTAACTGAGGAGTGAAACAAATCTTAGTTTGATTTTAAGACTGAATAAGTACCTACTGTAAATATTCCACCATTCAGAATCATACAAATGCCAGTTAATGAGCAAAACTCAATATTATTAGCATAGCTATTTAAATTGTGAGCTATAAATAAAATCAGTTTTACATAATTATTATATGGACCCAACCATATGCATTGAGTAGAAATCAGAAATGTAAGTAAGAACTTGCTTACTTAAAAAATAATAATTGTCTTCTTTTTATACAATCGGTAAACTTCGATATTTAAGTAATGTTAAATATTTCATTTAATAAGCGATGTTATGTTTTCCATAGCATTGTCTAGCAAGACAAGTTTTATAGCCATTAGCCAGAAATAAATAAAAAGAGTTGTAATCAATTGCAGACATAGGACCATAATATTGTGAGCCATAGCTCACAATATTATGGTCCTATGTCTGCAATTATACATCGATACTACATATAGTATCGATGTATATAGTACCGTTTTTAGAGCTTTGGGGAAAAAATAAGGAGCGTGCACCGCATCGCAGGTGGCACTATACGTACTTATGTTTATCAGTCTAGGCAGTTATACTCGTATTGTTCTTAAGTCTTTCATTTTTACAATTTCAGGTAAAAATGTACAAAATAAATATAAATTTATTAGATTTGAAATCAATCTGCTGCCACTATTGTTTTTCGGTGCTTACAAAAAAGTACTTAGTAAAACATATACATATATTGCTCATTTTGTTTGTAAGTGTAAAAGCTCACATTATACGCAATTCCAATCTATGTCAAAAGATTGACTGAGTCAAGTGTTCGGTCGTGGTTTTACCACGAATGGAATACGGTAGCCCGTAACACATAGTACGGCTTCAAGCTTAGCTAGTTTTAATGAAAAAATACCTTACCTTTATTTGGTCGGATTCTGATTTCGAGCGCGAGACGTTGAAGCGCTAGGATTGTTGGACGGTAGTTCACCGTAACAAACAAGCAATTCACGGCGCATGGCGTCGCGTAGGCACAGGCAGGACACACTTTGATGCCTGTTGGGGCTAGATGAGTGTGGGCGAGGAACGCTTCACACTGAGAGGCCCTGATGGCGCGTCGTCAGCGCTGCTTAACATTTTTAATGAAATGCCTTTGTGGCCCAATTAGTTCACTTTTTTCATTTGTCGAAACGCAATGAAAATAAGGGTAGGTTTATTGAAAGCAACGCATACCATACGTCTCGATTCAAGATAATTAGGACTGGCTGGCATCACGTGCCAGCTCGGCCTAAAAATTGCTACAGATCAATATCGCGTATTGATTCGGAGCGTTAAAATGCGGACTGGCTAGTATCTCGTAAGAGCTCGGCCGCGAAGCGTAAAGCATGCATATAGCAGCCACGCTGGGTTATGCGTTTAACTTCAGTTTACTTTTTCAATAAATGAATATCACAATAAGGTAACTTTCGTTTAGCACGAAATAAAAAACTTAACGGTTTTTTCTTTTTGCTGTGGTTACTGCGTGCGTCGGAACGGCGCGCGCGCACGGACACGAATGAGCGACAGGCGGCTGGCAGTGCTGTGAGGCGCAGGAAGGAGGAAGGGATACTAGTTTTTTACCTTCTTTTTCTTGCGCTAAACCTGTGTGCGAGTGAATGGACGCGTAGCAGGGCCTACTACATGGTCAATTAAATCTCAGAGACGAAGGCAGGACAATTTATAATCATAGTTTGTGGATCTCACGTTACACAGGTTAAAAAAGTGATTTGATTCAAATTTCTTTCCTTCTAGACGTAAAACAAACTTTACTAGAACATAATCCAAAGACTAATACTTACACAAATACAAAAACAATGTAAACGTAGTGTATATCACAATATAGTATTTCCTGCACGCATTGTAATACAAATAATGGTACGTTTTAATCTAAGGAATATGGAAGCAAAACATTCATTTTAAAGAATCATGTCATGTGACAATGCAGAAGCCCTTAAGAAGTGATTATCTGAAACAAAAACAATGTGAAGGGGAGACAAAGATGCGAGATGTGGATTTAGTTAGGAGCCACGGGGATTTGTTGGATTTTAAAGAATAAACAGTCTACTTTAAAAAAGGTTATATTATTATGTTACATTTATAAGTATGATGTATTGTATCGATGAGTGGAGCGTTTAAAAAGTTTACAATTTTTTGTAGAAGGAAACAAAACCAGTCATATTTTTTTATAAATTTTATCAAAAGGCTCTATCAATCTTTCACGATTAAGTAAAACAAATTAGTATTTAAAATTCCCAATAACAATTTTCCCATGTATATGGAACCGACAAATAAACAGACTTGATTATTTTCAGCTAGAGAATAATCACATCTCTTTTTTGCCTGGGCTTCGTGGTGGAGGTACTTCACATGTACTTTGACGACCGATTTGACGCAGTGGTTAAGAAATTGGCTACTGCGTCAGAGGTCGCGGGTTCGATCCCCGCACATTACAAACATTTGTGTGCATGAACATGTCTGTTTGTAGTGGTCTGGGTGTTTTCTATGTATAATAATATGTATGTATTTACAAAAAAAAGTATTTAAGTATGTTTACCATAGTACAAGCTTTGCTTAGTTTGGGACCAGATGGCGCTGTGTGAAATGCCCAAGGATATTTATTTATTTATTTATTATTTACTTCATAAGGTACCTAATGTCAATGACCCGTAGATAGGCTTAAGATTAAATCCAAAAATCCCTTCCTTGGCTTCCCTGCTATTCAATGGTTAATCCACAAAAAAGGCAATAAGTCAGACCGAAAGCGTGCCTTGTCGCAAAATCTCTTGCTATTTTGCAGTTTTTACGTCGAGTGCACTGACATAGTTTTACGAGACATTCCGAGACCAGTTTGTTTTTACAATTAATATTTTATGTAAAACCAAAGATAGAACTTACTCGTACATCGTCTATTTATTTTTTCATATTATTTGTACACAATCATTATAAAATCACACTAAGTTCTGAACGTTTTTCAGTTCATGTGCCATCATAGCATATTCTACCGACATTATGCCACGATCAAACTCACGGAAAATGACAAAAATATGCGCGGCATTCATATTTTTACGATGTTTTGCTAGATTTATTAGATGTAGGTATGGTATATGAAACTATATTGGGCACCCTTCATAAATGTGATGATTTAAATGTTTTTTTTTGTCCCATCAATTGTCACTTGAATACATGAAACATATAATAAACACACCAAAAGATTAACCTCACCAGCGAATTTTGTTTTTCAATCTATTCAAACGTAAACACAACAATACTAAACAAATAAATCACAGGTATAATTTGAATTATTTAGCAGAACCCACCCAACCCATGTCAGGAAGTTTCATATTTCGCTTACAACATTCAGAAGTGAAGGTGTAAAGCCTTTATTCGCTCTATTTTGACAGTTACTGTTTATTTTTGACCTAATATTCACCTAATAATTTATTAAAAGTTTATAAAGATAGGTATAATATATCTTTTGCAAAAGGGAATGTACGGTCTCTCGCGCCAAACCATCTCTGAGATAAAATCGCTTGCACTTCGCGTCGCCTTTTATTTGACGTGATGTGGACGCCTTTTGCGTCGTGTGAGGTAGCGATTTTCATTGAAAAGTGGTTAGGCACGAGTGACCACAACAAAAAATATCACATGATCAGTGACCCTGACATGGCACAAGGGAACAAAGAGGTCTAGAGAAATACTATTCGACCAATTGAAGGAAAAGCATATATCGCTAAGTTTTTTAAACCCTTCTTTTATTCTTGATTTTAAAACTAGTGTTTGAGTTAGTGTTACTTGGGATCATATCGATTTAGGTCACAGAGGCTTCTAATAAAAAGGAAAAAAAAAACATATGCAAAACTCCTTATCTCCGATTCTCAGAAATCAATTATTGACATATTTTATTCCGCTATGTAATCTGGAGTTGTGAGAAGGATATGAGAAACGCTATGAAAAGCTACGAATTCGCAGAATTCAAACAGTGTTAGTAAGAAGCTTAATTCCGGATAAGTACATTCGGCAGTGAGGATACGTTAATGAAAACCAAGAATGTTGGTTGACTCTTATTACACTGAAATAAGATTTGAAAGGTAAATAGAAATAAGTCTACATATTAGTATACATAGTATAAATATTCATTTGTTCATCTCAGTAACATAAGTATAAGAGCTGATTATTATTATTACAATTCATGACAAGTGTTATTTTTAAAGAATGATATTTTTAATGAAATATATTTCACTATCGGTTACATCTATAATATCGAGCCCTGACCGCCGACTTATCGTAAGCGACATTTTTACGAAAAGTGCTTTTTTATC
Organism: Pyrausta aurata; assembly: GCA_963584085.1. Taxonomy (NCBI): domain Eukaryota; kingdom Metazoa; phylum Arthropoda; class Insecta; order Lepidoptera; family Crambidae; genus Pyrausta; species Pyrausta aurata. Next base: position 11,694,640 of record OY757259.1, on the reverse strand, counting down.
GCAAATCACGTTTTAAACTACAACGGACTAGGCCACATTAACAGTTCCCGCCAAACAAAACCGTTACAAAGTTACAGCAAAAGTAACATTTGTCGTAAGCATCAGTAATTTTCAAAAATTATAGTAACCGACAGTGTCAAATGTGATTGTATGTAATTTACCTGGTTAAAAATTGTATCGTAAGCTCCTGCACTTGTTGTCGCAACCGACATAGTTCATTGAAATCACGCCGAAACGTAAAGAAAATCATGTCTCTACAAGTCATTCCGGTGAAGAATGTGGCGTAAGCAGCATCTCTCTGCATTGTATTTCCTGTTTAATTATAATTACCTGTTTATAACGACTATAGATTGCAAGAACGTCTCAAATTTGTACAAGATGTATGTTGCGCACTTAAAAGCGAATAAACTTCAGTCCGAAATATTGTCAAAAAGAGTATTTCGCCATATTTTCAAAACGGATTTTAATATTGGATTATATTTGCCCAAAAAAGATAAGTGTAAGAGCTACCTTGACCCGACACTACACTGAAGACATCCCGGACATCAGCCTCTACGAGATTAGGATGGCCCTAAAACAGCTTAAAAATAACAAGGCACCTGGCGAGGACGGAATCACAGCAGAACTTCTGAAAGCGGGTGGAACACCGGTACTCAAAGTCCTTCAGAAACTCTTTAATTCCGTGCTGCTAGAGGGCATCACGCCTGAGGCATGGAACAAAAGTGTGGTGGTGTTGTTCTTTAAAAAAGGAGACAAAACCTTATTGAAGAACTATAGACCCATCTCACTCCTGAGCCATGTCTACAAGCTGTTCTCAAGGGTCATCATGAATCGTCTCGCACGTAGGTTTGATGACTTCCAGCCTCCCGAACAAGCCGGATTCCAAAAAGGGTATAGTACCATAGACTACATCCATACGCTTAGGCAAATTATACAGAAGTCAGAGGAGTATAATATGCCTCTATGCTTAGCGTTTGTGGACTATGAGAAGGCCTTTGATTCGATCGAAACTTGGGCGGTGCTTCGGTCTCTTCAGCGGTGTCACATAGACTATAGGTATATAGAGGTGTTAAAGTGTCTTTATAACAACGCCACCATGTCGGTCCGAGTACAGGAACAGAATACGAGGGCAATTCCACTGCGAAGAGGTGTAAGACAGGGAGATGTTATATCTCCGAAACTGTTTACAGCGGCATTGGAAGACGCCTTCAAGCTCCTGGAATGGGAAGGATTCGGCATCAACGTCAATGGCGAATACATCGAACATCTACGGTTTGCCGATGATATAGTCGTTGTGGTAAAGACGCTGGACGATCTTGGCACTATGCTCGAAGATCTCGACCGAGTATCCCAACAAGTGGGTCTTAAAATGAACATGGAAAAGACAAAAATTATGTCGAGTTCCTGTGTTGTACCCACTCCGGTATCTGTTGGGAACTCAACTCTCGAAGTTGTCGACGCGTACGTCTACCTTGGACAAGTGATCCCATTAGGTAGGTCCAACTTTGAGAAAGAGGTCAATCGACGAATCCAACTCGGCTGGGCAGCGTTCGGGAAACTGCGCAAGAGCGTCTTCTCGTCTCAACTAGTTGAAGACGAAAGTCTTCAACTAGTGTGTGTTACCGGTGATGACATACGGATCAGAAACGTGGTCTCTATCTATGGGCTTCATAAAGAATCTCAAAATCACACAACGAGCGATGGAGAGGGCTATGCTCGGTGTTTCTCTACGAGATCGAATCAGAAATGAGGAGATAAGTAGAAGAACTAAAGTTACGGACATAGCCCTACGAATCAGTAAGCTCAAGTGTCAGTGAGCAGGGCACGTAGCGCGTAGAACTGATGGCAGATGGGGCAGAAAAGTTCTAGATTGGAGACCCTTCGACCAAAAGCGCAGCGTAGGACGTCCGCCGACAAGATGGACAGACGACCTTGTAAAGATCGCAGGATCGCACTGGATGCAGAGCGCTCACAACCGGTCGTTGTGGAAAGCCGTGGGGGAGGCATGTTCAGCAGTGGACGTCCTTTGGCTGATGATGATGATGATAAAAATTTCCAAATTTGAAATAAAAAACTTCAATTGAAAATTGTTTCCTGTCATTTGCGCTTCAGTTTCACGCAGATAAAATTTATCGTAGGGGTATCGTAAGCGCCAGAAGGATGAATAAATTGTTTTGGAATGGCGGGCAAAAACATTGTAAGCGACAAAAAACCTTAATAAACCGTTATAGGCAAAGATATTCTGAAAAAACCTCCTCCTGTAAAGTTTGGTTTTTGTCGCTTACATTAAGACGGCGGTCATGGCTCGATATATGCTTGTACTTGACTATTTATAAGGATACTTAACATTTAAAGTATTAAGTTAAGTAAACTTTAATCATAAATGAAACATTGATGAAATTACTTTATATAATTTTAAAAAATACTTCAGTAGGTAGTTAAAACCTACAATTAATAATAATACAACTCTCACTCTGTGCATTAACACTAAACTCGTGTCCAACGTGTCTTTGCCAAAAAGAAAATCGATGCTTTGAATTGAAAAATGTTAAGTTTAAACTTTTAAAGCGAACGAAACCACAGGGAGTTCTCTATAAAACTACCAAAGCGGAAACGGCCCGAATTTTTTAAGGGAAAAAGTTTAAACGAGTTTATTTTTTGGTAACTTTTGTAGTAGTTTCAGATGGTCCTCAATTATGGTTTCGTAGCATTTAAAATAGGAAATTGTATTTATATATTTTTTTGCTAAAACTGATATTTTTTAAACTGCAAAGGACACGGACGACCCGCCATACATTGCTTGCCCCAAAAGTAAAAATCCATGCGTCACGACCAAAACTAATTTTATGGGTTCCTTTATTCGCGTTTTAAAATAATATTAAGTAATATAAGCCGTAAATAGCGGGGTTTTCACATAAAATGAAATAAAATGTGTGGGGTCAATCTCTTGCACACTACCTAGAATAGGTCTATCTAGATCATAGCGCCAGCTGTGTCGAAAAACCGCCATCTAGGCCACCAAAACTAAAACATAGAAAACTGCCCCGCTAGGGTGCGTAACGCGTGAAAATTACGAAGACGCAAACAATAGCCAACGATAAGAAGTTCCTTGTCACAGTTTTTTTTTCAAGTTTTAGGAAGAGGTTGGTAGGTTTAAAGGTTAGTACCTATGGGAGGCAAACGTCATCTTCCTTCGTAAAATAGCGATTGCGAGCGCTTACTTATTTAACTAACTGCCAGTTCTATGATACAGTATGACACAATATGCCATTTCGTTAAGCGGTCGTCAGTTTGCTTTTAAGTGCTCGAAACCGCTATTTTCTGCCAAACACAACAATTGTTGGGGACAGGAAATTGTATTCAATCGTTGTCCTATTTATTTTGTAGATTTATATGCCGCTAGATAAAAGCAAAGTAAATTAACAATATTGTATTAAAAATTCAATATATTTTTTGCAAAATGATATAGTCAAGTCTCTTAATGCTTTTCTTTACTCAAACATAAAACGACTCTGGGGCAAGATACGAACGTCTCCTTTATTTATTTTATTTATTTAAAGACTTTATTGCACAAATCATGGTGTACAAAGGTGGACTTAATGCTAAAAGCATTCTCTGCCAGACAAACCTTTAGGTCATGCAGCGAGATGGCAATGGGTGCAGCGAAAATAATAAATAGAAAAGAAATCAAAATCTTTGTTATTTTAATCATTAACAGCCAAAGGACAGAACACAGACCTTCCACTGTGATGATTATGATTGAAAGGATTTAAATATCGTCTTATCTCTATCATCTATGTCTCTACAATTCGCAGCCCGTGCTAGCATCTATGTATCCACAATTCTGCATTCTCGCGTCGGTACGTGAGTATTTTACAGAATAAATCACGACAAATCGCAGACGATTGTGTTAAAACCGTCGAAATTTTGCAAAGCTAAACTTGTAAAGAGCGCACGTGATAGGAAAACTTAGCAGGGCAATGTAAACACCTTTGTTTTTGCGGTCAGATCTAGGACATAACGCGCTGAGGTAGAGTAAGAATTGGACGGCAGTTAAATTTGAATCTGTTTCAAAAAACTTTCTGTACTAGAAATAAAAATAAGCGTAAAAAGGGACGTACTATTTTGCGTAGGTAGCTAAAGTTAATTACAAGATACCTCAGTTGAGATGTTATTGCAATCGCGAAAACAAAAAAAAACTATTTAGCGAGTTGGTTATAAGCTGTTGATTTTATATTTATATTCTTATTCATTTATTCACTCAAAAATGATCAAAAGCAAACAATAACAAAATGATTAATGGAATTTGTAAAATTGAAAAAAAAAAAATCATTTAATAATTAGTGTTCAACTAACATCATCATATAAAAAAAAAAACTAACACCCTGATATTATGAGCTCATAACGTTATGGATTAAGCCTACTGCTATATTTTTAATTGTACTTATCTTGAACGATCCCAATCTTAAAGGTTTTTCTATTGTAGCCCGTTGGGTTTTTAGGAACACATCTAACTTGCAAATTTGACGAAGGTTAAAATGTTTTTGAAAATTCCCGCTTATTTTGGCTACCTAGGCTTATCTAAGGCCGGAGGATTTAGTGGGCCGCTTTGATTTCTACGAAATAGTGTACGTTCTGTTTTATTACCGTTGTTATACTTTTAGTTTGGTCAAGTTAGAACTGTCTCCCTGGTGTAGCGGCTAGTTCGCTGGTCACTACCTAAGAGGTCCCAGGTTCAAATCCCGTGTCGGGCCGAAATATGTTTCTGTTTTTGAGTCAGGAAGTTGGTGGTGATGACACCCGATTCTGAAACTTAACTTCGACAAACGTTTCTCTGCCGGATGAGCCGCCGACAGAATGTTTCGTTTATGAGTAGTTCAACGACAAAATCTTTCAACTACGAACGATTCGCCGACAGAACGATTTATTCATAAGCAAATTGACGACAGAACCTTTCCACTACGAACGTTTCGCCGACAAAACTATTCCTTCATGAGTGAATCGACGACAGAACCTTTTACCGAAGAAGGATTCGTCGACAAAGCTTATTTCGGCATTTTTGCATGAAGTTATGAAAGGTTAAATAAAATATATTTGCAAATAAAAATAAATTTTATTTACAATTTCCTACAACATGGTTAATACTAAAAAACAAAAACACAACAAATCAAAGAAAATTAACAAAAACAGTTCTAATTTTGTAGGATACATTATTTTGTATTTATTAAATGAGAAATGTGCGCCCAGCCATTTAAGTAGCTTTTTAGGTCCATATCGTCTTTTTCTGACAAATGCTGAGTAATCCTGTCTTGATAATTTGATTTTTTCTCTTAAGCGTTGGTTCCGAGGAATTAATGAGTTCGATAGTGCATTCAGTGTGCTTTTGTTCTTTTTGGAACTCCACTATTGTTTTGAAAATATTCCCTTTTCGCCGGCCTAATAAGGTATTCCACCTGTTGTGCCACGACTCTAGCGCATTTTGAGATAGTGGTATATGTGAAAGCTGGCTGTCATATACTGACCACATCCTGGGAGGAAATATTGGCGGACTTCGTTTTACTGTCATTTTTGAGCTTATAGATTTAATGATTTTCGATGTTCCACTGACATAATAATTTTCAAACCATCTCATCACTTTCTTACCTTCATCAGGTATAACTTCATTTTTTATTATATCAAAGGCATCGGGAATTTCTGTTGGCTCTAAAAATGCCAGTGCACCAATATGTCTTATTTTATGGGCAAATACTGGATCACTATTATAACGTTTAGCGAGACCAGCTGATTGAATGTGACGCCATATGCTTTGGTTCAAATGAAAAAAACAAAGCTTATTTAAGCACTTTGGAAAAACCATTTTTATAGCTTTCATTGCTGCACGTTCAAAATCAGTAAGGATTATTTGTGGGCACAATGTGATATTCAAACGGTGTAGTGTTTGTCTTTTTAAAATTTTTAAAAATATTTCATAACATTGAACAGTTTTGTGTGACAGTAAACCATAAATTAAAGGAAGTACTTTATGCGTACCGTCTGGAGTTCCAACTATTGCATGTATAGAATATATTTGTCTAAACGGGGAGGGGCAGCAGTTTAACGTGCCATCCATCAGCCAATAATTTGCTAAACTTAAGAGTCTGCAATTCTCATTTGTGCCAAATACGATTACGGATTCTCCATTGTGAGTGTAGTGACCGAGAAGGAAATTTTCACCGTTAATTTTGGTTAGTTCATCGGGAATCACAACGGCATGTATATCTTTGGGAAGACTTGGTAAATTTTTATTTCTTACCCGATGAACCATCATTCTCATGGCGTCCTTTTTCGGCATGTAAGGAGCACTAGTACTTGGTACATCCTGCATGCACCTTTGAACAATTTGTGAGGGTGCATCCATTGAATGGTGGGCTTTTTCTTTGATGTTAGATTTTAAAGTTAATTCCATTTGCTTTTCGGGATCCGGTAAATAAACATGTTCCAACTTTTTAGAAATAACAATATGTGAATCATTCGTACACACTGTTAAAATAGCCACATTGCACCGAGAAGAAGCTGTTTTCGTACACCGCCAGTAGAACTTCTCATTTCGTTTTCTGTTTAAATGATAGGAATATCCTTCATGAATCAATATATTTTTACCGCGTTTTGATTTTACAATCGCACATTCACTCATTTTTAACAAAAATTTATATGTTTTCACTAACACGTTGATGACTGATTCCGGACAGACAAAAAGCGTAACAAGGTGCGTTGACAAGTAAAAAACTAAGGACTACCCACATTTTTATATTTATTTGTTTTCGTTTAGAAATAAAGCGAACATAGATGTCTAAGAAAAATTACCACAATAATACTAGCATACATCGTGAATAGCATTTATTTTTTAATTATCATACATAGCATATATTCAATATAATATTATGATAAGTTAGGCGGAAATTAGGTATAATAGTATAATCTTTTGTTGTGGCTTTGACAGCAAAGTTTAATTTTAGAAGTTTAATATTATTTATAGTACATGTCAACTAATATTTATTTAAGCAGCAAATTCACGAATAAAAAACTTTTTTAAATGTATGGTTTACTTTTCTATAAAACTGTTAAATGAAATAAATATGCGCCAGACAAAACACCAATTGTCGTGGTTTCGAAGTAAGGAATGTTCTTCTTTGTGTACATACAAGCAACGGGACGAAACGCTAAGGTGATTATTTTTAGTGTCAAACCATGCCCAAAATGCCCAAATAAGCTTTGTCGACGAATCCTTCTTCGGTAAAAGGTTCTGTCGTCGATTCACTCATGAAGGAATAGTTTTGTCGGCGAAACGTTCGTAGTGGAAAGGTTTTGTCGTCAATTTGCTTATGAATAAATCGTTCTGTCGGCGAATCGTTCGTAGTTGAAAGATTTTGTCGTTGAACTACTCATAAACGAAACATTCTGTCGGCGGCTCATCCGACAGAGAAACGTTTGTCGAAGTTAAGTTTCAGAATCATGACACCCCCATGTCCCAAAAAGCACGTTAATCCGTTGGTCCTGCGCCTGATCTCTCATCGGTTATGTCGGAATGCCGTCTCACCGAATTCATAAGACTGATGGAACAAAGAATGCACTTGTGTATGCGCACACATATCTGGGCACTATAGTATCTTCTGTGTACCTGGCCTCTGTTTTTATTATACTTTTAGTATAAGAGAAGGTAGCCAGATAGCGTAATAGTTTTGACTAGGTAGGTACAGTTTACAGGTACAGTTTAAAAATGTATTACATAGTGTGACTACTTTTTCTACGCCTGTCTGTCTCGGTGAGCGGTGAGAGGGTCGCATTTTAAAGCGACGGCTGCGCCAGAGGTCCCTGGTTCGAATCCCGGATCGGGCCAAAAAATATACAGTCTTACTACAAATCATCCGTTAAAACTGCTTTTAAGTCATGTTTAGTTAAAAACTGTTTTAAATTTAAAAAGGGTTTAAAACAGTGTTTAACATTTTGTACCACAAATAGGTATTTGGGCAGTGTTTAGCTAAACACCAGTTTTAGATACAAACATTCATTCATTCACTCAGTTCATTCACTGCATTTCCTAGTACGCAGGTTGCATTCAACACACTTCAGGGTAAATGAACAAAAGCTTCTTGAAATGATGGCTGAATAGTAACAAAACCCAAATCTTTAAAAAAAAGTTGTAATGACAGAAGAATGAGAAGAATCTGATATGTTTTGACTTTTTTGTTTTGTTTTCAATTCATTTGTAAAAAGTAGTATTTTGTTGTGTATTGACTGATTTGTTTTCAACATGAATCAAAAAAAGAAAGATAGCTCGGACAATTGGACAAAAGACGAAAAGGTAAATAAAATGGATAATAAAAACTACTACATAGTAGCCGTATGTGGGGTTTGGAAACGTGATAGCATTGTAATTGTTTATTTTATTTCAGGATATCCATAAACAGCTTATAGAAAGTTCGAAAGACGTGGTAGAAAACAGAAACACGGATACCAACACAAACCGTCATAAAGTTGCTGAGTGGAATTTGATTTTAGAAAAGAATGTCTAAAATAGTGTCTAATGTCTATAAAGTTTTGTTTGTTTGTTGATTAAGCCCAATAAATCAATTGTTGTGAAATCAATCATCCATAATATTTTCTATAGGAAAGCACGAATTTGAGTTACCGCGAAACGAAAGTCAAGTTGTCAAATGTCAATCTGTCTATTTTTTGAGGTTAAACACAAGATAAAATAGGGGGGAGGGTGTTTAACTAAAACACTGTTTAAAAGAGTGTTTTAGCGCCAAAAACTGATTTGTGGTAAGGATTTTGTTAAAATCTTGTAAAACAGTGCCTAAAACTTTGTTTTAGTGATTTGTGGTAAGGCTGATATACTTGGGGTTTGCTGTTTAGAAATTCTCAGGAAAAATCGGCTAGTGGGACTATTAATAAAATGTGTTTTTTTTCCGTACCTAAGATCAGTATGCTTAAAAGCTGCACTGTTGGCAAAAAATCGTAAAATATTATCATTTAACCTTAGAACTCGTATGTCTATACACTCTGCTTGAACCCATTTTAAGTTCTCAAATGCATAAGTTTCCCGGACGCAGTGACTGCAGTGAGTGGCGGGTAACTCGCTAGGCCACACACAAAGCGCACAGTCCGAAATCACTGAGGCCAAAGATTTACTTGTCCTGGGAAAATCGAAACTTGCTCGCTGGAGTTTTACGAGAAACTTTCGAACGCAATGCATTCTAAACAGCCATCGATAAAAGTGCTAGTAGTATGTATTAGCGTTTTTATTTTATTTTTTATTCTTTGAAGTGTTGGCAGATATTGTATTCTTATCGAACACAATGACAATTTATTAACTATTGTGTTTCTAAACTTGGTGCCTGATTGATTAATAACTTACCAATTTAGCATAACTTTTTTGCAATAAAAGTTACCGACAGGGACTTTCGTAGCTTCGTAGCATTGCAGAAGCGAACCGTAGCGATATGTAATCAAATGTAGTCCGTTGCAACAGCGCGTAGCTTTTGTTAGTTTTCAGAATGCGGTATTAAAATAACTTTTTCAGTCTCTTTCATTGGAAAGTTTGATTGACGAAATAAAATAAAAACCGGCCCAAACTTGTTGTTTTTCAATGCCTGTCGTGCCATTACACGTGCTCTACATCAATGGAAGGTAATTACGAGTACTATTGTATTGAAACACGTGTACTAAACTATTTATAGTTAGTACAATATACTCTTATTTAGCGTTAAGACGTCAACCGCCTTACATTACGCAGTACGCGAGACCCGTCACCAAGATTATTAATTGGTTTACCGCGAACAATGCCTGGATTAGGTTAGCAAAATGTATTATTGCTGACACCACACCGAATTTGGTGTGTATACTTTACGAAATAAGGTTGGTTTTGCGTTACGCGGAAGTTTAATCAGAGTATAAGGGTTGGTAGACAGGGCAGTGACAAACAGCCAGACAGAGGCACGGCTTGGACAATGATGGACATAGGACATCTATCCGTTTAACGTACCATGAAGGGCATTGACCCTGAAGTTGAGCTCCGAAACTTCTCTTGCGGAAAGATTCCGTTTTCTAGGATGGGTTTCGCGATGGACAATTTTTAATCTAAGCAAGCTTGTAACGTAAAAATGTTGCGATTTGTTCAATTTTTTGAATTTGAAGTTGATTTCCAAAAATAGTTGTTAGATGGCGTTATGCTGAGTTAACTCGCGGTAACGTTTTGTTTGCGGTCTTACTTATTTGTTTGTTTTTAATGGTTTTGACGATTGCAAAACTAAGAAAAACCTACAAGCAAACATTTCGAAAATGGATACGAAATCAACGAAAATAAACTAATCAAGTAAACTTTACTATCATTTATCGTAACGTTAGGCATGCGCTGCGTTTATCCTGCTGATTTTTGGTCGATTAGTAAGCATACATTATCTTATTTAATATTCAAGCAGTTTTTTTTGTTGACATACCCCCAATGAGACTTTTGTTACCGATATAAACATAACTAAGAACGTTACGTGACTCATAAGTCCTAATTCTTTAACTTAATATTTTATTTAAGAAAATGGGTCATGCATTGTTAATTTTAATACTATTCGTGCACCTTTTTATAAATAGAATAAGATGCTTAATCTCATCAGATTACTGGCTTTCATTTTGTAGTCAAAGCGTAAACGTGTTTGTTGCTGAGTACATCGACAAATCCTGCTCTTAAGGAACGTTGGCGTTATGTGCAGAAGTGCAAATTGCTTCCTTGGAACAAAGTGGAGGCTATTCGCTTCATTCTCTGAGTCTGTGGTGGACATGGCTGTCATGGGACATTTACCGGGCGGAAGTATTAGGTATGTTGTTTGCAATTGTGGTGGAAGAGTTTTTCAGATAGGTAATCCTACTTCCCACTTATATTATTAATGCGGAAGTTTGTATGGATGTGTGAATTTATGTATCTAACTCTTACTGGATGAATCTTGATGAAATTTTACAATAATATATACATTAGAATAATTGAAAGGGTGAAACCGCGGGAATCACTATAATCACTAAGTATTTCGAATCACGGATCAGCCACACTTGAACAAATGTTAAAGCTTACCTGCCTCTAGTTGACAATGGATACACATTTATGTGTACTGAATCGCTTTTATTTTGTAAATTTTTCATCTATTTATACGCTTTTTTTGTCGAAAACTAATAAGAGCGAACATTTATTTTGCAAAATCTGTAAAAAAAATAATGTCGCAAGATACGTAATAACTCTAAAGATGCTTTGGTTTTAAACACTCCGTTGACTCATTTTCTGCTTTTCCATTAGTTGCACTGTTTACGTTACGTTGTTTCGTGTGTTTCATGTAATAAAACTAAACATTTATAAATTAATTGTGCGAAAACATGAGAAAGTTGTAGAAACACCTAAATAATAGGCTTTAACCTATGAAATAGACGTTTCAAAATTGTATGCCACTTAAAACTTAAATATCTGACGATTGGCTTAAAACTTGAATTAAAAATGATGTGAAATGAAAGCTTATTTAGTTTGCCTGCGACAAAAGTAACAGAACTACAGCATAAATGGCAGTTGCCGTTGGCGTGCGGTCGACGTACCATCATCGTGACTTCGACGCACCGTCAACGTGACGGTCTTTTACAGTGGTTTATTTATGGCTGCTGTTAAGCTACTTTTAGCATCGATGCAGTCGCGATGCAGAAGATGGAAATTGACAAATTATGTACTGAATATTGGCGACTGTATCGATACTAACGAGCGATAGCATCGATGCCAAATTGAATCTGTTCATTGTGTGAGTCACGATGCTGTCACATGTTTCCAAAACGCGCTTCTGCATCGATGCTAAAAGTCGCAGTGTGCAAGGGGTCAAACATTTCAGCAGCTAGCTATGATCGCGTCATCGACGTGCCGTGAGTGTCACGTTGCTCTCCGTTGACGTTATGGCGTCTATTGCCGCTGTCAATTATCGCTCGTGTGTCACAGCACTTAGGATTCCCCCGTCCTTGAGAGCCGTCTATCGATCAAGGCGCGCAAACATGCCCTTATGTACTTAACGTAATCATAGCAGCCCCTCAAACGGTCCTCTAAAATTAGGCTTCTGTTGACTCGACGAAATATTGTAGCTTTCGTACAGAGACAAAGAAATCTTAATCCATTTTACTTAGAGTTCCGAATCTTCATGCTATATTTTGGGTCCAGTGTGAGCTTTATGAAGTCCAAAAATTTGTTTTAAATATTTTATATTTGCTTTTATTTAAAATCACGAACTCAGCACTTTAAAAATAATGTATTTTTTTTATTATTCTATGTTTTTTATGTTCCTAAGTTTTTAAATGCAATAATAGTCTTAGTTAACAACCACTTTGATCATCACAGTAACCAAATTAGATGGTAATTTTGTATTCGTGATAATATTTGTAGTAGGTATAAGAGAAGGTTTTTAGCAATTGTTGCTTTCATACTTCTGAGCTTTCAAAATGCTTCGATCACGTCAATGACAATTATGATTCCATCGTGGTAAGTAATAATGACCTACCGGTGCTTACTGCATCATTAATGTGACATCGACTGCCAAGTTCGTACACAAGTCTAACCACTATCACGGTACAGATTAGAAAGAACAGACAGTACATTTTGACATGATGTTTGTCGTTGGAATAAACCATAGAATTATTATATCTTTCGGAATAGAACGACAAAAGCGATGTCAGTAGGAAAAAGCTGTGCGATAAAAAGAGATGCGAGATATGATGCAGCAGAACCATTTTTGACGGCTGTCAAATAGTTAGGAGCCCCAAAGAGCCTCGCTGAAAATTTCTTTCATGTGATTTTTTATAATTTCAAATGAAATTGTGTATATTTAAGAGAAATTGTGCTTCTGAAACATGGGGACTTCATCTGTGATTTCATGAATCAACGCACAATACAATCACATTACATGCTAGCCCTGATTGGTAGTTGATTTCTGCTATTTTGCTTCCAAACCCTTTCGAACGGCCAAACGGCTTAACGTACAATTTTTAAATGTATTTTCCTTTTTTCGTTCATCAAATTTAATATCTGTTTTTTTATCGTTACTGTTGGGTTGCCTGATCTTATAAGGATACGATGTATAGATCACATGTCAATATACCAAACACAGTTCAAACTTTGTTACATGCACTAATGGCTAATGCATGACTAATAACCACGGTCTGCCTTTGTCGTGGTATAGTCTGTCCTCATACTACTGACATTTGTTGGGTGCAGCGCAACATTTTGAATTTTGAAATGTTTCACAGGAGTTCGACATACAGCTCAATATAATTCATATTCAAGTGATGTTTAAATACAGAATACTCGTACATGTAATAGTATTCATGGTTTTATTATACATTGATCTATAATCAATCGAGAAACGGAAAAAAGAAGAGCTAAGAGCCCCATAGCAACACGGATGATTATTATTTTGTATATTGTTTCAGAAAGCTCTTTGTAGCATAAATGTTTTTAAACTATGAAATAATTTAAAAACATCGTCAGAGTTTTTTCTTTTTCGTTTTCACGTGTGAAGCAGCCGCTATACGTTCAAAAGAAGATGGCTCAGTTATTAATAAAATTATTCTAACCTATTAATGCAAAACCCTGTAATTAAAAGAATCTTATTCTTTACTTCCCTCTTAATTTAGGTACCTATAATGTGTTAAACCATCAGTATGTTCCGTATATTGAGTAAACTTTAGATATTTCGTTACAAAGTCGTTTGTTAGCTATCGGAAGCAGCTTATTGAATTAGCTGACGTGCAGATTTATGGTGTGGTCAGCTTACAGGTCGCAAACATACATTCGTTACGCTAGACTTCAAAATATACAGCCGTATGCTGCAGCAAAACGCTGGAAATCGGAGTTTATAAAATTTCAGCCAAGCAATAAATGATACGCTTCTTGACTAAGTAGCTTTAAGTATGTTGATTTAATTTTTTAGCATTATGATTTATCTAGGTTATTTGATGTAATAGATATGTCTACCTGTCTGTCTGTCTGGTTTTGGCGAGGTGACAATAATTAATATACTTTCTAGTATGCTAGAAGGTATATTAATTATTGTCACCCGGCTGAAACCGATCACCTATATTGAGATTAACGATTGGCACCGGACAGACCATAGCACTCATGTGCAAAGTGTGCAAAATATGCTAGGTAACTGCGTATAGGAAAGTTTTTCCAAACCATTCCTAACCGAAACGATGCTTTTAAATGCATCGAAGTCAGTGAAATTATGACTTATTTATTTAGATACTACAACGTTTTATACTTTATTTCACATGGGTTTGCTAAATAAGAGTCGTCGATGAAGTGAATTCACCCAGCCTGTTCTTCTTCTTCTTCTTCTTCGAGTCGACTGGCATTCAAATATAACTGAATTAATAAAGATTCAATTGATACACTCTTTATAACGATAGAAGCTAATAAAAAACTTTCATTAATTTATAGTCAATAAAAAAAAAGTCCAAATTACGTAATTGACTCTAACACGTGTTGTTTCTATAAAATGGTTAAATTTAAACGCAACCACGAAATATCGAGTTCTCATTAGTTTTGTTGCATGCATAATACCGGCATTTGTTAATATAGAAATAGATGATTGAAACCAAACAAATTCGTTTTAAAGCCACCAAAACAAAGCTTTTTCTAGGAATGTGTTTTTATTTATTTTTATTGTTTAATTATAACGATAAACCTCAATCCTCAAACCTCAATCAATAAAGCATTTTTTTTCAAATATTCAGATGTTTACTCGTGCAACAATAATGAAAATTGGAAATATGTTTTATAACTGTTTCATAGATAGATGCTATAATATATTTACATAGTGCAATAAAATTTGCTGGTTATAATATAACATTTTATTTAGAGCTGACGCTATGTCAATATCTCCAACCAAAGAGATAATAGCGAAGATACAAATAAAACAAGAGTGGCTTTTCTTACATTTGACAAGATCATGAACCCTTTACGTGACAAAGGGGTTAAAACACTAACAAATCGCGTATTTGCAATATTAAAAGATTAATATTAATTATATTAATTAAATGCTTTTAACTGATAAAAGATCAAATATAAATAGTTACTCTCGAACGCCTTGGTATTTCTTCTGGGTATTTAGATCGAATTTACAGGGTCGTGACAGTATAAGTTTGATTTACAGTTAATAAACAAAAATAGG
Organism: Pyrausta aurata; assembly: GCA_963584085.1. Classification (NCBI taxonomy): domain Eukaryota; kingdom Metazoa; phylum Arthropoda; class Insecta; order Lepidoptera; family Crambidae; genus Pyrausta; species Pyrausta aurata. The sequence continues at coordinate 11,679,419 of OY757259.1, read as the reverse complement.
GGAATTAAAAAACTATTGGATTTTGGAATTTGGAATAATCGATGCTTACGATAATTACATAATCTATCACTATAAAGTGTGTATCGCTTTCAAAAGAGAGTGAATAGACTGATTTGACCATTTAGATTATGATCATGGCTAAGTCTGGCTATTTATAAATAAGTATAATACGTACTATATGATCACGGTTATATTTATCTGCATTTCATTATAGATCGCATCCAGTAAATATTCCTTAACCCACTCGGTGGTCGGTGGTCATAAATTGCAGCTGGCTCACGATCGATGCCCCACTTATGATACATAGTTTCCTGCACCGGACCCTCACGATAAAACATTGATTTGTGATGTATGGAAAACAGCGTGACCAAGGTTAACCGGTTTAACGATACAATGCCCTTTGAAAGGTTAAATGTGTGTTTGTATTTTCATGAAGGAGTTGAGGATATGACTGATAAAGACTCTCAGAAAGAGTGTGTTAGAAATTGAACTCTATTACTAGCGTGGAGCTGACACCACGAATAAATCTCGTGCGTCATGAATTCATTCATTTATTCATTTATGTCAACAAGTGAACCAATTGACGCCACTTGTCAACTCGTACAAATGGTTTTATATTCGGAATTCAAATTTCAAAGAGTGTGTCAAAAATTCTCGTCACATAATTAGTTTATCCTGAATAGAAGACAAATGCATTATTTTCAGCTGTTTTGAAGTATATTAAAACAGTACTTTGTTGACGGTTTATTTTTTATAATAACTCTTTTATTCGTTAGCCATTGATTTGATTTGTGTATGAATCGTCCTACCATTATAAATGTAAAATGCTTGACATAGAAAAAGATATGAAAAGTTTAACATTTCAATCAGTGAAATAAACATTGCAATCAAGGACTCAAATAATGAAGTTAAATAGCACAGTAAACAAAGGAAATAAAATAAAACATGAAACACAATCTCATTCACCTTAAAAATTTTCAGAGCGAAGTATCATTTAAAGAATTTATGAAGTGTTATTAAAATTATAACACCTAACAGTTAAAACTCAAGCAGCATACCTACGCAAATAAAACTTACAAATGGTTCCTAGAAAATTATGCAGTTATTACTCGTTTAACACGAGAAATGAATAAAAATGCAAAATAAGTCAGTTATGCAACGAAGCCCGTCCTTATAAAATATATAAAGGCATACGCCTTACACGTGCACGTAGAAAACTGGTTAGGTACCAGTGTCGATCTACCGTCGTTGGTTATATCTAGCTGCTCTGAAGAACTCAGCATCTAGTACAGCGGTTCCCGCGTTATGAAATAAGGGATATAAAATTAATATCCATTTTGAAAAGGAATATTAATTTAATGAGGCCCACTTAGACTGGGCGTTGCGTAGATTGTTTTCTAACACAAACATATTATTTATCAAATCGGACCCATAACTAATGACTTTAAAATACAAAGTAAGTCGTAGATTTTACTAAACGTGCATCTTTTCCATCTCTGATGAAAAACGTCCGAGTGAAAATTAATTGGACTTGCTCAGTGAGGGTTCTACGATATTTCGATATATCGGAATTCGATGTATCGTCGGACTCTGACTAAAAGAGTTTCGTTGTAACTCATACCTGTGCCTAAACATTTTTCATGTACGATGTTTTGAAAATGTTAGAACAATGTATTCCGAAAAATCCTGAAACCCAAACTATCGCTCGTTCCGGGTATTCGTCGAGCTTTGTGAATTTTGTTGACTTGAATTTTGTTGTCTGTTTCCAGCTGACAATTTCCAATATTCGAAAACAGCTTCATATTTTTAAGGAATATTCCAGTACCTATAATTTTTTCAGTGTGTTTTTCTCCGACGGTTTCTGCTGACGTGAATGTTGCCTACGAGTAAAATATTAAATTGATTTAAACGAAATCATAAAATTCTAACGCCTACACTTTATAATCGCATTACGATCGCATAAAAACTTAACCTTCATTACTTAACCCAAAACTCCACAAACAATATTATATGTTCCAAGAAAAAACACGTAAGTGGTAATTACGTTCTTACGGTGTCGTGCTAGCTGGGACCGTTAAAAACAATGCCATTTATTCTCAATCAGTCTTCTAAGTTATTGTACGTAGAAGTTAATCTAACTCATTTTTACCCGTCACGCTATACTAGCACTAGCACGAGAGCCGTTTTAAAATGTGACTTCATTGAACAAGAGCGTAAGTGTGAAGTAAATATCTAGGCAGTTACCTATTTAGAACGTTTTTAGAAGCCTTATTTTATGTAACCTTGTATTCAAATGTAAGTCACCCTAAATGGGGGAGATAGACGGCAGGACACAAAAATCTGTCCAATAAATCCTTTTTCACATATTTCTTGATTAGTTTCAGTAAACTACTTGTAAGTTATATAATATAATGGCAAAAACAGTAACGCTATCCAAAGAAATCGCGATTAGTCCCGCCATCTGTTAACGAAGTTATGTTAATTAGCTCGAAAACAATCTTAAGTGCCAATAATAAATCTCGGGCACACCCAAAGCGATTCCCCTCAATTGTACAATGGGGTAAGTTTAAGCTTACAATTGAGGCATTTTCCGGGCTCATTAAGTAAATTTAATACTCCCAAGCAGACGCTCAGAAACAAAGCAGAATTAACCTTAGCTTATCAACCATTTACTCATTTGGCGATGGTCCAAATTTTCCGTTACAGCCCGCGTTTCTGAGTCTCGCTGTCTTATGTCAGGATGTACGGCTTGGCACAAGCGCCATTATTAAGACGCTGTGTTCGATTTGTGGTTGGGTCTGAGTATGCAAAAGAAGATAGTTAGTTCACAAGGGATTGACTGCAAGTAATTTCGTATGAAATTTCTGGAAAATAGCTCCAACATTATGATAAAGGCTCCGAATCAGCGTAACTAACTAGCATAACAGTTATTTTCAATGAGCACTTTGTACTCTCGGTCTGGGAGTCGGACTGTTCATAGAAATTCTTATCAGCGAAACCCATTCCATAACTGACATGTTATCGAAGAGCCATTTGACCGACAAGCTACTTAACTTATTGGCCACTTTACTGAAAAACCAAATGTACGCAATTCCATATCAGTGACAGTACGTTTGTTTGAACGCCATTTATTCGAAAGGCAAATAAAATCACTTATTTCTATGAACAGTCCGATTCCCCTCGGTCTATGGTCAATCTTAAAGTAATGAGTACCTTGTATTGAATAATCTAAGTAAGATTAAGAATTTTTCCACGTAATACGTAATTTTAATGTATTTTAGCTTCGTCATTTAATACTGAAAAAAGTTAAATATTTACATCACTTTTTAAACGAGACTGAAGTAGACACGAGCAATCCCCATCACATCGCCAAAATGTTCAATAATCTAAAAGTAAAGTATTACGTAAACAAACTGTCAAAATGATATCAACTCAATGGGACGGTTTTTACTTAGTTAAGTCCATAAAAAGTTGATACATTAAATTACAGCTAAAAGCTCCATTAAAACATAAGCAAAATACACGTTTTAACATAAAAGCTGCCAGAATCTGTATGAATTAATACATTTGACTCGATGAAAGGACCAAAATGTTTTCAGTATATTGAGTGATATTATTTTATAGACTTATTGATATAATTTATGCGTAGGTAGGCTTTATTTCGACCTATGTCGACAGGTAGTTTAGTCATTACAATATTATGCTATTAGCTTTCCCACTATTTAAATAAATATGCGCCAGACAACACACCAATTGTCTTGGTTTCGAACTAAGGAATTTTCTTCCTTGTGCTACGAATACCAGACAACGATAAAGACGGGGGCGTCTCCCATAAATACTTAAATATATATAAACATCCATGACTAAGGTACAAATGTTCGTGCTCATCACACAAACATTTGCCCCTTGCGGGATTCGAACCCGCGACGCCGGCATAGTAGTCAGGAGCGCTAACCACTACACCAAACGCGTCAATTTAAAAAAATACCACTTATGACAAAATACTACTAACTTCCACTAAAATTGACTAAAACCATTCAAAGACATTCGGGTAATATAGGTATATCTGTAGTAATTAACATTTTGTGGGTTCTAGTTTTGCATAGACAGTTGTGCAGCCATTCACGCTTTGCAAAAAATAGGCTAACAAACGTGGTTTAGCAAAGCAAATTTGCACAAAGTTAAAATCGCAAACACTGTGGACAAATGAAAATAGCAGAACACTCGAGTTGAGTTAAAAAAAATCAACAACAAGCATTTTCAATTCCCACCGCGTAATGAAACGGTGTTCGCGGCTCGAACTCACTTTTTATACTTGGGTTCTATGGGAAAATCAGAAAACCATTACACATTTACTTTAAGTTCAAATTTACAAGAAGATCATCTTTGAATAATATTGATAAAATAATGGACGTTCTAATTTAAATATAAATAAATTGTTTAATAACTACATTCACTACTTGTAGCTGTCCCTTAAAAATCGCTTAGGATATCCCAAGTACCAATAGCTACTTATTTGTTAGTATCAAAAGTTAGTACAAATTCAAGTTAACGTGTACAGATAGGTACTTTTGTACATTGCGGCTTGTCAAATTATGGAGAAAGTTTTTTTTTTTTTGTGCTTGTTTTAAACATCAACCGTTGCAGGATATAATATTTATGGCGCATATTATATCATACATCTAGATGAGGTATCGAACTGTCTCCTCCACCTAATTATATGAAAACCAGTCAAGAAATTTACAGATGTAGCAGAGTAACTTGTAAGGGGTACGGAACCTTCACATTATATGTAACTCGGTCATGCAGTTTATTATTTCCCATTTTTTACAAGTGCGCGACGAGGTCGCGATTGCGCGCAGCCATGCAAAACGTTCCTTTGCCGCGACTTGCATTCATTCACAAAATGATATAGACGTTCAATCAATATTATTTCCGTCTTGTTACTGGGACCAAGCATCTGGCACTGGTTTGGTCGCAGATTCGCAGCTGAAAGAAATCGGTTGATTTGTTACAAGTTCATTTTGAAATATTACGGAATATTCAGTAGAAAAAAAATGGTAAATATCATATTGTATGGGTTTACTCGACTCTACGATGGAGCGAGCTCACCCATAATGAAGCCTGATAACTTTTTTTTAAATAACAAGGTTGAAACACAAATGCGGGTAGAGAGTTCCACTCTTTTGCTGTGCGCATTATGAAAGTTGATTAGAGGCGCTTCGTTCTCATATGTATGATACAGAGAGTAAAAGTGTTGTTCACGAATAGTATGCAGCAAATTAATTGTATTTAAACTGTTTACAACCTTATCAGGTGATAGAAAAATTATCAAAACGAAGCTATATTGAACTTCAAATACTCGTAAATATGACGTGTGGTGAGAGACCACAAAGAAATTTTTCTTCTCTAGATTTCCTTGAAGATTTATAACTTATGATGCAGTACCTAACTGTAATGACCGAAGCTCAGAATATTGTAGCATTGAAACAGATTTAAAATTTCCAATATTCATTGGAATTCATTATATCCGTGCCATTAGTTATACGATTACACGCTTCTTGAATAGATTGCGACTACCAGATGTGTTTGATTGTTATGTTACCAATAATATTCGAAACTGATGAATTTTAAAAGATAAAAACCACCAGTTTTAATTCGTGTACCTGTAGTTTCTCCCACAAAAGTTATGCTTGCAATTTCCAAAACGCCACTTGCTAAATGTAGAAGTACTTTTACACTATCACATGAGAATAATAAAACCGTAGAGACGTCCGCTCGCTCCTGGCTGGATAACCACCAAATTACTGGATTCCTTTATTTCACACCACCCGACTCTCCACTATTAGGTGGTTTTTCTTTGCCGAGTTTTTGCTGGGAATCCTTTGAAATCGTTTGGATTGGAATGAAGTTTTTGTTCACAGGGTATCGAAATTATTTAGCGTTACTTTCGTATAATGACATAACAAATTTATTACTTCTTTTCTGAAAGTAATAGGTACCATATGTGATGATTACTAGGCAATAATATTTCTAAGAGAGACTTCATAGTGTTGACTAGACTTACAACATGAAAACTGGTACATAGCAACCTTAAAAACAGTTAGTTGTTTATATTGATTTTCATCATCTCGATTACAAAAGCATCAAGACCATATACTCTTATTCTGAACCCTGAAATCACCTTATATCGTCAACCCCTTATTAACTTTGTTTGAGACTTAATATATTGATCCTTTCATCCAATCTCAGTTGAAAGGCTTAGGCCATATTGTGAATCTTGGTTTCTAAGCCAGTTCCACACGACGTAAGACGAGTTACGGGCGTATTTTTCATTTTAAAGTCAAGACGGACGCCCCGCTGAGACCGTCTCTAATAAAGTCTTGGTGTAGCCCTTTAAATGCGGCCAGTGCATAAGCAGAAGCGGGGATGTTTGGTGTATATTTATGAATTCAGTTTTTTGCGCTTTTTTGCGTTTAAAAGTGGCGCCACTGCCACGGTAAACAAAGGCTCCGAAATAAAAGTGTTTAAAAAAATAGTAATTGTGAAGATTATACAACTAAAATGGACACAAGTTATCTATATCATATAAATATTCAGTGATAATGTTTGTGAGTGAAAAGACTAAGAGGACAATGTGTTATAATAATAATAAGTGACGGCGATCAATGACGCCTAATTTGTACTGATGTGTGCTAAAACAACATAAACTAAGTGAATTATCTGTGTTTTGTCAAGGAAACGTCATAAAAACAATCGTAACAAGTAACTTCAGTGATAAATCAAACATAAATTGATAAATTTTCAAATTGTTGGTGACGCTAAAAACTTTTAAAACGTAAAGACGCTCAAAAAATAACGTTTTATTGTGTGAACAAATAGAACGCTTGTTTCGCCGCACGCAGTATACAGTGTTTGGATCAGCGGTTAAGAGCTGCGGTACAAAATCACGATACACCCGGCTTCAAATCCGCGGTCCGATTTATCTTTTTGTGATTACTTCAAGATAGTCAACAAATAACTATTTACGATGTCTCAAAATAAAAACGGTACAGTGCCGAAGATAGTTGTGTGTTTTAAATGCAAGACACGAGTTGGAATAAAGGACACTGTATTGTGCGTCGCATGTAATAATAGATTTCATTATGATTGCGCTGGTTGCTCAGAAAAACTGTATCAAATAATGAAACCGGAATCAAAGAAGAAATGGAAATGTAACTTATGCGCAGGCAAGCAAAAAAAGCCCACCATTTCTCCATCAAATATTACGTTACGAAAAAAACCTAGTGTCCCACATACACCAAAAACAAAAGTATTCGCTGATATTGAAGAATGTAATAATTTAACGGACGAGTCATTCGGGTCTCCAGAGGAAATCTTTCTACGTACACAGACATCCAAAGATACAGAGGTTTTGGATAATAAATCAAACGGTGATATGTTCTCAAAAAGTGACGAATTTGCAGATAACAACACTCAGCTAACACAAGAACTAAATAGGAAAATCTACGAGCTCACCTCCAAACTTACGAAAAACCAAGAGGTACTAGATAATATGAACGTGGAAAACATTAATTTGAAAAAAGAAGTTATAAAACTGACAGATAAAATAAATTATTTGGAAACAATTTGTCGCATTTCACCTTCAAAAAAACATGCAACTTCAAATAACTTATGTGCTACTCCAGTGATTACAGCTAGAACCAGTTGCAGTGACAAGATGCATACTGACCTAAGAGCAGCTCATACTGATGGAAAAGAACCAAAAATGATTTTCTTAAAAAAACAAATAATTCGATTAGAAAAGGAATTAGTTGAAGCGCGACGTGAAATCGACAATATGAATACACAACTTTCAGAATTAAGAACAAAATTGCTCAATGGAGACCAGGATATATGCAAAGGAAAGAAAACACATGTCCAGACTAATGCAAGAAAACCTGCAGAGGGAACATTTAATAGATTATGCATTTTATCCAACGATAAGAGGTACAAAATTCTTCGAAACATATCCAGCGATAACACATTTAGTGGTTTTCAGTATTGTCACTATTTAACAGCAAATGTTGGCATTGAGGTTTTAATGAATGATATTAATAAGAAGTTAAAAGGATATACTAAACAGGATTTTTGCATTATTATGATTGGTGACACGGATTTTCGGATATCACAAGATTACAGAACTTTGGTATCTTCCATTAACAAAAAATTGCAAGAGATTACACACACAAACATCATATTGGTTTCACCTACGTATGTGTGTGGCAAACCGTTATATAATCACAGAGTAGAGACTTTTAACGAATTACTTAGTCATGATATATTTACTGAACAGTGTGGCTACCTCGTTGATTTCAATAGGGAGTTAACATTTGAAATGTTCTCCAAATTCTCAGGAATTATATTGAATAGTGGAGTAAAAACAATACTTAGGAATGTATCTGAATTGATCACAGCCATAAAAATGCAAAATAAGTTTAATGTAACTCATGATACAAGCTGTACTCAAAACACAAATACTGTTGAAGAAGACCAGTTTTTTCGTGAAATATAATTATTTAAATATTCTTCATCAAAATATCTCAGGACTTATAAGTAAGAGTGATGAACTGCTGATACATTTGGATGAATTTGAGAGACAGCAAAAGGTAATTGATATTATATGTGTAACTGAACATAACATGACACCTGAAATTGAAGAATATTTAACTTTGTCAAACTTCACATTAGCAACAAGTTTTTCAAGAGATAAGAAAAGAGGCGGAGCATGTATTCTAGTTAGGAAAGGACTTAAATTTAAAATATTGGATAACATAAAAAAACTCTCTGTTAAATGTATTACGGAATGTTGTGGCATTGAACTTCCTGAACATAATATGATTGTAATATGCTTGTATAGAAACCCCTGGCAAGATAAAAATAGGCTAGATATCTTTCATGAAACTCTTGAAAACATTCTTAGGTTTGTATGTAAATTCAAAGACAAAAAGCTTATTATTGGTGGGGATTTTAATATAGATATACTAGAAGATACACCCAAAAGCCGTGATTTCAAATTTCTCTTATTACAACATAAATTAAATCTTGCAATTAAACAACCAACCAGAGTGGCTAGTGGAACTTGTCTCGATAATTTTGTACATAACATAGGAGGCTCTAAAGGTGAAGTAGTTGATACAGCATTATCGGATCATACTGCACAGATTCTGACATGTCCGGTTAAGAGAATATGCAAATTAAAATCATGGTTTATTAAACGTAGGGACATTAACCGTGAAAATAAGGATTTATTTAAAAAACATATTGAAAGCCTGACTTTCTATGACATTTTGTCTTCTGATGACCCTAATATGGCTTATGACGCATTCATTGATATATTTAAGTGTTTGTACGATCTCTGCTTTCCATATAAAATAATTAAAAAAACAACGCAAAAGAAAAAAAATGGATGACGCCAGGATTAAAGACTTGCTGTCGGAAAAAGAGGGAGTACCTTTGGCGTAGTAGATTAACTAATGATAGTGAAAGTAAAAATAAACTAAGGGGATATTCTACTAGACTTAAAAAGATAATAAGACAAACTCAACATGCTCAAAATGCTAACTACATAAATACATCGAAAAATAAATCAAAAGCAACATGGTCCGTAATAAATACAGTAAAAAGTGAAATGCCAAAAGAACCAATATTAAAGATAAAAATTAATGATAAATATGTAACTAATGCTAAAGATATTGCCAATTTATTTAATAATTATTTTATTGATAGCTTAAAAAATGATAACAATTCAGGAACAAACAATATAAACATAGAAAATAATAATTTGGGGTCTCTATTCCTGGGCCCCACTACACCTGATGAAATATACAATACAATAAAGTCATTACGAAATACAAGCAGTGTTGGCTATGATGGTATAAGTACAGAGGTAATAAAGCATATTGGTATGTCAATTGCATTACCATTGAGTCATATTATTAATCTTTGTTTTACTACAGGTATTTATCCAGACAGGTTGAAAACAGCTGTTATTAAGCCTTTATTCAAAAAAGGAAATAAAACCATTCTAAATAATTATAGACCAATAGCTTTGCTGCCAGTGTTTACAAAAGTTTTTGAAAGGGCTATATATAACAGGCTTTATAACTTTTTGGAGAAACATTCTATTCTGAGCAAAGAACAAAAAGGATTTCGCAAGAACACATCAATAAATATCGCAATTTATGACCTAGTTAAAAGGGTGGTACATAGTCTAGATAGAGGGGTGCCATCATGTGCAGTATACATGGATATGACGAAGGCATTTGATCACGTAGACCATGAAGTATTATTGGTGAAATTAAATAGGTATGGTATTCGTGGTAATGCCCTTAATCTCATTGGATCATATCTTCAAAATAGAAAGCAGTACACTGAATTGATTCAAATTTGTATGTCCTCAAAATTTGAAGAAAAATATGCATCACAGCACAGAGTGATGAAATGTGGTGTGCCGCAGGGTAGTGTATTGGGCCCTTTGTTATTTATTATCTATATTAATGATATTGTTAAATCTAGTCTGCATCCAATGATTCTCTTTGCTGATGATAGTACTGTTTTTATTGAATGTAATAGTAGGGAAAATTATGAACAAGATATCAACTTTACTCTAGATAACATAATCAAATGGTTGATATCTAACAATTTGAAAGTAAATTTAGAAAAAACTTTAATAATGCAATTCTCTCAGAGGATGAGTAACCCGGTGCTATCAATAAATTACGAAAATGATAGAATTTATGAAACAAATGTTACTAAGTTCCTAGGTATTTATATTGATAGTAATATGGCGTGGAAGTCTCATTCAATGAAGGTGTGTAAAAGTTGTACAGTTTTTCTTATGCTTTATATAAATTGTCAAAAGTAGCAGACCGAAGTACAGTTTTAACGGCATATCACGGATTTGTATCATCTACACTGCGTTATGGTATTGTGTTTTGGGGAAACTCTACACATAAAGAAACTTTATTTGTCGCCCAGAAGCAGTGCATTCGGTCAATATGTAATTTAAAACGTACAGAAAGTTGTGAGCCATATTTTAAAACTTTAAAATTGCTAACCTTGCCATGTCTGTATATACTGGAATGTTGCGTTTTTGTCAAGTGTAATCCGGACTTGTTTCCATTAATGGAGGCACCTAGCCGACCCCTTCGCCCAAGGAGACCCTTAATTCGCACAAATTTATGTAAAACTGCACTCATGAAAAACAGTGTCATTGAAATGGCACCAAAAATATTTAATAAACTACCAGAAACAATAAAGAATTGCACATTTAAACATTTCAAAATTAAGTTGACTGAGTTTCTCATTGAAAAATGCTATTATACTATTAATGAATACCTTTTAGACCCGGAAATAAATGATTAAATGTAATGTATGTATATGTAAATAACTTCAATAGATATAATTTAATTATATTAAATTGGTATAATTAGAATAGATTTATAATAATAAAATGTCCTGAGGGTCTCGGAGCGGGAGTTCAGATTAAAACCGATCTCACAGATCGAGTAACACAAAGTGTTAAAATATATAAAATGTTTAAAATTTATTTTTATGTAAATACTGTTTTAAGTTAAAATGCAAATATCTACTTCATATACCTGAAAAGGTGAATCATAGAGTTCGTATTTAAACAACCCACAACCTTTTTATGTACCTATGTTTATGAAGGAATAAATGATTATGATTATGATTATTATGCGACCTGCGGGCGATGTCTAAAGCAAAATTTTTGACATTTCGCGTAGACAATTTCAATTTTCAGATTTTCTGCCGCATTGAATACTCGTACGATACGAGTATTCAATGCGGCAGAAAATCTGAAAATTGAAATTGTCTACGCGAAATGTCAAAAATTTTGCTTTAGACATCGCCCGCAGGTCGCATATTAACTTACGTAGCTAAATCTTTACTATCTTAAAAAAATATTTGTGATTTTTAAGCTTGATTCACACATTCTTCTCAATCAATAAATACACGAAAATACGACGATATAAAAAATACCGAAGGGGCTAAAAAAATTAAGGCAGGAATTGAAAGCTAATTATCCCCTCTATATTTAACTACCTTTGGCATACGATGTAACAAACATCCTGTGTAACGCCACACATCAAAATGGTTGAATGTATTTTACATGTTACAATACGACGTCCGTTTATAAATTGGGAACCAAACCGAGTTCATTTATAAACGTCATGCACGAAGACGAGTGTATGGCAAAAATTAAGGGCGCCAGAGTTATTTACGGTGCGGTCGCGACGAAATTGACTTTCGCGCTTCTTGATTACCCACAGTGGAGATATTTATACCCTTAGAGAACTTCTGGGGCTGCGATTTATTATCACGCAAACATATGTCCCCTACCCTAGGGCCCTATTTTTTAAACACTTGCTTCAATATTACGAGTGATTTTCGTTCGAGAATCAATTAAAACGAAAGTAAATTCACGATTGTTATTGCTCAGGTAATTGTTTTTTCCTACTGACGTTTGGATTTTCATGCATTCAAAAATAGTGCCCATGGATGGTAAAAAATATGTCTTTTTAATATCTTGTTATTATTACCAATTCATAACTAATGTGAGTTTTATTGGATTGTCATTATTTGTGGCTTATGCTACCTACTTTTTTGCCAATATACCATTTTGGCGCTGATAGCAACCGCTTCGAAATAATGTAAAGGGCAATTGACATGTCTTATGTTTTCCAAAAAGCTCGCCAATTCTGAGAACAAGTATATTGCCAATATATATTGTAATTGCATGTATTAACAAAGTTTCGAACGCTGATTAGCAAATAAAACTCAATGTGATTAATAAACTCCTGAAGTTCCGTTCTTGTAAACGGCAAAGTTTGCGTAATCACAGAACTGATGGTGGCAACAATGTAAAATGGAGGCAGAAGTTTCATAGAGAAATAACTACAGTACCAAGTTAAGTTTATCCAATCTAATTGGTTTGTAAAGAACACTTTACAAACTAACTGGACAGTTTCAATATAAAATGGTCCGATTCTGTCTACAGAGATGTCAGATCCAAAAACATATTATATAACTCTTATATAATTTTAATAAAACTCTTTGTTATCAAATTCAATATCCAATGCCAATAATTTGACAGACAATATAATAGCTTGAAGTCGTAAAAATCCGCAATGTGTCCTAGGGCACATTAAATATCTTTTGTAAAGCCGATACAAATTACGTTTCTAGACGCGAATAATTTTCATTAAAAAAATATATTTAAATAATGATGATCGATACATAGGTTTTACAAAAGATGTCATGAGACATAAGATGAGAGTAACGGTCCTTCTGACTTTGATTTACCTTATATCGGGGGTGGTTCAAGCAGACATTTTTATCAAAGAGTTCCAAATTCACAAGCCACGTATGAGTAAACAAGAGTTCACAACATCCGAGCGCGAAGTAAATAACTTACAAATATTAACTTATTTTGTTTTGGAAAATTCAGTGAATTTAATTTGTTCTTTGAGACGCACAAATGAGATATCGGTGTTTGGTGTAAACAAATTATTAAAATTTATACTACGTTTCATTGAAATTCTGTTATAAATAAATTCATAGCAAACTTGTGCTCGTAGATATTTGTTTAGTGATATCAAAGTTAAGAAACTACGGCGTAGTGGTGTTTGGATGGATGACCATTCCGACCATACAAGTAACCATCACGAGCATCTCCGTAATTTAGTTGTTCCCGGCTAATATCGGTCGATATTACTCGATAAGCCTAAACAAAGGTTCTATAGGCGGCTTGATGACATCTGACAGCAGCGTCGGTGGCTAGCCTTGCGAACATCCTTCTACTTATCTGCACTGAGCCTGCGTGGTGAAGTATGGCTTATAACACCTTATCCTTGAGGTGAGGCCTTTGCCCAGCAGTGGGACGTTTACAGGCTTTCACTTTTAATATGATAAGTTGAAGTTATGGCTTAAGTTCATCTGATAAAAAGTCCTAAATTTATTAAGTTATCCTTGAACACATTGAATGCCAAATATTATGGTCAGGTTATCATTGGTTCCCACCATACAAATGGTCTTCTACGTAATACTACGTACTCGGCACCCCGTTTAAAAATGGCAATGTTTGGTGCCAATCTACGTAGTGTCTAATTATTTTCACTGAATCGAGCCATAGTCGTAAAAAAGTACTAAATTTCCTTGTATTATAAACAATGCTATCTAATAAACAATTTTCCTAATGTTCCATATCTAACTACAACAATATGGTCTTGATCAAAATGATAGATTTTTTACAAGATTATGATGTCGTAGTCAGTGCAAATGCAAAATAAAACTTACGTATGTCTCTTAAAATGTAAACAAACATCTGCTCCAACGATCATAACGATGATGCTTAAAATCACCAAGGAGATATAAGTTTCACGGAAAATAAACCAATTAAGGCTACTATGTGAACCTTTATTTGAACACATTGAAACATTAAGTCATTAATGAGTGACGTAATCCTTTTAAAACATGCCAAGTAATTAAAACAGATTACTTAAGGTACTTAAATGCAAAAACATGACATTAATTACTTCATAAGTTATTCACTGAGCAGTCCAAATGAGCTATGAATTATACATAAAAAATTACAAATTCACTTTTTAAAGCGTGTCTAATGTCACATTGCATTTTATCTTTTGACGTGTGTTGCATATTTAAATGGTGATTGCTTAATTAGACCCTTTGCAATATATAGATAGATATATTTATTTTATTTATTTATTTATTTAAGAACTTTATTGCACAAGTAACAGTGTACAAAAGGTGGACTTAATGCTAAAAGCATTCTCTCCCAGTCATACCTTTAGGTCATGCAGAAAGATTATAAGTGGGTGCAGGAGCATAATGTAGTAAAAAATTAGGAAAACGCAACAAAAATATCAATATGAAGCATAACAATATTATATTATTACATACTATAATATATATTTAATACAATAAACTAAATAAACATGAGTATAATATATATTTTATATGTATAACTACCAAATACTGTAATACATAAATATATTAAAAAAAAAAAATATATATATATATACATACATATTAACAAGTTTCGCAATTATTCAGCCAGAAACTTACGCAGTTTGTTCTTGAAAGATAATTTCGTCTCTGACTTCCTTATCTCTAGAGGAAGTGTATTCCAAAGCCGTGTAGCCGTTACTGTGAATGACTTGGACTGGTAAGAGGTGCGATGTGCCGGTGTGCCTAGCCGGAGATCTTCGGAAGAACGAAGAGCGCGATCGTGAGATTGATACAGGTAAGAGAACATATCCTTAAGGTAGGAAGGTGATGAGGGGTTATTGAGAATACCGTACAGAACACAGAGAATTCGAGAATTTCGACGAAGTCGGATAGGGAGCCAATTAAGCTGCGCTCTGTAGCTGGAAATATGGTCATATATTTATTTGCTTATTGTTGAACAAAAGGGGGACATTTACACGATTTCATGCTTACTGTATAGTCAGCGAAAGATAATTAATTAATGGGTGTTTTTCCATTTTTGTTGAATGTGCGAATTGTTGTCAGGTATGAGATAAATTAAATTCAAAAAATTCAAAATTAAGAAATTGTTATAACGACTCGGTGACTAGAAAATTGAACCTCCTGTTCTAGGGTCTTCTTTTTCCTTCTTTTTGCCGTTTTCTTCATCATCAAAGGTCTGTTTCAACAACCCCCACTCCTGCCCCCCTCCTATTCGGCTTGTCCGAAAGTTTTATTATTCTGCAATTATTGAGCTTACAGTGTTATTGGATTACACTGTAAGGCCAACGTTGGTAGTAGGTAGTGTTTATTAATTAAAGTTTTTCAATTCGGAAACTACTTATTTAAAAAAACTTAAAGTTTGAAAATACTTCCTTCTTGGAGATTACATTTGTAAGTGTATATGTCGTTGAGTCTTCTAAAGGCTTTTTCGAGAGCAGCAAATACCGGGAAAAATTACGTTTTGGTATCAAGTAACATCGAGTTGTGAAGGGTCAAGCTCATTAGCACTAATGACATTTTTCACCTTTTTTCAGGTCCGCAGATAAGCCAGCCTTGGACCGCTACGTCTTAATGGAGATAACATCGTGATGTTTTCTGTAGAAACGTAAGTTTTTTCCACTTAGGTGTTCTGGTGAAATGCTCGCTTTTTGAGGTTAAGTTATTACTTGTTAGGACGTCATAAGTTGGTAGTTTCATGAAAACGTTGCATCATTTTTCTTATATTTATTTACTTAGATTTTTGATACGGGCTACAATGATATTTGTATTAATTTAAAATTTTAAGTGATTTCGTAATCAATACAGTTCACACCTATAAAATAAGATCTCATGAAAAATGTGCTTGAAATAAAAACACAATTAACATATTATGTTACCGTGTTTTTTTTTAAATTATTAATTATATTTTTTAGATGACTATAGGCAGACTACTCTATTGAGAATTCACCTGCGGGGCGGCAGGGCTGCGGGGGGGACGAGAGTGAGCATCAGGGGTGCGGGCGGGTGTATCCACACCTCTTCACTTTGCCCGTCCCAATAAAGCGGTTTATTCGGTTAGAAAACCCAATTCCAATGCTAATTTTGTAACCAAAACTAAGCAATTGAAATAAACTAACACATTTCTACAAAAACAAACTTTAATTTATGTTTTTTCATGTCCAACCAATCCAATTAGCCCAGTCCATCATGATCCTTCGGCTTTGGAAAGTTCGGTGCAGAACTCTGTCCAACTTTATTTATAAAACAATGCGCTTCCTAGCCCAGTAGCACAACTACTGCGACTGATGAAAAATTAACATTTAAAACGGAATTGACTCTCTTTAATCTAACTTCGTAATGTTTATTGGTGGACAAGGAAAGGTAAGAGAAAATGTGTATTAAATTACATAAAAACTATCGACTGCGTAAGCGTATCGAGAAATTTCAATTCGTATGGGAATAGGACTAGCGCCCCTGGCGGTGCATAAATAAACTACTTTTTTATATGGATTTTGACATTACTCGATTTTTCGTAATTAGGAGTACAGGTTAAGCACACTTTGCATCAAAGTACCCAATACACAAATTAAATTAATTCGTAAATGTCCCATATCTGACTTAACTGTCTATGCAGAAGAAATAAAAATATTTTGGCAAAGTAGTGTTAATACCTAAAACTATTTTTTTTACTTAAAGAATGCAAATTAAAGCATGTTAAATCTCAAAACCTTACGGAATGACCCAGGCAGTGGAAATGTTTAATATCAGATGTGATTCGACATTTTGCGTTACCGTAAAAGTGGTTATCAGAAAAACTTCTCATAGCTGCCAAAGAAAAAACTCAGACAGGTGAAACAAAAATCAACTTTGGAACTCATTTTATACATCCACTTGGAATCCTTCCAGTTTTAAGTCGGTAAATTATGCGGTTCTCGAAAGAAAGTTAAAGTTATCTTTTAGGAAATCGTGCATTCCATTTGCTAGTCTTTCAGATCGATGCTATGCTTCCTCGCGTTCATTTATTCAAATAGGTAAATCGCTGGGAATGTACAAAACGTTTTAGGTACGGTCGGAGTGGTATTTGAGATTTAGTTTCAAATACTACCTTCAGTTTCGCCCGCGTAAATGTATCTCAAGTATTATTATGAATAGCTTATGTGTAATTCCATTGTCAGCTAAGTTAAGTTATCCTGTAAGCATCCCACTGCTGCAAAGGCACTGCTCATACTACCTCAAGTATGAGGTAGTATGAGCCATAGTACGCGGGCTCAGTGCGGATTGGCGGAGGGATGTGTGCAGGGCAAGCGACCAGATTTCTGTCAGATTTTATCAAGCCGCCCATTCATAGAGCCTCTGATATGGCTTGAATTCCAGTGTAGGAAATATATTATTGTAAAGTTTTATCAAAATCAATTCAATTGTTTTTGCGTGAACGAGTAACAGATGTTATAACATTAATAATACTAGTAGGATTTTTGCTTATAAAGTTGGAAAAAATGCTTAGTTTTTTATTTTTATTTTATCTTTCTTCACAGCGTTGGTGTTTGGTTTTGAAATAAGTATTAGTATTTTTGTGGTTCTGTTTTGAGCAAAGTCTAAATGCGACCAGAATAAAGCTATAATATATAATATAAAGTTTCTAAAGTATATGTTTTTAATCTTTCATTTAAAAGTTATAAAGAAACATCGAAATTCTCTACAGTAAAAAAATCAGTTAAGTCGGAATAAATTGTTCAATCATTCTTTTTCGCGGCGGTCATTGCAGGGACATGCTAGTTTAAATAAGAAACAAAAAGTTTTATTATCAAAATTATATTTCACCTGACGGTTTTCCTTTCTATTAGGAACGAGTACGTCTTGTCTTTGAAACTTTATCCTTACTGATCCTGTTCCTTCAGAAAAACGTCCTCGAATTTCGTAAATTAATTTCGCTGTTCATTGTCTTGTACCAAAAGGAAGGGTGCTTTAAATATTGACACGGTCTTTATTAAAATATAGATGATTAATTGAAGTTTGAAACTCAAAGCAAAACTTTGACATAGCCTAAAAAGAACGGGCAGTTTCATTTTTATTCGATGAAATGGTTGTTTAAAAAAAAAACACTTTCTCTTTACACAGATGTGCATTGTTATTTCATTTTAAGGGACCTTCTTTCACTTGATAAATTCGGAACCCATATAAGAAGTCTTTGGTGTCCGTCTGTCGACACATTCAAAAAAAATACTTCGCTAACGTAATATTACTACTACGGGACTACAGTCAAAGTGATGACAAAATATAAATGTTTATGTTAAAAGAAGAAAAGAAATCCATACACAAACAGGGTGGCTCCCTTTATTACCCGTTGCCATCTTTGACCGAAGCCTTGACTCTCTGAAAAAACTTTAAATAAATATCATAAACGTGTAATTTTTTTAAAGATGGATTTTCTAGATAAAAATATTAATAAAAAGTTAAGGATCAGACCCTACAAAAGGGGAAAACGAATAAAGTAAACATTCAAAATAGGGTAAAGCAAATGAAAAATGCTAACAAGATTTTAATGTTCCAAGAATGTGGCATACAATTTTGAGCGCTTTAACAAATCATTTGAAACTTTATAGGCCTTCTGGTTGATTTATTTTTGCTGTGTGTCTATGAAGCTTCGATGTCGTGAAAGCAAATAAAAATAAAAAGCGTCCAAGAAGTTTAATTAAAGTGAATAGAAAACGAGATTCTAAACTGGGCCTTTAAATAAATTGTTTTGCTAATTTCTTGTACAACTTGTATTTTTACTTTTAATTAGCAATTAAGTATATTTTCATTTGCAACATTTTATTTCCGCACCTTGAAAAAATTCGTCATGTTTTACAAAAAAAAAATGGCATTCTCCATTAATGTGTTTATAATTAATATCAATAACTAGAACAGTAGAATTTTGAAAAACACAGCTGGTACTCGTTTGAATTGGTAGGAAATACTTTATTATACCGACTGCTTTCAGTGACAATAAATCGCTAGGCTTTTGTTGTTTTGCCCTAATCAAACAAGCACTTGGCAGGATTATTACATAACTTATGAACAATAGCAATGCAATCGCAATCCGTACTATATGGCATGGTAAGAGGACACACGGCAAATTATAATATTTGGAGTAATATTTTCTCGAAATAATGTATTTTAACACTTGTTTATTTCACGAGTATTTTTTTACCAGTTATTCATTGTTTGATCAGTTTGTTTGCGACGTTTCCAACTGAATTCTTATGCGATGGGCGCGCGTAGGACCCATTGAGTGCAAGGTGATCATTGAAATATATTGTATGAAAACCAGAGAAAGATGAAAAAATATCTAATTTTAGAAAAAAAATAACGCTACCTATATTTATGTAGCTGACTTATATTGATAATAATGAGGCAAAAAACACAGTTATATTTATTTAAACTTTATTAGTTTTATTACACAACAATTTGTAAAATTGGTGGTGACGCCAAAAAAGGCTCTACAAATGACTCCACAATTTGGGACTCTACTCTATAGTCCAAATAATTGTTAGCGATGCCGTGCTATCAAATTAGTGTTTGCTTCTTTGCAAAATATTGTGATTAAATCAACACCGATTAATAATTGCATTGCGACTGTGATATTAATAATATGTGATCGCCCTACAGGTCACAAAGACTATTGTACAGTACAGTATTATGATACACCTGAATTAATTTTCATTGCGAAAATTTCATTTTATTTCATTTTGGCTTTGTCTGAAAATTGCATCAGAAACAATAAGCTTGTGGTAGCTGATACTGTTCGTAATAACGTTTTCAAGTTTCAACCACACCAGTTAGGCTTTTGTACCAAAGGGGGCTGCGAAGCTGCTGTTCACGCGCTTCGTACTCTTCTTTTACAAAATCAGACGGAGGTGTTGCTTAAATCAGACGTTAAAAATGCTTTTAATTCGGTTCATAGGGACTTCTTATTGCATGAAGTGAAAATCAATTCTCCAGAAATATTTAACTTTGTTAATCAGTGTTATTATAATCCATCTAAATTGCTTTACAAAAGTCATGAAATTGTATCTGCAGTAGGCTGTCAACAAGGAGACCCTCTCGGGCCTGCCATTTTTAGCTTATGCATCAACCCATTTATTCAAAATTTATTTTCAAAATTTAATGTTTGGTATTTGGACGACGGGACTTTAGGAGGTGACGCCGATACCGTTTTTCTAGACCTAACAAGAATTGTTCAAAAATTTGACTCTGTAGGCCTTTCTTTAAATTTTGATAAGTGTGAAATTTTCATTTCAGATCTTCCATCTCCCTCAAGGAAATCTGAAATAATTTCTAAATTTAATACACTGGCTCCTGGCATAAAGATTTTAACGGACTCAACCCTCAACCTCCTAGGCTCTCCTATTTTTGAAAATTCTATCCCTTCTCATTTTCAAAATTTAATTACCAAATTTAATGAATGTTCAGACCGTCTTTTGGAAATCAACGCACATTCGGCTATCTTCATTCTTAAATCGTGCCTTTTAGTCCCTAAATTTAATTATTTTATTCGATGCTGTCCGATTTGGAAATTCAAAAATTTAACGAACAGTATTGACAGTTTGATTAAAATACAACTTGAAAAAATTCTGAACATTCGTCTTTCGGAACGTTCTTGGGTCCAGGCTTCCCTTCCCATCCGTTTTGGTGGGATTGGAGCTCGAAAAATTTCTAGTGTTTGTTTACCAGCTTTTCTTTCATCATCCTACAGCACGTCCGCTCTCGTTGGCAGTATCCTGCGGCCTTCCACCGCATACATCGAAGTGGCGTGCTTAGATGAAGCTAAAAATGCATGGCAAATGGCGTTCCCAGATAAATTCCCATTAGATTTCAAAAGTCAACGAAGCTGGGATCAAATTTCTTGTGAGTCCCTTTTAAATAATTTAATTGAGAGTGCAACCGACAACGGGGACCTCGCCAGGCTCAAGGCTGTCTCTGCAAAAGAGGCTGGGTACTGGTTACATGCATACCCATCGTCGAACGTAGGTACCCTCCTTGATGCAGAGACCCTCCGCGTGGCGATTGGTCTTCGTGTTGGTGCTGAGATTTGTCTACCACACCGATGTCCTTGTGGTGCTGAAGTCAGCTAGTTGGGACACCACGGACTTTCATGTGCTAAGAGCGCAGGCCGATTTTCCCGCCATGCCAGCATCAACGACATCATTCGTCGTTCTCTTGCCTCTATCAACGTGCCAGCCATTCTGGAACCGAACGGTATAGCTCGTGATGACGGCAAGAGGCCGGATGGCATGTCACTTGTACCTTGGCGGATGGGTCGGGCTCTAGTGTGGGATGCTACCTGTGTTGACACATTAGCAGTCTCCCATCTACCAAATACAAGCCGTGGCGCTGGTTTGGCTGCGTCAAGCGCAGAAAATAATAAAACAAAAAAATATAGCCTGATCGACTCCCGGTATCATTTTGTACCGTTCGGAGTCGAGACATTAGGTTCATGGGGTCCCAACGCTATCTCTTTGCACAGGCAAATTGCTAAGAGGCTAGCTGACGTCAGTGGTGACCCAAGAGCCGGCAGCTACCTCGCACAGCGAATTAGTATTGCCATTCAGCGAGGTAATGCTGCCAGCATTTTGGGCACCTTACCACATGGACCATTTTTATAATTTTATTTTATTTTCCCTTTTTTATACTTTTTTTTTATTATATAGTTTATAGTCCTTAAGTTGTATATATTATTTCATAGATGTATATTTTAGTTTAAATTTTATTCTATTAATTGTTTTTTTATCACATGTGAACAGAATAATAAATAAAGTGAAAGACATATTGGTTTCAATTTTAATTCGAACTGAAAAATTAGTTTTCGTAACAGATGTTTTGAGTTATTTGATTCGAGATAAAAGTTTGTGTAAAAGACCAACATCGTTCATATTTAATTGATGAGTATAATGACATTTTTATGGTCAAAATGTCGTAAGTGACAAACGCTAATCACCAAGTATTTCACTCCTATCCCGTCATCAATTCTATAGCTTTTTATACTCCATTTTCAGCATGACACCGATCATTTTAATTTCGGCAATGGGTCGAGCCGTTAGTTTGGCCGTTTGTCGCCGTCACCGAACGGCTGCGCTCATGTCACAGATTGATAACCACACTAATCTGCCGTACTTTCTATAGTAGCTGCCAAAAATTGGCGCATAAACTCTATGCTATTGCGTGAATTTGAAAGGGCTCATGAGGTCTTTTTAGATTGCGCAAAAAATATTGTCAAGTACTGTTAGCACGGCATGAAAGATGAAGATGCTTGACCGTACATGCATGCCTTGCTAACACTCGTGAGATAAAAAATATCGGTCACGATGCATATGTTGGCCCTAGTTTATCTTATTCAAACGATATCAAAATTTTCAACATTGTGCAATAAATATAGCCAAAATTATAGACAACGTATTAAGTAGTAAAGCCTCATTGCACATATTAACTTTTTTGGGCTTCCAGATATTTACATCTGTCTGAGATGATAATACACGAGACATTTGCGTATTAAAACTATTGCAAGTGCTAAGAAAGCATCTAGAGCTGAGCTGTAGGCTAAAATAGCGAGATCACAGATGGCGGATAGTAAATAAGCAGTCCCCGACCAAATAGCGGCAGGATTACCAGAATGTAGAGAGACTGGCTTCTCTATTAAAAGCCACAATAGTCGATCCTGTGACGTGGCGAGTAAACGCTGAAATTAAATAAACTTTCCCCTGGTGTTGTGTAGCAGCAACATCAGTTCTGGTAGTAGGCTAAAAGTTTTGCATATCAGGAAAGGTTTTTGAACGGGCAATATGAGGCAAGAAACCCCCGGTTCTTAAGCTGCGGTTGGAAGGCAAGAGGGAACCCTACACTAACTTCCCTAATTTGGAGTTTTCATAAAAAAACAGTTAGTAGATAACTTAAGCAACTAAAATAAACATTGAAAACAATGTTTTAAAACAACACTTACCTGAAATACCTTTAAACTTCAGTGAAAATTACTCGCCCGTAATTAACAATTTCGCAAATTCAACAGTTTAAAAATAAGTGGACTGTTCAAGCGCTGTCTTAAAAAATTAACTGAAAAACTAAAACCTTCCGAGCTTATTACAGCAGTCATCCGTTATAAAATTAAGTTGCATTACGTTCGCTTCGTACAGCTTTGTACAAAATTGAAATAAACCGTAAATAAAACAACGCTTTTGTAAGGCTTTTTGAATAAACCGGTCGTGGACTAAGAGGTGCCTTTATTCAAAGAACTAACACTTTGTATATTTTTTTGCAAACAAATGTTTATTACTACAATTTTTTGAATTTTCGTAAGTCGCTTTTGCCTAATACCTTTGACCCCTTATACACTGCTACTTTGAGCATCGATACTAACGCGCAATTTGAAAACGCGCGACAGAATTGCGACTCAAGCAATAAACAGATTTAATTTGGAATCTGTTTAATCTTGTCATAGCTTTTCCATACAGGACATTGCAAATACTAAGTAAGGAGATTAGTTCTAACTTTTAACCGTAGCTGTCACTGTGCCCAGTTAAATCGCGATTGGTACTGGTTTATTCACTCTTACTAATAGGGAACTGTCTTTCATTTTCGAAGTCATCCTAGTTATTTTGGGACACTGTACAGCATCGATGCAGTGGTGCGTTAGTATCGATGCAGAAGCGAGCCAATATACAGTAAGTTATAGACATAAATAATATATAATACGTACCCATTAACCTTCATAAACTTTTTGTAAGTTCAAAGTCAAATTAACTATTCCATCAACCCCTAACAACTACCTCTATCCAACAATTACCCTTAAATAGAAACAATACAGAACTTGGAGCTAATTATACTAGTACTATTGTTCTGTGTGTCACGGTATCCGGAATAATCCGGATGTTCCATACAGCCAGCTGACAACAAAGTTTAGACAACACGTTTGATCCCTTTAGGGTTCGGTTTTAGGGGTTAATATTTCCGATAACTCGAATGCAGATGGATAGATAGAGGTAAACTTTGGGAATAATCAAGCAAAATAGGTGCCAGTATTTGACCTTGTTTGATATTTGGACATTGTAAATTTAGTTCGGAGCTCAAAAACTTTTTTGGATCTTATAGTGTTTTGTCACTATTCCCACTTAATTTAATATTTGTAAAAAGCAACTGTTTCAGATAAGGAATCAAACCCTGTGTCTTAACGCTATCCGGGCGCATGCCTAACCACTTGACCATCGACACATTGGCAAGCCTGTTGAATATTGCGAGTGCTTTCTTCAACGCGAAGGCTGCGTCACCTTAGCAATGTTGCGAGATTGCTCTCTCAACATCAGAAGGAAATATTTGGTATAGGCGTGCATACCGATTAAATAAGTCAGGGTTCGATTCCTCGACTGACATAGTTGCTTTTCAAAGTGCAATTTATAATCAGGGAGCACGGCGGTGCCCCCGCCAAGTTCAGCGATAAACTTATATTATGATTACAAAAACACAAAAATGACCTAGACCGTGGCAATCATTGTCATCGGATCGCAGAACCCCAATTAAAACTTAACGGCCCGAAAATGCTCAGTGAATAAATTTGAATGGAGCCTCGACAAAGACTTAGGGATAAATTAAAAACGCCAATGAAGTAAATTGCAACGTCAATCAGCTAGTAGCAACGTCACTGGCTATAATCAATCTCCATGAGCTCAAGAACAGAGAATGTATAAGAGACCGACTCCAAATTGAATATGACATGGTTATACACTTCGTAAAGTTTCTGACGCGACATTGAAATTAATAGACTGTCGAAATGTGGAAAATATCGGAGAAAAATAAGCTTTGATACTTAATATTAGATTTAGTTCAGACGTGCGTGACGGTTAGAGTTAAAGTCTGTTTTTATTTGCTTGGCGAATATTGTTTACAATCTTTACATAACGTTAAAAATAAAGTCAGTAAATATTTATTGGCTATTCGATTTAAAAATATCTCAGAGTTTAACGATAAATTCCTATGAAGGATGTTAGTTTTATGTTTACTTCAATTTAAAATTAATGATATAAAAAAATACAAAAAGAAAGTAAAAATCGTTAACAGTATTCACCAAGCAATGATAAAAGCACTGTAGCTTTTTGCTTGTAGCTCTGTTTTCAGTTTTTCAGTATAGACGTTTTATTTTTTTTACAACATGTTCCATTAGTGAACAGTCATAAGAAGCCCACATACTTGATCAAATGGACCTGAGTTACCAGTAACAGATATAATTTTATTTGATAAAATTTATATCATACTTCAAGAATTTATAAAATAAGCCAAAACTTGTAACACAAATGTATCGATACCGGTCCCTGCGCCTAGCAGTCTTTAAGAAAAATAAATTGCTTCCGCCGTCGCACGGTTACGGAGATAAAGTTACAATATGAGTGTAGCTTAGGACGTGAACTGCGTGTCACGTTAGTCTATAAACACGTACATTAATAATACGACATTACCAGTCCGAAATAAAGGAAAACGTGCCCTATTTACGTAAAGGTATTTGTCAAAGTCATCGGCTTTGAGTACTGTTTCTTTGAGTAAGTCTATTGAGGTATTTGAATAATGCTCAACTCGTATGAGCAATAATTTGTACAGGAAATTGTACGGAACCAATAATATATTTAACTTCTCTGAAACGTAATTACGACAGGAATAGCCTCGTTATTTTCGAATTTAGTAATAATTTATGATAGGTACGTAACCCGTTAAAATACAGAAAATTCATCTTTTATTATTAGGAGTCGTATATTGAGATAATTTATTCATTGTGTAGAGCGAAATAATACTTTAAGAGTCCAAAACAAGGAATAAATCTTACGTTTTCAATGTACAATTTAGTAATACAAAACAAAAGGCATATTTTGGTACTGATCTTAATAATGACGAAATAATAAACATACCTAACTTAAAGTTTACCATAATAATCTTTATGTTGAAGATTCATATGCGTTTGTTTTCTCTAAGTACCTATTTGACATCAAAATTATTTCCAAGCTATATTCCTTTGCCTTCCACTTTTCCAATAAAGGAACGTAGATAACACCGTTTCCAAAATTCAATTAACTCGGGAAATGGAATTGGAAAAAGTGAAACATCCAAGAATAGCCGTAAGTCCGACGTAAACATGTTTACTTCTAGACTTTTGTTGGAACCTTTTTTTCTTTGCGAACACTTATTGTAACATGGAAAGTTCTGGAGCAATTTTGCTGTACAAATAACAGAGAACGAACTGAATGGCGGAGTTTCGGACGTTCCGCCCCAGAAGAAATGGTGCAACATATTTTTAAGACATGAAACTTTTTATGCGGGCGCTCTGTTACAGTGCTGTGTAGTTTTTCAATTTACGCAACCACAACCTTGTTCTGAGGGCTTATTGCGATCCAACTTAATCCATTTAATTCCGAGGCAGTTCAATTCACACTCAGTGTAAACGAATATTAACAATATAATAATACTACAATGACATGAATATTAATATTTATATTGTTATGTTAAAGTAATATTATCAATATAATGCGATATTGCAATAAGGATTGCTAATTTGACAGTAAATCAGAGCGTTTTAGCTGTCAAAACTGCATCGCAAATTCGCAATACGCACCCTGGTCCTAGTTACTTTCAACCCAGAATAAATAAGTTACTTTAATATTTGATACAACCTTTTGTACGGCTGTTATTTTAGTTTCACTTCCCAATTTTGTCAATCCGTAGGATACCACATTATTAATTAACCCATATATGCCCAGAACTTTTTTTTTCTCCAATTTCTTTCTTTTTTGGATATGTGGGTACTTGAAGGGTCCTTTTGAGAACTGCAAGTGTAAATTTGAGGTGACACTGCAGAAAGGGTGTTTTTTTTAATGGGTCGATAACGACCCCTTGGGAAGAAGTGTATATAATTGCAATTTAGGTTTTTAGGTTTAGACGAACGCTAAAACCGAATGATATGATAGATTTGTTCGATAATGTGAACTCCAACGATGAGATACTCGTTGCTTTTATCTTTTTTGACCTTCCTGGCGATAGCACTGACGGTGATTTCAGAGATGAATAGGATATAAACACATTCATAATTCATCCCATCGACAGTTACTCGCACCTCGCAAGTATATCTTTGAGGCGTTCGTTTGCCGAGGAAACCGCGTCCAGCGAGGATGAGGAACCCAATGATGCACCATCCTTGCCACTAGAACAAATAAGTCGCGAAAAAGCACCTGGAAGATCACGCGGAGGAACACATGGAAGAGGGAGAAATACAGTTACTCAACTCCTAGGGGCTGGAAATCGGATTTGGGTGAAGTGTAAAAATTGTGAACCCTTTGCATTTTTTGAGCTCTTTTTTTATCTTGAAGTAATCGTTATCTTCGTATTTTCAGACAACATTCTCCACCCGCTTGGCGTTGAGTAACTGTATTCCTCTTCCGGGTGCTCCTCCGCGTGCACCTACGCGTGCTCTTCCACTTGCTCTTCCGAGACTAATATGTTCTAGTGGCACGGGTGGTTTATTAGTGGGTTCCTCATCCTCGGTTGGCACGATTTCCATGGAAAACGAACGCCTCAAAGCTAGACTTGCTGGTGCGAATAACTGTCGACGAGATATATGATGAAAAACTATATTCTTTTCTTCTCCGAAATCACCGTCAGATACCCTGCCATCACCAGGAGGGTCAATTAATATTATTAGCAACGTGTATCTCAGCGTCGTAGTTAAAATTTTCTGACTCCTCTATGATATAATTCGTCAAGACTAAAAATTACAATTCAATACTCTTCTTCCCAAGGGGTCGTTATCGACCCATCAATGTTTGTCCAACTATATCTGTGTAATAAAAAAATATTTTATAATAGTTTTACTGTTATAAGATAGATAATTTATCTTATTTTATAATGGAAACTACAAAAAAGGTTTTCAACATAGGAAAAAAATATAATTTACATTATTGTCAGCAGAGCCGTACTTTTTTGCAACCAAAAATCAAGTCATGACTAAGAACTATCACTAAAGTACCAAAATTACCCGGCACTCAAACTTTTTTATTTGTTTATGTAGACTGTACTTTGATAGATCAATAGACAGCTCTAGGCGTAGCAAATAAGTGTTCTGATTCACAATATCGCTCATTTTCCGAAAGCTGTTTAAGAGGACAAAAACGACCCACTGGGCATATATGGGTTAAATTTAATATTATATTATTTGATGTCAACAAAGGAATCATGTTTAGAATACCCTTGATACAAAATTGAAAAATCCTACTAATATAATCAACGCAAAAGTTTGTGAGAATGTATGTATAATGTAATGTTTGTGACTCCTGGATGGATTTTGATGAAACTGTACAATAATATAGCGTATACATCAGAATAATACATAGGTTGTAATTAAAAATAGTGATATTTTTTGAGATCCGACATTTGCGCAAGGGAAGACGCAGGTTTCGTCTAGTAGGCCATAATACACAACTAAATGGATCCTTTTAATTAGTTTATAGCTGCCTTTAAATGCTGCACAATGTAAGGCGTGTAAGTAACGAGGTGTTATTACCCTAATCAATGGGTAAACATCCAAGAAATGTATTATCATTAATCACATTGGCAGGTGCTGTGTTTACATATGTTACGGGCAAAATCGATAGCCATTAGTCGAACATTTTACGTGACGTTTGAACCATCCTTGGAAAAACCTTTGCATCGACTAAAACTTGCACAAAAACAACCCTATGTACGTAGATATAAGGAAACTATTAAACTTTTAGTAGTCCACCTTTTATGGACAAATGTCACGCGCCGTTCGTTGTGCAGTTTTGAAAATAAATTATATTGTTTAGTTGTTTTGTTTAAAGGAAAAACGATGTTACCGAAATTCGCTTGGTCACGTTTCTATAGTTATTACAGGTATGAGTATACTTATGTTATAACAAAATGCAAAATCTAATGGCAAGTTTTAATTTTATGGGCAAAATCACTAATGGCCGATACCAATAGTATTTTTCAAACAAATGATTTTGCTTCAACAAACACATAGGTGGTTCAACGAACTTGTGTTTTGATTGGATAATATCTATTGAGAGATTGGATATATCTTAGACTTTTATAAATAGCATTTCACGTTTTGATAATGTTTGAGAAAGTGACTTGGTATTAAACGTATTAAAATCTCACAGAAAATCAAATCGTGCGGTCTAATTGAAGAGTGTAGTTTAAATAAATTATGTTACGATAAACAGTTCCAAAAATAAAGCTGTTTTTTAAAACACCAATGTTTAAAAACCCTAATCTTCACTTTTCTTCCTACAAATTAGCCGGGTTGTCCCGGGCTTTGGCAAAGTTTTTAATAAAAAGGTTTATAGCTGCACCTAACACTTAATTACGTAGCAGCCAGCTTGTAGTTTATTTTTATCATCTTCGCCTAGCTCCTTTCTTAAAAATCGGGCCAGTGGGATTGGACCCGTATGTAAAGGACTTAATTAAACGTGCACTTGGAAAAGTATAAGGGGAAATAGTAAATAATAATAAAACATAAATATGCGCGAGACAACACCCCAATTTTCTTGTTTTCGAACTATGGAAGTCTTCCTTGTGCTACGAATACCCGGGAAAGATAATGGCGGGGGCGTCTTACTTAAATACATATCACAACTTAGACGCTTTACACACTGCGACATTTGTAGCGATGCAAACGCGATGCAGTTGCGATGCTGCATCGATGCAGTCGCAAAATATCAACGTGGGTCTTAGGTATAAATTTTCAAGCTCAACGCATAAATATTTGCCCCTTGCGGGATTCAACCTGCGACTGCCGGAGTAGAAGTCAGGAGCTCTAACCACTACACCAAACGTGTCGTCGTAACCAAAGTCGCGGGGAGTTATCGACACCCACTCTGTACTAAAACTTAACAAATCGTAACACCATCTCTTTTTGGCTCTACGGTGATAGTATTTACTATTACTATATAGTAACCTTTAATGCTATCCATCGCAGGACCACTTCAGTGCATCCTGCATACATGACTCGCCCCACCCACTTCCATTTCAAGTTTGCTGCTTTTAAATCTACACCTATTACTAGTTAGCAATAAAAACGCGGCATTGTGAGCAATCTCACTGGGATCACGGTTTTTCTTTCGAAACACGGAACCTTACAAAAAGCGTAATTATTCAGAGTGGGGGAACATTAATTCAGCGACCTCAACGGACGGTCACTAAGCGTCCCATAAATAAAAAGACTGGATTGGCAAACGAAAGTGCATAGAAGCTTAAAGTCCGTTTTTCTTTGTTAGTCGAATAATGTAAACAATCTTTATATAACTTTTAAAATGACATCAGTGAATAAAATTAATAAACTATTTCATTTATAAAGATAATATCAGTGTTGAAAATTAATTAACTATGCAGATTTTGAGTTACGTGTTTATTTTATTTTAAAATAATTATTTGGTCTAATAGGAACGTCAAACATTGTTAACAATATTCGACAAGCAAAAAACAGACTTTAATCACCGTAATTAAAATACATAATAATTACAGGTAACTTGCAAGCACACGTGTTGGAATTCCCGTTGGTGCAAATACTGGTTTGGCATGCCTGGAGTAAATTCTTGCAGAACGTGAAACAAAATAGCACATATACCTTCAAACTGATACGTCAAATAATAAAACATGATAAGCCAATAAAAAAATACAATTTATAATAATTACAATATATAATAAATTTGTGCAATAAAGTTTTTAAATAAATAAAAAATACTTGTATTTTACTTTTTTTGCAAGTTATAAAACACTCTGTGTAATCTGGAGCCAAACCAGTCGTATTGATTTACTTAATCGGTACAAGTTTTTAACTGCCATCCATTTTAGATGTTTTATATTTGCTTTAAAAGTTCACATTTAAGGACATGCATTGGTAACTGCTTTTATGCTTTTGCCGTCTGGATATCTGTGGATAAACTAAGGAAATATGTACTTCTCGGCGGACCCTATAAGATGTTCTATCTTCAAGTCGAGCCTTGCAGAAAATATGTATTCGGTTTTTAGTTTCTTGCAAGTCGTCTTTCTTAGAAAAATTTAAGAAGATAAGATTATCGCTACAATCAGTGAATAGTGATAGAAACAAGAAAGTTAATAGACACACATCCGAGATGTACTTAGTACATCTCGGAACATTAAGTCTTAGACACTAAATGCACAAAATCAAAACGTGCCATTTAGCATCTTTGTATACCATGTTTAATTCAAATAAATATTTCTTTCTTTCTTTAGGAAATACAGTATCAGCACAAGGAACGTACACTGACGATAATCGTAAAGGAAACAGTACCTACGTCCGTATTAACTCAAGGCGTTTAGTATTATTTGTATGAAACTCTATGCTGCAGTGCATACCTATAAAATTAGTAGCTTAACCACCTCGGATCGAGATCAACTCGGGACCCACTCCCGACCAGTGGCAAATGCGTTGTCACGCTCTTACGGCTAGTAGTTCGATGTACGAGTACGTCGACAATTCGTCCACCCTGTAAAACGTGCTATCATTCACGCGAAGATCTGTCATAGGTTGTGGCAAACGATTCATCGAGGCGTCTGCTATTCGTAGCCGATCCAATGCCGCAGCGTTGCTGATCCCTTTACGTAACGTGTTTCCGCATGGTTGATGCCTGTTTGGATGTTAAGACGGTGCTGTTTCCTTTACGAGTGGATAGACATGCTTAAACCTTAAATAAATAAGTGTGGAACAAACCGTTTTTGTTTGTATGTATAATCTACGGCTTAAGACCAAAATAACATAATTCAAACATGTTTGCAACAGTTTCGCTTTTGATTTATCTCTTGACACTCTGTATACTAATGCTTTGAATGGCATAGTTACGTCTTGACAGATCTGAAAGGCCTTTCCGACTGTCAAGACGTAACCGACGCATTCAACAATAGACCTTACACATTCAGCACATAGTTTCATCTGGTCAATTCAGATCGTCGTGGTCACCAGTGTCCGAATCTGAAATGCGGTGCTATACAAAGACTAAGGGCCGTCATTTGAAGCATTGTTTAGTTTCGATTCAACAAAGTTATTACCTATCCTAATCAGAAACTCTTGTTGCCAAAGGTATGGTGCGCTAACTTTGAGTGAGCAATATGATGGGGGTTCAGTTTAGATAGAATACTACTCTTTATAAAATGCTATTGGTAGGTGTACAGAGAAAAACGATGTAAATAATACTCATATTTGCAACTAATATCCTCATCTTTTTTATGACAGAAATGCTGTGGAGTAGTTAAGTGATATTAATTTGAAACTATTACAGAGATTTCAAAATGAAAGAGGTTCTTTGTTCGACTATATGTGTGTTTTTGTTTACTTTTTAGATATTTATATAAAAAAAACAAAAGAATTTGTTTTACCTAAAAATATATTTTCTTTTCTTATATTGTAATTATTTTTAATTGCTCATTTTAGTGCGCCAAATCGCCCTGTATAATAGTAATAGTAACAGCTCACAGCTAATTTGAATCAGCCAGATGAAACGAGCACGTATTTCAGCTCTCTCTTTTTAACTCGGCTCGAAACAACGAAATTATTTTGCGGAAACTTTTAAACTATAAGTTCTGTGCGCTTGTAGCTCAGATTATAAAAAGCAGCACAAGAATAAAAAGTTAGTAGTACTTAATCTCCTCGAAAGGTCTTTATTATTATTTTTGTACTCTATTTATATTTTTGAATATATCTTTTGGGGCGCCTCGTGTAATTGTTAAATTTTTGAATACATCATGTGGCCCGTAATAGGAGATTTTTTAATTGGAAATTCTACAGAGTATACAACACTAAGTTACTTACCTTACTCTAACGCTCTAAAACGATTTAACTCAAAGATATAGTAATCCAAAGTTATGATCTATAATCAATTATATCAAAATCGCTAACTCGTTGTTGTAAATGACAATGTCAAGCTCTTTGACTGGACACAATCGTTTGTGATACATTGCTGGTTCTATTGCTTTTGTTTGAAAATAACGATTATCATTTATTTATTGTTATAGGGAAGTACCTCTTAGTTGAGGTCGGGCCTTTGGCCAGTAGTGGGACGTAAGAGGCTAACTTTACTTTACTTTTTTACTATTATTAAAAATTAAAAACATTTAGAATCGATTACTGGTTACTTAAAGGGCCTATATTTTAATTGCTTGCTCCTTTTACAGGCTTGTTAATATTTTAAAACCAAAATTGGCATCATCAAGTGTTGTAATGTATACCACCTTACTAACATAGCTTTTATGTATTTTTTGTTACTAACCCGAATGGACACTATTGGTCTGAAATAAAAGTTTTTTTTATATCAAATTACTGACTTAGTTTAGCTACAAAACTGTTTTCTTCAGAGCATCTGGTGGGCTGTCCGGTGCAATTATAGCGTTACGCCGCTCTTTTGTAGCTAACGAAGTGAATTTTGATACTGATTGCGGGCAGCGTCTGTAGTCTTGTGTTAATGGATTGTTTTGTAGTTTAACGGCGTTCATGTCTGATTTGAGATATTACAGCAATTAGGAGTTCTGTAAAGAACTAGGATGTCTATTTTCGAATCATTCGCTTCAAGATGGCGAGTGATTTTCGTTCGAAGGTGAAATAAAAGTCAAAGAAAATAACTCGTTTTCGAACGAAAATCACTCTTAATATTGACGCGAGTGATTCTAATACGGCCCCAGGACCTCTATTTTCGAATCACTCGTTTTAAGATGGCGAGTGATATTTGTTCAAAGATGAATTAAAAGTCAACGAAAGTAACTCGTTTTTGAACGAAAACCACTCGCCATCTTGAAGCGAGAGATTTAAAAAATAGAGCTCCAGTATGTTCTCGTTTTCTATTGAACGGTAAAAATAATATTCTAGTTCATACAAGTCAGTACAGTTAAGTGCAGTTTATTTAAGAAAATTTCGAATATAATAAAAGGACTAAAACTCATGATAACCCATAAAAATTGAATACCTAAACATATTATAGCAAGTAACGCGTAGTCGATAGATTAACTTATCTATATGCAAACTATAGTCAAAGGTAGATAGATATCCTCGACTGGAGATAGCATTTCCTCGATCGAAGATAGGATTTCCTACTGCCAGAAGTTTTATAAGGACAAAAAATCTAAAGATAGATAACTATTGCTATCTCTAGTAGGGCAAAACCATAGATAGAATGGATATATAGGGAACGGCCGTTAGAGGATAAATGAAATTACTGACCATCCTTCTGGCGCCATCGTAGCCGGGTAAAAAATAATATAATTCATACCAATACCCTAATAAATTCAATATTTTTTTGCCGTGTTGTTTACTTAATGCATTTGGTTGGTAGCGCTAATAACCATTACGAACCAATCACAGAAGTTTATTCATTTTTCGATTGGTATCAACTTTCATGGAACTGCTTGAAGGTTTCTTTTAAAATAGTAGTAGGTACTCTGTAACTGCTATTTTTTTATTTTATTTATCGGTCCACTGCTCTATAATTAACCGAAATATGAATCAAAATAGCAAAGTCTTTGTTTCTGTTTGTCACAAAGCAAACATGGATTAAACAGCACCAGCAAACTTACACGGCAATTATTAATCGTGTTCGTTTTAAAGGCAACTTTTAAGCGGAATAACCGACGTAGCTAATAACAGTATTTTTTACTGTTTCATATCACGCGATGTGATAAAACCTTAGGCCGATTACGTATCATGATTTTTGTTTCAGTGCAATTGTTGGTGATGTCAAGACAGTATTTTGAAAGCTCCGAAGTAAGCTTTTTACAGCGCTAGCAAATAATGTTTGTACCCTCCTGGGTTTGCTATTATTAAGTAGTTGAGAGAGCAATTTAGCTAGCTCACTTTTTATTAAATGACAAAACGTTACGCAATAGGCTTTTTGAAATAAAAGGTTGAAGCAGATCTAACCACCCGTAAAGGGAAAAACGTATTGACATAATAAAAGTAAATACCTAATGAGAATAAGTTTACTAACGAAAGAATTCAGTAACACAACAATTTTGACAAGTTTGAGATTAAAATAACTTATCTATAGGAATTGCTGGTAGTCCCCAAACTATGACTACATCAAACATGCATCAATCATACGGAAGCACGTAAAGGGATCAACAACGACGCGGCATCAGATCGGCCACGGATAGCTGACGCATTTTCATAGATCGTGTTTGCTACATCTTCTGCCAGTTCTTCTTGTGAATGACAGCACGTTTACGGCTATTCGACGAAAATCGGACTACTAGCCGTAAGCGCGTGGCAACCCATGCGCTGCTGTTCGAGAGTGGGTACTGTTATTTTTTTTTCTCTCTCTTTATTAAGGACAACAAACATTTACATTGTAGGATTAACCTTAAATATTCTAGTTTAAAAAATACTTATAATGTAACCAGCACCGTTGTTGTTGAGTTGATCAACGTTATTTGATTAAACAATATTGTCTCAACTATTGTAATTTTTTTGTACTATAATAATTACTATTCAGCCACTCGGTGGCGTCGCAATCGCTAACAAGATACGTAATCTTCCTGCCTACCTCTCTTAATTTCAGGTTAATGTGCTGGTTGACTTGAAAACTGTTTAAACACAGCCTACGGTGTTTCAGTTTCGAACTACGTTTGAAATAAATGAGCAGTGAGCATAGATATATTTGATGGCTTGATTTTGTTACTACGTTGTAGTGAAAGTATGCCATACCTAATACCTATCATACCTAATGCATAATGGCGAACCGTATTTCTTGAATAAATAGTTTAAGCTTAACATAAGTCATCATCATCATTATCAGCTATCGGGCATCCGCTGCAAAATAGGCTTCCTCCACGGCTTTCCAAAGCAATTGATCAGTCGCCATCAGAAGCGGTCTGCATCCGATTTGACCCTTCAATCTTTACAAGGTCATCTGTCCATCTTGTCGGTGGCCGTCCTGCGCTGCATCTTTGGTCCCTTGCGGGGTTCGAACCCGCAACGGCCGGCGTAATAGTCAGGAGCGCTAACCAATAATAGACCAAATGCGTCGTCAGTCAATACAACAATAAAATGGTCATGAAATGAATTACACATTTTTAATAAAATAGTCAACATTTCATAAAACGACCAATGCTCGGGCAGCATAATATAAACGAGATGCTATTTAACTCTCCCGCTATAAAATCGAGCGAATCCTAGTTCGCAATAATACTTGTGCCGCGACAAGGAGGACAGGGCAATTACGTAGCTTCTAAGCGATCGCAATGTGATTGCAATCTAGTGTGGCATGTCAGAGTAAAGCTCATTTGCACCATATTGTTTTAACCTAAAACATTAGTCTTTTGATGCATTTATTTCATTTAGGTAAAGTGTGGCAAAGATAGAGTCTACGAAGTAATCCAGCGAACTCACCCAGAATAAGCTGTTCACTTTACTATGAAGTGTTACATGTTTGTAAACATTTTTTTTATCAATCTCTCACTCTCACTGCTGGACAAACGTCACCCCACCCACCATCCTTTCATTGGTCCCTGTCAGCAACTCGTCGTCACGTCACGTCACACCACCTCTTTGTAGGTCTACCTTTTCGTCGTTAGCCGTCTGGTGGTATCCATCGCATGAAGATTTGGGCCCATTAACCTGGATGCATCTCGCCCACTCCCACTTCAGCTTTGCCGTCTTCTCGCCAACGTCTGCTTTGCCAGTTCTGGATAATATTGTAGTATTCCGGATCTAAACCATAAAGAAACTTAAAAATGGAAAAGCGTTCTGGTTACCTAATAGCCCTGCTCGTATATAACGACTGTTAACACGTTAAGTGCAAAACCACCATTTGGCTACGTAGACGACTTCGAGATTGCACACGGATTTCCTGGCCGTTAACGAGGTTAACCGAGAGAGGAACTATGTAAAGGTATCCTATTTTATATTCAAGTTCAAATAACTTGTTTCAAATACCCTTGATTAGGATAATTTTAATTGTACCTGTCTATTTTTAGGAGTTTCAGTTGAGTTTTGAGCTTTTCATATTTGACCTTTCAATGACTAACAAACTTAATTTACTGTGCACACAAACTAAATGTCTAATGAAAGCGAGTTTTAATTTTACCTAACCTGAATGTACTTTCACGTAACATAAGTGTCAATCATTAGCAGTACCACACTCCTCAAAATCTGATATTCATAAATCTCACACAACAAATGATATAAATACGAAACATTATATACGTTATTCAAAATGGACAAAGGGATAGTTTATCCCAACAAATATCACATAAAAGGGTAAAAAACGGAATGAAAAGTTCAAGAAATCCATTTTTTTTCGCGGATGAAATCACACGAAACCGCTAGTGAACCTTATAAAATATTCAATGAATAACTAAAACACTGATAAAAGGCATCCAACATTAAACGGACGTTTTCTGAAGCATAAAATTATCCCAAGAAGCCACGGTTTGAAAGTTAAACAGTTGGATTTTTCCGCACAAAAGTGCAGCGGAGCTAGATTCAAGGGACTTACAAATCTAAAAATAAAAGCTATTATCGTTGGAGCTGTTGTAGTAGTACAACTTTTCTTTTTAATTTCAACTTGTTTCGCTTTCATGACTGTGATGTATGAGAGATTATTTGAAAATTGAGTTGAAAGTACAGCACCAGCACATCGGGTTACCCATTTTTGTTGCAAACTAGCCCTTTAAACAACTGCATAAGATACCGCAGTGTTTACCTTGACGTGACGCCGGCAAAAATAGTGTCATGTATTTAGATATTTTTAATGTTGTTATTGTATGTATGTTAGCCTTTAAGGTGTTTATTGTATGAACCTTAGTTGCCTGAAACAAATTATTAAATTAAATTATTAGTTTTTGGTATTCGTTTGAAGGTTAAAACTTATGATGATTCAGATGGTTTAACAGAGCGTCAGTATAAAATGTATAACAGCCTAAGTGCGCGTCGGGGATGGTTGCCACATAAATCGCAAAAAATATTCCAAATATAAAACGTTATTTTGTATGATGTTTTGGACAGGTAAAGCTAACCAGAACTAACTAATTATAAAACATTGTGAAACAGGTCGTACTTGTAATATTTATAATTAATTATTGATTTATTTTTATTCATGTCTATGTGCCAGTTTTTAATCTGATTATTATGAATTTCAAGCTATTTTCATTTGAAAATTATTTTGTGCATCGTATTTTCGTGTAACGAACATGCTGTTAATTACACCCCGGCCAACTAATCCTATCACTTAGTTTAAACAAATTCTGTTTACTATAGCGCACTGATCCGATTTGTATTTTGTGAATTAAAGCAGCTTTCATTTGGAATAAAATTCCTTGTAATAGAATAGAATAGAATCATTTATTTCCGTCTAAATGGGGAACACATAGATTTACAATCAACTTCATGTTTGGCCCATTTAGCCATTAACAAATAGCATGCGCATATTTGTTTGATAATAAGCTAAAAAAAAACATTTTTCTTAAATATAATTTTAATTGATTTAATTATCCATGTCATTAATTACCTCTAAAAATCTCAAATACATACACAGATTGATCTGATTATAAAATTATTAAATAAAGTGTAATGCCGCAAACCCCTAAATTGTTTTATTCCATAATGA
Organism: Pyrausta aurata; assembly: GCA_963584085.1. Lineage (NCBI taxonomy): Eukaryota > Metazoa > Arthropoda > Insecta > Lepidoptera > Crambidae > Pyrausta > Pyrausta aurata. Next base: position 11,640,249 of record OY757259.1, on the reverse strand, counting down.
TTATTGAAATTATATCGCGAACACTACCTACTTCATGGACACGATATATGAAATTGCAAACTAAACGGCGCAAACACGATAATCTACAGTAACGAGTTTATTAATTACAATATTTAAGTTGCAAAACAAACCTTTGAAAACAAGTGGTCCGAAGCAACGAAACTAGTAGTGTAATGCTAGTGACAACTACGGCTGGACTAAGTTTTGACACACATGCATGAACTTAGTGAGTGAGGGAGTTTACACACGGATGGCTTAATGCCGACGTCTCATGCCGTTGACATGCAGTCGCATTCCTATATGAAGGAAGGTCCTCATTTGACGTGTCATCGATATGTAACTATAACCAGTATCGTGGTGTGTTTTTGTTGTTTCTTTGTGTTGTTTTTTTTCCCAAATTCTCTACTGTATAGTTGAATAAATTATTTTACCTACAGCTACCCACCACAACTTTAGTTACACCGTGAAAATGGCACTTGCAACAGTGCCGAAATATCGGGAACCAATCTCGTAGCAATCAACTCTAAAATGATTTATATTTCTTTAAATTATAGTGTTATATTTATTTTGTTATTTTTAATTTTGTTTTTGTATGTATGTTAGTCTTTAAGGTATCTATTGTATGGTCTGTGTTGCCTTAAATAAATTATAATTTTTTTGGATAGCCATCAATGTATCGTCTTTATGACACCGACACGACGTCAGTATGCTAATCTTGTCCAGCAGCGCTAATGTATGTCAGAGCCTTGGCTTGGGCTGGTTTCGGAACGTGCGCGCTTCGGCAGAGCGTTCACGGACCGCGCGTTTGAATTCAGTGACAAAAAAATGCGACTAGTTACTATCGTGGTCAATTGAAAGTACGTGCGTCTGGATGCGCTGACGATCAAACGCGTCGCACTAAAACCAGCAATAGGCACCTAAATTACCGCTTTCATTTCCGCTCTCGCTTCTCCTATGTCTGTGCACACGGCCATAAAAGTTTTAAGTTCATAATAACCCCAACTTGTCATGACACAAAGGTTGGTTGCAACTGACAGACTAATTTACTCATTCATATCGCATTAAACTCAACTAAAGGATCTGAGGCAATCACTGTCAACAATTGGGTAATTAGATTTTCTGGGATTTGACAAATTGTAATACTGTCTTATTTATTGTTAAACTATTCTGAACGAAACTATGATTTATTATCTAGGTTAGGCAGGTTTCATCAGTACCAAGTTATAGGTCTATCTCAATTAAAGAAAACGAATAAAAAAGTTACTACAATCATTGAAAAGTAGCAAATATAAGTGGCTACCTCTGACCATAAAGAATAAATGAATCAAGTAATTTTTTGCCACCTAAAATCTACACAAAACAAATGACAAGCGTGGTTAAATGAATAAAGAACGGTCGATAAAGTTAGTGCAATAGATGCTCAGCTATATGAAAACAAATATTTATCCAGAACGTGGTAAAAGGCCTGCTGGTTGCGTAATCGATAGTTAACGTAACCAGTGGTTGAATATTTACGAATGTGTGTGTTTTAAAGAAAATATACCTTAACCATATGCCAGAATCTCTATAGTATTAACCATAAGATATTTTTTCTTTAAAACACGCACAATTGGGAGATTTTCAACCACTGGTAACGATATTTAACCATTAGTTGAGTTAACTATCGATCACAAAATTGGCCCTAAGTAGTAATCACAGCGCTTCTAGAGTCACAATGTTAAGTCTATTTTCGATGACCTTTCCAATGAGAGTTATAATGGCACTTTTAATTTTTGTCATGTTCTGTTTACTAATTGCTTTATTGCCTTTGCCACCCAATTATCTTCACTTACATCAATCGCTAGCTCAATATCTACTCCTAATTTCGTCGAAGATTGTAAGGCAGATCGCGCCATACGTTACAGTAAGCCACCGGTTTCACTACGTGACGGTGCTTACGACTCCGCAAATACCTCGGATTTGCCATGTTTAACGGCTTACCTAAGTAATCAACCATTAGGTTAGGTGGAGTTACGATTCAAAATGGTTTGATTACTTTATAGAAATGAAACTTTTATAGTAGGTATTTTCTTAGAAGGTAATTTCACTACACTTTTATGGCACGTGGTACCTATTATTAAAAGTAGTATAGATATTGTGATGCGGGACTTAAACTTGTTAAGGTATAATAGGAAACACATTTATATACAGAATACGTCAGTTCTTATTCTTTGTTTTTGCATGTATATACTTATATTTTTATTTACTAAATTAAATGATAATCTTTAGTACATAAGGTTAAAGAACTTTATTCTCATAAGAACTTATATCTAGGATACATATAGTTCACTTAAAATGAGATAACAGTAGTTTTTAAATATATTACTTAAGGGATAAATCATCAGCAGATAAATCAGAAAACATTGTATTATTCCAATTCACTAAAAAAATAAGAATACGTCAGTTACCTTTTTCGAATCTCTATCTCCTTCAGCTCACGAATTATTATAATATTGAATTTTCTTATATTTCTAATCCTTCATACTTTTCTCGGAATCCACCCAACAAAAAACTCAATCGATCAAAAGTTCTCCCGCACGATAAGCCTCTTCGTTCCATTCACCAGAACTCGTATTGATAAGGCCTAATAAGCAGACTTCATGTACCTGTCACACCTGTGTTAAGCCGGGACCACACTGACATATCTGATTCCTAGTATAGTTGGGACATTAATGTTAAAGTGTTTTACGTGAAAACGTGAGATCTTTTTTGAAAGTAGGTCAGTCAGAATAAAGAACTGGAAAATTCAGCATAAATCTACTTTAGTTAGAGTCTGCAATATATTTGGAAAACTAAAATGTAGACACCTAACATTTTAAAAACAAAATTCACCTTTTATGCAAATACAGCAGATGAGCACTGGGGCTTACAAGGTTTTTACATCTGTGCATTAACAGCTTAACGTGACGAGCCAAGCCAAGATAATTGTGACAATATTTCACAGCATAATAAAATTGCATTCCTTTTACAAATTCATGTCATTTTTCTCTAAGAATCATAAAAATGCGGGCTTTTGCATGTATTAAACATTTGGATTTAATTTAAATTCATTTTCAGCCGTGAATACTGGGGCTAACAAAAAAAAATCCGCCAGTATTTTAACGATATTTTTTCCTAAATAGGTAATAGGTAGCGAACTTTTGTAAAATTATCTTTTCCTTTCGTTTTTTTGTATAAAAACATGCCATTGTTCTATGGCCTAATGTTAGCAGTGGAATAAGCATAAAAATAGAATTTAAAAATTAAAATTTGGCGGTGAAAACATGGGCTTACAAGAATTTTCCACTTGTGTATTAACGGCCTTACGTGACGAGTCGAGATAAGTGCGACACATTTCCCTGCGCCTGACATTCCGTTGTGGTGTTAAATTGCAGTTTATCTTTGTTATTTTGGGCCCTCGCTTGAATATCAGAGGTGTGTTTCGGTTTGTCGTATGATATGGCGAAACCTTTTGAAGTAGCTTTTGGGTTATGACTTTTAATAAGTCGTAAACAATTACATTTAAATTTAAACGTTGCGAAACATACGTTTTTCTTGTCCAGATTTAGTTGTTTGTTATTTAAAACTAAAACTTAAATCTTACTTCATCAATGCTAGGGCTCCAGCAGCTTCTGAAAATGTCATTGTTAGTTTATAGAACTATGAAGCTGATTTAAGACTTTGCATACATAAAAGTATATCAAGTCGGTTCCCATTATGAAATTAAAATAAAGCCAATCTAATGTGTATACCAGCAACAAGGGTCTTTATTAACTTACTACACACTAAGAACCCATTATTTTGTTATAAGCTTCGTGGAAATTTTATTTAAGTTCTGAAATTATCTTCAATGCGAAAAAACGAAACCTAAGAATGAGTAGAATATACGTGAGTAATTCTGAACGAAACCTAAAAAACACTAACGGGACCGACTGATTTAACCTCGTTTACCAAACATTTGATTTGCAAATATCCCCTTGGAAAAGGGCAAAAGGAACACAAAGGTAGAATTATCTTTTAGCTCTTAAGGGAAAAGCATTAAGGTCAAAATCTTTTTATGGGTGAACTGTAAATCGATTCAGAAATGTATTGATTCGATTTGAGGTGAAATTGTGACAGAGGTCAACTAAATAGGTTATGTATGGGCCTTGAAGGCATGATTATGACCAACAGAAGATTGGTTTAAAATATCTAATGAAAATGTACTTCATATTTTTATAGGAAAACGTTATAAACATATGTTTGTTACCAACATTTTTGAAACCATCTATATTTTAAACTATTACTCTTACATTATATTTCATAAGTAACTTTTCTTCTTCTTCGAGTCGAATGGTAACAAATCATAATATTTTTGCCCAGTGTTGTGTAACGTTAAATGCATTGGCTTGCCTGCTGTAGGTTTTGAAGCGTGCATGAGCTAGGACATTTGGGACAGGACATGAGATGGGCCATTGTCTCAAGTAACTTTGTGTTTTGGCGTTTACGACCATTTTGTTTATTAGTTAGTACAATTTGAAGTTTTAAACTTTGAAGCTTCAGAAATATTTATCCATTAATTAAACACAGTGTACTTAGTAGTTTAACTTACTTAGTTTAACAGTTAAATGATGACTGAGTGCCCAATTTCAGAGCAGCACCTAAAATTCAAGTGCACAAGTGGAGTGTTTCATGACATTGTCGTTAAAATGCCAGTCGACATTAACATTGCTAGCACCGCGGGTCGCGGTCAATGACTCTCTTGTTTCGTATTGAGCAGAAGTCTTAAGTTGGTACGAATATACCTTGCTGGCAAAGCTTACGTCATTTACTTATTAAATTAAACCTAATTAAACTTTTCCTCGAAATTATTAATTGTAAAGGAGGGCAATCTAAAATTGTTATTTTTCCACTTCATTCTATCTATCTATATGTCAATGTCATCACATAGTAGTATCCTTTTTTTTTTTTTTTGCGGTTTTTAGATTCCGCGAATTGCGTGTCGCCACAACAGCACAGAATATAATATAATCAGTGTAGTTTTTTGTTATTTCTTTTTTTATGTATAACCGCCGCTGTACTGCGTCCCAGTATCGAGGCTCCCGCTGAAAATCAGCGTCGTGATAAACATTACACATGGTTATCACGACTAGTGCTGAGCGGGAGCCTTTTTGATACACAATCATGTTTTTTTATATTATAATTTTTATTATGTATGTATTGTTGTGTGTCAAATAAATGTTTCTTTCTTTCTTTTCTTTCTTTCTTAATAGCAGCAGAATGAGGGGAAGAAGATCGGCCAGACCTAGAGCGAGATCAATCGCGATGCTCAAGTGCGAACGCGATGGCGGACTGTTGTGGACTCGGCCTCATCTAGGGTACATAGGACATTAAGTCAAGTAACTCAATAGTAGTGTGAGTAGTACGATTCTGTGACTGTTAGTATATATTCAGTTGCCTTAGCTGCATGATGGTGCAGAAATTTTAATTAGTAGTGTAAAGTTAAATATTAGGGTTCCGTAGCCGAATGGCAAAAAACGGAACCCTTATAGTTTCGTCAAGTCTGTCTGTCTGTCTGTCTGTCTGTCTGTCCGTCCGTATGTCACAGCCACTTTATTCTGAAACTATAACCATCACATAGCTGAAACTTAGTAGGTAGGTGTATTTTGTTTACCGCTTTCCGATTCAGATACAAAAAGTAAGAAAAAATAATATTTAAGGGGGGGCTCCCATACATGAAACTAAAACCTAAAATATTTTTTTTACTCAAACCTATGCGTGTGGGGTGTCTATGGATAGGTCTTTTAAAATGATGTTGTGGTTTCTAAAACCATTTTTTCTAAAAGTGTAAAGTTTGAAATATAGACGCTTCCAAAGTGGTAAAATGGGCGCCCCCCCCCCATCTAACTTTTGAACTAAGAAAGTGAAAATTTTGAAAAAAATATATGTTGTAGATCTCAACAAAAACTTGCAACGAAAATTGGTTTGAAGGAGATCGAACCAGTAGTTTTTGAGATATTGCACATTTTTATCAACCGCAAATATAACTTTGTCTTTCATACAAACACTATGAAAAACAAAGTTATTTTTGGTGTCGCAATATATTGTGATGTTTTCGTTAAGTGAAAGTAAGTGGACCCTGAATTCAGTTAAGAGTGGCACGGAACCCTCAGTGCGCGGGTCCGACACGCACTTAACCGGTTTTTTATTAGGCTCGACAATGATCTCTTGTCAAAAGGCACCATTTCATAGGGATGTATCTGAGACGCAGATGTATGCAAGGTTTGACTCTGTTCAACTTTTGTAGCACTATGTTTTGTTTAAATATTGGTTTTAATGCTTGAAAATCTCTTCTTAATCTGTCGTTTTCTTCAGTGAAATTGTAAAATAAAAATAAATAAATTGTATAATAAACACTTATTTTTGCAGGTACTGCTTTTCTTCTACAACGTGGCCGTTGACGCCGTGTTTGATGATGACTAAATACGGCGTTCAAAAAAGGAAAACAGGCTTAAAAGAAATGTCTTTTAGGCAACAACAAATAAGCATCCAGCCCCTTCTGATCTCTTATTCTTTGACTAAAGTCCAGCATCTCGGGAATGAGTCGTCGGCGACCAAATGGTTTAACTGCAGCAGTCATAAACTGCAGGCTGGGAAAATGCGTCCTTGGGGTAGCCAGTTTATTGAAGCGATCTTTTCATTTGCAGACCTTATATGTAAAATAGACAACGCAAGTCTGCAAATATATGACGATCCCGCGTGCCAATTTTTACCGCTATATAGTGACATAAAATATCTCTCAATATTATCATCTCCGTTCTAACTTGACGAATTGAATGTCAATTCTGACTCGATCACTATTCAAAAACAAATATTTAATTGACGTGGTAGTGGGCGGTGATTTTGAAGCGTGAGTCAAATAAAACGTCGTGAAACCCTGTGCGTGCAATGCACTTTGTTTGAGTCATAGTACATATTTTACTTCCTCTACTAAGATAGTTACTCTGTGTTTTCATTTCACGATGTGGAAATAGTTTGAGAATCACCTCCGAGACGTCTTTGAAGAGTTCGATATCATAAAATTGGAAACAGATAAAATGGACCAAACATCACATCAAATGCAGGTCTCTCAACGTTTGCCAAGAGGTGCTGGTTATTTAATTATTGCATTATATTTATCGTCCAGTCGTAGAAAACAGAGTTGTATAAGGGCAAATCATTTTAATCATATCATAGAAACTGGACACTATCATTATTTTTTTTGGTAAATCGAAATTTAAATTTTTATTATTTTCTTTAACGTAGACAATATCATTTTTATAAACAGCACCCCCCTGACAATAAAAAAGTTAACTTCATCGGCTTCGTCTCTCTCAATTCAATGCCCAAACCTTCTTTTTCTCAAATCTTAGCCTTGATAAAATTACCCTAGTCTCATTTTTTTGCAATACCAGCAATGTATTGCAAACAAATGTGTCCAGTCATAGAACTTGATATTTGTACATTTACTAGGGATTATAACTTTGAATTACTATATCTCTGAGTTAAAGCATTTTAGAGTACTATGACCAGGTCAGTGTAACTACGTATACTCTGTGGAATCATTGATTAAAATTTTTGCTCCTATTACAGGCCACACGCTGTATATGTCTATAGGTACATCATTACTTAATGAGTCATTAGTATAATCAATTTAAAGAACAAATAAAAAATCAAAATAGTTGATTGTAATGGGTTGAAGTTTGTTTTTGCAAATTATTTTAAACGAAGTGAAATAAAAAGCTTAGTCGTCATTTTCAGAAGTGTAGTCTTGTTTTATTATATCACGTACTGTGAAAGCTTAGTAAGTATTATCCATAATTTATTATACGATATGAAAATACAATTTAGATAAAGTATTTAAACAAAATATAGCCAGTCTAAATGATTTTATATTCATTTCAACTTGACCATGAGTATAAATAAAAACGCCACGACAGGCAGAGGTTTTTTTTGAAGGATAGGGTTCCGCCCTATAAAAAAGAAAATTAATGAAATTGACTAGCCAGCATTATAGCCTCTTTGCCACAAGGAAATGGTTTCGTTTTTTAATAGGTTAGTCTTATTTCTTTATGTTGCATGTCTTAGTTTTATTTTTTTCTTAATTGACTGCACCACCTGAATTAATTTTATCACAATTTTAACGTTGATACCCGATCTCATTACAATAAACCTGGCGAATGCATTACAAAAGCAATGAGAAAGCAACTTAGGGCAAATTGCTCCGTAACTAACGGCCCCGAAAAGAAAGACGCGACTGGAAACTAATTCAATTAAGTGGCCAGTAATTAAGTTCGAGTAGAAGTACTGGCACAACATAAAGATGTAGAAGTTGGTGTTCGTTCGCAACAGCTGCGCGGGCGCGGCAGTGGGCGAGATAAAGGATCTTACACACATTTGACAAGGTTTTAATCGGCATAAAATATGTATTTATAATTAGGAAGAAAAAACAAATAAAAAGCAATAAAGAAACACAAACAAAATGGAGTACAAATGGTGGACTTAATGCTTTAAAGCATCTTCTACTAGTCAACCATTGGGTGGATTTAAAACAGTTAATTAAATAAATGAAGTAATGCCTCTGTCTCCACTGCCAATGTAGACGGGAAATTTCGAATGTCAGCTACTTAAGCCGTTAGTACGCCAAAGCATTCGCATGTCGCATGAAATTTTCATCTCGCTCTTACATAGCTAGATGTGATAGTCGCATCCTTGTCGGTATCGTTTAGCCGCATGCGAATGCGTTGGTGTACTAACCGCGTAAATGGCTGTCATTGAATTTGCCATGTACGTTCCGTTGCCATGCCAATTGGTGCATATTTTTACCGAAAAGTTATGGGTTTTGGTTAAGTCTAGATACTTTAAAACGCTTCACTAATGTGAACAAGGCTTTACTTAGTTTTGTAATGTAGTTCGGAGTCACTGCAGTGCGTCTAGTAGAAAGAACGGTTTGTCTTCATTTGCGAGCAAATAAAGCTGTGCCCATCAAGTCGAGTGCACAAAGTGTTTTAGTAGCTTAATACGAGTTTTTAAGTTTGTCATTGCGTTTTTTAATGTTTTTCTCTAGTAATGTTACTGGGTATTAAAAGAACATATCTTAATTCAATAAAGTATTAGTAAAACGCCTTTTTTATAGCACTAGGGTTACAGTAGCAATCCACACATCATTATGGGTGGTTGGATCTGCTTCAACCTTCAAATGGATTTAAAGTAGAAATTAATTAATTAATCTGACATGACCGAAAAGTAATAAAATAAATAATAATAAGCGAACCAACTAATGAGTATGATAAGTATATTCACGTTTTGTAATTTAAAAAAGAAATCCTATAAATTGCTTCCGTTCAGTAAAAAGTGAATGTAGTCATACCAGATAATTACAGATAAAACTTTTACAGAAAATACAAAAACATGTTTTTGCACAAACAGTTTTTTAAAGCACAGTTTTTTTTAGCAGTTTTTTAAAAACATGCAATGCATGCAGCATTGCATGTTTTTAAAAAACTCACTTTACAAAAGTGTCAACGTGCTGAAATAAATGCATCGGCCGTGCTATCAATCTCTGGACAGAATTAATGAGCTGTGTGAAGCTTCCATGTTTGTTGCAGAAAACATATTGTTGAATAACATTTTGTTGAAACGCGTAGGCTTTCAGTTAAAGTCATTGAAAAGCCTACGCTTTCCGCAGAGGGCAATAGAGAGTGCAATGATGGGCATAACTCTACTCGACCGTATAAGCAACGAACGTATTCGTCAAATAACAAAGGTCAGGGACGTTGTTCATACAATAGCCAGACAGAAGTGAAAATGGGCAGGACAAATATCCAGAATGGACAAAAATTGGTGAACTAGAAGGGTTATGGAGTGGCGACCATGGGCCAATACGCGCGGCAGAGGCCGCCCACCACTTCGTTGGGTGGACGATATCCAGGGCCACGCAGGACGGAACTAGATGAAAGTGGCACAGGAGAGACGAAAATGGATAAATATGGAGGAGGCCTATAACCTAAAAGGAGTAAAATAAAGGCTGTAATGGATGTTGAAAAGTTAGAGCGACTATTAAGTTCAGAAAGATAGGTAAGCAGGCACCAATGTCATTTAAACATCTTTCCGGGATTTCCTCAATAACAAGTAATAATCTGTATAAGGTACATTACATTGGACTAGATACATAACAAGATAGGTACAATATTCAGGAATAGCCATGACCCATGCCACTTTTAATCAATACAAAAACCGGACATTGCCAGCGAAAAGTTAACCAGATTTTTATTTTTTAGATCATGGTCGTTCAAACGTAGGTATACGAACAGATTACAGTATGAAGGTGACGCGATAAACTTCTTTATAGAATGACGACCAATTTATCAGTTTCTTGCACTTTTGTTCAAATGTTTGTCATGTGGCATAGCCGTTACGTAATTGTATGAGAACCTACTAGATGTATTGTTTATTTTATTTTATTTTATTTTGTTTTTATTTAGGAAATCAACAGCGATACACTTTGAATGACATTAATAATTAAATTAAACATACAGCTAATTACAGATTTCCACAGATTATTAGATAGATTCTAACACGAGTTGGAGTTACATGCTAATTCAAAAGAAACATACCTAACACTGTTACATTTATAATATATTATTATGTAGGTGCACATGTGTGTGTGTGTGTGTATGTGTGTGTGTGTGTGTGTGTGTGTGTGTGTGTGTGTGTGTGTGTGTTTACACAAATTTAGTAATTTAGTAGCATTTAGCTTAAAAGTTGATTTGCTGTAAATAAATAAGTCAATCTCTCTGAAAGTCTCATTATAAACCCGCGGCAAACGAGACAGGGGTGCATTACTAGCATAATGACATGTAAATGGCCTTCGTTTTAATTATGATTTAATTCAATCTATTTCTAGCTGTAAGTCTTCCGAAAAATGTAAAATAAAAAATAAAATAAAAATAATTTGATGCAGACAGAGGCACATTTAATAATCTTGGCTGCTGACGTCGAGAGCGGAGAGTCGGTACGCGATACGAAACACCAGCCACCAGCTCCGGACAATCTACTCGACCGCGCACAATATCATATAAAAAGCAGACATCTAATAGTTTTCGCCTATCCTGGAGTGTCAAAAGACCATACACGTTTCAACACTTACTATACAACTCAGACAGGACTGGGCCTTATACTTATAAATTCTCTATAAAAAGCTACAATATTCATTGACGATCCTGTGACATGGTAAGTATTCGACGCCATGAAATAAGCATTCCCCTGGTGGTGGGTAACAGCAACATCAGTACTGGCAGAAGGCTGAAAATATAGTATATCAGGAAAGGTTTTTGACTGGGAATTGAAGTCAGAAAGCCCCCGATTCTAGTCTAGTGCCTTAATTTGTCCATGTTCATACCATTAGACCATGTATAGGAGTAAATGCTATCTTTGCTGTTAATTAGTTCCTATCAAAGTGAATATCTTGAGTAGACTTTGAATTGACCTCAGAGTACATTACTTAATAGTCGATTAGAACAAACTAGTTATAACCCATTATATGAGCTCAATTTGAACATGATATTATTTTTAAAGCAATTAGAATTGGTACGTGTTTAAAAACAAACTAAAGATTACATTGGCTATTAGTTCGTTGCAGCGGCTGATTCTTGAGAGCTACTTTGTCAATTTTTTTAAAGAACCTTGAATATGGGTTTGAGTCCATACCTATTGATATCTACTTCATATATTTCTTCTTTCGGCCTAATTTAAAAAAAAAAGACTTTCAAAAACTGCTAATAGGTAATTAATGTCTCAGAATAGTATTTCGTAATACAGATATCAACTACCTATAAGCTTTTTTACCTAGATTAACTATGTACTTACTAACTAAACATAAATAAGTTTGTTTGTAGTTGTGGAAATAAATTGATTTGATTTGATTTGATTTGATTAGATTTATTGACGTTTTGTATTGTTCATGTCATATTGAATCAAAATGTCTATCTGCAATTACAATCACGTCTTGGTATTGCCTCCTGTGATTCAAAAACTTAGATGCTCTACAAAAACATGTTTTGTCTAACCTATCTTCTGTGTCTACCTACAATATTATCCAGACTACAAAACAATAGTCATTCATTATTGCCAAACATAACTCACGAGAGCTAAATCATTTGTATATTTTCCGCTGGCCGAAGTCAGTGTGTTACGTTTTATCAGTAAAACTGGTTATATCCAGTAAACAGCCCCAGGATCCAGCAACAGATTCTGACCCGTGCCCTTTCTATCAGTTAATGAGCGAGTGATACTGTTTGACCAACGTGTGGGTATTACTCATTTTTCTAGACTTGTGCTAAATGATCATACGCCTCACGGACGCCGGCGGTCGCGTAAACAAAAGAATGACAAAAAAATGTTGATAAACTCATCCGTGAGGGAAACATGATTATGAATTATAAAAACGTAGGTCATTCATTTAAGTTTTGATGATCTGGTTTTAGAATGAGAAGCAAGATCTTATAAAGCATTGTCTCGCATTGACGACGCGTTTAGTGTAGGTGGTTAGCGCTCCTGACTATTACGCCGGCCGTCGCGGGTTCGAATCCCGAAAGGGGCAAATGTTTGTGTGATGAGCACGAACATTTGTACCTAAGCCATGGATGTTATATGTATTTTAAGTATTTATGGGCGACGCCTCCGTCATAACCTTTGTCTGGTACTTTTTAACACAAGGAAGAAGTTTCCTGAACAGGAAACCAGACAATTGGTGTGTCTGGCGCAAATTATTATATCATATTATGTGTTATTTAATTCGGTGTGGTGAGGTAGCAATATTTTGACTGCGCAATAGAGCACTGTAAAGGGTTCTAGTTTTAGTACCTGCCACCCAAACCGCTTACATCTAACTAAAAAGTGATGGGGTTGCATGTGCTGAATGATTGTTGTAGCTGACATTGATGAAGATAGAATGTATAGCTCTTTTTTAGAATTAGATTTATTTATTTGCATAAGAACACGGTATAAAGGTGTTACAGAGGTTTAAGTGAGCACATACATGTCTTGCCAAATTATTAGCATGCAAATATTAATACATAGTCAAGTCAAGCAATCAAATTATCATTCCCAGCTATATGTCTAGCCGCATGAAAATTTACAACATGAACAAAAAAATATAACATGTCATGGCACTGTTAAATAATGACATGAATGAATCTCAGATATACATAGCAATTACAGATTAGAATCTACGGTTCAATAGATCTTTTATGTCATAAATATTATTGTCTACTAGCCATTTATACAACTTTGCCTTTTGGTCTAAGCCCAGGTGATTATAAATGATGATTACAAAAAATGCGCTAAATTGACACAAGTCACACACAAGTCGTCTAAAGGTCAGCAGATGTTAAGTAATAAATTAACAAACATAAGGTACAATCGTAGTAGTCATTTTGTCTTACATAATATGACTAAAGTCATTATTATTGAACGTGATCAGTAAATAATGTATTGCGTGCCATTTTAAATTGTTTATTTTTAAAATAATCAGCGTTGAAACGTGCTGCGTATTTTTGTTCTAAATAGGTATACCACCTCCCTTCAAGTTAAACAGATTGAGATTTAAAAAAGTAATGTTTAGAGATATTATATATTATGGTAAATTTTTGCTTGAGGATTATTTTGTTATCTATATAAAAAAAAACTAAAATAATTGCAATTCAGTAAATATATTTTATAAGTGGCTATTTTGTCTCGGGTCCTTTGTTAAACATTTTAACGTGTGCTTACTAAAATAATTTATTTGATTGTTTGGTGATGATGGCGCTTGGCGATAATTAAGTACGTGTCAATATAATTAAAGCGTAACGAAGTTGTTACATCCGTGATTTGACCATTGTATTTATCTGTCTAGTTTGATCTAGTTATCGTCTTAAATTACACATCGTACATGAATGGTCCGTTTTTCTTTGCTTGTCGAATGTTGTAAACAATCATTTCATAACTTTTAAAATATTATAAGTAAAATTAATAAACTATTTGTTTTAAAAAGATATCAGTGTTTAATGATAAATTACCTATGCAGGTTGAGACTTTTGTGTTTATTTTATTTATGAATGAATGGTTTTGTTGAAAAGGAATATCAAGATTGTTTATAATAGTCAGTAAAAAAACTGACTTTACCCTTGTAAGAAATAGTTATCTCATCAAAACCACGCTACTGCTACGCAAGCTGGTAAGAATTCCATTCATGTTTAATAGGCCGTTTTAAGTTTTTTTTTTCGATTATGCAAGGTACTTGGAGGATAGTATCACGAACTTAAGAAATTATTTTTAACTTGTATTAAGAGGATCGTGTGCGCGCAAGCTTCCATACAAAAAGAGAAAACGTTTTCCACCCCTTAAACGTTGTCTGATTGATTTTTTTTTTAAATTTTGTATGTTTCAGATAATATAAGAACCTAAACATTCACATTTTTGACTAAAATATCTCTTCGGAATTACGTCCATTTTTAACTCATCAAGCCTTTATACAAAAAAATGAATACGCACAAGCCTAGTTCAGGATGTATGAAAACGAATGAGACCGAGACGATACGATGGGTAGAAAAACGTTTTCCCCCGCAAGCATATTTCGACCGTTGGTGTTCGAAATGTATAAACACTCGCGCTGCGTTACGCCTGCGCACGATCCTCTTAAAAAGAGGAGGAGGTGCCCAGCCCCCTAACTATTAGATGTATGCGAGTAAGATAAAACAAATGAATGATTTATGTAATGTGTATGGGTAAAGATGCCTGAATAAAGATGATTATTTACCAGTCAACGATCCAGCCACGTGTTTGATCTGTACTTGACCTTATACCACAGCTAAGCACTCAACACGTTGGGGCTTTCTAGTTGAAAACTAGATAATTCTGGAACATTACGCGTGCTTATGATAAATTCAATCTTTGGTAATCTTTTAATTTTATAACTGCTAATTCTAGCAAGTGTTCAAGCTGAGTTGAGTTTCACTGAAACATTGTGCAAGTATTTTTATGTCAGTAGATAGTCTATTTGACCATCATCTCACCTGATTGTAAGGTAAAATCGTAGTCAAATGACTACTACTAATAATACTATTCTACTGTGTACTACAAGTGGCTATCTACTGACATAAAAATACTCAGCTTAAACCATTGCCAGAATTAGCAGTGAGGCCTAAGATAGACCATATCTGCCTAGGATAGTCTCAAACTTGTTATATTGTATATAAATTGCACTTGTAAAAAGAAACTGTGACAGACGAGGAATCGAACCCCGTGTCTTACGCTATCCGGGCGTATGCTTATACCACTCGGCCTCCGTCACATTAGCAAGCCTGTTGAACTTTACAAGTGCTTTCTTTAACGCGTAGGCTGCGTGACCTCATCAATGTTGTGAAATTGCTCTCACAATATCCGAAGGAAATATTTGCTTTTTACGAGTGCAATTTATATTTTTAAGTTTGTACAGTGACAAAACACTATTAAAACAAAAATTAAAATTACGTTACATTGTACATTGTAAAATATAAAAAAAATAATATGAGAATAGTTGTGTTCTAAAGCTGGTACTATTTTATAATAATAAATAAGGTTCAAACTTATTGACGACACGTTTGGTGCAGTGGTTAGCGCTCCTGACTACTGAACCAGCGGTTGTGGGCTTGAATCCCGCAAGGGCAAATGTTTGTGTGATGAACACGAACATTTTGTACCTTAGTCATGGACGTCATGTATTTAGGAAATTATGGGAAACGCCTTCGTCATAATCGTTGTCTGGTACTTCATAACACACGAAAGAAAATTCCTAACTTTGAGACTAGAATATTGGTGTCCTGTCTGGCGCATATTCATACCCGCCCATATATGGTCCCGTGGAAAATTTCTCAAATATTTCATTAGCTCTGTATTTAACAAAGAGCCTAATAGGAATAGAATTTCACAGAATTCTGGTAACAATGCTTCTGTTAGTACTGATTTTGCAATATTAATGCGAAGCCTATCAACATCAAATTTCCAAGTAAATAGCTACTAATCTGCGGCCCTTCACTTTACCAAACAGGTAGATCAAATTATTGAGTATACATCTGCATTCCAACAAACACTGGCCTCGAGGGAGAAGATAGTTCATAAAAGATCAATAAGAATTAACGAATTTGTACTCATAAATAATCTTTGGACACGTGGGCTTCAATATGTATAACCCACCTCTTGTGCTACCTTGAATTGGAGTGTTTATTTAATGGAACGTATCGATTATCCTAATTATGGAACGTTAAAAATTCGAACATTGATTTAAAAAAAAAAATATTGTGAAATTTCCTGTCTATAGTTAAGAGTCCAATTCATTGCAAAAAAGAAAAGTAAAAAATCTGGCATAGTGCATGTTTATTATACCATTAATAAATTTAGCTTACAAGTGCAATTAATATTATTAATTTATAATAATGTAATCTACCGCTTTATAATCGTTTGAATACGTCCCATCTCTACCCCATACACATTTAATCGGATAGTAACCTATGGTAATTACCAATTAGGCGTCTGAAACAGTCAAATGGGCACACATTGACAGTTAAATCAGCATACAAGCAGTTGAGTGATTAATAACGGACAATGGATGCAGTCGTAAAGGCTATTTTGCATTGGAATATTTTGAGCCCATTCTACGTTATCGCAGTGGCTATATTTGTTGTACTTAATTGCAAAGCGCAAAGATTGCCGGCATGGTCATAAATACCTGGGTACTCAATTTAACTTAACACGTTTCGGGACAGTGACCGCCTACAGGCGTGAAAACAATAAAACATCTATTGTGTCTGGAACAGTGTCCCGGAACGTGTTAAAGCAGTGTAATGCCTTAGTTAGAAAATAAAGGTATATCTGTGATCTAGACTAGCCTTTTAAGAGTCATATATCTCTTTTGACCTTGTTGGTTCTCCTGGTAACTTACTCAAAAGTAAAAAAAATAATGTCGTGGCTTATTTATGAGTTATGCTGGAGTTGGTAGAGTTTTCGCCATTTATATCTTTTCCGAGGCATCTTCTTGGCCTCTAGGCACGACTCGTGTCCAGCAAATAATTTTTGGGTCATATACGCTCTTTTAGGTTTTTCTTTTTTCCTTTTCCCTTCAATCTCTTCCTCTATGATGACCCATATCAAGTTATCGTGCCATACCAAGTGCCCAAGCATCTTCTTTCCCATTATCCAGTCGATATTAAATATTCTATATCTTCCACCTCCTTTCCTCTAAAAAAAAAAAACTGAAACTTAAAAAAATATAAATATTTTTTTTTCATATTAAGATGTTTTGTCATCAGTTTTAGATTCAACCAGGATATACACGTAATTTGCGTTACCAATCGTTTCTAGGTAAACAGCTTAACTCACACAAAAAGCGTGCCCAAACTATTGTTACAAAAATACACATTTCAATAGGAAATATTCCAGAAGCCGCATTGTAATAAGTACAAGTGATCTAAATTGTATCGATGTATTTATAGGTGTCACACAAAAAGCGATAAATGTTATTATTATTGTTTTTATCATCAAACTCGGTATAAAAGAGGAAACGGGGAGAGCTTCTAATCAGTCTGCGTCTTCGTATTCAGTGTGACAGTTGAATAATTAATCAGTGACAGATATCGATTCAAAATGATCGAGAAAAAGGCACCTGCGTTTACAGATCTTAGCGAGTTTTGCAGCACTAGTGTGAGTATTTTTTGTGAAACGAGGCCAATACCTATTTGATATTATAACAACATTTGTAAAAGAGATACTTTTATAGAAAACAATCGTTTCGGCTATTACTCGTTCATGGATAATTACCATGTAAACATAATTCAACATCCACATTAATGAACAAAGATCATCAACCTTTGTTCCAGCTTTTAAGATGCAATCTTGATGCATCTCATTAATAAGACTTTATAATCACGTCTCTAAATAATTTAACTAAATAGTGGCAGTAATAAAAAAGTAGGAAAAGCAAAAAATATTTACAACGGCTTAACGATTTAGACACAAATAACACAATGGTGACTTTTATCAGCGTTCTTCTATATCTATTTTTGTATTCTACCTAACCGTGTTCCGCCCGCTAGTTCATTTATACCAATTCCTATGTTAAATCTTAAAGGCCGCCCGTGATACAGGCATCTCAGCCTAGTACGGGGACCGATGTATAACATTATTGTACAATTAACTTTTTGAAATAAATTATTTTGTATTTGTATTTGTATTTGTATTTGTATTTGTATTCTTATATCTGTTTTTTTAACAGGCTGGTGGCAAAGTGGTATTTTCCACTGACGATTTCTTCGCGCCTTGCGAAAATATGCTACTGGATTCTGAACCGATATTTATACCGGAGAAATACACGGAATTCGGCAAATGGATGGATGGCTGGGAGACCAGGAGAAAGCGGATTACTGGACACGATTGGTGTATATTGAAACTGGCAACAAAATGTGTTATAAGAGGTATGTACTTGTTACATTAGATGTGGATTTCTAGCTCTATATTTAATACGGAGACCATGTGCTTTAATTGCAAGTTCATGTGCGAATTTTTTGAAAATTTACATAAAAGAAGACAGAGACAGTAACTGTCGTTTTTACTGCTGGCTTATAATAATTTTGTTAGATTGATTTGTAGAAAGGGACATGTTTTTATTTTTATTTTCTTTTCTTATTGTAGGATTACTCGTCGACACAGCTTTCTTTACTGGCAACTACGCTCCAAAGTATTCCATCCAAGCAGCCTGTTTGTCACCTGAAGGTACGTTATATTTTTTTTTTTGGTTTACATAAAATACAACCCTCTACCCGACTCTTTCCGTTTCTACTCCCGCACTCATACTAAAAGTTTCAATCTTGTTTGTTGTTTTAAATCTAAATAAACAGTAATAAATTTCAATTTCCGAACAGAGGAAGCCATGATGCCTGAGCGAGATGCAACGATGGGATCTGCTTGCGAGAAATGCGAGCTACAACAGATGGAACGGCTTAGCTCTGACAAATGGGAGACGATAGTGCCTATCACAGCTCTGAGGCCCGGCTATGAAGAAACAAGGATGAACTTTCAAAAGGTAATTGCGCGTTTGATTTCGGTATGAAAAGAGATCTTAGTTGCAATATTGATAATCGGATAAAAAGTTTCAAATTCATGAATGATCCGCGGAATAATGAAATTTCGACCAGCTAATGAGTACCTTGAGTTAAGACATGAAAATAGCTTTGTATAAAAAGACATAGTACTTAGTTAAAGATCTGGTTATTTTCTCCTACTGATAGACTCTACGATAAAGGGACTGTAGGTTTTTTGTAATAGAGTCACAAATTTCGAGAAATAACTGGCACATTCTGCAAAAAAAATGAGGTCAAAATTTTTACGCTAGTAACAAAAACAGAAATAAAACAAATAACTTTCTTTTTTCAAGACTTGAACATTTTATAAAACCAAGTTGAGCGAACTTTGTGTTAAACACCAACTTTTTTACCTTTAGGTGGTAAGCGACGAGGCATGGACGCATATCCGAGTGAACATCTACCCCGACGGTGGAATAGCCAGGCTGAGGGTGTACGGAGAAGCCAGACCTGAACCACCTCCGTGTGACGAGATCGTTGACTTAGTGTCACTACTCAGTGGCGCTACTTGTCAAGGTAAGATTTTATTACAAAAACAATATAAGTATATTAGAATATATAGATACGGGATTGCTGCCATGTACGATACCTTATTATTTATGAGGCTCCGATATTTCGGCACCGTTGCAAGGGCCATGATCACAGAGAAATGACACCAACACGAATAGTTACCTAGTCATGATACATTTTTATTTTTGTTGACGACAAATTATGTATTGCATCTGCAATAACCATTAATATGACGCTATTTTTTGACTTTTCTCACACTTGGAAGTCAAGTTGAAAATATAAGTACCTACTAATCTTACAAGGCCGAAATAGCCCGTCAATATAACGGTCTGGAAATTTCAAAGGCTTTTTTTTCTCCTTTTTATTGTTAGAAGTCTCAAGTTAAGTCGAGTGGACATTTTTATTTTATGAAGACGTAAAAGTCCTTTTGAATATTTATAGTTTTTAAGAAACTCACTTAACGATAAGGGTTCTCCATTTTTTTAAATTTCGTAGCACGTTACTGTCAAGTTAAAATGGCTTCGTAGAAAAACATCCAATAAAACTATAACCGCAACCACGAGCTATCGACATCTGTCTAGTCCGATAAGGCTTCCATTCGTTTTTATTTTTATATTTAGAGTTTTATTAACCTTAGTCTAGACTTTATTGGATAAGGAATTGGATATAAAGAAAATTATACCCATTCTGTCACACCGAGTGCTTCAGGGATTTATTCTCTTCACATTATAGGTTTGGTTTAATAGCTATTCTAATGAGAAACTTAAACGATGATAGAAACGTTTTTTTTTCTTTAACTAAGCTCATGTTTGAATTTCTACAAGCACATAAAGGCTTTACTTTGTTAATCAGAATCATCACCCAAAGTGTTTTCGTAATCTCTGATCTTAATAATGATAGATCACAATGACTTTAGCCCCTTTGAATTTAATTCACGAATCAAGAAGAGAGTGGTATTATAAGTTTTTAACGTGCCTGTCTGTGATATCGTAGCTTCTAAACGGATGAACAATTTTTTTTGGATCATAAATAATTATATCCTAAGTGTTCTTAGCCAAGTTTCATGAAAATCTGTTCAGCCGTTTTTTAAATTTGCGACGAGTGTTTTTTTTCAATTTAATGTCATACTTTTGATTGAATACTATTTCGTAAACTTTTCCGCAACTTTAAAAAAAACAAATCTAAATGATGGTCTGTTTTGTCTGCAGGTTACTCCAACGCACACTTCGGTCACCCCCGAAACATGATCAAACCTTGCAAGAGCAAATCCATGGCTGATGGCTGGGAGACGGCAAGAAGGCTTGATAGGCCAGAGGTCATAGAAGCTAATGATGACGGCACACTTAAATTGCCAGGTTAGTTTTCAACCCCATAAATTACCTATTAAATCTTATGACCTTGTTGTTCAGATGTCATTAGACATAGGTATTCATTGAAGATAATTATATTATAAATTGCACTTGTAAAAATACAACTGTGAACCTGTGACAGACGAGGAATTGAACCCCGTGTCTTACGCAATCCGGGCGTAAGCCTATACCACTCGGCTACCGTCACACTAACAAGCTAACAACTAACTAACTAACTAACAAGGATTATTACATTATTACAGTAAGTTGTTATTATTACGTGTACCTAGAGAAGCTATGTTATGCTGTGTGTATGTGATGTCCTTGATTAATAAATGTATTTTCTTTCTTTCTTTCTTTCAAAATAGAACGTCAATAAAAAAACTCACCTACAGTAAAGCTGTTGCTTTTAGAAAAATTGATTTGAGGACTCGTAACTATCTGGCTTATTTAGTCCAAGTGTATAATCTGAAGAAAATTCATTTACCTATCTGTATTTTTTTTAATCAGGTCAAGAATGGGCGATACTAAAGCTAGGCTTCCCTGGCAAAATCCAGAAGATATGCGTCGACACAGCCCATTTCAAGGGAAACTACCCTGATTCTGTCAAAATTGAGGGAGCTTTCTTGGGGTGCGCTGACTGGTGTTCAGATGCGGAGTCATCGTATCAATGGAAAACAGTTCTGAAAGCTAGCAAGGTGAGTTGATAATTATTTCATTATTTATTTAAGCAAAAAAATATATTTTATTTTCAAAGAGTTTTCATTCCCAAATATAAAATAAATTATATTTCTAATCATACCTAGGCAAGAACCAAATATTAACAACGAGTCAGAAAAAAACATAACACTAAAAAAAACTTATGCTGATGTTTAAATCGCTATGTCACTAAAAACTTTACGTGGTTAAAAGCGGCATGTAAAGTTGTTAACGTCAGAACTTATTTTAACAGCACGCACCTCATTGAAGAGTTAGGCTAAGTACCTAACTCTTCAATGAGGTGCATTTTAAACAACTCACTTGACTTAACTTGACACTTAACTTGACTTTAACTACTTCATTTCACTTGTTGTTATTAATTACCTCTGGTCAAATACTTTTATAAGACCTTAGGTACACAAAACTTGTAAGCACTAACAGAATTCTGTTTTTAATAACTTCTTATTTTAAAACGAGTCATCGTTATATAGTTGCTAATTGTAATTTGTTCTCAAACGCGGCATCATACATATTATGTTACTTATTGCACTTATTTTGTTGATGAGCTTTTTCTGAATCCATTATATCAGCTAGTAATTTAATTAATCGTTCAGCCACATAATGTGGTCAGCGTAAAAAAATATCTTTAACTTTTTTTGCCAAAGTACCACACATTTTCAAAACAAGTTTAACTTCAAACGCATACTTTTCCTACACTGATTAGCTGAAGAACCATTATTTTATAAACTAACCAGGGTTTTTTGTCAACAGCTCTCAGCAAATCAGGAGCATTGGTTTGACTGCAACTCCGAGAGCATAACCCACATAAAAGTCACGATGGCGCCTGATGGTGGAATCAGCAGGATACGAACCTTTGGTTTTATTGATTCTAAGTTTTGTAGTTAACAACTATAGTTAAAATTACTCTAGTTTAAGTTAAGTTATCCTTTTTTGAAGAATGATGTGTGTGGATGGAAGGGTGATGAATAGTTGCATGCATCGTAAGACACAGGGTTCTATTCCTTGTCTGAAGCAGTTGCATTTTTTTCAAGTGCAAATCATATAATGTGATGAATAGTTACTAAAGTGTAAGGTCTATTTGAATATTATTTAATTGCTAGAACTACATAAGTGATAATGCAATAGCTAGACATTAAATAAGACCATACAAATACTGCTCAATGTTTTAAGTAACATTTTTAAAATTTGTTGTTCTGTCAATGGTTACCTCTCTATAGACAGACAAGGATTTGTCATGATTAATAGAGTGAAGCTTTGAGTCGATTTGTGATTTAGCCTCGATCAAACGGTACCAGTTCCTTTGACACTTTAGATGTATGCATCCCATTAGAATACCTAGTATTTACTGGAGCATCTCATTCAGCACATATTCAGTTTGAGTTGCAACATGTTAAGGATTACGAAATTCACTGTTAATTTGACCAGGGCCCAGATTCTTGCGTCAATTGAACTTATTTCGTGTGGTAATCTGATTACGAGTTTGACCGTTAGAACCAAAAAAATCTAGTAATTTATACACACGAAATCTGATGTACGGAAAATAATCGAAATGCATTGAAATCGTGGCTCTGATAAAGCAAAAACTGAACTTTTTTCGAATGTGAACTACACGAGAATTGGCACCTTGGAGACTGTAACAGAAAACATACTTGTGTAGAGAAAGCTTTTTTATCACACTACCTTATGTATGTAAATATCACACCATATAATATGTTAGAAAACTGTAACGATTAAAATTATGTAAATTCATTTTCATGTACCTGATAATAGTGTGATAGCAAAGACAATGTTAAGTTTAAATATTTTATATATGGAGTCAAGTATTACTACAAATAAATCAAATTGGTAATTCTAAGCACATAATGTTTTATTACCACCCTTCAACATCCTTTATATTGATTTGATATTCTAATGAAGCTTTAGAATTTACACTACAATAGCGACATGGTCTTGAGCGTTCATGAATCCCTAAATGTCTCTGAAAGCATAAAAACAGAGATTTAAATAAGAAACTCTTTAAAATCTAACCGAATAACAATGGACCCCTAAAAATACGAGTATTCTTTCTTACTTACCATTTAATTCATTACCTATCACGAAATTTTATATCAGCCTAAAAATAGATCTAGATAAAAGTTTTTCGTAGCTTTGAGGGGATTCAGGTGAGTAGCATTTCATATTGTATAATTGGGGACCCCACGCTCTCTTGTCAAACCCTACTCAAAAAGTGCCCTACTATAAAATACCCTAATGTTTAAAAGGCTTGGAGTTCCTTGATTATACTGGTTAAGTCTTTACGACCAAATAAGCCAATGGCCAACTGAGATTTTCAGAAGAACATTCTCTGTTCCTTAACTTAGTCCAGCAAAACGACAGTCCGACAAGACCTGAGAGAGATCAAGCGTTTACCTTTCCGAGGAACTGGAGTGTCAAAATCGCCATTTTCTTGGTTCCTGAGTAATAAATAATAAGGACAGAAAAACCAGAAATGAATTTTATTCTAGATCTTTATTTTAAAACATAGGATCAATTTGTGTAGAGACTAGCGAACTAACCAATAAACTAATGAGGCAGTAGTATAATGGTCTATTTATCACAAACCTTTAATCCCTCACATAATTTTTCTTTTGTTTTTTTCAATTCCGCTAATAATTAGCTAAGGTATCACACGATTTAAGAGAGTAGGACCTCGGTTGCTATGTAATATCAAATTCGCTAGAATTGCCTCCCTAATACCTTGACGGGATATCAATAGACCTTTGCGGCGTTTTGATAGCGTCAATCAATATCCTTGGTTGCTACATTGGTAGGAACTTTGAATTTTGGTTGAAATTGCTGTAATGACAATAGACTGAAAGGTTTTTTAATCATTACAGTATGGAAAATATAAATTAATATAATTTTTACAAATAAATTGGTTTTACGCTCTATTCCAAAGGTACTTACTTATATATAATACAGAAAGATACATTGATATGATGATGATGATATGATCATATTATTTACAGAAAGATACATTGAGATGAGACAGGTAAGAGCATAAAGATAACAAATCATGCTGTACATCTTTACTTACAGCTTAATTTTACGTATAAATAATGCTAAGTTCATTTGACAACTAAAATTTGTAAAAAAAACCTGGTTAAACGTTGTCGTCTATATGAAATCTAGTAATTTATGCATTTTCATTCAGATGGCATTAATTCAATAGTAACCTCCAAACTCAAACCCGAACTATTGACACTCCAGTTGATGAGTTAGTCTAGTTTCTCGCTATTTGTGAATTAATTGAATTTGTACACAAACTCTTGTTTATGGAAACATTAATATATTCAGTCAAACGCTAGATTTGTAACGTTTAATATTCTGCGATGAGTAATTTGATTTGTTACTAAATGTTGAAGCAAATCTAGCTACCCTTAAAGGGAACAGCCCCGTATCGACTCAAGGCATTCAGTATGAAACTTCATACTGCAACGCATACCTATCAAATTCGTACCGTAACCACCTTGGACCGAGATCAACTCGGGACCCACTCTTAACCAGCGGCACGTGGGTTGGCACGCGCTTACGACTAGTCGTCCGATGTTCGTCAAGTATCCGGCCACCCTCAAACGTGATGTCATTCACAATAAGAGCTGTAATATAGTTGATGCCTGTTTGATGTCAGTATGTCGATGTTCACATAACAAGTAGATAAATATGTTTTAACCTTTAAGTAGAAGCTTGGATATAAGTAACATAATATTACAAACGGATGAAAGAGTGATGTCAGCTTGGAATTTGTGTCGCATTTAAAATTAAGATCATTCATGTACTAATAACCAATCAAAGCGCTTCTGAAGTTAATATGATGTGTCCGTTATCGGTAACGCTACACTGTCTTACCTACTAACTTTGGGATACATATTTCAAAATAATCGAAATATAATTGTAAGCTTTTTCTCTGTCTCGACAAACATTGATACACTGACAATGAAGTCAGTCACCGATAAATGCGGTTAAAGACGGAATGTACCTAATTTTGATTTTTAATAACAAACCTCCACTATCCACTTTCGATTTTATTGAAAACAATGTTGTCAATAATAAAAAGGGGTTATTCACCAACTGGACACAAGAAACTGGACACACGTTTGATTTGAATTTGAATGAAACTTAAAAAAAATAATATCACTAAATTATTTCTTCATCTGGACACACCAAGATTTTTACGCGTTTCCACATAGGGCAAGTTAAATAAATTTTCCCTATATGGACATGTGTAAACATCTTGGCGTATCCAAATAACGAAATAATAAATGGTACCGTAACCTTAACCTTTCAGTTTCACTAACTGGACACAAGTGTGGCCCAGTATCTTGTGTCCAGTTGGTGAATAATCCACAAAAAGAATTACTTGGCACAAAAACACAGTAAAATTGTAATTAACTAATTAGATAATCACGTCGCAGAAGTTTCTACCGTCTCAACATTGTCTCAGCCGATAGAATCCAGTTCATACTGGGACGGCTTCATGCATGATAACCAAAGTCCGAGTTTATCATATCGTGATGTGGCTGACACGTGCCGTCTTGCATAATGTTAAATAAGGTTATCATTAATGTTACAGTTTCTGAGTATTGAGGTGCACGAGAGTATGCCATGGCTGAGTTTAATTGAGAGCACGAGTTACTACTATTGAACATACCAAATTATTTTTATGAAAAATCTACTCGAAGTAAGTGGCGATTATACCCTACATATATCTTACGGCTAATCAAATATTAGCACAACTCGTTATATTTTGAAAGTGCGTTATTTCTTCAATGATATGAAATAAGAAATATAGTTTTCACCCATTATTCACGATCTATGGCATGTGCTAGTCAACGTGTTTCAAGGAGCGATTAACGCTGTTTGAGCCTTTACACACTGCGACTTTTAGCAGCGATACAAACGCGATGCAGTCGCGATGCGCATCGCGTTTCCAAAACGCACGTAGTATCGATGCTAAAAGTCGCAGTGTGTAAAGGGTCTTTGTATTGCGTAATACACGGGCAAGCGTTAAGCTTATATCTCGAGTTGTCATTGGACAAAAAAATCGCTACACGGGGGTGGGTTATCAAATAACTAGACCGCATCTGTGCAGTTAGTTTTGCTGGGCGTTTTCCGCACTTAGCCGCTCAATTGGGCCTTTGTGCGTGTGTTCCTCTACTAATCTATTCCAACCATCCCAGGCTCTCCCAGAAGGCTAGCAGCCTTCCAAAGCTGCCACAGGCCTCTTAGAGTGATGCTGGGGATTTAAGAATGTCTGCCCGTTGTTCTGCCACGCTTGTGCACTCTATGAGCACATGCTGTGGTGTTTCCTCTTCCTCCATGCAGCCTCTCCGCAGAGGGCTGTCTGTCACACCTATGGTGAACAGGTGCTTGTTTAGGAGACAATGGCCTGTTATAGTTCCTATTAACATTTGTGCAGTTATCTCGCGCTCTTTTGTAGATGTCTCTACTTCTTCGTCTTCTGATTTGCCTGTTACCTTTTCATTTGGGGTAGGCCCTTCTCGTTTTAACGCGCCAAGACAGTCGGTCTTGGGTCACCGTTCTACCACCTGAGCTCGTTTTATGTCTTTGTAAACGGTTGTCATCCACTTTACTTATTGAGATAAAAAATATATCAAATTCTCTACTAATGAAAATGCTAGAGGAGACAATAGAATTCTACTACGGTAGAGATTCATGAAAACATCTAAAATCATCGTTATAATTTTATTTTTTAATAAGCAAGAGGTCTATTTATCTAACTGGCTACCAAATCTGCTTTTATTGAGCAGATTATTGACATGAATATTCAACCATTGGAATCAATTCCAATAACCAGCAATCATTTAAATTAGAACATCAGACAATAGAGGATAACTCTTGCTTATCAGAAATTGTAGAATCAAATCAAATAAATATAGTACATCAAAATATTCAAGGCTTTTCTGGAAAAGATTTGGAAATTGAATTGTTTTTAAATAAAATGAATATTCATGTTCTCTGCATAACTGAGCACTGGCTCAAGCAGCATGAACTAATGTTATCGATAGATAATTATAATCTTATTAGTTCGTTCACTAGGGAGACTGCAATTCACGGCGGGACACTTATATTAATTAATAATAAATTTAAATGTAAAGAGCGAAAAGACATAGTGTCTCTCACGATTGAGCGAACTATTGAGATATCGTGTGCGGAGCTGGACGACTACATTATTGTCTGTGTTTATAGACCCCCAAGTGGAAACTTTAAATTATTTGAATCTGTAATAGAAAATGTGTTAAATAAAATATGCAAAACTACAAAGAAAGTAGTTGTATGTGGAGATTTCAATGTGGACATAATAGATATTACGGAGGAACATCGCGTTAGGTTTTTGAGCATTTTTAAATCATTTGACCTCACTCCATTATTTGCTGAGCCCACTAGAGTAACTCCTACAACAGCTACTTGCTTAGATAATATTTTTTGTAACTGTAAAATCATCAAACAATCTATTATTAATTTTGTAAAATCGGATCATTGCGGGCAGATAGTTACACTACAGAACCGTTTAATTTCACCCCGTCTTGAAATAAAATGTAGGCCGGTCACTGCATCTCGTAAGGACAAATTTAAAAACCTTATAAGTGATAAACTACCGTTTATACCTTTTGATAAACAAAATGCTAGTGACTTGTATGATCAATTATTTCAGGTAATTAAAAAACAATTTGATATTATTTTCCCTCAAAAGAAAATAGTTATTAATAACTGTAAACCGAAATTCAGTGACTGGGCTACTCGAGGAATTTATACAAGTAGGAAAAAAATGTTTGAATTGTATAACAAAAAAGCATATAGAAAGGATCCATCGTTTCATGAGTACGTTAAGAGGTACTCAAAAATTTTCAAAAGAGTTTGCTATGTAGCTAAGTCGAATTACATACG
Source organism: Pyrausta aurata (assembly GCA_963584085.1). NCBI lineage: Eukaryota > Metazoa > Arthropoda > Insecta > Lepidoptera > Crambidae > Pyrausta > Pyrausta aurata. Next base: position 11,611,532 of record OY757259.1, on the reverse strand, counting down.
CGACAAAATTACAAAGTCTAGTAATAAGATCAAAGAAACTTGGAATATTATAAATAAAGAAACATGTAAAACTAAATCTCATGATAACAAATTTAGTCTAGAAATAAATAACAAACTTATTAAATCTGATGATGAGGTAGCAAACGCTTTTGAGGATTATTTCTGTAATATTCCTATAGAGACGACTAAACAGTTGAGTTCTTGCTCACTTCAGGCGAAATCATTACTAGTTTCGAGTGTTGATAGGTGCGAATCCTCTTTTAAATTCAGACATATTGGTCCTTTAGACATCATAAAAACATTCAAAGAACTAAAACAAAAGAAAACAGAGGATAAATCGGGTATATCAATTGACACAATAAAACCCATTATACCTCTAATAGCTCCTTACTTATCTTATATCTTTAATGAATGTATTGATCAAAATCAGTTTCCAAATTTATTGAAACATAGTAAGGTTGTACCTTTATTTAAATCAGGAGACAAAAGTGACCCCAGCAATTTTAGGCCAATTTCAATATTACCCACAATAAGTAAAATTTTTGAAAAACTCATTTTTAATCAATTACTTTCCCATTTTAAACTAAATAGTTTACTACACGAAAATCAGTTTGGGTTCTCTAAAGGTAGAAATACAACTGATGCTGGGGTAGCACTCATCAGACACATTCTTGACGCTTTTGAAGACAAACATGATGCTATAGGTGTATTCTGTGATTTATCAAAGGCGTTTGATTGTGTAGACCATCAAACACTGCTCATTAAGTTGGAACACTATGGTGTCTCGGAAAACTCAACAAGGTTGTTAAGTTCATACCTATCAGGTAGAATACAATCGGTTAACATAAATGGTACCTACTCTTCCGGTGCCCCCCTTCAAATGGGGGTGCCCCAGGGCTCAATATTGGGGCCCTTACTCTTCCTAATATATGTAAACGACCTACCATTTCATTCCACAAATCTTTGTGAGATAGTTTTGTTTGCTGATGATACTTCTTTGATTTTTAAAATGAAAAGACATGAAGAAAATTTTGACGAAGTAAACAATACTCTCTCCAAAGTATTGAATTGGTTCACCACCAATAACTTGTTACTGAATGCTAGTAAAACTAAATGTATAAAATTCACTTTGCCTAATGTAAAGCAACTTACACCAAATATTGTACTAAATGGTAATAATCTAGTCTTAATGGACTCCACTGTATTTTTGGGCATTAAACTTGACTCAAAATTACAGTGGGGACCTCATATTGAAGCCCTAGCTGGGAGGCTAAGCTCAGCTGCCTTTGCAGTTAGAAAAATTAGGTACCTTACTGATGTTGAAACGGCGAGGCTTGTATATTTTAGTTACTTCCACAGTATTATGTCTTACGGTCTTCTCTTGTGGGGTTCTGCTACAGACATTGAAACCATATTTATTTTGCAGAAAAGAGCCATTCGTGCTATTTATAAACTTAGTCCTCGTGACTCCCTGAGAGAGGTCTTTAAGAAAATCAACATATTAACTGTGGCTTCTCAATACATTTTTGATAATATAATGTACGTCCATAAAAATTTAGATAATTTCATGAAGAAAAGCGACATTCACCCATATAACACAAGAAATAAACGCAAGCTCGTCGTTCCTAACTTCAGATTAGTTAAAACTAGTAATTCGTTTATGGGAAATTGTATAAAATCCTTTAATAATATACCACACAATCTTGTCGAATTGCCGGTTGATAAATTTAAGAAACACGTTAAAAACACGCTTATGTCTAAAGGCTATTATAAGGTTCAAGACTATCTAAACGACACGAATGTGTGGTCCGTCCAGCCTGCACCGACTGATGTACTTACCTTTGATGATTTTGATTTTACGGCAGCTAGTGGTGACTGAGTTTTTTCCGGCGTTTCTTCTCAGCACTTGCCTAATTGTCTGTGTTCTGTCTCGAAGCGCTGGTAGGGCCCAAAAGATAAGAAGACATGTTTCGGCCTTTTCAGGGCACATTTATTTTTATTTTTTTCACTGTATATTTTGACGTTCATAAGTGTCATTTCATGACCTAAATTGAAATAAAGATTTTGAATTTAAAAGAACAAAAAGTGTTTAAAAAGGCTGTGTTGTCAGCAATTTTACGATGTTTTAAAGCAATCGCTATCACGATCGTGACATTAAACCCTTGCGGATATTGTGCAGGAGATTGCAAGTGTCGAGTATGGCACCCGAACTATCCGATCGCGTGTCAAAAATGAACACATATTTGTCATGGTGACAAAAATAGACACTCACTTTGTCACAGTGCTCTTATGTTGTGGAACGTAGTATGTAGCGTGTATTTTTCTAGGATTTTGATTCATTTTTACGCTGCTACTATCGTACTGCGTTTAAACGAAGTTACTTCAATACAGTTACAAACATCAAAGATACCGGAATCATTTAGTTCAGGTAAAATAAGTACAAATAAGACTGTTTGGCAGTAAAATATGTACATCAATAAAACCTTTGCCTATAACTACATATTGGAACTGGGAAATATGAACCCGTATTTTACAGGCAATGCTTTCTGCATGATGCCGTTTAGTAGCATACGCATTTTAATGATATTCACTTATATTCGAGGACTCTATGTAATAGCATAGGTAATAGCTATAAAACGCCACCTACAATCACGTGTAAATGACTGAAACCTACGGTATGCAGCACTACATTAAAGCAGGCTTCTAGAGCACCTCATACACCTGTAAAGCATTTTCTAAAATGGATCCACGGCAAAATCTCGGTCCAATAGCACCGTTAGAATTACACCCACTGTCCTCGTAAAGATAAATTATCGGGTTCAGTCACACCGAAGCGAAATTTCAAAGATTAGGATTTGTGCACTTGACATTCTTATTCGTAGTAGTTTTTTATTGCGATTTGTAACTACCAACCGGTTATCATAATAATGGACCTGTTAAACATGTCACATTCCTCCCGTTTACCCGCTAACCCACCCGCGTTTATCCGTTTCGGGTCAAATCGACGAAAATGAACTTCCGTGACAGAGACAGGTCAGGTAGTACAGTCAAGTTCCTGCCGCTTTTCCACTTTTAAACGAAAATCGATGGCACAACCGACACAAAAACAGAACTGCAAACAAAGGGTAACTCGAGGTGCAAGCGATTTTAGCTCTTGAGATGGCAATGCAGTGATGACTTTGATTTACGTATGCTATCAAAATATGCACATAAAAATCCCATGGACTGCCTATGGAAATTAGTTTTCTTATGAATGTGGATTGTAATATTATTTTCTGGGACGAAAGTATGTTATTTTGAAGGTATATTGTTTTGTTAATTAATGTAAATAATTTGTTATTTATTTACGAGAACGTAAGGTTTGATTTCCCGCTTGCACACAAAGATTCACAAAACGTTGATTTTCTTTGCAACATTTACATGAGTTTGAAGAAGACATTCGTTCACAAACTTCGGTGTGACAGCGCCCCCATCTGCAGCACAGCCTAGAACTGGCACCGGGCCCAATGGACCGTCGGTCGCCCGAATATCGGCCCACTCGCAAGATGGCTGGTGGCCCGGTTATAGCCGGTACTTGTGTGAAATCTAGACTAAAGGTAAATGCTACGGTTAGTTAGTGCTGGAACAATGTTTCGGGGTGGCTACTGCAGGTACCTGCTATGGCTTAGTGAATTTCGTCGTTTAAAGAGACAAACAGTCTCGACATGCAGGAATAGGCTCTAACAGAATAATTATTCTTTTAGGAATAATAAATACTAAACATTATTTGAGGAACTCATAGCTCAAAGGTGTAAATCAAGGATTGTATATACCTGACATCATTATGGCTTTTGTTTGGATTTTCAGTATTTTTATGTGTAACGGTTAACGAAATTTTTTTTCGTATACTGGCTTTTTTATCTTTTGGTACGAATATAAGTAAGTAAAACTACTATAATATTACTGACTTCCTTCACGATAAAATTTTGACATAAAATAATAAATAATGTATTAATCAATGTTAATTTCCATAATATTATAATCAAATATTTTTTTTTTACATGCAATAATAAATAATGTAATCATAAAATTAATTTAATACTAAAATTGACATTATATATTTACATGCCGAATTTCGGTAAAACATGTTGATATCAATGAAAAGTTTTTAACATCTCTGCTACTGTGTTTGTAAAAACTATGTACTGTACACATGTTTAAGTAAATAAATATATCTTATCTTAAAAATTTTGCATCAAATCCTAAACAGATTAATTCGCAAAATGAACCAAACAATTGAGTTTCTAAAGCATTTGTTTCGGCCAAACAGTTCACTTTAAACTCTTGTTAAAAGTTAAGCGGGATTATCCCATTAAGTTAGGTTGAGGCGGGCAAACATTTCGTTTGTACTTAAATAGATCAACATTGACAAGAGCTTTTCAAAGGGGTTGGGTTAATTTTGGGGACTGCCATCGATGCAGACCACTTTATGATGGAAAAAGTTAGAGAATAATAAGTTAATGAAGGTACATTTTAAGTATTTTTTTGTTACGAAAGGTTTAAGTAATGTTGATTTCACTTTTAAATGCCTCCAATTTAGATAAGATTGGATATCGATGCACAGCTAAAGTTAAATCTAAATAATAACACTTAAAACGTCATTTCAAAACTACAATAAACATGAATTTAAACTCAACATCGTTAATTTTAGCATTTTATTAACGTTTCGCTATGGCTAAATTGGCTTAGTGCAACAGAACTCAAGGCTTGGATAAGCATTAACAACAGTAACGTGTAAACTGTGGTCTCTTTTTAAACAAATCATGATTATATAAATCGCCTTTAATTTTTAATTTGTCTCACAAAGTAACAATTTTAAATTACCTTAAACGTTAACATTAACAACATTTAGCCAACTTCGCCGTAAATAGGCAAACAATTTGATAAACAACCGTACCAAAGTGGCAAAAAGTTTTGTCTAAATACTGTAAAAGTGCCGCTTTACGACTTGAGCCCTTAGCGACTCCTCCCCTCTTGTTAGCAGAGCGGGCTCTCGGGAAAAGTACTTAAGTACAACTTTTAATAATCACGGTCAAGCTTGTCATTATAATGTAAAAGGCTAATGTTTCGCTTTAAATAAATTAAGCGAAGTTCCAAAGTTTGGTGTTTTGTTGACGTCAAATTGGGTACAAGAATATCGATGGAGTATCAATATTCTTACCGATTTCAGGCTCCGTTAAGTTTGGTAGAGTTTAGTTTATCAAGATTATAATCGTGTACCTATAATAAAAGCTGTTTCCACGCTTATGCAGGGTAAGAATAGTTTAATCCGAAAACGTGTAAAAAGACTGTGACAAGAATTGTTCAATTTAGTTATGTTATGGTTATGTTACCTTTTGACATTTAATAACCTTTAGGCTATTGAGACTTTCATCGTTATATAAAAACAAAATAAAGATTCTTATTGGCGATAGTAGTCGAAAATCTATCACAAGGTAACAAATTAATGGATTTGCTAAAATTCATTTATTCATAACTTAAAAAGTATGTACCCTAGTTTTTTTTTCTAATGACTGTTATTATGAAGACTATCACCTATTTTCGGCTGGAACACTTTTTACGGGACACCCTGTCAAAGGTCAAAAAACCTGTGTGAAAAAACCCTGTCAAATAACGAATTCTTATTGACAGGCTATAAACTAAACTGTTATAAAAGGGCATGCACGTAAAAGGTAACAACAAACTCGTTATTAATTTAAAACCAACTATCCAAATAAATAGTCACACATGTTAATACACACAATATACAAAAACACATGTAATTTTTTTTCCCCATTTTACCTAATGTTATTACGCCCTAATTAAATATCCACATTAATTTCGGCAAGTTGTTTTAATTATTATTATCATCTGCAAATCTGTTTAACGTATGCACGAGGTAATGTAATAATGCAATACCGGCTTAATTAAATAAGACCCTATGCGGCTTCAGCGTGCTAGTTAATACACTTTAGTAGGGTTCCTGATCTTTTATGACATTAATTAAACTTTGTTCGGGAACCAGTAGGTCAATTCTCGTGCAGTTCGTTTACGAGAAAAACTTTACAGATCGAATTTTCATTCTCAAAAGAAAAAAGTTTCTGATTTCTTATGGTCACGATTTTTAAACGTTTGATTTGTTTCGTGCGGTAGTGTTTTTACGTGTAGATATATGCTTAACTTGTTTTTTTTCTGTAAAACGGTCAAACTCGTAATCGAATTACCACACGGAAAAAACTCGATAACGTGAGAATCGCCACCCAGTGCTGGAAGTCTGAAGCAACATGTTTGACATTTCGCGTAGACAATTTCAATATTCTGATTGTCTGCTCCATCGAATATCCTTCTAACTTCTAACTTATCTTTAATAAATTAAAAAGAACAAAATTATAATTTTTTAAGCTTGATTCAATCATTCTTCTCAATCAATAAATACACGAAAATACCAATTTTGGCTCAGCATTTTTCAAGCGCCACCTGGTGGTTTTACTGCACCTGAGACTTCCGCGCCAGGATTTAACGAATTATAAGACTTGAAAAGATGACATTTTTAAGCGTCAAGACCATAAACATACTAAAACAACTTGAAACTAGTAATAATGTCTTCTAAAACACATTACAGTGGCATGTTATGGGTAGATAATATAGATAATCCCAAACACCAAAGCATCTTAACACTATCAAGTACCTAGGTCAGTGGTTTCAAAACTATGATTTTAAGATCCGCAGTTTGTAACTTGCATACCTATTTTTGTGCATTCTGGCAAATAAATAAATGATTGAATTATCGTTTTGAGAAAATTTTACGAATTTGCTTTAAAAAAGTTTGACAGAAATAAAGTTTTGACATAAAAGAGAAATGATATTTCTCGTTAACATTTTGCTTTTACAAAAATAGATAGGTACACCAAATTTCAATTTGCTACGTACTCGCATTTTAATATGTACCACTAAATTGTGTATTTATATAAGAGAGCATTATTTAATTTAAAAAAGAAGCTTTTCTAAATGATAATGATACGTCATCATTATCAGCCAAAGGAAGGACGTCTACTCCTGAACATAGGCCTTCCCCACAGTTTTCCACATCGACCGATCACAAGCGGTCTGCATCCAGTGTGATCCTGCGATCTTTACAAGGTCGTCTGTCTATCTTGTCGGTGGACGTCCTACGCTTCCTTTGGTCAAAGGGCCTCCAATCTAGTATTTTTCCGCCCCAACAGCCATCAGTTCTTCGCGCTAGGTGCCGTGCCCATTGCCACTTGGGCTCTCTCATTGATAACCGTGAATGTTTTCCTCAGCCTATTTAAATGAACATGTTTCATGCGTATCGGTTAGCTTTTTTTTTAAATTTTTAGCATAGCTCTTCAGTTTTTATGTCTCTTATGCAACATTCTTTGATGGCGTCAACATACAAACAGTTTGAGAAACACAGGATCAAAGCGATTACTCAAACAGGAAACATGGGTACAACGGCATTGTTTGCTCTGTTTAATGGACAAATATGCGTTTAGCGCATTGTTTGGAACGTGACTTAAGACCGCCCCAGAGCATTCGAGGAGCGACACTATGATAGTTCAGGCAACATAATGAGCGAAATAATGCTATTATGAAAGTCCGTTTCTAGATAAAGATTAAGCTGTCCGCTGAATGGATTAAGCGGTTGAGAAATAGAACATTTATGGATGCGCTTGCTCTATAAAACACTCAAAAGTTCTGTGCATAATGTGCAGATGATTTTAAGCTATTAAAACCACAATGTGATTAGACCATCAGCTCTCTGAAGGATTAGCAATCATTATCTGTATTCTGTATTTATGTTCAGTTTGTAATAAGCCGTTAGTCTATGCTTTTATTGCGTTTGCTTGAAATAGTTTCTGTAATAGCAATAGAGCAATAGAGTTACATTTTGAAAGTGTTGTTGTATATCACAAAAATCTGTCTTGGTTATTGGTAATTTTCAATCTCTTAGCTACTTAGGTAGGTAGATATGGCTAGGTAGCCATAAAAGTAATTTATTTTTGAAAGAAAGAAGGATACATTATCATCTTTTAAATAATCACCCACTTTATAATCCCTATCGGCACTTTCTTTAATGGCAGTTTTAAATTTGGCAGCTTCTGCATCACCTATCTACTCCTATAATGGCTTAAGACCAGTTAAAATTATTATTAAAAGTACGAATACAAAGATAAAAAGCTTTCAATTGTTCTAGTGTATATAATATCTGCCTTCGTACTTTGAAAGTGGAGAATAATAATAATTGGACCTCTTTTCCTCGCCAGTCAGAAAATATCTTTTGACTCGCCTGTCCACAGGAATTAAGATTGATGAATTGCCGTGTTATTTTTCTCGGGCTTTGAGTTCAGATTTCAGTGCTGAAACTTTCACAAAATGACAAAAAAATATTGTTTTATTATAAAAGCTTTTGTAAGATCATTTTTCTTATAACAAAAACTGTGTAGGTAACTAAGATAGTATTAGTACTGAGTTTCACATAGGTTTCAGCCAGCAAATACTTTAGCATTTTCTGATAGGTTCAGCAGTTCAAAGTTACAATCGCGCCCTACAAACATGAAAAGTTAAAAAATCTTTTTGTAGATTTTATTTTTCTTTTGTCTCTTTTCTTTTGTTGCACTCACTAACTATTATTTTCAGAAAATAGTTAGTTATTACTATCATTATTAAGAGCCTGTGATGTCCCACTGCAGGGCAAAGGCCCTTTCTCGTCCCCACGATTTTGAGCATTTTTTTCTCAGTCTTTGTCGAACACGTCTACTTCGTCACAACATCGTCTTCTGGGTCTACCACTGAACGTCTTTTCGTAATTTTAATTTAAATAAGCTAGGTAATTAGTGTTTTCTTCGAAATACTATGTCCGCTTCCAGCAATTTTTTGTCTGGACAGCCGTTTTGTAAGTCCTGAGCAAAAAGTTTTCGAATAGCCCGAAAATCCATTGAAGCAAAGTCACACTGAAGCTGGTATTCAACAAAAAGGCAAAACGCCTTGCTGTAATAGACTTAAATCCAGTAAGCTCACTACTTTATGTTCTGTAAAATACAACAAAAAATACTCCCATGGAGAATCAGTCCAAAGTGTGCCGGACGTATAAGACCATGATACAATTAAATCGTATTATTAGCTGTGTTCAATGTACCTACTCATATTAATTATGAGTATCTTGTAACTTTTGCTTGATTTTTATTAAATTTACCCTCGACATTATTATTTTATCTTCGTTCATCCATGAGAAGAGGTGCTACGAACATTCAAGCATGATTTCAATGGTTTCACAAATATTATCAAAAGCGGAAGGTTTAAGCAAAAATGACCATTCAGAAGGTACATGCTAACATGGCTCAGCTAACAAAAGATAAAAAGTCGGTAAAAATTGAAGAGGTTACCGCGCGTCTTGTCGTATTTTCAAGATATATGTGTACGTACATGTTCCTAATAGAGAAAAATGGATAATTCTCGCTCTAGTCATTAATGGTTCTGGGTAAGGACAAAGGTTACAAAAATGAAATTTGGTGCTAAATAATGTAGCTCAACCCTAACATATTATAATAGAACCTTCTATACAATTTTCGTGTATGGCCCAACGTACGCGTCCTGCATTACGCCGCGCTAATTGCGCAGCGGTCATTTGCTTTGGATTTCGCTGAGTTGAATTTTAATAAAACAAATTTGAATTCCCGGCGATTTGGTGTTGCAGTGTAGGGAGAGCAGCTGGACCATACTTTTTTAGTCACTCAACGAGTTACATCGTTGTAACAATCTGTCTGTAACGATTATGACTAGTATTAAGTTTCAGCCACTGTAATCTCTTATGAAATTAAATCAGTCCTGTATACACATCTGACCGGAGCAGTCGCTCCGCGCTTTTCATTTTTAAAAAGCCTTCACCCCGGTTCCGCGAGTTAACTGGCGCAGTCATTGAGGATCAGAAAACCTGACGTTAACGGTTTTCCCCGCGGTTTTCAACGTATCCGGAAACAAGAACCTACCAACATCAAGAAACTCATCAAATCACGGAATCGGCGGTGAACACACTACGGACTCAACACCATTATGCTTGTGGGGTAAGCATTACTTCTGTTGCTCTCAAGCTCCTAGATATAATCCCTTCAAACTAACGCCTTTAAATCTACTTAAATTTAGTGATTTATTGTGCTCTGTATAGTATAAATTGTGAAAGTGTTGGTGTCACCTCGTTTACGCTTAAATTTGTGTTTTCAAGAGTAGACTCCAAGTTATAAATAATGGAACAAAAAGACGTAGAGCCCGTCCAAGAACGCGCTATCGAAATTGATTACGCGACAATGATGTTACTGCTGCCGTCATACGACGGAAATGAAAAAACTTTATCTTTTTATATTAAAAGTGTGGAGTATGCGCTGGAGTTAATAGATAATAGACAAAATTTAAGCATTGCATGCTTAATTAGGAATAAATTAACAGGAAAAGCGGTAGAAGCATTAGCTGAGTGTAGTAATTTTAAAACATGGAATGATATAAAATCTATTTTAATTAGGAGGTTCGGAGAACACCGTGATGAAGTGCAAGTAGTGCGAGAACTAGTGCAAACGCGTAGAGATAGGGATAGTTTGGAGGTATTTGGCGAGAAAATACGCGAGTTAACATCCGTATTAATCAACATGGACCCTGCCAAACGGGCACATTATGAGGAGCTAGGTATTAGCGTTTTCCTTGATCAATTAGACCCATTCACGCGGCTTACCGTGCGAACTCAAAATCTAAAATCATTAGACAACGTTATTTCCGAAGCTAAGCGGGAAGATGTGCGGTTTCGAAACCGTCAAATGGAGGAAAGTAGAGCAAGGGCCTCCAATTCCTTAATCAGGCAACCCCCTGTGATGCAAAATACGCAGATCAAGCAAAACAATAGTTTTGTTCCGCGTTTTCCAACAGCACAGAAACAGATACACAACAGACACACACCCAGTAGTGCCGGTCCGAATCCACACGCATCATTTAGGCAACAAGTGTCAGCCGCTTACCGGCCTATTAACTATCAGGCCCAGGCTAGTGTAGACAACCAGGGTGAAAACGCATGCGTCCCCCTGATGCCAGGTTTGACCGAATTAGAGGAAGAATGCACCGCGGAAATGCCATTAAACGAGGAGGAAAATTACAACCCAAATTTTTATGTAGATCAGAAAGACAACGTAGAAACATAGTCTATCTAAATACACAAATTTACAATAAGTTACCATACATTTACATAAAAGAGTTAGGCGGACGATTCCTACTGGATACCGGTGCATCACAATCATTAATTAGCCCGAGCGCGATTCAGCGAAGCCATAACATTAAGGTAGAGATAAGGCGCGAAGTCAACTTTATCAAAACAGCCCACGCAGTCACACAACATGATCAAGTTGCTTATGTTGAGTTACCTAAGATGTTTAATTGCAACAAGACTCATAAGTTCCTCTTATTTGACTTCGACCCGGACTTTAAAGGCTTAATAGGTGTCGACTTACTCGTTCCACTGGGATGTAAGTTAGATATGAAGAATATGATTCTGAGAACGGAATGCACGGAGATACCGATTAAGAACGACGCGAAATCTTATACGACGATTAAGCCGAGGTGTGAACAGGCCGTTAATGTACGGACTAATTTCTGTGAAGGTAATTACGAGTTACGAGAATACCGCAATGAGGACGGTTTATTATTCCGAGACGCGTTCGTATCAGTTAAAGAAGGAGCGTTTTACACTACCGTCATTAATGAATACGATACGTCAATTCAGCTTAAAAACAATTGCAAGTTACAATTAATACCGTTATGCGAAGAATTAGAAAAGCAAAGTAAGACAACATTATTAAATAATATCAGTTTACCCAACGAGATTAATCAGTTACTTATAGATAATTTGAAACGGTTAAGAACTGGGCACATGAACGAAGAAGAAGAGCGTGGCGTTAAACAACTGTGCTTTAGGTATCGTGACGTATTCTTTTGCGAACATCTACCTCTAACATTCACACATGCCGTCAAGCACAAGCTTAGATTGACGGATGACACCCCCATATTTGTTAGGAATTATAGGCAGGCCCCAGCACAAAAGGAGGACATTCAGAAACAAGTTACCAACCTTTTAGAACAAAACATAATTAGGGAAAGTATATCGCCGTGGTCGTGTCCTGTGCATCTGGTGCCGAAGAAAATCGACGCTTCCGGTACGAAGAAATGGAGGTTAGTGATCGATTACAGGAAACTGAACGAGAAAACCGTCGAGGATAAATATCCTCTCCCAAACATTAATGACATATTAGACAGATTAGGACGTGCACAGTATTTTACAACAATCGATTTAGCTTCAGGTTACCATCAAGTCGAAATGCAACCTGAGGATATCGAGAAAACTGCGTTCTCAACAGACCGAGGTCATTACGAATTCTTAAGAATGCCGTTTGGTCTCAAAAATGCACCCAACACATTTCAGAGATTTATGTATTCAGTCTTGCGAGGGTTAGACAACGTTTTAACGTATTTAGACGATGTTGTCGTCTATTCCACGTCGCTCCAGGAACACTTAGAAAAGTGTGAACAGGTTTTTGAGAGATTTAGGATACATAATTTGAAAATTCAGTTAAATAAATCAGAATTTTTGCAGAAAACTGTTCAATTTTTAGGACACACACTTACAGATCAAGGTCTTAAACCTAATTCAGACAAGATAGCAGCAGTTCAAAAGTTTCCCCTGCCGACAAACCAAAAGGAAATTAAATCTTTTCTAGGATTAGTTGGATACTACCGAAAGTTTATTAAAGACTTTGCACAAATCACAAAGCCAATGACAGCATGTCTAAAGAAGAACAAGAAAGTGGAAGCTACCCCTGAATTCGTTAAATCGTTCGAAACATGTAAAGAGGTCTTGACGAAGGCCCCAGTACTCAAATATCCCGACTTCGATAGTACTTTCATACTTACTACCGATGCTTCCGATGTAGCCCTAGGAGCAGTGCTCTCACAAGGCGAAATTGGATCAGACCGACCGATTGCGTACGCTTCACGTACACTGTCTGACACTGAACGTAAATACTCTACTATAGAGAAAGAACTTTTAAGTATTATTTGGGCAACCAAATATTTCCGCCCATATCTTTATGGAAAGAAATTCAAAATTATCACCGACCATCGTCCCTTAACTTGGATCATGTCATTAAAAGATCCCAGTTCTAAACTAACTAGATGGCGTCTCAAGCTAGCTGAATACGATTTCGATGTACAATACAAAAAGGGCGCGGCAAATACTAATGCAGATGCCCTATCGCGGGTAGAAATATTATATAACAATGAATTAGATACAGTTGTACCAGAAAACGAAGATATGACTCAAATATTATTAGATAGTGAACAACAAACCGATACAACAGAACCCCAACCAGGACCTTCATATGAGGAAATTGATATAGATTCATACGATAGAAGAACTTTATTAGGAATGCCTATTACACCAATCCCGAACGTACCGACGGACGAACCATGCGAACTCGCAGACCCACTTGCGTTAGATAAGGACCCGTTAGACCTAACAGGTTTTGATCCCTTAGATACTGGTCTGTCTAGTTTATACGTCGAGCCGTCAGCCACACAAAACGAACCATCCGTCACAAATGACGAACCTTCCGTCACACATGACGAACCATCAGTCACACACGACGAACCTTCAGGCACACGCGATGTATCTGACAATGCATTAGAATTAGAACCTGTAACTGAAACAAATAGTGAGTTAATAAATCTTCCGGACGAAAGCAACGCATATAAAATCCCAGAAGTACCAGATGCAATCGATAGGCAGTTAAAACAATTTCATATTAGAAAATGCGCAGGCTCGGAGTACAAAGTGGACGATAGATCCAAAGGAAAGATAATTATCAAAGACGTTTTTATACCCATTAACGACACTGAGGCTCAGATAGTTAAGTTTTTGAAAGAGCATACGATAGCTGACAGAATCTTTTATTGTTTCTTCCATTATGAAGAGTTTTACTCATTATTCTGCAGGGTAGTAAGAACAGTGTTCAGTGACCGAGGTCCAAAGTTAGTGCGATGTTTAAGTAGAGTCACGTTTGTAGCAAATAGAAACGATCAAATAGACATTATTAAGAAATACCATGAAGGAAAGACCGTGCATAGAGGCATTCAAGAGACATACAAACAATTACGAAAGAATTATCATTGGCCAAACATGTTGTTATCAATTCAAAGGTTTATTAATCAATGCGACAAATGCTTAAAGAGCAAATACGAACGTAATCCTTTAAAATTACCCCTTTCGCTAACAGAAACACCACATAAACCCATGGAACACATGTTTATGGACCTGTACAGTAGCGGTGGCGTAACATTTCTAACAATCATAGATAATTTTTCGAAGTACGCTCAAGCAGTACCACTTACATCCGCAACAAGTGTACACATAGCCGATGCCTTAGTTAGCATCTTTTCATACATAGGTATACCCCATAAGATAACCACAGATTCTGATTCGAAATTCGACAACGACCTTATTGCAGAACTTTGCGCGATGCACAACATTAACATTCATTTCACCACACCGTACAACCCAAACTCTAACTCACCTGTGGAAAGACTACATTCAACATTAGCAGAAATGATTAGAATACAAAGAATAACAGATAGGGATGATCCAGTTAATTTAATGAAGTATGCTATCATAGCATACAACAACGCCATTCATTCGGCAACTGGTTTTACGCCGTTTGAACTATTATATGGACATACTAGTGGCAGAAATCCTCTGGAATTACACTTCCCAAAGGAATTTTACCAAGAGTAAATAAATTAATAAATAATAAATAAATAAATAATTCTAATTATTAAGAGTATGTTAACAAACATAAGCAAATCATGGAAAACGTTAATAAATTAGTATTTGATAAGCTTTCAACGGAGAAAGAGGTGTGTATCACAAGAAATAACCGAGGAACTGAAACTCCAGTTTTTAAAGTAGGAGATAAAGTTTACAAGCAGGTCGCTAAAACAGCTAGAAGTAACAAATTAGATCCTAGGTATATAGGTCCCTACACAATTGTGCGTATTCACCCCGAACAGGTGGCCGAAATAGTAGGAAGACACGTTAATTCTAAAACTATCCGGGTTCACTTTAGGATGCTAAGGCGCCCTGGAACTGTTGCAGGAAACTCCTCTTCATCCTCGCCGCAGCCTACTGGCCTGTCGGAGTCGCCGGAGTCATCCAACCAATAGACAACCACAATGGCATCCTTGTGCTTAAAGAAGCTGCAGTGCGCTATCAAAGCGATACGTATCACCTAGTGGTAATTTATAATGTAACTAAAATTCGGGAAATCTATTTGGAAACCTGCCGCGATTATTTCACGTTTAGTTTAAAACAAAGTAACCTAACGAACCACCCAGATATTTTAGTAAGTAAGGAACAGATAGAGTACTTAATAGATGTTATAGATAGTAAGCTCGTGTACCTAGGAGCAGAACCACTTAGCATTAGTAAAGCATATAATCATAGAGTAAGAAGAGGATTAATTAATGGATTAGGAACAGTAGTGAAAGCTATTACGGGAAATCTAGACCAAGCAGATGCTGACAAATTTGAGGGTCAAATCCAATCTATTAGGAGAGTAGTTAGTAGTAACATAGATAAGCAAAATAGTAACATAGATATAATGAATGAGAGATTTTATGAATCAATATAACCATAGGTTAGGTTTAATTAAGAATAACCATCTCTTGGTTATTCTTAATTAAACCTAACGTTAGAGTTAGGAGGACTGATAGAGAAAATAGATAAGCGTAATACAGATATAGAGTTACGCATGCAACTTATGATAATTTTTAAGCAAACCGAGACTTGTCTTCAACAAGTTTACGATAGAATTACTTCACTAGAAAACGCCATAACATTCTCACACTTTGGTAAGCTCCATCCGAGCATTGTCGATCCAAATTATTTGATAGCGGATTTAAGGAATATTAAAAGCAGTCAAAATTTAGAGTTACCATACAAACTTAAGCTTGAAAACATACATTTGTTGGAAAAATCAATAATAGTTAAAACATACAGCACCAATCAATCACTAAATTTTGTATTAGAAATTCCACTAGTTACGAACCGTCCCTATAGCCTCCTTCACCTTTATTCAATTCCAAACAAGGACAACATTATCCTTATTCCAAAAAGTCCCTACCTTATCTTGGGAAGCACAGAGTTTGCGTACCCCCACGAGCCCTGCGTCAGCATATCAGAAGACCGTACCATCTGCAAGAACGTCGAATGGCAGCAACTCCAGAAACCACAAGACTGCATCGCCCAACTTATACAACATGAAGAACCGCATAATTGTACCTACGCAACTGCGGAGTATACAAATAACATCATACACCAAGTTAAAGATAACTGCTGGATTGCAATTATTAAAGTAGAAGAAGTCATCAAAACGACATGTGGCGAAGACGTCAAATACCAGCGTAGCAGCGGCGTTTACTTAATAACAGTTGACACTAGCTGCGAAGTGGAGGTCATCGGACACGTTCTACGCACACACCAGAAAACCATAAACATCAAAGAGAGTATTCCCTTGCCTCGGGCCTACAAGACTCCAGAAGTATCACCACTCAAGGTACACCTCGAGGAAGTTCCGTTGGACGACTTGAACCGCCTCATCCAGAAGGTCGCAGACCCAAACATAAATGAAGACCTGGAACCGCTCATCAGCTCCCAACCCAGCTGGGATTCAGTTATCATATACGTCATCATTATTATCATCGCATTGGTGGCAGCCGTGATGTGGTACCGACGCCGCAGACAGCAAGAAGAAAGAAGAGAAATTACTCCGCAAAACCAGGAAGAAGCACAACTCCAAGAGCTCGCGCCACCGAAGCCACAGCCTTCGGGGCACTTCACACTTAAGGGGGGAGGAGTTATATCGTTGTAACAATCTGTCTGTAACGATTATGACTAGTATTAAGTTTCAGCCACTGTAATCTCTTATGAAATTAAATCAGTCCTGTATACACATCTGACCGGAGCAGTCGCTCCGCGCTTTTCATTTTTAAAAAGCCTTTACCCCGGTTCCGCGAGTTAACTAACGACGAGATGTCTCAATAAATGGGCTCAAAAGTATGCAAGTGAAAGTAAAAAAAATGTTCTTGTCAAATAAATGAAAGTTATCATTTTATTATTAAGCAGCCAACGTGTTAAAGAAAACATTCGCAAAAATTCGACTGGCTTGCCAGTGTATCGGTGGACGAGTAGTATAGGCATGCGCCCGGATAGCGTAAAACACAGAGTTCGATTCCTTGTCTGACGCAGTTGCTTTTTACAAGTGCAATTTATATCAAGTTATTTGTTAGATTTTGAATTCACGCAACCGTTACTATACCTCTAGTATGTCAAGATAAACACTGAGGTGTCTTATGCAGTTGTAATAAGAGATAGTTTTAACAAAAATGTGTAACGTGAAGAAACGGATTCGATTTTCGACTTTTCATATTGCTAAATATACTTCTTATATTTTATTTCTATTTACTACTTTAAATACCATGAAACATCTAGAAGACACACATTACGATTACTAACTTTTACCATTTTTTTAACAGTTTCCTATTTTAAATAGTAATTTCTATTGTTTTTCTACATACTAATAAAATAACACAAACGCTTTTTATTACAAACCTGAAATTGATATGCGCTGGCTGCCTAATTCCCTTTCGATAGGCTGTGCCCATGTATTCCAGTTTCCATCTGTGGCTGGTTTTGCATTAACTTAACCCAATTTTATTTCGTCCGGATTAATAGGTTCACGTACGGCACGCAACCGAAACCGGTGTATGTGAATTATTCGCAATAAAACTCGTAGCCGGACAGTCGGCATCAAAATTATGCACCCATCCGCGCTTTTCATCAACATCATTACCTTGCGCTACGTGACGATATTTGTGAAAAATAAAATCATTTTTTGATGCGAACTGTACAACTGATTGCGTGCTTTTATTTTGGCTCATACAATTTATTTGATATGGTTCGTGGTAAATCCTTTTGATGATTCAAAATTGTTTTCATATTTTTGTATTAGGAATAATACCTAGATGTAACTTAAATAACATTTTGTATTCATTAGAAACATATTTGGTATTTTTTTCAAGAAATAGATGATAAGATAAAAATGATCTACTAATATAGGTATTTATTTACTTATTTATGTATTACAGGAACACAAACAGTATTATATTCGATGCAAAACTTTGTCTTATAATAACCGTTTTATGGTTTGTAAATTAAAATAACCGAACGTATGCTCGCATCAATTCCAACGCATGATCCTTTTAATAAATATTAAATTTTTGTAATATGTACTTAACACGTTCCGGGACACTACTCCAGACACAATAGATGTTTTATTGTTTTCACGCCTGTAGGCGGGCACTGTCCCGGAACGTGTTAACTGTACTCGTCTTCGACACATAATCTCAAGTAACTTTTAACATTACAAATGCAGGACGCCTCGTTCTAAAACTTTAGGCTTCAAATAGAATCAAACGGCCATCTTCAAGTTTCGAGAACATCCAAAACTGATTTACCTCCTTTGTGTAAGTTTGAGACTCGCACGCGAAATTGAAAATACGTTGTGTCAGAACGACAAAGACAAATCTTACATTTTCTTTACACTTTGAAAGTTTTTTTTGTGAAATAAATGTACTTGTAATTTATCTGCGAGGATTCTGGTAGCTGTTACTGTACTCTATGGGATTGTATTTTTTTAAGTACCAAAATTAGAATTGCTCCGAACATTATTATATTATTTATGCGTCAGAAACAAATAAATAACTTAGGGTCTTTTTAAATCGTTTCGAATCAGAATCAGATGAAATCCAATCTGCAGTTAAATTAGTTTAAATTATCGTCTAAATTTAGCGCGATTTTCGTTGTCTTTTGATTCTTGAACGATAATCACCCGAAATATTGACGCGAGTGATTCAAAAATAAGAGCTCTAGGATGTTGATGTCAGACGAAATCAATACATCTCTTAAATTTGAGACATGTTATCTTCAAGCTATAGAGTTAATCCATCAAATCAATCAGAATGCACTTAGGATAATTATGTCTAATGTAATATTATACTGATTAATTGATGTGTATACAATATCGGATTTCCGTTATGTACACTCAATGTGCTTATTTTCACCCATTTAAATACGGCAATTTGATGAATCACGTTCTTTCAGCCGTTTCAAAAGCACGAAAACGAAATACTATTTTCAGTACTACTCAGTATTTTTACTTAACAAATCAGTAGATATCGTATATTCTCCTTCTGGTATACGAATCATATAAATTGATGTATGCTAAAGGTGCGCTACCAACACGATTTAGCAATAACGCAGTCATTTATGTAATGTGGGTGATATTAATCAATTTTTATTAATGGATTCCACATCGATCTGTTTTTCTCTACTGCAGCAATTAAGCTAAAATAAATGGGAATAATGTAGCTAGGTTGTATTTATAGTTATTTATTGCTTTACTCAAAAAGCAATTTCAGCATTTTGTTTTTGTTTGATAAACCCTTTTCAGGAATAATTTAAATAGTTAAATGATTATCCGCTCTCTATCAAAGCTTTAGCTCAGAATAATAAGTATATATTCCAATTGCCTATATCTAATTCCACCAATTAGCAAAAAAGGACCAATTTCACCTTTCAATTTAATTGGCAGTTATCGCTATTATGATAATACTGGGAACCAACTATATCTGGGCAAACGTTTGATACAATTTTGTACCTTACGTAATGGGGATATGATTTGTTATTGCGTCTCGCGCTATGGTCTATGAAGATTTATTTTTTCCCCTCACCTATCCCTGACATTATACTCGTGTTATTTCCACAGAATGCTTGATAAATTTTATGATACATGGCTGTGTAATGTACCTAGGGGGTATCATGTTTTCCGCATAAGCAAGTGGCGGTACCGACAGTAAAAAAATTGCAACGTAATTTAAAAGAACATTTACCGAGAGTGTAAAGTAAAAAGCTTGAGCTAATGGTAAAATTATTTAATCGTTTAGGAAGTGCATGGAAGTATGTTTACTATACAATGTATCATAGCTTTATCGTTCCACTTAACACAAATTTAAGTTCGCTTGAATGAAATTCAAAGGTGCGGGTATCGGTGGGGATATTTTTTAGAGCAAATCGAAACCAATGGAAATGGCAAATGGTATTATTGTTGTACGTATATTGTCTTCATGTTTTCTCACAAAATGCTAACAATCACTATAAGTAACTAAAACGATACCAGTATTTATTCAGTTTACGTGATTTTTTGTAAATTTTTAAATGCATTAATTTGTAACTTTTTTCATACCACTCTAATTACACTAATCATTAAAATATTTTTTGTTTCTGTAAAGCAACTAAACGGATTTAAATAAGACTGGTTGCAAATCTTACCTCTTATTCATGGGACACTCATATAATTGATCCAAAATCTGTATTTTTTCGTGGCTCTCCGAATAGCTGTTTCTGTTTATCTCAATTCTTTTAGGGCCCTGAGGGCAAGATTAAATTTAGATAACAACTGATAACTTGGCGAGTTCACTGTACCTACATCTTGTAATGCAAATTTATGCAAAGCACGAAAGTCGATACTCGGTCTCTTGATAAAACAGGACTAGAAGATGCCAGTATACGCTACACAGCTGTATAGAGTACTCAAGTGCTCTGTAAGCGGTTTTAATACTCACGAAACCACTTGAAAGTTACGGGAAACTACTTATTTATGAATCAGCGTAAATCGTACTAAGTTGTTACATGATATTTGCCCGGCTAAGTTCATCGGGAACAGTTGACGAGAGATGTGGTATGACTGATTTGATTTGATTTATTTGCGACATTTTATCATTGTATACTTGTTTAGGTAGAATCTATCTGATTCGCTACTTATCTCACCTAGATTATTATAATTCAACAAGTAAATACGGGTACAGATAGTAATAAACATTCTTTATTAAGACAATACAGTTTATGACGTATCATTTGGAGTCTAGCAATCTCAGCCGGTATTCGAAGCGCAATAGTTTGACAGTGATACCGAAGATAAGTAACTAACGGCGCGGTGGTGTTTGGGTGGGTGACCATTCCGACCATTTAAGTGACGTACGTCGCAAGCATCCCCGTGCTTCGGAAGACGCGTTAAACAGTTGGTCCCGGCTAATATTTATTTTATTTATTTATTTATCTTTATTTGGAAAACAAACAGCTAGCAAACAACTGCTATAAATAACAATTTGGCTTAATAGTCATGCATTGTTCTTAAGCAAAACAACTACTAAAAGCGACTAATATCGGTTGATATAAGTCGTCAAGCCTAGTCAGAGGCCCTATGGCTTGATAAATCTGACAGCAAGGATTGACACTTGCTATGCAAACACCCTTCTGCCAATCCACACTGAACCCGTGTAGTGGAGTATGGCTCATACTTTAGTTAAGGCCTTTACTTAACTTACTAACTTTACTTTTACTTTAATCACAGCCACTGTTCTGCAGAACGGTTTATGCGAAAGAACACATGCGACAAATTCTCTACTTCCTTATCTGCAAAGGAACGTAAATAATCCAGAAAGAAGAAAGCCCTTCGTCATTCTATTTATGGCAATCACTTTTTCTCAGTAAAACATTCATGTTACATACTTATCGCTCGCCCTGTTTAGTTTTCTAAGGTACCATCATATAAAACTCGATAGGACACCGGCAAAAGGATGTTGATAAACACATCCATGATATATTTTTATCCAAGGGTAGGATCTAAGTCCGCCAACTGATGTCCTATCTTGCTCTTTACGTGGAAATGTGGTATGCGGTATAGAAATTAATAATAAAAGTAAGTATAGTTGCTCACCATTACTAACTTCTGTAGCCACTTTTAACTGTTTTATATGACCTTAACTTCAAAATAGACACTACAACTAATGGCAAGAAAGCTCCTATTACCAAATAGTCCACGTTGCATGCATTTATAATGGGCTGATTCTACTGTACCTTTCTGCGTTATACTGGTTGTTGGCTCACGTACGTTTGAGTTGCGTACTGACTAGTTATTTGACTTGGTTTAAATACTGCGATCGTTTTTCAAGCAGTTTGTAATAGTGAAGCTGAAATTGGAACTTGTGCTTGATATTATTTTATTTATTATTGATTCATATTTCGTAGAGATGTGTGTGGTGTTTCTTGTGTTAGTTTGCAATATGTTACAACAGAATGACCATAACTTATGCACTTGCATGACTCACTAACTTTGAGTCACAATTCGTAGGCTATTTTTAGGGTTATTAAGTCTTTTTAGTGCGATTATTTTGTAATTAGGAGTTTAAAATAATAATGCGGTAATTGGTATCACATAAATCAAGCGCGTGCCTCAGTCTGGACACATGCAAATTATAGATATAGTATCAATTTTCCTATTTCTATATTTTTAGAGTTCCTGGGAATAATACAAGATTTAATATAATTGTAGAAACAAAACGCATTTGTGCAGAATGAAATGCATTTATGATTCCTTTTTTGGTTTTTTAGCAAACATATATGGCATTATCACGACAAATGCCAGCTAACATCGTGGTAATTATTGAACCGGTGGCAACGACATCAAACCATTTGTTAGGTTAACTAGAGATCACGAAACCAGACTGTTCATTACAATAATTTGATTGAAACCTGTGTTGCCATCCTAATCTTGCGGCGCGCGCTCCTACGCACATCATTTTGAGTACTTACCTATTTTTTGCTTGTATGAGAACCCCGTAAAGTAGTTGCTTTCGAGACGTTGTTCCCATGACACTGAACTGACCTACCAGGGCTCAATTTTCGCGTGTGCTTTCCCTTGGGCTTATCTGAAGACCTGTGTGACTGTGCCTGTGTCCTCGGTGATCACCTGCAACCTGGAAACCATCTACTGGCGAATAATAGGTGAGTCCTGACAGACAAAACCTCCTTTATATTTTTTGCCTACCACGTTGAATCCACTGCCGATCTCGAACATCTTTTGGTAGCAGAGCGTAGTTTATTTTGGACCTTTGCCTGAATAATTATTTTAAAATTAACGTAATTAATTAGCTTCCACCCTTTACATAAAACGTCTCATTCTATCTTAGTAATTATTGTGAAATCTGCATTCCCCCTTTGCACGCGGTAGCCATCTTAGTTCCATTCATTTCTAGTAGTTACATAATGACGATAAATAAATAAATATCCAAATTCATCATTGTGTTACGGGGTGCGCGAGCGCATTTTAATTACTTGCATTCCTGCCTATTGTTGTGCTATTGATAACGTTCGCCGTCCCTCCGCCATGTGTGTGTTTATACGAGTTATTTACGAGTTACGATTATTCCTTACCTATTTTATTCATTACACCTTCACCGAGCCGTCCTGTCCTGCATTCCTTTGCCTTTTGAAAATTACGTGTTGATAAATTACCATTGATTTTAGTGTAAGTAAGTACATATACTTACTTCAAACATGCCTGATTCTGAATCGAGTAACGAGACCGTGAGGGCCCTACTTTACACGGACACGGCTGAATACCATGAGGCTATAGGTGAAATTCGTTATGTGAGTGATTGGGTTGATGATTCCCATCGCGTCCTTGAGACCTTCTCCGTTAATCGCATGCGTGCGCGTCTTTCTGACCTCCCAATTATGTGTGATAAGTTTAGAGCTGCCTGTTCTAAGTTGTTAGGAAACCTTGACCCTGCTATTTATGAACAAGAGTATGTTCAAATTAAAACCGAGATGCGCGTTGTGAGGGACAAGGTAGATGACCTAAAAATAAGATTGGAGGAAATAAAACCCCACCAGTTCGAGTCTCCCCGTACTAGTACCCCCTTGAAGGAAAATAAGTCCATGATTGTTGACACCCCGGCTAGTAAATTACCTGACCTACCTATACCTAGATTTGACGGCCGTCCCGACGGATGGATTAGTTTTATAGACCAGTTTGATAGTGTGGTCGACAATCAGCCGACTTTGACCCCTACCTTAAAGCTTCATTACCTAGTCGGTGCCTTGTCTGATGAGCCCCGTAGGTTGATTCAGCACCTTAAGATTGAAACGGGCAATTATACTGTGGCTCGTGACCTTCTCAAGCGTAGGTATCACAACCTTCGCGTCCTGGCAGATACGCATATCGCGCAGATAATGATGCTACCTAATATTTCACCTAAGTTGTCCGGCTTACGTGTATCGTTTCTTAACCCTCTTCTCTCAACTTACCGTTGTTTAGAACGATTAGACCTGCCTGTTAATCATTGGTCATATTTACTGGTACACCTATGCCTTGCGAAGTTGCCTTCTGAATTAAAATCCCGTTTTGAGCGTCGTTTTGGTGATGACCCTAATAAACTTCCAACCTTTGATCAACTTATTACCTTCTTAGAGGATGAATGTAGGCATCACGACAATGTAGGTAGTGCTTCGGTCGTAGACACTACTGCCTCACTTAGTACGAGCTCCACTCGATTCCCGAAATCTAACGCGCGGTCTCCGCCTCCTACGAAGACATTTGTTACGTTTGCACCCACACCGAAGTGTCACGTTTGTAATAGTACGTCGCATTACGTACGCGAATGCCCCGAGTTTGTTCGTCTCCCTACACGTCAACGTGTCAATGTAGTTAAAGAGGCCCGTTTGTGTTATCGATGCCTAGATAAACACTCCATCTCTCAATGCAAGCGAGATTATCGCTGCAATACCTGCCGTCGTTCTAGTCATCATACGTTGCTGTGTTATGCCGATGACGCCCCCGTGAAGCATCAGCATGAACGCTCCTACCGCGACGTCGCAGCCTTACCTTCAAACTCGCCGAGGACGTCCCCGCCGCGTGACCTGACGGAACGTACTTTCCCACGCACTAGAGCCTATAACAGCTTTTCACCTCGTAATTCCCACAGAGCTTCACCCCCGCGTTCGGGCAGGCGATTTTCGCCTGTACCCAATAGTGATCGTGTTTATCACGCTCCTCCTCCAAGATCTCAGGATGAACGTGCCTTCCATTCAAAGCCAAACGACTCTTCACAATTCTGACTAGATAGCCCTCCTGTACCTACCCTTACTTCAGTATCACGCAATTCTCTTGTTCTTTTACCTACGGCCTTAATTCACGTTAAAACTTCGTCTGGATATTACGCAGAAGCCCGTGCCTTATTAGATACCGGCGCCCAAGGCTGCCTCCTTACTACAGAGTTTGTTACGGACCAAATGAACTTACCTATCACTCCTTCACATGTGCCCGTTCGTGGAATAGGTAATATACAGTCAGTCCATTCCCATGGAACTGTATCCCTTTCTTTTAAACCTGTCAATTCTACCCTACCTGTGATATCGACTACCGCCATAGTTGTCGACGTGATTGCTGGGTCCCTCCCGGAAGTAGATGTACCTAAAAGTGTTGTTACCCCTACCAAGCATCTACCACTTGCTGACCCCTTGTTCCATAAACCTGGTCCTATAAGTGTACTACTTGGAGCTGACATCATTGGCCACCTGTTGAAGCCTGAGTTGTTTGTTTTACCTGATGGCCTTACTGCCATATTGACAATCTTTGGGTTCGTCTTGTCAGGCCCTGTTCATGGACGTCTTTCTGAAATGGAACCTCCTATGACTGGAGTCTCATTGTCCCAAATAGTGGAGAGGTTCTGGAAGATTGAAGAGGCCCCCCAGCTATCTAATTCAAACCCTTTGGACTTAGAATGTGAGACATTCTTCAAAGCAACCACCACTCGTGAGAATGATGGACGTTTTATGATTAGGCTCCCCTTTTTACAAGATCGTCCACTCCTCGGTGATTCTAAGGCCAATGCCGTTAAGCGATTTGGAAGCCTTCAAAGGCGTTTGCAAGGTAAACCTCATTTTCGTGAAAAATACATATCCTTTATGCGTGAATATATTGAGTTGAATCACATGTCCCTTTCGTCATATGATCACACCCGTGAACATTATTTCATTCCCCACCATGGAGTTTTTAAGAGCGCTGGTGGTAAAATACGAGTTGTTTTCGATGGGAGTAGCCCGACATCCAATAAAGTGTCCTTAAATCAATGTTTACACACTGGCCCTAAACTTCAGCGAGGTATCTCCCATATCCTTACGAATTTCCGTATGCACGAAGTAGTGTTTGTTGCCGACATTCGTATGATGTTCCGCATGACCTGGGTACACCCCGAGGATAGAAGGTACCAACTGGTACTTTGGCGCGAGGACCCTTCTCATCCTCTCCTCACATACGAGCTTAACACCAATACGTATGGCCTTCGCTCTAGTCCTTATATTGCGATTCGGGTCCTTCTTGAACTCGCAGAACAAGAGCGGTTGAACTTTCCCCGAGCTGCTGAAGTTATTGAAAGGGATATTTACGTTGATGACTGTTCTAGTGGAGCAGCGTGTATTTCTTCTGCACGGGCCTTAAAATCAGAGCTTGAAGGGATCATGGCCGCTGGTGGGTATGAGCTTCGTAAGTGGATATCTAATAGACCCGAACTCTTGGATGATATGCCCCTAGACCATTTACAACTTCCTCACTCAATCGTAGATCAGGGTAATCCGCAGACTATCGCAGTGTTAGGTGTTCAGTACAACCCTGTGAGCGACTCATTTACCTATAAATGTTCCTATGATGCCTGTGATACAGTGATTACAAAGAGAAAGGTATTATCTGTGATTGCCCGAATTTATGATCCCTGTGGCTGGATATCTCCAGTCGTGTTTAAGGCCAAAGAGTTTATCCAACGTTTGTGGCTATCTGGCCTTTCCTGGGATGATCCCCTTACGGAGCCCCTCGCTTTAGAGTGGGCTACCTTTATTCAAGATATGACTAAAGTGAGCGAAGTGGCTATTCCTCGTCATATACTTTCTAGCGGTTCCTCCTCCTTATCGCTACATGGTTTTTGCGATGCCTCCGAGTTAGGTTATGCTGCGGCCGTTTATTTACGCGCAGAGTATACGTCTAGTAATTGCTCCGTCCATCTTGTTATGGCCAAGTCAAAGGTTGCACCCGTTAGGACCCGTTTAACAATTCCCAAGTTGGAATTGTTAGGAGCTACCCTCCTCTCTAAATTATTACATCACGTCGCTCTTTGTCTGCAAAGGACGTCTGTGTTGACTTCAATCCATAGTTGGACGGATAACAAAATTGTTTTGTGTTGGTTGAAAACACCTCCCCACCTTCTTCAGACTTTTGAGGCAAATCGTGTTTCCCAAATTATTAATTCTCCAACATCTAGTCATTGGAGACATATTCCTGGCTATATGAACCCTAGCGACTGTGCATCAAGAGGCATGCCCGTCTCTAAATTGGTAGACCACACTCTTTGGTTTTCTCCTTCGTGGTTGACCGAGTCTCCTAATCAGTGGCCCGTGACTGCGGAACCTACCTCGAATAATGACCTCCCGGGACTACGTTGTTTAGTAGTGTCTGCTGAAGTTTCTCCTCCGGACCCTTCCTTTTTATTAGAGCGGTATAGCTCCTTGAACAAGTTGATAAATGTAACTTGTTACCTAAGGCGGTTTTTATACCCTAAAACTTACTCCTCATTCCTGAGTACTGAAGAGCGTAGAGAATCTCTTATATATTTAGTGAAAATTGTTCAATTTACCTGCTTCAGTGATGAACTAGACCGTTTGAAGAGGGGTGATACAATCACCAACTCCCTCAGGAAATTAAGCCTGTTTTTAGATGACAGAGGCCTAATACGAGTGGGTGGCCGTTTACGACACTCTGACCTTCCTTATGACGCTAGACACCCCCTGCTTCTGCCTAAAACTGGTAATTTCGTGAATATTTTAATCTCCCATTACCATCGTGAAAATGCTCACGCAGGTGCGAATGCCCTTCTGGCTATTTTAAACAGAGAATTCTGGATCCTGTCTGCCCGCCGCGCTATTCAACATGTGATTTTTAAATGCCTTTCTTGTTATCGACTTAAAACGGCTGTCTCCCAGCCTCCTATGGGTGACCTTCCTAAGGACCGTGTCACCGCGGCTAGGCCATTTGATGGTGTAGGCACTGACTTCGCGGGCCCCTTCTACACCAAAGTTAAGGCCTATAGAAATAAAAGGTTGGTTAAGAGTTACCTTTGTGTATTTGTTTGCCTCTCCACCAAGGCAGTCCACCTTGAGGTCGTGTCGGACCTAAGTACAGAAGCCTTTGTTGCCGCCTTTTCCCGATTCGTTTCACGTCGTGGTTTACCTCGCCTTATCCGCTCGGACTGTGGCCGAAATTATATCGGTGCACGTAATTACTTACAGGAGTTAGAGTCCTTCTTGTCTCAAAATCAAGCTACTATTGGTTCCGAGCTTTCCAAGCGCAATATTAACTGGGTTTTCGACCCCCCTGTCTGCCCCCACTGGGGAGGCCTTTTCGAAGCTGCTGTGAAATCGGCAAAATCCCACCTCAAACGCGTGATAGGAGAAACCCCTCTTACCTTTGAGGAATTAACAACTGTTTTTACCAAAATAGAAGCAGTTTTAAACTCGCGGCCTCTGTGTCCACTTTCTCCAGATCCTAACGATGTCGAAGTATTAACGCCCGGACATTTTTTGATAAGTCAGCCTTTAACCGCTTTACCTGAGTACCCTTATGAGAATGTTAAGCTTCATCGCCTCACACGGTTTCAGCTGATCCAACAACTTACGCAGCACTTTTGGTCTCGTTGGCATTTAGAGTACTTAAATACCTTACAGGCAAGGAATAAATGGACATCTCCTTGTAATCCTCCCCAAGTTGGCGAACTAGTTCTAATAAAGGACGACAACCTCCCACCTTTGCAATGGCGCCGTGGTCGCATTGCTCATTTATACCCTGGACAAGACAAAGTTGTTCGCGTCGTTGATGTGAAAACTCCCACAGGTATCCTTAAGAGATCTGTGACGAAGCTGGTTCGTCTTCCAGTTTAGTATATAACTTTTCCTTTTACCCTTCCTTTCTCTCTCGTAAACACTTAGCGTGTTTAGGGCGGGCGATATGTTCATTACAATAATTTGATTGAAACCTGTGTTGCCATCCTAATCTTGCGGCGCGCGCTCCTACGCACATCATTTTGAGTACTTACCTATTTTTTGCTTGTATGAGAACCCCGTAAAGTAGTTGCTTTCGAGACGTTGTTCCCATGACACTGAACTGACCTACCAGGGCTCAATTTTCGCGTGTGCTTTCCCTTGGGCTTATCTGAAGACCTGTGTGACTGTGCCTGTGTCCTCGGTGATCACCTGCAACCTGGAAACCATCTACTGTCGAATAATAGGTGAGTCCTGACAGACAAAACCTCCTTTATATTTTTTGCCTACCACGTTGAATCCACTGCCGATCTCGAACACAGACCAAAGCCGTTATAGCTTGCGACACGCCCATATTTAAAATAAATAAATATTGGACACCAATCCCATACATTGCTCTAACCCTAAAGTAAGTAGCTAATGCACTTGTGAAATGGATATCAGCAACAACGGTGGTCCTACAACTCCCAGACTCGTATCAATATAGAAAATTACAATTTATATATTGACCCGACAGGGAATCGAACCCAGGACCTCAGAGAGGCGTCGCTTTGAAACCCAACGTGCTTAAATAAATAAAAAATGTAAGTATCAAAGAATAAAATAGGCATGTATTGAGCGCGTGATCAATAATTTCAGTCAATTCACACACGTAATAAATTTTATTGTAGGTTAATATTACCTAGATACAGTGAGTTGTTATGCCAAGGAAAAAAAGTGTCGCAAAAACGACGACATCATTGTGACGTTTTCTTTGAAAACTTGTATTTCGAATTAGCACATAAGTTCGTGAAGTCAGCTCCATACGCTAGTAATAGTAGTTTAATGTCTAAATAGCACTTTTTATGGCAACTAAGCTGCTGTGATTTGAATATCAAAGTAATTTTACTTGTATGATCAACAGAATCAGAAAGAAACCAAGTTTTAACACATAATTACTATGACCCGATAGAAGTCATCTAGGAGCCATTTTCGAATATTTTATTAGGAGCGAGCAAGCTCGTTTTATTTTTATTATGTGTTATTCGAGGCTTGATAATATCGTAAGGTCGTTACCGTGGACTGAGTTTTTGTTCAATAAAGTACGTGTTCTTTTTTTCCTGGTATAGGTAATATAGGGAAATAAACGGCAATTTCATGATTACTTTGCGAACGTTATGATTATAATGCAAAGAGAATGTACAGTGTTTTATCTTTAATGGATATCGACCGATAATCAGCTCTTTTTTTAATATTTAGTTTAACCTACTTACTGTCCAATGGTTTTTTTACACTTACAGTGTCATGTTTGAATAAGAAACCAAAAATTTCGCACGGGCGGGACTTGAACCAGCATCTTTCTGGCTATCCAGGTCAACTGCTCTTCCGATTAAGCTACCCTCGCGAAATTCTGTATAACACGTGTAGATGTCACACAATGACAAATCCATAAGAGACCAAGAAAGAATTTCACGTGGTTGGACTGAAAGCACGGTAGCTCAATTGGAAGAGCAGTTGGCCCGGTTAGCCAGAAAGATGCTGGTTCGAGTCCCGCCCGTGCGCAATTTCTGGTTTCTTATTTCATCTTTTAATTACCTACCGTCTGTTTGCTGAATCTTGTGAGTTTTTTCCCTCTGATTTAGCTGATTTTTTACGTACGCTTAAAGAATATCGTGTCGAATTATGGCTTGTTTGTTTTACATGGACTTTTGTACCGTATTTATAATTTTTAAGCGTGTGTTTTCTAATATTTCGCAAAAGAGGAAAATTTCAAATTATTACCTACAGGAAAATTGTTATTTCTTCTTCTTTTTTATTCTGCTTTGCCTTTTCTCTTTTTACGGAAGAATGATTATTTACTTAACCTTAATTATAATTTGCTTTTAAAACTGAATTTTATTTTAAAACTTTTAAATTTGAATGAATGTTTCAGCTAGGTTTCACTCATGCATCTGCCACGTTGGACATTAATCGATGTTGGCATTTCAATAACTGAGGACTTCGTATAAACAAATAAAAACCTTCTAATTAATGTATGTATAAAAAAAAATTTGATGTTAATTTTATTAAGTAACTCTACTAAAATGGCGTTAAAATTATTATAAGGTACTGCCCGAGCGATAAAACGTGCCATCCCTGAATTCTGGTGGATTCATGCTGCTAATATGAACCAACAGAATGCTGCCCAAGCTAATAGTGACAGGTAAGACAAGGTTTTCAGTGTTGACACTTGGTACGATAGCTATACAATGTGTTTCAAAACAACCCGTAAAGAATGAAGGAAGCTACTCAGATTCAGTAACTTAACAAATTTCTCCTAGAAACATCGGTCGGATACGCAAAAAAAAAAAATATTTGCTTTACTTAATTGGACACGTGACCCGTCTGATTTCTATGGAGAGTCGTTTCTTTAATTTAGACCCATGTTTCTAGAAGAAAGTTGATAAGTTACTGATTCTGAGTATTATACCCTTCATTCCTTACGGGTTGTTTTGAATCAACTTGTAGAGGTAATATAAAACTAGTTGACCCAGCATACTTCGCCCCCCATAATTCAGATATATTAGGAATAAGAAAGTTCAGCTGTTCTAAATATTGTAACTAACATGACTTTGTTTTCAAGATAGAAACATCCATCCACCCATGTATCGCTGAAAACTTTCCGATAGTACATAATATATAAGGTCACTTCGTTTTAAGTGATAATATTTAAAGGGCTGATTCAGCACAATAAATTAATATTTTTTGTAGAAAACACTATGGGGTTTCATCCGCTAGTTTTTGAGAAAATTGTAGACTAAGATAATTATTTTTTTCAGATTATATTTGTTTATTAATTAAAGTTAAGCTTAGAGAAAAAGAAGGTTTGAACATTGAATTGAGAGAGGCCAAGCCGATAAAGAAGATAACTTTTTAAATTGTCAGAGTGCTGTTTTGAGAAAATGATAATGTCCCTGATAAAAATAAAATGAAATCTCGTTTTTCCAAAAAATAATGAATGTGTTCTATTTCTATGTTATTTACTAAGACACTGTTAAAATATTATCACTCAAAATGATTTGACCTTATATAGTACATAATATATGTATTTATATTATATGTCTATATTAAAGATATAGTTTTGATGTAGTTATCATTATTTTGATGTTTATAATTAGAATATTCGTAAATGTGATTCAAACGCGTATATCTGACCAATATCCGTGTTTGCTTCGTTGATAATTTTATTTCCACTGTCTAAAACATGATTATATTATAATTATCGAAGAAATTAATTTGATTCCTCTTTATGACGTCATATCAATATTTTTTTATCAGCGACATGTAATTATTGCGTCCTTTATACCGGTTTTCCTACAATTCAATGCACGGGACTCATTGCATTAGTATGTTATCCTACTACTATTATAAAGGCGAAAGTTTGTAAGTATGGATGTATGGATGTATGGATGTTTGTTACTCTTTCACGTAAAAACTACTGAATTGATTTGAATGAAACTTTACCACAATATAGCTTATACATCAGAATAACATATAGGCTACAATTTTTGAGGTTTCTAATGTGAGGTCGTAAAAAAACACATTTTTTGCGCTACTAGACGGGACGAACCTGAAGTCCACGCGAACGAAGTCGCGGGCAAAAGCTAGTGCTGTATAAATTAATATTCGGAGGTATGATTAAATAAAATTGACAATTGAAATACAACTCTTTATTAAAAATTAATCAAAACATCCATTTTATATTAATATGGGAACATTTATTATGCGAAAAATTAAACTTATTTATAGTAAGAATACGAATAATCAACTTAATATTCATGCGTTTTACAGTTTTTATAATCAATTGATTTTACAAGTCCATCAAAATTTATTATAAGTAGACAAATATTTTACAGACATTATTGGTCGTAAATAACTAAACTATGAAAAGCAATAGTTTTATCATATGCTTATTCACTAATTGTTCCTCATTTACAATTTGAATTTTTATTACACAAGACTTATTTACATTTTTATCAAATAAATCAAGTGTATGTAATTTTATCTATTAACTATTTTATGTAGTTCCAATTCCAAATCTTTGTTACATTCTAGCTAAGAAAACGTTCTTAAAATCAGAATTTAAGCTAACATTCCTATTTGAATCGTATTACAATAGTTTAATATTCACTATTTAAAAAATAAAACTTATTTAACCAAGTATGATGTTACTCTATTAACAAATAAGTTTAACTCGTTTTAAATAACACATTCTTAATTTTGAGGCTTAATCATGATTACAGTACAATACAGTATCATTGCTTTATTTACAACTTTCTAATATTTAATATTCTTACTAGTCACAATAACATAACATACTGACCTAAATTAGGTAGCAAGCTATATCACAAACGCGTTTTAGAGCTAGTAAATTTCAGTTATACTAGACATTACATTTAGTTGAAGCACAAAATTTATTATTCTAAAAATATTTTCTTCTAGTCGAACTAGATAAGTACATAACTCACGTGACTTTTATAGACACATTTTCATGTACACAAGTTAGAAAAAAGTCCTTTTCTATGTAAAACCTGTGTTATTTACTTCTAAACAATAAGGGCATGAATTCACTCTATTCACTCCATTTATCTAATCACAGTGCTTACTCCTTTCCGTAAAAAAACTTGAACAACATGTACATAGTATTTTAGTATGATTTCCGGAGTTTAACATCTTTCAAAAAGTTATTAAGTCTTTTTGCCAAATAAAATGTACCAATTTTGCAGATACCCATCACGAAACAGGCTAAGGCCTTGACACAATTAGTTATACGGACATTGCTCAATTTTCAGAAATTACAAGACAAACAGAAATGATTTCCGTAATTGGTTATAGAACCAATCAGGCCAGCATTCACTTGCCTGTCGTCAATATTTGTACAGTAAATAAAGTCCAAGTAAGGTCAGTGTAATTGGGTCGCCAAATGAAACGGCAAACTTGATTTTTCTTGTGTCAAATCTTTCAAGATGTTAATTTTGTTTCAGTGGCTGTGAAATTTTATTTATTTGTTTAACAGTAACACAAACAGAATTACAATCGATGCATCATTAAATCATCATGTAAAGACAAAGTAATTGAATATTTAAGTATCAAGTACCTAAAAAATGCACCCGTCTGATTATCCAGTTGTGTTAAATATTACCTCAGTCGTTTAACATTTTTATATCAATTTCTGGCAACAGTACTCGTAAGTAGTTTTTACATTATGCGGACACTGTATGGTATCATTCACATTAACCTCTTGTAGATAACTGAATTCCTATAGTTTATCCATATTTATCATGCCAATAGCAACATCACCCCATCACGTCCATTTTACAGTATCTGATGAGTTCACGAATCCATTATACCTATATATCCACACAGAATGTTAACCCTTTCACTGTCCAATTTCACAAAAAAAGTCCTCCGAATGCACTGAAAATCGTCACTTACACAAGCACACACAAGAGTCCAAATATAACCAGCAGCGTGGTCACAAGTGGAGCGACGAGCGGAGCGGAGTCACCCGCGGCGGCGAGCGCGCTGGCCGCTGCTTCTACGCACTGACGATAGGCCAAGTGCTCGAGACAGGTGATTGCGCAGAAGTGTTGGTGCGCGCACGCACCGTCGCAGTTGTCGCTGCTGTCGTATCTTACGTTGTAGGCTCGGAGGTACCTGGTGGAAATAGTTACTGTTTATTTGATTTAATAGTCAACCGATACAAAAGTGTCACAAATGGAAGATCCTATTGCATTACGGCGTCAAAATAAATGTGTCAGTAATTTGAATCGGAGACCAGGTACTATGAATGTAGCAGGTGGTCTTCCAGAGACGGGTAAAAAGTACCTAAGCTTTTGAGGATGAAAAAGTCTCAAACATTCCTGCTGCAACTACAGAATTTAGTAAATAGCTGAATTTATTACAAGCTGCCTTATTTATTATAAGATTATGACAGTAAGGGCCTGTTTTTAAATTTTTAAGTAAGTTTCAACTATTTATATATTGAAATGACATTCTTTATTTGATTTATTCGATGGGTGTTGCTAACTTTTTGATTGTAAAACTGTCCTAAATCTACTTACTTACTTATTTATTTTCGCTTAGTAAGATAACATGACAGAGAACACTTACTTGTAAAACACATTAGTCTCATGCGGCGTGCCTATCCTCAGTTTATCGGCTAAATTATGGAGCGACACCGCCGACACCTCGTGCAGGCCGTAGTACTGTGTCAAGTTGTACTCGGCTACCCATTCCGCTGCGCCAGAGTTGCGGTTAGCAGCGGCCAGGTCTAAGTAGTATTGAGTGTAGTCTAGAACCTGTTGATGATAGATTTTTAAAGGCACATTGCAGAACACGGTTGAAGGGTTAAATAGAAGGCAAAGCAATTTGACTGAATGATGTCATGTACTTGTACTAAATTGTAGGTTCTGTTGTTTTGAAGGCTAGAAACAAAAGAGAGAAAGCTAGAACTAGAGCTCCTTTATTCGATCGTTTTGTTAAGGAGTCCATGACTTGGTCTGAGTTTTCGATGGGGCTCAGCTGTAGATTTTGACTACGAGGATTGAATGTTGGAAAAATCTCTATTATTTCATTGACGCAGTTAAAAGCTCGATTTTTTATGTTCAAAATGTTTTGATTTACTCCTCACCGCGAAACTGGTCATTATAAGATATAAACAGCTTTATTCTTAACATGATTTTAACACCACAACTGTCTTTATTTCATTAAATTTAAGATATTCTCATAATATGTCCTCATGAACACTTACCTTCCCATTATTGGTATCAAACTTATACAGCCTAAGGCCAGGATTGGAAGAGCCGCCAGGTTCACGGTGTGGACTTACGGACGGAGCCAGGAGAGCCCACGAGACCGGACGATCTGGATAACAAATACACAAGATGTAAAATATAAATAAGTAGATATCTCATTGGCTGATCCATCACATCATCATCATTGGCATGACGCCCACTGTTCAACTATTGGCCATCCTCATAGTTATTCATAGCGGCCGGCTTAAAATGATCTTCTAGTCTCAGTTTGTGGTCTTTATAAGGTGGTCTGGCGGACTTAGTACGTTTGGTCTTTTTGAGGTAAGTAAAGCGAGGAAAGAGTGAGGGAGTACGAGTGAGCTGTGTAAGAGTGGGGGAAGAAATATTAGGATAAACTTTTATACATTTTTATTTTCGTTGTAACTTTATGTTGTGAGTGATGAGATTGATAATCGTTGAGAGAGAGAACATGAGAGTGATGCGTGCGGTGTATATGTGTGTGTTTGTGCTGTCCCTTTACCGATAAATGCTTTTTCTTTATTTCTAAAGATCTCAGTCAAAATAACAGAATATCTTATTTACAGATTTGATGTACTTATTTAGTAATCTTACCATTATCATATATGACTCTAAAAGTATCCGCGTGAAGATGACCGAAGAACTGTCCAGCGATGATGCGGGCATGTTTCCTCACGGTGCGGAGGTACTTCGCGTTGGCATCAGGTGACGTGTCGTAGGGGTACCGGGAATCTGATCCGGGGGCCGCGTGACCCACTATGTATACCTGGAGGAGAGAGAGATGAGATTGGCATGATGTGTGGAATATGCTGGAAAATGTCAACATGTCAAAGATTTATCACCATTTCAAAGGAAACTTTCAGAGCTAACTTCAACCCAAAACTATTTGGTAAAGAGTGAAATAATTAATGGTGTGTTTATTGTCATACTGTGTGATGATTTTGCTTAAAAGCCGGATACTGTTTTGATCCACCGATTTGCATTTTACCATTGAACATATTTTCAAATAAATCCTTGTCGATTAAACAAATTATTTCAGGTTTAAGATATTTATTTTCTCACAAAAAATTAATACAAATTCACTTACAGAGAAAACCTTACAATTAAAACACAATAATAAATAAAAGCAAGCAATATTTTGTTTCATTTTAAATAATCAGCCACATTCATTTTAACCTTAGCGTCTTCGTCGGTTCTTTGATAAAACTCATCATTCATTTTATGAATCCAGCTAGGTTCGAGATAAAGTTCCGATTATTTCCACCGAAAATGTCAAAGTGAGTTCACTGGTCTACATACAGATAGCTTTGTAGTGAGAAGTCTCAACTGAATAGTTTGATGTTCATGCTCTCTGTGGCTAACTTGGTCGCATTAAGACTTTGCCAGTCCATTTCGCTGTATAATGGAAATGTACTGTACAACTAGATTTAAATACGGTTGATGTACTGGTAAAAAAAATATGGTCAGGTTACATTAATCAGTTCTTGGTACACTCTTAGAAAACGTGTGAACATGCTTTTACGGTAAAAAAAATATAGCACAACAAAACTAATAATACTTAGAAGCATAATTGATGTGGCCAATACACAGACATATTTATTAACCTCGTCGTTTGCTTTCAAGCATTTTGCAAGCCTTAAAACCTTACAGATTAACTGCAATCCATCAAGTTGGTAATAGTATAGGTTCATGAATTCCACAACGTTGTTCTCATAGCTTGTGTTAATGCAATTACAATTACAATTAGATATTTGTATTGTGTTTTTATAATAGAACTCAAAATAATAATATATAATAATCATCATCATCATTATCAGCCAAAGGACGTCCACTGCTAAACTCAAGCGGTTTTCTACAGCGGCCTGTTGTAAGCGGTCCACAAAAAAAACTACAAAATATTTTCCTTGTTTACCAACTTGATATTGGTGTCCATTTTGCACAAGGAAAACAATATTTTGGACACGTTCAAAGCTTTCCAAGAAAATTAATTTAGCTCATAATTACAACCAGCCTAATTGAAATAGCCTAACAAATCCCTAGTTAATTTACCGGACCGTTGTACAAAGTGGGGGTATTTACATTAAAATGCGTACACGCAAATAAATTGAATTTAAATCCAGAGATTCGCGTAGAATATTTTGTTGTGGAAAACAAATTGAATTTTTCCCGTGAGCCCGTATTGTACACCAAAGCCTTGACGTGACTGGATCTATATCTTTATCGAACAGAACTTTATTATTTGTGTCGGTGTGTAAAAGAATTGATATTGTTTTGTTTTCATTGTCTCGTCGAAGGGCGAATTCTGCCTTTTGTTTTTCTATCTTTGGTTAAATTTCAATAAAATGCTCCTGCTGCCGTGGCTTATGCTTGTGGCATTTGTGGTTTTGACGCCACGTCAAGTTTGATTGAAGTACAGATAGTTTGAATTGCATTAATAAAAATCTCAGTATACCTTTATGAGTTGTGTGTGTTATATCTTAAAGAAAAGCAGTGTCAACCCTGTTACACGCACTAGGATTGTACCTGTATAACATGTTGCTTAAATAATTGTATAAACTTTACAATAGTCAAAAATTAGGGACTGCAGAATAATAAAATCAGAAAACTCTAGAACATTTCCAACTCATCGCATTTTCATACCAAAGAACGGCAATCTCCATTTTTTCCAGTGATGTATAGGTTTTTGCATAGAGCATTGTTATTGCTGAATACAGCTATTGTACTTTGCTGTATCAAATTACTCTATTTCCGTTTTGAGTTCACAGCATAATGAGATTCAGTATGCAAGATTTTATCGCGGCTTCTAAATGTAAATCATCATACTTAGAGTATTATGAATGTTCTCTTTAGAAAATTAGCAAAAACTTTTGAATTAACGGATTTAAGACTGGGATCAAAGGCTCACAAAATACTTTTAAATTTATATTTATTAATATTATTCCATTTTGGTTTTTATAGCATTTTGTCACAATACAAAATATTTCCTTCGGATATTGTGAGAGGAATCTCAAAACATTGATGTGGTGACGCAGCTTACACGTTAAAGAAATTAATTGAAAAATTCAACAGTTTTGTCAATGTATCGGTGGCCGAGTTGTTTAGGCATGCGTCCGGACAGCGTAAGACACAGAGTTTGATTCCTTGTCTGACACTGTTAGTTTTTATAAGTGTCATTTATATTCTACTAACATTTTGCTTGTTGATTTATATATTTTTTTTTCATAATTATGTTTGTGTCGTTAGTAGAAATAGGTACCTAGCTTTAAATTTTTAAGGCAGGACGAATTTATTAGACAAGCAAGGCCTTGAACATTAATTCTATTCGACGTAAAAATAAATTCAAACTCCAAGTCTTGTGACCTACTTACTCCAAATAGAAAAATAAGTAACGAGAGACCGAAAAAAACGTTTTGCAAATACAAAACGTATTGGCAATCATTTTCCCAAGGTAAAGCATTACGTTGCTCTAACTGCTTACTAGACGAAATTTTTTTTCTACCATTTTCGTTTAATGCTTTTACCATTACATAAAGTTCTTCCATGTCGCGTGTGTATGATTTGTAGATGCCTTTACGGCAATGTTTATTTGAGTCACGTTGGGAATACATTATTCCATGTTGGCCGGCTGTTTTTATCTGCTTCATAGTAGTTTTAGGTACAGAAAGTACCATTTTATCAGTGCTTTTCTGGTGATTATAGTAGTTGATATAAATGGTCTTATTAACCTACAAAAGCTTCGTTGGATGAGTTTTGTTTTATAACGCTTTTTTTTATATCTTGATAGAGTAACGTTGTGTAATATTTCTTAACTTGCTCTATGGTATTTTTTTTTATTTAATGCAAGGGAGGGTATGGTGTTTATGTGCATAAAGAGTCAAAACTTAACTATTTTTTTAAATAAATAAAATATAGTGATCTGTCATCTGTAAGTCTAGACATAGTATTCCTGTCAAACAACCAGGTTGCGCTCTAAAATCGCTGAGACAAAATCATGTAGGTATTTATTGATTGAGAAGTTTTTTAAATCGCAAAAAAATTAAATCATTTCTGGATTTAAAAAAATATAGTAACTTAAGTTAAAATATTTTTTTATGCAGCGGAAAATCAGACAAAATCTTATCAAGGCAAAATGTAAAAAAAAATAGACTGTGGCCGCTGGATGAATGTAACACTCAACGTGTATATCAGTCCATAATTTATAACAGGATAATTTTTATTTCTGTTACGCTGGAGTTAGAAATTTCATAATTCTGGCTACCATTTTATGCATCATCTAGTTTGTCTACTGCATCCGCGTTATACTATGTCCACTCCGCGCCCGTGTTACCGCGTCCATTTGTAAACTTGAATTTATCACCGGCCTATTGAAATGATTCATAATTGTGGCTCATGCCGTTAGGACTTAAATCTAATGTAATACACGCTGAAGATAACAGCAGTTAAAGCTGGTAATGATATTTTACGAGTATGTAAAGTGGGAGTTCGGTGTACGGTTAGGTTTATTGATTGGATACTAGATTCGAATACTACTGACGTTATACGTGTTAACAAGTTTTTTTTTAATGAGATCAGTAATAGATAACTGACTAATAAAAATGTTTACAATAATCCCTGTCTGATCTACTGATGTGATTAATTTAACCCCCGACGCAAAAAAAAGAGGAATGTTATAAGTTTAAAGTGTCTGACTGTGTATTTGTGTATCTGTCTGTGGTATCGTAGCTCCCAAATGGATGAATCGATTTTCGTTTAGTTTTTTTTTGTGTAATAGAAAAAAAATATTTCATGTTTCATGAAAATCTGTTCAGCCGTTTGAAAAATTTATTTATTCACCTAAGATTGACAGGCATAATATAAACAGGCAAAATTTCATGGTCTACAAGAGCCAAGGACATCGATAGGGTTAAGAGATTTGAAAAGTTAAATTATTCCTGTTTTTTTACACCCTAAGATCGCTACATTTCTCTTTTAAGATCAAAAAGATGTCCGTTCAATTAAATCTTTTTTCTCAGTCGACCATGTGTATCGTAATAAGTAATGCACTGTGGCGGTCTCGTAACTACACGGCCGGAAGAGAGGCGAGGAAGTCCGGCGCCGCGCGCTAATAAATTACAGATTAGAAACTCGTTAATCTAATCGCTTCGAAATTGGTGGGCGAGTATTTTTAAGAGCCGTACGTACATATCCGTAAATTTTGTGCTATTTACGCAACAATGCGCAAGCGATGCGCGTCCCTGGTGCGCAGGGTGCAGGCGAGTGGTAACGGCATCCTGAAAATGATTGCTAGCAGACTGGACTGCCTATATGTTGGCCGTTCACGTACCATTTCGGGGGGAGTGGTGCAGAACTGGCCACTTTAAATTGTATTTTGAATTTGAATTGTAATTTATTTGATTTAATTTAATTATTTTTAACTAACATAGTTTATAAGATCTACTAACAATCTATGAGTCATTGTTACTTCTAATAAATAAATTATCTATCTATCTATCTATCTATCTATTTACGTGTAACTTCTCGATAGTTTCAAAGTTATAAAATATTGAGATTCTGCCAAGAGCCAGAATCTCTCTCTCTCTCTCTCTATTCTTAGAGAATTATAAGGATAGTCTTATCATCTTGTTAGTGTGACGGTGGCCGAGTGTTATAGGCATACGCCCGGATTGCGTAAGACACGGGGTTCAATTCCTCGTCTGTCACAGGTCACAGTTGCTTTTTACAAGTGCAATTTATATTATTAACACGTTCCGGGACACTACTCCAGACACAATAGATGTTTTATTGTTTTCACGCCTGTAGGCGGTCACTGTCCCGGAACGTGTTAAGTTTGTATGGTGACAAAACACTATAAAAACAAAATTAAACTATAAATTGGCTTTCATCATCTTAACTGATTGTTAAAATATTGGTAAAAATATTTTCCTTTGGATATTATGAGAGCCATCTCACAACATTGATGATGTCACGCAGCCTACGCGTTAAAAAGCACTTGCAAAATTCAACAGGCTTGTTAGTGTGACGGTGGCCGAGTGGTATAGGCATACGCCCGGATTGCGTAAGACACGGGGTTCAATTCCTCGTCTGTCACAGGTTCACAGTTGCTTTTTACAAGTGCAATTTATATTTAAAACTAGCTGTGCCCGCGACTTCGTCCGCGTGGAATAGTGACTTTGGATAGAATTTTTAATTTATAGGCTTATGATTTTACAAATAAGATACTTAAGTATAAGTACTTATAAGTACGCAAGATATAAAGTATTTATATAGTACATTTTGGTACTCACTTATCATTAAAATTGGCCATATTACAACAATAAGAAGCAAGTAGTAGGTACATCAAAGGTGATCAATTATTATGACCATACCGATTATTTGGACGTTCACAATTTGTATTTCGATTAGGAATTCCTTTGTTTGATAGGATAATATGGTTACTTTACTTTTAACTACTACTTTGCCACAAAAAAAACTACTACTTTACTAACATTTTACTTTGTTGTGTGGAAAAAATGGATCTAAATATAAATTTTTTCATGGCACTGTTTTGTTATACTTTGGCAAGTACCATAAAGTACCAAATATTCATTTAATTTATACAAACCAATATGGAGGAAACACTACACATTGAATTAAAACACTTTACAGATTCATTTCCACCCACATTTATTTTAAATTGTTTCGCCTCGGCCCCGTCCCGCCTTAGCCCCGGCCCCATCGAACGGGATAAAAAGTATCCTATGTCCTTCTCCTGGTACTAAGCTACCTCCCCACCGTTTCGTCCCGGTCCCGTGCTACCCCAGCCCCGGCCCCGTCTAGCGGGACAAAAAGTATCCTATATGCTTTTCCTGATTCTAAGCTACCACCCCACCAACTTTCAGCCAAATCGGTTCAGCCGTTCTCAAGTTATAAGTGTTGTAACAAACACGACTTTCTTTTATATATATATATTTTCTGCCTACCCCCTAAGTCTATTGGCGTGATTATTTCTATCCTAGTTTACTCTCCAAGTGATGCTGAGTCAAATAAAAAAAGCCCCATCAAAATCGGTCCAGTAGATTCTGAGATTAGCCCGGACAAACAGACAGACAGACAGACAGACAGACAGACAGACAAAAATTTTAAAAATTGTTGTTTTGGCTTCTATTACGGTAATGTATATAGATTAAGACCCCCTGTAACAATTTTTCATAAAAATCTTCAATGTACAGAAATCGATCTTTTACAGTCTTATTATATGTATATATAAAATAATAATAGCGGTCCCAGCGAACTTTGTTTCGCCCCGGCCCCGTGCCGCCCCAGCCCCGGCCCCGTTGAACGGGATAAAACGTATCCTATGTCCTTCTCCTGGCTCTAAGCTACCTCCCTGCCAATTTTCAGCTAAATCGGTTCAGCCGTTAGGCAGGGTACGCAAACTAAGTAACTTTTTTGGTTGATTTTTTACACCTTGTGTCCGAAAAACCCTAATATCCGAGGAACCCTATTTTTGTTCAAAATTAAATATAGCCTATATTACTCGTGGATAATGTAGCTTTCGAATGGTGAAAGAATTTTTAAAATCGGTTTAGTAGTTTATGAGCCTATTCATTACAATCAAACAAACAAACAAACAAACAAACAAACAAAGTTTTCCTCTTTATAATATTAGTGTAGATTGTTTCGCCTCGGCCCCGTCCCGCCTTAGCCCCGGCCCCATCGAACGGGATAAAAAGTATCCTATGTCCTTCTCCTGGTACTAAGCTACCTCCCCACCGTTTCGTCCCGGTCCCGTGCTACCCCAGCCCCGGCCCCGTCTAGCGGGACAAAAAGTATCCTATATGCTTTTCCTGATTCTAAGCTACCACCCCACCAACTTTCAGCCAAATCGGTTCAGCCGTTCTCAAGTTATAAGTGTTGTAACAAACACGACTTTCTTTTATATATATATATTTTCTGCCTACCCCCTAAGTCTATTGGCGTGATTATTTCTATCCTAGTTTACTCTCCAAGTGATGCTGAGTCAAATAAAAAAAGCCCCATCAAAATCGGTCCAGTAGATTCTGAGATTAGCCCGGACAAACAGACAGACAGACAGACAGACAGACAGACAGACAAAAATTTTAAAAATTGTTGTTTTGGCTTCTATTACGGTAATTAAGACCCCCTGTAACAATTTTTCATAAAAATCTTCAATGTACAGAAATCGATCTTTTACAGTCTTATTATATGTATATATATATATAAAATAATAATAGCGGTCCCAGCGAACTTTGTTTCGCCCCGGCCCCGTGCCGCCCCAGCCCCGGCCCCGTTGAACGGGATAAAACGTATCCTATGTCCTTCTCCTGGCTCTAAGCTACCTCCCTGCCAATTTTCAGCTAAATCGGTTCAGCCGTTAGGCAGGGTACGCAAAATAAGTAACTTTTTTGGTTGATTTTTTACACCTTGTGTCCGAAAAACCCTAATATCCGAGGAACCCTATTTTTGTTCAAAATTAAATATAGCCTATATTACTCGTGGATAATGTAGCTTTCGAATGGTGAAAGAATTTTTAAAATCGGTCTAGTAGTTTATGAGCCTATTCATTACAATCAAACAAACAAACAAACAAACAAACAAACAAACAAAGTTTTCCTCTTTATAATATTAGTGTAGATAGTGTAGATATAGGGATATTTCTGAAGTTGATGTTGGTTGTTACAAATTAGGTGTATAGTTATAGTCAGTCATGTCTATTTTCAAAGGTGTAGGCTGTATGTAT
Organism: Pyrausta aurata; assembly: GCA_963584085.1. Classification (NCBI taxonomy): domain Eukaryota; kingdom Metazoa; phylum Arthropoda; class Insecta; order Lepidoptera; family Crambidae; genus Pyrausta; species Pyrausta aurata. The sequence continues at coordinate 11,566,894 of OY757259.1, read as the reverse complement.
TTATCTCCATTGACATTATGGTCTCAAGACACAATTATTAACGCACTAACTATAAATACAATGTATCTTAGTGTCTTGACTAAAGTCAAGTCAAAGACAAACTACCCTTGCCAAAATAAACACAATAATTAAAGACGAATTTTGCTAAACCACAGTCTAGCTAGCAGATTATTCAAAGATAATATTTAAGAAAGTTTCCAAAGAATTCGCAAACAAACTTCAACCAAATAGCTCAGAAAGCATTTAAAAGCACGGATTTTAAAAAGTCCACCGCCTATTTAGAAACAGACGAAATGAGTTTAGCAACTTTTGATTCATGTGAAAGGTGAATGTTTCATGAAAGTTATAATGGATATTGTAATGGCTAAAGTTCTGGGCCCACTATACTGTAAATGACCGTGCTAGGAGCGTATCAGACGTAAAAAGCAACACGATACACTCTATTTTGCCCACTGAACGGATCCACAGCGTTCTGTCTCACCAGTAAGTATATTGAGCGAAACCGAGAGCGTATTTTGCCAGTGTATAATTTATGAATAACTAGCGGTCCCAGCGAACTTCGTTTCGCCCCCAGCCCCGTCCCGCCCCGGCCCTGATTTATGGATAATTCTTTGCTATAAACCTCACGGAGCCCGAGACCTTTCCAACGAATGCAAAACCGTGAAAATCGGTTCGTGCGTTTTGGAGTTATAGCGTCAGGGAGGAAAAGCCGACTTATTTTTATATAGTAGATATTGTTTCTAGTTTAATTATGATATGCAACGGTGCAGTAGGCACACACCCTATTACACAGATTTTGGGTTCCAAAGTTCTGTTGTATTGGCAAAATATTATTATGATCACTTTACCTTAATAAAAACAACATGATTTTGAGTAATTATCCACGTATAGCATTCTTACAGAGCCTTTTCCTGCTAGAGTATAAGAATTGTAGCTTCCTGTATAAAATGCCTAAATGAGGTCTGAAAAGATGCAATTGTAGGATGAGGATGCAAAGATGATTTGATGTTTGAATCAAATAAGGATATTTCGTTAACTAATTAAAGCATTGCGTTTACCTATATTAAGTAAGCTGATTATTAAGAGTTAACTAATGTTAAACATTCACCGCCGCCGCGTTGCAATAATAATTAGAAGTTTGACGCCTCCTGTAATGCTTTTTATCAGTTGCTGAGGCTTTATCGACAATACTACATGTTACGAGAACTTTAAAACTGTTTTGTCTTTCTTCGCTAATTTTGAAACCTACCATTAAATAATTTTTTTCTTGCCCTGACCGTACTATGCTAAATATTATTTGTGTTGAAAACTATGACATCGTGCCCACTAGACCTTTCCGTCACTGACCAACACCGTCGCGTATCAGCACCGGCAAAATACGTTCACGTTCGCTCTCGCTCTGGCTCCATATAACAGTGAGACAGAACGCTGTCAATCCGTTCAGTGGGCACAGTAGAGCGTATCGTAATGCTTCTCGTGTCAAGTTTGACGATACGTTGTAGTAGGCAAAAACTTTAATAATAGTCCCCTAGCCGATTTCGACTACGGTGGCCAGTCACAACGACTAACCGACTGCGCGGGACATATTATAGTGCACAAGTGTGTGCACGAACACAGGTGCACTCTCTATTCCTTTCACTCTCATAGCCCGATGGGACAGCAATCTGACACGACCGGAGAGAGATCACGCGCAGGACCAACGGCATTACGTGCTTTCCGAGGCACGGGGGTGAAACACCGCCAACTTCCAAACTCCGGGCTACCCTGAGAATTTCTGAACAGAAAAACTCCGGTACATATTTTTGGCCCGACCCGGGAATTGAACCTGGGACCTCCGGCGCAGCCGTCGCTTTAAAATGCGACCCTCTCACCGCTGCGCCACCGAGGCAGCAACCAACACCGTCGCGTATCAGCACCGGCTAAATACGCTCACGCTCGCTCTCGCTCTGGCTCCATATAACAGTGAGACAGAATGCTGTCAATCCGTTCAGTGGGCATAGTATAGCGTATCGTGTTGCTTCTCGTGTCACGTTCCCAGCAAGGTCATGGTATGAAATGTTATAGTGGGCAAAAACATCAATCCAAATTAAAAAGTTGTGCATTTCCTTACCATATCCTTATTAGTAGTAGCCTTCTCTAACTCTCCATCCAACCAGTCCCACTGACGTTTAACGTGTGGACTGGTAGACTCTCGCACACTGAACAAATTGGTGTTCAGCACCACTATCCTTAGTTTGCTGTATGACTGCTCTATGGTGTAGTATCCACCTGTAGACAAAGGTTTTGCTTAGAATGTGTCAAATACGTTATATACATTAAACGTTAATGCAAGCGTGGCATTGCTTCCATTTGCGATTGTATGGTAATAGAAGTTGGCGTGTCAACCTGTAACTTTATATTGTCAACCGTCAATGATATGCATGAAACTCATTTAATAAATGTTTCTGCATACAGTAAGCCTTATACACTGAAACTTAATAACTAATAAGTTTGTTTTTTCTTAAACTAGTATTTAATTTTATCGTGATCCGTGATCAACATAAGGTATAGAATCACCTCTGTAATTACTACATAGATTGAAATCTACACCATTTATAGCGGCAACTGCTGGAAAATAGGCAAACGATATTGATAAAGCTTTTTAGAGTGGTTTATGTAACAAATTGCATATGTGCCTGGTGGCATATTTTGACGTATTCTCGTTGTTATTTCTTTTGATATCTTGATTTGTATGTTACTTAACTCTATCTAATTAACAATTATAAATAAATAAATAAAAATATTACTAAAATAACCTATTTCGGATGATTCTTTAGATGCGTAAAAGATTTCGGTGTTAATAAAATAAACGTTTTATACCATGAGCCATAATATTTACCATTCTGAAAAGTCTGCATGGCCTCCAAAGGCAGCCAGTGCATCCACAAATTAGTGAGACTGGCGGACGGCGCTGGGTCCAGATGGCCCAGCACTGGGAACACGAAGTGGGAACTGAACGTCTGGCTGAGCAGCTCCGTCATGTTCCTGATGGCCTGGTATTTGGTGTCTTCGTCGCCGGTGTACCGAGCGGCTATGATGTCACTGGAAATAAGGTTCCAGTTAAATTTCTTCTTAATATAAGTATGTATCAATTACACTAGTAAAAAGCAACTGTGTCAGACAAGGTATCGAACCCTGTGTCTTATGCTATCCGGGAGCATGCCTTTACCACTCGGCCACAGGAAAGCATTTGTGAAATTAGGCTAGCTAATGTATCGGTGGCCGAGTGGTATAGGCATGCGCCCAGATAGCGTAATACACAGGATTCCATTTCTTGTGTAACACAGTTGCTTTTTTATGATTATTATTTAGTGACAAAACGCGATAACACATAAATATTATTAAAGATAACTATGTGATTGATTAGTAATTTTTCCGAATTCACTGATACTCGTACTAGAGGATTTAAAAATGTCGTATTGACGGATGATTGATTCTATTAAGGCTTATGGTTCGTTTGAAGGGCTTCTTCTACAGCTTTTTGGCACAGCACAGTTTCATATAGGTAAGTTCTAAATAGGTTCTTTAGTGGGCCATATCGCGGCCCGCAGGCCTTAGGTTGACAGACCATAAACTTTAAAATTACCCAGTCCACACTCGACGTGCTTCGAGTGGTGCGTGCGCATGTACCGCGCTTCCGACTCAATCATCTCGAGCAAACTGTCACATTTGTAGTCGCCAAAGCGGCCAAGCGCTCTATTCCACCTTAGTACCCATAGATAAGTCATCTGAAGATCCCAGTCCCACTTACATTAATATTAATGTCAGTTTCTGCGGTTCTTATGTCCAAATAATAAAGTTTTAAGTATCTTGACCCTACCTCGAGACCAAAAAAATGCAGTGCCAATTTACCATCGCACTCCAGAAATACCTAGTACTTAGACTTAACTAGTACCATGGGGTCCAGATGATGCTAATGGAAGTTAGAAAAGTCTGTTGCTATCACTAGGATACTATGGATTTGTGAGCTAGTACTAAAACTCAACGTACCCAGTCCACAGCACGAACTCAACGTTCTCAGAATGGCGCGTGCGCATGTACCGCGCTGCCGACTCAATCAGCTCAAGCAAACTGTCACATGAGTAGTCGCCAAAGCGGCCAAGCGCTCTATTCCACCTTAGTACCCATAGATAAGTCATCCGTAGATCCCAGTCACTTACATATTGATGTCAGTTTCTGCGGTTCTTATCAAAGTATTTGGTAATGATGACAAAATAATCAAGATTTAAGTATCTTGAACCTACCTCGAGACCAAAAAAATGCAGTGCCAATTTACCATCGCACTCCAGGAATACCTAGTACTTAGACTTATCTAGTACCATGGTCTGTTGCTATCACTAGAATACTAAGGATTTGTGAGCTAGTACTAAAACATAACGTACCCAGTCCACAGCACGAACTCGACGTTCTCAGAATGGCGCGTGCGCATGTACCGCGCTGCTGACTCAATCAGCTCAAGTGAGCTGTCACAGGAGTAGTCACCAAAGCGGCCCAACGCTCTGTGGTGACCCGAACTGCCCCGCTCGTCCGCTCTCCGACAATCTGCAAGAGTATGAAAAGGTTAACCCGGCGTAATTAACACTAGGTCAAATCTTCTTCTTCTTTTCGTGTTGACCCTGGCGTTATATTTTTGAGGGCCAGTACTCGGCGACTGACAAAGCGTTGTCAGTAGCGTTGTACAGGTCCGCACGTGTGCAGGTATAGGGACACGTAGGGCATGACACTAGGTCAAATTGATCCGAGGCATATTTAATTGTTTTTGCGTCCATTTTATGGTTTGAACACTTTTGTAGCTGGAGATTCAACCCGCGATTTTAGGTTGTCAGTACGTAAACGTAAACATTAAATTACGGGACTATAACAGAAAACATAAACCACCAACACTTTCAATGACTAAATAAGCACGTAATAAATGGATTTTGCTGCTATTAAAACCTTTTGTGCTTAAATTCCAATTACGTTGAAGTAAATTTCCCACAGGATTGCCAAAACTCTGCGAAAACTTTAATATTCATCTGATTAACGTTTTCTTTGTGTTGTTTTATTTCACTCACAAAATAAAATATTGGTCGAGTTCTTATTAAATTTTACTAATAATATATTTTATTTTGTGGATCGTTCATACCTATATTCATTAGTTTTTTAGAAGGTAAGAGGCAAACTACCACATTGTCTTCCTTAATTTAGAGTTTTGGCAAAAACTCCACGGACAAGAGTTTAGCTCTTTTTAATCATGGCCATCACTCAGACGTTTTATGTCCTAATTCCTAGATCTTCCAGAACCTAAATGGAACCTTTTTATGCGGCACTAACGGAAGGACATAAAGTGCTCCACAGAAAATACATACGAGTATAGGCTCAAGAGAATACGAAAGTGTCATTCATGCTAATAGATCTTTACTTTACGTCCGTATTTTATTCCTTTTGATGTAATAAATCGTATTTCCAATGCTCAACTTTAATCCTATTACCGTTTAATCTACTTAAGTACTTATCTTCAGTTTCTTACAAGTAGGGTGAGTAAGATAACTTATTTTTTGTTTACAAAAAGAGACGCTCTCCCGCAAATTACGATTAGATTTTAATTTAGATAAACACATTAGTATTGATTTAGGTTTTAATTGGGACTTTTGAACAAGGGAAGATTTAATCTTTGGCTAACTCGGCAAGTGATTTCAAATAAAGTAGTTTAATTTATTAATTAAAACACAATTTACGAATATTTTTATTTTTATTAAATTTTATATCCGACGATTCCAATACTTACAGCGTTCGTGACCCGTAGTCTACCTTTGAAAAATATCCGTAAATTGTATTTTAATCAATGATTAGTATTCGCGTAAACTTGCGAAACAAGTAAATTATTTTAGTTGTAATTGTAATATTGATTGATTGCCAATCGGTAAAATATATTAAAGAGTTTTCCCACCTTTTTAAAATAATTGCTAGATTTGATAGTATTAAATATCGAGTATCGCAGCCGTGGAATATCTGACAGACAAGTAACATAAGTATTTTTTTTCTTGAAAAAAATTAAATTATTGTGATTTAAGGAACAATTTGAAGAGCTGGTTGCACTAAACTAGCAACACATTTTTTACTTACTGTTATTTTTTATACGCAGTTCATAATACTGAAACATATCTTTTGTAACAAATTTTGTTACGATTTCTATTTTGTATTGCAAAAACACATTTTGTACCTACGTCGTCTAGTGTCGCCTTGCGGTGTATACAGCGGGTCATAATGGAAGTCCGTTATGTGCCAGAAGTAACCTGAAACAACGAAAAGATGTGTTTTATTAAACAAACTTGAGGATAAATATAAAAAAAAAAACAGTTAAATAGCAGCGTAGGACGTCCACCGACAAGATAGACAGACGACCTTATTAATAATGCACGATCGCTTTGGAGGCAGATCGCTCAAAACTAGTTGCTGTGGAAAAAAGTGGAAAGGCATATGTTTACAAGTGGACGTCCTTTGGCTGATAATGATGATGTTGAAATCAGTAAGATATTAATGAACTTAAAATTACTTAATTATGTAGGTAAGTACTGGATGATCTGTAAGTTATTCGAATTTTTTTTTCGTATTCTACTCAGTTAAAATTGTGTCTATTATACTAACAAATGTTTTGATGAATGATGTCTATGTGTTGATTATTCAACAAATATTTTTTTCTACTTATTTAAAATCATGTTTAACCCTATCTATTCTTCATTTAACGACTAAAAACGTTTTAAGTAAACTTCTGTAGCTAAAATAAAACCCTACATATTTAGCTGCTCTACAGATTAGTGCTACGAACAACCATTCGTAACGTGTCGCACTCACAAGCTAACAGATTAATGCTAGGGACGTTTGTGCTACGCTAGCGTTTTTGCGCGGTCTCCGGAGGAAACGTCATTGCATCGTTATAATCCTAGAGCGAGCGACCAAAGCAAGAACGTTATTAATCGCGCCATTCTTGCTCCGCTTTTTGACAACTAATTTGTTAGATAAATACCGGGTTTAAGGGTGTAGTTACATGAAATCATGCTTTTTTGTGTAATGACAGTTAATTTATGACTTTTAATAGTTTAAAAACGTATCGGAAATTATAAAGTTATATAATTTGTATCTAAAATTCTAGAGTTTTCCGTATCAACAGTGCTGTTGTAGACTAGTTGTAGGGTCTGTTTCACCATCAACAAATAATAACTAACAACGAATAATTAAATATAAAACGCAATTTAATATGAAATATTGGAGAGAAAGCACTTCCCAGAACTTTTTAGAATATTATAAAACAGTTTTATAAAAAATCGTGCAGTGTTAGTCTTATAAAAATGCGTACGTAGTAAAAAAATCATGAAATACGCCCAAATAAACAAATAATCGATTAATTAGTATTTGTTATGAAAACACTGAAGATTTTATGTACTAGGAAGTGTATTTTACCTAATATATAATAACTTGTTTTTGGTCAATAATTTACTTTGTTTTTAATTTATCTTATTTTTAAAGAAAGAAACATTTATTTGACACACAACAATACATACATCATAAAATTAATAATATAAGAAACATTATTGTGTATCAAAAAGGCTCCCGCTCAGCACTAGTCGTTTATTTTTATTTTAATAAGCGTGAGTTTTGGCTAATCACTAGAATATCATATTCCGATTCAATGTGATATTTGTCAAAAAACGTGATAATGAAAGAGTGTTCATACTAGTTCTTTGGGCAAATAGCAGCTACACCGAAGTGTGTAGGTAAACCTGAAGTTTTTGCCGCTCCCCAAAGAAAACGTCAACGTTATAATTCTCGCACGAGCGTAGCAAGAACTTGATTAATGGCGCCGCGTACGCACACCGCCTTTTGACAACTGTTTTATTACTTTCAACGAAGCGATAATGTGTGGAAGCGGTCTCCTTGTAAATTAAATAATACATAATTTTTTCAGGGCTATTGTTATTATCACTTAAAACTGTTTAGGTACGTCTTTAATGCCCTTATTTTAAGGATGTTTGTTGCCATTTCACTCAATGTATTTTACTTCAATTTTTTAAATAGTTTAGCTTAAAACATACAAGGAGCGTATTGCAACCTTGAAAAGTGTAAAAGAGTAATATAAATTTAATAATAATATAATAATACTACAATGATATTAATCTTTTATGTCATATAATAATATCAAAATAATGCGAAATCGCAATAAGAATTGCTGTTTTGACATTAAAGCCTGAGATGTTTAACTGTTAAAGCAACATCGCAAAACGCATGCAGTGGTTTAAAGTTCTGGATTCAAAGTTATAGCATCTAAAACTAGCATCAAAACATAACACTGCGATAAAAAGCTTAGTGTAGTACCTATATTTCAAAAACTATGCCAGACTTTTAATTATGAAACGTGCTTCACAATGCACTAAATAATACATCTTTTCATAAATATTACAGCTGGTTTACCTACTAGATCAATTTGTCCTGATAAATTAATTTGAATATAACATAATGAGCTGATGCAATGCTTCCATATGTTATCGTGCGGAAACATTATACATAGTATCACTGGCTGAACCTGCGCATACTTTCATTACCTTTGATACGAGGCATGAATGCAACTGTCTTTCTGTAATATGATATTAAAATTATTTACAAACTGTTACTTACGTGCTACAGTTTTTTGTTCACAAACACAGACTGACTTTGTATAGTGTATAGTGTCTACCTACATGCTAACATTTCTAGATTATTAAAAAAATGCCAAATACGAGTCAGACTCGTGCGCTGAGAGTTCCGTGCTATAAACTGAATTAAAGGCCCACATACTTTCTAGCTAGTACAATATTTGTTTACAGCAAAAAATAATTTGTTTTTCAGAGTGTTTGTATAAAGGTCAAAGTTATATTTGCGGTTGTTGAAAATGTGATATATCTTATAAATTACTAACAGTGCGATCTCTTTTAAACTACGTTTCCTTGGAATAATTTGTTAAAATCTACATCAAAGCCACATAGCATTGCAAAATTACTGTAATTTGTCACATATTCTTCACTAGCGGTCGCCCGCGGCTCCGCCCGCATGGATGTCGGTTACCGCTGCAAAAAGCCTACCCAGGAAAGACACGGTCAGCAAACAAAATGATTCCCAGGTCAAATCACAGACACCGACACTAACATCGATTTCTATCCTAGTTTACTCTCCAAGTGATGCTGAGTCAAATAAAAAAAGCCCCATCAAAATCGGTCCAGTAGATTCTGAGATTAGCTCGAACAAACAGACAGAAAGACAGACAGACAGACAGACAGACAGACAAAAAATTCAAAAAAAAATATTTTTGGTATCTATTACGTGTATAAGAAGCCCCCTCAATGCAATTTTGTTTTTAAATATGCAACCTACAGAATTCACCTACTTTACAGTTTTATTATATGTATATAGATATATAGATGTCGTCGATACTTAACCGTTGTCTCAAACGGCACATGTTCATGATATCATCAGTACAGTTAGCTGAAACAGATAATTCTGACTTTAATGGCATTCAGCATACGGATGTGTTTAACTGCTCTTTGAAGTACTGTATCCCAGGAGACCTAAGTTGGCACATCCAGTCGTAGGGCTTTTACGTATCTGGATTGCTGTTGCATTGCCATAGTTAATGGCCATTGCAATTGAAATCTGGAGGTTCTTTAATCAGAGTCTAATGTATTATTATTGTCTAAAGTGTCCCATTGCAGGGCCAAGGCTTCGCTACCCTTTTTCCGCTCTTCATGGTTTTGGGCAGCTGTTTCCCAATATTCTAGGTTTTCAGCTGTTTCTAAATCTTCTAGGTCGCCTATTTGGTCGTCTACCATTTAAAGGGTCAGTTCAGATTTCAGTCGAGAGGTTATTCGGCATGCCTAACATGTTTGCCAGCTTATAACGTAGGCCAACTTTAATCTGCCCTGCCTATTTTGATATTTTTCTCTTATAAAAGATTAATCAATGTAGCTCAACATCTGGTCTACAATATAACAACCCCCTTACTATACTTATTAAGCTCAAATAGTTTTTCTGCTCATAATCTGCCCCACTTATTTGTGATTTGGCATCAAAGTAGCATCATAGTTCTTTGAGCTCATGGATATGGCTGATGGTACGGATTCTGCTCAGAAACTTTTAACAGTGTCTTAAAAACATTTACTCCGTCCATGTTACACACAGATTGCAATCGCGTTGCTCTTGCTTGGCAGTTACGTAATACGAACCAAGCCCTGTGGATTTGTCGCGACATAAATTAGACTTGCGATTTGTATGGCGCAGGATTAAATGTCTTAATTTATTAGATAGGCGCTATAATCGTGGGTAGCTCTACATTTGAATGTACGGCTGTGGCTCAAGCGAGAAGGGATTCGAGGTGACAACTTCATAAGCGTAAAGAATAAATGTGTTTACCCATTTTAATAAAATGTAAATTATTGGTCACCTACTTTGTAAAACATTGAAAGCAGAATCACTACATTCTGCTTACATAAATAGCCGGAGGTTTGGCTCCAAATTTACATCATAGTAAGATGCGGACTAAGTGGGATAATTCTGACTAGTTACCACAGACTATTTATTATCTTATCTTCTTCTGAGTCGGGCACTCTTCAAAGAGTGGTCGTCGTTGTAGATGGACAGGGTTGCGGCTCGCCGTCACACACCGCTCACTTTCAGGGCTGCAGGACGTCTGGCGAAGTTTCTCCATCTCTGCCGGTTTTATGCCTTGCGAGCACATTGTTTAGCAGTTGATCCGGTAGTATTTTTGATAAAGTCTATCCATCGGGTTGGGGACCGACCACGTAATCTTGTGCCTTCAACACGGCCCTGCACAAAAAGTCTCTCCATCGAGTCTACATTCCTGGCACGGAAGTCTCGACATAGTTTCCTTTAAAACTACCAGGTGGCGCTTGAAACCTATATACCTCATCTATAGATATTCGATGCCGCAGAAAATCAGAAAATTTCAATTGTCTACGCGAAATGTCAAAAATTTTGCTTCAGATTTCGCCCGCTGGAGATGTGTCCAAAGAACTTAATTATTCGCAGCTGCACAATCGACGATAGCCTTCTCAATAATCTTCAAATCGCAGTTTTGAAAGAATACTTCGGCTGGCAGTCTATTTGATTGAAAATGAACACAGTTATGCTTGTATTTTAATGTTTTATCTCGGTCGAACAAATGTATTTTGCTTCTTTCTTCTATTATCCGTACCAATTTAGATCAAACACATTTACTTGATTTAGAGATTTTTTTCCCATCGACAAATAAGTACTATCCAAAGAATAATTGAAATATGGAACGTCATTTCATGTTGAACGTTTATATGATAATTTCATGATATTCATATTTAAAAGAGACGTGTAAACTTTCCATGATATAGAAAATCTCGCAGTAATTGTCCAATTTATGATGAGAATTTTCCGTGTCACCGAGTCACCTAATTAAAATTGAAGATAATTTTCTATTTTGATAACATCAAAGACGCTTGAAATGAACCTTCAACTCATAAAATTCTACTGAAATGTACATTGACCTATTCAGGTAAAGATATGTCACAGCCCAAAGAACACGGCCACTTTTATTGCCAATAATCTGATAGTTTATTTTTGTTTTTCTAGTGTTTTGTCACCATACAAACTTAATAATATAAATTGCACTTGTAAAAAGCAACTGTGAACCTGTGACAGACGAGGAAATGAACCCCGTGTCTTACGCAATCCAGGCGCATGCCTAAACCACTCGGCCACCGTCACATTAACAATTCTGTTGAATTTTGCAAGAACGCGTAGGCTTCCTCGTCTGTCACAGGTTCACAGTTACTTTTTACAAGTGCAATTTATGCCAATAATCTTATCATGTTTCACAATGTCTGAATAAGTTCCCACTAGCTGTAGGTATATTTTCCAGTAGTGGTCTCCCGCGGCGCTGCCCGCATACATTTCGGATGTGCCGTAAAATGTTACAACGAAAAAAACTGTTTACCCATTTTCATGGTTAGTACAGTCTCTGCACGATGAAAATCGCTTCCACACACCACACAAAATGGCCGTCACTTCAAGCAAAAACAACGCGTGGTGCAAGTGATTTTGATTCTTGAGGTGGTAAGGCGGCGGTGACCTCGATAGTGCCACCTCGCTGCAGCGATCATACCTACTTAAGCTATGATAACTTGTATAGAAATAAGCGCGTTACACTGAATGGCAATAAACATGTTTGAATTTGATTTAGACAAGACTTTTTCTTTTAACTGTGGCTATGGTGCTTCAAATGCAAACAATTAAACCGATCACATTTTGTATAAACCGTTATCTCCAAACCTTTTCATGATTGTGAAAATTTTAGCCAATAATTATTTTCACGAAATATTTTTTCAGTGAAATCGAAAACGTGTCGGTTATAGAGAAGCGTGTAGGCAGTTTTTTTAGAGCATAGAAGTAAAACTATGTGGATTTATTCATCGAAACAAATCTTGTCTGTAGCGACAGATAAGGGTTTAATGGAAATATTGTCGTGAAGCGACAAATGTGAAGGGAGAAGATTAAGAAAAGAGGGGAACAGAATTTATATAAAAATAAAAATAATATTTACAATACCGATTAGTGAAAAAAAAGATGATGAGTGAATGTATGTGTGTAAGAAGAGTGCAGTGGGCGTGAGTAAGTGTCTTCAGATCTTCTATATCCTGGAGGCAGCAGAGGGCGGAGTCGGAGTGCAGGGTCGACACAGCAGAGGTAACAGCGACGCCGATGTGCAGCAGTGTCAGGCGCCGTGAAGTAGTAGCTCTCAGCAGTGAAGTAGTAGCTCTCAGCAGTGAAGTAGTAGCTCTCAGAAGTGAAGTAGTAGCTCTCGGCAGTGATGAGGGTATCCAAAACTATGTAGAAAATGTTATGATCAGTTGGAGTGCCAGAAGTACTTGGTCTCGGATCCTCTTCCGAGAAGGAGACAGGTCCCTCCCCAAGAGCGAGGAGGTGTTACTACAGTCTCAATATGGACTCGGATCCTCCTCCGAGAAGGAGACAGGTCTCTCCCCTAGAGCGAGGAGGTGTTACTGCAGTCTCAATATGGACTCGGATCCTCCTCCGGAAATGTGTCCGGTCCCTCCCTTAGTGCGAGGAGGTGTTACAGTAGTCACCGGCGGTTCTTCAAGACTTCTTGAGGAAAATGTAGAGTGTTGACACTTGGTGAATTATTAGAACTGTTCGAGATTAGAACTCGGAATCGAATGAATGAATGAAAAAAGTACAGGCTTATATAGGGGCCTGGGCCGTTCAAATTTAGAACGAGGTAGGTTCTAGAATAGAACATGAATACTGATGGTTTAAAGAGGATTAAACCCGAAAAAGTAATAAACTTTGATAGAAGTTGTCAGATTTTGAAAGATATTGTCATAACAACCATGTCAATAAAGATAAAAAAAATGTCAAAAATCAAGGAATTTATTAAATTAATAAGGAAAACGAATCATCACCCAATGCAAATTAAAGGAAAATTGCAAACAAAGGTAAAACACAGCTATTTTTACAGTATTATGTACAGAAAAGTAGAATAACAGAGCTTTGAAAGTTTGACATTTTTAGATTCACAATAAATATTGTTCAAAAAGGATTAAAAAACAACAATGAACCAAAAATACAGTGTAAAAGTATAAGAAGAGTAGAAAGGCAGGTAATGCCTATAGTTTAATGTCTACAGTACGACTTTTTAGGGAGGAAATACGAACTGTGTTATGGTAGATAGAATCTATGATTAACTCTATGTTCGTGTTTACAGCAAACAGACTCAAATAAAGAGTAAGAATTCAGCAAGAACCCGCAATCTTTGGATGGGAAAAGGAAATGAAAGCATGGAAAAACAAAGATGAATATTAAATATATTAAGGTATATTAAGGTACTCAATTTATTACTCAATTTATATGTACATCGGTACAATATGTTAGTACGCAGAAGAGTACCAGATGATATAAAGGTATTTAAAAAAAACAGAAAGACAATGAAGATTAATAACAGAATCCTTCTTTATCAGCACAGACAACAACAGTATTAAGTTACCTCAAGTAAGTCGTAAGTGAGATAATCATGAGTCATACATCAAAAACTTGGACAAATTGTTTCAATGGTATACACTGCATTGATTCAAATCCAAGTCAAAGTACTGCATTAGATTTCTTTCGAATTATTAAAAAAAAAAACAAGTAATATAATAAAGTAGAGCCTGAATTATTCTAAGACTAATCAGTAGAAGCTTCAACCAAAGCCATCGACTAATAAAGGAACTTTTAACGACATTTATCATAACCGTGCGAGAATCTGGCGGAGCTACGTTTCGTTTTAATAAATTTTACTGAAATATAGTACCTATCTCTCCCGTCACTGAGTTAGGGGAATCTTTGTTAATAAATCAGGAAAGATATTAATGTTACGGCCGAAAGTAGTTACACAATAGAAATAAGTATTACCTATTGTTGGCCGGCGGTCGCGGGTTCGAATCCCGCAAGGGGCCAATGTTTGTGTGATGAGCACAAACATTTGTACTTAAGTCAAGGATGTTATATGTATTTAAGTATTTATGAGAGACGCCCCCGTCATAGTCTTTGTCTGGTACTCCGTAACACAAGGAAGAAAATTCCTTACCACGAAACCAAACAATTGGTGTTGCCTGGCGCATATTTATCCTTCACCTATCATTGCCCAATGATTTGTGATTTCAGTTTAGTTAAACAAATTAGTTTGATTAAAAAATCCGTCGTTTTTGATAACGAAGTCCTACGTAAATGAATACATACTGTGCAAAAGATAGGCACGTCATTCGTTTCTGCATCACCGCTCATTTGTGTCGACACATGCTTTTAGCACACTAATGAATATGGAATGAATGATGGCAACACTCGCTCAACTAAAGACTGCGAAAATGACACAAAATTGTCGGCATGAAAGACTCGCACGAGATTTATCGAGCGTGGTAATAATACAAGATATTTGAGTTAAATATTAAAAAAAGAGATACTTTGCCAGCGTAAGTGCCTTTTTTTCATAAATGCCTTTTTATTTCATAACTTTAAATTGATTGTAAGTGTAAAGTCAATTTAGACGAAGCGTGCCATCATGAATATTTAATACAAATTATTAAATGGATTTTGTGCCGACTAATGGTGACTGGCTCTGGAAAAACATATTTAGTAATGTAGGTACTTATTATTTTAAAGTACTTTCAATCTATACGTAATGTTTTTGAAAATCAAATTTTGGAAAGGTGAAATGATTTGTCATTATTAGTCATAGCACAAGGATCTGCGTTCTTAAAAAATTTAAATGAATAACCTAGTGTCATTTAAAAGGTAAAAATAAAATAGTGTCCTTTTATTTTATTTTTACCTTTTGTAGATATTGGTTAAATTTTGTTAGTATTTAGATTGAGCTAAAAGTTTGAGACTCTTATTAAGTTTGGAACGTTTCAAAAACCAAAATAAAAATTTTATAACAACTTTTTCAGGGTCACGTTGGCAAGCTACCAAATAATTTACCAACTAATTGAAGGAAAACCCATTCGTCATCGAATGAAGATTTAACAAAAGCCTTTACGTTGCGTGATTACCTGTGCGTGCTACCAGGTACGATCAGCAGTGAAAAATCTTAACGATATAAAAATATCACAACTTTTTTTCGCTTGAACGGATCTGACTTCTAGCATATTTTTTTAAGTTAATATTTATTTTACATTTGTAACTAAGATACTTGTAGTTCAACAGCGCAGTTAGCAGTTATGGGATTTATTTCAGATCTTCTTTAATTTACATACAACCGACTGGTGGATTATTATTGATAGATCGTTCCAACAGCTTGAATGCCACTCTTTTGTATGTCCACCTACTAACTAAACTAGTGCCACTCGGAGTTCATTAGGGTCCCTTAGGCGAGAATATAAATAGATATTAGGTTGAACCACCAACTCATAGTATTACTCGAGTTTATAAGGATCCGGCAACAGCAGTAATTGCCGCGATTCAATGTACATCCAACGCCATCTAGCGGTGAGTAGTGGTGCCAAATAAATGTGCGTCTTACACATTTTCATTTTCATTTCAAGCATAGAAATGAGTGATCCGTGTTTTGTAACTTCATTAAAATTTATATCCCTACTTAAACGAATGTGGTAATAACATACCATTTGTGTTTCTGAGGGCTCAATTAAATCATTTAATAAGTTGCAGTCAGTTTCATTTCAGAATGATAGAATTGACGACGCGCTTGGTGTAGTGGTTAGCGCTCCTAAATACTATGCCAGCGGTCACGCGGGTTCGAATTCCGCAAGGGGATGAGCATCAATTGTACTGTCATGATGTTTATATGTATTTAATTAATTATGGGAAGACGCCCCCGTCATAAGCGTTGTCTGGTATTCGTAATACGAGAACATGGAATCCATGACAATTGGTGTGTTGTCTGGCGCATATTTATTTATTTATAGGTTTCATCAACAACACTATTATGTTGTGTAAATTCATAATAGATTCATTCATTATTGAATAGTTATAGGATCCTTTACTCTGGATAACGGAGTATATCTCTGTACATTATCTACTACCCGGTAACCGCTACCTTACCAACTAAGGTCCAGTTGCGTGATCTATAGTTAACTAATGCATAAATTTCATTACCAGCGCAGCGGTTGAATATTTACATTTTTGCGTTGTCCAAAGAAAAAATACCTTAACCAAATGGTTTAAACAGTAGCTCAATTGGAAGAGCAGTTGGCCCGGTTAGCCAGAAAGATGTTGGTTCGAGTCTCCCCGCGCAATTTTTTGTTTATTATTTCATTTTTAAGGACCTTAACCAAATGTCAGTTTGGCCATTTAAACGACTATTGGTTCAGGTCTCTCTTTAAACACGCACAATCGTTAATATTCAACCGCTGGTAACGACATTTAACCATTAGTTGCGTTAACTATCGACCACCCAACTGGGCCAAAGAAACAAGTTCACAAGACATAGTTAGGAAGTCAATTATCAATGTACGAAGGTTCGGAAGTGTCATTGGAGTCATAAATAATAATAACTGTCTAATACCTCACTCAAGAGGCACTACATTGCCCTGAGTTTGGAAAGTTAACGTGCGGTTAACAGTATTATGTTTGTTAATCAACCTTTACCTTTGTTGGTATGACAAATATATTAAGGGTCTATTTAACTGAAATATCTGAGGAAATATCTCATAAAGAGATTTTCAAGATATTTTTTTTTAAATGCAGAGACAGTAGGTACTTACAATAATTAAGTAAAAAGTCGGTTAAAAAGTATTCATTTAAGAATTAATTCGATAAGCAAACTGTTTTTGAATGAAAAACTGTTCACACGGCCCAAATTCACTCGAAACCCTTGATCAATACCCAAGTATATAATTCATAAAATTAAGCCAAACCGACCCACTACGTAAAAAAATTACGTTTTTACTTTTAAAAATTATTTTGTTCGTCACGTACCGTACCTTTTTTCGGACGGTACCACACATAATTACCATCAGTGATTGATGAACATGTTCGCAAGTCCATCCAACTTTAGACACTTCGAGTTTACAAGTACAGAGTGTAAACTGTAATTACAACACTTTAACTATGTGTTAAACGAACTTAAGTTGCAAGTTTTACTTGTTTCCTTGTTGCTGCTACGGCGTAGCACCGTAGCATCGTAATCCGTAGCACTATTTTCGTTTTACTATGCTACTTATGACGCTTCAAGTTAGCGCTGTTATTTATAATTTGTATCAAGATTTTGTTTACGACGGTGACATAATTATTAAAATAATGCTTCTCATACAGTCAGTCCTCTGCAATTTCGTTCGAGAAATTTCCCTTATCAATCGAACTTTTTGAGCTTTTATTTTCAAATGTAGAACGTGTTGAAATTGCAAACTTGTTTTTTTTAAACTGTGAATATCTCGCTCCTGGATGTTTACTATGTTTGAAAGGTTTGTGATAAAAAAAATATTAACGATTACTATTTTTTTCGAAAAGATGCTCAATACCTACCCATAGGTATATTCAAAAAATCAAACACAGTTATACGCTACCTCAATTTAAAAAGAAATGTTTTTTTTATTTGATTTTATTATTTATGCTTGGTTTAAGCTACCTAAACGACACTTGTTGTTGTAAAAAATAATTTAACACATTATTATAAGTATTTTTAAGGAACCAAACCATATCAAAGCTAAGCTTAGTATAATCAAGGCATTGTCAACTATTAACCTAATATGTACTTACTAAACAAACTTTTGCTAAAATAAAAGATTATCTAAACTATTCCCTTCCTTAACAGTGTTTTCTGGATACGAAGATAAAGGGCACTGTTCACATAAGGGGAAACTAGACAAGCGCAAAAAGCGTAACATCTGTGCCTGGTGTACAATAAAATAATAGTACACAGTAGGGCTAGCTCGTCCACCGACAAGATGGACAGACGACCTTGTTAAAATCGCAGGATCACACTTAATGCCGACCACTTACATCCAGTCACTATGGAAAATTTTGTGCAACGGTGGACGCCTTTTAGCATTATCAGCTGAATTATGTTGATGAAGATGATGAGGGCTAGCATGCATGCTCAAGCTGATAAATTAGTATTTCTTCTGTGACTCGATTCAGTAATACATATTTTATACTGTGCCATAGTAGTCAAGTTATATTATCGTCCTCATTCCGTAAAAGTAGATTCGAATTGTCATACAAAAATGATGCATCGACAATGTACGAGTAATTAGATATTTTTCCCACCTTTATTTTTACTTTGAACGAAAAAAACTGATGTGTCTCAAAACAATTAAAAACCTTGCAAAACGAATATTTATTTATTTAAAAGAATGACGTAATCTTTTGAAGAAACTGACAATAATGACTTGTACTATTAACTTTTTTTAATAAAGTAAGTACATATTAATGAATTCTCTTAAATAACCTACTAATGATGATGATTAGCAGGCCAATTAAAAATAATAGAGTTAATAATTTTCCTTAATAAATGCAACTTTTCGTTACTCTTGTAAGAGAGCTCTAAGTGAACATACTGTTTCTATCGCGCACTGTGTCCACTGCGCCCGAGGCCACAAGGAGGCAATATCACTTGGCATTCACACCCCGTACGAGTTTTTACGTACAAGTATTTCCATCATGAATACGGGAACGCAGTAAAGTTGTACTGATCATCTGCTAACCTACTCGGTATGTGTAGATATCTATACTATAATAATATTATAAAGCTGAAGAGTTTGTTTGTTTGTTTGTTTGTTTGAACGCGCTAATCTCCAAAACTACTGGTTCGATTTGAATAATTCTTTTTGTGTTAGATAGTCCAGTTATCGAGAAAGGCTATAGGCTATATAACATCACGCTACGACCAATAGGAGCAAAGATATGGTGGTAAATGTGTAAAAAACGGGAGAAAAAAGTCACTATTCCACGCGGACGAAGTCGCTGGCAAAAGCTAGTCTAGATTAAATTTTCATTTATTTTCTTCATAGTCGCAACATGACGTACTGTGACTGAAAATTGGTGTCATGGTCAATATGGGAATTAAGTATGAATTGAGTAAAGCCGAAGGAAGCACTTCCAAACAGCATCATATAAAGATCGCACGATCACATTGGATGCAGAACGTTAGCTACCAGTTGCTGTGGAGTGCTTTGGGGAAGCCTTCGGTAGTGAACGTATTTTGGCTGATAATGATGATGATGAACAAACCAGTGGTTTTTACTTTATAATCCGCTCGGACATGCTTGACAGTTAGCACCTGTCAGCAGCACTAAGTAAGTACTAGCAAGTACTGTTTTTAGCTTTAGGTACATATTTATTATCACCATTCTCGTTAAAATATTTACTATCTCATTGGTGTAGGATTTAGTTCGTTTGCCACTACCCACTATTCTGGTTTCGAATGAAATTTGTTTCAGGGTTTGTCTGCCTTGGAAACAGCTGGGAGACAGAAAACCGATGGTGACGACACCCCCGTGCTTTGGAAAGATCATTAAGACATTGTCTGGGTGTTTTCTATGTATAATATGTATGTATTTACAAAAAAAAAAGTATTTAAGTATATTTATATCCGTTGTCTGGTTACCATAGTACAAGCTTTGCTTAGTTTGGGACCAGATGGCGCTGTGTGAAATGTCCAAGGATATTTATTATTTATTATTATTGTGACACCTAAGCCAAAGTACTTGCACCAAATTAGTTATTAGGTACTAACATAGTATGTAAGATGCATTGTATTACTAATCCTATTTGGATCTGTTGTTGTCCTTTACAAAAAATAAATTATTTATTTATAAGCCAGAAATTGTTCCTAAGCTTGATCTCTCATCGGTCATGTCAGACTGCCTCACTGAATTAATGACAGTAAAGTAGAAAGTGCACTTGTGTATTTTGCACACACCTGGGCACTATATTATATCCTGAGTACCTTATCTCTGCTGAGAGGTGCTGCCATTACCGAAAATCGGTAAGAGAATGTACTATCACCATTATTATTTATAGGCTATAAGTGTATTTCGAAGATTAAAGATATGGCCAATTCTTCGAAGGTTTCGTTATAAAATATAATATCTTTAACCCAGCTCAGTGATTTCATATGCCGTAAAATAGAATCATCTTTATTGGATGACATTAAATATTTTACGGCGTTTTTACTCTAATGCGTAGGCAGAGAACATAATAAATTGAACGATATTGGTGCCAATTACTCATGTGTCAACATTGATGAACATGAATGTCGAAGTTCCTGGCGTGTTAATGCAAATACTCGTTTTGAATATATAGGGTGGAAACCTTAAATGAAGACTTATGGATGGGATGGAAGATAATTGTTTTTTTTTATTTTATTTTTTGAAATTAACCTACATCATCCTTCTGCTGGGCAAAGGTCTCCCCCAATACTTTCCATTTGTCTCTGTCAGCAGCCAATGACTTTCAATCTAATAAATATAATTTAATATATTAGAATAATAAATTTAATTGGTAAAAAAGCCCAATATTATAACCCACATAGTATTATTAAAAAAACCGAGGCATACCAAGACGGGCACGACGTTCAGAAATGAAGATACGACTAAGAAGAAAAAGATTATTAAAAAACCCTTTAGTTTATTTAAATTTTTTGCCTTCAAATAATTTCCTTTCTGATTACCGGCTACCTGGCAAACGCCACATTCCCACTTAATTAACATTTCTAACAGTCATGTAACACGTTCCGGGACAGTGAACGCCTACAGGCGTGAAAACAATAAAACTCTATTGTGTCTGGAATATTATCCTGGAACGTGTTAAAACACTTTTAACACTACCGCAGGCAATGTACGATCTAAGCCGAGAAAACATAAATTCTACTTATCCTCAAACGTGTTGATTCGAAACACGATTACACTTTAATTAATTGAAGTTGTTGTTGACATAACATTATAGTAATTTTGGTGATGCTGTCACTTTTCCCTTGTTCTAGTGCATTGTTTCTATCCGAGTATTAAAATTGTTCAGGTTCTCTTAACATTTGAATAGGTTGCATATTTTTTTCTTAATATTTTTAATTTCCTTTTATTAACAAAGAACAAAGACGCAATCAAAGTAATGCTCGCTTGTTTCACCCTGTATAGATACCCCGTATTGTGTCGAAGATTAACTCCACATCGCAAAGTCGGATCATCAATCAAGGCTTCCCTTCAACAAAGGGAACGGACAGCCTGTGATTAGCGCCTAAAATTATCTACCTGTATCACATACATACCTACACCCACGCGTGTACCGAGCGTGATTTTAAGCCTAGTACCCACTGAAATTTAATGATTTACGTCGGTAGTCCACGCATTCGAATGTGACAATCGAATGCCGCATGTGACATCCGCATATGCTATGTCTCGCTCTAACATAGCTAGATGTGATAGTTGCAGCCTTGTCGGTATAGTTCGCAGCGAATGCGTTTGGTGTATTAACGGTGTTACTTGGAACTTAAGTTTTATTAGCATTGTTTGTTGGGTTAAAATTGCTTTCATATTTTCTTTTCAGCTAATACCCATATATCTAACGAGACTCTCGCAATAAACGGTCTCAGATTTCCGGACAACAAATGCATGAATTTATTACAGTCTGATTACAAAAAGTCTGAAGTGACTTGCCGCATTTCAAGCACAACCTTGTTCAAACTAAACGGACGGAAAAGTCGGGACAGCTTCACGAATATCCTAATCAAGATACAAAGTGACCTGTGTACGTTGAGCAACAAGACACGTTATTCTGAAGGGTTAATTTAAAGGCTACAGTCATGAAAACCAAATCATTGAAATAATTTAATGCTGCTGCCAGGTTTTATGCTCGGTATTTAAAATATATTTTGTCAAAAAACATATCTTAGCAATACTTACCGAATTCGTATAATTTATAAATATTTTAAACTCCAAGTGGATAAGAATATTAGGGTTAAACAGGGTCTTTGTAGTAGAGTATCCTTCGAAAAGGAAAAAAACAATTATTGCACTATGAATTGAAAATACCAAAAAAAACTCCCTTATAACAAGTCACACTACTTACAACTAGTACCTTAGAAATGACTTTATTTTATAATAAAATGTCACTACACTAAAATTAATGAGGGCAGACTATAATACTTTTGGATTATATTGATGTAATAAATAGGACAGACAAAAATAGCTTTGACCTCGTTTTCATTATTACGAAGTCTCCATATTTTTAATTTAGCCTTGTGAGTAATAGACCTTAATACTGTTCAATTTTCCGGATATTCACGTCAAATTTAGGCAAACGCTCTTGATTCGCAGTCTACTTAGTTATAGCGTAGGTATAGGATTACTCACAGCACAGGCAACGGAAAATGTAGGACATGATTTTGTCAAACAAAGCTTTTAATAAAATGACTCGATTTCCTGTACTGAACGTTTTTTTACATTAAATCTACGCGAAGTTTATCCTTGTAATATGACCCTTAGGTTTCGTGATCGATATTCAACTTAACTAATGGTCAATCGGTTAGCATTAGTTGAATATTTACGACACGTCGTAATTTGAAACAAACCAACTGTCAAAATGGCTTTATTATGGTTTACCATTAGCTAAGTTAACTATAGATTACAAAACCGGCCCTTTGTGGAAAATATGTAGCTAATATGGACGGTAACCATAACATATATTTATACGATGAGATGAGATAAATAATTTATTTAAGGAGTATAAAATGTAAACTGATAATTACAATTGATTAGCACCTATGTGTTCTCGCCCAATGTATGTGTATTTTTTTTCAAAAGTCCGAAGACACCCTATATTTACTGATTTTTTATCGACTATCATGTAAATCTCGCATGTGGAATAAACAAAGCAATTAGCCAGCCGTTTCAAATCTAAACGAGCATCATTTAATGCCAATAGATTTTTTTTGCCATGCAGTTTATTGACACGATAATTATCGCATGCACGACATGGTTTGAAAAACGAATTGTTGTGATTAAAATTTACACATATTTATTTTGAGAGCTTTTTTATGACACTGTACCTTTCTAACTGTATGAGTAGACATTCATTGAAATTGGATACCAAATTATAAAATATAATAAAATCGTACCAGGAGGCCTACTACGAAAAACGAAATCCGTCAATACGATTATCGCTTTGCGGATCCAATGCATTTTGTATTAAGGATTGCATACTAAAAATGCTTCGGATCCGCAAAACGATGATCGTATTGAAGGAATTCGTTTTTCGTAGTAGGCTGTTAGAAACTTTTTGACATTTTGACATAACTTTCAGTTAAGTAATGTAGTTTGTATGAGTTGCCCTAGGTAAGGTACCTATGCTGTGTATATTTGTAAAAACGTTCAGATACTTTTGGAGTCAGTCTACTTTTTCTATCTGTGGTGTGGCTAAAAGCGACTCAAGCGGGTCCTAAAATAAACTGTGGCTGTTATTTTAACTCAGAAGCTACTTACAGGAATAGAAGTATTTTTCCTTTGTCAGGATATTTGCTATTATCTGTTGCACTTTTCTTAGCGAATAAAGACTTAAAGACAGCTGCAGTAATGCACTTGAGAGGGCAGACTATTTTTATAGTATTTTTATAAACACAAACACAAAACTCTTGCATGATACATTAAGGTTATTTGTTAAGTATAAGCTTTGATTGAAAATAAACACATAGCATCACACGCAAATATTATTACGAAGCTAAAGTCTCTCTCTTTTCTTGTCAACGCACTCATTGAATATTGTAAATAATTTTGGTATTCTTTTT
This sequence comes from Pyrausta aurata, assembly GCA_963584085.1. Classification (NCBI taxonomy): domain Eukaryota; kingdom Metazoa; phylum Arthropoda; class Insecta; order Lepidoptera; family Crambidae; genus Pyrausta; species Pyrausta aurata. Next base: position 11,542,566 of record OY757259.1, on the reverse strand, counting down.
TAACGATGTGATTCATTTTAAATACAAATCCTCCATTCGAAACCATGTGTGTTGTCAGGGGCATATTTATTTGTTTATTTTAAAAGTTATAAATAGATTGTTTACAATATTCGACAAACAAAGAAAAACAGACTTTACTACCGAATTTGGAAATAAGGTGTTTTTTAAAACAAATAATTGACTATGATAATTGAACAATTGTAAATCTAACCATTTACCATAATATTTATTTATTAAAGTTAACTTTAGATCAATATCTTGACGAATTTAACATATAACTTTATTCTTTAATTAAAAGTACAACCAACTCTTTAGAAAATTAATAGGTTAAACGCCTATCAGCTTCCAGTGTAACATAAATAAATGGTAACTTAATAACCTAGATTCTTATATCAGGTTAAAAACAAACGTATAAGCTGATAACTTGCGAAGCGAGACCAATCAGTTTGAACAAAGCAGTAGATGGGATTAAAAAATCTAATAACAAAGGGATGTCTTACCCGCCCTACGCCTCATTTCGGGCTTGAGCGCACAAACGTGTGCAGGGCGCCTACTCTGTATTACAATACTTAGTGCGCCTTCACACTAGGGCAGGGATGGCGAACCTATGGCACGCGTGCCACGAGTGGCACGTTTGAAAGTTCTCTTTGCACGCAAGGACAAGAAATTTTCATCTTATTTTATCATTTAAAGTAAATACTAAGCTGCACTATAATATTGTCATCAGAACATTATCCTTACACATGCAGTTTTTTGATAACAGGACCTTAAATCGTAAATAATAGATAGTGCCATTCACGAAGGCGCGCGCCACTCTTATTTGATTGAGGAAGGTGCGGGATGATTTAAAAAAATACTCTTGGCACGTTACGCCCTAAAAAAAATTTCGAGATATTATTTGGCACGCATATCTAAAAAGGTTCGCCATCCCTGCACTAGGGCGTCAGCAGCGTGACAACAGCGACAGCGGATGTCTTTACATTAGCAGCGCGACGGTCGCGCGACTGGGTCGTTCCCACTACACCCATTACCTATTGCAGTGCTAATACAGGGATAGTATTATTTAACGGTAGAATGCACTAGACTTGTAAAATTCTTAAGATCTTTGTAACTGTATTCTAGCAAATAAAGACTTACTTACCTACTTACTGCAATGGGTAATGCGCTTCTGCCGCACTGCCGCTTAAAGAATGAAATTATCGGCAGCGCGACTCAGTCGCGCGTAAGTCGCGCTGCTGCCGCGCTGCTAAAGTCACTTAAATATGAAAGCGCTCTTATGCTCACAGCGAGTAGAGTGGCCAGTAGGTGGCGAGTAGGTGTTTGTTGCTTAGCAACCGAACACTCGCCTGTTTATTTTATCACAAAATGAGTGTAGGTAACAAAAAAAGTGTCTCTCCACTTTACTCACTCCTTAAGAGATCTGGTGGTGAACAACCAGCTGCTATAGTATAAGTAGGTACATGTAAGCGAATGGCGGTCAATGCGCCGTCAACATGCTCGTCGACACGACGTCGACATGCCGTCGATACGTCGTTGACATGCGGTTGACACCCCATTGACATGACGTCGACTTGTCATAGTTGCCGGACGCATGCTATTATCACTTATCACTCCTCATATTGTCAACATCTACTATCCAATGGAGAGCGAAAAGATGCCTGATACCATAAATTTGGTACAAACATCTAAAAACATAGTAGGACCCTAAAGTCAGTTTGTTAGCATACCCCTCTAATTTCCTTTGTCGGAATTGAATATCATTTATTTACAAGGCATGTAAATGAGGGAAATTCGTAAAGATGCGTAAAAGTCGTGCGTTACATGCTTTATAGGGGAAGTATTTGGGAAATTGGGCGGAGATTGTTTGACTTAAGTGAAATAAAGTATAATATATTAATAAATCCCTTCTTTTATTAATATTGGTAATACTTAAGTGGAAACTGTGGGAGCTGCTAAACTGTCAAAGTTGCATTGCAATACGCAGACTGATGTTGATTACCATAAAGATTTTGTCTGTTTTGTTTGTTTTTTTTTAATAACTAATAAAATTGGGATAGTTTTCAATCTTTTCGTGCCCTTACAACTTTACAACTAGGCTCCTTCTACGCAATTTGCTCAGTCACAAAATAAGTTAACTTTAAATAAAAATAAAATCAGTTACGACGCAACATAAGTTTACATAGTTAAACACATATCTTAGATACAGGTAAAGACTGGACTTACTAGACCGAATCCCAAGCACCCAAGAATGCCTGGACTATGCAATAAAATGTAGGTAGGTAGGTCAAACAGTTTTGTATCCGTGGGAATATGTCGCCCGCCCTCGCGTTACACAATTTATCGGCTCCCACTATTCGTGTTTATGGCAGAGCGTAGAAAGATCGAGATTGAGACTTTACGGCACCTTGAGATTAATACAGGGTGCTTATATTTTATTTATTTGGCTTACTTGCAGTCAACACACACAAAAAATTAAAAATGTATACTTTCCTAGCAAGCCTAAGTAGGCTAGGCTAGTAACTGTTTACAAGTAAACACAGCATGGAATGAAATCTATACTAATATTATAAAGCTGAAGAGTTTGTTTGTTTGTTTGTTTGAACGCGCTAATCTCCGAAACTACTTGTTCGAATTGAATAATTCTTTTTGTGTTGGATAGTCCAGTTATCGAGGAAGGCTATAGGCTATATGACATCACGCTTCGACCAATAGGAGCAAAGATATAGTGGTAAATGTGTAAAAAACGGGAGAAAGAAATCACTATTCCACGCGGACGAAGTCGCGGGCAAAAGCTAGTATAATCTATATGAAATTTCGACAAAGAAGTGAAAAGCGGGTTATTAAGTATTAGAGTTTGTTACTTACTTTTTGAGTTTTTAAGGTTACAGCACGAATATCTTAATATCCCTTAATTTTAATTTGACAAGATTTTAAAGAAATTGAGGTACGGAAAAATATATAAAGTAACTTATTATCTATATGATAGGTACTTTAATGAACGTCATCAAATAATAGTATGGCTCCCAAGAGGGAATTTCGAGATTTACTAAAGCGCGGCAGAATTATATACAGGTGGATAGCTAGTACCCGGCTTAATACCTCCACCAAATATGAGCTCCATAAATAAGGCCGCTCGTGAAGAATAAAGGATCAGATTAGTAAAAAAAAAATGATCATTAGAAATTCTCGAGCGCGTCAGATTCAGGTACTAAAAGGGTAACCTAACAAGATTGCACAGACCTCTTCTATACAAAACCTTTGGTATTTCAAACTTCCTAGGTATTTTCTACATACTGAAATATGGAATTTTCAGATGGTCGGTACATCCATTCAAGGAAAATAATTGCATTCAATATAACCAATAGTTATACACTATTAAATTGTGTCTGATGTTCTGCGAGCCCTCGATCTCCATCTATCATATCAACTGTATCCTATTTGATAGGATCCAATATGTATCTTCTTATGTGAACTACAGATATACAGTTAATACTTTAAAATAGTAGGTAGGTAGTAGGTACTCGATTCCTCTTTATTAATGTATGGTTAGCCAATTCACCATAACTTTTTGACAAATTTTGGTCTTGCGTTTTCTCAATCAAAATTCCGCTCCATCGTATATTAGAGTTAATTAATGCTTTATCTTTATGTTTTTTTAACACTCACAGTGTCATATTTATATTCTGAAAGATGAAATAAGAGACCACAAATAATGCTTTGTCATTAAATGCATGCATGCAGCATGCAATGCAAATGATTCAAATCAATTCTAGGATTAGCAAATTCAAACAAACTTCCAACTTAGTTAATTTATACAGTGGTCAAAAAGTTTTTCTGTACTAATCGTATTTAGCAAATACAGTAAAGTTTCCATCGTGTCAAACAAGGTTCCCAATCACTATATAAAAAGTGTTTTACTCTCGAAATATGTCACTATCCCTTCTCGATACGCAGTTTATGGGGTCACCCGATACGTGTTTATAGTTCGGGTATCTCGGGGATCGAACCTCAGACTTTTATGAATACCCGTTGATTGTGGCATGTAGAGCGTAAGCATGAAAAGGATATTTTATGGTAGAAATCTGTGTTAAGAAACCATAATATAATTCATAACTTGTTTAGAATATTTAAATTAATTTCAATGCGGCTATGAAATATTAATATCAAATTGATTGATTGAATATCAAAGAAACATTAGAAAAAACAACGCGAATAAATTTGGCGGGAAACAGTTAGAATTTATAATATGATATCACAGTTCAGTAGTATTAAAAAATAAACGTATTTTTTAATACTACTGAACTGTGATATTTATTAATAACAAACAAGAAAAAATTAAGACATGTAAGGTATGTTTATTCATTTCAAATGAAGGAACATTTATTATTAGTAACTTAATAAAAGATTGCAGTTTTCTAAGTTTTGACGAAGACTAAAGTTCAATCAGCCAGCGAACAGTTTTCTCCTACCCTGTTAATAACTTTGAGTCTTGTTTAAAAGAAATACGCTCTTTCTTCCATCTGACTTTAAAGTAAAAAAGTAGTCTTCCATAAAAAAATATCCAGAAATCAAACCGTTTGGAAACTAAAAAAGATTTTTCTCTAAAACATTTTTGCTCACAAACTTGTTTGGGTATTGTGGGCGAAATATCGTGGGTTTATGTTTAAAAAAATAGGTTATAGCGGTCAGAAACCTATGTCTAGTTAAACGCAATCGATAAGTCATTAACTTATGCTAGCGTCGTCCATCGTAATAAAAAGTTCTTAAAAGTAAATGGAAGCACACAGACACTATTATGACTTATTTATGAATTAGTTAGTACCAGACATCGCCCAACGAATATTTTGCTTTTTTCAAACAAGTGGGTGCGATTAGTTAAATCTCTCAGGCACGGTTGCGTGATCGATAGTAAACTTAACTACTAGTTAAATGTCGTTACCAGTGGTTGATTATTTCCGATTGTGCGTGTTTTGAAGAAAAAATACCTTTACCTTATATCAGAAGGGCTATTTTACTTACCCTTGGTTAAGGTAATTTTTCTTCATAGCACGCATATTCAACCGCTGGTAACGACATTTAACCATTACCTAGATGAGTTAACCATCGATAACGCAACTGGGCCTTAGTATAAACTAACATGATGATAAGAACGAGATTCAAATCCCCCAACTGCGACGAACTGTGACCTTTTTTCTAGGTAGGAAGCAAACCATCTTAACAACGAACCGTGTACCCCGTAAGTTTCGAGTTTTTTGAGCAAAAAGGGCGTGATTGACTTTATCAAAAGCACTACTAAAATCGGTGTACACTGCGTCCACCAGAAAGCCCCTGTCCAATTCCTGTGACAGATCGTTAAATATGAAACCAAATTAGTTTGTGTAGAGCGACCACGCCAGAAACCATGCTGATGTTCAGAAATAAGCGGCTTCAAATGGGCTGATAATATTGGGCAAAGCAAAGACTCGAACAGTTTCGAAAAACATGCAAGAATTGAGATTGGGCGGTAGTTTCTGACATCCGTGTTATCATGTCAGGTGTACCTCAAGGTTCCCACCTAGGCCCAATGCTTTTCGTGATATTCATCAACGATTTCACTCAGCAGCTTCGTTACTGTAAGTACTCATTGTATGCCGATGACCTAAAATTATACAAAACCATACTTACCGATACTGATGCCTTGCTTCTACAAGCTGACCTGGAAAGCGTTAATACTTGGTGCCGAGCCAACCACATGATCTTGAATGTAAGTAAGTGTTGTCATATGACTTTTACAAGGAGGAAACAATTCACAATCTCCAAATATCGTCTAAACGGAATTATCCTCGAACACGTACAGAAGATTAGGGACCTAGGAATAAAGCTGGATGCTGAGCTAAAATTTGTTCCTCACATTGATGAAATAGTCAAGAAAGCCGCAAAGATGCTTGGCTTTCTTAAAAGGAACACCAAGCTATTCCGCCAACCATCGACGAAGATTCTTCTTTACAACTCACTCGTTCGTAGCCACTTAGAGTATTGTAGCCCCGTATGGAATCCCTCTTATAGTAATCACTCCCAACGCATAGAGAGCATCCAAAGAGCCTTGACTAGACACCTTGCCTTTCATTCTCGGAACTTTTCCCACAGATCACCGTACTACGAAAGGGTAAACTTTTATAATATGAATCTGTTGTGTGATCGGCGACGTTTATTGGACATTCTTTTCTTTTTCAAAATTGTTAACTCACAGATAGACTGTCCCCAACTTCTTGCCGAGGTGCCTTTGACGGTTCCACACTCGCTTCCCCGGTATCCTATCACCAAAACATTCTGCCGTCCCAGCTTCCGCACCAACTTGGGAGCCTCTTCCCCGCTCGCCAGAATGATAACTGAGTATAACGAGCTGAACAAAAACTATAACTTAGACATTTTCAGTGACTCATTGCATCGTATCAGGGAGACAATAGAGAAGGGGTTTGTTTGAGCTGTATTCTCGTAAGTAATTTTTAACTTTTTTGTATTTTTGTAATTTCGTTTAGACCTTTTTTTTTGTATTGCGACACCCCTTTCACTGTTTTTATGTTATGGCGAATGCTGTGTACGTCTATAATTAGTGTAATGTACTAGAACTAAACTGTGTCTTAATCTATGTAAGTGCTGTGTACTTTATACTGTTGATGTACCTTATTAAATAAACAAACAAATAAACAAATAAACATGACTTTATATATAAGAAGGCTTATATTTTTATTAGATATGTACTTATTAAAAATAAGAAATAACACTACTTAAAGGTGGAACCCTTTTTTAATATATATAAAGGGTCGGGTTTTTTCTCGACTCAATTAATCGTGAATCGTTACCAGCGGTTGAATAATTACCAGTAGCTGAGGTAACTATTAATCAAGAACCCGGCCCTTAGATGTTCAGAGAACCCTTATAAAAATTAAAGTTACACAATGTTTTGACTTGTTTATCAAAGAGTTTACATTCAGGATAACTTTCTTCATTAAATTAAACTTAAGTTACGTCTAGTCTAATAAGTAAGAGTGCGATCACATGATGGAATTAACTTAATTTATCAAGCTACACATAAACCCAATTTAGTTGCAATTAGTTAATTAACGTTTATTTGGGAATTAGTCCTAATTAGTGTACGAATAATTTATACGGACGGCAATTTAATCATGCCCGCAAAATGAGCCAAGAGCTAACATAAAAGGTTTACCCTTTTACATCAGTTTGAGTAAGGCAGGTACAGTAAGCGTCAAAAATGGATAAAATGTCGCTTTCTTAGTACTTACGGTCTTCTGTCTTGAGCAACTCACAAGCTGCGATATTGCTTCATTCAGAAGCTCTATATTTGGATCACTCGCGTCAATATTCCTAGTGAATTTTGAAAATCAATTAAATAAGTTTTCTTCAAGGTTTTTGGCCGCATTTATAAAGATAACTTAGAAGAACAAGCACCAAAACCAATCGAGAGAAAAGTTTTATTTCTCCTAAGCAAAGCTCAGTTTCATGCGGACAACACGTCTGTGAAAACTAACAAGCTGCTGCTTGGAATAGAATATAAAAATTGTGAACGACTTTCGCAAGTTGCAACAGTCATTTAAAATTTTTATACATGTGTCTAAGGTAAATGCTGTGTTTAATTTCTGTTATAAACTACTCGTATCCCTTAAAAGCGTGACGTTTTATCAACACAGTCATAAATACTGTTCTATTTTTTTACACCCGTATTTTTTGTCCTAATTCAACATAACTGTTAAAAAAATACATAATTTGTGTATGATTGTACTATTCCTATAACTGTTAAAAAAATACAAAATTTGTGTATGACTGTACTATTCCTAATACTAGTAAGTAATTTCATATTGCGGCTTAACTAAGTGACTTGAATTAAAAGATTCTTGAAATAGTAAGTTGTTAGGCAGTGTTGAAAAATTTATTTAAGTATAGTATTTACAAATGACATTTTCGATAAAGATTTACCAGAAAATAGTAGGCGAAAATTTAATTTTATATCTTTGTAATACCTAGACCTACTCGTATATACCTAACAACCCCGTTTTTTAAACAGTCAAAATTTAGTTCTTAAGTTTTTCTTAGAAATTGTGTATAACATCAGCTCAAAGTTTTAATACGTACTTAGTTTGCGCTCACAAACCGTATAATTAGTTTAATATTAAACTGCTATTAAATTAAGGTTAAATCCAGTTTTACATGGCCCATTTTAATCATAATATATCAGGCAGAATAATTAATACGTCGCTTTTAAACAGGATTTTCAAGTACAAAGTAAAAGCAAGTAGAGTTTTATTGAACTTAAATAACAGAGCCGTCAATTACCCAAATAATTAATTAGTAGGTAGGTACTTGTGACTATTTTACTACGTACTTTAAAAATAGTAATATTAAATAGTAGCGTCTTATGAAATAAGCTGGAACAAAATATTGTAAATAGATGTTTAAATTTCCTCTTGTTTAAACATCATGTAGTATTGTTTTTTTACATGTATTCGTTTGGTTATATACCCCAAATGCTTGCAAAAGCAATTCAAGTAATGAACATCAAACATTCCTTTAAGTTGTAATCGAATGTCGTAACTTGGTAGACATATTAATGTAAATAATTCGACTTATGAAGGACAAGCTTTGTTAAAGTAATCATTAATAACGTAAGTACGGGTAAGTTACTCGATATTAATAACACTTGTGTTATTACGAACTTGGATTAATGGATTGCCATAATGTACTTATACTAGTAACGTTTTGAGGTTAAGATAACTTTGGTACAAAACGAAGCTTCTCATTTTAGAAATTGATACGTTTTGTACAGGCATACTAGGACATGAAAAATATTAAAACTAAGTTTTACTATTACTGTTTCCATCCACGATTTTACCCCCGACGCAAAAAGAGGGCTGTAATAAGTCTGACCGCTATGTGTGTTAGCGGTCTGTGTTTGTGTTTTAGTGTCTATCTGTGCTTAACAGTTGAACTGATTTGGACGCTGTTTAATTATTGTTTGAAAGCTGATTTTTTTACGATGGTTCTTAGCTATGTATGATGGAAATCAATGCATCTCTCTTGAAGAGTTTAAGCTCTATGTCAATATGGATTAAAAAAAAACTTTTTTTACTTACGATTTCAATTTAAAGGACACGGTCGTAAATTGCCCCAGAGTCGTTTTATGTTTGATTAAAGAAAAGCATTAAGAGACTTGACTATATCATTTTGCAAAAAATATATTGAATTTTTAATACAATATTGTTAATTTACTTTGCTTTTATCTAGCGGCATATAAATCTACAAAAAAAATAGGACAACGATTGAATACAATATCCTGTCCCCAACAATTGTTGTGTTTGGCAGAAAATAGCGGTTTCGAGCACTTATAAGCAAACTGACGTCCGCTTAACGAAATGGCATATTGTGTCATACTGTGTCATAGAACTGGCAGTTAGTTAAATAAGTAAGCGCTCGCAATCGCTATTTTAAGAAGGAAAATGACTTTTGCCTCCCATAGGTACTAACCTTTAAACCTACCAACCTCTTCCTAAAACTTGAAAAAAAACTGTGACAAGGAACTTCTTTTCGTTGGCTATTGTTTGCGTCATCGTAATTTTCACGCGTTACGCACCCTAGCGGGGCAGTTTTCTATGTTTTAGTTTTGGTGGCCTAGATTGCGGGTTTTCGACACAGATGGCGCTATGATCTAAAAAGACCTGTGCAAGAGATTGACCCCTCACATTTTATTTCGTTTTATGTGAAAACCCCGCTATTTACGGCTTATATTACTTTATATTATTTTAAAAGGCGAAGAAACGAACCCATAAAATTAGTTTTGGTCGTGACGCATGGATTTTTACTTTTGGGGCAAGCAATGTATGGCGGGTCGACCGTGTCCTTTCAATGTTATAATTATTTTAAATAAATCACTGTAGGCTCGCACTAATAGGTAAGTACGTCCTGCATGATTACTACTTAAACAGTTAAACGATGAAAGTAACTACCAAAACAATTTAAAACTATTTTTTTAAGTAATTTTTTATTCATTTTAAAAAAAATGTGTTTAAATTGTCATACATTATTTTATACATGTAGGATCTGAGTTCTAAATGAAACGGAACGACAGTATGACGTATGAATGAGTGAGAGAGAAAGTATGATTAGAATTGTAACAAGAGTGAAAGAGGTAGAAAGATTAAAAGGATTTGGATGACCGGAAGGAGGAGTGAATGAAAAAAAGTAATGGAAGATAGTTAACAAGTGAAAGACGTAGCTCGTGTAATAAAGACTGTTTTAATATTTCAATAAAAGCTTGTTTGTTGCAAATCCCCGAGTTTCACTCAAGAAAACGCCCCACAAGTGGTGTCAGCAGTGCGATTTGAAACTCGGAGGACGTTTTTACCTGTGTATGACCGAGGACGACGCGAGGTTATACCGGGCAACACGTGCGTGCAGTTCAAGATGAAAATCTGAAAATAAAGACGACAGCATGCCGAAAGGAGCTTCCAGACGTAACAGCAGACAAGCAGATTACGAAGACGAGTTTGAACCAGCGGTGGCTTCACCACGAGGTAATGGTGGTTCGATGTTACACATGACGGAAGGTCTCGTTCCTAAATTCACTGGCCAGGATAAGACGTACCCTGCGGCCAGATGGGTGAAAGACGTAGAGGACGAAGCCGAAATCTTCGGTTGGACCCCATTGCAGACTTTATTGATGGCGAGAAGGTCGTTGGCGGGAACAGCGGCGCTCTGGTTACGCGCCGAACGTACTCATAAGACGTGGGAGGACTTAAAGACGGCTATTGCAAAGGAATTCCCGGATGCGTTAGATAGTAAGACCATTCATGAACTCATGAGCAAACGCATCAAGAAACCTAGTGAATCCTGACTACATGCTAGTTATGAAGGAACTGGGTAAAAGAGGGAAAATGCCTGACTATGTGGCTATTAAGTACGTAGTACAGGGCATACAAGACGAAGAAATTAACAAAGTGATGTTGTACGGCGTCACAACCTACAATGAGCTAAAGGAAAAACTACGCATTTACGAACAACTGAAAGAAAAAATGGCGGGCAATCGGCAGAAACAACAGCGAAATCAGTACGGCACGGACGACAAGCGAGACCGAGACAGACGTTTTTCACGCTGTTATAGCTGTGGAGAAATGAAGCATGCATCAGCAGATTGTCCACACAAGGAGAAAGGGCTCAAGTGTTTTAAGTGCAATCAATTTGGTCACATAGCACCAAATTGTCCGGAAACATCACATCAATCAAGATTCGGAAATGCAAGATCCGGCCCTTCCGGAGTGAACACAGGCGCGAATGGTGCGGTTGGCGGCCCTGCAAGAGGACAGCGACAAACCGACGTAGATGGCGCTGGTGTGAAACGAAGTTGTTTTGGGCGAATGAATGGAACGAATGACTGTACTATGAACTGCGGTGATGTTGGCAGCATTGACAGCATTACATCGGACATGGCGGCGAATGATACGGTGACAGATGTAAAATCAGAAGACGTGTTTTGCGTGAATAATAACAAACAAGAAGCCCAAAAGCCGATAAAACTGGTAGAAGTGTTAGGAAAAAGTGTTAAAGCGTTGATTGACTCTGGAAGCGATATCAACCTGATCTCAGTGCAGTGTTATGAAGGACTAAATGCGCCGGAGTTCGACAAAAGTGATATTTCATTGTCGGGACTGGGCGAAGGAAAAGTCAAGTGTACGGGACGACTTTCATTAAATATTGAAATCGACGGACAGTGCTACTACGACGTGCTATTTTATATTGTACCTAAAGACGCTATGCCTTATTCTATGATAATTGGTCAGGAGTTTTTGCAAAACTGTGTTGTTGTTATGGAACGTAACATGGTTATGTTAAAGCCGGCTAGTAGCTGGATGTATGAAATATGTGTGTGTGATTCTGTTGTTGTAGGTAACGAAGTGAAGGTTGGCATTCAACAAAGGGTGAATGACATGGTGGAGTCCTACAAACCTAACAAGACGAAAGAGGCTCCAATCAAGCTAAAGATATTGTTGAAAGATGACATTCCAGTGGTTCAGCGTCCAAGACGACTAGCTCCAGTTGAACAAGAACAGGTAGATCAACAAGTGGCTCAGTGGCTTGATGAAGGAATCATTAGGGTAAGTTGTTCGGAATATGCTTGTCCAATTGTGCTGGTTAGAAAAAAGGACGGAGGACTAAGGGTATGTGTTGACTATAGACCTTTGAATAAGAAAATTATTAAAGATGAATATCCTTTACCTATTGTGGAAGACCATATTGATAAGCTGGCAGGAGCAAAAGTATTTAGCACTCTTGATTTAAAAAATGGGTACTTTCACTTGATGGTTGATGAGAGCTCAATAGGATATACAGCTTTTGTTACGCAGACTGGACATTATGAGTTTTTAAAAGCACCATTTGGTCTTTCCATCTGTCCGAAGGTTTTCACTAGATTCATCACAATTATTTTTAGAGACCTCATTGCAAGGGGAGTTGTGATCATATTTATTGACGATTTAATTATTCCAGCTTGCTCAGAGGAAGACGCTGTGACTAGATTGTCTGAGGTGTTAGACGTGGCATCCCAGTATGGTCTGCAGATTAACTGGAAAAAATGTCAACTAGTTCAACGACGAGTGGAATACTTGGGACATATAATTGAAAATGGTGAAGTTCGACCTACAAGGGAAAAAACAGATGCTGTGGTAAGATTTCCTGAACCATCTATGTAAAGCAGTTGCATAGTTTCCTTGGTTTAACTTCATACTTCCGAAAGTACATTCAAGATTATGCCAGTATTGCAAAACCACTATCAGATTTACTTAAGAAAGATAGCAATTTTCAGTTTGATGAGCAATGTAGACATGCATTTAATGAACTAAAGACTAGATTAGCCAGTCACCCAGTACTGAAGATTTACAACCCAAGTTTAGACACAGAACTTCACACTGATGCTTCGAGTATAGCATATTCAGCTATTTTGTTGCAAAGAAGCATGGAAGATGGACAGCTACACCCTGTTTTTTATCTCAGTAGGAAAACAAGTGCTGCTGAAAGCAGGTATACAAGCTATGAACTTGAGGCTCTAGCTATCATAGAAGGAATAAAAAAATTCAGATGCTATTTATTTGGAAAGAAGTTCAAAGTAGTAACCGATTGTAAAGCTTTTCAGATGACATTCAACAAAAAAGAATTGGCTATGTCAACTCGAGTAGCAAGATGGATCATGATGCTGCAAGAGTATGATTTCACAATTGAGCATCGAAGTGGAAGTCAGATGAGACATGTAGACGCTCTAAGCCGAAACCCATATGTAGCAATGTTGAGAGACACTACTAAGACTTTTCATGACAAAATAAGGAGTGCACAAGTTGCTGATGAAGGACTCAAGGCAATTATGGAGATACTTAACCAGAACAGGACGTATGAAGACTATTATGTGCGAAATGGTTTGCTCTACAAAGGCAGTCAAGAGCATCTTGTTATCCCATGTAAAATGGAAAATGAGATTATAAAGAGAGCACATGAGAACGGCCATTTTGCCAAGAACAAAATGTTACAACTGATTGATAAAGACTATTACATTCCTAATTTAGAAAAGAAGATAAAAGAGTACCTTGTGACTTGCATCCCATGCTTACTTGCAGAAAGGAAGAGAGGGAAGGCCGAGGGATTTTTAAATCCTATAGAGAAAGAGGAAACACCTTTCCATACTCTGCATTTGGATCACATAGGTCCTATGACCGAGACAAAGAAATTGTACAACCATATACTGACCATGGTAGACGCTTTCACCAAGTTTGTTTGGCTGTTTCCAGTAAAGAGTACTACCGCTGCAGAGACTATAGGTAAGTTGATAATACACCAACAATGTTTTGGAAACCCATCAAGAATAGTAACTGACCGAGGTACTGCATTCACAAGTCTGCATTTTGGAGAATACTGCAAAGAGGAAAACATTGAACATATAAAGATAACGACTGGTGTGCCAAGGGCCAATGGCCAAGTAGAGAGAATACACAGAATAATCATATCAGTACTTACCAAACTATGCATTGAAAATCCTACACAGTGGTATAAGCATGTCAGCCAGGTACAGAGATGCCTTAACAGTACTTACCAGAGGAGCATAAATACTACACCTTTTGAGTTACTTTTGGGTACGAAAATGCAGTTGAAAGAAGATGTGGAAATTTATCATTTATTAGAACAAGAAAACAGAGATAGCTTCATGCTTATGAGAGAGGAAAATAGAAGGAAAGCGAAAGAGCAAATAATCAAAATACAAGATGAAAATAGAAGGACATATAATAAGAAACGTAAGGAGAGTAGAAAGTACAAGCCTGGTGAGCTGGTGGCTATTAAAAGAACGCAATTTGGAGTTGGAATGAAATTAAAACCTAAATTTCTAGGTCCTTACGCTATAGTGCGAGCTACAGGGAAGGATAGGTATCAAGTTGAGAAGGTAGACGACTCCACCGAAGGCCCTAGAATGACCACCACTGCTTCAGACCATATGAAAAAATGGCCCGATGAAAACACAGACTGAATCTAGGTAAACTTTGATTTTGTTTTTACGAAATGTTATTTTTTTTTAATATTAGTTGTTACTATGTTGTAAAGTGTACCTAACTGTAAGTTTTATGTTTAAACATACTTAATGTTTATTTAAGTTTCTGAACCTGTATCCTAATGTAGCTTTATTAGCAATAATATCACAGATGTAACGATTTGTTTTGAGAAGTAACTTATACTAGATTGTAATGTCATATTACATAAGTTTTTGAGAGTTCCTTTAATATGTTAATTTGGAGTTTTGTTATCTTGTAGAGATAAGTCTGAGGCCAGACTTTGTCAGGACGGCCGATTTGTAGGATCTGAGTTCTAAATGAAACGGAACGACAGTATGACGTATGAATGAGTGAGAGAGAAAGTATGATTAGAATTGTAACAAGAGTGAAAGAGGTAGAAAGATTAAAAGGATTTGGATGACCGGAAGGAGGAGTGAATGAAAAAAAGTAATGGAAGATAGTTAACAAGTGAAAGACGTAGCTCGTGTAATAAAGACTGTTTTAATATTTCAATAAAAGCTTGTTTGTTGCAAATCCCCGAGTTTCACTCAAGAAAACGCCCCACATACATAGTAATCAACCGTTAACTAATCAAAACAAAAATTGGAAATACCAAACTAGTTTGGGGTAGTTGCGAGAGTTATGGTCCTCAATATCGTGGATTCAGCGAAAACCTTCGACCCGTAACCCAGAGTGCCACAGTCATCGGAAAACTTTTATCTGCCGAACGGTAGTCACGGTCTATTTTGTGTTCCAGTTATTAGGTAACCGTGACCTGGGGAACATCTTCAGCCTGCAATTTCTTGTTGATTTTTGTTTTTATAGGGTTTTGTCACTATACACCAGTAAAAAGAAACCGTGACTCTGTGACAGACGAGGAATTTCTTTGAAATAATAGTAAATAAGTAGTTTTATTTTTAAATTGATCATAAAAACGCACCCTATTATTACATGAAAAAAAGTTACATTGTTGTCAGTTTATTAATTAGGATATTACAAATGAGTTAAGTAAAAACTGCTTAAAAAGTTACTGATTCAATCCTTCGTTCATGAATAAATTAACCTAAGCTCTCTCTTATAAAATACTAATATTAACGATTGTACCGTTAATTACTCCTTATCTGTGCCACCTACACACATCACCAACTTCCAAACATAGGTACTATTACCCTTCTCAAACAAACAAATCGTTCACGCTAACTTCGACAGCGGAATATTTGTATAGGATTAATTATTCCGGAGTTAATCCCTCGGATAGTGAACTT
Source organism: Pyrausta aurata (assembly GCA_963584085.1). Classification (NCBI taxonomy): domain Eukaryota; kingdom Metazoa; phylum Arthropoda; class Insecta; order Lepidoptera; family Crambidae; genus Pyrausta; species Pyrausta aurata. Next base: position 11,526,725 of record OY757259.1, on the reverse strand, counting down.
GAGTGTCGACTACTTTGTTATTGACTGTCTCTATTAGTCTGCGTGAGAAGTTTAAAGTGGGGACACGGAACACGAGTGAGTAGGGTTATAAATGTCCATCAATAATTGACGAGTGAAAAACCTTTGGATACTATAGACTTTACCTAAGACTTTACAGATCAGTTAGCTCGAATGGCTTTAAGGCAGGGTACATAGCGCAAAGAACTGATAGTTGGGGTAGAGTCTCTTTTGGAGACTATAAAAAGCAACGCAGGAACGCGCTCACCAACAATATGGACAGATGACCTAGTAAAGATCGCTTGTGAATTGATTTACATTTAGCCTTAGGCTGAATCTACTTCGCGAGACAAATCATAGACACACTGCGACTCTTAGCATCGATACTAATGGGCGTTTTGATAACGTGCTACAGCATCGCGACTCACTCAATGAATAGATTTAAATTAGCATTCATGCAGTCGCGCGATAGTATCGATGCAGAAGCGCGGTAGCATCGCGACTCACGCAATGAACAGATTTAATCTGGCATCGATGCAGATCGATGCTAAGTGCATTTACCAGCACACACGATTTCTCTCCTGAAAACTTTGTAACATAATTAAGTAGTTAGTACTATGGAATCTGGAACACTCTTTGATAGGTACAAAACTACGAGCTCCTTGACCTGTTTATTAGTATTTAAATTGCTGCCGCTTCTTCTTTAGTTCAGGTGACTAAACGCGAACTCCTTATAGTACCTAGTACAGAAAAGTTTTCTGTCAAGGTCTGTGTCTGCTAAAAGTCGCAGTGTGCAAAACTGAAAAGGATCATAACCCTTTGCAGTTTTGCACACTGCGACTTTTAGCAGCGATGCAGTCGCAAAATGACAACCTTTGCAATGTGCGTGCCCTTCGAGAGCCCGCTGTGGAAAACGTAGGTTTCGTTTACATAAAGATTTAGCAGAGCCTCTAAAACAATTATAGCTAGAATGATAAATTTATAGCTGTTGTAAGTTGTCCGCTATAACGCGCCGAATGTGGGCCCTCAGATAAACTGTGCCAAACACCAAATTACTGAAACGGACCAAATAAGATGATTTTAAAGAGTGGTCATATTTAGCAGGTAAATTATAGGGCAACATACGAAAGTAAGAGCTCTGCCTAGTTATTGCAAATAAAGAAAATCCAATTAGATGATGAGCCCTCAGTTTTTAAGTGCAAAAATTTTACTTTGATGCTACAATTTTTAACTTACAACTAAATGTCTTTGGTAAGGTTTAAATTTTAGCAAAAGTAGCCACAATGCTAACCTGAGAGTACTGGGTTTATATATTCAACTAGTATAGAATAAAAGCTCTAGCAAAAGTGAGCCCTCGGACCACACGCTAAAAACCAACTCCATTAGAAATCTCTCTCCCTGGTCATTGTTTGATAAAAATAGTTAACAGCATTTTTTATACAAAATTTATAGTTTCTAATTGTATTAAAATATTATTGCTATATAAAGTATTTAAAGAAATACCTAGCTTCTTAAATTCTCCATACTGATTTTGTGTATGTTAACCACATTATAAATTTTTTTAGGAAACTCGAAACAAAAGTATATGCTGTACGATTGCTTAAGAGGTATTTTGAGAAAAATTTATGATAAAAAAATAATTAAACAATGATGAGGATATTTTATGACTCCTGGAAGTCTCAAGCAAATTTTTTTACAATTTGCGTAGACAATTGATTCAAATCAATATTCTGATTTTCTACTGCATCGATTCTACTGCATCCTTTTAACTTACGTAGCTAAATCTTAAAAAATTGAATCAATTTCATTTATACAATATTTTTCTCAATCAATAAATACAAGAAAATACCAATTTTGTTTTGGACAAAAAAAATAATTTACATTTATCGAGCGCCACCTGGTGGTTAACCGAGACTTCCGCGCCTGAGCAACGTTTGACAAATACAAAAATACAACATAGTAGGTAATAATGGATTTCTTCATTTATTTGTTAATGATAGTGGATAAATAATAAATCTGGTTAAACACCAGTGTTGTTTTTTAATCATTATTATGTATGGGTATAACGATTTTTTTCAGTTTTAGTTTCTGACAAATACACACTCTAAAGAAGTTAATTCGACCTAAAATGATCGCTGAGACGTTGTCATTTTGAAAATTTTAGTGATAACCCAGTAAAATTGAATCGACGTTTTTCGTACGAAGTAATGGTTACTTCTCGGTACTAAGCGGCAGAAAGAAAACGGAAGAATGTGTCATGTCAAGAAATGTCTCAGCGATCATCATAAAAAATGGACTTATAGATCAAACGCGCATCGGCAAAATTTCATTCTTTGAACAGTGATCTTGCATTGCACATAAGATGCATTTGTTATCAACGCTGTTTATCTTACAGTTGAAAAACGTGAATCTCAACGTTTACATGTACAAGGTTGAAAATTAAGAACAATCTTACCAAAAATAACCATAAATAATTGCAGTCGCTATATTTTATTTATTTTTTATTTGAAGACTTTATTGCACAAATCATGGTGTACAAAGGTGGACTTAATGCTAAAAGCATTCTATGCCAGCCAAACCTTTAGGTCATGCAGAGAGATGGTAGCTGTTGGTAGCAACTTCTATCTATGGTCTTGGTCTATTTTTAACACAATGTGGCTCAATTAACTTCGACCCCGTATGATAAAGCAATTTTCCATACTTACATGAAAAGTCAACTTTCCTAACAGGAGTGATAAAAAACTAATTAACGAATAATGTAATTATTCAGATGTAACAGATTAGATTAATACGAATAAATAAAATGTGTACTTATTTATTTTTTCCATTACTTTCCACTAATCTTCTGATTTGTGGTTACCCTAACACGAACATTTTGTTCACATATAAATGAATTAGTTTTTTTTCGAGAAAGGAAATATTTACACGCCACACCGATACATAAGTTTGTACTATGAAATGACTACGTTTTTTTAATAATAAGTGTAAATTAATACACCTTCCACCTTGACTCTGAATATGATAACTTTCTTCTAAAACGTGTGGTCTGAGGGCTCACTTTGCTAGAGCTTTTATTCTATACTAGTTGAATATATAAACCTTCTGGCTACTTCTGCTAAAATTAAAACATTACTAAAGACATTTAGTTGTAAGTTAAAATTTGTAGCATCAAAGTAAAATTTGTGTACTTAAGAACTGAGGGCTCATCATCTTATTGGATTTTCTTTATTTGCAATAACTAGGCAGAGCTCTTACTTTCGTATGTTGCCCTATAATTTACCTGCTAAATATGACCACTCTTTAAAATCATCCTTTTTGGTCCGTTTCAGTAATTTGGTGTTTGGCACAGTTCATCTGAGGGCCCACATTCGGCGAGTTATAGCGGACAACTTACAACAGCTATAAATTTATCATTCTGGCTATAATTGTTTTAGAGGCTCTGCTAAATCTTTATGTAAACGAAACCTGCGTTTTCCACAGCGGGCTCTCGAAGGGCACGCATATCCTTTGCACACTGCGCTACTTTTACCATCGAAACAGTCGCGATGCTAGCACGCGTTAGTATCTATGCAGTTGCAATGCAGAAGCTGGACATTGATAAATTATGTACTGTATATTGGCGACTGCATCGATGCTAACGCGCGTTAGTATCGATGCAGTCTGTATAGTGGTGAATGGTACTGGTAGGATTACAAGGAACAAAACGGTAACTTTACCACTCATGAAAAATCTATATATTTTCTATAAATAACTAAAATGTGTTCTCAATCAAATTGGAGGTGTGTTGCTATTAATGTCTAATGCGTAATATGATAATTTGTTATACTTTTTCTGTCTAGAAGACCATTTACACACTAAGGCTTTTAGCATCGATCTGCATCAATGCCAGATTGAATGTGTTTATTGTGTGAGTCGCGATGATGTTGAACGTTTTCAAAACGCGCGTTAGTATCGATGCTAAAAGTCGCTATGTGTAAGATTAGTCCTTAGGGGTCTAACATGCAAGTGGCACTTTGATAATAAGATTTAATATTTGAAAAAACAAATTAACTGATAAACTACCTGTTATTTATCGAAAAATAAGGAATAAAAAACTAATTCATAAAAAAAGTTTCGTCTAGTCTATTTCAATCGACTAGATTTGGCGATCGATGAGTAGCTGCTATTTGAAACTCATTAATATTCATCGCACGAGAGTTTTATTCCTGGACTAACGTACAGTCCTAGCTTTGCACTGGTATAGTTTTCATTGTACTTAAATATAGCTTTTGTTACTAATAAATAATGTAGATTGAAATTGGTAAAAGAATTTTGGGACATAAAAAAAATGTTCTTGGCGTGCTTATAAAACAATTATACATAAATAAAAACCAAAATAGGCTTTACTAGGCTGGCCACACAAGCCGTTTAAACCATTTCGCACCAAGGAAACATCAACTAAACATACTGCAACACAAGAAAATGTGGGCTTATCTCGCACACGTTGCCATCAGTCACGCTGTCGCCTCGCGCTGGTGGTTCGATTCCCAGGCCGATACGGGCGTATGTTCACACAACTGGTGTAGGCGCGTGGCCTGAATATCTTGCAAATACGGTCTAGAAACTATATTACTACAAATACAATAAACCCAAAAAGTTTGGTATATCGTTACCTAATCATTGTAGTATGTCCCTTTCTATTATAAGAAAGAGACATTTACTTTAGTTTTAATCTGTAGTGTGCCCGTATCGATCCCATTGTGTGGCTTTCAGCTACCTGCCCTAACTTTTGCGAGCCCGATTTCCTCGAAATCAGGGCTACTGCACATATTTTATCCCTCCACAAACTTACAGGAACATTTGTATTCGTCTTTGCCGGGATTACCACCGTTAACTTTCTTGAGGCGAGCATTCGGAGACCACAAATTGAAAACGAAATAAGGGTCCTGAGGGAAATTTAATCTGTCTCGAAACACGCAACGAATAATCAGATAGAAATACAGGTTCACGGAATTCAGGGGAGCATAACCGTTGGCCACGATTGTTAATTGTAATGAATTTTGACTGAAAGTTATGTTCACGTTGAAAACGCGAAAGTTTGTGAATGATGTTTGTTACTCCTTTATGATCAAAGTACTAAATAGTTTTGAATGACAATTTCACAATAATAAAGTTTATTCATAAAAATAGCACATGGGCTTTAATTTACAATGATATTTTGCAAGATATATTATTTATGCGGATGAAGCTGCGATAAGCAATTATTAGTTATACAATGTTTGAAACTTAATAATAATATAGTTTTGTACGTTGTACAATTTTTTTTATACCTTAAAGCATCGGCCACTGCTGATTCTCAACCAATCTACCACTCAGGAATGAAAAAAATGGTTTTGATATAACTAAAAAAGTTAATTGAAAGAGAGAATAGTGATATTGCTTCGGTTTCATTATCTCCTTGGAAAATACTAAAACAACATGCTTGTACACACACACACACACACACACACACAATCACAACACACACATAATATACACACATGCATCACACGATCAATAACACACCAACACACACTCACTGACCGTACACAAAAAAGGAAAAAAAAAACTGATTTTTTATTTTTATTTAATTTAACTACATTGTCTACTACATTGTCTACAGTATGATTTTGGACATGTATTTCATTTTTGTTTATATACCTACTACTGTACTGTTGTAAAGGCTTTGAGCGAAACAAACCCTAACACAAGCATTTCTCAAATTGCTTAATAGGGTGGTTTCATATATTATATTATGTAATGGAAATGTTTAAGCAAATAAAATCATTTTTTTTTTTTATTATTATACTTAAACACTTAAAGCTTCTGCCTTACCTATTTTCGCGTGCGTGCATGTAAATGAAATGACACAGATGAGTGTCAGCACCAAGTTGGCGATCTCCATCGTGAGCACACACTTAAGTCACTTGCATTTTCACTGTTTTTACACTGCTCCAATCTGTAACAAGAAAAACGTTTATTTTAAACACTATAACTGATTTTAAAACCTTATTAAATGGACGTAGAAGAGGGAGAATGCTGAGACACTCGATACGACACGACAGATTCATCATATAGATAATAGAGGGAAGAATAGAAGGAAGAAAGAAGAAAGGAAGAACAAGAATAAGCTATATGCATCAAGTAAAGCAAAAGTTGAATGTTGCGTCGTATTAAGAGGTGAACAAAATGGCGGATAAGCGTAAAGAATGGAAAAAACTCCACCGACAAGAGCTTAGCTCTTAAATTAGATGATGATGATTAAATGGACAAACAATAGGACGCAAAACTACCTTAACTCAACTTAATCAGTTGAATTCCCGCAATTTCAAGCATAACGTTCATGGAGCAATCTAATTTGCAATTCATCAAAGGATTTGAACCAATTTACTGGCATTTACGCTTTGACGACGCGTTTGGTGTAGTGGTTAGCGCTCCTAACTACTATGCTGGCGGTCGCGGGTTCAAATCCCGCAAGAGGCAAATGTTTATGTGATGAGCACGAACATTTGTACCAGTCATGAATGAAGTCAGGGATGTTTAACATATGTATTTAAGTATTTATAAGAGACGCCTCCGTTATTATCGTTGTCTGCACCCGCTGCATGGCACATCGATAAACCCGTTTGTCGCGCGTTTTACCGCGTCTACCTAGACAATTTATCTCCACGTGCATGGTACAGTCTTTTAATATATCTATAACGCGAGGTCGTAGACAATTTGTCTCTAGTGCGTAATGGCTGCATTATGGCTGCCGTTTTTTATACAAGTTTGACAGTTTAGGAAAGTTAGCATAGCGTCAGTTATATCGAAATCTTGCGATCGTTTATATACCTATATCTATCTATACCGCGTCGCGCGCGACGCGACAAGCCAACCCATGCAACGGGTGCTGGTATTCGTAGCACAAGGAATACAATTAGGAGTAGATAAACTTCATCATTTACAAGGTCGTCTGTCCATCCTGTCGGTGGACATCCTACACTGCGCCATTGGTTGAAAGGTCTCAAATCTAGAACTTTTCTGCCCAGCTTTCTAATACTCTTTAGGTTCAGCTCCTAAAAGTTTGTCTTGCATAGAATAATGTCATAATCACAATCTATTATTAACGTCAAGTACACAAATACCTACTTATATCGTTTTATCTTACCAAAACTATTAAATCGACCATGAAATATTCCGACACACGCCCCAATATTACTTGTGAACACAACCAACGTGTTCAGATGAGCGTAAATCTGCCTCTTATCTCCAAGTATGAATATCAAAGTAACGATTTCACTCCGAATGTCATAAGAGATGTCACTTTGTATGCTGATATGAGTATCGATAATTTTGATTTTATTGGTCAGCTCGCAAAAACGATGACTTTATTTGTCTCGAGAAAATCTGCGATTCCAACTTCCTTTCCTTATTTTGGCTTAGGTAATTTTAACAACATATTATTTTATCAATAGTAGAATCATACGAGTGCATCACTGGTATGGGTGATGTACTCTTATGATTTTGTCTCTAAAATTCTGAATATAATTCAGAAATATCATATTTTTGTTGTTGTACTAACTGAAGACGCACTTCACTACTGGGTACTGTCAAGAGCTGTCATGTGTCATTCGATCGCGGGCTGCGTAGTATTGCATGTGTTTCGTTCTTGTACTTAATATTATTTTTAATCTTATTTAACGTTTTATTGGGAAATCCCACTATTAGATTTAAAAACCTACCCAAAACTTGTTACAAGAATCATCTGTCGATATCGATACGATCGCAAATATTTCAACCCTAAACATCACACCCACGGAAATGACGTAGATTGTAGTTCGGTGCCGCTTAAGTGACATACGGAAATGACACATCGGTGCCTGACAGCCAGAAAATGTGCCGTGTCATGTAAGAAGCTCGGAAAATGGCATAGCTTGTGTGACCTATCATTTTCCGTTGACGTTTCAATTTTTGCAGACGTGACGTAGTTACTAAAGAAGCGACTTTTTTATGCGTAAGGCTTTTGATGTTTAAATTGAAGGCACTATTTGTATGATTCTTACAATAAAGGTACGATACCGACAAGTACCCCACAAGTATTGATACCATAAAACATCGGTAATGTATAGTTCCCAACTTGCTACCTTATTTTATTTTGGTATTAGTCGTTAAGCCTAGTCAGAGGCCCTATGGGCGGCTTTATAAAATCTGACTGCAAGGTTGGTCGCTTACCTTGCAAACACCCCTCCGCCAATCCGCACTGAGCCCGCGTGGTGGAGTATGGCTCATACTACCTCACATTTGAGGTAAGGCCTTTGCCCAGCAGAGGGATGCTTACAGGCTAAACTTAACTTAACTTTTTTACCTTATTTTTGTCAACATTATTAGTTTTTTCTTGTAGAGATGGCGCTATAAGGAGTTAACTTGCACTAGTTTGGATTTTATCATCACTTACTTATAGGTATCGATCTTTGCCGATTAATATTAATTCGTTCGTTTTTAGGGTTCCATAGCCGAATGGCAAAAAACGGAACCCTTATAGTTTCGTCAAGTCTGTCTGCCTGTCTGTCTGTCTGTCTGTCCGTCCGTATGTCACAGCCACTTTATTCTGAAACTATAAGCATCACACCATTGAAACTTGGTAGGTAGGTGTATCTTTTTTACCGCTTTCCGATTCAGATAATAAAAATAAAAAAATGTTATTTAAGGGGGGGCTCCCATACATGCAACTAAAACCTAAAAAAAAAATTTACCCAAACCTATACGTGTGGGGTGTCTATGGATAGGTCTTTCAAAATGACATTGAGGTTCCTAAAATCATTTTATCTAAAAGTCTAACGTTTGAGAGTGGTTCTATCCTCTTTGGTTTGAGATATAGACGCTTCCAAAGTGGTAAAATGGGCGTCTAACTAACCCAAGTCCCCATCTAACTTCTGAACTAAGGAAGTGAAAATTTTGAAAAAAATATATAATATAGATTTTAACAAAAACTTTCAACGAAAATTGGTTTGAGCGAAATCGAACTTGTAGTTTTTGAGATATAGCACATCTTCAACAACCGCAAACATAACTTTGTACTTCATACAAATACTATGAAAAACAAAGTTATATTTGCGGTCAACAATATATTGTGGTATTTTGGCTAAGTAGAAGTTAGAATCTCTAATTCAGTTAAAGTTGGCACGGAACCCTCAGTGCGCGAGTCCGACTCGCACTCGGCCGGTTTTTTTCATATAAGACCTACTGTTTTTAGCAAGCAGTAGGTTTTATTTAGTAGATTCAGGCTGAATTTCTATTGAAATTGATATATTTCTATTTGACTTTTTTGCGGTAATCCATGGTGCCTACTAAATCCACTTAGGAATTTTTTTTTATATTTTTGTCTATTTAAGGACAATGCGCGTGTCATGCAGCAAAGTTCCTTTTTGTAGATACAGTAAAATCATCTATATTTTTTTGGCTCAGCAAGTACGCCTTCAAAACGAGTCAAATAAAATAAACCGTTCCTTATAGCAAAGTTTCATTAACATAACCGCTACACGGAAAAAGTTTTTACTATTTAAACTCAAAAGAGGAACTTTCTTTTATAATACAGTTCTTTAGAATGGAAGTTTTAATGAATATAAAGCAGTGGTAACGTTGATTAGAATTCGCATTGTAGTGTTGAATTCTTAAATGAAGTGAGTCAGCGTTTTTTTTTTCTTAAAATTTTGTGTTAGGTAATATAAGGAGTTTACGGTCGTAAATTAAATACTTAACTTTATACCTAAAATTGACTTAAAGTCTTTGTCATTGAGTTACTAATTAGAGTATTAAATTATGAATATAAGAGAATGTAACCACATTATTTTAAAGCTGGTTTGAATGCTAGTTTAGAATATTACATAAATACTTATGAAATTTTATGTTTCATTTCCTTAGAATACTTTTGAATAATTTTTATATTTTTGAACGATTCTGAAAAGAATCAAAATCCTTATATAATTCACAATACAGATTAATCGTAGTCTCTTTAATCACTCTGGGAAGTTCTCAACCAATTAGCAGCCAACTCAGAAATAATTACATTTTAGCTAGCTTGAATTTTAGCTCTAGCCGGAATAATATGTCCAAAGGAGCCGTCATAAAAATAATATAAAGTGGTGTACCACTCTGCGAAACGTCTGCAGCAAGTGGTAAGACCGTAAATCTAGATATTCTACAACAAAAAGTTTACGGAAGTTTGCACTCACCACTTCTATCCACTAGCAAACTTCATCTTTTCGTGTGCACTGTTGAATAACTCTTTGGCGACAGAAACCTTAACTATTAATCGCTCTTTTATTTCATACCTTTGAAATACACAGAATTTTGGCTGACAGCTCATCTATACTAATATTATAAAGCTGAAGAGTTTGTTTGTTTGTTTGTTAATCTCCGAAACTACTGGTTCGAATTCAATAATTATTTTTGTGTTGGATAGTCCAGTTATCGAGGAAGGCTATATGCTATATAACATCACGCTACGACCCATAGGAGCAAAGATATAGTGGTAAATGTGTAAAAAACGGGAGGAAAAAGTCACTATTCCACGCGGACGAAGTCGCGGGCAAAAGCTAGTGTGATTATAAATACGATGATGTAGCTAATATACTAAGCTACGTTGAAACACAGCTCTCTCAGATGAACTATGAATAAGGGCTGGAAATGATAATGATGTAGCTCAGGTTGATGTAAAAGCCGCCATGTAACTACATTTCGAAACCTATTTTTTATAATTTCAATTGAAACGTAAATTGTCATCCCATTACATAATAGAATTCGAATAAAAAAATACTGCTAATTCAATGCGAAATAGCAATACGAAAATAGTTCTTCTTAAAAAGTTTGCAAAAAATTGTACCTATTTATCCCGGAATGTTAAGCTTCCAAGCAAAACGACCTTCAAAGACAACGTAGAGGCAATTAAATAAACCTCCCAACGTTCCACAGCCTGACGGTTTATTCTATAACACTACTTTCATATTTTCGCATCGAGCTATCTCTATCGCTCTTGCCAGTAGCTGCTCTGCGGGTGAAAAGGATGGAAAAAACCCAAAATACGTGGAAAATCTTACGAAATAGGGACTCAGGGCAGGCCATTATTTTGTGGGAAAACTTGCTGTCGCCTTAAAAACGTAAGGCAAAAAATGTGACGGCATCCGCACAGAGTCGGACTAGACGCAATTACTTTTTTACCTTTTGAATACCAGACTTTGAAAATAAGAACGGACGTCCGTCACAATTGTTTTAACGGTAATCAATCATGATGTGATACTGTTTTGCAAAAGCAACATGAGTATACCTACTAAAGAAAAGTAACGGTAAAGGAGTTGTTTAAAAAAAAATATATTTATTTTTAATCTTTGTGTGAACGACAATGATCAGAAAAAGTTAATTTTAGTATCATGTCATAAAAAGATAATAGAAAATATAAGCATGCAGAAGAAAACACGTCTAATAATATCTAATAATAAGATACTGAAAGTCCAGGCGGAAAACTCGCTCCTATTTTGCATAAAACAACGGCACTACTATCAAGTTTATATACGCGCGCTGACTAGGAAACTTTTTAATTTGAACTGTGAGCGTACAATTTTCATTCTAGGTAGTCTTATTACTTGTGTCTACTGCAATTGGGGTTGCGTTATGAATACATAACTTGACAATTGATCTTAGTAAGGGAGAGTATATGTTAGAGAGCATTGTCCCATATTTTGCTGTCATCATTCCAATCTTCAACTTAGCTCATGTCAGTGAGGAGTTTTGGTTTGATTTTGGATTTTTACACAATTTCTCAGTCCCCAATATAGTACAAAACATTTACGTATACAATTTCCAAGTTTAAACCACTAAAAATAATGAGATGTAGTATTGTTCATATATTTCCATGAAAATATTCGAGATAACATTTTCTTTTTTTTAGGAGTTTTATTTAGTGTGATTTTTTTATGTAAATATTTACGCCAATATTTTCTTTCTCATTTTTTTCTAAAGTTTATAGTTATTCTTATATTTTCTAAATGTTTTTCTTTGCCTTTTCCTTCCCCTAATTACGGCTCTGTCGAGACGCCCAAAATTCGGGCATGAAACGAACTATGTAACATTTAGCTCACGGATCCCTCGTAATAGGTCTGTCACGGCTTTTCAATCTCTTAAGATTATATCTCCACTATTGAGGTCCGAGTATGCAACCCGAGTTATGTGGACCAAGGCTGGAATGTTATACGAAGAAAAAGAGGGCAAAGATAATATGAGAATGGTCAAGTCCTTGGCATTACCGCATCATTCCAGGATTGTTTGTTTTCAGGGAAATAAAATATGTTTTTGTTTGTTCCTTATCAAAAAGACTATTGAAGTTATATATATACTCGTAGTATGTTTTTAACCATCTAATGTATGTGTACGTTACAAGAATGTGTTTTGTTCAAGACGCTAACGTTGTTACCCCGTTAGCCCATCAACGCATTCTGCGGCGGCGATGCAAAATATTTGCCAAACGTTGCGCCTTAGTACGCCGCAACAATTACATATATACCTATTTTCTATTGCGAAACGCTTGCGTCCATCTGCGTCTGTGTAATGACCATTTTGTTTCATTTGTTTGCGGTTTGCTATATGTAAGAGAAAGACACATGCATTTCTGCAGTGCGCAACAATTTCGCATTATGATTATAAGTGTAGTATCTGCAATAAGGTTCGGCCGCTCCAGTTGTCATGTGGACGTCTCTGCCCTCAATTAGCATTTATTTTGTTCCTCATTTAATACAACAGACTACGAACGGGCTTAACATGAGTGCTGTAGTGCCCTAAAAGACTTCTAGACCGGAACTAGTCCGTAATGAACATCAGTTTGCATGTAACATTGAAACGATTTCATTCCTATTCATAATTTCTGCGGAATTGTTTGTGAGCGATGATGATGTAGTTTTTTTATTTAAACTTTTATTATTATGTCGATTCATAATAATAAAAAGAAATAAAATCATGAAAGTCCATTTTATTAAGTTATTAATTTTCAAAGTAACAAAATCAAGTCTGCCTTCTGAGTTCACAAAAACCGGTTAAGTGCGTGTCGGACCCGCGCACTGAGGGTTCCGTGCCACCCTTAACTGAATTCAGGGTCCACTTACTTTCATTTAACGAAAACATCACAATATGTTGCGACACTAAAAATAACTTTGTTTTTCATAGTGTTTGTATGAAAGACAAAGTTATATTTGCGGTTGACAAAAATGTGCAATATCTCAAAAACTACTGGTTCGATCTCCTTCAAACCAATTTTCGTTGCAAGTTTTTGTTGAGATCTACATCATATATTTTTTCCAAAATTTTTACTTTCTTAGTTCAAAAGTTAGATGGGGGGGGACGCCCATTTTACCACTTTGGAAGCGTCTATATCTCAAACCTTACACTTTTAGAAAAAATGGTTTTAGAAACCTCAACATCATTTTAAAAGACCTATCCATAGACACCCCACACGTATAGGTTTGAGTAAAAATAAATTTTTAGGTTTTAGTTTCATGTATGGGAGCCCCCCCTTAAATATTATTTTTTCTTACTTTTTGTATCTGAATCGGAAAGCGGTGAATTAAATACACCTACCTACCAAGTTTCAGCTATGTGATGCTTATAGTTTCAGAATAAAGTGCCTGTGACATACGGACGGACAGACAGACAGACAGACAGACAGACAGACAGACAGACAGACAGACAGACAGACAGACAGACTTGACGAAACTATAAGGGTTCCGTTTTTTGCCATTCGGCTACGGAACCCTAAAAATTGCTTTTATTTAATTCCGAAGCTACTATTCCAATGAAAAGGTCCAACCCATGTCAACTAGGTATAGGTACAAACCGAAAGAGGGAGAGATAATTAGATTTTACTGGGGCGAAATAAAAATGGAACGTGTTTTCTTTCTCAAATGGAAACCACTTGGGTTCCACCATAACGCCCTCCTAATTCATTTAGCTTGAAATTTTTAAATCATATTGGATAAAATTGCTTTCCCTTGTTTGCGAAGTGATAATAATTTTGACTAAACGATAAAAGCTTGGCGGAAATATTAAGACAGACAATACATCGACCTTTTAGAATAATCAGAAAAGGACCACCACACTACATACAGTAAATTATAAAAAGAATAAAGAAAGAAAAAGAATATCGTTTGTATCGTCACCTTATTTTTTACGTGAGAAATGAAATGGTGCAATATTACATAATACATTTTGTTCCAAAAATTTGTTAAGGTCGCAAAGTAAATTATAAAATACTTTACTTCCTTTAAAAAATATATGTATAATTTTATGGGTTGTATCTTTAATAACGACTGTCACTTTTGTCTATTTGATCAATCCGTCTCAAAAAACTTCCAGATAAGAGCTCCTAATTCAAAATAAAATAAAAATCCGGGCGATATGACGTCTACGAGGTCTGCCAGTTACCCAACTGGTGAATAAACCTTTAGTTACTTACTTGAGTCTGTGAATAAAGACATATAACTTTAAAAGCAAATTGAAAATTCAATGAGCACACACCTAAAATTTAATTAAACAAATTCCTGTAATATTTGACTACAATTTTCATTGCCCAGACTTCAATTACCAAGTTACTAATGGGAGTTTAATTTCTAGAACGTTACTGCATCGCACATTAATTAATCTGCCGTATTAATTTTGCCTCAGACCGCCATAATATAAAACGGAAGCCTCTAATTATGACATTAAAGCTCTTTCATCCAATTTCACATGATTAAGCAAATGCGAGTAAAATTTTGACTACCTACTCGTAAGCACAATTATTATGCGCTCATGGGATTGCTGTAGAAATATTGCTTTCTGGCAGTGATTGAGTTAATCAACATAAAAATGCTTACCTACTAAATGAATCGCACTTTTGTATTTAACCGACTACGGCAAAGCAAAAGGAGGGTTATGATTTTGACAGGCTATGTATGTATGTATGTTGATCTGTTCCCTCGTAACTTCTAAACTACTTATCCGAATTCGACAAATGAAGACGTAGTCACACGTTACATATTACCTACCTACCGTAGCACTTTGACAACGTGTGACTGCGGTTTTCCAAACATGAAAATTTATCTCTACATAGTGAATATTGCATACTTCAGAATAGTATTGTATGACATTATTGTCAATTTACAACGAAGGCATCTCGGTAGAGTCTACTGTGTCCATTTACTTGCAACTACATTACCAACTTTGTTCAGTTCAGTATTCTGAAAAATCTTGTTTTATACTTTTTTAGCGTCGTTTTTTGTTGTAGTTGGGTTTTAGTTTTTTTTTTACTTTTTATTTAGGTAGGTAATTGCATTCTGCCCAATGTGAATAACTCTTTCTCTATGTAACTTAAAAGTTTGAGGTTAAGTAGTGATCGGGATTTTCAATCGGTGCTATTTGACATGTTTTCTAAAAAAACGAAAGAGAAATACGCGCCTTCTCTATATATTATGACCTAAAGATTTTGCGGTGAATTGCGGCTATTATAGGGCTCTGAAACTATCAGTAGAAGGCAAAATGTCCAAGGTGCATACGTCGGCACTCCAGTAATGAGCTGCGGTGGCAGGCATTCAAAAACTTGCCGCGTATGTGATTTGACGCAAAACGGTTAAAAAGTTACACTCCGAAAAATGTGTAAGATGCTTAGTTTTTTTTTTTTACTGCTACGAGTAACTAATAAGCTCGTATATAAGTTTCCTTTGATCACGTCATTATACCTTTCTGACGAAACCAAACTACTTGAGATGCCGATTTTATTTAGTTTTCAAAACTTTCTACGTTTACTTTCTATGTTTTTACGGAGACGAAAAATATGAAATTTGAACAGAAAATGGTTATTACTACATTATAGCGCAGACGCGGTGAGTAAAGTGGGACAACGCGGAGATTTTCTGACATTAGAATTGCTAAATAATCATATTTAAAAAAATATTCAGTGTTTTAAAGAGAAACCAAAACGTTATAATGATGATAAATAAATATATAAATATTGGACACCAATCACATACATTGCTCAGCTCCCAAACTAAGTAGCTAATGCACTTGTGTTATGGAAATCAGACACAACGGTGGTACCACAACACCCAGACCCAGGACAATATAGAAAATTTTATTTTTTATATTGACCCGACCGGGAATCGAACCCGGGACCTCTGAGCGGCGATGCCTTGAATCCCAGCGTGCTTAGCCACTACACCACGGAGGTCGTCAATATATAATATTGTCATTAAGCGATCTTTGTTAAAGGAAATAAATATTTTTGTATTTTGTATTTGTATTTGTTATCTTATTGCTGGGAGTAGTTTTATTCTGTTATAAACTAACAAATACCGCCAATCAAGAAGAAATGTAGTGTACAGTAAAGAAATGTTTACTTCGACACAGGCACACAACTGCGTCGGCGTGACCATCGCCCCAGAGAACATAAGAAAAATCCAATTTCCTGTGTGAAATCCACAGAGGTATTAGTAAAAGCAATCGCCATAGCAAGTTCAATCTTTAGGTTTAAAGGCTAGACTAAGCACTTGCAATGGTAACCATCAAGCAAGATCGAGCAGATTTTGTCAGCGCTTAAAAATGTAGTAAGCGCTGTTTCAAAATTTTGTCATGGCGTCTGTAGTAATCGCGATTAGAAAGCGAAAGAGTTATAATAGCCTATATTTGGTTCTGAAGTTTACGCGAATACTCATTACAATAAAACAACAATTAATATTAATGAGTGACGGTAGTTTAATTTAATTTTTCATAACTATGTAATGACAAATAACACCTTAGTCTGCCTGTGACCACGGATGCTGTAAAGCATTCGAAACGTCAGGCATAAAATAAAAATAAACGTTCGCGAAATCAATCCGTAAAATTGTTGTTTTATTATAATAGCCTGCCAAACAGTGGCGTGAAAGGTCTGGCAGGACCACATAGTGACATACTGACCGTTTTACATAAGAAACCTAAGGACGGATAGAGGTCTGAAATAGTCAACTTTATTAAGGTACTTAAAATAAAATGAAACCTTTGCATAAAGATATTATATTGTAAGTATATCAACAACAATGAAATGAACCTGTCTACATTTTGATTAATTACTTTTGTACTTCAAAATAATATTCATCTGTTATTTCATAAAAACCATTCAAAGGAATTTGAGCTGCAAAAAAACATGATGAAAATTTCATCACATAAAGTTCGTGACAGAAACTTAACTGTATTTGAAAAATTACGACGGGCATACATTTTGTATGAACATCATAATTTGTTTTTCAAATAGCAGCAGAAATAAAATTTTATGTCACATCATGCGCTACATTTTAAGTGGCTGTCTGAAGTAATAATATTATGTTTATTACTTAATTCTTTGGCATTATACATGTCAAAAACCATAACATACATACCTGCCTATGTAAAAACACAATAATTCTCACAAATAAAAACTAAGTAGTTACACAGTATTATCATTAAAAAAAAACTACCTTAAAAATTTATAACTTAAACCGTATCTTTGTGAAAAAGACGAATTACGTAATAATATTTATTTATAGGTTAGTCTATTTAAACTGACAAAGCAGCAAAGCTTATTTACTCACAAAGTTATTTGATAATTGAAACAAGAATTTCTTTCTTGTGTTTTATCAAAGTACCTACCTATTTGCACAAAAAGCTGATTACAAAGACACCGTGGAGTTAACGAGTCCACTAAGCCAAAAAGCCGTCATTCCGTCAAAGCCTCTCAAACGTGCTCAGTCCTAGTTATTATTCATTTGCCCTACCCCTGATAAATGTAAGTGCATTATGGGAACATGAAACTTTTACGATCGTCCGTGACGGTAATAATGTCGTCGACGTAATGACACACAATTTAATAAAGCGCCGCCTTGAACGGCATTTTAAAACTTTTTCATCTCTCCTGTTCGGAAAATATAACTTTCCTGTGTAGATAGCCGGGTGGAAAATAGCTTATCCATCCCTAGGGTGGAAAGTAATTTAGTTTTAATTGACATGGCATAGAGTCAAGGCCTGCAGTCAAAGCTTGGACCAAAGATAATTGAGTCACATCATGTTATTAAAATAACAAACATTTTTGCTTAGCTATAAATTTAAAATCATATTGTGTAGGTATTATGTATAATCGTTGATAAAAAAAATATACAATTTCTAATTTTAATTCAATTTACAATTAAAATATTCGGCTGCCCGTCATAATGCCAAGATGATTTTTTTTTTAAATTTAATTGTCAGTGTCATTTCAGGAAGGATTCGTCCAAAGCCGTTAAACTTATATAAAAAAAAAGAAATTATTTTTGGATTCTGTTATTATCTGTGGAAAAAAATCGATCGATATTATTTACAAAGATATTAATTATTTGATATTTTCTGCTTTTTTGTACTCTGCTTTCATGTATTCATGCCGTTATTTTTTCTAATCGTGTTAGATGTTGTTAGTACTGTAAATCAACTGTCATATTTTGTTCAAAACTTGAGTTTTCCTTTCTCGCTGAACTACATAATACCTCACCAAGACATCTACAACCACTTTTGTAAATTTAATGTTTTCCTCACAGTCGAAATGAAAAATAGTATGTTTAACTCGGGTGAAAGCACCATTTCACTCTCGAATTATTGGCGCTCTCACTTCGTTCGAGCGCCAGAAACATCTCGAGTGAAATGAGTCGCTTTCTCCCCTTGTATAACAATCTACTATTAATGGATCGCCGCTTCTTCCGAACCGAACATTGTCTATCATTCTTCAACCGGCCTCTACCAGATCCGGTGCCATTTCCTCCCTTCTCGGTTTCGAACGTCACCCTACTCCATCCGAAATTAGCCAGATATTCCCGAGTTTGTGAAACTTATATTTCCCTTTTCATATTTTGGTATTGTATTTCAACTCCGCGGATGCAATCAAAAGCTTTTTAACTTCTCGCAGTCTTGTTGTCGGATTCTACTCAGCAATTGTAATTTTTAACAAAGATTTTAGCATTCTTGAGCTTCTTTTGTATTGAATCTTTGTATTATTAAGTTGGCGATTTGAATTCTACAGCTTGTTCTTATTCGGGATACAGAAATATGATTGGATAATCTTAATTGAAAATCTTCTGGCTTTTATGGGTCATCCAAATGTTTAGAAGTTTGAAGGCAATTTTCTGTAATACCTTCTTGTATTGTCTCTGGCGTCTAAAAATCTGGCAACCCCAGACTTGTTACCAGGGCGGATACGTTGCGAGATATAATAAAAAGTTTTGATCGGTTCCATCGATCACAAAATGGCAAGGTTTGTATCAAATCCCAAATGAAACTTCGATCTCACCGAGATATCGGGACGGAGCTAAATTACTTTTTTCTAGTGAAAGTAAAACTGAAGAGATTGCCTGAAAACTTATCCTTTTATAAGTTAGCCACGAAAATTGGTTGAATACTTCTACAATTCAGAGAAAGTTTGAACATTGATCGACAAGAACAGTGAATTTAATATGAGCTGATAACGATTACAGGTACCGATTACCCTGTATGACTACCAAATGACTTAACACTGTACGGAAACGGAACTGTGTGGAAATATTATCAGTATAAAATATCTTTTTCTACGTAAATAATGACGCTTACTTTCATTCATTAACTAAACAATATCAAAACCCAATACAAAATAATTTATTCCGTCTATACCTACTAACGAAAAAACGACGAAAAACGGATGAAAAAATATATTTAACGCCTCAAACAATTTAACTTCAATGCTTAAATTCTGTCTAGGATTATTATTACCTATCGACATCAAAACATCGATAAATAAACGACTCTAGCAGTGATAAATGACCCGGTCGTGAGCCAGCGTAGAGTCTGATGGGTAGATTGCGTTTCACAGCGATACACTGCCAGAATTTGTGGATGTTTCACTTTTTTTAACAGGAAAAGTGTGTTTTCCTCCTCGACTCTGGTATTTATAAATACTTTTCCTCTTTTTCCATGCTACAAGAGTTTCTCTTGATTACGGTTAACTTTTTTTTGAACGCTTGTTTTATTTGACTGCGCATGATGAGAAAATTTGACATTTCTGTCTTGCCTTAGAGCGCATTCACGTTTAGGAGACTAGCAGCGCGGCAGCAGCGCGATTTACGCGCGATAGTCGCGCTGCCGGTAATCTCATACTTGACACGGCAGCGCGGCAGCAGCGCCGCAGCGGCGCGTAAGTCGCGCGCAGTAGTAATACTATCTACTTATTAGTACTGCAAATGGGTTATGGGCATAGTGGGAACGACCGAGTCGCGCGACAGACGCGCTGCTCATGTGAAGGCATCCGCTGCTGCCGCGCTGCTGTCTCAAATGTGAAGGCGCGCTTAAGGTTTTAATATATTCTTGCATTTCTGTCTTGCCATACTGACCAGCGGCTTTGACCGCACCTTGAATCAATGACATGTCAGTTATTATGCAATTTAATGACAGTTATTGCAGTGCCCAGCAGCATGGTCACCAGGGCCATGCCACTGGGCAGTGCTGGGCCATCATAAGACCATAGCACATCAATTACAATCAATTAATCAAACATGTCCTTTCAACAAAGTATACTTCATTGATTATTTCAAAATTGGGCTTATAAAGTTTCATCAACTTGTAACTACTATTTAAATTATTTGCTTAAACCGTTTTTTAAGATCGCTTCCAAGTTACGACACGAGCCATGCTTTTGTGTTTATTCTATTTATAAACACATACATTGTCATTGCCTCTCATTGGTTGCTAATCATTTTTGGAGCGCTCTATGTATAATTGTGTTGTAAGACAAAATATAGTGGTTTTATCCATATATAAGTAGCTCTGTGCAAACCGCGATTCTCGACTCCAATTATAACCGTGGGGAACAAAGCAAAACCGACGTTTGTTAATCAACGATATAATTATCAAAAGACACCAGACATATCATTAACGGGGTAAAATTATACCGAATTTCAAAGATAAAAGGCAACCGCTTCGGTAACAAGGTCGCCACTTGAAACCGCCAATGCATTTAAATGATATCAGTAGGCCCTTTGAATTTTAATGTGAAATAAAAATACCAGTAGATAATTCATTTTTTTACGGGGCATACAACTGTTTGCAGCATTCACCAAGAAATATAAAGTTCGTTAAATTATATATATTCAACATGCAATGCAATAAACACGTCACGCTTTAAATACAAAACAGTGTTGCATTTTTTAAAACAATTACCAATTCATGTTGATATTTCACCGATGTCGTCATTCCATCAGGAGAAACCTACATCACGACTAGTGCTGAGCGGGAGCTTTTTTGATACACAATCATGTTTTTTATATTATTAATTTTATTATGTCTGTATTGTTGTGTGTCAAACAAATGTTTTTTTCTTTCTTTCTTTCTACATAATTTACTAGCTTTTGCACGCGACTTCGTCCGCGTAGAATAGTGATTTCTTTCTCCCGTTTTTTACACATTTACCACTATATCTTTGCTCCTATTGGTCGTAGCGTGATGTTATATAGCCTATAGCCTTCCTCGATAACTGGACTATCCAACACAAAAAGAATTATTCAATTTGAACCAGTAGTTTCGGAGATTAGCGCGTTCAAACAAACAAACAAACAAACAAACAAACAAACAAACAAACAAACTCTTCAGCTTTATAATATTAGTATAGATGTAGAATAACGATTACAATATTGCATACTTGCGAAGACGGTGCGGATTGTTAGTAATACTTGATTTAAAAACATTTTAGTTATCTTAGCATGCTAAATCAAACAGTAGTCAAACTTCTTTGCTGCACACTCGTTCATGTTAATTTCCCTATGATTACTGCAAGTATGTAATTTCGAGCTCCGACCGAAACATTGTCAAAAAGGGTTTCAGATTGAGGTTATGATCAATTGTAATAAATAATCAGTTGTATAAAGTGTTTCAACAGAAATGTAGAAATGGACGTACTGATTGTTTTTACTTCGTATTCACTCCGAGGCATACCGTCGCAACTTGAAACCTTAACGAAAATTACTCACCACTTTGACGTATTGTTACTGAAATTCGATTAAAAGTTTCGCGGAATGGATTTCCGATCGTGATAAGACGCCGTGAAGTAATATTAGTATAATAATAATAGCTCTAAGTTTCGTTAATGACTGAAGTTGGATGTATAGAAATTATTTTTGTTAAGAACGAGCGGTTGTAGTTAGACCTCTCGTGCAAGCTTTAGTGATTGTTCATAAAGTTTCAATACAGGGTCTGTACGACTTTGTTATTTCAATTGAAAAGAATGGTATAGTAGCTGCTATATCCAAATGATGTTATTTGAAATGTAGCTGCTATATCCAAATGACGCCAGCCGTCGCGGGATCGAATCCCGTAAGGGGCAAATGTTTGTGTGATGAGCACGAACATTTGTATTCGTACTCGATTTAAAAAGATCTCAGTGTTGTGCGTTTGTGTTTTTTTTTCTTATTTTAAAATGAACCATTCGTCAAAATGGAAATTGCGAGGTCGTGCTTAGATCCTTGTTAAAACAGGACCTCATGCAGAAGGCTCAATTTATGGCACCTAGATATCCGTTATTCTTTGTTATAAATGAATGTTATAAGTTACTCACCAACTAATGCCCGAATTAAAGATGTTTCGTTCAATTTACAAATAAACTTCACAATTTCACGGGATTTTATGCAACTTTCACTTGTTTAAAAGGTAAAAACAGGGGCGACTGTCGCCCCGAGACCATGACTCGTGTAACCGGGTCGAAACGTCTGGAAGGTAAATACCATTTTTACCTTTTAAACAAGTGAAAGTTGCATAAAATCCCGTGAAATTGTGAAGTTTAGTTTAAAAATGCAACAAAGATTAAAATCTTATGATTTACAAATAGCCAAGAACATAGACGTTTATTAAAATAACCTTCACCCCAACCAGATAAGTAAATGAAACGACCACAATTCAATTACGAATACAGTAATTTGCATTAGTAAACTGAATTTAACTAAAGGCAAATCCAATAAAGTCCTGTTTAAGTATGCAGAGTGTTATTAAAATAAATTTAATTATAACTTGCACTCGATGTTAAATCAAGACTCAGTAATATTAACAACTTATCCATAATTAACTGAACTCACTCAACCTTATTTAAATATTGATATACATCAATACATGGTATCAATCGAATAGAAGTTTTTTTTGTTAATTACAGTGTTAACTTTTAAGGCAGTGATTTGGTGTTGATGTGTTTAGATATAAAGGTTTTATTCAGGAACAATATAAAAAAAAACCGGTTAAGTGCGAGTCGGACCCGCGTACTGAGGGTTCCTTGCCACCCTTTAATCCAGCCAAATTCATCGGGGTCCATTTACTTCCACGTAGAAAAAATATCAAAATATTTTTTGACAGCAAAAATAACTTTGTTTTACATAGTGTTAGTATAAAAGACAAAGTAATATTTACGGTTGATAAAAATGTGCTATATCTCAAAAACTACTGATTTTATCTCGTTCAAACCAATTTTCGTTGAACGTTTTTATGTGTTTTTTTTTCAAAATGTTCACCCTCTTAGTTGAAAATTTAGATTGGGAGAGGACGCCCATTTAACCACTTTGGAAGCGTCTTTAACTCAAATGTTATACTTTTAGAAAAATACTTAAAAGTTAACCTTATTTAATTCAACTACAATTTAGAAATTCTGGTGCAACTCACCCTCTTTCGGGTAACTTAGATTACCGCACAAAATATTAACAGCCACTCGGAAGGTTAGGAGGTTATTAATTTTTACGTTTACGACTTCAAAAGACATCAAGATCCATTTACTGCTCAGTGGGTCTTACCCATCGAAGTTGGTCGACGTTCTGTTCATATTATTAATGTTCACTTTAAGTTGGTTCAGATTTAGTGGCAATTTCTACTCGTATTAGCTTTATGATAATGCAAAACCTAAGGGAAAGCTTTATTACATGTAAGATGCGATTTTGTTGATTCAACGCCTACCTCGACGATTTCTCTCGTAAGTATTCAAAAATAACAGAATGTCCGTGGAATTTTAATAGTATAAAATTAATGCTTACCAAGTTCCTCGTCCACAACAAATTACAAAAGCGAGCAAAGAAAATATTTGAGTTTCTTTAGGCAACGCGGAATTTGCAGAAGACAGACATACAAAGTAATCACAAAAGTTTGGAGAGTCGGACAAACAGCATACATAAACAATTCATATAAATCATACGTATTAAGTATATTACATAGAAATTGTAAATGTTAATAAAACTAAGCACTTTAGAAATTATAAATTTTACTGGATGAATTGGTGGGTATGAAAGAACTCCATGTCCTTTTCGCCCCCAGCGAAATCAGTTGTTCTGGAAACGTGACAGGTGTATAAGCATAAACCAGTTATTATAAAACTTTGAATTCATTGTCTTTATGAACTGATTTTAAATTGCGATTACGTATAGTACAACGAAATTCTACATCCCTATAAAATATAACATTAATAAATTACACATTGAACACGTATCCCAATATACATATATTGAGTAACAAGACGTAACGTTTAATTAACTGGCATGAAGAGTAAAAATAGCTTACACATGTATTTAAATAATAAGGGTTTTACTAAATAAAAGTATTATTTTAATGAAAACCAATTCAGGCAATGGTATATGAGCATTACATGTCGCTAAAATGAAAGTTTATTTTTTTATTCCGTGGTAACAGTTGAATCTATTTTCGGTATGTTTAATACATTTTATTGTTATGAATTATGTTCGCTTTATGTATTTTTTGAGTCACTGTAAATCGTTTGTGTAGACCATAATAGAGTAAAATTTTATTTTATTTTAACACTGAAAACGACTTCAATTTCCATCGTAGTCATATACATAGTAAACCATAAATCCAATTTTATGTCTGTAGAGCACATAGAAGTGACGATCGACAGTAAAATCGAAATGAAAGGATTTAACTGAGGCCATAAATGTAGCCCTAGGATCCAATCCAGCGGACAATAAAGTACCTACCTATTATGAGTAGGTATATGTTACTATAGAAATGGGAACTTTCTTTTGCCATAGGTGATAGACAAAAAGCAATAGCATGCGGCTTATAATATTAAAAAAACATTAATGAAGTCTTATTATAGCTCGTCAATGACAAATAAATGTCCAAATTGTGGAGAGTGCAGAAAAGGGAGGCCTCTGCAGAGGGACACCACGGGTTCTTAAAAATAAAATTAATAAATGCAGTACTTTGGACGTATTGATTTCCAACTTAATCCATTCAATACCGAGGCAGTTCGATTCTTACTCAGTGTAAACGAATAATATCAATATTATAATAATACTACAATGGTATGAATATTAATATTTATATTGTTTTAGTATAGTAATATTATCAATATAATGCGAAATAAGAATTGCTAATTTGACAGTAAAGCAGGAAATTTAACTGTCAAAACTGCATCGCAATAAAAATATGACTTTTAAATAAATGGAAGCCAACGTCACTACCATGTTTTGTTCCGACTTTACGGAACCAGAGCAAACACGAAAGTGACATAAACGCCCCGACTTTTGTCGACACTAAAAAGCGAAAACAACCCACTTTTAATCGTATGTCATACTCGTATCTCTTTGATGTTTACATTGTTCTAACCATAAAATTGATATTCCTGTTTAATAAGTCTATGGTTTTAACATACTGAATCAAAAGGCCAAAAGAATAAGCAGATATGAATACCGTTACAACAGTTTATGTTTCCTAAATGTTGCTACAAGATGGCGTTGTTCTAAAGTAGCTCACGATGTTGTTTTTTTTTAATGTATAATGTTTCAAGATTTTTGAATAGATAGTAGTTTCAATAAATAGCACGCCTCAATAAAATATGATGTAGAAGTGAAAAATTATAAAAGCTTCTTTCTTTTACATGTTCCAACTCACATTGAGGGACAACACCTATTTTGTAAGAGCGTTTGCGTGAATCCAAATCCAACAGGTCGATTCCAATCCACATTTTTATTTGGTTTGGCTGCATTTGAATAGACGCTTTCGCATTCATCTAAATCCGATTTGATGTTTTGTTTTTCATTTGAAAAATTCACAAATATCAGCTCCACGAATGAGTGCAAAAGCGCCTTAAGGATGCAACCATTTCTGGATACAGCTATTTCTATAAATAGATTAATATTAAAGGGTACGTCTTTATAAAAGTCGAAAATAAGCAATTATGTAACAACATTAAACCATTTGTCAGGCATCATAATTAACACGACTCTACAAAACTTCACGCTAATTTCACATTCAGATTTATTGGTATATATCCAATTCTACGTTTTAATTCGAAACTCATGCGAATCCGGCACTCAGAAAAGACAATTAATTTCAACATGTCAAACCTCAAGTGAAGAAAAAGCAACAAGACGTACATAAACTTTCTTCTAACAGGAAATGTTTTTGACATAAACAGTACCTTTATCTTCCTGTAACTTACCAAACGTTCGTTATCGGTTCAAAAAGCGAAAAACGAGCTATCTACCACACTCCCACAACAGTCAGATAGCGTCGTTAAAGCAATTTATGTCACATATTTCGTTTGACTGCCGATGTTTACTACCAGAACTTCTACTCTGAAAGTCAACATTCTCCATTTTCGAATCTAACGCTGTTAGTTCAGCAACGCATTCGCGTGCGGCAGCGATGCGGATGAACAATACCGACAAGGATGCAACTATCACATCTAGCTATTTGAGAGGGAGTTACGTATGCCAAGGACTCATGCCGCATTCAAATAATTTATTCCACATGCAAATGCGGCGTAGGACTAACGGCGTAACTGCTTCTCTCACTCCTAACATAACAGAACTGTAGTAACTGCTTCGGTGGCGCAGTGGTTAGAGGGTCACATTTTAAAGCGACGGCTGCGCTAGAGGTCCCAGCTTCGATCCCTGGGTCGGGCAAAATTATGTACCTGGGTACATAAAAATAGACGGATTTTATCTGTTCAGAAATTCAAAGGGTAGTCCGGAGTTTGATAGTTGGAGGTGTTTCACCCCCGTGCCTCGGAAAGCACGTAAAGCCGTTGGTTCTAATCTCTCTCCGTTCGTGTCATTTGCTATCCCATCGGGCTATGAGAGTAAAGGAATAGAGAGTGCACCTGTGTTTGCGTACACACGTGCACTATAATCTGTCCCGTGCAGTCGGTGAGTCGTTGTGACTTGCCACCGTAGTCGAAAATCGGCTAGGGGGACTATACAGGTGGTAAAAAAGGCCTAAAGAAGCCGAAAACCACGTGCTCCCCCTATTCATTCAATTTTTTTTTTCGAATAAGCCATACCTGGGAAATGACGAGTTACTGACTATATAGACAGTCAAAGTGAACATTTTTTCTACTGAGATTTAAAAATATAATCTTCTTTTAGTACTAACAAGTGTTTTACTCTAAAAAACATGTGTTGTAATCTTTCATCAAAGATCAAAGTTATCATAACTTTTTTCGTCAACAGACCATTGCTAATCATTTTGTTACACGCTGTATAACATGACAGTGTGAGCAAGCAAGAGGGAAATAGCCGAATTGATTTCAATATTCTACGTGGTTCAGAGTAGGGACGCAACATGCCGATCGGCTTCAAAACAAGCATTATATTACAATTATCCGCCTTTCGATCTCGATATGGTTTGTCGTTTTGATCAGTTTGAAATATCATACCTTACTGCGTAGATACGAGGAATTTGAAGGCATCACTAATATTTTCGATGTAAAGATACCTTATATCCTAAAAAGACTTTACAGTCACGATTTACTCTTTGAAGTAAGGACTCTATTTTAGTAATACTCGAAATAAAGACGATTGAAAATTCCTTGCATGTTTATTTGTAAAGTATGTTTGGCTTTGACTAAATTATAAAAAAAATCTATTTTTTTTACTTCTATGACTTGGTTTAGTTAGAGTTAAAAAAAACCAAAGTAACAAATCCTTCATATTATTGCAATGGATTTTTTGCGGAATCAAAAATATTATAGCTCTTAAAACAACTACCCAATTCGCGTTAACTTAGGTACGTTTAAGATGAACCATACACTACACGTACTATAATTCGGTCTGCAGGAAATCTATAAAATCAGATATTCTGCTTTAAATGCAATCTTCTACGTAAAGTTAAAAAAAACATTGTAAAGTTGAAGTCAATCCATTAACAGATTTTTTAATGACTTCTTCAAAAAAAATTTTTGGAAAATCTGTGAAAATTTGAAAATTGTACGCAAATGTACGAATTTCATTGTATTGCAATGCATTCGATAAGCTCTTGTCGGTTTTCATCTGCCTTTTAAAATTTTACAGAAACAATTCGAAATTCTTCAGAATTTATGGATTTTATATTTAACAGTTCAGTACATGTAATAAATGCAATAATGGTATAATATGATACTATTATTAAACTGTTTTACCGTAATTAATTTATATTCATGTGTTATTTTGTATAGTAAATTACTGTGTATAATTTAATTCCAAGGCAACGCCTGTCTGTGACAGCACCTATACATACAGTGTACAGATTGGAAATACGCAGTCTTTTATCATCCAATGAACCTTCAAATTAAGAACAAACCAATTGCGAGTCAGAAGCAGAGCAGCTCATTAATAGCATGAGATACGTCATACTGAACTTCAGTAACAAATTCAAGCAGTTGCATTGCGATCTGCATTTATGCCGCGTTAATTTAAAAAAGATAAATTGTGAGTTATCAGAAATACCTATGAATTCTATAATTATAGGAGTTGAATTTTTAGTTGTAATTTTTTTGGACCTGATTGGACCTGATGTTAAATGAAAATGTAGCCTAAGAAACAGCATATTCACTCTCTTGCACATTGTAGTATATTTTTTATGTAAAACTAAGTATCTTTGAATAATTTAAAAACATTGTTTGCATACAAACTGGTTAGCTACTGCTTCCTAACAGCGTGTGACAAACCAAACAGATATAGCTACCGCTCAACTTTTGGTTTGTTCTTGGCTTTACAATTGGGTTGTATTTACGGCTCCTGATATCGCGTGCGCTTCAAAACAGGCATTATTTTCAATTATCTTGATGTCGATAGGACAATTGACTACTGATGCAAATTATCGGATAACGTTTGCGAGTATTGATCACCGTGGTAGAACAAAGAATCACAATTAAATACTCATACTCATATTCATTGTTTTTATTATACTTGTAAAATATTTAATTATATGAGAATTTCATAAAATAAAATAATGATTTCGTAAGAGCGGGCTGATAACTTCAAATCTTAGACCTAACAGTGAAATATTTACAGAATTTAAAAATTTTAACATTAAGGTTAAGTTATTTAATACAAAGAATAATAGTTGCGGATTTAAGATTTTATTAACTGAGGTCTTCAAAAAAATTTTTTTTGGTATGTGTGTGAATGTAATAAAAATATTATAACCTGCTTAATTATGTATTGATAATATTAAAGACGGAGAAGTTGAAATTTGTAAAAATGACGTCATAGCAAACTTACTTATTTTAGGTGTCTAACTTTTCCGAACTTTGAAAAAGTACTTGCTATATATATTATATATTAGTCCGAAATATCTAGGGCCTTATAGGTACTAATCTCATTAATCTGACTTAAATGTCTATTATACTGAGCATTTCATTTTGTGTGTGACCTTTAAACTTAAACCCTTGGCAAGTTTTTGTTGTTAATTCACATTTAAATGAGTTCGTTTTTGTAGAAAATCATAATCATAAACCTGCTTAAAATCTAAACACACTCTTATTTTACAAACAAAGATAAACAAAGTCATAAGTTTCACTAGTGTAATCTAATACTTCCTTGAAACAGGTAAGCCAAAAGGGTTGAAGCATAATAATAACCCGTTTTCGAACATAATCTACTTACCTATTACTAAGATACATCCTCACGTATAATGGTATACTGGGAGTATTATTTAAGGAAATTACATGGTTGAGAATATTTGAGCGTTCTACTGCATAAACTGTATTTCATACTAGCGGTTTCTCACGGTTCACCCGCGAAAACATTCGACCTTAATATAATTTTATATATAAATTTGTTGCGGCCAGTAATTGGCAACGCGGATTGCCTAGGATGGATGTATGGATGTTTGTAACTCCTTCACACAAAACTACTGAATGTTTTGATAAAATGTATGTATAGTGTGTGTAAGTGCACCCTAGTAGTTTTTCCAGTGTAAGACATCTTCCATAGCTAGCATAAGGATATGTTGGAATATGTTTAGTTGAAAAGTAACTTAACCCTTATGTCAATACTTGTTTTTATATAATTAATTAATTCAAATTATAAATGTGTAACTTTCCTTAGACTACAACACTTTAATCTCGCCAACATAATCGTTGCATTAAATAATGGTGAAAACTGTATTGCTTAAGAACAATGCATTACTATTAAGCCAAATGTGTTATTTATAGCGTTTGTTTTCCAAATAAAGATAAATAAAATAAAATAAATAATAAAAATTTTACAATAATATAGTTCATACACTGGAGTAGCACGTTGGCTGTAATTTAAAATGATATTTAATGAGATACAATATTAACCAAACCCTAGTATATCAGCGGGGAGCCACTTGTTAAGTTATAAATAACTATTCGCCAATTAGGGCTCTTACCTACCCTAAACTTGAGTTATTTGACGAAATGTATATTCATGTAAATTCTAAAGCGGAGTAGCGAATAACTTCAATCGCTTTAACTTAAAGGCAAACGAAACAAAGAGTAAGTTCCAAACTACGTCAGAAACTACGATATTAATTCAGTGATTCTCCCTTATTGCGTTACAGATAAATATGTATGAATCCACCATCTATATGAATATGGAGGAGGAAGAAATGGGGCTAATAGAGATAAATTGTTTAAGTCGCGGGAAGTGGAGACAAGTAACGTGACAATGTATAAACATGTTACAAAGAACCTTAAATTTAACAAAAAAATGCATAACAACAAAACTTAGAAGTATGGACAATACTTTAAAGTTCAGAATATAATTTTTGTATAAAAACAAACCTCTGACCAGGTGGTCTTAGATTAAGAGAGACGTCGAGAAAGCCCAGATGATGGGAATAGGGAAGGAAGAAGAAGAAAAAGAAGAACAAACATTTTTAAAGCGAATACTAATTTCAACTAGACCACAAACTAACTTTTTACTGCAATTAATAATATACTACTTCCTACTGATATTATAAATGTGAAAGTTTGTAAGGATGTTTGTATGGGTGTATTTTTGTTACTCTTTCACTCAAAAAGTACTGGATTGATTTTGATTAAAGTATACGACATATTAATTATACCTTTCGATACATATACCTAATTACTAATTAACACGTTCCGGGACACTACTCCAGACACAATAGATGTTTCATTGTTTTCACGCCTGTAGGCGGGCACTGTCCCGGAACGTGTTAAGGTCTTACGTGAAACATGATTTAGCTTTATTTTTCTGCCCATAAAACCACCAAGGTAAAGAACCAATAATAACCTGTTTATTTACTTTGAATCAATAATTAATTAATATCCTTTCATTTGACGAATACTTACCTTTATATGTATAAAATAAAGTTGTGTTAGTTACACCACTATGACTCAAAAACGGGTGGATTGATTTTCATAATTTACCTACCTATATACTTAGTTGGAATCGTCACTGCCCCGAATATGACATAGAGGGAGAAAACTAAGTTCGATGGGACCGCTAGTTTTGAAATAAGTTACAAGGCAGCAGTGCCTTTTTCTGCATTGTTTCACTGGTAAGTGGATAGAAAGAAAACAACACTTATTAGTAAGTATATTGTTATTGAAACATCTTATATATAAACGATACTAGTATCATCGCAAATCTAGAAACACAATCCAGCCAACGAATAAAGTTGTCAATTTGTCATTTTCAAATGTTTATTTTTTAATAGCACTATACATCTGAACATCTTCTTGGTATAATTTCTACATTCTCTTTAAATAGCTTCTATGAATATAAATTGCACTTGTAAAAAGCAACCGTGACTCTGGGACAGACGAGTAATTGAACCCCATGTCTTACGCTATCCGGGCGTATGCCTATACTTATGCCTATACGAGCAACTTTATTTGTTACAAGTGCAATTTATATTATTAAGTTTATATGCTGATAAAACACTATAATAAAAAAACTATAGCATCTATGAATCTGAAAAACCTCACCACAGTTAAGATATATCTACCGAGTCCCTACCGTTACCGCTAGCCTGAAATTTGATACTCTGTTAAAACATTCAATACTAAATGAAACCTCAATTTAATCTTATCCATTCGCATATATATATTTATTTGAGTTCATTTCTGAGCTTGTTTCAAAACTCAATTCGAAAATACTACTTCTTCACCCTGAATTTTATTTAGAGCGTCGTTAACTGACATAATTAATCTTTTGCAAGTATTCAATAGAAAAATATTACCATATTATATGTAAGTATCTAGTAGACAACATTCTACTGACTGGTTGACTGGTAGAGAATACCATAAGGTATTCAGACTGCTAATTGTTTAACTTACAGTGCAATAAAGTTAAAGTAAATAAAATCAATACATAAACGTTCAAAAAGAATGTTTCAAAACTCAATAAGAAACCTCCAATGATGCCCTCAATCGTATATTTCCGCACTAGCCCAAAAACTAAATCGGCTCTATATCTCGAAAACTGAATTTACGGACACCACTATCCCAATATTACGGCGATAAATATTAATACAGGAAAGTTCCCCTACAGTTACTTCCTGAATGGCGAAAGCTGTTAGAACTATTGTACCGTTAGTTTTATCAGTAATCGCATTGTCCATTTTATGCCACTTATAGTTTAATACGGTTATTGTGGGTTGCAATTCAGCATTTTTTTTTTCATTTTCTTCTCTTGATGGTAAGTGTAAAAAAAGCATTTACATGCTTTTTAACAATTTACAATACCGACAGAAAGTAAATCACTCCTCAATATAGTTCAACGATAGTTATTGACTATACTCAAAATCTAAATAAAATATCTAAGGGAATAAATATAACAACAAAAGCGATACTCTCTTTCAAGATCATTAATTAGAAAGACGATATTCAATTATGAATAGGAATCTGGAAAACGCAATGTATCTTGTAGACATAATTAGTCAGCAACATAAAACTAACGCCCATAATACAGTCGAGTACAAAATAATTATGACATAATTTATGACCAAACTCACCTGTTACTATCCCATAAGTCCTATGTCACTCACGCCACTCATGTCCAAGCACTTCTAGACACGACTATACCACTGCCACAGAACGATCGCGAGTCGAAAATGAAAATCGGAAACACGTCCTCCCTCTGCAGAAGCCACGGACACACTGCTGGCTCAGCAGTCCCGATCCGATAACTCGAAGATCGGAACACCTCGGCTAACTTCGGCCAAGGTGCAGTTACATATCTTTTGCATTACAGCCTGTTTGGTATGTGAATATTTTATGAGAAAAGTGGCAATAAATTGGCAGGATTCAGCTGTTCAGTTCGATCGCGCATGTGTGATAGATGAATGGCTAGATATCTTAGCATTAATGTGGGTAAGGTCATTACCTTCAAAATCAAAATTATGATTGGTTTGATGTTTAGTAACTCCAGGCATTTTTCAATTATTTTTGTTTCAAACTGAAAAAAGTAAAGTTATAGCCCACACCATGCTCATACAATGCTACAACATGCAGTTACGATGCTACGAGTTGCTACGAATATTAGTGAATGAGATTTTTCGTAGTCATGCTACGCGCTACGAATGGCTACGAAACGCACTATCTTTGGGGCGATTCAGTATTTTGTTCAAATCTTCTTCAGCTTTTCAAAGTCTGTTTGTCACTAATGATGTGTCTCAAAATAATTGTTACAAGGCTCTGCTTTGCTACTTCCGTAAGAACAATAACTGAGTTGCTTGAAAGTAACTATTATTTCTAATATCTGTAAGAAAAAGAGAATAGGTTAATTATTAAATAATAGGTCGGTTATTAACATATACTGCCCCTTTACCACAAGATTGACAATATTTCTATTACTAAACAAATGATATCAAAACATTATTTCGGAGCCTCTTTTGGAAGTAAACGCCCTAAAATGGAAGCAGTTCATAGAACCAAAATCCTATATTAAACTGACGTTTACTGAAGATAACGCAGCAAATAATCAACAGCAAAATGCTATTATTAGTCAGACATGATTTATCCACATCGATAATGATGATGAAATTTAAGTTCGTGTCTTAAAAATTTTTTAGAACCAGATAAGGCTTAATATATCCTGCACCCACTTATAATCTTTCTGCATGACCTAAAGGTATGACTGGGAGAGAATGCTTTTAGCATTAAGTCCACCTTTTGTACACTGTTACTTGTGCAATAAAGTTCTTAAATAAATAATAAATAAATATATGGTAAAGGTATCCCTAAAGAGAGCTACCCCTAAAGAGAGAGAATAATTTGTTAACCGTTGACAATGAGGAAGCAAGAGTTCGAACAAAAACAAAATGATATTGTTTTACATCTATGCTTTTAAAATTAATTTAATTTGGATCGCTCAATAACGCGTTTAATGTTTTGATAATTATTCCTTTTGGCGAGGGGAGGTCGTGTTACGAATGGCAGTTCAATGCCTTTGCCCACAGCAATTATTTTACAATTTTGATTCAGTAAATTATGAGGAACCATCAGTTAACAGGAAAAAAATATCCAAATATCAATTTTAAAATGGTTTCTTTTGGGTAATTCTCTTTTTTAACTAATTAATTTCGCCGAATTTCATATGAGAATGTAATGAAAAACTCTTATATTTTCTTTTATCAAAACGACGCGTTAGTTACGCGTCGTTCAAATCAAATAAAGAGTTTTTATTATATCATTGTGCAATTTGGGCTATTACAAAAAGTAATAATATGTTTGTTATTAATCAAAATGAGTAGGAGGTATCAAAAACATGCAGTATATTTTAATAATATTTTTTTATACAGCAAAACACTTTCGAAATCTAATATTACAGTGCTGAAATACATTACCAACAAAAGTTTCAAAATATCGAGAGAACAGCCGTCATTGGCAAACTGCTTGCTCCTAATTATCGCATTAATCAAACGTAATCGTTAAAAACCAGTGAATAGGCCGGCGATAAATTTGGCAACTTCTTTTATTAGAAAGAAGGTCAAACAATGTTTCATGTTCGACCCGGATATTAGGGATGTGCTATTGTAAGATTGTCCGGTTGCATTTAACGGTTTTTTTAAACCGTTTTCCGTGCTTAGACACAAACACAATCAGTCACTTTTTAAATTTTGGTTTCAAGCAGTGCAACTGAATGGGTTGCCTGACCATTTCGACCAAAGTAAGTGATGCTTACTACAATCAACACCATGCTTTGAAAGGCACGTAAGGCTGTTAGTCCCAGTGAATATATATCGATAATCAGTCGTTTAGCCTAGTATGAGACTCTAGGTGGCTTGGTATTCGCTATAAATTCCTCACTGCCTTTCAAATATCTTCACTAATCCACACTGATCCCGCGTGGTCCAGTATTTTTCATTTCGTTTCATACCTGACGCGTAGTTTTTGCCTAGAAGTAGGATATTTATAAGCCAATACACTGTCTACTTAGCAACCAAATCAATAAAGCTTTCGTAATAATTTTCTTAGCTTTATTTACAAATTTCACCTACTTTGGCTACATGGCGCGATGACAGCCTGATAATCTCGAAAAACTTATGGTGGTGGGTAAAATGGAACGCAAAGACTTAGAGGCCGATCACCAAGTGGCTGGTCTGACTCTATCACAGATCATGGGCCTCCCAGTGACCGCCACTCTTACGTAAGCTAAAGATAGGGTGGTGTCGAAATACTTCGTCAGATCATCCGTCAATGCTTACCGGACGGGAAAGAACTTCAAAAATGAAGAAACGACTGAAAAAAAGGCAAATTTCAAAATTGGCCTAGCATGTAATAGCAAACATCAAAAAGCTCATGGTCTCTTCTGAATACGTGAATTTCGGTATCCCCAAATTTGCACAGTGTCACATCTCTATTCGGCACCGAACAGCTCGCTATGCCAACTCCAGTTCTTTTGAACTTTTGTTACGATTCATAGAAAATTTTCAGAGTCACTTAGCTCTTTTATCTTTGCTTTAAAGTGTTCCATTTCATGCTCGTTACAGTAATTAAGTTTTACCCCACGGCAGGATTTCCTTTTTAAATAAATCGCATGGAAACAATAGTAATTTCTCAGATGAGTTTGAAGTTTTTCCTAACCAAGACACGGAACGTAACCACAAGGTTTTGCTTCAATCAAACTTACATAAAAATAATCAGGCAGCTTCAGCACTCACAATCAAAGGAAGTATAAACTTTTATAAAGACAGATTTTTAGATTCATAGCCTCATTTACAAAAACAAAAGAATTTACATTCATATTTTGTTGTATTTCAACCTTCATGTACGTGTGTTATAATCTACACAAAATGCTTAGCATTGATATTTTCAATTTAGGAGTATCATCAATTTATTTAGGTGTTTCATATTTTTCAGCGCTGAAACGAATTGTATTTTAGTTTAAAGCCAATAAAAGCAAACCCGAATCCATTTTTTTATTATTACTATTACTATAGACTATTACTGCGTGATTGATGCATGAATGTTAATTTAAGGCGTAGTTACACTTGTTAAAGTGACTCTTAAATGCAAACAATAAATATTACGTTTTGTTAAGTCAACTGTTAATACTACGCGCGTCGTTAGGAAGCTTCAAGTATTCAAGAAAAAAGTGAATAGGTTGTGACTGTTCAGAATTTATCCACTCTCCAGTAGATGACTTTACTGCCAAATTACGTGTAAAAAAGAAACTGGGGGTCGGTTCAAATAATGATAAGACAGAGAACCCAATCAACAATTATACAGGTAAATAATATATACATTAATCAGTCAGGTATCAAACGAATGCCGAGAGTCGCATAACAATGGAATTTTTATTGTCTCGTTTACACATACTTGACGAGTTAAATAATAATTTATACATATAGTATTTATACACATATGGAATACATAATTAATTCAGAATTAATTATGTATTCCATAATGTATAATAATATATTATAT
Source organism: Pyrausta aurata (assembly GCA_963584085.1). NCBI lineage: Eukaryota > Metazoa > Arthropoda > Insecta > Lepidoptera > Crambidae > Pyrausta > Pyrausta aurata. The sequence goes on along the minus strand of OY757259.1, from coordinate 11,489,536 downwards.
TCTAATATATTATTATTCTGTTATATTATTATTATATAATATTTTATTCTAATCTAATTGAAAAGCTACCATTATCTATTAGAACATTATTTTTATATATTTCATAATAAAAGAAACTGTGGTTATTCGATAACGCAAGAGAAAAAGAATCAGGGAATAATTTAAGGGGAATTAAATTACCGCAATAAAACCATGATCAAAAATGTACCTAAGTGATAATTTCGTTTTGTGCACTTTTTGTTAATAAGATTTGGACTATGACTCTTTATAACGAAGATTGTTGTAATCCGTATGTTTCGTTTATTTGCTACCACATAACCTATTACCGGAGTCAAGTACAACCTTCTCTTAGATGATGGCTCTACGTACTGTAATTTTCCGCTGTTGCATAACGGTCTACCAATTTTCGTTAACAAAAGACACAAACCACATCGCGTGCTGAAAACGATAGACTTTATTTGAGGTTCTACTCTCTTAGATAATTTATATTTTGAATCTAGTCGTCCTTGTCGATCAGGCCAGCTTTTAGGTATGAGCGAGTGGGATCGATAGATAAGAAATATAGATAAACATGCTTATATTAAGAAAAAGAAAGCCTGCGGTAACATTTTAGAATATAAAATCAAATCGGTCCCCAGCGGCGTCGATTTAAAGTTATAAATTTACTCAGAGTTCACTATCTACTTTAAGTTATTTGAAATACATTCTAGAGTCTTGAAAATTTCAATATACGCATAGCGGTTCATGTTTAATGTTAATTATGTAATAATGAATATAAGACATGGGTCTAAAACGCAATTCGTGAGTTCTAAATCATAGTTATAATACCATTAATACAACTAAAACCAAAAATTCTAAAGAAAGTAGGTTTTTCAACATTTCATGAACTACTATTGTACAGTACATAAAGTAATAACCTACTATGTCTTCATATTGTTAACCACTAATACCATTACATAACTTAAAATACTAACATCCAACTTTAGTTAAAACAACAAATAACTAACAAGTTTGGTCCCTAACTTAGGCTATGTTAAACTAAGGAACAAGCCTTGTTATGAAGATACAAAATCTATAATATAGATAAATATTTAGTTCAAATAACTTTGTAGTTGAACATCTTCACTCTCAGACATAATAATCATTAAAATATTTTTTCACTCAGCATCAAAGGAACAAAGTTCACTGCTGAACAAAGATAATGGACGTCCTACGCTGCGCATTTGATCGAAGGGTCTCCAATCTAGATCATTGCTGTCCCATCGGATATATGTTATTTGTGCTAAGTGCCCTGCCCATTGATACATGAGCTCCCTGATTCGCAGACTTATGTCCGTTACATTAGTTCTTCTACGTAGGTATCTCCTTATTTCAAATTCGATCTCCTAGAGAAACACCGAACATATCCCTCTCCATTATTTCACTAATAAGTTTTATATAAAAAAAATATTAGATGAATAAAACATTATATTCACACTGGCAGTGAAACGTTTGACATGAGATATAAAACTGTCACAAATATGACGTGTAGTGGTGTGAATACACATCGATTTCAATTCCGTCGATAAGTTTTCTTACTTTGCAAAAGCTGCGTAAATCCAATATAAATATTGTAACTATCTTTTTTACATGAGCAGGCAATAAAATATTTTTAACATAGCTGGCTCTATTTTTATAATAAAACGTGCTTTACGTAGGTACTTGGAAAGCACAATTCAACAATCGTTTATAATATATAAATATACAACTGTATTATTGTAATTGTATTATTCTATCGACGTTTTTACTTCACTAAAGCTTTCTGACAAATTCAAACAGTGAAAGTTATTATACGTTTTATTAAAATGGATGAAAACAAATCTTCTGAACAAGAACTGTTGGTAGCAATAAAAGATCTACTCAAGAAAAGTGGTCATTTGAATAAAATACAAGCAGAGGTAATTAACATTTTATTCTTATACAACTCGAAGTACGTATTTGAGGTTAGGTACACTTAAATCAACAAGCTCTCGTGCTTCTGTGTATATGGGTACTTTCTGATTAGTTTACGTGGTTCAAGACATTTAATTCCCTAGAATTACCTATTCTTCACTGCTAAGGGTTTTCAATTAGGCCTACATGGAGATCCTACACAAAAATTTCAGTCAACTGGTAGATAATTTTAACTTCTCAGGAAAGAATTTGTTTCTGTTTATTTTGAGTAAATTTTGTTAAGCTTAGATACTAGAAAAACAGGCAAGTAGTGATACCGATGGGAAAGGTAATTGGCTAACCAATACCACCTTATTATTATAAATGTAAAAACATTTTATCTTGAAGCTATTTTTTATCTTTAACGCTATAACCACAAAATCATCCAGTTTCCACTTCCAATCAAGATCGGTCAAAGAACTTCCATTTTAACTAAAAGGGACGTTTCAGAACCCGAACATGGTCAGTATTCAAATTACAAATGCCTGAGCTTTTTATATATCTTTTATGGACCTAAAGCAAAAAATACAGTTCTTTTATAGTTATCTAAATACTGTTTCACTATAAAATACACAAATTAAGACTCTATATAAATTAAATATGATTCTACGAAAGATGTATGAGTATATAATAGTATTACTCTTGTAGTTACAAATCTGAAATCCAGTTCTCGACAAATATCTTGACGCCCATCGATTTTCCTGTTCGCGTTCTGAAACCTCCACCGTGACTGGTGCCAATAGACTGATGCGTTTGAATTACATTTTCAGATGCGGGCGAAAGTGACCGAGGTCTTGCAAGACCGGCAGTTCTCTGTAAACGCCGCTGGCGAGAAGAAACCTCTTATCCCCGCTCCTACCGAGGAAGTTTTACTCGTGAACGAGCTTGTAAGAGAGTACTTGGAATGGAACGGTTACTTATACACCGCTTCAGTGATGACGTCAGAGGCTGCGATGGCCAAAGACAAGAGAACAAGGGCAGATCTCTGCGCGGAAGTGGGAGTGAGAGATGACGAAAGATCGTCGTCTTTGCCCCTCTTGTCGAATATTGTGGCCGCGTATACCGAGAGGATTAAGCGCAAAATTAATAAGAGCAAGAAGGATGCGTGTTAAATGAATGAATAGATAGACGCTTTTGGTTTTGATGTTGTGCAATTGAAAAATAATAAAGGATCTTCTATAAATTTTTATCTCGCTGTCTTGTGTGCTTAGACAGCATTGGTTGTATAAGCGTAGAAAACGAAAAATCTATGTAGGTAGGTAAAACGTATTATAACATCCTCAGTAATAAAAAAATATACCACAAACGGCTGAATACTTATGCCAGCCATTGAACAAACAAACTAAATGCAAGAAAACTTTGAAATTACTAACAATGAATGATTTTACAACAACACACAAACACAATTTAAAATCCACATTCCACCGTCACGGATTAATGCACCAACTCCAACAAAAATATGGCGCGTCTCAACAATATTTTTGCAACGTAACTTTGTAATAAGAAAAGCCAGTTAGCATTTAAGATGTGAGGAATAGAAACTTGGTGAACAACCTTAGAGTAGATGAAGAAAAAGGGTAAACACATCACGCTATAAATTAAATTAAATTAAATATATTTTTATTTCGGACTTGATCCATAGATTGTTAGTAGTACACGAAATCTTAAAAACTAGTGTTAGTTAGTTAGTGTTAGTATATACAGGGTGTTTCATGTAACGTGTCAAGCTGATGCGTGGTGATAGGTGAGTACCATACCTATCCATTTCACCCCCATGTATGTTATACAAATATTTATAGTTTAGGAGTTATAATTTTTTTTCCATATTTTTCATGATGCACCTAGACGATATCTTTAAAAAATTATAACTTTTTTTTGGGTCCACTTTTCACAGATATTTTGATCTCAATAGAATGTTCATTATTTGCAATATTATGAGTAAAATAATCGCCATCCTAACTTTGACACAAGATACAAAATTATTGATCGATACCAAAAAATATTGCATTAAGCAGAACCGAACAGAATTTTCAACATAAATTTAAAAATATAAAAAAGGTTTTCCATAAATTCTGACTAATTTTAAAAACTGCTTGACTTCATAAACTTTTATTATAATACAAAAAACGATCTACTTAATGGGTAATTTTTAGCTTAAATCGGCCGTTGAATGTGGCATATCGGAAATATCTAGATTTTCTTATTTTTTATTTTTATTGCTACCTTTGCATATTTTTATAAAATCTGATATTTAGTGTCCCTCTATGTTTAAATAAAGCTCATTTGATAACAAGTACATACATTATGTACCTACTACTAACTTTAACCACGACCATATGAGTTAATGAAGGATCCAATTTTACTTACATTGCACTCAAAATTTCGCTGCTTTGATTATTGAGTGAATTTGAATATTGAGTGCAATGTAAGTAAAATTGGATCCCTCATTAACTCATATGGTCGTGGTTAAAGTTAGTAGTAGGTAAATAATGTATGTACTTGTTATCAAATGAGCTCTATTTAAACATAGAAGGACACTAAATATCAGATTTGATGAAAATATGCAAAGGTAACAATAAAAAAAATATATGAAAATCAAGATATTTCCGATATGCCACATTAAACGGCTGATTTAAGCTAAAAATTACCCATTAAGTAGATCGTTTTTTGTATTGTAATGAAAGTTTATGAAGTCAAGCAGTTTTTAAAGTTAGTCAGAAACTAGGGAAAACCTTTTTTATATTTTTAAATTTATGTTGAAAATTCTATTCGGTTCTGCTTAATGCAATATTTTTTAGTATCGATCAATAATTTCGTATCTTGTGTCAAAGTTAGGATGGCAATTATTTTATTCGTAATATTGCAAATAATGGGCATTCTATTGAGATCAAAATATCTGAGAAAAGTGGACCCAAAAAAAAAGTTATAATTTTTTAAAGATATCGTCTAGGTGCATCATGAAAAATGTCGAAAAAAAATTATAACTCCTAAACTATAAATATTTGTATAACATACATGGGGGTGAAATGGATAGGTATGGTACTCACCTATTACCACGCATCGGCTTGAAACGTTACATGAAACACCCAGCGAGTGTGATTATTACCGACTTCAAAAAAGGAGGTATTCAATTCGACCTGTGTTGGGATGGAATAATATTTGAGTTTGGTGATCGAATTAGGCTTCCAAACACGTATGCCAAATTTCATAAGTGTATGTGTGTTTGTCCACGGATTTCTCGAAAACGAAAGTGATATCGAAAAAGTTCAGTAAGGTATATTCTTACTTAGGGAACAGTATAAGTTTCATGAAAATCTAAAAGTAGTTTTGTAATATGGGTAAGGTAAAAACTAAAAGTCAAAAAACGGGAAGTAATTTAAAAATCAAAACGAGTTTTTTTGCAGGCGGTTTCATTTTTGGTTTTTGTTTGTGTTGATGCTTTAGCTATATTGGACAGCTGTACATTTTTGCCCTGCCCTCCATTTCCTTCCATTCGCGCTACGTAACTTTCTTATCTTTTCTTCTACTCTATGTGAACTACGGACAGCTGATACAACATTGTGTGTATGTGTAAAGAATTTACGCCGGATAAACGCAGCCTAGCTTGCCTGAAGATGTATCTAAAACAACTTCAGGTAAAACCTATAACATCATGCTAAAATTACTTTCTTAGTTAGCTTTCTTAGCGTATTTCGTATTTTGCACTCACATAAATCAGTTTAGAAATCGAAACCTGCAATAGTTTCGATCTTATTACTTTAATGTAGATAATTTTCAAATAAGTTCAAGTAATTTTCCCACCTCGATTTCTTTGCACACGCTTTAATCTAAAGATCTTTCTTTACTTCAAAAACTGCGCACTTTTCCTGCATAGCTATTTTTAATTAAAAGGGTGCGTCATACATTTTAATTTTCTTAGTTACTTTACATTACGTTCAATACGCAATCGCTTTATCGTCCCACGCTTTCAAAACTCCACTCCACATCGTCCAAATTAGTGTTATTCTCGTATAATGCATGCCTATTATGTATTGAGTGATTGATGACTTAAGTGAATTAACTTACCTCAGTACTGAAGGTCAGTGGGCTGTCATTTAGCTAATAGCCTATACATCTTGGCTTATTCGTACCTTCAACGATCATCAGTCTTCGGAACTATAGAGTATTATCCTGGTCGAATATGGCGCTATTGATTAAAGGTCTTGACGTATTGCTATCTTACTTTGGTCTTTGGTGATGTTCATAATATTTTGCCATACGTTTAAAATATAGTAACATCAATTTTGTTAAAACATGATAAACCAGTCCCCTCGTTGTACAAAGTGTATTATTTTGTTGTTGTAACTGCCTCGGTGGCGTAGCGGTGAGAGGGTCGCATTTATAAGCGACGGCTGTGCCAGAGGTCCCGGGTCCAATTCCCGGGTAGGGCCAAAAATATATACCTGGGTTTTTCTGTTTAGAAATTCTCATGGTAGCCCGTAGTTTGGAAGTTGGCGGTGTTTCACCCCCGTGCCTCGGAAAGCACGTAAAGCCGTTGGTCCTGCGCCTGATCTCTCTCCGGTCGTGTCAGATTGCTGTCCCATCGGGCTATGAGAGTGAAAGGAATAGAGAGTGCACCTGTGTTTGCGCACACACTTGTGCACTATAATATGTTCCGCGCAGTCGGTTAGTCGTTGTGAATGGCCACCGTAGTCGAAATCGGCTAGGGGGACTATTATTATATACCGAAGTTTTGATAAATTGAAATACATAATTAATTTGTTCAAATTAAGCTATGTTACAAAGCTGAACTGTTTTTGTTCACTAGCGTTGTGAAACCGCAATTTTAATTGCATTTCAACCGCTGTGCTTTTCATCGAAATATTAACCTCATAATACTAAAAATAAACATGTGGAAGTACGGGATCAAAGTAATTTATAGTTTAATTTGGTCATTGAACCCTTTGATAAATTAAGCTTAAGTCCAACATAACTCCGACATGATTGGTATTCAGTTATAATCCCTCAGGGTGATTACGCACATGAATTGCAAGTGATAGCAATGTGATTGTGTGTGGAGCACATATGTGGCGCATGTGTGTGCGCATGAGACGCGAGCATACAGCGTCTGAACGGCGCTGCTAAAACGCGTTGCTCTGAAACCTGACATAGTTTCCTATGCCCTATTTTCGGTGGACGCACTGCCAAGAGTGTCTATAAAAAATTCTGACAGTATTATGAAATTGTAGAAAATGCTTATTGAACTGTTATTTTTTTCAAAAACTGGCATTTCGTCATAAGTAATTGCAATGCCATTACGGCCGATTTAAGTAGGTACTTTCTTAAGGCCCACTTGAGCCATCTACATTCTGGGTTTAAAATTTCAACATGTCTTTGGACATTATCCACTACTAAGAAACTGACAAATCAAAACCATGTTTTAGCTTTAATGGATATTTATATGTACTTACTTGATTTTACTCATTAGAACTCCTGCCGTGAATTATACACGGGCCCTATTTTGGAATCACTCGCCTCAAAATGGCGTATGTCAAATCATTCATTAATGTGTGATTTTTTTAATGAAAATCAGAACTCGACACAGGAATGATAGAAAAAGATTCAATTTCGTGAGTTATCACGTCTGTATTTCGTGATTCATTTATTTTGAATTCATTTTTCAACAAAAAACACTCGCCATATTCAAGCGAGTGATTAAAATATAAGGGCCCAGATTGCAATCGCGTTGCGATCGCTAGTTAGTTATCTAACCACCCTGTCCGGTGTGGTTGTTATATGGTGTGCCCTATGTGGTTTTAATGGAGGTGTATGGGGACTTTCTCTGGCAAATTGAATCCCATACTAACCTAAATCGTGCAGTGGTTATTCTTGGGATCGCTTTCAATTCTGTAAGAGCTCTTCAATTGAGACTTATGCGTGAGAAGGACGTCAAGCAGTTTTCTGTGGCCTGGTTAATTTATTGAGTCTCACTAAGAAAATGAGATAAATCGATTATTATTTTAGTAATAAACATTATAATACTCGTATGTACAATATTTTTGGGTATTGAAATATCAAATGAAGGCACATTTGATATTTCAATATCCATAAATATTATTTCATTAATTATTTCATTCCATTGAAAAAAAAATGATCGCAAATCGCAGCTTTTTGGTGCTACACAATATACACGTATTTATTGTAACGTAAACATCTAGAAATGTGTTAAGAAGAGTAATGACATAGGTTTTATGTCACCCATAAATTAATTAAGGTGGCAAGTTTTATATTAAACTCATCAGTTTTTAATCTAGAGCTTCATTTTCTCTTCTTTATAAGAAAACTACTCAAAAGTAGTATCCACCATCTGCTCACCGGTCTACCCGCCCGTGTGTCACTCCTCTAAGCCGGGCACCGTGATGATCCCATCGAGCGATTCGTATTCTCGCTTATAGAAGGTAATAGTACCTGTAGTAATCAGTTAGCGAACAATGGTTCTTGACGCGGCTCAATAGCGGACAGATTGGCGAAGATAAATGCAGTCGTCGCTACCATTGTGGGTTTGAGTGGCCATTCCAAAAATGGCTACGGTGACACAGTGGATGAAAATACAGAAAGCTCGTATCTGACAGACGTTGTGATGTCGACGCGCGTCCAAATACAGTGGCAAGTTTTTATCAATCTATTGGCGGCAATAGGTAAACCGCAGAACTGACTACTTTCTGAAATAACGTGTAAGATTTTAAAATTAAAATATGTTGAAATTGAAACGGCAGTGTTTCTAAATAAACTTTGTTACTAATCGCGTCTATATTTAGCGTGATTGTATATGACTTTTAATTGATTTACGATCGCAAATATGGAATATATTGATGAGGTTTAAAAATAAAGCTCCGGATGTTTGTTTTCAGTTATTCTCGACGGCTCGCTTTGTCTCTTTCTTAGCTAATTTAGTAGTACAGTAAAAGATTATTTAGTAGTACAGTAAAATATTTGTAGAACTTACTTCATTGGGGTAAAGTAAGGACAAAAAATCTTTAGCCAATTTTTCTTTCTTACCAAACTTTGCCGGCAAACCCTAGCCAAAGAATGTTCATGGCCGAACACTTACAAGTTTTGGGTAGCAACTAGTTAGGGGTGCCAAAAATTTGATTTGATTTTTAAATTGTACCTAAAACTGATTTTGAAGGTATTTGTAGCTTAGCCGCTCAAAGAATGCTGTTTTGACGTGTTCAATTTTGACACAATATGTATCAAAGGATAAGGAATATGAAACTTGCTGACTTCTACGTTTTTTCTCTTATGTTGTCTGTTAAAATGCAAAATCTTTTTTGGCATATCTGTATGTGCTCAATAAAGTATGTGCCTATTTAATTGAACAACATTAACGAAGAGAATGCTTTTGGCATTAAGTACGCCATGTACAATATTATGTGTGCGTGAAGTTTGAAATAAATAAATAAATTAATTAATTAATTAACAAGTCAAACACGGGACAGTAATTTCAATTGTAAGAAAGGCTTTGTATAGTAATCACACGACGAATGGCGCACAAATATGTATAAGAATCGGCGTTGCGGCATTCTGTTGAAAGTTTTTAAGAGGAATTCTATTGAGAAATAGCCATCCCTAACCAACCGGGCAGTAAATTAGGCAATTTGCGGTGCAGCCGTCCGCGGCGTTGTCCGCGACTGTAATTAATTGTCCGCGTCTGGGTGCGTAATAGTTGATCAGCCGTCAATCGCTAGGCTGTAGAAACTGGTTGAACTGATAATGAATGCTAACATGTGACGAGTTACAATTTGAAGCCGACGGTCACCGCCACCGGCGCGGTTTCCACGACTCTAATTAATAATCCATGTCCCCGTTGCATGCTGGTTGATCAACCGTCAATTGCTAGGCAGTGGAACGTGTATATACTATGTAAGAAGGTATGAATTGTGATTACAAGTGATGAATCAAAATTTGACGTCGATGTATCCCCGTCCGACGGAATCGTCACTCATATTTGTTTGTGTGAACTTTGGCGTTATTATACTTTCGATACCTACCTATATATTTATATGAGGTGCTCGTAGCGCAGTGGTGGCAGCGCTTGAGTAGTTATTACCGAACATAGGCAGCCTACGGCGCGGTCGCGTTTGGATGAGAGACAATTCCGACCATTGAAGTAACGTATCACATTCGAGTGAAGCTTTTCCGTGCTTTGAAAGGCACGTTAAGCAGTTGTTCTCGGCTAATGTCAGTCGTTACGCTTAGTCAGAGACCTTTTGATAACATCTAACAGAAAGGTTAGTCGCTTGCTTTGCAAACTCCCGTTCACCAAACACCTCACAGTTGAGGTAAGATCTTTGCCCAGCAGTGGGACGTTAGAAGCTAACTTTTATTATTTTACTTTTATTTGTTAAAATAAGGCGGTGCAACCGGGCTTTCATCATCATCGTAATCAGCCACATTAAGTAACGCGTAGCTCCGTAGTTCATGATTCGTAAATAGGTATTATAATATATTTTTATAAGTTTTGACAAGCGAAATAGCTTAAAAACATCTTTACAATAAGTCATTACATTCTAGGATTACAATGTACACTGGTAATGTAAAACTGTACAATTGTTATTATAATAAAATAAAGAGATTTTGAAACTGAAACTGAAAATCAGCCACAGGATGTACACTGCTGAATTAAACAAAAGCTACAAGCTGTCTGCATCCAGTGTAACACTGTGATTTTACAAAGTCGTCTTTCCTAGCGCCGATGAATGTCATGAATTATACTTTTGATTTAAGGGTCTCCAATCTAGAACCTTTCTGTGTCAACCGAGCTTTAATCCTATAACGAAATAGCTAACATACCCATAAACACGTAGTGTAATTAATTGTGTTAGCTGTCAATACCAGCCGCCATATTTATCGGGTCCAATTCTTGCCCATTAGTTGGTCGGCCGTCTATTGCCGTGACAAATGTGGCCTATTTAAATCGACCTGCCCCTACCATGAATTCTAAATCTTGCCTGCTTTTGAACCTGGTCTAAAGAAAAAGATTAAGTTTTAACAGAAATGTGTAATTAATTAAACGCAGTTAGTCCCAAAAAGATTTAAAAAAAAACATGATAAAATTTTGTAAGAGTACCTATTTACATCCTCGATTCTTAGTTTGGCTGCACATAATTTGCTGTACAGAAATATTTCCAATCTTTTTATGTTAATCTAAGCATGTGGTTAATAAATAACCCATTAAATCAATAGTCTGATGTCGGACTTTATGAGCCGCTTTACATAACTAAACTTAGGCGTCTAGATGAAATCATTTTCGGAATCGAACCCTGGACCTCACATCGTCAAGTCATACTTGAGTCTCTAGACCACAACGGTGTGGATTCGGAGTTTTTAACTAAAAAATTTTACCCTTCATTGTCCAATTGAAATCCCCTAAAAGAGGCTTTAATAACATTTATTAACTAACTTAAGAATTAACACCCAAATAAAGCCTTTTTTTATGAGCAAATAAATCCATTCCTTCTTTCTTTTAGCTGTCTATCAAATTTTGTTGTGTAAAGTGTAATACTAAAACTTTTGCGCATTAAAATAATCTGAAAGGCTCTCTTGAAACTGAAAGTCAACAAGAGCTCATAGTAGGGTCTGTACTGATTGTTCGGTCTTGAGGTTGCGTCGTGATTACCAACTCCAATTACAACACAATAAGGCTGAGTTGGTTACTGGTCAGCGATCAATCGTCAGTCCATTAGTAATTAGTTTCGGTTAAAGGAAGACTAGGTTTGGAATAACGGTCATTAAAGCTGGCGACGGTATTAAAGTGATATTTGACCGTTTACACACTGCGACTTTAGCATCGATGCAGTTGCGATGCAAACGCTCGTTAGTATCGATGCAGTCGCGATGCAGAAGCTAGAAATTGACATATTATGTCCTGAATATTGGCGACTGCATCGATACTAACGCGCTTCTGCATCGATGCCAAATTAAATCTGTTCATTTCGTGAGTCGCGATGTCGCGCGTTTTCAAAACGCGCGTTAGTATTGATGCTTAAAGTCGCAGTGTGTAAGGGTTCCAAGATTGAGTCGATTTTTTTGTAGTTTTTGGTATAGTTTCGTCAACCAACAAAAACAAAAAATAGCATAACAAAAGGGTGTTACGAGCTTCAGGTATAATATAAAATTTGACACTCCCACACAATCCTGTATTGTATATAATAGGTATAAGCATTCGATAAAAATTTGACGTAAGTGTTGAGTAGAAACTACGAAATAATTGACTTATAAACCATTCAAGTAAAGTGTACAAAGACGCTTTTACAATTTGTAATGATTCGCATAGGTAATAACTTATTACAAAATTCGAACAATAAATATGAAATATATTTATTGTTTTCAAAGTAGCGTGGGCGAAAACTTTTACATAGGCAAAAACATTTTCCAATCTCGCCCTAATTTCAGCTCATAAAGCTTTGTAACAGTATTCAAAGGTACGCAGAGTGTAAATGGGGGCTTTTGTAATAGTAAGTAATATGAGAAATCTAGATTTTACGGGCTCGGTACTGTGATTTATTTTTGATGAGATCGACCCAATAAGTACCTAAATGTTTAGCAATGGTGTATAGTTGATTTTTGTTTTATAGTGTTTTGTCACTATACAAACTTAATATTATAAATTGCACTTGTAAAAAGCAACCGTGACTCTTTGACAGACAAAGAATCGAACCCCATGTCTTACGCTATCCGGGCGTATGCCTATACCACTCGGCCACCATTATTAGGAAAATGGTGTATAGTTAAGACTATTTTTTTTATTAACAGATACAATACTTAAGCATACTGTTATTAATAATATTCTACTGACATTCAATAATGGCGGCCCGTCTGAACAGAGATAGGCCTGGCCTATCCTGGCCACTATAATATCTCCTGCGTACCTGACGCAGGAGATATTATAGTGCCCAAATATGTGTGCAACACACAATAGCACTCTCTGTTCTTTTACTCTCATTAATTCGGTATGATTCGGCATTCCGACATGACCGATGAAAGATCAGGCGCACGATCAGAACTTGATGTAGACTGACATGAATAATTAAAAAAAAAAAAGTTTTTTTTTAATTGTCATTACAATGAGAGGTACATAATTATATCAAGTCAAGTGTACTATACGTAAATGGAAAATGGAAGTGACATAATCATAAATGTGTTGCGGTTGATTATAATACTATTATAAAATACGATCGCACTGAAAATTGTTTTTTTAAATATCCTGTGACCCTAATTTAAATCCCAGACCATCATATTTTTGCAAAAACCCATCTGTGTCATTCACGTCACAAAAAACAAAATCACAAGACAATCCTAGTTTCAAATAAAACGTATAAAAACCTAAACTGAAGGCAATTCACATTCAAATTGTATCACCGAAATAAAATAAAAGGATTGAAGTTTACAGGCGTTTTATTTTGGCATACATTACGAAACAAGAATATATTATACCCCGATTGTATCACACTTGAAATCAAACACAATAAAACGGCTATCTATCAAACCGCATCATTATTTTATTTATTTATATTTACTTTATTGCACTGTGTGTATAATTGGCGGACTTAATTTGGTCTTTGGTTATAATCTTGCATATAAGATGGTAGAATGCCATGATGAACAGATTTTCAGGTAACATAGCTTAGAAAATTTGGGATAAAATTATCTATGACAAAAAAAAACTGAACGAAAATCGCTTCATCCATTTGGGAGCTACGACACCACAGACATACACACAGACACGTTATACTTATAATACCCCTCTATTTTTGCGTCGGGGGTTAGTAACAACTTTCGGTGTAACATAGGTCCGCGATCACGACCTCTCGTCTGAAATGGGGCATGAGCACTTAGGCGCGTGTTTATTCTATAGATAGTACTTGCTAATACTAACGCTACTCTTTGCTTGGCTTTGGCACTTACTGAAAAGTAAGCCTTGGGGTACTAAGAGGATTTGTTTTGTTTCTTTGTAAACGGCAGACTACTCGTAGATTATTTGGTTCTAGTCATTGACAAAGGTGTCCTAAAACTTTTGTTGTGGATAAATTTATTTTTTATTTGTGTGTTTGGTACACCAACAGGTTAAAATAAACAAATATTAAACGTTGCATCTAGTAAGTATGCAACACTATTAACAGGTGAAATGAAAATACATCAGACGGCTTACGGCTTGTTTTACAATGTCCCATATCAATAAGGTTCAATCACGTATTTGGTTCTGAAGTTCACGCGAATACTCATTACAATAAAAACACAATTTTACGCCCGTGGTCTCAGGCAGACAGTCTGCCTGAGACCACGGATGCTGTAAAGCATTCGAAACGTCAGGCATAAAATAAAAATAAACGTTCGCGAAATCAATCCGTAAAATTGTGTTTTTATTGTAAGGTTCAATCAGCATTATCTGTCTACTGGTTCACACAAAATTACCTTGTACATTTGAAATTAACATTGGTTAGTGCTTGTTTGTCGATTGTGAAACAGGCCCTTAGATAGCAATAATTAATGTTTTGAAGTAATAATAATGAATGAATAGTGGCCTTTTTCCGCGCTTCTGTCCCCTCAAATACCTAATAGATGTTCTGTTCAAATTTTCATCCCCATTTTCACTGCTACATGTATCGATTTAATTTGGTTTTTTGACATGTACCGACAACAAATACGCGTTCTTCTGGTATTGGGTAGCAGCAACATCAGTTCTGGTAGAAGACTGATGATATGGCCAGGTAAGGCTTTCGACTTGGTAGTAAGAGGAAGAGAGGGGGTACAATTACCTTAAGGGGAACATAGATTCAATTCAGTAAGTACCAAGTAATTTCGAAACAATAAGTCTTATGAGAGTTTCCTTATTTACTTTAGTCGCCTGGTTTAATAAGTTATTTAGGTGACAGAATTAGTTTTAGAACTAGGATTAGAAACAGCTTTAAGTATATTAACTCCAGTATAAGGCCTCCAAGTATAAATTACTTGGAATTGTGATTAAAGGTATTTAAGTGCATATCAGTAGTACAGTTCTTGGGTTAGATCTAAATCTAAATTAAGAATTACATAGTACACATGGTATTTCAAAAAAGGTTAGGAATGAAGGAACCTACCTGAGTAGGTTCCTTCACGTTGATGAGTTGCTGATTCTGAAATCAGCAACTCATCAACGTTCTCTCAGAGACATGGTCGAAATATGCATAAAATATCGACGCTCCATAGAAATCAGACGGGTCACGTGGCTGACTTAGTAAGGTATGTTAAAAAAATAAATTTTCGATATGTTTCTAGGAGAAAGTTGCTACTTTTGCTCCTATCACGGGGCCCACCTGTATAAATTTCTGGTAATTTGCATAAGTAATTTTTACTTTGGCCACAAATCTATGTATTATTCCAGTAGTCACTAACTTTCTTTTTATACGAACAGCCCAGATTTATATCAAAATAACGTACAAATGGAATTTTCCTAACTTGTTTCAGTTGTGTTATATCGCGAGAGATTTCCCTAGAGAGATGTGACATTCAATTATATGTTGGTCGCTGCAAGTAAAAACAATATTGTAAGTAAACAAGAAATGTTTCTGAAATCACAACAACCATACTCTTGCAAATATTTGTTATTTTTCAAATAAGCCTTAACAAATGGCCAAGCGACTGTATAATTTTATTTTATTTTAAAATCTTTATTCAGGCAACATAAAACCCATACACATTAACAACAATTAATATTAATTGAAATTGAATATTAGTATTAAATAAATAAATAAAAATTGGTTTTAAAACTTATATACATAAAAATTAAATTAAAAATGTCAACAATTTATACAGTAGTTTGAAACTAAAATCAAAATTAAAAAAATTATAAAACTATCATTAAAAATCCAAATTACAAATTAAAATAATTAAAATTAGTTGTATAGTCAATTGAATAAAATCTTTAAACACGAATTGCCGTCACATGTCTTTTCGAACAGTGCCGTATATAAGGGCAATAATAAAATTAAACATTATTTACAATAGTAATAAGTACAATTCATCTTGGTCAAATTTAATAGCTAAGCTCTTGTAAGTATTTTCGGAAGCTCCAAATTAGGGAACATAGTGTGGTGGTTTCCCTTTTGCCTTCAACTCCGAAGTTTAAGAAACGGGGATTTCCCGTCTTATATTATCCAGACAAAAGCCTTTCCTAACCTAATAAACTTACAATCTTTCTACATAACCTAAAGGTATGAGTGGGAGAGAATGCTTTTAGCATTAAGTCCACCTTTTGTACACTGTTACTTGTGCAATAAAGTTCTTAAACAAATAATAAATAAATAAATAATATTTTGTAGCTTCTGCCCGCAATAGGATTGCTGCTACCCAACACCAGGGGAATTATTGGTGGCACCGTTAACTCCACCATGGCACAGGATCGTCACTGAATATCCCACTGAATCCTCACTATATTTTGGTAGTTCTGTCGCTGTTTGGTCGGGAATGCTTATTAAGCTTACAGACATAATATCTCGTCCTTCACTATCCGTCACCTGTAACCCCGCTTATAGGCTGCTGAGCTGTAGCTCAGCACTAAAAATAATATTAATCAGTCAGGTATAATAACAGTCAGTTGATAACTCGTCAAGTATGTGTGAACGAGACACAATAGAAATTCCATTATTATGCGACTCCCGGCAGTCGTTTGATACCTGACTGATTAATAGGTAAAATTAGCATAAGAAGAAAAGCACTGTCTCACAGATATTAATATCTTTTAATACAAATAAATACCGAAATCGGAATTGAATAATTTCGTCAACCCTTTAAACACTCCGTCTGTAAAAGATACTAAAACAAAAAGATTATTTTTAAAGCTCCGTTCAAGTATCTCCTAATTAAACTTTTTATGAAAGAAGAAGGATAATTAATTTACGCCTCCCAGAAAACCGCCTGCAAAATCCTCGGAGATTTCGTACCGAAAAAAGTCTGCTTGGAAAACATAGACTGCTTTAAGGGTTCCGTTCCTATATTTTATTCCAAGCATATTTTCTTAATTTGCAACAAAATATTACTGTCTTAAATAATTATCCATTAATGTGTTTATTTATTACCTAATTATTTATTTATTCTTAGGAAGATTTACAGTTTTAATAATCGCTATATCCTAATACCTTATAACATATATTATAACACATAACATCAATACTAATAATTTGCTATGAATAGTTTTGTTAGACCAACTGACGATGAATATTTATTTTGGTTCTAAAGTAACATTTATACCTCACAGCCGAGAACAATCTTTTTGTCCGTATATTGAAGGTCTGCTGACATTTAACGTTACTTTCTATATTCATTGGTAACCTGCGTTAAGTTAAAATTCATAGCACCACTGTTAAAATACTATAATTAAATTATAATATAGGGGCTGATGATATAAAATATATAAAATTAAGAATTCTGTTAAACAGTTGACAAAGGCCGCCAGACAGTGATGCAAACACTAAAATATTAACAATTATACCAACATAAGTACAAAAAGTTACTTGTCAGGGCTTATTTATTATCAGCACATCTGGCGAGCCCCTAAAAATCTTAGGCGGGAAAAACAGATTCCTCCGTTTCGTTTGACGCAAGCTAACAATGCGATGGGACCAAAGCACCCTCGACACAGACGCCATGAAATTGTAAGGCGATTTTATTTTCGCCAAATACTGAGCAATTTGGGTCCCAATTCGCATTCGAAAAAAGTTCAATAACCGAATTTTCTTTTTTAAGGAAAATACTGTTTTTGGTTTTAAGGGTCACAATTTCTATGCATTTCAATATTTTCACGTGTTAGTTTTTTTACATGTGTATATATTTATACTGGATTTTTTATTTACAACTCGTAATCGAATTACCACACGCAAAAAACCTTTTATTGCTCTGAGAATCGGGGGCCTGATGATGTTTTTCACGCGCGGCTTAATAAAATACGCACCTTCGAATTAGAAAAATACTTTCGGTGAGTTTTTTCGTAACAATCCGAAAGTATACAAACAAGAAAATGTAAGGTAACAAAAAAGTAAAGGCACTTGATAGAAAAATACGCGGAAATGTTGTCAAAGTTAATGGATTTGGAAATGGATTATGTTGATGGTAATCAGTCAGGTATCAAACGACTCCCGGGAGTCGCATAATAATGGAATTTCTATTGTGTCTCGTTCACACATACTTGGCGAGTTAAATAATTTTTTTTTAAACCTATTTTGTTCTTATATCATCTCGTAAGTCTCGCAACTCATGTGACTGGTAAAATGTAAAATGAAGAATATTGAAACTCTTAAACATAGTGTAAAAAAGAAAACGAGCCAAATTTCAAGGAGGTGATTGTCAATCAAGTTTGGAATACAGGAAAGCATGAAAGTGGTAGGATATTTACAAAAGCAACTACTTATTGGTAGCTCTATTTGCTACTGGCACAAAGTTTTATAACTATTATCATGTAGAGACCATATATTCACAATTATAGTTATCAAGAAAATCCGTTCAAAATATCAGTGTTATATTTGCACACATTGACTTTTTACTTTTGCACATACAAATTGTAGAAACAATATTATTTTTGTCGGTTTTAGGTTACCTTCATTCTGTAAGCATTTTTTTTCAGTTTCATATTTTTCGTAGCATTTACTGTGACGACTACTTACAAAAACTTTGATAGCTGTTCAATTCCTCTCTAGAACGATTGTGGCAAAAAGTGCAAGACAAGTCAAGAAAGACAATGAAACAAATGAATCTGACCGCAGCCACCTCGGTTGTACAATTGGATATGATGCAGCAGAAATACTTAACTCTTTATTTCAGACTAGCTTTTGCCCGCGACTTTGTCCGCGTCGAATAGTGACTTCTTTCTCCCGTTTTTTACACATTTACCACTATATCTTTGCTTCTATTGGTCGTAGCGTGATGTTATATAGCCTATAGCCTTCCTCGATAACTGGACTATCCAACACAAAAAGATTTATTCAATTCGAACCAGTAGTTTCGGAGATTAGCGCGTTCAAACAAACAAACAAACAAACAAACAAACAAACAAACAAACAAACTCTTCAGCTTTATAATATTAGTATAGATTCATAAATTCATAGTACGTTAGTAGGTGGTAGCGGTAGGTACTCTAATGTTAGAGTAAATTTTAATTATTCAATTCTATTGTATTATGACACAAAAGGAACGAGGCGATCACATGACTATGTCGTAATTATGTGGTAGCAGTGCCTGCAAAAGGGGCTTTCTATTTTTTAGGCAATGTCTTAAGGATGGTATTAGCATTTCCTCGCATTCTGCTCTGTAGTAGAGAAGCAGTTTTTTGCGATGATACGTTACCGCAGCCAGGCTTGGAAATTGTCCGTTCAATCTTCGGCAAACATATCGGAGGCACTACAAGATCGCGGCAGTCCCACCATCCTAACTAAGTACGAACAGTTCAAATGTACTTACGATCGAGATATCTGGAGGTCTACTACGAAAAACGAAATTCGTCAACACGATTATCATTTTTCGGATCCGAAATATTTTTAGTGTGGAATCCTCACTACGAAATGCTTCGGATCCGCAAAACGATTATAGTATTGACGGATTTCGTTTTTCGTAGTAGGCCTACTGCTGCTTTACGAAAATCGCTTGCACACGACACACAAACGTGCGTCACTGCAAACAAAAGACTAAGCGAGCGCTTTCACATTTAGGCGACTTTAGCAGCGCAGCAGCAGCGCAACTTACGCGCGACAGTTGCGTTGCCGATAATTTTATTCTATCAACGGCAGCGCGGGAGCAACGCTGCAGCGGCGCTTAAGTCGCGCATCCGTTGCTGCCGCGCTGCTTAGTGCCTACTTAATTTATTTAAGACCCGGATATAAAGTTAGTATCTTTGCGCTATAAAGCTGCTACATCTTTTCTCAATTATGTGTTCTTCACTTGAAATGCAATACAAAGTTGCAATAGTTGAGTCAATACTTGCAATCAGTGTCGTCCTCTGGCGGTGCGCCAGTGAGAGCGACGACTCAGATTCACTGGCGGAGATACAAATCTGAATCCACTTTGGAACTTTTATAGCATCGAATATACTTGGAATGATAATGATTATTTAGATCTTTTTTTAGGTTCGAATACAAGAATAAGTAAGTACATAGGTACGTGCTATTTACACAAGCCAAATACTTACGTTACTAGTAGTGACTCTGCGACCGAAAGTGAGTGTTGGCCTCCGACATCAGACCACGCCATGCATCTCGGTCTTGCGATAATTCTCGCCAGTCGCTATGGCCTAGGTTGAGTAGCTCTTAAGCTACAATGGCCTTCCAGCGGTACCTAGGACGTCCAACCGGGCGTCTCCAATTTGGTTGTCCCAGGTACGCTTTCTTCAAGGCGCGATCCTCTTCCATTCTCTCTAAGGGTACAAGCCATCGAAGCTAGGTTCGGACACTAGGTCTTCAATCTACATGTTCGTTAGGTACGTAGTAATCTAAATTTGAGAAATCAACTCTCTAAAGGTCGTTTTATTTTTTAAGTGGCCGACATTTTCCCTGTGCCAAGCTTTAATGAAATTTTTCTCGCGTACAAAATTTCTCACAATATTTACCTATACACAATTGCAATATTTGCTGAAGATTTTACTGTCCTCTAAGGAACCTTTTGGCGGAGAACACTCCTTAATTAAATAACACGGACAGGTGGAATAGGTACGCGAAAATCTAATATAGCGGCATTCTTTTGTTTTTACTATAGGAGAGGTCCCGATTAGCCCCCTTAGTAATTTTGTTTTGATTTTCTTTACGGGGTTTTTTATGTTGTTTTGGGACAGTGCTAGCTGCAAAATTGTAGTCTAGATAAAAGGTCTTATTTTTGACCTGATTAGGCTATATTTAGGTAAAACTTAGACTGTGCAAACAAGTTTAAGTTACAAGCACACATTGTCAGTATTTTTGCGTCCAATAGCCTATAAAAAGGTCGCAATGTATTGGCTACACCTAGCCAGTGGAGCGTGTACAACAGATAAATAAGCTTTTACGCTTTTGAGATGCTTCCGTTCGGTTTTCAAATGTGTCAATATTTTTGTAAAACGTTTTCGATACCCAACTATATTTAAGCTCGATCGCAGCTTCGTCTGCGAAGTATACCTTATTTATTACATTATAAAAGTAGTGATGCCCAGTTGCATGATAGATAATTGGTTGAATGTCGCTACCAATGGTTGAATATTTAAGATTGTGCGCGTTTTGAAGAAAAAATACCTTAGCTAATGGTCATTCTGACATTTTGGCGGTAAAATGTGTTAACTATTTATTTACTGTGTTTTTATACTTCGCAACTAAAACCAAGCCATTGTTCACAGAATCACACATAAATCGTAGCCAATAGTTAGAAACTGCCATCGATTTTCTTGTGGCCACCTAAGAGCCTTTTCACATTGCGACTTTTAGCAGCGATGCAATCGCGATGCAGTCGCGATGCGCATCGATGCAGTCGCAAAATGTCAAGCTTTATACACTGCGCTACTTTTAGCATTTATGCATATATAGATAGATAGATTTATGCAGTCGATGCGCATCGCGACTGCATAAATCGGTTCATTGCGTGAGTCGCGATGCGCATCGTGTTTCCAAAACGCGCATTAGTATCGATGCTAAAAGTCGCAGTGTGTAAAGGAAACTTGTGAAACTTGGTCTTAAAAGCGATGGCGATATGTTTAGATGCATAATGATGATGGTTTTAGATGTTTTTTTACTCGTTAACTACCTTAACTTGGTGCTTTTTGAGTTGAATTTTGAGTCAACAGAATATGAAGTAGATTTAAGGGTATGTTTCACCATTGATTAATAAACACTTACCAACCAAAAATTCAAATATGGTACTTTATTTCATATTCAGGGTTGGGCAGATACACATAATAATACCGTATACAGGCCATAACAAAAGTTAAAATTTATATTTTCTACATTCTGGACTAATATTTCCAATCTTTCAATATTATAATGCTGACGAGTTTGTTTGTTTGAACTTGTTTATCTCACTTTAGCCTTCCCATATAAATAAGCTACTCAACACATTATTTTAGTCAGTCCAGGAGCTCTATTTTGGAATCACTCACTTCAAGATGGCAAGTGATTTTCGTTCGAAAACGAGTTATTTTCCTTGTCTTTTAATTCGTATTCGATCGAAAACCACTCGCCATCTTGAAGCGCGTGATTTAAAACAGGGCCCCTGTAGTTCCTGAGATAAGCGCGTTCAAACAAACAAACAATATTAGTATAGATTTGCAGCACCTAACTAAACGGAATCGATTATTCGATTCTCGTGCACCCAGCATCGAGAGATGACAGAACTTACAAAAGGCGATTCCAATCTGGAAGCACAAAGGCAAGTTCCACAATTTGTGGCCTCAAGGAAATCGATGGCAGTTCATAACTATCGAATTCGGATAACAATGGCTCCCAGTCTTGGTTTTAAACTTCTGAGCCGTAAATAATTGTGAGATTCGAACACCCGCTGCACCCCCTGCTTGGTTACAACATACTTTGCTTTTCATAAAGCAAATAGTAGGTATACAGGGTGACTTTGAAAAAATTGGCAATATTTTAAACTAAGAACCTTCTCATGATTTGTAGACCCTACCAATATTAAAATACAATTCTCGATTTGATGAAACCGAGAAAAATCACAAAGTAAAGTAGCAATTTCCGAAATCCTTTTAGGCAAAGTAATATTTTTAATACTTTAATATTATTTCTTAATTTCAAAAAATTTTAAACTGTAATTTATTCGTTTAATTTGAAGCAATAATCAATTCTAAACATTTTAATAAGATTTTTCTCGGTTACATCAAATGTTTTTTTTTAATTGATTTTAATTTTGATACGCGGAAGGGACTTTGATTCATGAGTAGGTTTTTAGTTTAAAATATTGCCAATGTTTCAAAGTCACCCTGTATTTATTTCAAACAGAATAATAATTTGATATCTCGGCCTAGGAGTTTTTGAGAAAGCTTTGGGCTTGTTTGTTATAAAAAATAAGCACTTACGATACCGAATTAAGGATAACGCTGACCAGTACTTATTTGAACATTGTGAAATAGGCTGTTAGAATATTTACGGCATGTTTCACAATGTCCTTATAAGTTCTAGTGTTAGTCGAAAAGACGTTCCATATTTGCATTATTTGTCGATGGTGAAATAAGCTTTACTTACATGGTAAAGATATAGAGTAATAGAGACTTCTTTTTTAATCAGCAGTTATTTAAACGAGATATACTTAAGTAACTTTACGTTACATTTATTGATTGCTCTATTAAGTACCTACTCAATATTGCTCAGAACTGCCTCTTAACATAGGGTACCTATTTATCATCGAAACATAACTGAACAATATTGTCAATCAATGCCACTTAGATCAAATCTGAACACATGCTCCTGACCAAATAGATACGTTATAGCCAATCCCGTCCGTCAATCCTGCACAATTGGATAAGGCACACTGCAATACCTGTTACATAAGTACCTTAGTATAAAGCACGTCACACACGATGAAGTTACATAACCTCAGAACAAATAATACAAAAAATAACCAAGAACTAAAATTTTACCTACATTCGTCGTTACAACAGTATTTAGTCTTTATTCGGATGTACTCTACAATCTCCTCGATATTTGTAGAGTAATGAAGCCGGGACGTGGATAGCGGCTTTGCTGGTATCTTAGGCCGAAGCAGGTCAAAGAGACGGTGGAACGGGCCAGGAAAGAGGATGCTCAGGTTGGCTCGCGATTTCGTATGTGGCGGCGTTATGACCGCTCACTAACTCTATGTGGAACCAGCGGTGGTGGGAGTGGGGCTTCTTGCTAACCACCTCAGAATGATCCACCAGTTGTTGGAGGTGTCTCAAAGCCCCCTGTTCGTAACTGCACCCATTAGTGCGGATTGCCGCTTGGACGACGGAGCTATTGCAATAAGCGATGCTTCCCCGTCCTGCTTATAGTGGCTTGCGGGAACTCGCGGAGATTTTAGTGGGTGTACTTACTTGATGAATGGTATGTCTTTTGTCAAGAGAGTTCTACATCACCTATCGCTGTTCCCAGGGTAGTAGGCATGCGAAAAGGATTTCCTCTGTGTAAAAAAACGAAGCAGTGGTTCGGTCCGTTTGGTGCGGTGCCGGGTGCAGGGTGCATTAGCGCGAGCACATACAAGCATTAGACTTAGCTCGGTGTGCACTTAGCATTATACAGTAGGTACCTACATGATATCAGCTATTATTACAGCTAAAGCTAAACAGAGCGTGCCGCTCTAATTTACTTAGCGAGTAAGCACAAGATAGTGGTACTTAGCACAAAGGCGACATTAGTTTGGTTCCAAAACTATTGGCAAGTAGACAATTTATGCTCACTGTGCACTAGACAGGGTCGGATTAAGTGTAAAGACTTTTTATTGTTTTTTACTGCGGTAGCGAAGTCCTTATTTGTATACCTATAAAGAGGTAAGGTTTTTTTAAAAGTTTGTAGGGAGTTATCTTTGAAATAATGAAACGATTAAAAAAAACAACAGTAGAGGTACCGTACACGTGTATCTACAGATGTCAGTTTCTGTGTGTTTTATCCATTTAGCAGCACCAGACAACTGATTTCATTAAAAAAAACATCGTTATTTATTAAACAACCAGAACAGAGCTATCTGGCGCAGACGTACAGTCACCAGCACATCAGACTATACCTTCTTGTTGAAAAATAGCCCTTATTCCAACAGCCTAAGATACCACAGTATTTAGCTTGACGTGCTGTCGTCCGAACTAGGAGACCTAACCCCAGATGAACTACGAATAAGGGTTGGAAATGATAATGACATCGTTATTTATAAGAATAGGTTCCATATCCTGAATTGATTATCATTAGCATTAGTTTGAATTTAATTTAATTGGAAAATGCTATGATTGCTGAGATAATAGGAATATAGAAGCACACAAGTTTACTACCTACTTGATTTTGCTGGAGATTTTTGAGAGAGCTCCACCCTTGTCTTTTAAACTACCAAATCTCTAAAACGAACAAACACAGCCGAAATCCGTTTCCAGTTATTTGTAAATACGGCTCTGTGCCGTCAGTTCGAATCGCTAAGACTGCGCCAGAGGTCGCTATTGTACGAGGGAAATTGGAAATCATTGTTTATGTGTTCCGGTCGGGCCTTAATGAAACCAATGTTTGGTTTACTATCAATATTAGATGTAATTAACAACGCTGAAATATTGGCACGGGTGCGAATATAAAGGTTAGTAACCTTAGGTAAGTTGAATGAATGTAGAAAATGAAATTGGGAAGATAAACGTCTCTCGTGGCGAACCTTACCAGCGACCACAGTCTGAAGCAAACGAAATGTCATATTTTCGATATAGCCTCGATAAGTTCAATCGTCTGATTTTCTTCTTCAAATATCCTTTTAACTTTTGAAAACAACCAGTGAAACGCCCTTTTTAACTTTTAATCGGTTTATTTCAACACGAGCAAAACATGAAACGTACAAACAATGTGCGAGAGAGAGAGATATATCTGACAACAAGTTAGCGCGCCAATGCGCGCGCATTACAAATAAAGGATGCGTTCAGAAATGTCTAACAGTCGGCCATACTGAACAGCTGCTCGTCTCGAGCAGACAATTTAAAAATATTACAAAATACACGCCTCTTAGACTACTGTTTTCCTAATAACGATATTACAAAAAGTGCCTCTCAAGGCTACTCGACTTCTTAATGTCGACTTTTGACAACAAGTGCCTCTTAAGGCTATTGACTTATTAATGCTGACTCTTAACAACAAGTGCCTCTTAAGGCTATCGACTTCTTAATGCCGATATTCTACAACAAGTGCCTCTTAAGGCTATCGACTTCTTAATGCCGATATTCTACAACAAGTGCCTCTTAAGGCTATAGACTTCTTAATGCCGATATTTAACAACAAGTGCCTCTTAAGGTTATCGACTTCTTAATGCCGATATTCTACAACAAGTGCCTCTTAAGGCTATCGACGTCTTAATGCCGATATTCTACAACAAGTGCCTCTTAAGGCTATCGACTTCTTAATGCCGATATTCAACAACAAGTGCCTCTTAAGGCTATCGACTTCTTAATGTCGATATTTAACAACAAGTGCCTCTTAAGGCTATCGACTTCTTAATGCCGATATTCTATAACAAGTGCCTCTTAAGGCTATCGACTTCTTAATGCCGATATTTAACAACAAGTGCCTCTTAAGGCTATCGACTTCTTAATGTCGATATTTAACAACAAGTGCCTCTTAAGGCTATCGACTTCTTAATGCCGATATTCTACAACAAGTGCCTCTTAAGGCTATCGACTTCTTAATGCCGATATTTAACAACAAGTGCCTCTTAAGGCTATCGACTTCTTAATGCCGATATTTAACAACAAGTGCCTCTTAAGGCTATCGACTTCTTAATGCCGATATTTAACAACAAGTGCCTCTTAAGGCTATCGACTTCTTAATGCCGATATTCTACAACAAGTGCCTCTTAAGGCTATCGACGTCTTAATGCCGATATTCTACAACAAGTGCCCCTTAAGGCTATCGACTTCTTAATGCCGATATTCTAAAACAAGTGCCTCTTAAGGCTATCGACTTCTTAATGCCGATATTTAACAACAAGTGCCTCTTAAGGCTATCGACGTCTTAATGCCGAAATTTAACAACAAGTGCCTCTTAAGGCTATCGACTTCTTAATGCCGATATTCAACAACAAGTGCCTCTTAAGGCTATCGACTTCTTAATGTCAATATAACTCACCCTAAACAGAGAAAAGACCAAGTACGTAACTTTTTCCATCCGTAACACAACACAGCCGGATAGCACATATAAAATAATTGCCCATAGTGATCGCTGCTCTTTGGACTCTTCTATATCATCTTGTCAATGTCCATCGTTAGAAAAAGTCGAGGTCGTTAAATATTTAGGTGTTCTTTTGGACAAAAATCTAAATTTTAAGCAACATCTGCAACTAATAATAGGACGTGTCCGCAAATTAATATATGTTTTTAAAAAATTAAGACATGTTGCTAAACCTCATCTTCTGAAAGAGGTGTATCGTGCTTTATGTGAACCCTTAATAAACTACTGCATTGCTTGCTGGGGAGGAGTCGCTAAAACTGACCTTCTTTCTCTAGAAAGAGCTCAGAGAGCTGTGCTAAAGGTTTGCACTTTTAAACCATTAGATTATCCCACGACACTTCTTTATGAATACTGTCAGGTACTGACTGTTCGGCAAATGTTTATACTGAGCATTATTAAGAAACAACACCAGCTTCTGGTTTTTGAAGCTGATAGATTAAAAAGTAAACGACGTAAAGACAAGGTGGCAAATTGTGACTTTAAAACAAATACAAAATTTTGTAAAAATTTCTTTAAATTTCTTGGCCCATACCTGTACAATAAGTTAAATAGGCTGCTTATGATATACCCTTTGAATAGGCACGCATGCGTCATTGTTGTCAAAGCGTGGCTACAACAGCAGACATATGATAAAACGGAGGAGCTATTATCTGTCATCGAATAGCTGCTGATTAGATCAAAAACTTGCTAGAACCTTGTTTGCTTTGTTTTTCTACTATTAAAGGTATATTTATATTTTATAGTATAGTCTATTATATTTTTTTGCTATACTATTTGTAAGTACTTACTTTAACTTTATTTTTAAGATAACTAAATACATCTTTTTTAGCATGTTGAAAATACAACTTTATTTTTGGACATATGTTACCAATAGCTGACGACAGCACATCAAAGTAATACGTTATGTTTTATGCAATTGTTATGTGGGTTATTTTTCAACAAAAATGTATTGCCTGATGTGATGGCGACTGTATATCGACTGTCTAACGAATGTTCTCAAATTGTCTATACATTGTATAAGCTATGGGAGGAGCACTTTGCTTATCCTAAAACACAGGGTTTTTCCCTAACTTAGGAAGCAAAGCTCAATAATTAATTAGTTCCTAACTGTTTGTATAAGTAATTAATTAAGATTCATTGTTAAAACTACTTTGTACTTACCTTATACTGAAATAAATACTGTAAAAAATATTTAACAACAAGTGCCTCTTAAGGCTATCGACTTCTTAATGCCGATATTCAACAACAAGTGCCTCTTAAGGCTATCGACTTCTTAATGTCAATATTTAACAACAAGTGCTTCTTAAGGCTATCGACTTCTTAATGCCGATATTCTACAACAAGTGCCTCTTAAGGCTATCGACTTCTTAATGCCGATATTTAACAACAAGTGCCTCTTAAGGCTATCGACTTCTTAATGCCGATATTTAACAACAAGTGCCTCTTAAGGCTATCGACTTCTTAATGCCGATATTCTACAACAAGTGCCTCTCAAGGCTATCGACTTCTTAATGCCGATATTTAACAACAAGTGCCGGTAGCTGAATAAACAGTTCACTTTGACTAGTGAAAATATTAATCTCAGAGAAATACAAATAAGGTACAAGATGTAAAGTAAATAAAGTACAAGATGTAAAGTAAATAAAGTACAAGATATTAGTGTATGTATGGCCTTCTTAATGGCAATCAAATCAACATTGACACAAGGTAAAATATACAATTAGACTTTAAAAGTTCAACCAAAGTAAAACATTAAATTACACTAACAATTAACAGCTTTATTTATGGCCGTTATTAAAACATGAGTGTAGTAAAGAAGTATCCAACCCATTAATGGCACTAATTATTTGAATAAATTATAATACTATTTATACAGATGTAATTACTTACTTATATCCTCCCAATATGAAACAATATAACATAAACAGGGCATAAAGTAATGTAAATACAAGAATTATATTAATATATTACAATAATAGACGTCAAATCAATATTAACACAGGGATACAATTGAGTGTGTAGTATATTTTATTTTTATTTAACAGAAGTTAAGCAACCTTAAACAAAATGTAAGTTGTGGGATTTAAGTTTAATTATACAGACTTTCTTAATAGAATTTAATTTGAATTAAACATTGATATTAATTTTGAAAGACATACCAGTGAGATTATATATTGCACTACCATCAGTCATCTGAATCGAATGATCAGAAATAGGATTGTTAATGGGCTTCAACTTATCTCAAGCCATTACATTTTCATATGCCCGAGAACAACCCTGGGTACTTTTTATTACGTAACGGTCATGTGGCAATACCTTGACGATTTTAAAAAGGCCGTCAAACTAAGGCACAAGCTTACCACTACGCAAACCCTTACGTATAATGTTACGTTCAGCAAGTACGATATCACCGACATGCCATGGTTAGTGGGGGGAACCAAAACAGACCCAATGACGGGATCTTCACACGTGACTATGATCTTGTTTATGCCAGGTTGTAATATACAAACGTCATCAGTAGGTACCAATTTATAACGTTCGTTGTCTTCGTGAATTTTAGGTATTTCGGATAACGTATTTGCGTTATACATGCGTAGCGATGTTGGAGTCTTTATAACATATACGTCCGCATATTCTGTTAAAGGTTGACCAATAATAACACCTATGTCTTGAGGGCAATCCGGTACCACATAAGCTGAGGCCTCACAGGTCGCCTCGTCTTCTGCATTTATATTAATCCAAGTTGTACCTGCAGGTATTATTTTTGATTCGCCAAATCCTTTGATAATGCAATCAGATTCACATGGATCGTAATCGATTGTAACTCCTTAGCAACAGACTCTGTTATTATTATACACGTACCTACTTCCGAAATCAACAAATGCATACGTGTTACATCGTTAATTTTAACATTCATGTAATATTTACTGCTACCTGAAGCGTCATTAATTATTTAAACAGACTGTGAATTTCTATTTTGTAGCTTTAAACAATCGTCCTTAACGTGGCCTGTCCGATTGCAATACGAACATTTTTTTGTTTTTCGTATAACAGTTCATTTCATCGTGACCACGTTTTTTACAAAAAGAACAAGTGTTATCGTTATCATCCGCCGTATGCTTGTTCGTAGGGCATTTAATCGCGACATGGCCGTATCGTTTACACAAATGACATCTCGCTTGACTGTATTTTAATCTGTTTTTTTCACCGAAATCTGCTTGCGCAAATGAAGACAAATACCTAATCAGACTTGACGAGTCTCGACAACCGGCAGAAATTGCGCCGACTTCTATCAAATTATCACCTATTGTGCCTATTATAGCTTCTGTTATGAGTGTGTCGGGTAGACCGCAAGCATTACCTAATGCAAGTTTGTCGTAATAAAATTGTAAGTAAGGCTCATCTGGGCGTCGGACTATATTAACCAAATCACGTAATAATCGTAATTTACTACGATTAGATGGAAATGCTTTCAAGAGTCGTGTTTTCCAATCATTCCAACTAAGGTTTAATTCACTTAAATGATCATACCAACGCTTAGCATATCCTTTTAGCTTTGATGTACTATTAAATATAATCGTTTTTTCGTCCCAGCCGTACATAAAGGCGATACCTTCAATCTTACTTATCCACTGCTCAATAGTAACATTAGACTGAGGGTCAAAATCGGGTAGTGGGTCGTTACCACCTACATATCTAATACAATTAGATTGGGACTGTTGTTTAGTGCTATTAACAAAGGGTGTAATTACAGGAATGTTTTGTGGTACAAATGTATCGTTACAACTACCCGGCGCGGCAACGTATGCACTTTCTACGGTGGATGGATTTGTGTTGTCGGATGGGTAGGATGAACCCGCCACGGGGACCGAATGACGGCTCGATGTAGGTAAACACTGAACACGACTATTATTCGCGGTGTTGTTAACAGGACCGGCGACATAACTGTGAGCATATTCATTATATGTAGGCACATAAGCGGTATCGTCAATACATGGTCGACCGTCGCCTTCACCGTAATCGTGACACATTTCTTCTCCAGGTGCGACATCGTAACATGCATTATAATGTTCACTTTCATACCTCGGTCTGTTGTAACCACCATTCGGAATCGATGCACCTGAATACAGGCCGGTGTGCCAGCGGACTCCACTCGGAACAGACACGGCGTCGCCTGCATCGACAACGCCGCCGGCGCCGGCCGCCGCTATGCCGCCGCCGTCCGCCTCAACGCCACCGGCGCCTCCCGCCATAACACCGCCGCTACCTTTTCTGCTGCCACCGACGCATGTAACGCGGGGCCGCGTACGTTCTGGGGCTCGGCGTAAAATAGATCGTCGCCTGGAGATGTCTTCTAAAATTTCACGGCGTAACGAATCACAGTCACCATTTTCGTCATCACGATCACTCAAAATCCGTTTCATATTGGTTTACTAGTCACAAATCTGTTGTTTTTATCACACCCACAGCATCTTACCGAACAGTTTTATGTAAATCGTTACCGAAATGGAATCACTGGTGTTTAATAGATGTCCAACCAAGTAGGTACTTCACAGTTGAAAAACCCGATTTA
The DNA here is from genome assembly GCA_963584085.1 of Pyrausta aurata. Lineage (NCBI taxonomy): Eukaryota > Metazoa > Arthropoda > Insecta > Lepidoptera > Crambidae > Pyrausta > Pyrausta aurata. Next base: position 11,458,081 of record OY757259.1, on the reverse strand, counting down.
AGGCAGCGCGCCTCGCGCGCGGTCAATGGCGTCGCTGGACGAGAGTTGAAAAAACACTATTATTGCGAGTTATTTTACGAAAATTACATTTATGTGGGCTCTGGTAATGTTCATCCCACTTCTGAAGCTGAAAACAACCAGTGAAACGCCCTTTTTAACTTTTAATCGGTTTATTTCAACACGAGCAAAACATGAAACGTACAAACAATGTGCGAGAGAGAGAGATATATCTGACAACAAGTTAGCGCGCCAATGCGCGCACATTACAAATAAAGGATGCGTTCAGAAATGTCTAACACTTTAGTACCTATTTTTATAACATATTTAACAAATAATTACTTTTTTTAGGTTTTGTTCTAAATTTGTTTATAATAAGTAAATAAATACACGAAAACACACACTTATAGGTAGACCACGAAACTGAGACCTCGCCTGCGGGGCACAGGAGCGCGGGGGGAAGCGAGAGCGGGTGATGTGAGCGGCGCGGGCGGGTGTATCCGAGCCGCCCTCACCCCGCGCGCCACCCGCTCTCGTCTCCCCCCGCGCCCCTGTGCCCCGCAGGCGAAGTCTCAATGAAGCGGTTTACCTATAGTCTTTGCGTTTTTCAAGCGCTAACTGGTGTTCGATAGATAAAACTGTGTCGAGACTTCAAAGCCTGCTCGTAGCCCCATAGAACTACAAGAACCAACTGAGTTGGTACCTACGTAGATAAAGTAACTAGGTATTTATTTTTAAGAAGCTTAGCAGAAAAGTAATTACACCTGAATTTAGTTGTAAGTAGTCGTCGTAATGCAGCTTGAATATACCTAGAGCTTAAAGCTAAATACGAGTACGTCCATCTACTTTTGCCTTAAACTAAAAAGTACCTAGGTATATGTAAAATGTACCTATCTTTTACAATCAGCTAATTTAAAACAAATTGACATAAAAACACGATCCGTGCCAAAATTTCAAAAATACGTTACCATTTACCGTGACCAATCTTTACTGCTTGTTACGTAAGCAACAAAGTTCAAAATCAAATGTTATAAATCAAATTTTGATTTGGGGTGCACTGAATGCATAACAATCGTATCTCGGCTCGGGTCGAATAAACAGGCTAGGGACGTCACTGATCCGCCCTTTACTATGGTTTTACGATTCGATTTGATAGGGAGGTCGGAAAATGGGGGTTTTATAACGCATTGTCAAAGGGACACGCGAGCCTGAGTAGATCGATCGGGTCTTGAGATGCCATCAATAGACACCCCTTTGCCCATATAAAGCATGGTGTAGTTTGATGTTGAATATGTATTTTTTTATTATATAGCCAGACATTTGGCCCCTGCACCTGCTGTTAAGTGACAATGCGGCCTAAAATAGATCTTGAGACTTTCCCAAGATTTTTGAATATCGCAATCTCTTTCACTCGCAAGTCCATACTAGTATAAGCGACAAAGACGGCTAGATTGGGAAACACAACATTGTATTGCAGGGTAAGGCCTCATGTCATGTCTGTCTAGTAGCCAGCCTATTCACTGTCTTTCGTGAAAATTACAAAATTGTAGTTGCTAGGGAACACTTCTGCCAACAGCGAATGACTTTTATCCGACTAAGGTAGAGCCGAAGAAAAGAAGATGACTTTTGCAGATCTCGTACACGTACTTAAGGCTTTTCAATTTGTAAATGTATGTTGAAGTTCAAAATGTAATTACAGAGAGCTCAAGATACAGCAAAACGGATGAGGCAGAAATCGGCCTGCTATAAAAATGGTAGAGGCTAGAAATGACGCTTTAAAATGGTAGAGGCTGGAAATGACGATGGTGCATAATACCTCAATCTATTGTAATTTAATCAGTGAACAAGTGTTTTAGGCACAATTACAGTCTTACTAAAACACGTTTTTCCCCAACTCTTGTAACAAACTAAATAAAGCATAATTACCATTTTCATCTAACAACAAGATAAGTACACTGAATATTTAAAGTAACTTTGAACTATTTTCACTTCAAGAGTGAGAATCGAGTGACATCAAATAGTAATATCTGGGAAGCTGATCTCAATTTCCATGTAACATGTCGAACAGCGAATCTCGTTGTCTGAGCGAACTGTCCGGAGTTCTATTCCGGTTGATCTGTGTTGCAGAGATGAACGTTTCTGTTGTAAGTAAAAGCATCAGGCTTATAATTGATTTTTAGGGTTCCGTTGCCGAATGGCAAAAAACGAGGGTTCCGTTGCCGAATGGCAAAAAACGGAACCCTTATAGTTTCGTCAAGTCTGTCTGTCTGTCTGTCCATCCGTATGTCACAGCCACTTTATTCTGAAACTATTAGCATCACACCGCTGAAACTTGGTAGGTAGGTGTATCCTGTTTACCGCTTTCCGATTCAGGTACAAAAAATTTGAAAAAATGATATTATAGGGGGCTCCCATACATGAAACTAAAACCAAAAAAATTTTTTTTACTCAAACCTATACGTGTGGGGTGTCTATGGATAGGTCTTTCAAAATGGCATTGAGGTTTCAAAAACCATTTTTTCTAAAAGTCTAACGTTTGAGATATAGACGCTTCCAAAGTTGTAAAATGGGCGTCCCCCCCATCTAACTTTTGAACTAAGGAAGTGAAAATTTTGAAAAAAATATGTAATGTAGATCTTAACATAAACTATCAACGAAAATTGGTTTGAGCGAAATCGAACTAGCAGTTTTTGAGATATAGTACATTTTTTATCAACCGCAAATATAACTTTGTCTTTGATACAAACACTATGAAAAACAAAGTTATATTTGCGGTCAACAAAATATAGTGGTATTTTGACTAAGTGGAAGTAAGAATCCAGTTAAAGTTGGCACGGAACCCTCAGTGCGCGGGTCCGACACGCACTTAGCCGGTTTTTCTTTTTAAGCTGTTTTGTCCTTATGCAAGCTTAATTGCCTAAGTAACAGTGGCCGAGTGGTATAGGCATGCGCCCGAATAGCGTAAGAGACAGGGTTCGATTCCTTGTCTGACACAGTTGCTTTTTACAAGTGCCATTTGTATAGCATCAAATTCTATAGAATAGCGCTAATATTTAAGTAATATTTGAGTACAAACGTAATTATTAAAAATAGGGTAACTCATATAAGAATCTAATGAATTGCCTTAATTTGTTTTAGGTTTATTGTAAAAATATTATATGAATATTTTGGTTTGTGGAAAGAAATAAATGATTTATTATTATTATTATTATTAGGTTTAGGTCTTTAGTTTCACGCATGAAATTATGTATGAATCAAGGATTGAAGAGAAAACAACACGATCGCATAGTGCGTGATAGTACTTACTCGTTGGATTTATTCGTCTTCTAGCTCAAAACGTTAATTGCGTCGCAAAAAATAGGTAAGATATTGACAAGGGGTAAATGGTTAAATAACCATCGACAAATAAGCACTTCCCAACGAATTAAATACGGAACGTCATTTCTTTTATAGCAAATGTTGTAGTACAGAACAGATAACGTTACTTGTTATTAATTAGGGCATTGTGAAACAGTCCGTAAGTATTAAGATTCCAACATTATTGTTTCATAAACCGCTTTCCAATCAAACTAATCAGATTAACCCAATAAAAGTGACACAAAATAATTGAACTTTACAATGTAAAAAGCCAGCCAAGCCCAACAACTTTATGATACCCTATAAATTAATTCATGCATCTTACTGAACTAGCAACTTGCTTGACGTTTTCTATTAAACATTTTCTTCATGAAAAGTATCCAATAAATATTCAGAAGTTGTGTCTGGAATTTAGAAAAACATTTTGCCGGTAATCTCTTTGCAACACGGTCTTACTCTCGCAGAAAAGAATGGTAAACTCGCCTCGAGTAAGTGTCTGTTCACATGAGCGTTTTTATTTTACATAATGTTGTGAAGGATCTTTTCTGAAACCATTCTCATTTAGTTAACTCGAAGACGTCTTTATTCGTTGAAATTGAAAATACTCTTAAGTATAGACGGTTTTTTAGGTTTAACGGAAACGATATAGTGATTGCCCACTAGCAAAACAATATGGATGAGATGGGTTATAACATATCACTATAATTTTGTGACACAGTGGACAATTACTGAAAAAACTACAAAAATTTTGTTAATGCTACCTAAGCATTTATGTTATGATACAAGACTAATACTAACCACTTACCTATTTAAAACCATTCTAAGGAATTAGTCACAACTTAATCAGTCAGGTATCAAACGACTCCCGGGAGTCGCATAATAATGGAATTTCTATTGTGTCTCGTTCACACATACTTGACGAGTTAAATACGGTTCACTGACACTCATAATCGAGGACTAGATTGTCATATTGGCTGTACAAATATTAATAAAGTAACGAATTCTAAAATCTGCATTATCTTACCTGATTCGAAATAAAAGTACTGCTTCCGCACTGTGTATCCCATCCCGCCTTACAGTTGGTGTCATAAGTTTCATAACTGAATTTACGGTACGCCCCTTCACAGACATTGACGTTTCGAAGGGGACTCAAACTTTAGATTTTCTTTTAAGTTGTTCCTCTGATAACTTTCTATAACTGGGAGCTATCGGCTCTCATAGATGCCAGATGATAATTTTATTACAGTTCGACATTTTGCCTCTGGAAATTCTCCAAGAGTTATTTCGAAATATTTAACTCATTGTTGTTTGTACAGTCGGCGACGAAAGTGGGTTATTTTGCCGAAAATGGGATTTGGTTAAGGTTTCTGCCCAATACACTGTATCATACTATATCAATCAATCAATCAATCATTTATTGTGTTCTTATTGTAAGACATAGTCAAACTGTAACCTGCCACTTGGGCATAAATCGTGTCACACAAGAAAAAAATATTCGAATTAAAACTATGACATTGTTCAAACTAGGAGATCTATTTTTGAATCACTTGCTTGGATATGGCGTGTGATTTTCGTTAAAAAATGGTTTATTTTCGTTGACTTTTAATTCATCTTCAAACGAAAATCACTCGCCATCTTGAAGCGAGTGATTCAAAAATAGAGCTCTAGATCGTTCCGTCAACCGACCAATATCGTGGTGTTGCTTGTCATGCACGAAGCTTCTCAGCACCGGCAAAATACGTTCCATATAACGGTGAGACAGAACGCTGTAGATCCGTTCAGTGGGCATAGTAGAGCGTATCGTGTTGCTTTTCGTTTCTAATACGCTCCTAGCGCGGTCATGGTATAATTCGGTGTAGTGGGCCCTGGAGCTCTATTTATAATCACTCGCATCAAGATGGCGAGTGATTTTCGTTCGAAGATGAATTAAAAGTCATAGAAAAAAAATCGTTTTCGAACGAAAACCACTCGCCATCTTCAGAGTAATTCAGAAATAGAGCACCTGATCTTAAAATTAATTTTGGTGGTTAGATAGTTTGCAGAAGTTTGAAAATATTGTATTTGAGAAAAAGATCTTGTCCATTGGGTTTTGTCTTAAACTTATAAGAGTATTTGTTCGGTTTTAAAAGACTGAATAACAAAACGGTTATGTTTCTGATATAACATTTTAATATAAATATTTTTGAGCCTATAATATAAAATTTAAAATAATATGTTAATTGTGCCATCATATTTTACATTTAATACATCAATATTATCATAATAGGACAAGGTTTTTCAATATTAATCAGTCAGTTATCAAACGACTGCCGGGAGTCGCATAATAAGGGAATTTCTATTGTGTCTCGTTCACACATACTTGACGAGTTAAACTCTTTATGATGATTCAATCAATCATTAAAGATAAAGATAAACAAAGATAATCTTTTCATTTAGTTTTGAAGTCCCAGCATTAAAATTTTCATAATTATACTTTCATAAAATGCACCACGGACACTGTCAGTGCGTGCTAGTTTCCAGTAGATCAATTAAATATGAAATTATGCCGCGCGAACTATGTACCAAACATGGCGCGTTGTGATTCGTTCGCATGCGATTTTGTTTTAGTAACATTATGCTAGAGGTCTTTTTATTCATCATCATAATCATCATTCCGGCGTTAATGTCAGTTGCGTGCAATGACGCTCGAGGTCCACTTCCTACTTAATCGTCTCCACTTTGCTTGGTCTTGGGCAACGTCTAGCCAGCACTTTTTGGGTCTACCCTTTCTGCCAGGGCCCGGAGGAGGCGACACGGCTAGACATTTGTCGCCGGTTTCCGCAAAACCATTAATCTGGGGGAATACACATAAATGTTGGGAGGTAGGGACGTTTTTTGTTAGCGAGTTTTATGGTCCTTTCAACCTTGTCTGCTGTTAAATGTTTTCTTTTATAGTATCGGATCAGCAGGGCGTCTTGAACACAGCACGCAACCCCGCCAACGGCGCGGTATTCTTACATTTAGTCGCGTTCACATCGGTACGCCATGTTTGTGTAACGTGCGTTCGTGCGCTTTGTACGTCTGAAGATGACTTGCGGTTATCATCACTCTAATCGTCACTCTTGCCACAAATATTGTAGCACGCACATATTCATATATGACCTACTATTATATGATAACCTTCTACGCCTGAAGATGACTTGCCACTATCATCACTCTCATGCATGACCTAAAGGTATGACTGGGAGAGAATGCTTTTAGCATTAAGTCCACCTTTTGTACACTTTTATTTGTGCAATAAAGTTTTTAAATAAATAAATAAATCACTCTATAGGCACACTTACCACAAATATTATAGCACTTACATAGGTCCACATCTATTCACATCCATAACTGATACGATAAGTTTCTGTAATCATGAGTCAATGTCATTGCAACTATTCTGATAATCATATTTGGATCTATTACATACTAAGGGCCAATCTAGGCACCTCTGGATTTGCTGTGATGAGTTCTTCCATTTGCGGTTATGATATGAAAAACTAGATATTTACATTAGACATGACGTCTGCTTGCAGGCTGAATACATTTACTTTGTTTGCAATTCCAATCCAATTTTATGTATGTATTCTCGCAAATAAATTTTCTGATTTCTGATGTTTTAGCTTCCAGCGCTGCAGCGGGGTGTTAGGGCTCTCCTCGCATTTGAGCGACATACAAACGGAGTTTAATGGTCCTTCTAACCTTGTAATTTCTGTGGCCTCATCTACAGCAGCGGGTCAGCAGGCGTCTTGAACACAGCACGCAACTCCGCCAACGGCGCGGTACTCTTACACTTAGCCGCGCGCACATCGATACGCCGTGTAACGTGCGCGCGCGCCCCTTCTACGCCTGACGATGATTTCGCTACGGAGACGAGCTTACTCCACGGCATCGGCCATTCGTTGCGGAGGAACTGTTGAAGAAAATTTTGGTTTGATAAAAAATAAAAGTTTCACGAGGAGACTTGACCTTAACCCACTTATTAATTTGCTTATGATTGTCGATGTATAACATTTGTTAATTAAAATGTAGATTCGTTATTGGCTGTAAATTTAGTTTTTAAGTTAATTCATACTACTGTACTAGAGCTGTGAATCTTGTAATATAAAAAAGACTATATCAGTTTTCTGATTGTCATCTCTCTGTATGGACTAAACTTTTTATAACTGGTTATAAGATACGTCGTTGTGACACTAATCTAATAGGTTTGTGACTATTATTCTACGGTCTAACAAAATAGAAGCTAGAAGTTAAATCGCGTAACAATTTGTTTTTTCTTTGGTGTCTGGAATCTGCTGGTGTCAAAAAATATTCAAACCAAGTAATGAATTGTTTTGCTTCGTATGTTTACCTGGTCGAAAGGCCTGCGTCCGATGTGAAACATGATGTATAAAAGTGGCGCTTTATTAAGCGGCACCTCAGCATCACACGGCTCTTGTATTCCTAGTTCTTTGTAGATTGTTTCAGCATGGAGCTGGAGATGATCGTAGATAACCTAAGATAGATTATAATGATTAAGAGTGTGTATACAATAAGGATAAAACAGTGGACAAGTATTTTTTACTGATAACATTCATTGAGTTTGTTTGTAAAGCACATAGTACGAGTATAGTTCAGTAAAATTAAACATTTGAGCTTGCGTTAAATCCGGTACATTGGAATTTTTGCACACTCGTTCATGGTGGTGGCAAGTTTGTGACTTCGAGCTGCGACCAGAACTTGTCAAAACTTGAAAAACTCGAGACAATTTTGATGTTTTTTCAGATTTTAGCGAATTTAACCCTACAAACATATCTTGCTGCTTATATTTCTGATTCAACGAACAAGCGTGTAATACTTTAACTACCTATAATCATCGGTATTTGTCAATCTTCCTTTGTTTCCCCATATTTCACTCGCACCTGTCATAGCATAGTATTTATAACAATTTTACGGCCTGTTTCACAATGTACTAATAAGTTCTGGTCAGTGTTATCCGTCTAACACTTCAAAAGACATGACGTTCTATTTTTAAACAACAACAACTCGTCGTTTAGTACGGACGACAGCACGTCAAGGTAATCACTATGGTGTCTTACGCAGTTGTAATAATAACTACTTTGCAACAAAAGTGGGTAACCTGATGTGCTGGCGACTGTACTGTATATATGTCAATAGTGAAAAGGGCCCTTACAATTGAGTGGACTACTCATGTTTACTTAATACTTACTCTCAAGCTATCTCTTCCAGGTGCAGACATGAGTATCTGACTAGTCAAAGCTGCTGCATCACTGCTTCGTTCTGCGTTGGATCCGGGCACATCACCCTACAATTATAAAAGGTGTCAATATTTAAGAAACATAAATTGAGTACGTACCACTCCATGTAAATGTTTATAGTAAACGCAAACACGCGTGCGCAGGCGGAGCAATAGAACGTGCAAAAGAGACAGACAGATGATAGTTTTCTCTTTCCCACCTGCACTGTTTATGGATGACGTCTCACAGAAAGAGAGATGCGCGTTATTTCTATAAGTGCGTTCATCAATAATTATAGGATTAAAATAGGATTATGCATGCATTTTGTTTTATCGATAGTCCAGTTATTATTGCGTGCGCACCCCTGTTACAAAAGTTAATTATGGCATCCACTGCCAGTCGCGCAGTTTGCGTTTAGTAAAATGAGGAGTGTGCACATTTTTTGACACAAAAATTGATAAAGATTTTTATAATATATAAAGACTAAAGAAGAGACTTAACCTTAAAACTTTGATCTATTCTACTGACATTTAATATTTAGCTTACTTCTTCAAACAGCTCAGCAAACTCCGGAAAGTCCTCCAAACCATACAGATTGGACAACGCAAAGCTCTTCTTACTCTGTGCCACGAGCTGTATTATTTCCTGTGTGTGTTTGTCATCCTCGTCTATGGAACATAGCGCTTCGGCGATTGCTAGAGCTATTGATGATGGAGAGCTGTGGCTTCCGTCGAAACTTAGCGAGCTTGAAGTGTCTGGAAAAAGGGTCTTTTTTAGGGTGACGTAGCTGAATTGCAAAAAACAGAACTAACACACAATGTGGATCTTAATAATTGCTTTCAACGAAAATTGGTTTGTACAAGATCGAGCAGGTTGTTTTTTATTGAAACACACTTTCAACAACCGCAAATATAGCTTTGTTCTTCATACAAACACTACGAAAAACAAAGTTATTTTTTCTGTCAACAAAATATTGTGGCTAAGTGGAAGTAAGTGGACTTTTAATTCAGTTAAAGTTAGCACGGAACCCTCAGTGCCCTTCATCCGTATGGAACGATAGAGATGACTTCAATCGAAACTTCAAGAATCTGCCATTTTTACTTAACACGTTCCGGGACAGTGAACGCCTATAGGCGTGAAAACAATAAAACATCTATTGTCTGGAATAGTGGCCCGGAACGTGTTAAGTGAATCTAGAGCAAAAGATGTATTTTGTTGCCAAATAGCTTTTCTTTTAATCAGTCAGGTATCAAACGAATGCCGAGAGTCGCATAACAATGGAATTTTTATTGTGTCTCGTTTACACATACTTGACGAGTTAAAGAGGTATTTATGAACAATAAGGTAATTTTAAGAAAAATGGGAAGCTTTAGAGACAAAAGTTACATTGTGATTTCATGTCATCTATGTTTATCAATAGAAGTCGTACCGTTTGTATGATACTTACTTGTGTGCGACAAGCTCATAATTCTCACATGTTTTCCTCTCTGTCGGTTAGATTTAGTTCCCATGCTATGCGGCTCTCCATTGGCTGTAGCGGCTGAAAAAAAAAATAGTAAATATAAACTATAGTCGACGCGTTAGCAACCGAGTCGTGAGCCCAGAAGTTAATAGAAATATGAATATGCAGGGCGCCGGCTTTATCGGTAAGTGCAAGCTAGATAGACAAAGGAAAATAACCACTTAGTTGATAATGAACCGATTATAACAAGAAGATAATATTTATAGTTTTAGGATTTAATTATTGCTAACTTGAACCTTATCTTTATAGAAATAAGTTACAACTCCGTCTGTATAATAGCACCAACGAAATAAGTGTCATGAATAATCAGGAGCCTACACGGGAAACTACAAAGATCATTAAAGGTAGTCAAAGATCTAAGCTATTTATTTTAAAAGTCGTTATAGGTGTTTTATTTCAAAGAATGATCACGACTCTCAGTCATGAGATAATTGGCCATAAATAGAGAGATGTAGAGCAAACCTCAAGTTTATTACCACATAATTAAAGATTATATTACCTTTTTCCTTCTCAGCCTCCTTACTAGCCCAGTTCAGCACCTCCTCATATACCACAGTGATGAGCATCTGCAGCAGCACGCAGCCTCCCACAGGGCTAACGTGGGAAGGCAGGGTCTTCTCTATAATCGTGCAAGCGTTGGTGAAGCTTCGGGGAATGCAGGTCAGGGAGCGAGAGATGCAGGTTAGGCAGAGGGACATAGTCTAAAAAAGATATCATTATTAATGTGATTTCAATTCAGTACAAGACTCTGATCAGCAGGGGGGTGTCGGTTTGCAGTTGCAATCACAAAAAACAAAGTTTAGTTGTCAATCAAAAAAATCCAATAATGAATGTAGCAACGTTATTGTTTTTTCAGACAGATTAGGAGTTGGTTATGGTTCCTTATTGAACAAAAACCTTAAATGTAATATTGTTAACCATTGTATGCCTGATGCAACTTTGGATCAAATAGTTCTTAATATTCAAAATAGTAATTTGAATTAAAATTCAATACTTGTATTAATGCTAGGAAATAGTCAAAATTTCAGTAAAAAAAACCTGATAAAAAATTATTCAATATTGTTAAATTTAAACGTTCACAAAATAATCATTTGTGCCATACCATTTTCAAAAAATCATACGGCGCAGGAAAATAACTGTATTCATATATTGAATACTTTATTATTTAATCTAATCCAACGTCATAGTGACAAATTTGTGTTTTTTGACACAAATAAATTTACTAACAATTCATTTTTGCTGACTGGCAGCTCTTTACACCTGCCTTATAGAATCAAAAAACAAATTGCTAATTTATTAGCATATAATATTAATTGTATAATGAACAAAACCATATCACATGGTTATCAACTTGTAAATAATAATAATAATGTTGATGTTATCAACCAGACAACCTCTGAGGCTTTAAACTAAGAGGGCAGACAAAAGCCAGGTCTAGTTTTAATGTTGTTCACCAAAATATACAAGGCCTGGCTGGCAAAGAACTTGAGTTATCATTAGTTTTACATGATTTAAGTGTTCATGTAATGTGTATAACAGAACATTGGTATAGAAATTGGGAAATAATGATTAGTATTGAAAATTATACAGTCGGTAGTTCGTTTTCAAGAGAGATGACGACTAGAGGGGGGTCACTCATACTTATAAATAATGAATTAAATTGTAAAGATCGCAGAGATATTGTGTCACTCTCTTTAGAACGTACTATCGAACTAGCGTGTACTGAGCTCGAAGAACATATTATTTTATCTGTGTATAGCCCCCCTGACGCTACTTACCAACTTTTTGAACCAATTATGGAATCGGCACTAGAAAGGGTTTCAAAATCGAATAAGAAAATAATAGTATGTGGAGATTTTAACTTTGATATATTAAAGGAATGGAATACCGCCATTCGATTTCTTAATCTCTTCGAATCTTTTAATTTAAAAAATCTCTTTTGTGAACCAACAAGGGTGACTCCTACCACGGCCACTTGTTTAGATAATATTTTTTGTGATAAAAACGCAAATGTCATTGATAAAGGTATTTTAATTGGGCTCAGTTCCGATCATAGAGGTCAAAAGGTATTATTTGAACACAATCATACCGCAAATTTACCTGTGGAAACTAAGTATAGGCCAGTCACAGTAAATAGGTTGGATAGATTTAGGGATAAAATTAGTGAAAATGTATATTCAGTTAACCAAAATATTAGTGATAGTGTAGATAAGCAATATGACGACCTCTTTAACTTAATTAAAAACGAATTTGATGTAATATTTCCGATAAAGAAGAATATACCAAACAAGGCCAAATGACAATTTAATAATTGGGCCACGACAGGAATTCATAAAAGTAGGATCAAGTTATATGAATTATATAGTCTAAGAGAAAACTCTCAAGATCAAAACTTTATTGAATACGTTAGAAATTATTCAAAAATATTCAAAAAAGTTTGTGCTACAGCAAAATCACACCACCTTCGTAGAATAGTCTCTAGCGCCAAAAATAAAGTAAAAACAACATGGAGCATCATAAATAAAGAAACTTGTAAAAATAAATTGAGAGATAGCGAATTTACATTAAAAATCAATGATAAAACAATTAATTCAAATCCAGAAGTTGCAACTGCCTTCGAATCGTTTTTTTCACATATTGCACCTACAACAACGAAAGAACTTGCCTCTTCTTCAGTAACAGCGGAATCTATTTTAAAATTAAATGTTAATGAGTGTAATTCTCAACTGCAATTTAGGCATGTAGGACCTGAAGTAATAATAAAAACCTTTCAAGAATTGAACATGAAAAAAACTGAGGATTTGTGGGGACTATCTGTGCATATTATTAAGTCAATTATCGACACAATAGCTCCTCAACTGGCAATAATTTTTAACCAGTGTATTGATGACGGTCGGTTTCCTAGTTTAATGAAGATTAGTAAAATAATACCACTTTTTAAATCAGGTGACAAAAGTGACCCCTCCAACTTCAGGCCAATATCAATTCTGCCAGTCTTGAGTAAAATATTTGAAAAAGTTATATTCAATCAACTTTTAGCACACTTTTCATTAAACAAGTTATTTCATAATAAACAATTTGGTTTTACTAAAGGTAGAAGCACTACAGATGCAGGAGTTGCTCTCTTAACACATGTATTTGATGCGTATGATAATAGGCATGATGCTTTGGGTATCTTCTGTGATCTATCCAAAGCATTTGATTGTGTAGATCATGAAACATTATTGAAAAAAATACGTCACTATGGGGCATCATTGAACTCATTAAGCTTAATTAATTCTTATCTCTCAGGTAGAACGCAAAAAGTATGTGTTAATGGAACTGAGTCTTCTGGGGCACCTCTAACAATGGGTGTGCCACAGGGATCTATATTAGGACCTCTCTTATTTTTAATATATATAAATGACCTCCCGCACTTTGTAGGGAATCTTTGTGACATAGTATTGTTTGCAGATGATACTTCGTTGATATTTAAAATTCCAAGAGGTAAAGGTAATTTTGACGATGTAAACAATACTCTTTCACAAGTACTACATTGGTTTACTGTTAATAACCTACTTCTTAATGGAAGTAAAACAAAATGTGTTAAGTTTACGATGCCTAACGTCCGACAGGCACCAACTCAGGTTAAGATCAAAGATAAATCCCTTGATACCATTGACTCCACAACATTCTTGGGTATCACTTTAGACTCCAAACTACAATGGGGTCCTCATATACAGACCTTGTCAAGAAAACTAAGCTCGGCTGCTTTTGCTGTACGGAAGATTAGGCGTTTAACTGATGTAGAAACAGCTAGGTTAGTTTATTTTAGTTATTTCCATAGCTTGATGTCCTACGGAATTTTATTGTGGGGCTCAGCTGCTGATATAGAATCAATTTTTGTATTACAAAAAAGGGCCGTGCGTGCTATTTATTGTCTAAAACCTCAAGATTCCTTAAAAGAGGTGTTTCTAGAAATTAGAATATTAACTGTAGCCTCTCAGTATATTTATGAAAATTTAATGTATGTACGCAAAAATTTAGATTCATTTACGAAAAAAAGTGATATACACAAATATAATACTAGGAATAAGGATAAGCTTGCTATTCCACAATTCAGGCTTCGAAAGGTTGGTAATTCTTTCATGGGGAAATGTATAAAATTTTTCAATAAACTACCAGAATACATTGTTGACTTACCGATTACTAAATTTAAAATTGTTATTAAAGACACCCTAATGACGAAAGGGTATTATAAAGTAGATGATTATTTAAAAGATAATAATGTATGGACTTGCATGATAACCACAAACATTGTAAAACTTTTGAAAAGAGGCATTGACAATAGTGACTGAGTTTCTTGCGCAGCTTCTTCTCAGCACTAGCCCACAATTGTCCCGAAGCTGTGGTAGGGTCTATATTGGGACGTGTATAAGTGCCCCCAGTGGGTCTATATGCAAAAATAAACGACTTTTATGACTTTTATGACTTTTAATACATGTTTTTGCGCGTAAGGGCTCCATTCCAAAAAAAGGTTTGAATATTTTTAACACTCAGAATAATATTTGAAATTTTATAAGATCAAATGCTTCAAAAGTAGAAGCTGAGGTTTCAGTGACATAGATTACTTGTATGTATACACATGTTTTTTTTTCATAAAAAAAATTTTATCGTTTCATAGGTCTAACTCTCATTTAAGGCGTAAGTTTATCAAACTAGTTGAAGAAAATACAAATTTTACGGTGGTATTTGGGCAACCTTACCTGATACATAGAAGCACCCGATAGGATAGCATTGACTAATATAGGCGGTATGAATTGCAGCGCGGTGCCAACAATCGCGAGTACACCGGCCATCCATGGTGGTCTGCGATCACACCAAACCTGAAATAGGGTAAACCATATAGCTATTGCATACTTTGTGCAAATGTTTGTGTGATGAGCACGAACATTTGTACCTAAGTCATGGTTGTTATATGTATTTAAGTATTTACGGGAGACGCCCCAGTCATAATCGTTGTCTGGTACTTCGTAACACAAGGAAGAAAATTCGTTACCACAAAACCAGACTATTGGTGTGTTGTCTGGCGCATATTTATATTTATTTATTTATATTTATACTTAGGTTTTCTAAAACGCAAAACGCGAGTAAAACACGAGTGTCTCTGTAAACGAGGTGTTAATCCAAAATATTTACTAGACTATGGTAGTATCAAACACTCGCTTCCTCTACGGCAATCAAATATGGGGCTGCGATAGCCGTATTCTCATCTCTTTTTTCACTCGGATGCCCTGTGAAGAGGCGCAGTGCTGCACTGCACACTGCACAGTTATCCATAAGCGTGTGCTCGCACGGCTCACTCCCTAGGTCATGAATGATTTATGGCCACAGAGGAAGCAAGTGTTTAGTACTACTATAACGAACTTGTTTCTGAAGTTTACGCGAATACTACACATTTAATAACCACGAACCACCGTGACCACGAACGCTGTAAAGTGTTCGAAACGTTGGGATGAAAAATCTAATAAATTATCGCGAAAATATCCGCAAATTGTATTTTATTAAATACTGTAACAAAGTTATAGACCGGACTCACAGTAGAGTCCCGTATGAAAAAATTACACACCGCGTTATGATTTCAGATATGTATTTAATTTGACAGATGTCCCCAATGAGTAGTGTGGTACCGTGTGGTGGTAGTGGCCAAGTTGTTAGTATATTAAAAAAGACATACATAATCAAAGGGACAAGGAGGGTAAATCACATCATATGAGATATATTTTACAAAAATGAAAAAACCATATCGTGTCTAGAGGAGACCAAGTGGGATGTATTGAAAATCAGCAACAAATTCAAATTAATAACCGATTGGAGTCTGATCAATCATTAGGCTAGTGTTTAGCAAGTTAGGTCCAGTATAATTTACCTGTCGTTTATCTAAACACGCCGCCCAGTCCCTGCCAGATATCTCCAATGCGTAGCACAGCGTGGATTTTAGTTCAGCCTTGCTACCTATAGTGGCTAGGATGTGTGTCAACGCGCCTGCTGTCCTGGCGTATTCTTCTCTGGCTGAAAACAAATTATTTCGTCAGCTTCAATGGTTTTTTTAATTTTTCTAACACTCACAGAGTTTTTTAATCTTCTCAGATTAAATAAGAAACCAAAAATTCCGCACTAGTGGGATTTGAACCCACGATCTCTGGCAAACCGGCTCAATACTCTTACCAACGGAGCCACTGTGCAGTTAGTCCTCTCGCGCGAAATTTATATTTTTCAAACATGTTATACCCCCATCATCACCTCCCACATTCTCACTATAATGCTTAATCAAGAAGTAGGTATATCTTACCGTCAGTGTCTCCTTTTAAATTGCAAAACCCGTCGGCCGTACACAGAAACCCGCCGCATTTCCGATGCTTTTCATACACTCTCTACCAAACTCGTCACCTCTCACTCTTTCACTCTAAAGTTCAAGAGAGACGTATGTCTTTAGAAACTGATGGCAGTGTCTCCTTTAAATATGCACAACTCGTCGGCCGTACACAGAAACCTTCCGCATTTCCGATGCTTTTCATACACTCTCTACCAAACTCGTCACCTCTAACTCTTTCACTCTAAAGTTCAAGAGAGACGTATATCTTTAGAAATTGATGGCAGTGTCTCCTTTCAATATGCAAAATTCGTCAGCCGTGCAAAGAAACCCGCCGCATTTCCGATGTTTCTCATATAAACAGTACCAAACCGTCACCTCTCACTCTTTCACTCTAAAGTTCAAGAGAAACGTATATCTTACCGTCAGTATCGCCTTTAAACTTGCAAAACCCGTCAGCCGTACACAGAAACCCGCCGCATTTCTGATGTTTCTCATACACACTGTACCATAGCCCGTCGGCTGGCCAGCGCGAGTTGTCGACAGACATGTGCTTGATGGCGCGGATGAGAAGCATCCGGGCTAGGTGGCAGTTACGCATCATTAGTACCTGAAATAAAAAAAACATTTTTACTTACAAGTCCCAGTCATTACAAGCACTGTCTTTATAAAAAAAATTGTACACCAACAAAATTAACTTTAAGTAAGTCTTAAATTGACTTTAATTTTATTCCATCTCTTTCTTGCTTGAAGAAACAAAAATAGGTAAATTTTAATAATAGAGAAACTCTTTTGTCTAATTTTGGTCAAAACGGAAGCTATATCAGAAAACACGTGTAAATTCAATCGCCTGAAAACACATGTAAATTAAATTATTTAGTGCAATGGCCAAAGTCTCGATATCTATATACAGTGGTGGACAGCTAATTAAAGACACTTTGAAAATTGTCAGCCTTACCACAAATCACTTAAACAAAGTTTTAGGCACTGTTTAACAAGATTTTAAGAAAATCCTTACCACAAATTAGTTTTTGGCGCTAAAACACTCTTTTAAACAGTGTTTTGGTTAAACACCCTCCCCCCTATTTTATCTTGTGTTTAACCTCAAAAAATAGACAGATTGACATTTGACAACTTGACTTTCGTTGCGCGGTAAATCAAATTCGTGCTTTCCTATAGAAAATATTATGGATGATTGATTTCACAACAATTGATTTATTGGACTTAATCAACAAACAAACAAAACAAGTTCGCGCCCCGGTAAAATCAAATTCCACTCAGCAACTTTATGACGGTTTGTGTTGGTATCCGTGTTTCTGTTTTCTACCACGTCTTTCGAACTTTCTATAAGCTGTTTATGGATATCCTGAAATAAAATAAACAATTACAATGCTATCACGTTTCCAAACCCCACATACGGCGACTATGTAGTAATTATTATTATCCATTTGATTTACCTTTTCGTCTTTTGTCCAATTGTCCGAGCGATCTTTCTTTTTTTGATTCATGTTGAAAACAAATCAGTCAATACACAACAAAATACGACTTTTTACAAATGAATTGAAAACGCGCTCTTTCTTTACAAACTCCTGTCGAAAAGTCAAAACAAATCAGATTCTTCTCCTTCTTCTGTGATTACAACTTTTTTTTTTAAGATTTGGGTTTTGTTACTATTCAGCCATCATTTCAAGAAGCTTTTGTTCATTTACCCTGAAGTGTGTTGAATGCAACCTGCGTACTAGGAAATGTAATGAATGAACTGAGTGAATGAATGAATGTTTGTATCTAAAACTGGTGTTTAGTTAAACACTGCCCAAATATACCTATTTGTGGTACAAAATGTTAAACACTGTTCTAAACCCTTTTTAAATTTAAAACAGCTTTTAACTAAACATGACTTAAAACCAGTTTTAACGGATGATTTGTAGTAAGACTGTTAATGTTCATCAAGTTTTGGGTTCGAATAATTTTGTATTATGAATACATGGAACCCAGTAACTGTTGTAAAAATAATCGTATGGGTTTGACGTACAATTTGAAGATACTGTTTGATATAACATTGATCTGTTTTTCGTAATTTTTGACCTCAAATCTATTATGAGCAAAATAAGTGTATCAGTGATGTGGACAACTAATTAAAGACACCTAATGTAAGTTACTGAAAACCAAAAAAATACTGAAACTACAAAATAGTAAGTTAATATGAAATTAAAAATAGTCATGTCTCAATTGTTTTACAAAGTTTTTGATGTTGTGTCGTATGTCGTTTAGCTGCATTTTGACCTTTACTTAGTCCTGGCACGGTCCTGGCATTAGTGCTATTAGTTCCTTGCAAGCATGTATTGGAATTTATTCTAATGCTTTCGTAAACGCGTCATTAAGGTAATTTTAAGCGTTGGTAACTACCTATTGACTATTATTTGTCTGATATTACAAAGTTTCGAATGCGATAGATGTCAGGACCTTAGAATCGGACCCCGCTGAAAGATCTAGAATGGGATTTCTAGATGAAAAATATTAAGGATCAAAGTATATTTTCATGACAGTATTTGCTGCAGGAAGATCGTTCAATATTTTAGCAAGAATGATAAGGCCTAGATAGCTATAGGTAAACCGCTTCATTGAGACTTCGCCTGCGGGGTACAGGGGTGCGGGCGGAAAGACGAGAGCGGGGAATGTAAGGGGTGCGGGCGGCGGTGATACACAAGAGACGAAATTTGCCGTGACAGTTCTTAAGATATGTGACGTCAGTCGTCACAATAGTGGTCGTTAGTGTCGACACTTTATAAACATTACATAACATATTGGAAAAAAATATTCGATTCAATACAATTACACCAATAAGAGTGAATTAATTCTAAATATTACTATCCAAAATCGTGGATTTTGATCAATAAATAAAATGGAATTTTAAAATAAGATAGATTTTTTGGCAAAATTAAAAACTTCAAATAACATTCTCTGGTAACTTTTGCGACTGTTTTGTTTGAGTGTATTATTGTTCAGGCGGGAAGAAGTCCCGTCTGTCTAAGTCTAATAAACGGTCAGGATGGAAACTAACTCCCTAGTGGCGTAGATATCCCTTTCCCTAAGATACTAAGTCCCTAGAGCCCTAGCCCCGCCTAACAATAGATACGTAGATATAATAAGGATGTTGTGGTAGGAGAGCTACTCCCAGGTCGCCCAGGGTAGCAGCGTCAGGACGGTAGGTAGGTGGCGTGGACCCGCTGCCAGTCTGGCAGACTCACCAGACTGATCATAGTGACGGCGAAGGGTGTCTTGGCCGCAGCGGAGGGAAATGAGAACCAACACGGACGGTTGATATCTAGTTTATTGCTAATTTGTTGCATATATTTATAATGATTTAATTGATAATACACATATAAAGCTATGAGGTTGTGTGCCGCCGGTGTGAGTGCCGACGGTGCTTGCTGGGTCCATCGGTCAGCCGCTGCTATGTAGGTCGCTGACGCCGTGGTTCTTGCAATGTACGATGCTAGCTCGTACAATTATCGAGTTCATATTCATATCTAGTTTATATTCCACTGAGTTTTAATCTATATTTTATTATATAATATTCGTATATATTTAGAGCATTTATTTTAACACTGTTATTTAACAGTGTTCAAACGGTGGACTTAATGCTAGAATGATGTAAAATAGAATTTAAAAAAAACACGACAAAAATACAATAATATAGATTTTGTGTCCGAATATACTGCGACTCATCTTCAGACTTCAGTCAGACAGTATTCTCTTGTGTACTTCTGTCAAAGCGTCCGCAACTGTCAACAGATGCTATCGCTACCTGTGTAGCGAGCGTACTGAATTTTGAAAAGAATGTGCCTGCCGCCCGCACCTCTCACAAGCCCCGCTCTCGGCTACCCCCGCGCCCCTGTACCCCGCAGGCGAGGTCTCAATTTCACGGTTTACCTATAGGAAAACTTGCACTGAAGAAAATTGTATAAGTTACCAAATTTATAATAATGTCAACTATTTCACGGATGCGGTTTGCCTAAATACATTCTCAACGTTGACCGAATCAAAGTGGATAATAAACACCTCCTACGCAAAAGTCGCTAACTTGAAATCGCAAATTTTACAGGAGAGCCGATCGAAACTTCAAATGCGCACTGTGCTCTTACCCTTGAAACTATCACCTTGAAATTTGGCATGTGGGCTGTTTTTGACGACTTTATACAGATTTTTGTATTGATTTTAATTAATTATTTACAGATATTAAGATATCACACTTAAAAAAATATGCGGCGGATTTAATAAGTTTTTTTTTATTCAAGTGTCAGTTACAGAGTTTTGCTTCGGAAAAAAATATGTGATAAAGTTAGTAAGTGGCAAATAGGTAGATATGTAATGGAAGAATGGACGTATTTTATTTCGTAAGTGGTACTTTATGCTTTATGAATAGAATGAGATATTTTTATACTTATAGATACATAGTTTTGTTAGTATGAACTTTGAAGTCTGGACTATGAAGAAGTGTTTCGGACCTAATTGAGGGCTGCGTGGAAGTCTTGTGGTTTTATCATGTGGTCTAGAATAGAGCTATTAAAAACTCTGAAGGATTGGATAATGACCCTAAAATTATCAAAGACTACGTGGGTCTCACATCAAGTACTAGAACGCAATAAAAGTTTTCATAGGCTAAGACGAGCGACACCAGCGAGATCACACATAGGGGTAATTGGGGTCAGGATTAAGAAAGGAAAACCGCTTAAGTATTTCGGCTTGATGGACGCTGGAAGTTCACCGCCCATTTTGAAAGTAAGCTGCTGGGGCACTGAGCAAACTAATGCCGAACATTGGTAGGACTTAGCGTCTTATTGCCAATATGGGTGTTCTGCCGTCCATGGCGTTATACATGCTCCTATTTACAAGGACAGCAAAATGCTCTTGCGTAAAGTCCAGCACATTGTATCGCTAAGAGTAATATCGTACAGTAGCGGAAAATGCAGCTGCTGCCATGGCCGGTACGTAAGTTTAGGCCCTCGATGCCGAGGTTTTCGCCACCTTCTTTGAGTGGCGCGAGAAACAAAAGTCTTTGGACTTGAGGCCAGAACCCCGAGAAGTTGAGGTGGAGCGCCTCAAACTGAAGGACTAGTCCCTGCAGATCTGGGACCTGCAGCTAATCAATTGTAACGTGGGCACCGCATTACACATAGTCAGGTCATAAGTTCTGTCACATGTGTAATATGAAATTATTTAGGCATGTTTATTATTTATGTTAACATTTATATAGCAAAATGAACTTAGTAAAACATAGATTCATATGGTAATAAAGTTTATTCAAAATGACCCGGCGATTTAGAATACAGGCCTTCAATCTGCGCAGCCAGTCGTGTATCACAGCACGAACGAGGTCCATGTCAATATCGGCGGGGCTGCCTTAATCAAGGATGCCTTGAGTTACTCCAAATCAGGATGAGGCTTTGAGCAGGCCCTTTCCTCCAAGTGTTGTCATATCTTGTGATCTAACGGACTCAAACCTGGACTGTAGGAGGGCCAGTCTTAATGCCGGATAAAGTCGATTTTACGCGCCACCAGCACGAACGAGGTCCATGTCAATATCGGCGGGGCTGCCTTAATCAAGGATGCCTTGAGTTACTCCAAATCAGGATGAGGCCTTGAGCAGGCCCTTTCCTCCAAGTGTTGTCATATCTTGTGATCTAACGGACTCAAACCTGGACTGTAGGAGGGCCAGTCTTAATGCCGGATAAAGTCGATTTTACGCGCCACCAGCCAGTCTTGTGTGCTTTTCGCTTTATGAGCTGGCGCAGAATCTTGTTGGAATACCCAGTGCCTGTTATTAAACACGGTATGAGAAACAGGTTCCACAAGGTTCTTTAGGACTGTATTGTAATGCACAACTGCATTGGTTTTTACGCCTTTTCTCAAAAATGTACCCCAGTTAAGCCCCAATAAGATACTCCCAACCAAACCATGAGCGAGGATGGAAAATGACCTCGTTGGATACGTGGAATACGGTTGCTCGCTACTTCACTGTTGTGTGCGTACACCTTATCATTTTGTTTGTTGTAGCTCTCTTCCACGGTGATCTTTTTTTTTCTGAAAAAATAATTTTACTGATGCTTTTTCCCACGTACCGCTTCAACAAAGCACGGCATCGCTTCAGTCTCAGGTCCAATAAACGAGCGTCCAAACGATGTCCTATTTTTTTCTCGATATTCCCTAAGTCTTCATTTAAGACCCGTTTTCACCGTGATCCTGCTTAACCCCATCCAAAAAGCCAACAGTTTCTGCTTACGTATGGGATTTCTTTGAATTCGCGCCTTCACAACTTTTATCACTGCTGGAGTGCTAACAGAGCGAGGGCGACCACTTCTTGATCTGTCATCTACACTATACACGATACTACGATACAATGAAGATCATTGTATCGTTTTATGGTACGATAAACGAATATTTTGGTTATATTCAAATTTTTCAGTAAGTCGAAATTCTGAATTGGCGCGTAACCGCAACGATGCAACGCAATAACCGCGACACGGTCTTGTTTAAGTGTCCACTCCTATTCAAAAATGAGGAAAATTCTAAAAAGTACACTGATCATTTTCATGAAATAATTGAAATTCGAATTCAATAAACTTTTTTGTGGCTAGCATTCTAAATTCAAAAGCTTTCATTGTGTGACAGAACTTATGACCTGACTACATGTATATTTGCTCGCTGCTATACTTTGCTCGAAGGATGTGTGAAGCGCCAACATGAACGCCTAACACACCAAGCTATTCAGATTTTAACAGATCACGACTGATTTGGCAAATACCTGCACCGCATCATCAGTGATCCAGAACCAATCTCCCAGAAGGAGGCGGTGGAGAGGTAGCGGGAGGCTTCAGCCAACGCACTGATGATTCGTCGCCGACTTCCTAGGAACCGAATAAGGCTTAATGCCCTACACCTGTCACTCCTATGTGGGTCTCGAGAGGTCGACACGGTGATTTTTGCCCATGACGGTGGTGTGTGTGTCCCATACGCCGTCAGCTGAATAACAGGATAAATAATTTTCTCCTAATTACAGGTGAAGCTTGCGAACTACGAGTCACAGTCAGAGGCGAGGCTGCAAAGAATACCCAGGGGCTGAGCTAAGGATTACCCTTAGCTTCCCCCTCATAAATGGCATCGAAAAACACTGACTGGTTTTTAGTTTTATGTTGAGTTTTGAGTTAAATCTTCTGCTAACTGACCTTCCGTAACGCTGTCAGCATCATTTTTGAATATGTTATTATTCGGTCAAAATATTTTATCTTTTTCTGAGAAGTGTGGACTAGGTGAATCTGAAAAAGTAATAACACTTACGGGGCATGCTAAAATTTGTTTTACCGCGTAAGTATACTTAAGTGTCAGATACAAAATATATCGAATTAACTAATCCGAAGCAAAACAACCTAAGTGATACTTAAATAATATTTATAAAATAAACCTCCGGTGCATAAGTGTGTAAGCGGCAATTAGAACCAAAAGTATAGTAAAGTCATCGGCGCATAAGTCTGTAAGTGTCAGTTAAAGCAAAACACATTGTAAATCTTCCGTAGCAAGACGCTTTAAGTGACAAGCGTCATTATGAATTACGAAGCATAACTCTGTTACTGGTCTAGTTACGTGTATTTGCGTCGGATTAGTAGTATTTAATAGATTGCCATAAGTTTTACTTGTAAATACCACAAAAAACAAGCAGTGTACAGAACTTTATGTAAGTACAATTTTAATACAGTGGGAAAATATTATAATTGATCATCTCATTTAACTTACTCGGATTTTGTATTTTACTTGAACTCCCCAAATTTGTATTTATTGTCTTTTGGACCAAACAAGGTTTTTTTAGAGCATCCTTGAATTGTATCCTTTTTGAGCACATGTTTGTATTCACTGCCTAGCCGTTTCTTTTTTATTAAATCTCATTACAATTGAGTACACACTTGTATCGTAGGCTCTCCGGTGCGATACTGACGAAGTGACAGATATCCCCCCCGGTCCGCTTCAATACGCCCCGCGCATACGCGGTTAACTAACAGCTAGGCAGATATGCCGGGAACACTTTTTCTAGATAGACACATATACAACTGTAAATTACTAATATTAATGAGAATATAAAATTTTTTTAAAGGCCACCTTATAAAAACGACCTCGGAGAACACGAAAATACTAAAATCGTATTTCTCGATAACTAACAGTTACAGAGTTTTGCGAGGGAGGTGTCGAATTGAGATGTTTCCGAAAGTCAATAAATAATGGACGTAATTACGACGGAAAACGGTGTATGAGACGACAATTTAACAAGACTATGTATCATAAAACTGTAAGATATAAAGTGAGGAAACATCAAAGTGCGCCGTTGATTTTCTAGACGTATTGCTGGACCTATGAAAAAATACTAGTACATGGATGGAATACCTAAACAATAATATTCAATAACAGCCTATCTTACCCTTATGCTGACTAAGCATCTTGTCTAGAAAATCTTGTAGTTTAGACTTTCTAACGACTTACTAAACCGACTGCAACGGCCGTCTCAGCTTTCTTAAGGGACACTGTCTATCTTTTAGATATGCTACCATAATAGTCCTAACATCAATATAATCGAAAAAATTGGGATTTTTGTATTAAGTAATACACTAGCAAGACATGTTGCTAATGTTTATTAACTAAACGGCGCTTTTATGAAAGCATTAGAACAAATTCTAAGACATGATAATAAGAAACGCATATCACCAATGCCAGGACTAAGTTAAAGTCAAAATACAGCTAAACGACATACGACAAAATATCAAAATATCAAAAACTTTGTAAAACATTTAAGAAATGAATATTTTCAATTTCATATAAACTGAATTTTTTTGTAGTTTCAGTATTTTTTTGTTTTCATTAACTTACATGAGGTGTCTTCAATTAGTTGTCCACATCACTGGTACGCTTATTCTGCTTATAATAGATTTGAAGTCAAAAGTTACGAAAAATAGATCAAGGTTATGGCAAATAGTAACTTCAAATTATACGTAAAACCCATACGATTATTTTACAACAGTAACTGGTTTCTATGTATTCATAATACAAAATTATTGGAACCTAAAACTTGATGAACATACAATTTTCAAAGTGTCTTTAATTAGCTGACCACCACTGTATATAAAAGAAAGTCGTGTTAGTTACACCACTTATAACTCAAGAACGGCTGAACCGATTTAGCTGAAAATTGGCAGGGAGGTAGTTTAGAGCCAGGAAAAGGACATAGGATACTTTTTATCCCGTTAGACGGGGCCGGGGCTGGGGTGGGATGGGGCCGGGGCGAAACGGTGGGGAGGTAGCTTAGAACCAGGAGAAGGACATAGGATCCTTTTTATCCCGTTAAACGGGGCCGGGGCTGGGGCGGGACGGGGCCGGGGCGAAACAAAGTTCGCTGGTACCGCTAGTATTTATATAAAACATTAAAGAATTTTAATATTGATATGCGTCACTATAAGATGCTGTTAATTATTACGTAACAACTTAATGCTTCGAGTACGGAGATTCCAGACACAATTGATTTTCATTGTTATGGACCACGATCGTGGTCTTAGAGACTGGACGTATTAAGACAGAAAGTCGCTTAAGTAGAGACTGAATAAATTAATAACCGACTTGGTATTACATGGAACTCACAACTTTTTACCGCAGAACAAATGAGTTGCGAGACTTGGTTTTTTGACAAGTACCTATTGTTTTTGATGGGATCTGTTTGGAAGAGAAGGAGAAAGATGAACTTACAATTAGACAGTGCTTTTTGGAATCAGGCCCAACTGCCTTGTTTATAAAGCAGATTGGATAAAAACTACAAAAACATAGCGTGTACCTACTACAAAATATCGAAGGTAAACGGCTTTATTGAGACTGCGCCTGAGGGGCGGCGCGGGGGGAAGCGAGAGCAGGTTGCGTGAAGGGTGCGGGCGGCGCGGATGCACCCTCCCGCACCCCTTACTCCCCGCGCCGCAAGAATTACCTTCACAATCAAAGCCCAGGATGGCTGCGGCTGCGCCAACAGCACGACCAGCTCCAGGCCTATAGCGGTCTTGTTGGGCAAGTCTTGCGTGCTCTTGATGCCGAGACACGCGTCTTCGAAGTCAGCGTCGAAGAGATCCGGGCTGACGAACGTGAACCAAGGGGACGGACCGTCTTTGGAAGCGGGTGATGGGTTGTCTTGTTTTCTGAATGCCTAGAAATAAGCAATACATTTATCTATTAGTCTAGTAGCGTATTTGTGTATTATAATTATAACGCCATGATTTTGTTTGAAAATGCTCGCTATTATGTAATGTGCCGAAGGCAATGTACAAATGTAATGTATGTGAAAACCGGTTAAGTGCGTGTCGGACCCGCGCACTGAGGGTTCCGTGCCACCCTTAACTGAATTCAGGGTCCACTTACTTTCACTTAACGAAAAAAAACATCACAATATATTGCGACAGCAAAAATAACTTTGTTTTTCATAGTGTTTGTATGAAAGACAAAGTTATATTTACGGTTGATAAAAATGTGCAATATCTCAAAAACTACTGGTTCGATCTCCTTCAAACCAATTTTCGATGCAAGTTTTTGTTGAGATCTACATCATATATTTTTTTCAAAATTTTCACTTTCTTAGTTCAAAAGTTAGATGGGGGGGACGCCCATTTTACCACTTTGGAAGCGTCTATATCTCAAACCTTACACTTTTAGAAAAAATGGTTTATAACACCTCAACGTCATTTTAAAAGACCTATCCATAGACACCCAACACGCATAGGTTTGAGTAAAAAAAATATTTTAGGTTTTAGTTTCATGTATTCCCATAAAATATAATTTTTTTCTCTTTTTTTGTATCTGAATCGGAAAGCGGTGAACAAAATACACCTACCTACCAAGTTTCAGCTATGTGATGCTTATAGTTTCAGAATAAAGTGGCTGTAACATACGGACGGACAGACAGATAGACAGACAGACAGACGTGACGAAACTACAAGGGTTCCGTTTTTTGCCATTCGGCTACGGAACCCTAAAAATGGCGTCGAGCAGGGGTCTAGTAGTCAGCACTATTGGTCAGCAGATGTTTACCACCCACCACCATAAAAAACCTGTAACTATTTATGTGCATCAAATTAATGGTCCCCCTAGCCGATTTCGACTACGGCGGCCAGTCACAACGACTTACCGACAGCGCGGGACGTAATTTAGTGCACAAGTGTGTGCGCAAACACAGGTGCACTCTCTATTTCTTTCACTCTCATAGCCCGATGGGACAGCAATCTGACACGACCGGAGAGAGATCAGGCGCAGGACCAACGGCTTTCCGAAAATACCTGATGAATAAAATGCAGCTCCGCCCCCCTATAGACGAGGCACTTGAACAGCTCCTGGCACTTCGCGTGCACGTCCCTCACGTCCCTCGCCTGCTGCGCGGCGTCCAGGCCGGCCAGGTCGGCGCCGCGCGCGCATATCGACGGCAGCAGCTGAGCCGCGCAGAGGAGTATGTTGAGGATGTCGTTTTGTACGTACGGCATTGAATGTGTGTGTCACAGAGATTTTGGAAGGTTCCACCGTTGATGTGTGGCGTCGTCAAGTTTTAAAATGCATTTTGTAAAAGGCCGAAGGCAAAATGTAAACTGCGCTGTCTTTTTCTAGTAAGCCGCTACATTTCATTGACAATTTAGGCACTGTCCAGTTTGAAAACGCTCGCCGCTATCTAATATGCCGAAGGCAAAATGTATCCGGCCGTCATTTTATAAAATTGACAATAAAAAAACTGTCTACGTTACGCCGCGACTAATCAAAGCACTAACTTAGTTCTGTTTGTTACCTCGGGCGTCGCTGCTGTTCATAACAAGAAAAATGGCGTCGAGCAGGAGTCTGCCACTATTGGCCAGAAGACATTTACTTCTCTCTGTAAACAACTGTGACTAGTCATATGCAATTAGCATAAAATACCTGATGAATAAAATGCAGTTCCGCCCCTCTATAGACGAGGCACTTGAACAGCTCCTGGCACTTCGCGTGCACGTCCCTCACGTCCCTCGCCTGCTGCGCGGCGTCCAGGCCGGCCAGGTCGGCGCCGCGCGCGCATATCGACGGCAGCAGCTGAGCCGCGCAGAGGAGTATGTTGAGGATGTCGTTTTGTACGTACGGCATTGAATGTGTGTGTCACAGAGATTTTGGAAGGTTCCACCGTTTGTGTATGGCGTCGTTATGTAATAGGCCGAAGGCAAAGTGTAAACTGCGCTGTCATTTTACAGTAAGCCGCTGCATGTCATTGATAAGTTAAACGCTATCTAAGTACGGCATCGTCCAATTTGAAAATAGTCGACGTTATCCAATATGCCGAAGGCAAAATGTATACTGCCGTCATTTTAAAAATGCCGCGACATTTTTTTGACTAATACAAACGCAGGCCATGACTAATCAAGATTCTATTCAGTTCTGTTTTCACCTCGGGCGTCGCTGCTTTTCATAACAAGAAAAATGGCGTCAAGCAAGGGTCTGCTACTCAGAAGATGTTTCACCAGCATAAAAACCTGTGACTAGTCATGTGCAATTAGCATAAAATACCTGATGAATAAAATGCAGTTCCGCCCCCCTATAGACGAGGCACTTGAACAGCTCCTGGCACTTCGCGTGCACGTCCCTCACGTCCCTCGCCTGCTGCGCGGCGTCCAGGCCGGCCAGGTCGGCGCCGCGCGCGCATATCGACGGCAGCAGCTGAGCCGCGCAGAGGAGTATGTTGGGGATGTCGTTTTGTACGTACGGCATTGAATGTGTGTGTCACAGAGATTTTGGAAGGTTCCACCGTTGATGTGTGGCGTCGTCAAGTTTTAAAATGCATTTTGTAAAAGGCCGAAGGCAAAATGTAAACTGCGCTGTCTTTTTCTAGTAAGCCGCTACATTTCATTGACAATTTAGGCACTGTCCAGTTTGAAAACGCTCGCCACTATCTAATATGCCGAAGGCAAAATGTATCCGGCCGTCATTTTATAAAATTGACAATAAAAAAACTGTCTACGTTACGCCGCGACTAATCAAAGCACTAACTTAGTTCTGTTTGTTACCTCGGGCGTCGCTGCTGTTCATAACAAGAAAAATGGTGTCGAGCAGGAGTCTGCCACTATTGGCCAGAAGACATGTACTTCTCTCAGTAAACAACTGTGACTAGTCATGTGCAATTAGCATAAAATACCTGATGAATAAAATGCAGTTCCGCCCCCCTATAGACGAGGCACTTGAACAGCTCCTGGCACTTCGCGTGCACGTCCCTCACGTCCCTCGCCTGCTGCGCGGCGTCCAGGCCGGCCAGGTCGGCGCCGCGCGCGCATATCGACGGTAGCAGTTGTGCCGCGCAGAGGAGTATGTTGAGGATGTCGTTTTGTACGTACGGCATTGAATGTGTGTGTCACAGAGATTTTGGAAGGTTCCACCGTTTGTGTATGGCGTCGTTATGTAATAGGCCGAAGGCAAAGTGTAAACTGCGCTGTCATTTTACAGTAAGCCGCTGCATGTCATTGACAAGTTAAACGCTATCTAAGTACGGCATCGTCCAATTTGAAAATACTTGACGTTATCCAATATGCCGAAGGCAAAATGTCAAAAAATTGTTGCGGCATTTTTAAAATGACGGCATCATTTTAAAAATGCCGCAACAATTTATTGACAA
Organism: Pyrausta aurata; assembly: GCA_963584085.1. Classification (NCBI taxonomy): domain Eukaryota; kingdom Metazoa; phylum Arthropoda; class Insecta; order Lepidoptera; family Crambidae; genus Pyrausta; species Pyrausta aurata. The sequence continues at coordinate 11,427,902 of OY757259.1, read as the reverse complement.
ATACAAACGCAGGCCATGACTAATCAAGATTCTATTCAGTTCTGTTCTTTACCTCAGGCTTCGCTGCTTTTCATAACAAGAAAAACGGCGTCAAGCAAGGGTCTGCTACTCAGAAGATGTTTCACCAGCATAAAAACCTGTGACTAGTCATGTGCAATTAGCATAAAATACCTGATGAATAAAATGCAGTTCCGCCCCTCTATAGACGAGGCACTTGAACAGCTCCTGGCACTTCGCGTGCACGTCCCTCACGTCCCTCGCCTGCTGCGCGGCGTCCAGGCCGGCCAGGTCGGCGCCGCGCGCGCATATCGACGGCAGCAGCTGAGCCGCGCAGAGGAGTATGTTGAGGATGTCGTTTTGTACGTACGGCATTGAATGTGTGTGTCACAGAGATTTTGGAAGGTTCCACCGTTTGTGTATGGCGTCGTTATGTAATAGGCCGAAGGCAAAGTGTAAACTGCGCTGTCATTTTACAGTAAGCCGCTGCATGTCATTGACAAGTTAAACGCTATCTAAGTACGGCATCGTCCAATTTGAAAATACTTGACGTTATCCAATATGCCGAAGGCAAAATGTCAAAAAATTGTTGCGGCATTTTTAAAATGACGGCATCATTTTAAAAATGCCGCAACCATTTATTGACAAATACAAACGCAGGCCATGACTAATCAAGATTCTATTCAGTTCTGTTCTTTACCTCAGGCTTCGCTGCTTTTCATAACAAGAAAAACGGCGTCAAGCAAGGGTCTGCTACTCAGAAGATGTTTCACCAGCATAAAAACCTGTGACTAGTCATGTGCAATTAGCATAAAATACCTGATGAATAAAATGCAGTTCCGCCCCTCTATAGACGAGGCACTTGAACAGCTCCTGGCACTTCGCGTGCACGTCCCTCACGTCCCTCGCCTGCTGCGCGGCGTCCAGGCCGGCCAGGTCGGCGCCGCGCGCGCATATCGACGGCAGCAGCTGAGCCGCGCAGAGGAGTATGTTGAGGATGTCGTTTAGAAGGAGACGATTGGTTTCTTCTGTTGTGATCGTCTGGAATTACAAATAAGCATTTGCAATAGATTTTAATATTAAAAGTAAAGCGTTTTTACGCGTATCTCAGTAAATTATAGCCTACGTGCTGTTTCATTGTATAGCAATATGATTGTAAAATTTCATCAAAATTCATTTGCTAGTTTTAGCGTGAAGAAGGAACAAGCATAATATATCCATCCTCACAAACTTTTGCGTTCATAATATAAATATTAATATTATATTACTATTATTGTCTGGCACACATTTATTGTTATTTTTTATTATTATAATATTGAGTGGATTCTTCCATTGAAATTAGCTGCTTTTTTCAGTCAGACCTCGGAGCTGGTCTTCAACAAGATAAATGTCTTTTAAATTAGAAACACATAAAAAGTTTTTGATAGATTTGTTGACAGAAACGGAGCTTACTTTTTAGAAATAGCAAAATTATAGACCAGAATAAGAAAGGGACAAAAAATTTCCTTTGAGAAGAACTAGGGTTTGCAATTTAAGGCTAAGAAAGCTAATTTGGACCAATAGTGTTGAAATCTGAAGCAATCAAGATGTAAAATAGTTTTGTTTACCTGGCAATACCGCACAGTCAATATTGTAAGAGTTTCATTTAACATGCCGGCGAAAATCCTTTGAGCCATCCTGGGTGGCACCGTATCCCATAGATCCTTTCTGCTACCTGCAAAGATAACAATAGTTTAACTAGGCCACTTTCATGTAGAAGACATTCATCAAAAGTGCCGGTTAGTTCCAATTCATTGGCTACCCAAAGTGCATTGCACTTTATTTTATATACTTATGTTTATATTCGTCTCAGTTTATCGGCGCGTGACGACACTGTGTATGATTGACAAGTAAAGTCTGATTTTATTTGCTTGTCTAATATTGTTAATAATCTTTGCATTCCTTTTGACATCGAAATGATTCATAAAAAAAACACAAAAACCAGTACCTACAAAGGTAAATAGTAAATTAATTTTATTCGCCGATATTATCATAAAATTTATATTTTTTTACTATATTCGCATGCAAAGAATAACAGACTTTAAGTATGGCCTGTATTCTCCACATAATAAAGTATATTTTCATCTAGCACCGACTTTTACTTGGCGACAAGTTTGGTCTTAGCAAGCTTTCAAAACCATAATAATACCACTAACCGTTCAAATAGAGCCACCAGCCCTGCACACAAAGGATGCCGAACTGGGCCGCTCTTGCCTGTGCCACGGGCCGCCCGCCCGCATCCTGCAGTATGTAGAGCGATAACACACCTCTCCGATACAGCTTCTGACATTACGTACCTAGCGCTAGTAAAGCTTACAGGCTGAATGACATAATGGCATGGCATACACGTCGCATTATTTGCTTGAAGACAATTTATCGCTCATGAAGACATGAAAGCTTGTGGCGCAGTGGCAACAGCGCTTTGATAGTGATTACTTTAGTTAACCAGCCCACAGCGCAGTTATTATCGAATGGGTAACCATTCCGACGATATACGATTAAGTGACGTTACTTATAGATGATCAAACGAACTTACCAAGTGAAGTTCGATCGTTATTATATGAGTCGCTTCATTCGAAGATATATTTACTAGGTAGTCCCTTTATCCTACAGGCAACATTCGCACATTTAGAGTAGTTTTTTAAAAGAAAAAAACAAATACTTCTTTATCTGTGCGCTCCAACCGCCACCTAGCGGCTGTCATCTCATTTCGTTTAGAGTTTAAGAACAAAACTTAATTTAGGGATTTACTTCTGTATGCATTTTAAGCTTACATGTAGGGTGGGAGGGTTGCTATATCTTCGAATGAAGCGACTCATATAATAACGATCGAACTTCACTTGGTAAGTTCGTTTGATCATCTATTATATTTCGTCGCTTCATTCTTTGATATATTTACTAGGTAGATGTTTAGAGTTTGAGAAAGTTTTGTTCTATGTATTACACATTGTATATATTACATAGGTATGGTAGGTAAGGTTTAATAAAACACTGTGTACATTTACTGGTTATAATTATTTGAAATAAAGGAAAAAATCAAAAACAAAAACAAACAAAACATGACAACAATCTTGTATCATTCTTAATGTTATATACTTAAGTTGTAATGTAACATACTTAATTGTATTTGTGTTTTTTTTAAAACACGCTTCGACTTAATTAACTTAAACAATAATTTTTGGTTTCATAGAGATCAATCAATTATTTCTACGGCTATTCATTACTGCGGTTGCAAAGTCGCCTTCGCATAAAATTGGTCTGTTATAAAAACGGGCAAAGGTCGTGGACGTGCTGGTCCAGCCAGCCGTTTTACGTATTTGGTCTACAGTGAGGCCCGCAGCATGCGCAGTCGAGGTAGCAGCGTGCCGCGTGCTGTGCGCGCTAAAAGTTCTGACATTAACACCGCTCTCTGATAACACCTGCTTTATCCAGCGGCTTAAAGTATGTGAGCTTGCAGCTTTGTGGGGTTTTTTGTACGTGAGCAGTAAACGACCTGTGTTCTGGGTCCTCATATTTTTTGTCATAAAGATATAATCCTTGAGGACCGAAGCGGGACATATATTTATGTTATTGTGGAAGTAAGGCAGGAATAAGACCGGTTGATCTCGGCCAGGTCCTGACGTTTTAATGATGTCTGTTATGGCTATCTTAACCCCGTCTTGACTCATAGAAATATTCTCAATTTTTATAAGGGAAAGCGTTTGCACCCTATGGGCCGTGCAAAGTGCTAATAAAATGGTTAGTTTCTTTGTAATCTTTTCAATACATAATTCTGAATTGGGACACCAGTTTGATACATAATTGAGAACAACTTGAGGGTCCCAAGTTGTCGTATATTTCGGTAGGCTTGGATTTAATTTGTATGCCCCCTTCAATAACCTTTTAATACAATCGTCTGTACCAATATTTTGGTTTAGAAATAGTGACAGAGCCGACCGGTGACTGTTAAGAGAGCCATAAGAGCAACCTTTTTGAAATTGTTGTGTTAAAAAGGAAAGTACTGAGGATTTTGAGCCCTCGTAAATGCTTATGCCGCTCTGCGTACAAAATTCCCACCAAAGCTTTAACGTACCACTATACTGTTTGAAGGTGTTGTCAGACAGTGATGCCATCATTAGGTCTAGGGCATCGGATGGGGCGCCGCGTCGCCTGAACGCCGCCCGCAAAGCCTCGCGACACCCAGGGTAAACTTGGGGTGCGAAGCTTGGTACTTCCTGAAATGACATTGTAGAAAATGGTCATCTGGGTCGAGAAATAGAATATCAGAATCTAATATCCCTTGAAGCAGTGGGAACCATGGTTGAGATGGCCAAAAAGGAAAAACGAAGATACCTGTAGCTTTTTCCTCTATAATTTTTCGTACACATCTTAATATAACCGAAAAAGGCGGGAAAGCATAGAAGAAATAAGGTTTCCAGTTGATGGTAAACGCGTCTACAGTATAAGCATCTGGTTCTGGTTTCCAAGATATAAACAAGTCACATTTGGCATTGCTGCGAGAGGCAAAAAGATCGATATCAGGACAACCAAAGTTGTGAATCAACGATTGATATGCTTTATCGGAAAGCTCCCACTCTGTGTCGGGGTTGATTTTTCTTGATTCAGCATCTGCGCAGTTATCTTTAGTGTTCACGTATGATGCGTGTAACCAAATATTACGTCTTTCGCACCATTGCCAGATGGACCGTGAAAGATTATTCAAATGGGGAAATTGAATACCGCCTTGGCGGTTGATATAACTAATTGCGGTTGTATTATCTATTCGCAATAAAATTACACAGTTATCATCGTCCTTTATAAAACTTTTCAAACCTAAGAATACTGCGAGAAGTTCTAAATAATTTATGTGGTATTCTAATTCTGCCGGCTTCCAGTAGCCATGAACTTTTTTGCTATCACACACGGCTCCCCAGCCTGTTCGTGAGGCGTCAGTAAAGATCTCTTTTTTGTGACATGAAGGTCTAATAGGGCAAGAGGTAATAAAAATATTAGCATGCCACCAATTTAGGTCATCTAAAATTGTACGAGGCAGATCGATCTTTGCTTCGTAATTATCGTTATGTCTTAGTAAAGCTAAGAATTTTTCTCGTTCCAATATCTTTGTGTACAAGAATCCATATTGGACTGCGGGGCAAGCGGCATTTAGGACGCCGATTAGTTTTGCAAACTCGCGTATTGTACACCGAGGGAGTTTTATAAACTTCTGTATCATCTGTGAAATATTTTTGCGTTTTTCTAATGGAAGTGAAATTGAATAGTTATGTGTGTCATAAACAAAACCTAAGAAAGTACCGACTTGTGTAGGTGTTAATACACTTTTGTCATAATTAATCACAAACCCAAGACATTCTAACAATGATAAGGTTGCGCGTACATTGTTTTCGGCCAGGGACCTAGTCGCTCCAATACAGAGAATGTCATCAAGGTATACTACTGACATGTATCCTTGTTTTCTAAGGTGAGACATTACCTCTCTCATTATTTTAGTGAACGTCCTAGGTGCCACAGAAAGGCCGTAAGGCATGGCAGTGAATTCAAAGGTAGATAATTCAGATGAATTTTGAGCTTGGAAGTTAAATCTTAAATATTTTCTATCTTTAGGGCATATAGGTACTAATAGGTATGCTTCTTTTAAATCTATAGTCGCTATATAACCACCTTGAGGTATAAGTTTTAAAGCTGTTCGGTAATCTTCCATTTTGAAGTGCAATTGTGGTATAAATTGGTTTAGTGGTTTGAGATTTAAAATGAGGCGCTTCCCACCATTAGGTTTAGGGGTCAAAAAAATATTTGAAATATACTGGCCTTGTATTGGTTGACATTGTAAAATGGCTCCTAATTCGAGTAATTTATCTATAGCTACAGCTATGTCAATGCGGTCTTGGGTTGTAAAATTGGGTGTGGGTATTCTGAATTGTGTAACTTTTTTACAAAATGGTATAGGGTAACCGTTTAAGATCCATGATAATACAGTCTGATTATTTGTAATGTGTGACCAACAGTTATGGAAAAAGGTAATTCTACCCGCATGTACCTGTATTATTGCAGGGGTGCACGTGGCCGGGGCTGATTGTAGCCTTTTGTCTGAGCTGGTGCTGGTTGCAGGTATGGCCGTCGCGGGGGGCCTGCTTGCCTGTGGCCCCTGTGACTCTGACCTCTTCTCCCCCCCTGTTCGACAAGTTCCGGGGGTTCCTGACCAGTTTCCCTGAAGGGGTGGGCGATTGGCGGTAAAAGAGGCTGTGGCAGCCTTCTGTGTTTGCACTGTCTTTCTAATCAGTGAGCCTTGGCGTTCGATCGCTTTGCTGGCTTTTATTTTTTCTGACAAGGAACTTCCAAACAGTGTTTCATCCCTTTCAGAATCTTGTATCATGTGTAGGAAGTTTTTCTCCAAACTGGGTGTTATAAGTTTAATCCTATCTTTTGTTAGGCAATAGTGCAGATCAGTCAAAATGCGACAGCCGTCACTTAAAAACTTCAGGGCCTGGATCTTATTATCTGATGAGAGCAGGGTGTCCATTGCTCTATTAATAGCTGATGCACCTGTGCCAAGTTGTTGTTGAAAGCCGAGGAATTTCTTGTCACGTCCTCTTACTATGTCGCTAACTGCAGCGGAAATCTCAGCATTGAGTTTTGGTGCTTGTAACATTCTGCAATTACTGGGGACCAAGTATTCCTTCCCCTTAAGAAGGATTTCTTTTTGGTCCTTTGGTAGGCCTTTTTTTAATAAAGGTGTCCATAACTTTGTTAAGCTTTCATGTATGTCAGGCCCAAAGTCCGGGGTGTCTGCTGTGGATGCTCCTAAAGCTGAGAGTAACTCAGGATCCAAACTTGTTTCCAACGTGGCTTCTTGTGTGATCTCTGGTGTACATTGGGTAGCATGAGCCGAATGCTCTGGACTTCTCATATCATTGTCAGCATATTCTAGCGGATTCGATGGACCACCCTCCAGTTCGACTTCATTTTGAACGATATTTATCGTATCTAAAACAAACATTTACTTTTTAGGAGGTTACAATAAAACAGGTCAAAGTTATAAAGTAAGTAATCATGTTAGCATGATGGCTTATGTATTGTCCCGCAGACAATAGATCGTAGATAACTTGCGTCTACCATAGAGCGCATGTAATTTCTACTTAAATTGTCATATTATTTATGACCCACAATTAGCCCACAGCTAATTATGATATCGCGATTGACCCGCAGTCAATCGTGATTTAGTAAATGTTCTTTCGGAAGGACTTTTATATAGATCACTGGAGTAAAACTTGATAAAACAAAACGATACGAGTGATCGTTTATGATATGATAGACCGTTATTTTAGGTTATTTTTTCTAGGGGTGAAAAACACTTCACGTACCTGGGATATTTTCCTCATCCGATGAATCAAAACATCGTATTCGTTCAACGGTTTCGTTTTCCTTTAATAATTTGCGGATCTTCCTTTCATAATGGCGTAATTTCTCTTGAGCACTGCGTTTCGGCATTTTTATTTGCAGGAGCGTGTGTGCGCGTTGCCTCGCACGAAAAAGGAAATGAGATGACAGCCGCTAGGTGGCGGTTGGAGCGCACAGATAAAGAAGTATTTGTTTTTTTCTTTTAAAAAACTACTCTAAATGTGCGAATGTTGCCTGTAGGATAAAGGGACTACCTAGTAAATATATCAAAGAATGAAGCGACGAAATATAATGGCACATTAAACTATACGTATATTTCTCGATATATGGCTTCCGACCCGATCCCGCGAGGAGCTGTATGTATGACTTGGTAACTACTTGACGTTAGACCGCTATAGGTAAACCGTTTCCTTGAGACTTCGCCTGCGGGGCGGCGGAGCGCGGGGGGAGGCGAGAGCAATGAGCGTGAGGGCGCGAGCGGGTGTATCCGCGCCGACTATACTGATACTGTAGATAGACTATACACTTTTGGTTGCACTAACCGTTCATATAGAGCCACCAGCCCTGCACACAAGGGGTGCCGGACTGGGCCGCTCTTGCTTGTGCTACGGGCCGCCCGCCCGCGTCCTGCAGTATGTACAGCGATAGCACACGGTTGTGTAGATCCAGTACCCTTTCCGCTACCGCTTCTGACATTGTCACGTAGCGTTTGTAGCATGCCTAAAATATAGATATAGGTATGATTACAGACAGACAGATAGATTTAAAAGACCAGGTTAAAAACAGTTATGTGTCTGGTAGTGGTAGTGGATTTGGTAGCAAAAAGGACACCAGCATAGCCTCTATCCATAGGTCATGTTGATAAAGTAGATCGTAATATGTACCTCATTGAGGTGACTTTTACAACATGCCAGTCACTTATTTTTTTATTTTATTTTATTTAATGTACATCAATCCACAGCTCTTAAAATTTAGAAAACAAACAAAATTATTAATATTACCTACAGCCAATAAAGGATTGTCATTTTACAAGTTTATCATTTAAATTCATAACATCGAATGGTTGGTTGTAACGCACTGATATAGAAAAAATAATAATTAACGTGCTCATACAAACAAAACTTGACTGGTATTGCTGATGTGACGATTATGGTCTTAGCCTTTATTCTGGCACCTCAACCAAATTATTATCTTGAAGTACATCAAGCTTAAATGGCCTTTGTATTAAACTCATACCTGCAACAAAGCCAGTCTCTCCGAGCTGCCCATATCCTCAACATGCTGCAGATAGCAGAAAAGGCTGTTCTTCAGCAGAGCAGCGGCACCAAGAGTGGCAGTCAGCACTGGCAAGTCCGCGTGGTCAAGAGCCTCCTGGGCTAGCATGTGGAGGTGTTCTGGAAAGAGGTTTTTAGTTGATAATTAGGTTGGTTTTAAAGCGATCATTCCATACGGGTGGTATATGTTGATGCTAAGATCTTAAAAAATAAATATTGGACATTGATCACATACAAGGCTTCGATACCAAAGTAAGTAAGTAATTAAATTCACTTGTGTTATAGATATCATAAACAAAGATGGTAGTACCACAAAACTCAGACCCGAGACAATATATAAAATTATATTTTTTACATTGCCCTGACCGGGAATTGAACCCGGGAGAGGCGACGCCTTGAAATTCAGCTTGCTTAGCCATTACACCACGATAAGATGATGATGAGGATGATGATATTAATCTTTCAATGTTTCTGTGGTTAAGAATTGATATAGAAGAACTAAACTATGGAATGACGCAGGATACAGTATAATGTAGTAAAGCCTGTTTTGACATAATCTACAATAATTAGTAACATAAATAAAATAATTATATTGTAATATTATTTGATGTCCAATATTAATTAATTTATTCAATTATATGACTATCGTCCGCACAGTTCTATCTAGAGACACTAGAGGGTCACACACCGTTATTTGAATAAATTTAACCTTTTGCTCAATATAAAAATGACATTAACAATAACAGAAACTCACCCAGTAAAGAATCACTAGATTTGATTGCTAACTGCACAAACTTATCGGGGTCTGAAGTCTTTGCTACTCCTATGTCATTGGAATCATCTTCTTCAGTTTTAACAAACATGCCAGAGCCTTGCCTACAAAAATAGTTGAAACATTATGTTGTCCATGTTTTAGAAATCTTTTAATTAATAGTTAGACAGGTAAATTAGTTTAATCATTTTCCAGACATGAATATTGCTAAGTTTTAAAAATAAAATACTATGTTTACCAACTTCAAAAAAATTTAGGTTATCAATTCAACATGTAAGTATTGTTTGTATGTTAGTCCACAAATTTCTCGAAAATGAAAAGTCATACTGAGATTATTTTTAAGTCAATCAGGTATATTCCAACTTAGTGTACAGTGTAATTTTCATTAAAATCGGTCTCGTAGTTTTTGATATGAGAGAGACAAAAAATCATGAAGTAAAAAAAGTGCCTATCATTTTATCAGTTCCGGTCTGTATAAAATCATGTGTATACTTACTTGAAGGCAACAAAGAATTCTTCTTCTAACCATAACACAATTTTCACCGCTGCAAATGAAGCGTTCCTTGGAAAATCTAATCTTCCACCTACAACTCCTGGACATATTGTTTCTGATAAGACTGTTTGATTTGTCTGAAATACATTGAGCATATAATATAAAATAAAATAATTTAAAAATACATGTTTTAAAACTTAACATTTCACACAAGAAAATACTAATGATAATTACCTGATAGTACTCCAAATCCCGTTGCAATAAAATAGGAATGCGGTCCATAATATTTCCATCCTCTATAACCTCCATTTTGGCTTAGGTTTAAATAAAACAAAATTGAAACAAATAAAAACTATTTACTTAAAATAAATAAAACAAAAAATAAAGCTTTTACACTAAACTATGAGCACAAGTTTGAAATTCAATTTTGTTGTCAACTATTTTTGATATTTCGTCTTGTAGTAAACGGTGTAAGGTAACTCCGTCGTGTTTGTAGACCCAGTAACCACCGTCTTTGAGAATCAGGTCATAACGTTTTGGCCCGGAGACAGGTGAACTCAGCCAGATTTGTTTGTTAGGAGTTTGTCTATTTATTACGTAGGTTCCGTATTTGGGACCAAGGGCTACAGTTAGTACTCCATCCTGAAAGATGATAAGTTAGCCAGTAAGAATAATTAAAAATAAATCCTTTATTAGCTTTGTTAGACTGCTAGTTTAATGCTTGCATATACAGTGTGATTCTTTACAAAGTACGTATATTAAAATATGGCATTCTATGCTTAATTTTATCGACGGAAAGCATTATTTCGGTACAGTGGGCAGTTTTTTCATGGATTTAGTGAGGATGCCTGATCATCTCCGATCATAACTAAGCCTAATTCACTGTTATAAATTTATTAGTACACGAAGGTCACAGGAGAGAACAAAAACTTCTACAATTCTAAAAAAGAATTGTGTTTCGTTTTTTTTATATGTTTTTCATCAATTAAATTGATCATAGAATGCCATATTTTAACATGTGCACCACTTTGACAAGAATCACACTGTATACTAGATCATGTAATAACTCATTAGAGTGACTAATGTGGATAGCACCAGCACAACTCCTGTAACTGTGCATAAAGAAAGATCCATATACTGTTAATACAAAACTTTAACAAATAAGTTCAAGTCCTGGCTGGTTTTTCAATAATAAAACCGATGACTATTGTATTATGAAATGTTCACGTATACTTAATTAATTCAAATTTGATTTAGGCAAGAACAGTCAGTATTAAATAGGAAAACTAAAAGCTCATAAATACTTACACTGTACATTACATCAGCACCTTTCAAATTCGGCGAGCTCTCAATAATTTCTTCAAAATAATCACAGAGAGATTCTAGAGTTTCATTGCAGATCTCTTCAAAGACTACTTGGTCTACATGCTCCGTAGTTTCAGCTTTATCAGATAGACTAGAAAAATGTCGCGGCACTTGTGAAATGATACTCCTTCCACTATGTAGAACACACGAATTTTGCCGCACAACCACGGGAAGGATATTGATTTGTTTCCGTGCCAACCACCGGCTGGTACGAAGAATATTTCTGATCATTTTACAGAAGTTCAGACGGCTTGCGAGGTTATTATTATTTTGTTGACTGGCTCGGACTGACGGAACGGATCAGAAGCAGCTGATTTTGACGCACGTCGGTGTCAAATACATTTCGTTTCACATAGTGCTTAGACGAAGTATATTATAGACTTGACAGCCGCGTTCACCCGTATGAGACAGATATAAAGTACTTACGTATTTTGGGGTGGCCATGTTCATAAAAATTTACTCCCCACCCATATAAATACACTAGTAACCTTAATTACAATAAATACTTAATTTTACAGTCAAAATCTTTATTTATTTGTACAAAAAAATATTAACATAGGGATAAAACAAAAATTGTGTACAAAAAAATGTTAAGAAGGAAATAGGATTTTTAACGTCATAGAACAGAATAAGTCCGCCAATTATACAAATTACAAAGCAATAAAGTTTAAATAAAATAGTCAACAAATAACTTTTATGGGCCGTTAAATGATGTAAGTTTATTAAATAATAACATAAATACGCAACATAAATTTGTTGCGTACATTCAAATATTTGCCAAATAAGTTATCCGTTGCTTTTTCTGAAAGCATTCGGTTTTAAAATGGATAGAACACATGCGAGTGTGCTTGGTAGACTGCCAGTTTTGCCGTCCAGTCGCTGCAATCCAAACCTTTAGTACCGTCTCGTCTTTTGGAAATCTATATAAATGAACACAAATCATAATTAGTTCAAATAATAATGATCACTACAACGCATGAAATGTTCCTCCAGCAATTAAAATACATATACGATTTTTAAAATTAGTCGATTGTAAATTACCCTTAAATCGAGAACTTTTACCCTTTGTATTGTGGTATCCCTAAAGGTAACGATAACCCAGCAAAATTTAAAATACTAACAAAATGGCTACCGTAAAAGCCATAACCCACAGAGTTGAGCCATAGACGACCTTTTATATTTGGTCAGGTAATAATACAAAAATATTTTACAATTCGATTGATAATTCACTACTTTTTTCCACTATTATGTATGTTCTTTTATAGGATTTAAGATTAATGCACTTCGATGCAGGTAAAACATATAGGAACAATATAAATGAGGCTTACTTACGTGTGAAATGTTATGTTTTCATATTTACGCTCAGTACGGCTTTTACATCCAAGCACACAACAATTTACCATGTTGAGTAAGTAAAACAATCACTCCGTAATCCACAAAACACTTCACTTGCGCAAAATTTATTTTAAATTTGCAATTTTATTGTATTTTTCGCATAGACGTCAAATGTCTGCCATTATTTTTAAATTGTGGCAGGCAGAAATTACCTATGAACGGTGATAAGGACAAAAAACAATATGTGCGTCTCTCTCACTCTTAAGTACTTTTGTATACAGCCATCACTTTCTAACTTGTCAATTTTAAATATGTGTCAAATCTACAGGATACATAATCTAAGACATAGTGTAGTATTATATTATCTGTGACATAGTAAAACTCAGTCTTGTTCTCAAAGGTCTTGTTTTATGGTTGATTAAAAAAGTGATGGAATGCTTAAAATAAACTTATTATTTAATTATTATTTTAAACATAAATATACGATATAAAATTATGACTCATGCAAAAGTAACGCATGCGTTTGCTCTTTGTTCCTTATCTTTGTTGTCTGTTGTCTGTCGCTAGATGGCGTTACTAGTTCTAAAGTGAAGTAAATAGCCTTTAAATCTTTCATCAAAGGCAAAAGCTAAACCGTCAAAAAAAGGATGTAACTTACAAAATTCCCGGGAAATAAAGTTATTTAGAAACTGCAACTATGTGACCGGCAAACTTGAAGGTAGGTAGACCCTTCGCCGAAAGGCGCAGCGTAGGACTTCCAGGTACCTACCTATAAAGAATTAATTACCTATGTCGGGTAGCTGAGCAATTCGTTTATTATGTGCATCTAAGCAAATCCACAGCTCAGTCACTTAATTCCTTTAAAATGTCTGCTACTTATTGAGTCGTTACATGGTCGACGACCCCTCCGTACTTACAGGTCGTAGATCCGAGATAATCTAATACCTAGAAGCTCGTTAAAAGAAACAAATCACTTCGTCTGGTAAAATCAATATTTTATTTAAAAAACCTTAATTTCATTCCAGAAGCACAACATTTATTGCATTAGAGTACTGACATTCATTAAATTTTACGGTTAAGTTCAATGGGCACACAACATTTATGTAGATTTGAGGGCTTGATGGAAAACAAAATTGCAACTCTGACGCGATGCAGGCTACGAACTCCCATGACCCAGTTTGTGGCAGTTACAGTGAACAAGCCCTAAGACCTAATTTTATGAAGGTATAAGTCCTAATAGGTAGGTAATGTAGACCTAGTTTATGTTATGTAGGTTACAAGTTTGGTATTAGCCTAGTAACATAACCGGCATTCTTATATACCTACGAAATAGGTACCTAAGTATACAGCGTGTGGCCTGTAATAGGAGCAAAAATGTCAATGATTCTACAGAGTTATAATTACGTATACCTTGACCTGGTCATAGGGCCCTTAAAATGCTTTAACTCAGAGATAAAGTAATCCAAAGTTATAATCCCTAATCATTGTATCAAAATCGCTATCTCGTAGTTATGATGATGTCAAGTTCTATGGTTAGAGGTTCGATATATTTTGTTCCAAATAACAATAAATTTGTTTATTTATTTATTTAAACTTTATTGCACTATCAGTTGTACAATTGGCGGACTTAATACCTTAAGGCCTTCTCTACCAGTCAACCACTTGGGAATGCAGAGTTTGATAATTATCATCATAATAAATTAAATAAATCTATTTAGTTAATTGATAGGTACGGTTACATAAATGGCCTTTATTAACATTTTTGCTCCTACTTGTACAAGGGCACAGCCATTTCTATCTATTTGGTTAGTCTATGTTTTCTTGTTCATCTTCATAATCTTCTTCCTCTGATTGTGGTATCATGTACGCGTTTTGTGGCGGTAGCATCCAGTAGTTGGCCTGGTATGCCGGTGACAGGATCGAAATTGAAGGTTCTGGAACTCTTGGTATGGGCAACAAGGAGTTGTACTGGCTCCAATGAGGGCTGATGAAGAGTACGGTTCGATCTTGGCACTCTTGTAACGGTCGATAGTTGCGGAGGTTAGGCTCGTCCCACGGATCCCAGAGTTTGCGGAACTCTTTCATCTGTAGGGATGATAATTGTGATAGAAATTAAAATATTTTTTGTAGCTACCAATTGGGGATTAGGGGAGACTGGAATAAACCTATCTCGTGATTACCAAACCAAGTTGTCAAACTATTCACACACCGATGGAATTCTTACATAGTTTCAGCTTTAAATTGTAAATACCTACCTAGATATGCTGAGTTACGAGCAAATATTTAGTTGGAAACATAAACCAATCTGAATATTAATTCGTAAGATTGAATAATCCACGCGATAGTCTGGTAAGTTATTATTATAAATCATCCATCAGTATTATGTTAATGTTAAGGAGAAGGTTAACAGAAACTCTACATGCCGTTTAAATATCGCAAGAGCAAGTGACTACCATAACCACAAAAAAATATTATGATATCAACCTACGTAGCACTTTGGATTGTACCTGTTCAAAAGAAGCAAACAGTGGTATTCTCGGCACCAGCCACCTGAGGGTGTGACTCTCCCCTCTAACAGTCTTCAGGCTACCCCAATACAAGAAGTAGTCTTCGTAGAACATCGGCAGGAGTCGGGACATGGGGTATGGTCCGATTCGGGTATTAGTTTGGGCTTCTTGGACCCTTGGGAATCCCTCAATCACCCAGCTGAGACGGTCGTCTGGATTCACTCCGTACTGGAGATTATGGAAAAGTTAGCCAGTAATTATCCCACTGCTGGGCAAAAAACTCATCTCAAATATGATCTGGTATGAGTCTTAATACACCACTTGGCTCAGTGTGGATTGGTGGAGAGGTTGCAAGTTGCAAGACAAACGACCAACTTTGACATCCGATCCGATCTAACTATTCTAATTTTCTACCTATTATAATTTTAGTTTTAGTCTAAATGGGGTTCCCCAAAATAACATCAGCTGTTATAATGACTGTTAAACATGATTTAGAAAGTATTTGCTTGTCTTTATCTAATTTACTTTAGATTTCTCTTATCCCTGGAAAAGGTAGGCATTGCGATTTTGAAAACTAATTAGTGAAGCAGGAAATTAACGACGATGAAAATATGTCAGTGCTTATAATAAAAATAGCAAAGGTGGTTCTTAGGCAACTTTTTATAGGCTGCTGAGTTTCCTTCCTTCAATAATAAATCAAGCTGTAAGTACCTAGATGGGTACCTATTTAAAGTTATCTTTCATGCCATCTCTTATTCTCTACCACGGGATTGCCTGCATCCTTGAGACGAAGCAATTTAATAATACTTGCTTCATTCATTTCTTCAGAAAGTATTTTTCATAACGTTCATCTCAGTTGCCAAGTAACTTCGACATGGGTGTGGGATTACCCACTATTGTTTGTTACTATTCTGCTTCATAATACGTTATTTTACGTAGAAAGTTGTACTTATCTTGAGCCGGATATTCCGCCACTGTGCATACACGCTCGCTTAGGTTTTGTTATTAATTTCCCTTTTATGATAAAAAAATTTTGTGCAAGTAACAGTGCACTCTTTAGGGGTTTCATTACTGGCAATTAGCTAGCAGCTCATAAAATAGGCTTATGTTAGCTTATTGTATATTTTTCGAATGTTTCTCCGTAATGTTGTATTTAAACTTAGTTTTCTATTTCTTGTATTCCGCTTTGCATAATTGGCACTTTCAGACTTCACATAGGTAATATACCTACTTGCACATTTAGTCTATCTATAGTTTATACTCCATAGCTTTCCTTGGTTTGAAATTTCAATACCTACGTCATGTTGCAAAACGTGGCTACGCAGTTGTGATAGGTAAGCGCAATGATAATGGGAAGCGTCATGGGTAAAGTCTCTATACCTGTTTTTTTTTTTTATGACCAGCCATCCTTATTTACTCTAGGTCAAACATTACCCAAAAGTTTGTCGTCAACAATTATTATAGGAGCTCGTTTTGATATTAATAAATAATATTTACCTTAATGAGGTAGCAGATCATTACAACGCCGTCATCGTGCTTCAATGCTTCTTCCTGGGTCATGTACTCTGATCTGAAGAAAGTGACCTAAAATATATCCGTAAACTTCTTGAACAGAGGAATAAATTAGTTCCGCGAAGTCCATAGAAAATATTACGCTATAATCTAATATTCCTGATAATTTGTAGTGCTGCTAAGCCAAGTTAATCTATCCTTTTTTTGGTATAATGCTATATTTATGTAACATTTTCGCAGAATTACTTACTTCAAAATATTTGAGAATTAAAACACTTGCCCAATACGTATTTTTTTCTTCCTATTACTATTTTAGCGGTTCCACGTGACTTTTTACGCCCCTTTTTGGCAAAAAACCATCGACCTTCTATTCTTACTGGCGTAGCGCACCTACTGCCTATAGTATTTCTCGTAAAAGGGGCTATTTGTACGTGTAGAGTAGCCAGGTAAACAAAAGACACAAGGTATAATTCTCTGGATCAAGTAAAAAATCAAGTGAAATGTGTACCTATAGTAGTAGTGTACGTACTTCTACCTTGTTGTATTTTTTTTATCTCTCATTTACCTGCATTTCTCCCGGGTACTTTCTCTTGTCAACTGAATGGTCGCTCCCTTTCATCATGTCGGCGCCCCAATGGAAATGAATCTGTGATAGAACGTGTTTGTCTAAAAATGGACCTCCTTCCAAGTATGGTCTCTCTGTCTTCCATTTTGCCCCTATGAGTACTGTCAAGAAAATTTTGTGAAGTTTACTTCAACATCAACAACAACAACCGCATATATAATTGTCCTTGCAAGGCCGAGGCGGGCAGCTAGTCCTACTACTATTATAAAGGCGAAAGTTTGTAAGTATGGATGTATGGATGTATGGATGTATGGATGTTTGTTACTCTTTCACGTAAAAACTACTGAATGGATTTGAATGAAACTTTACCACAATATAGCTTATACATCAGAATAACATTTAGGCTACAATTTAGGGCTCTGCAGTGCTTAGTTACCGTCTTTCTTACTTAATACTAGACTAGACGGGACGAACCTGAAGTCCACGCGAACGAAGTCGCTTGCAAAAGCTAGTATCATATATAACTTGAATGTGTCCTACGTTTGACATTATTTGTTCTACGTGCTTGGTTGGCAAATCCCTGCGTATTTTACGATTGGCAAAGCCCTTAGGGCCACTACATAAGACGTTTAACTTACAAACGTCATAGCTATATCACTATCACTACCAAAATCTCAAAGCAATTCTGGCATATGAATCCAAGGCAGATAAAATATGTAAAATAGGTTTTCAAAAATTCCAAAACACATTAGTATTTTTCATGCGGGGATTTAGAAATTGAATGGGAGTTTATATAGACATTTGAGTAATATGTTAAGGTAAAGCAAACATTTTTTTTATTTTTTTTAAATATTAGATAGCATTTGGTTACGATTGCACATGATTTGAACACGTTCCGGGACACTATTCCAGACACAATTAGATGTTTTATTGTTTTCACGCCTTTATGCGTTAATTGTCCCGGAACGTGTTAAGTGACAATGTAGCCTTAGATGGACCATGAGCCCAATTCTCGTGCAGTTCGTATAAGAGAAAAAATTAGTTATCTGGGTCTTATTCGGTCATGATTTCTATTTTTTTATTAATTTACATTTTGAATTCTTTCGTGCGGTAGTTTTTTTACGTGGATATATTACTTGATTTTTTGGTAAAACAGCGATACTCGTAATCGAATTACCACACGAAACGAAGTTCGATCGAGAATCGGCCTCCTGATGTTAAGTGACAATGTAGCTTAAGATGGACCTGCCTAGTAACAGCCTATTCACTCTCTTCTTGAAATCGTTTAAATTGTAGTTGCTAAGGAACACTTCTGCCGTCAGCGAATTCCACACTCTAGCGGTACGTAAAAGAAATGACAACTTACTAGTGTATGATAACTTACTAGTGTACCCAGTGTTGGTCATCTTGACCTTGTGAGGATAGACATCAAAATTGTACCACTTCAGCTCTGGACAATGGTATTTGATAGAGCCAGTTATGGAGACATCTATAGGGGTCGGCAGTTGACCGTCCAACTCGCTCAGATAGTAAATCCATTCCAGCGACCCGAACGGAGGTATAACTTTAGGTTCTTCTTTTGGTGGTGGTGGTTCGTCCTCTTCTGTATATGATAAATAAAAATTAAAAGGTTTTTGTAAAGACCAAGGGCCAATGAAGGGACCAGACCATCTCTATTTTTATAGGGAAGAATATTGTATTCGTAAAGTTTTTTATGTTTGTGGTGTAGATTCAAAGTCTACGAATGGGTAAAGTATTATCAAACAAAGTTTTACTAGTATTTTAGGTAGCGCGGTATTTGGAGTTTCTATTCATTTATGATCAGACCATATTAAGATCAGTTATCATCAAATTTTTCATGCTTTTTATTATACCAGATTTTATACTAACCTGTTTGTAAGATCGCAGTAAGCTGCATAGCTCAAAACACTATAATTTTCAATCAAAATAAATCAATAATGTGACCCCTAAAACCCTTACATGCTATAGTTTAATTTATTGAATTCAAAATTATTGCCCAAATCAAAGCCATTTAAAAATTAACACCCAAACTTCATTTTTGAAATGTTGTGACATAATAAATTTGACAGTGGAGTTTTTTTTGCAATAACATTAACTAAATAGGTAAATGTTCAGTCTACAAAATAAAATAAAAAATATCAAATCAATTAAGATTTACATAAAATGAATGAACTGAGAGAATATTATGACCATAGAAAGTAGTATAGTATAGAATGACAAACGCGGATTTTCAGCGTAACCAAAAAGTTACTTTACATGTGTGCGTTCAATAGTGATGTGTATCTTATGGTGGTCCAAGTTTTATCGACGAGGTTACGAAAAATCATGTAAATTGAAACAAAAATAATTAAATTAATGCACTTTTAATTACATAATACTTTCTATTTGATAAACAAGACAACCTCATTTTTGTTAAATTACATATTTATTTATTTATGTATGAAGACATTCTAGAAACACTTATACACGTTCCAACATAGACCTTACCACAGCACAGCTTCGGGCCAGTTGTGTGGGCCAGTGCTTAGAAGAAGCTGTGCAAGAATTACGGTTACCTAAAAAAATCAGTCAAAAAATTTATCGATACTGATGACGTCATCATTTAGTCAAGCCCTAGTGTAAAGAAACGGTTTCTTATTTTACTGAAAATACCTGAATTAATCTATTGGAAACTTTGATATATGGCTGCAAATCACAAAGGAAGTCCTAAATTTACTGTACAATTTGGCATCGGAGTCGATTTCACTCACAAATTTTATAAAATTTGGATTTCAATTTTTTATCTATGATTCATATTTACTTGTGGAAAGTATGATTTTCGGGATTGTATCCTCGGCGCATTTCACAGTTGCTGAAAGCACAAGTCATTTCATCTGAAATTGTTATACAAAACTTAAATTATAATTATATCCATTCATAATTTTTCAAAAATTCCAACGACGGAAACTTGACGTATCCACTAAATCCATTATTTCTTAGAAAACGGTCTCGCTGTCATAAGGTCTTTCGCTGTCAAATCCTATAGAATTTCACTAAGTAGCACGCTCTTTTTAAAGCGAAGATTTTTTCTTTCTCTATGATTATGACAGTTAACAATTGAATTGTTAAATTAAAGAGCAATTTAATTCAACCATAGAAAGTAGTGTAGTATAGAATGACAAACGCGGATTTTCAGCGTAACCAAAAAGTTACTTTACATGTGTGCGTTCAATAGTGATGTGTATCTTATGGTGGTCCAAGTTTTATCGACGAGGTTACGATAAATCATGTAAGTTGAAACAAAAATAATTAAATTAATGCACTTTTAGTTACATAATACTTTTTATTTGATAAACAAGACAACCTCATTTTTGTTAAATTACGTATTTATTTATTTATGTATGAAGACTTGCTAGAAGCACTTATACACGTTCCAACATAGACCTTACCACAGCACAGCTTTGGGACAGTTGTGTGGGCCAGTGCTGAGAAGAAGCTGTGCAAGAATTACGGTTACCTAAAAAAATCAGTCAAAAAATTTATCGATACTGATGACGTCATCATTTAGTCAAGCCCTAGTGTAAAGAAACGGTTTCTTATTTTACTGAAAATACCTGAATTAATCTATTGGAAACTTTGATATATGGCTGCAAATCACAAAGGAAGTCCTAAATTTACTGTATTATTTGGCATCGGAGTCGATTTCCCTCACAAATTTTATAAAATTTGGAATTAATTTTTTTATCAATGATTCATATTTACTGCTGGAAATTATGATTTTCGGGATTGTATCCTCGGCGCACTTCACAGTTGCTGAAAGCACAAGTCATTTCATCTGAAATTGTTATACAAAACTTAAATTATAATTATATTCATTCATAATTTTTCAAAAATTCCAACGACGGAAACTTGACGTATCCACTAAATCCATTATTTCTTAGAAAACGGTCTCGCTGTCATAAGGTGTTTCGCTGTCAAATCCTATAGAATTTCACTAAGTAGCACGCTCTTTTTAAAGCGAAGATTTTTTTCTTTCTCTAAGAATTCAACAATATATAAAATGTTGTCAACAAACATCAGACTAAACAGCTGGGTGGGAACCACTGATCATATTGTGTGGAAACTATCATCTTTGCTGGGTTTTGCGTGGGTTTTTCTTAATTGATTGTCAATGTAGTCGTCAATAATGTTTAGGTCAATGTCAACTGGTGACATAAATGCCAAACGTAAAAAACGTATTAAACAAATAAATAATTCATCCAAATTCTTAAACAAACTGAAATAAAATAATAGTGTCCGTGAAGCATGGCTAAAAACCCACATACAGACGTAAAAGAGATAATTAGATTGACTGGCCAAACGGAGCCCGATCCCGAATTACTTGTATGGGAAAAATGGATCAAAATAAGAAAAGACGAGACAAAAGCTTTGGGAATACTTACCCAACGCCCACCTGTTGATCTAGCTATGAATCTATTAGAAAATATCAGAGAGGATAAAGAAAGAAAGATAGCGCTTGAACATGCCCAAGTTGAAAAGAAACCGTCTCTAAGAGGTGGACCTTGGGAGCAGCCAAATAGATTGAAACAAGCTTGCGAGTGCAAACCTGTGTATGAAATACAAAGGACAGCAGTTGAAAGGGGAACGCCCGCAGTAATTGAACATATTGGTGTGCCAGATCTTATTAAAAAGGAAGAAAAAGGACTTGCTGGGCACCCTAAACGTAAACCGTGTGTGAATTTAAATGCAGAATATGTTAAATACAGAAAAGACAGAGAAGAGCAATTGAAAAAGAAAATAACGAAAATAGATCCTTTCCGGTAAATTTAAGAATAAATCAATCAGTATTATATTAATAATATTGTAACAAGATTTTTTTTTTTGCTTAAAATAATTGTTTTTGTCTTCATTTCAGACCTCAAATTGGTGACCTGATAGTGCGTGGTGGCAAACCTAAATTTCCTGTAAAACCTATTTCAGTACCAACTATTACTGTGACTGAAGAAGACCATAAAGAGCATGAAATCACGACTGTTTACGCAGTGAGAATCAATAATACTGTAATTACCAAAGATATACCAGACCAAAAATTATATTGCTTGGATAAGCTGAAAGAAGAGTCTTGGCATGAAAACTGCACATCGTGGACGTACTACTTCAAAGTTCCAACAAAACGGTGTGGTCGAGCTAAACTATACTTGGAAAATTTGGGTACGGTTACACTTCGGTACTGCTGGAAAAAAATCAAGAAATTAATTCCTTTTATACCAGAGGACGTTTATGAACAAGTGTTTTTCTTCAACAAAAATGAAGACGTCTTGCCCCCTGGACAAAGCAAAGTATTATCATTCACATTTTTATCCCCCAAACCTGGGATGTATAGTGAGTTTTGGGAACTTAGTTTCTGTAATATCTGTTTCTTTGATACCATGGCCGATAAAATAACCATTAATTTTTATGCTGACTCTACTGAAAATTTCGAAAGTTTGCATAAAAAAGTTCGTGTTTTAAAAGGTAGGATCGATTTTAAAGCAGTTTACAATATCGTTAGAGATTTAGTTGACAATGCCGTGACGAAAGCCGTTACTATAAAACCTGAAATATATCCGTACAGAAAACTATTTTTGGAGTCAGAGATGTTTTTGATGAAGAATCCGGTTTGTTTTTATCATCAAACCGAGGTGATGAAGATGAAAGAGTTGTACCGAGAAATGGTGCCAGGGAAGGAATGGGATTTGGCTATTACTTCGTGGAGAGCGGCAATGATGGAGAAGGTGTATGATGATAGAATGAAATACTACGAGCTGTTGAGGAACTCTCATGGCGAGTTGTTGAAGCCGTGGTACGAGGGTGAGAGTTTGTTGAGTCAAAAGTACAGGGCTATGAAATGGTTATTGGGGATGATGGCTGACAAGTTCGATGCGGAGTACGAGCGAGTGCTGATTGTCACTGGAGTCCGACGCCAATCTCTCGAGACGCCAAGAGTCTCTACTGAGAGCAGTATTGAGTTTGACTTGGATATAAACAAAGTGTATTTGATGAGAAACCTCTTCTACATGTACGCGTATGAACACGTAGCCAACACAATTGAGCTGTGTGCTGGAATTCTGAGCAGTTTAGACTTGAATAGATGGATCGATTTTGACTTTTGTCGTGTTTGAAACGACTTTAATTTACTCTTTTCTTTTCTGTTTGTTAGATAATAATAAATATTGCTCTTTAGAGATCTGTTTTTATCTAATTCTTACAGTCTTAATACGATAACAATTGTTATGTTAAGAATACGACATTTACTATGCTCCCAACTTTTGCCTAAAGTTCTTCTTCTAAACATAACTAAAAATTCATCACGAATAGGTGTGACGTAAATCAAACGAGGTAATGTTGTGTAAAAATGTATTCCCTAATAAACGTTGTCATAGCTTCGCTTTGACTTGCTTGACGTAGATGACGGAGTGACCTGGCGGGTGGCGCTGTGTTGGTCTCACGTTCCTCTCGATTGGTTTGTTGTCTATGCCCTCTAGTTGTCGCAATAGCCCCAACTGTGAACCAATGTTATAATATTAAATGAAGTTTTTGTGCTGCACTAGCACTTCTTTCTCTCTCGCGCTCTCTCACTCTCTCTAGGTATATCTATCTCTTCGATGTACGTCGGGACAAGCTCATGGACACGGAATAGCGTAGAATTTTATAATATTAATTTGCTTTAAATTTCCGCTAAGCGATCTATTAATTATCTAAAAACGGCATAGCGTGATCAATTGATTTGCTCGTCGTCCCTGCGCTGCGTTTTTTCGTACCCAAGTTAACCATCTCTTCATTTACCCTTGTACCTCTCACTTCTCCCGTCGTGGTCTAATCTGGTGTTTGTCAAATCAATCAGAGATCGGTAAGCCGTAAACGCGACGCTAGCCCTAGCAGAGTCAACGTCCCAGAGCTGCTGCCGATCCTATTTTTTTACGTCTGGATTACTGTCCAATAATGTGTTAAGTAAGCTTGACGCATTTTTTACGGTGAGTGGATATACGTGTCCTATGTAATATGTTAGGGGTATAGTATGAATTCTTAGTTGATAGTTTATCTCGAGCCCTAGTATTAAGGGCCGGCCTATTGTTTTCTTAAACCCTGGTGTCAGACTTTATGACCGTCCTATCGTTTTCGGAGAGCCTCAGCTGTAAGAAGCGATGCAATCAATTTCGTAGGTGAACGTTACAGACCCTTTCAACAGCCTAATTTCTTAGCGTGGCGCTTTATAGGCCCTGTAAATACTTCACGAAAGCGAATGAGACCAATTTAATTATCTTTTGCACTCTACATTTTATGTTAACGCTTTATTTCGTACTGACCATTGCCCACGACTTCCTTCGCGCAGTATTGATGGATTCCAAAATGGAAAAATGATCTTACACACATCTCCATTTTTTACCATAACAATATACCCGTGGAGTATAATAGGTAGGCCTAGTTAGACAGTTTACCTAATGAAGCTGTTTAATCATGCTTTTGAATGAGTACCTACCGTACTACCTCAAATGAATTGTGAAAGTGACTTAAAATGTTTTGCTTAAGTACTTGATTAAGCTTAAAATGGCTCTCGGTTATTAGATCGCTCGCTGCTAGAGAGCAATTACAGTTAACCGAGACCTTTTAGGTTACGAAGTCACGTAAAACCCAGATTTTCCGGGAAATCTAATTTTTCGACGCCGCGTGTTTACTCTTCCGGCGTTATCGCATTACATTCATTACCTGTGGTCCTACTCTTGGCGATGCCCGTATAAACACGAATAAATGCTATACCAGTGAACCGTTAATTATTAAAATCAGGTGCATACCTACCTCGTACCTCGACGTTGTTTTAAATCTGACTTGATGATAATTAAATACAAAAAAATAAGATTTGGATGTTGTTCCTTGCATATTGAATACTTATTATTTGAATTTCTAACTATAACGCGAATTATAACACTTTGAGTTTATTTTTCTGTTAGAAACCACCAAAAACTGACTAATAGTTAATTCCTTATGACATTAAGTGCGCCAATTGTAAAACATACAGTGCAATAAAGTTGAAATAAATAAGAATACATACATCTTTGATATTCAGATAAGGAACAAAAGTTTTTGTTATCAGTTATTGAGCAGCTTGGCAAAATATTTTTTGAGTAGTACCAAGTGCTTAACACGTTCCGGGACAGTGCCCGCCTACAGGCGTGAAAACAATAAAACATCTATTGTGTCTGGAGTAGTGTCCCGGAACGTGTTAAGCACCGACGCACGAAACCCCTAGATAGGCAAAATAAAAAAGGAAAAAACCCACATAATGATGCCTTGGCAAGGGTGACAATCCTATCCACCCACTTTGTCCCGGCATGTCCCGAAAAATCTTGCTGTGAGTCTACAGCCCGTATAACAGAGCGGCATAAACTAATCTCCCGTGCTTTTGATATGATATTCAATGTAGCAATACATCACAATATGTATCGTAGTAGGGCATGCGTAATTAAGTGGTTTCGGCAAACTAATTACCGTTTTTTCCCTCCGGGTTGATCATAATTTGCCGATATTGATACTCGTGTTGACGCATTTAACGTATGTGAATTTATTTATGAACCCGTAAAAATAGCCTGTCTGTAAATAGTCACGGTTTATAAGTTAGGAATAAAGAATTGTTACCTTATCTTTAGGCTTTAAGGTTTTTTTGCACTGCTTACTAAGCCTTATTGAAAACTGGAACTAATTCAAGACTGTCCAGAACAAAGTTTAATTGCCTTGAGCCTCGGAACGAGCTAATCGCAAAAAATAGAGCAGTAGATTGAAAACTTAGTGCCGTGTATGGTACTACAAATGAACATGCATGATGCAACAAATGGCAAGATAGACGAGCTTGTAAAGATCACAAGACTGTTTAGCAGTGTAACTCCTGCTGATAATGATGATGATGAAACAAAGTTACCTGTTCTGTTCCGATCTGCACTGGCTTCTCGTAAATGATCCAAGTGACGCATTCTGTATATGGAGGTGTCGTCAGTGACCCTTTGTACGTGACATAGTTCCCTTCTTGCAGGTCTGATGTGTCCATCCAGGATAAGGAGTCTAAAAGTTGAAAAGTAAATGTTTCAAATTGGTTTGCTGTCAACTGTAGCTAGACCTGCATTACCTACCTATTCGAAGTTATATAGTACAACCTATTATTAACTACTGCTTACGACCGCCAATTTATTTACTAGCGCTCATTATTCGCTTTCGTCAAGGCAAATTGGCTATAGCATCGTTCCTCCAATTCCGTCTAGCTATGCTTTATAAAAGGTAAACTAACATAAGATTCGGTACCCGTTTCTCATCAGCGAATATATTTTTATATAAATAAAAGTAGGAAACGTACTTTAAAATCAACTTCTTATTTTAACGCGGAGTAAACAAAACTTTATCAATAATGACTTGTGTAAAAGTACATATTATGTAAAGTATCAGATAGAGATGATATCTTGAAGTAAATTTTGACAGATATTCCTCAGTTCAGACTGGTAGAAATATGCTGGATCAGGTTTGTTTCAACATTCACGTTACTCATGACCTCCCAACGTAGATAAAATATCCATTTTTAGGGTTCCGTAGCCGAATGGCAAAAAACGGAACCCTTATAGTTTCGTCAAGTCTGTCTGTCTGTCTGTCTGTCTGTCCGTCCGTATGTCACAGCCACTTTATTCTGAAACTATAAGCATCACATAGCTGAAACTTGGTAGGTAGGTGTATTTTGTTCACCGCTTTCCGATTCAGATACAAAAAATAAGAAAAAATAATATTTAAGGGGGGGCTCCCATACATGAAACTAAAACCTAAAAATTTTTTTTTACTCAAACCTATGCGTGTGGGGTGTCTATGGATAGGTCTTTTAAAATGATGTTGAGGTTTCTAAAACCATTTTTTCTAAAAGTGTAAGGTTTGAGATATATTTATACTCGTATATTTGAGGCTTCCAAAGTGGTAAAATGGGCGTCCTCCCCCCTCTAACTTTTGAACTAAGAAAGTGAAAATTTTGAAAAAAATATATGATGTAGATCTCAACAAAAACTTGCAACGAAAATTGGTTTGAAGGAGATCGAACCAGTAGTTTTTGAGATATTGCACATTTTTATCAACCGCAAATATAACTTTGTCTTTCATACAAACACTATGAAAAACAAAGTTATTTTTGCTGTCGCAATATATTGTGATGTTTTCGTTAAGTGAAAGTAAGTGGACCCTGAATTCAGTTAAGGGTGACACGGAACCCTCAGTGCGCGGGTCCGACACGCACTTAACCGGTTTTATCTGCATACTTTTGCCATTTTAAAAGGCGATGAAACCATCACATAGATTACCGCCACACAAAGGGTGCGTTTACACTGATGCGGAGTTGAGCGGAGTGAAGAAAAGCAAACTGTGAATTGACTCCTGGCAGTGCATGAAATCTTCACTCTTCATCAGTGGAAACAGTGTGATTGGCTAATTTATAGTCCTCTCCTCTAAACTTCTTATCATTTCTGCCTTTGTTTCACGCACCCTGCTGTGTTCCCACCAAAGAGGTGCAAAGTGGCTAAGCGATGCTACGCATCATCGCAAATGTTTGATGAAAACGAAGATATTCTTCTCAGCTAACTGACCTGATGTAACTCGAACTGCTTTCTCCAGCTGTTTGATGCCTTCCAGTCCTTCAATGAGCTTGTCAAATCTTGGGTTAGGGACGTTCACTGCTTCGAAAAGGAATCCGACTACTGCCAGGCCATCTGGATGGCCCACAGCTGCTTCCATTGAGTGGTATTTACTGTTGTAGTGAACGAAATGGCATTCTGCTGCGTATCTAAAACAATAGAAAGATTCCTTAGTTTTTTGTATACACATAATCTTTATCTTATATTCACTTATTTTGTAACATGTGGTTGGGTTAAGCAATGATATTAAGGGAATAATTTATTATTGACGATAAGCATATGGAAATGTGAACGTCAGATTGCTGTTGTTTTTTTAATCTGTTATTTTTGGAGGGTTTTTTTTTTTCAATAAGAAAATGACACCCTCATTATTATTTATACCCAATTTTATGTTGTTAGTACTTTAGTTGTATTATATAATCGCTTCCTCTACGGCAATCAAACGCAGACGGATTTTTATCTCGTTTAAACTCACAGGCCTTATGGGGAGGAGTAGTGCTGCACTGCACACTGCAAAGTTATCAATAAGCGAGTGCGCGCTCGGCTTACTCCCTAGGTCATGAATGATTTCAGTAGGACTGCCGCCTGCGTTTGATTGCCGTAGAGGAAGCGAGTGTTAAATACTACTATAGTGGTTTCAACTTAAAACAGGTCGTTCGCAATTCAACACTTACCCGTGTCCATCTAAGACGTGTTCGCATCCAGTGAAGTCATCCACAGACCAGTGGAAATGCATCTGCTCAAAGATATACTCGCCCAGCAGTGGGCCTCCTCTTAGAGTCGGCTTAGCGTTAGTTTCGAACGTGAAATACGCTGGAACGAAATAAAAATCGAGCATTAGAAACGCAAAGTCATTAGGAATGAAGGTCAAGAGGTTTGTGAAGGTAGTGGAATTTATACTAATAAAAGCTGAAGAGTATGTTTGTTAGTTTGAACGCGCTAAACTACTGGACCGATTTCAAAAAAGTTGTGTTGGACATTTTGTTTGTTGGGGAAGGCTTTAGGGTATAATATAGCCCCTCCCTCGTTTACTCGTTTCCTGGTTATGTTAATAACATCACGCTTGCGACAAGAGAGCAAACTCGAAACGCAAGGACGAAGTAGCTGGGGACCGCTAGTTTTTGTATAAGCTTCGTCTAGATTAACTTACTCTATCTCTGATAAGCTTAGCGTCAAAAGCACATTTAAAGATCAACTAGGTACAAACAAAGCCAATTTTGTCTGACGAATCTCAATCAGATAAATATTTATGAATTTGAAATTGTTTGAATATAGAGACTAAATTACTGTGGCGACCACAGCAACAAATACCTCGTGTGTTCATAAGTTTTGAGACAAACTTGGTAGTTAAAAAAATAAATTAAATATTACTGGCTGCTATTTAATTCTTTTTCCAATTTTGAATTTGGAATGTTTACTTTTAATACCTTTGACTTTCAAATTTATTTCTGTCAATTTTATCGTGATGGAGGGGACTAAAGAATTGCGTGCGACCGTGATATCGCTATTTAAGGCGGGAAAAACACCAATGGAGATTTTCCGTGGGGTGAAAACTTTTGGCGTAAGCCGTAACTTTGTGTATTACACTATCAAACGATACAATGAGACAAGTTCCTTGCAAGATCGCCAAAGGAGTGGTCAGCCACGCTCTGTAAGGACGCCTGCGAACATCAAAATCATCCGAGAGCGACTTTGCCGAAATCCATGTCGCACTCAGAAAAAAATTGCTCTGCAGACTAAAATTTCGCGCGTTTCAGTCAACAGAATACTGAAATATGATCTTAAGGTAAAGGCGTATAGCCGTAGAAAAGTTCACTTTTTAAACGATCGGCTTCGTAAATTGCGACGCGAACGTTGTCCATTACTGCTTAGGAGACACGATGCGAGGAAGATACTGTTCACCGATGAGAAATGTTTTTAATGTCGAAGAAAAGTTCAACCGGCAAAACAATAAAGTCTATGCCAAAAGTAGCAAGGATGTCGCAGCTTCAGCACGGAATGTCTCGCGTACTCATCATCCGGCAAGTGTGATGGTATGGTGGGGAGTTTCGTATGAAGGTGTCACTCCGCTCCATTTCTGTCAACAAGGCGTCAAGGTGAAAGCCAAGAATTATCAAAATGACATCTTAAAACCTGTTGTGAAACCTCTATCTCATACTTTATTTAACAACAAATTTTGGGTTTTCCAGCAAGACTCAGCACCATCCCATAAAGCAAAAACCACCCAAGCTTGGTTGAGGGAAAATGTGCCGGCTTCATCGCGGCGAACGAATGGCCCTCCTCCAGCCCCGACCTCAACCCGCTGGATTATTCTCTATGGACTGAGTTAGAGCTCAGGGCCTGCCAGAAGTCCCACCCAAACTTGGAGTCACTGAAGCGAGCTCTTGTTCGAGAAGCAAAGCGAATCCCGCTAGAAAAGATTCGTGCCGCCATTGATGATTGGCCAAATCGTCTAAGGGCCTGTATTAAAAACAAGGGTGGATATTTTGAATAATAGATATATTTTATTGTTGATTATTATCTACTTAGTGTTCACTGTAAATTTTAGAAATATAAGTTAATTATTTAAAAAGTTATGCCTCTTTTTTTTCGTCTCAAAACTTATGAACACACGAGGTACAATGCTAATCAAAATCTACTATAGTAATAATATATCGAAAACGTATAATTTCGGCCTTTAGAAATTAGAAAATCAGTTTTTTTTAAATAATTCTGTCACAATAGTAAGTAACCTGTATTTTGAATTTTCTTCACAGTAGCCGAATCAGAGGCATTTATCAGTGTCATTGGCATGGTAGACAACGAATTTATCAAGTTGCAAATAGGAATTGTAATCGTCCCAGTTCAATATAAATCTTTGGTTATTATTTTATAATATTCGGTTACAAACGAATTATCTTATCTGCGATAACACGTGCAAAATAATTCGCGCTGATTTTGTTTTACGTAACGGTTCAGTTAGTTCTTTGGCCAAAAAATACATTTCGCTTTTGTTTCAAAGCTGGATTTATCTTTCAGAACAAACGTGCGTTTTATTTTCGTTACGATTTCATCGGAATCATGTAAAAATGGTTTATCTACTTGGTAACTATGAGCTCGGGATTCACAGATGAAAATATTGCTATGTTGATTGCTACGTTACGTTAACTATTTATGTGTAATGATTTTTTGATTAGGTAAATAAATAAAAATAAAACTATCTGATGGTAGGTTGAACTTTATATAGTTTATTTACTGATAATAGTAAGATGTTTTGGGCTCAAGAATATCCCCTATAGCTTGCTCCGAGTCTTGAAAAAATATACAATTACTGAGATAACTTCACACTTAGGCCCAATTTCTTCATCGATAGTAATGGTAAAGGTAGTTTATATAAAAAAAAAAACTACTTTAACCAAATGTCAGAATAGCTATTTCAATGACCAATTGGTTGAGGTATTTTTTATTCAAAACACACAATCGTACCCACAATAATCGTAATCGTACCCATTGCCATCTCTCTGCATGACCTAAAGGTTTGACTGGCAGAGAATGCTTTTAGCATTAAGTCCACCTTTGTACACCATGATTTGTACTTCTATAGCCTTCCTCTTAATAATCATATGCTATCTAAAAATGTATCTGACATATTTTATAACCAGTCGAATAGTTTCTGATATTAGCGCATTCAAACAAACACATAAAAACATCCAGCTTTATAAAGTCTTTAAATAAATAAATAAATCCTAAATATTCCTCCGCTGGTTAATGGCATCAGATGAGAGTTGTTTTTTAAAACATAGTAGAGAGATCAAACGGAGATTTGTAAAAGTTATTTACAAACTACGAGTAAGTTACACCAAAGAAAAAAAGAAAACCGCTGAAAATCAGCGTCGTTCCGCTGCCACGACTTATTCTGGGCCCCTATTTTTGAATCACTCGCTTGGATATGGCGAGTGATTTTCGTTCGAAAACGATTTTTTTTCTATGACTTTTGACACTACGTCGAACGAAAATCACTCGCCACCTTGAAGCGAATGATTCAAAAATAGGGCCCCTGAGCCTTATGGATGCCTTTTCGACTCGAGTGTCTACCCAGTTCTGCATGTGTATTTTTAATGTTTTTTCTCAGTCGAATAAATATATTTTATTTCTTTCTTTCTTCTTTCAAAGCGTGATGCGGTTCGGTAGCGGTAAAGTGCTGTATGGACGACGGTTATGTTGGTGTTTCTTTAATACTATTAAACTAAACTAAATGTCTCCATCTCTTCTAAATAAATGAAAAGAGACAGACTACAATGATTAAGAGGCGTCTAACAAAACAGCTGTCAGTTGCAAATAAAATTTAGGAATCCATAGATAATAAGCCCATTTAGCTATTTGAAAACCTATTTAGCGGGGAAATGAAGAGTTTGCAACTAAATTGTCTAGGGACTACATTTAATCACACAAAAATTAGTTTTTTCCGACCAACTAACGTAGCTGAAGTTTCAGAAATTGTTATCTCATTTCATTTACTTAGAAGAGAAAGAGACACTTACTTTAGTTTTAGCTTTAGTCGGTTCATCACTAGAATGAGGTCCAATGACAGTATTCGGTTTGGTACGAGTATTGGTTCGACCGACATTTTGTAAGTTTATGTAACACAAGTTCCTAAGGCTAACTTTGGCACCAGATAATTGAATGTTATTTTGACAATTATTGAAATGAAATGATTATTTATTCGTTATCATAGGTATAAAGGCTAGTTGTTACATTTAGAGTGTTTCACTATGATCTACCTTATACGCACACGATTCAATAGCTTATCAATAGAGCTTGCGTACCTGTGTGTCCATTATTGACTAGTATGCCGTTGACCTCGTTGTCCCAGTAGCCTTCAAACTGTAGTGGTTCCAGGGATGACCACGTCGGGCAGCGCTGCAGTGATATCGCGATGGGTGATTGTGATGCTCGCAGCTTCGAGATCTGTTCGGCTAGAAACATACGTATTTGGATTTCAATTTCTTGATACGGCTGAAGATGGATATTGGGGCGTTTCGCAGCGCCCCGGTTTTTGGACCGCGGTGCGATTCGCCCAAGAGCTAATTCAGAATGGAGTCATTCAACCCGTTTGAGGTTTAGCGGTGAAAATCTCCTAAATTTTGAATCGACCCATTTCATCGACCACTGCAGAGCGAATAACCCCATTCTGAAACAGATCGATTCGTCCGCAAACCTAGTGGCTCGAAACGCCCCAATACTCCTGAAAATGCACACGTCGTTATTCCTACCTATCAGCCCTAAAATGGTACTTATGTCAAAACTACATATCAAACAATAGTTTGTTTTTGGAAATAATTACTTCGACGATGGGAGCTGCGCCGATATAGGTAATTTTTGCCAACAACGGGTACAAAAAATCTTTTGCCTAATTAAACCACACAGACATGGTATTATGTACTACGCAAGTCTTAAAGATAAGTTAATAGTTTTTCGCTTTTCAATATGGCGTAAAAACGAAGTATACAAAGGGTCTTTGGCATTTAAAATATTTTGTATGAATGTTCGTGCTTATACATATAGTTTATGCAGCAACCCTTCAGAAAACCACATTAGCCAATGCATATTCTGATGCTCATGTTTGCATAAACTTGTGCGAATTATTATAATAACAGAGAGCGTCGCGGAAATTACGTTGCAAAACTAATTATTATTATTAGCTAAATATTATCAGCAACTAAGATCCTCCACATAGCCTCTGGTATTCGATATTTTATAATTAATCAAATAAATGTTCACAAATATTCCATATATTCATCTTTTCTTGATTTTGTAACAACTTGATCAAATTTGAGGGGCTCGTAGCGCAGTGGTGGCAGCGCTTGGTTAGTAATTACTAATGTAAGACAACCTACGGCGCGGTCTTGTTTTGATGGGTGACCAAGCCGACTATATAAGTCATGTATATCACGAGCATTTTCATGCTTCGGAAGGCACGTTAAGCCTTTGGTCCCAGCTAACATATTTTTTTTCTCATAAAGATGATTGATGTTAATATGTAAGTAATTAGATATTTGAAGAAAAGTAAAGTTAGCCTGTAACGTTTCACTGCTGGGCAAAGGCCTCATGAGGTAGTTTGAGCCTTACTCCATCACGAGAGCTCAGTGCGGTGCACTTTAGCATTTATATTGACCCTTTTCGACTTTTGTGCGTTAGTTTACAGGTTTTTACCTAATTAGGTGACTTAAAAAAAGTCCTGAATGATATAATTGTTGCAAAAAACTTATTTATCTAAGCTCTAAGTATTAGCATAGCTATCCAACGCGGCAACGCAGCCAGCATTATAGCCTCCTTGCCACAAGGAAATGGTTTCGTTTTTGAATAGGGTAGTCTTATTTTTTATTGTTGCATGTCTTAGTTTTATTTTTTTCTTGTTTGTTATTAATAAATAATTATGTGTAAGTCTAAGCTCTGAATTTGTAACTAAGCCAGAAGGAAAATCATAATTTATTCGTGTAAAGTCAATTCGCAAAGTCAGACTAATTAGGAATTTGTCTATTTACGACTTTCATAATAAATCAAGAGGGGAGAAAGCCAGGCAAAGCATTTATACTTGTCATGATAAAACGAAATGGTAAAGAGCTACTGCATTTTATTATTATTAAATAACCCCATACAATTGTCCCTACTGAAATATAGCTCATTACAGTAGAAAACTGTTTTGGTACTGTCTGATAATTTATTTATTCTTTAAAATTTTGGGTTTTAGCTGAGCCAATGTCGTAGGATTTGACTAAGAGGACGTAAGTGAATAGTTAACCTAATAAGATGCCCTGCTAACATAAACTAAGAACCACAAGAGAGAATTAATGGAAGAATTAACAAAATAGCCCAACGTTACAATAAATAAATGAATAAACCATACATTTTACTCTATGGCGTTAGAGCGCTTTCACACTTAGGCGACTTTAGCAGCGCGATGGTCGTGCTGCTGTCAATTTCATACATAAATGACAGCAGTAAGCCCTTCACATTAGAGAGCCGCGCTGCTGTCGCTCTAATGTGTAGGCGCACTAAAACTCGTTACATGTAGGTAAAGAACCGATGAATTTCAGATCATTCGCTTGACTTTTCGAGACTCAACTCCGTCATGGTGTCGGAACTAATTTAAAGACAGTCTTGAATATCACGTATGTCTCTCATGTGTCGTATTTCTGGGTTAAATAGGGCAATCAGTCACGTGTGATAAACCGCACATGCCTCTTCAAACTGATTTAATGCGAAGGATCTACCCTCACATTTTCTTGGGTGCAAAAAGTGTACCTACCCATAATTTATGGAATTGGTCACCTTATTTTCGAGGAAATGTGCCACCTTAAGATGATATTATGATGATATTAATGACCGCCTCTATGAGCGTTTTCCCACAATGTCGTGATGATAATTTGTCATTGGACGACTCTGTTGTCCCTAGCTATTACGTGAAACCGGCGGCTTTACCGGTTGTGCTGGCAAAGCTGTCGTGCCGCAACGGCATTTTCATTTTCCAAAGTATCTGATAACTCTTGACACTTCTTGGACACTGGTAAAGCCGTCGGCCGATGACCGCCCGCACCCCTCACGCAACCCGTAAGCCCCTGTGCCCTGCAGTCGAGCTCTCATTTTCACGGTCTACTTTTAGATGTCATCGCTTGCATTAAAATATAGAAACCACTTTTCCATAGATAAAAAAGTTCGCGAGGTCGTCACAAACGATCTGATGAGAACGCGGCTTGAGAACGTGGCCTTAGTCCTTTCCAGATTTTGGTAGAATGTTTTTGACAGCATGCCTATTTTGGTACACTCTTACGTGCTTTCACTGTACTGTATTTCGTAATCTTCCGCGATTTCTTACTTACGAAAGTTTGTGACCAAACTTTTCTTCTTGCATTTCCTGGCTTTTACCACTTAGTTATAAACTAAAAAAATACAAATATAACATTCCTTATTTTTTTAGTAACATCATATGATTAAAGAAAACATTAACATTAGATAGTACGCAACGTGTTTCTTTTTTTGATAAGATAACATTATTGAGCGTTATATAATGATAATACATTAGGATTATGTTAGTAATTATTAGAAATTCATAGATAAATTTAATAAATTAATCCTATAAGCCACTTCCATAGCCTGTATAAAAATAAGATAAGCCTACTTATAGTTTTACTTAAATGTTTTATTACCATTAACTGTCATTGTAAAATAATAATACATTTATTTATACGTAGGTATAGAAACAGTGTTATCTTAAGGTCAAGGTTTATTCCACTATTTGAATCAAATTGTTTTATCTAATCTATGATTGATTAAAATATCATATCATATGAATACACTACGCCTCTACAAACTATTACCTTGGAAATAATTAAGGTCCGTTTCACCTATGGCGACAAAGAATAGCACTGTGACGAGGTCTAATTATTATTGTATATTTTTTTTGCATCTGGTAAGAAGACAAATGATGTTAACATGATTTAACATTACTATTAATAATGGAGTGGTGTAGGATTTTGTAAATACGGCTTGTTTTTTACAGGGCTGTTACGTAATTAGCACCCGACGATTTTTCGTTTGTATCCCGTGTAGAGTTTAGAAGTATATCTAATTATCGTCTAATCGAATTATGAGACAGAAGAAATAGTGAGTGCCTCGTGTAGTGCACACACACCTGAGCACCATAATATTTCTCGGGCCGATGCACGATGGCCAAAAGATGAGATTGGCTGTTATGTGCGGATATGGCTAGGGACGTTATTTCCTTGCAAGTAAACTGTGACAATATTTTATTTAATGCTCATATGCCGTACTTATACTATGCTTTATCTCACTTCTATAGCATTATCGCATAGCTGTCAAACTGCATACTGTTATTATACATACATGGCTAATGTAAACTACATTAGCCATGCTAGAGTAATTTGGCGCAAATGAGCCTAATTTCAAAATTAGGCTCATGATGTCACTAATAATTAGGTATGTACATATAGGATATTTCAATGTGCGTTCAATCGTAACGACAATTAAAAGGACTTTATCGAAAAAATCTTACAAAAATAATTTTAAAAAATTGCTTACCATCAGAAGATGACGTTCCAGCAGCAATCGCTTTCACAGACTTCGGGTTGATCCTCAAGATCCTTCTCTCCATTTTATATTTTATTATTTATTTTAAAATATATTTATTTTAAAATATTTTTATTTTTATTTAACACGGAACACGTCTGGTTTCGGATTGTGATCGTCCGAAAACAATTTGATTTTTCCGTAATCCAATTCCGATTAGATAATAGGAAATATTTTATCTTGTTTTCTTGATACATTTGACAGGGAGATAGGTAATATGCTGGTGTTACAGTGCAGATTTTATAATATTCGTGTTTGACAAGTTTTGTATCTGCATTTATGTGAGTTTTATTGATGTGAGACAAAAGCAATAGATTTTGCCACTGGTTTTGTTATTATCAGATTATTCACTAAAGATTTCTTAATCAATGTAACTTTTATTTAGATATGTTGGATTAAAAATTATCCATTGTCTCATGCTAATTATACTATCTCTCTTACTGCATATTCCTACCTACATCATCAGTTCAGAATAAACTCTAAAAAGAGCTCTTAATATGAAACAATTTCTCAAAATAATAACTGCAAACAATGATGAAACATTATTGAAAAAGATCTTAATCTTGGATAAACGGATAGTGTGTAAAATGTATACACCTTGGGGTTCATTATTTAATGAGATTAAGTTGTATCAATTGAACGAGTAATTAAAATATTTTTACTATCTAATCGGCCTTAGTAACAGGACGCAATTGAATTTCGACCTGACTTTTTTAAACAACTTTGGCTTAATTATTACCTACTGTTTATAAATGAATCCACTTACCACTGGTCTATTTATAAGTAAGTGGCACTAAGTAGAGTTGTACTATTCTCTATATTATCATACTAGACGTATATAGTAACACTCTCGAAGTTCGTTGCAGATCTATATTTTTAATGGTTTTTGATGAATTTTATACATCTTTCATTTTATTTATTATTGGTTTTTGAAGAATAGTTTTAAATAACAGTTTACAGGATGTGTAGGATTAGTTTTGAGGTAACTGTGGCCGCCGCCCGCAAAGCTTACGCAACCCTCCCTCGACTCCCCCGCGCCCTTGTGCCCCGCAGGAGTAGTCTCAATGAATCGGTTTACCTATATACTGGACATTGACATGTCGACTAGACTCGATGTATCAATAGCAGATAGCAGACCATAGGTGACGGCATCTACAGTTGCCTCGTCACCAAGTACCTACCGCCCATGTAACAGAGTGTTGTTGACCCTCAGCCGTAAAGTCAGTACACACTACTGTAACCTTACTAATGTTTTCTTAACAGCCCCGACTTAATCTTTTATCTTTAGCCTAGGAACCCGAAACATTTTCCGCGATGGTAGCCTAAAACACTTTTATCTACAGCTTAGTGAGTGACGTCCCGTTCAGTAGTTTGTAGATTTATCAAGAGGGTATTAGCAAACGTCTGATAGTGTTGTCGTCGATAAGATTCGAATACAAATGGCCTAAGAAGCACACCGGGCGCTGTCAATACTTAAATCGTAGCAATCGTTCTCTTGTGAATAAAACACATGTCTTGTCTTTAAGCTGCATTTGCATTGAGTGCATAACTTAACAAACATAGATTAATTAAGTAGACAATTGATAATTTTGACTAATTAAGCTGTATGGTCTTCGTCAACCAGCAATATTTAATGATCCCAGATTGTGCATGAAATATTACTTAAAAAGAATGCTTTAACTTTATTGAATTCTGAACATGCCTTATTGCATAAACAGCTATTTTGATGCGGTTCTCGTGATGTGCCTTTTTTGTAATTTTTTTCTAATACTTATATGGTAAAAAATGAAATCTTATTTCCCTTGGTCACGCCATCACGCGTGAACGGCTGGACCGATTTCGTAAATTCTTTTTTTGTTGTATTTTTTATTGTTAGGAGAAGATTTTTTTTAAGATTTTTAATTTTAGAAAATTGAAAAATTTTAAATTACTTTCTTATCGGGGCTGGGGCTCTTATCAAATTAGGGCCGAGAGGGCGAAATAAAGTTCGCTGGGGTCGCTAGTTTAAAAATAAAAACAACATATTATTTTACCTACCATTTTAAATGTAAACTTTCGTACAATGTAGATAAACAATTGTGCAATTATGTATGTGGGTAATAGAGATGAGCAAGGCGTAGGAAGTGTGACAATTATCTGTATTCGTATGGTAATGTGTAATCCTCAGTGGTATTTCTGCAAAAATCTTGCCATTCTTAGTGAAACGGGAACTTAAAAGAAAACCTTTGACTAGACCGTTTTACTCGCGACGGGGCTAGGTAATTCTGAAATCGATAAAACAATAGCTGGCCCATACAAAATGCAGCCTTTACTGATGGCTGATGGCCTCTATATCCATACCTTTGTCAAGTTGTTACTAATTAGTTTAATTGTATCGTTAACTGCCTGGGTACACCACTGGTTAGATATGAAAAGTAAATTATTGATTGTTTGAATGGACATAAAAAAACTACTGGAGCAATTTAAAAAAAATATTTTATAAGCAGGAAGATTACCATTTTTTCTCAGAAAATGCGGTTTAACCGACCTCGGGAGCAGTTGGGGGCTATTCTCCCGTGCCATTTAGTGAGGCAAGAACTGACGGTTACGCCCTAGGCATGAGCATGTCGATTCACTAAGCAAATTACAATGCTGTCATCGAGAACGATAAGATAGTTTGAGGATTTTCTTTTACTTCAACATTGAGGCCCATTTAGAACCGTCAAGCTATTCTGAAATTAAAGCTCGACGTCGAACACAGTGGTGATGTTGCCGTTAGTGTGTTGGCCCCCTGAGCATTCATCCGCAGTTCTTGTCTCTGGCTCTGGTTCATTAATGCATCGAGTGCCACTCAGGTGCAGGGGGCGCAGTAGTAGCCTGTCAACGGTGTGCGAAACGCACGCATCTCCTCTTCTGGTATGAAGATACTTACATCAACCTTGAATAATAATACTGAAGCTTGCAACTTTGCAAGCTTCAGTATTATTCTTGATCTTGACTTTTAGAGAATGCTTTAAGAATTAAGTTTACACTAAGGCTGCATGTTCGATATTTTGTGTCTTCTGTTTATCATGCGGTAAACTATTATATTTAACCTAGGAAGATAGGTATAAATCACCTGGACGAAAGGTTATCTCATTTCAAGTTACTAATGTAACTTACTAAAATTGGTTATTGTCACCCAAAATCGGTTTCGTTTGACAGCTTTTACATGTTCTTCTATTCCGTTAGGAATATAAATTTTATGATTTTATCCTAGGCTCTCAAAAAACAATACAGTGTAAAAATATTGAAAATAAAGTCCCCGTGGAACATTTTTAAACCCTAACATATTTATTAATTTGAATTTATTATCTTTGGACGATATCGAGTCAATCTGTCATTGTGTCGAGTTGATCATTTTGAGCCAAATCTGACATAAAATTGAGTGAATGTTTAGAAATTTACATATATCTCGTTATCGTTTTGGATAAATTTGTTCGATGTGGTTGGTGGCATGTTAGGGAATATGAAAATATAGCTTATATCGACTAATTTTGTCATGTAGATCGAAAGAAATAATGTGTCATGCATGTTAGGTCTACAGTTTTTAATTTAATAGCAGTCATTACCCTTGCATGAATATATGGACCAAGTCATATCGGTAACATACCTTTTCGATTAACGAAAGGCTGTTTCCTAACGCATCCTAATGACTCTCGTAATGAAAGGTTGCGGATGTTAGCAATAATAAAGCAATTGACCTTAATAACGCCTTAATTTTTCTCTCTTCAGCCCACAACCGACGAAAGTTTTGTGTAATTTGTAAGCAAATGACAGCGTAGGACGTCCACCGACAGGAGGGTCAGACGACCTTGTAAAGATCGCAGGATCACACTGGATACAGACCGCTCACAATCGGTCGCTGTGAAAAACTAAGACTTCATCGTCAAAATGTTCATTCAAGAAGTCAATTCGTGAGCTTTTTCACAGTGAGAATACCACGTGATGCTTGAAAGTCAAGGTATGTACTCTCTTTGTACCCCTTTAATCTCTGTTAATTTATGTATGGATAAAGTTATGTATTCATGTCATTCAATGTAGGTTTATTTTTAAGTATTTATATAGGTATATTAGTAGTATAATATTAATTTGTTGCTTTTTTGTGTTCTTTGACGACGCCTCAATCGTTTCTGCCTCACCCAATGGTTGACTGGTATAGAATGCTAAAGCGTTAAGTCCGCCATTTGGACTTTCAATAAAGAATTAAAAAACTGTGCAGTAAAACATTTAAAAAAAATTAAACCTGTTCATAAGCGTTATGACAGATAATATTGCAGAGTTCATGTGTTGTGAAGTTCCACTCTAGCTCTAAAACTAACCTTTTAGCTGTTCGCGCTGCAAAATAGCGTTAAAAGTCAAATTAAAACTCTCAAATGGACCAGAGGCAGAATTAGTTTTCACCCCGTTACACGATTAATCAGTCAGGTATCAAACGAATGCCGAGAGTCGCATAACAATGGATTTTTTATTGTGTCTCGTTTACACATACTTGACGAGTTAATAACGGACCGTTTAGTATTTTCAGTGAGTTTGTCGCTAAAGGTTAATTACGACATGAAATTATGCTTTTTTCTCCAACTGGGTTACTTTTTTGAATAAATAGTCACGCGTTCGACTGCAAATGACAACAATTTAATGTCTGTAAGACAGAATTGATCTACCTACCTACCTATGAGGAAAGTTTTAGTTCTT
Organism: Pyrausta aurata; assembly: GCA_963584085.1. Classification (NCBI taxonomy): domain Eukaryota; kingdom Metazoa; phylum Arthropoda; class Insecta; order Lepidoptera; family Crambidae; genus Pyrausta; species Pyrausta aurata. Next base: position 11,386,118 of record OY757259.1, on the reverse strand, counting down.
TTTGATATTTGATAATATTAGTACCAACCGTTTAATATCTTGATTTTCTTGGTTATCTAAGTCGAAGTAAAAATCAGTGACTCCTACGTAGCGTTGGGTTTGTGACCGGTAATTTACGAAATGTCGAGTAAATTACCAAAAACACGTTAATTTACTCGGTAAAATTACCGATGACCGGGAAAATACTCAAATGGTTTCAATTAATAAAATTTAATGGATAAATGCACTAGGACCAACGACATTAGACAAAGACAATAAAAAAACATATCTAAATGAAAAACAAAAAATGTGGCAAGGAGTTTGCCACATTAAGTAATATTTTCTTAATGTTTGATTTGGTCATTATAGCCTCAAAAATGAGTTTAGGCGAGATTTGAGGAATAGTTTTTAATTATTGTGGGTTTAAGATTTTACTCAGATTAGTTGATTTACCAAAAAAAGGATATAAGATATTTAAAAAAAATTGATTAAAAATACTAAAACAATTCAGTATTTTATCAAAATATTAAACTTTTTTGTAGTTTTTATCATGTCAAATATATCAGCTGAGTATTTTACCGCCATTTGGTATAAAAAGAGTTTTTTACCATTCTTTACCATATTTTTCATTACTTACCGTTTTTATTACTTACCCTGCCCAACTCTACTCCTACGCAATATTGCAAGCTTGGTTGAATGGCTAAGTATAAATTAGCTTCTGAAGTACCAATAAAGTACTTGAGGCAAGATAGTCGTGAGCAATTTTTTTAAGAATAAATATTATTTCATAATTTCAGCTTGCATTTCATGACTGTTGTTGCTAGAAAAAAAGCTGTCGAAGATGCATGGGTTGATTTTTCATTTTAAGATCCCCAAAATTAACATTAATTATGAATTTGATTGAGCTCCATTTTTTTTCCTTCTGAATTATGTTTACTTATTCTTTTTCTTTATTTTGAGGTAGTTTTTTTATCTATACTAATATTATAAAGCTGAAGAGTTTGTTAGTTTGTTTGTTTGTTTGTTTGTTTGTTTGAACGCGCTAATCTCCGAAACTACTGGTTCGAATTGAATAATTCTTTTTGTGTTGGATAGTCCAGTTATCGAGGAAGGCTATAGGCTATATAACATCATGCTACGACCAATAGGAGCAAAGATATAGTGGTAAATGTGTAAAAAACGGGAGAAAGAAGTCACTATTCCACGCGGACGAAGTCGCGGGCAAAAGCTAGTTAAGCATACAATTATTTATCTTCCCCTCAAATTAATGACAACGAAAAAAAAAACTGTATTGTATTTAAAAACTATATTAAATCAATCACCAACACTCACTTCCATAAAAGTTGACAAAACATTTCTCTTTTGCGCCACCAAAGCATTAAAAATTGCAACTTTGTAAGTATATCTCGGCACTATGTCATGATGATACATTGTGACAAAAGTTTCATCCCCGTTAAAATAAGGCATCTACCGGCGACACTGAGATTTTCAGTTATTGCTAATGATAAGTTTTGTAAATGAATACGACCTAGTTTTTAAAGTAATAAGTCTTCCTATCATTCGTCGGTTGTATGTTTCGACGGAAAATCATCGCAGCTTCGCCTGGTATGGCGGGCCTCAAAAGTCTCTGAGCACCTTCGACTGTCTCCTGCAAAAAAATATCAATAAGAATTATCTGGGCCTCAATTCTCGTGCAGTTCGTATACGAAAAAAGTTCACCGAACGATCGGCAGTATGAGCCATACTCCACCACACGGGCTCGGTGCGGATTGGCGGAGAGGTGTTTGCAAGGCAAGCAACGAACCTCGCTGTAAAATTTTATCAAGTTGCCCATAAGGCCTCTGTCTAGGTTGAACGAATGGTCACCCATCCAAACACGACCGCACCGTAAGTTGCCTTACTTCGGTATTACTACTAAAGTGCTGCCACCACTGCGCTACGAGCACATCCGGACTTGGTAATAAGAGATTTATTTGGTTAATCCGCACTGAGCCCGCGTGGTGGAGTATGGCTCATTACCTAACATTTGAAGTAAGGCCTTTGCCCAGCAGGCTATTTGCAGGGGGATACTTAGAAGCTAATTTTAATTTCCTTTTTACTTTATTCTTGGCCCAGCGGATATTTGACCTTGATCGTACCCCATGTTAGGTATAGAAAAGGTCTAAAGTGGTGCATATCTGCTTAGTAGCAGCATGTTCACTCTTGCCTTAAAGAGACTTAGTTCATATTCCATAGGGTAAACTTTAGTGGGCAGCGAGTTTCATTCCCTAACTACACGCATTAAAAAAGTGTCAGCAAAGCGCTTTGTGCGAGCAGGTGGATTGTCAACAACATATAGGGATGGTACGCTAGCCTATGCCTGGTCTCCTTGTGATGGAATGGAGCTGGTGGAACAAGATCATGCATAAATGATTGCTTTAAAGACTATCTCGCATGAATAATTTGTGAGCTTAAAATATTTGACATCTAATAAAAGGGACAGGTGGGTGGCTCTGCCATTAGACACCCGTCTAGACAGATCGTAAAATACTATGAAAACCAATCATGTCTTCAAATTCAGTAAGCGGATGAATGGACAAATATAATATCGTATACACATGAAAGCAAACAGTAACAATTGTTTAGAAAACTTTAACAAAATCTTTAAGAAAATATGAATTTAAGAAACTACTTGAGGATACAACTTTTTAGATTGTGTCTATCTTTGTAATTCTATCATTACAACTACCAAAATCGTATTTACTGTTTTCAAAAGACAAACTTTACCCCATATTAAAATTTTGTTACAGATTGGATTACGGACCGCATCTTATCGCAATCGTACAGGTTACATTTGGTGGTGCGAATGATCCCATTCTGAAACAGCACTAGGGCGATTCGCACTGCGGTCCGAAAACTTTGCGGTGTGAAACTCCCAAATACTATAATATGAAATAATTCCACTTTGTTACACAAATGAACTTTTAGAAAAAAATAGGTATTAAAAGTTTATTAAAGTTGCATGAAAGTTATATTGAGGTTATAAAACTATCGAAGTTGAATATTAAATACTCAATGGAAGTTTTATGGATACCGATACTATGTTATTGCATATTTTTAATCCAACTCCCGAAGAAAATTACTCTATATTCAATCAAGTCATTGATTGTAAATTATAAAACATAACAGATAAATGTACAACGAACCACTGAAATAAGTAAACAAGTGCAGCGAACTGAATATTTAAAAAATACATTACAAACATTTGTGTGCATGAACATGTCTGTTTGTAGTGGTCTGGGTGTTTTCTATGTATAATATGTATGTATTTACAAAAAAAAGTATTTAAGTATGTTTATAACCGTTGTCTGGTTACCATAGTACAAGCTTTGCTTAGTTTGGGACCAGATGGCGCTGTGTGAAATGTCCAAGGATATTTATTTATTTATTTATTTTATTTATTTATTGTGATTCAACCTCGTATACTGCTCAAAGGATTAGCATAGCTATCCAACGCGGCAACGCAGCCAGCATTAAAGCCTCCTTGCCACAAGGAAATGGTTTCATTTTTGAATAAGGTAGTCAAATTTTTTTAATGTTGCATGTCTTAGTTTTAATTTTTTCTTGTTTGTTATTAATTAAGTATATTGGTGGTATTATATTGTGATTACATATAAATATTGTTTGTTTGTTCGACCTGTGTGGAACATGTGTTCTAACGTAATTTCAATAAAGTATGTTAGTACTTTAATCAAAATAATCCTTTCAAAAACTTGCTGGAAAACCTATAAGGACCAATGGGTGAGAGTAAAAAAAGCCAATAGGGCTGCAACGATCTGATGTCATTACCAAGTCTGGTTATTATCAAAATTTGCATGCCATATATAAAGGTAAAACGTGAGTGCTATATTTCTAATATTATCAACACCATCTGCATATTACCTTGTTTTTAGCAAATAAACAATTTCATTTCATTACATTTCAAAACTTCTTACCTAAGTAGTTAGCTGTCATAAAATAGTACAGTCATACTCGTACATGGTTACAGACAAGGCCTTACTAGGAAAGGAGCGGTTTAGGAGCCATGGTAACATACGAACTCCTTAAATGGTGGCTACAATAAAGATAAAATGTCTACCTTCTCAGTGGCTTAGAACTTACCCTGGTAACAGACAAGGCTTTCCCTCTAACGAGCCATAGCACGGCTTCAGTGCAAGGCGGAGAGGTCAAAGAGCCCTGGTAACACGCGTATTCCTTGAAAGGTGGGCAGAAGTGGTGGAGGGGCTTAGGATCCACTGGGCCTGGGTTGGTGGCGCTGACTGCTGCTTTCATTATGTCATGGAGGCCCTGGTCCGTTAAGTTTGAGTACTGTAAATTGAAGGCTATTTTGTGAGACTGTAAAATTTTGCAAATGATACCTACCTAGGTGCCGCTTTGAATAGATTGGGTGGGTAAGTATAGAGTTCAGACTTTGAATTTTGAAAGTTGCCAAAAAAGTAAATAAGAAATCATAAATAAAAAGCAAAAACAAAAAAGTTAACAAATAAGTAAAATTATTTAAACTCCCATCTATCATAGTCTTAGACTTATGTAATTCATGTCTTAGATAAAATAATATAATATCCTGTCTATGATCGATAGGTATCTAAACCGACAATTTCAAGTGGCAATAGTAGAGATAAACGTTTCGGGCTACTGTTTGAACATAATAGTAAATAAATTCACTGTACAATTGGCGTAACAACACAATAATTTATATTTACCTTGAGTCATAAAAAAACTTGAGATGTTTTTTGTAAAATACGAAAAATATAAAGTAAAAAAAAATCCTACTTAGATAAATGCAAAAGTGAGTTTTCATGTCCCATTTTCACGCTTAAACTAGAAATTTGATCTCATTGAAAGTTTTGATCTCGTTTAAGCCCTACGAACGTTGGCGTGTAGTTAACCAATATTTGCACGAACGAAGCCACGGAAATCCATTAGTTAATCTTTGAGTAGGTAGTGGTTATGAGATTGTTGTAAACAGCTGAATTAGCAAGAACTGCAAGGTCTATGCAACTCTATGTTTTCATCGCCAACTCGATCAGCGCTTGCTGTCCCTTAGATAAAACATTTGCACTGCGTAAAATAAGTTTTTTTTTTCATATTCCTGTGATGGAATGGATGGTGCAGCTATGTCCCTAAATGCGTGTGTGAAGTTTGGACAAATGAATATTAGATGTTTCTCCCTTTTTACCATTTTAACTGGGCCCTTGTAAAAATGGTTTTATTGACTGTTTAGTGCAGCGGGGCTATCCTAACTTGGACGAACTGGCAATTGGTGATTCCTTTCCCAGAGAAAAAGAACCTCATTATTTTTTTAAGTCAAGCCAAAACGCGTTTAGGTCCCAGCTTACTTATGAATATAATTTACGACGTCAGTATATTGATATAAAGCCTTCAATCTGAAATTGAAAAGGTTATGTAAGCCTTCTCCTAAACAAATACAATACTTCATCAAACTTAGCTGAGAACTTGTTTGTGTAGACCCGAATAGTGTAGTAAGATAAATAAGAAATTTGAAAGTCAGCTGGTTGATTTATCGGTACGTACAAATATATAAGGAAAATCTTTGATTAAAACACTTCACGGGTTGATTTCGCGAACATTTATTTTTAATTAATACCTACGTTCAGAATGTTTTACAGCATCCATGGTAATAAGCAGAACACACCAAATAAATCTTTGATTCTAATAATTTTCTATTTAGGACATTATTACGTAGAACTAAAGGAGTCTTAAATCTTTTTATTAGGATTTTTTACGTATTTTTGAATGCTTAAGAATATTTTCAAAAAGAGAAAAAATACTTCCAAAATTATATATACACCGTGCTTTTTTAACCGTCTTACAGCCGAAGCCCACGTAATGTAACCATCTTAATAAACCTCTAGGGCATGTTATTTTTTTTATTACACTCCACATAATTTTTGTGTAAAAAATATCTAATAGTAACGTTACGTAATGTATCATCCTGTTCATAATGTTTACGTTTTCAACAATGCATTCCTTGACCTTGCCGCCTCCACGCGTTTCGCACCGTTAGCCAATCTAAGACAGTCCACGTGGATCTCTAACCAATCATGCGCTAGCGCAATCCTTTGTGACGCCCACCGCCTCGCCCCTTTCTATTCGTGCGTAAAACTAAGTCAGTAGTGCTAGACAGCCGAGTGAATGACCCGCGCGTAGTGCTCGTTACAGGATGTTTCGTACTAAATTGTGCTGATATCTTCTTTAGTGTCTTAGTCTTTGAAATCTTAATAATAACCAAGTTTTATTTAACGAATGACATGTAGTTATTGGATACTTTAAATGGCCTTCGGCTGTAAGACGGTTAAAAAAGCACGGTGTATATTATACAGACAGCCAAAAACGCAACAACGACTTTCTAAACAGGGCCTAATGAGAGATAACTCTGGATCGAAATCCAGAGTTAGTTAGCCCGGGTCTCAACAAGTGGCTCTAAACCATTAACAGTAAATAAACTGTAACCGGATAAAGTTTAGCCATTAATCTACACTCCAGTCGTATTTCAAACATTGTCATTGTGCTGCAGCACTACTAAGAATTTACTGCTATAGTTTACAATATTCGTAATTCCTTTTTAGCGAAAATATTCCTTTTAAAACAAGATGAACACAAAAGTTCCAATACAACATTCATAGCTTATTCATCGTTCAACACCGAGATTTTTTTAAATTAGTAGGAAATTAATTTTATTTGCTGATTTTATAATTAAAAGTTACAAAAAGATTGTTTACAATGTTGCACTAGCAAAGATGAATGGAGTTCACAGTTGCAGAATTAAGACATGAAGATGCAAAGGCAGAAGGTTGCAAAAGTAAGATACAATTAATAGGATAAAATGTTTCATCCATAGCAAAGGCAAACGTGGAAATCGAAAATCAAGATTATTAATTCAACTCCTCCACAAATTATTAATTATTACATCTATACTAATATTATGAAGCTAAACAGGTTGTTTGTTTGTTGAGACGCGCTATCGCAGGAACTACTGAAACGATTTTAAAAAAAAATTGTTTTGGATAGCTTATCTATCAGGGCCGGCTTTAAGCTATAAAACATCACACTGAGATGAGAGAGGAGGGAGCAAACTCAAAGCGCGGACGCAGTCGCGGGTGACCACTAGTTACTTACCTATATTTTGTTAGCTGTAGTGCGTAAGTGGTACCTAAGGCCTACATGTGCTGACTGACATAGGGCCCTAATTTCGAATCACTGACGTCGATATGGAGAATAATTTTCATTGATTAAAGTAAAATTATCCAATAAAATGTAGTTAAAATCCACTCGATAGTGATAAAGAGAAATACTATCCCAATTCAGAAATTACTCCCGTCTATTTTTAACGTTTATTTTTAAAGCGTGAATTTAGTTGAATTTATTGATAATTGAACGAAAATAATCCGCCACATTGACGCGAGTGATTAAAAAACAAGCCTCCTGATATCAAACTTACCCGAGGTTAAAACATCAATAATAAATACAAGTGTCCGCCCGGGTTCAACGTTTCAAACTTGTCAGACTCAGATATAAGATTAAAAAAGATAGTCTAGATTAGGATCTTCACAAAAGCCGAAATTAGCTAATGGAAAACTAACGTCGGAGAGTCGGGAATTTAGTAAAAGGCACTTAGTAAAAGTCAATAAAATTTATAACATACGGTTGGGATTTTAAATCTTTGAGTAAGATAAATTCTCCTCGCTATAATAGCTAAATTTATGAACATCATGAGGGAATATACGGGAATTTAATGACGGCAAAAGTGATTTCTTTCTATACATTGTTCTGATGATAAAACTTAGTTTAATAAATAAATAAAAAATGTTCTCACTTAACTTGGAATATCCTTTTACAGACATAAAAAAGTTGTGTTGGGGTGGACCGATTTTGATGATTTCTACTTCGTTAAATTTGATACGGCCCCGCATAGAGCAAAGAGGGTAGACTAAACAAATTTCACCAGATTACTAGTTAATTATAAAAATCCTTAATCAATAGTTTAAGTGTTACTTTGCAAGCTGATAAAAATCATTTTATTTCTATTAAAAAATGTTATCACCACTGAAAAATTGGCCCTTAGTTTCTGGAGGAAGTTCCTTACCCTATACAACGTAGACACCGCCAGGAACGCTTGTGGATCGTTGATTGACGACGATATCGCATGCTCCATCGACTCGTACTCCGCTGACAGATGCAAGGCCTGGCTCTCCATCGGGTACTGAAAACCTCCGACCGAGTGTTCAGAGGGCCAATGGAGGGTGATCGAGTGGAAGATGTACCGGCGACTGTGCGCCGCCCCACCTTGTATGTATGGACGCTTGTCATACTTCCATTGGCCGGTGATGACCACTGAAAAGATAACACACCTTTCGTGTTAAGGCTTCGTGGAAAAAAATTTTCTACCTTGTTTTACGAAGTACCAGACAATGATTATGACCGGGGCGTCTCCCATTTATACTTAAATACATATAACATCCATGACAAAGGTACAAATGTTCATGCTCATCACACATACATTTGCCCCTTGCGGGATTCGAACCCGCGACGGCCGGCGGAACGCTAACCAATACACCAAACGCGTCGTCGTGTGTCGTCGTAGAAGCACGTGATGTTGCTGATTTTATGCAATAGCCTGGTGATGACCAATGGATAGATTTTAGTTTACTTATTTCAAAGGGCGTGAATCCGTACATAATGTGTTTGATCTCTTTCTTATCATACCGACACGACCAGAGAGAGATCAGGCGCAAGACCAACGGTTTACGTGTTTTCCAAGGCACGGAGGTGAAACACCGGCAACTTCCAAACTCCAGGCTACCCTGAGAATTGCTGAACAGAAAACTAAATATTTTTGGCCCAATTATCCAGGGATCGAACACGGGATCTCTGGCGCAGCCGTCGCTTTAAAATGCGACTCCCTAACCGCTGTGCCACTGAGGCACTTATATCATATGCACTATACGGCAGACCTAAGGCAAAAGCGCCTTAAACGTATTCGATAAAAATTCGATCAGAATCCATATTTAATTCGTTTGACTATCTTAGTAATTTTATCTGCCTGCGCTTTTACACGGAACCTAAAGCGGATAGATTAGTTGTTTTTTTTTGTAACTTAAATTAAAATGAGGTAACAAAAACACAAAACATTGAAAATGACTCGATCGAACCAAATCCATATAAGCCTTGTTTATTTTAATCAAGCTGAAAAAGTAAGATAAAACTCCTATCCTCCTTTTTTACTGAGCGCCGATTGGACCAATAGATTAGTAAGAGCACAGAAACGGTTGCCCTATTTGTATGGATAAAAGCCACGTTACGCTTAACACTGCGGTATCTTATGTAGTTGCCTTAAAAGGGTAATTTCAACAACATGGTTGTTGGTAGTTTATGGTGCGGGAGAGATACAGGGAAAGTTACCCCACTTTTTGTTGCTGGGGAAAATGAGAACGTCAGGGAATATCAAACATAGCAAAACTTGTACAATAATAACAGAATTAAATTTAATTAATTGTGATAGGCCAAAAACTAACTAAACCAATGACAATGCTGCCTCCACTAAACAATAGATGATTTATTATTTATGTATAGTGGCTTTGCTCTCTTTGATCATGACGATAAATATCAATTTCCGCATAGTTTTTTTTATTTCTTTACGCCTAGTGATCGCGTCATACTGATCGTGAATTAACATAGGGCAATAATAATAATAATAGTAAATATTCTTTATTGCACAAAAAGGACACAACAAAACATTAAAACAGACGATCACATGTACAATATTGGCGGTCTTATCGCTGGAAGCGATCTCTTCCAGACAACCTTTGGGTAGAGGAAACAACGTTAAATAGGTAGAGAGCGGTGTGCAGATGGCTAAAAATTATAATATAATTAATAGATAAAACTTTGAAGATAATAAAGATGCTTAAATAGTATTAAATTATACATATAAAATAAATAAACAAATAAATATAAATAGATACATATAATATACGTACTTATATATAATAATAATTTATCCAAGAAAGGAAATTCTGACAGTTCATGAAAGCGAAAGGAAATGCGCTTTCACTCTAGCTTTGAACACAGGAAGGGACTGGGATTGTCGGATGTACAGAGGTAGAGAATTCCACAGTCTAACAGACTGGACAGTGAACGACTGTGAGTATCACGTATTTTTTTTAAATAAAAGTAGATACGTAACCTGTTTCTTTAGATCAAAGCAGCAAATGCACTATACATATATATATTTCATAGTTTCCGTACGTATGACTCACATCACATGATGATATCCAAAATATGTGGGTTCATTAATCAATCGTACAAATCTGAGATTATGGACTGATAACTAAAACGGATAACTGTAAAGGATTGGACGTTTCGCCAAATAAACACAATCAATCACTGAGTTGGTACTGGGAACAGACAACTACAGGGAGTTGGGTGAGATTATCTACATTATGGCCTTAAGGGGAGGTGGCTCGGGTATACCTGCCAAATACGTTTATATTTTCCATCTTTGAAGTAGGTAGTTAACAGTAAAATTGTTTCTGCTTCACCCAATGGTTGATGGTAGGGAATACTTTGAGAATTAAGTCCACCATTTGCACTTTATTTTGTCAGTGCAATAAGAAATAAAATAAAAAAACAAAGTTCATGAAGAAACTACACTTATTTTAACCGATAAGCTTTAACAAAATGTCATTTCACAGTATCTTCTGTCTACTATCTTCCTAGTAATTTTCATGAGATGATGTCATAGAAATGACAAGCACGGTCATTTCTCTAAATAATATTTAAATGTCCTAGTCTAATCTAGATAGTAAAAATGACTCCAAATCAATTTTCTTTTCACAACTTCAAGTTTGATTCATAATAATAAATTGGTGATATTTAAACCGTCTATTCTTACATTTTGAAAGATGGCCTACACAGTAGAATCTATAGGACTCAAATACAATTAGAAAGTGATAAGGTACTACCAAACTGCAGTAGGGTTACACTTTATAACGAGACATAATAATAATAATATAATAATAATAAATATCCTTGGACATTTCACACAGCGCCATCTGGTCCCAAACTAAGCAAAGCTTGTACTATGGTAACCAGACAACGGTTATAAACATACTTAAATACTTTTTTTTTTGTAAATACATACATATTATACATAGAAAACACCCAGACCTCTACAAACAGACATGTTCATGCACACAAATGTTTGTAATGTGCGGGGATCGAACCCGCGACCTCTGGCGCAGTAGCCAATTTCTTAACCACTGCGCCAAATCGGTCGACATAACTCGTTACAATGCGGTTTGGTCGCTATGTAAAATGTTTAATTACATCCATTTGTTTTTGCTAATGCACAAGAAAAAAATCCGTGTTCTGTTTTCATTACATTTGTATGTCTGCTTACTTTATCTTCGGTTTTTGTAAAGTGTATTACACTTGCAGTATAATTAATCGCTTACCACTCACTTAATTTTTTAATAACAAAAAAAATCTGTAGGTAGGTATGTATTTTCTTATTTAAAATTTTTTGCAGGAAAAACTATTCGAAATAGATAGAGCAAAGTCCATGAAAAGGGAAGCGTTATTTACGTTTTACGGAGTGAAAATGTTCTGAAGCTCCTGGCATAGCATTGCTAATTTAGCGACTCGTTGAGATAAAAGACATTTAGGAGTTCATTTTGTTGAACCTTTGTGCAGGTAAAATGGAGATGTTGTGTAGTAGCGCTGAAAAAGGCGCATCTAATGAATGAAAGCTTTTTCCGAGAAATAATATGCTAAACTATACTATAACTATACTAGTTTATAGAAAAGATCACAGCACCATTAATGGACATATAATCTAGACTAGAATAAATAACGTAGTTACCTTACTAATTTCCTCTACCCTATTTTGGTCTGGGAGAGATTACCTTGATCTGTCAGACCGCCTATATTATATTTTTTTTAGTTTGTCTGATACTTTTGTTTTTTTCCGTCAGAGTGAATGTAAGCCATAATTACTTTTTGAAAACAAAAGATTTAAACCTAAAGTTATATTTTTTTCTCAATATAGTCATTTAGATTTTTTTTCATTCTTCATGTCGAGAAGAAAATGCACTATCCGGTTATCATAAAAGTGGACCTGTCAAACATATCTTATTCCTCCCGCTTCCCCGCTTACCCAGCCGCGTTCGTCCGTTTCGTTTCGTATATAGTTATTTTTTGCACTCTCATATTGTTGTGGCAGTTTCAGTAATTAAGTAGTAATAATTAAGTAGCTTACAATAATTAAGTAGTTAGTAACCTCTAAGACACTGTGAGTGTTAAAAAACATTCTAAACCATTAAATAGCAAAGCGTTGTTATTTTCAAGTTGAATTTATGCTGTAAAGTGTAATACTTGGCCCGCTGTTGCATAAACAGACGGGTAGATGGGCGCTAACGACACACAATGACGTATCCATAAGAGACCAAGAATCTGCGCGGTCGGACCGACAGCACGGTAGCTCAATTGGGAGAGCAGTTGGCCCGGTTAGCCAGAAAGATGCTGGTTCGAGTCCCGCACGTGCGCAATTTTTGGTTTCTTATTTCATCTTTTATATGACACTGTGAGTGTAAAAAACATTCTAAACCAAGTTACCTCTAGCTCCATCGTTGATCAGTGTCATCGCCTGCGGTGCCACATCATAGTTTTTGAAGACCAGTTTTCTCCCGGTCTTCGCCATAATAAGCCCGTGGTATGGTAGATCAACAGGGGACTGTGATCGACCGCCGCAATCGCGATAGAACTTCGGCCAGATATGTTGATCTAAAATTTATAATAAATTATGACTCTTATTATATGAAATCTATAATTTTATAGTTGTCACTTGATACTATCAACGGACCCCTGCGAACCAGTAAGCTGAAGTGGCAACAAGCACGGCATATAACCTAAAGAATATGGACGTTGGAGCATAAAATGTTGTGGATTGGAGACTTTTTGATCAAAGGCGCAGACTGCTTGCAGCCGGTCGCTGAATGAATTTGTAACTCCTTTACACAAAAACTACTGAATAGATTTTGATGAGACTTTATAATAAATTATGAATTAGACTAGCAATAAGGCTATAATATACGATAATATTATGTGAGATACGGTATTTACACGGGTGATGCAGCGGGAAACTGCTGGTGTTGAAGTTAGCATAATAGAACTAACTAAAAACTAGTATAAAAGAATAGAATTATTAAAAAGATAATAATGTATGGACTTGCATGATCACCACAAACATTGTAAAACTTTTGAAAAGAGGCATTTACAATAGTGACTGAGTTTCTTGCGCAGCTTCTTCTCAGCACTAGCCCACAATTGTCCCGAAGCTGTGGTAGGGTTATAGTTAGGGTCTATGTTGGGACGTGTATAAGTGCCCCCAGTGGGTCTATATGCAAAAATAAACGACTTTTATGACTTTTTTTATGACTTTTAGTAAAGCAAACTTTAGGCATTCATGTCTGTTATCAATCAAACTTATATAAAAGGAGTACTACAATTGAATTTCTGCTAATGACCAATTCAGGTTTCCAAACGCTACGAGACGCAGAAAAGTTTTATTATTTTAGGAATATAATATTCCCCGCATTAGTAGTACTTTACTTAGCTGAATTCTTGAGTTTATTTATTTCAAAAAGTATTAGGTACAAAATCTTTACTTTTAGCTTTTAGGGTTATTGTAAGATTTTGTGTTTATGAAATCTTTTTTTATTAAATAGACTTATTTAAAATTGAAATTAATCGTTGGCCATGCTACTTGTCCCCAAAATATAAGCACATTTTTAACTAGATACAATGACTGTCATAATTATTATTACTATGATGATTTATTACATCGGCAAAGAGCATTGTAGTGTAGTGCATCTATTCGTTTTACACAAAATAATACTTTTTCTCAAAGTGAGAAAGAAATGCGCCACAAATTAATGGTAGAAGGAGTATTTTAAGCTGAAAGTTCCGCTTGCAAAGTGATAAAAATTGAGAATGCAATTTAATTCCATTATCTTCACGTCCTAAGCTAAGTTAGGAGGATTTGCTTTAATCTAAAATGACTCTAAGGTTATGGTAACAAAGTAAACATAAAACGCATTATAACCAACGCAATAAACGATTCTTGATTTTATTATTGATTTACAGTTCAATAATAGTTGGTTGAAATGCTCAAGTGCAACTTTACTTAAAATTAAAAAAAAAAAAATACTCCTACCTTCGTAATTCCAGGTCCCTGCAATAAAAACCATTCAAAGATTATTAAAAAATTATATGTAGAGTTTCTCAGTATAGTAAAAAGGCAGCAGGAGTTACAATAGTTCTTTTAAGCCGAAAAAAATACTAAAATGTAAGTAAATATTTCTGTTCGAATTGAAGAAGTAGAATTCTGCTTTAAATTATTACAAAGTAATAAACTATTTAACTTTAAAATAATGTTTGTATGTATAATGGACAATGTATGACTCAAACTTATTCAGACTTATGATTTTACTTATCTAGACTGTATATGCAATAACAATAGCCCAAAAATTAATTTGACTTCTTGGATTACATGCCAAACTTTAATTTCAAGTGTATTTATATTTAGGGCTTTATTAAGTTATAAAATTAAATTACTTTCAGGCACAAAAACTCTTGATAATGTCAGTTATGACAAGGGTTGAAACGTCAAGGGATTTAAGGAAATAGAATATCAGCATCTGACTGAATTAGATTCTGTACTCTTGACAGGGAAAATAATTAACCGCAAAATATTTATTTTTAGCAAACTAAACGATATTTGGTTTGTTTCTTTTTTACATGATAATAGTTACTTCATATTTTTTTCTAAAATTATTATCATCAGTGAGTGATACGGAATCTAACTAACGCATTTTGTTAGTACGTTAGCTAAAATATTTCGTAATATAAATAAACTATTGTATATTATGTAACAGCAAAATTTTTGAAAACTTCACTAATATAACAGCTACATAATCCCATACCCATTCACAATGTCCTTTTAAGTTTCTTTAGCGTCAAAAAATACTCACGAATCGGAATGTCCACGGCTATTTCCCTTTTCCTGTCTTTTTCATATCCTTTAGTGACTTTTCGCTGGGATACCTGAAACGACGTAAACCGATATTGTTGGACACGTTTAAAATTGAAAGATTTCTATCACGTATTGATGCAAGTATTAGTCTACAGGAAATCTATACTAATATTATAAATTGCACTTGTAAAAAGCAATAGTGGAAGGAACAAGGAAACGAAATCTGTGTCTTGCGCTATCCGGGCGCATGCCTATTGCCTATCCTTGTCTGACATAGTTGTTTTTTACAAGTGCAATTAAAATTATTAAGTTTGTATAGTAACAACACTATAAACGCAAAAAAAAGAACCTAATCTTATACTTATATTATAAAGCTGATGGTTTGTTTGTTTAAACGCTCTAATCTATGGAACTACTGGGCCGATTTAAAATAAATATTTTTGTTTTGGATATCTTTTTAATCTACTATATAAAAATAAGTCGGGTTTTCCTTCCTGACGCTATAACTCCAGGCCGCACGAACCGATTTCCACGGTTTTGCATTGTTGGAAAGGTCTCGGGCTCCGTGAGGTTTATAGCAAAGAAAATTTACATAAAACGGGGCCGGGGCGGGACAGGGCTGGGGGCGAAACGAAGTTCGCTGGGACCGCTATTATGCTATGCTATGCTACATCACGCTGCGACGGGAGCGGACACAAACGGATCATCTTTCTTTTTCCCCATCAATATATTAAGTTCTTACCAGTTCTCGCGATAATCTGTAATCACCCAATTTCGTGATATTCGCAATGGTTGACTGGTAGAGAATGCTTTTAGCATTAAGTCCGCCATTTGTACTTTCTTTTGTCTGTGCAATAAAGAATTAAAATAAATAAATAAAATAACCTGACCTGATTGGTTTTATTCAATCCAAGTATTTGAGCTGGCATGTGAAAAATCCAGATGGTTTTTGGCTGTAAAAGGTAGAGCGAATACCACATAATATGAGTTTTATTTCTGAAATTCTAAAATACACGTTATATTAAATTCTTAAGCATAAAAGCCTACATATAATAGTACCTAAAAAACAATAGAATTGCCGCTTCCGAAATTGCCAATAATATTGTTAATTTATTTAAATTGCTATGATTAATGGAACAAAAATGTGGCTGGCCACTTTCCGATTGAATTTCATTGGCATGCCACTAGACAAATAGGTTGGTTTTCGTTTGCAGTTTTTTTTAATGTTATTGCTTGGCCTTTAAAAAACCGGTTAAGTGCGTGTCGGACCCGCGCACTGAGGTTTCCGTGCCACCCTTAACTGAATTCAGGGTCCACTTACTTTCACTTAACGAAAACATCACAATATATTGCGACGGCAAAAATAACTTTGTTTTTCATAGTGTTTGTATGAAAGACAAAGTTATATTTGCGGTTGATAAAAATGTGCAATATCTCAAAAACTACTGGTTTGATCTCCTTCAAACCAATTTTCGTTGCAAGTTTTTGTTGAGATCTACATCATATATTTTTTTCAAAATTTTCACTTTCTTAGTTCAAAAGTTAGATGGGGGGGACGCCCATTTTAACCACTTTGGAAGCGTCTATATCTCAAACCTTACACTTTTAGAAAAAATGGTTTTAGAAACCTCAACATCATTTTAAAAGACCTATCCATAGACACCCCACACGCATAGGTTTGAGTAAAAAAAAAATAGGTTTTAGTTTAATGTATGGGAGCCCCCCCCCCTTAAATATTATTTTTTCTTACTTTTTGTATCTGAATCGGAAAGCGGTGAACAAAATACACCTACCTACCAAGTTTCAACTATGTGATGCTTATAGTTTCAGAATAAAGTGGCTGTGACATACGGACGGACAGACAGACAGACAGACAGACAGACAGACAGACAGACAGACTTGACGAAACTATAAGGGTTCCGTTTTTTGCCATTCGGCTACGGAACCCTAAAAAGCTTGTGGTATAGTAAAATATGAAAAACTGTAGCCATTTCGAAACGAGTACTAACTATACGTACTATGGGGAATTTTAACACTTTATTAGCTGATCTTACCTTTCAAACTTGAACATTTGAACTAAAAAATATTAAAAAAGTAAATTCTTCATCATCATCAACTTTATTATAAATGCATAAAGTGAAAATTCGCTTCGTGATTTAGGCATAAAACAATCACATTTTATTCTTGTCGAATTTGTTTATCATTTTGTAATTAATAATTACTCTGTTTTCTCTCTAGTTAAAACTTATAGCATCAAGTGAATAATACTGGTTAATGCGAACTTTAAACACAACACGAGGAGGTCATAAATTATTTGCGGTTGTTTCGTGGTCCCCAACTCATTTTCAACGACAAACCCTTATCAAGATAGACCTTTGTTTCCATTTTTATCCCATACTTAACACCAAAATAACGCACAATTTGAAATAAATTTCGTATGGCTATTTTAGTTGTGACATAAAAACTTGAAATGACTTTGTTAAACCACTTTGTTTGTATTCTTTAAACGCGTTTCAAATAGAGATAGTTTTTGCTTATTTAGAAGAAAAAAGGTTGGAAAAGCCGATATAAGGTATCTGAGTCCAAACTGTAAAACATATATTAAATTTTAATCGCTTACACTTACTTAACCTTCCTATAAACTCATAATTTCACTACCCAAAGGTTGTCTCGAAGAAATCGCTTACAGGGATGAGACTGCCTACATTATACATTTATTTTAAACGAATTTGTAAATATTCTGTGTGATGTACAATAGAGAGTTATCTTATCTCATCTTATCTTATCATACCCTTCCAATTTGGAGGCGGTCCCTTGCCTCGTTTTCCAGCTGTCTCTGAATATCATCTGCATCGTCTAAAAGAGTGTTAGCTCGCGCACTAGTTTGATCTTGCGTCACTTCTGTTAAATATTAATGGAAAAGTAAAGTTAGCGTTAGTTATTTTTAAAACAATATTGAGGGAGGACGAAAGGCTGGAGCACTGTTGTGGACGTTCTTTGTCCCTTAGCTGGGACAGAGGGCGTCCACCACAGACTTCCAACACAAAGGAACATAAGTCCGGATTTATCATAGTCCAGATTCTGGACTCCAGAAGTATGGTTGCGAAATAATGATGTATACATTCTCTATCATAGGTTTATCACAGATTTCCGACAGTGGTCGCAGAGATAAAGCTCAGGAATTAAACATAACATAAGGAAGTAATTTCCAAGCATAAACAAATAAATATGCGCCAGACAAAACACCACTTGTCTTGGTTTCGAACTAAGGAATTTTGTTTCTTGTCCTACAAATACCAGACAACGATTATGACGGGAGAGTCTCCCACAAATACTTGTATGCATATTAACATCCATGACTTAGGTACAACATTTTGTGCTTATCACATTAACTTTTACATCTTGCGGGTTTCGAACCAACCGCTCTTCTGTGTATGTCACGATACCTTTTTCCTTAATTAAGGCTCTTGAAACCATTGAGATAATCCTTATTTAAGGCTCTTGAGATAAATACTCAAGATATAAGGAAATATGGTCAGAGTGTATCCTTAGGGGCGGATATATCAATCCTTGAAACTGTCACAATAGCAGATGATATTTTGTACAGATTAGCTTACCTTGATAGTCGGCAGCCTGAACATCAAAGCGAAGAAATAAGCAGACTGAAACAAATCTTAACAATATTGCCACATAGAGAATCATACATTCGTTTCATTTAAAATCTTGGCACAAATAACTTAACTGCATAAAAATGTAAAGCAATTTGTTTCATACAAATTAATTCAACCAAAATATTGTTGGAAAAGTCAAACATTGACAATTGACAAGATCAACGTTACTTTGACGTTTCTTGTTTTTAAACAAAGCAAATGGCATTTGTAAAATTAGGCTAGCTAATAAAACAATGCATTCCCGCTCCAGCGGCCCCAGTATGAAGCACAAGCAATGTATAAAAAATACATTTCGCCTCGATAAGTTCCATTTTCTGCTCTATTAATTAACCTTTTAACTTACCTATATCTAGAATAAATCGTTGAAAATATTTGTACATGAAAACGCGATTTTTGTCTCAGGGTTTTGCTAGCGCCACCTGGTGATCGACAAATGAAACTGTGATGAGACTTGCACCACAGCCACACCCCGGACACTCGGAAGAAACTTTTCATTTTGGCCATACATTGACAGACGGCGTGTTGCACAGACGCTGCGTTTGTGTGCGTGCTATAAGGGTTGACAAAGTCTGTTACACCGGTCATAGCTCTTTTCACTTAATTAAACATATACCTAAACAACGTAATTTACTTTAATTTAGTATACATCGCAACAAGCACTCATTTTCGTAATGTCATATTCACGTGGTATCGTGGAGAAATAAAAAGATAGTATCTACCATAGAAACACCTAATTTTACTGATCACATAAATATTACAATTATAATTTCTTAACTACACATAATTCTAAGGAAAGTTACCTTTACCTAACGTTTTTAAAGTTGTTCATTGTAACTGAATAGTTAAAATAGGTTAGTTAAGGTAGCATATTTTGTATGAAGTTACTTACTGTCTCTCATCTTTTGGGAAACGAAAAAAGCTTGTATCGGAGTAATTTCTCGAGGATGAAAGACACCCGTACACTGTACAGTACGTAGGCATCTCTCGTACACAAAACTTTGTTCTTCCGTTAACGTCGCAAACATGCGCGTGCCATGCCCGCTAGGCGACCCCCTAATGAGATCCCTAATTCCGGCGCGATAGTGAGGTAAGTCAGACTAGGGAGGGGAGGTGAGTGGCCGTTCTGTATGTAGTACTATTATATATTCTGTGCCACAGCACCAGCACAGCACCACCTCGCATGATCGAACTACGATTCGTGTGGTAAAAATCAAGTAATATATCCACGTAAAAAAATCCTACCCCACGAAAGAAATCAAAATGCATAGAAATCGTGACCCGGATAAAGCAATAACTGTATTTTCTTTGAAAAAGAAAATTCGATCGGTGAACTTTTTTCGTATACGAACTGCACGAGAATTGGCCATTGGCTCGCCATTTTCTTTACTATCTTTTATCATTCAGTGGTATGAGTATAAGCAAACTAGGTACCTACTTAGAGCATCTGATTATAAAATCAACGAACGCTAAACGATCGAAAATAAATCTAACCATTTTTTTTGCCTATTCATGTTTTACCTATTCATTTTCTCAATTTCGTGGCATTGTGATGGTTAATAAAAGGAAAATTTCTCGCTCACAAGAGAAAATCTGATGGACGTGTAACACAATACGTTAAGAAAATGCATTTTCTTAGTTATTTGTTCGTTCATTAGCTTGCTGAACTTTAATAATATGACAAGGGCATGCCTATATAATGTGGGGTTGAAACCATTAGTGAGTCACTATGATGCAGAAGGTTATTGACCTTCTCTATTGTCTTATGAATGGCGATGTTTTTCATGAATTTTGTTTTTCTCTATAAGTTAGATGTAAACGGGTACAAAAGGATAAAGTGGCATTATTTACGTGGGTACTTGTTATCCTGTCGAATTATAAACAGATACATAATAGCACTTAAAATAGCAAAACTAGGTAGTCATGTTAAAAGTTTCATAAAGCATTCACTCTCTCATTTCGTCTGAACAAAAATCCTCTCAAATGGATATGGAAGGAAGCAAATGCTTATTTAGCCATGCAAGTGTGCTTTGAAAATAAACTCGGAATTAAGGCACTTCATCCGTAGTAAGCTTGTTGAATATAACTGCAAGACATCAGAGACGACTTGAATACCTACTTAGTTAACTCCATTTTACATGCAATCGCATTTTCATATTTCATATTATGCCAAAAAAGTACCTAGCTGTTCTTGTATTTAACTAATAAATGTTTTTCGTAGTGAAATTCTAAAGATTATTTTTTATTTGGTATCAGCACAGAATATATAATAACGTATCAGTACATATTCTACGTATTAAAAAAAAAGGTCTACATACTAGGTATATAAAATGAAGTCGCATTTAAAACACTAAATATTAGCATGTCAAATTAACGTGTTAATTATATTTAAAGTAAAGATCATTGTACCGATACATAATGAATAAAAATAATACTGACCAGTCACGGCAATCATGCAAGCTGCTATATAAAATGGACTTTAGTTCATTATCGTGACTGCATCACTTCACACCTTAACGCCTCCAAAAGAAAATGCAAATTTCGCTGTTCATACTATTACTAATTGAGACAAATGCAATAATCAATCCTTACGGACCAACAATAGTCAACGATTACTCGAACTGTGTCATTCAGTTGATTGAAGCAAACTTTAAGAAATCAGGACTCTTGATTTTTGCAAACACCGACAACGTAAGCAGTTCAGTGACAAGAATCCGAAGTGAGGTTTTGAAGTACATACACAAAAATATTCAATACTCCGTGCAAGTGGCCAGTCCAGGCGACGAAGTTGAAATCTGTGGTAAAGAAGAAAATAGCCATAATGTCTTGCTACATGCCGATGTCTTTGAGGCTATACCACTGGCTGACTACTTTGTTATCGTTGTAGACAATTTCAATGATCTCAAACTACTCCTAAGCAAATTAATCAGATCTCGTAGTTGGAATCCTCAAGCCAAGTTTGTAATATTGCTGTTCAATCTGGAAACAAATGACCACACGAATGTAGCTTTCGCAGAACACATTTTTACGTGTTTATTCAGATACAACGTTGTCAATATAGTCGCAATCATTCCGAAAGCGAATAAAATCAGAAATTCGTTTGTGTATGGCTGGAGGCCCTACGATCCACCAAAGTACTGTGGCTATAACAATGAAACTGCCAAGAATAGACTAATCAAAGAAAACATTTGTGAAAAAGGCGTCGTTAAATATAAAAGAGGGGTATTTGAGAATCGGGTTCCACACAATATGGGTGGCTGTGTTTTATACGTACTGGCTTTAGAAAGACAACCATTTGTAAGTGTGGATGACCAAGATGCGAATATTGAGAAATATTTGATGAATCAGGTGCTTAAAAGATTTAATTTTAAGTCCAATTATGAGATTATAAATGACTTCAGAGGAGAGCGAGATAAAGGGCAGTGGGATGGAGCACTTAAAGAACTGATATCACGCAAAGGGAATATCCTATTGGGAGGAATATTCCCCGATAATGACGTCCACGAAGACTTTGAATGTAGCTTTTCTTATTTAGCCGATTCATACACTTGGGTGGTCCCTAAAGCTTACCCGTCTCCACGATGGGTGCCCCTGATAATAATTTTTGAGAAAATTGTTTGGGTATCTGTCTTAAGCGTTTTCATAATTTGTGTGCTAACTTGGCGAATTCTGGGTCAGCTGAGTAACGACACTAATTACAACAAAATGACTAGACACTGTTTTCTCAGCACTTGGATATGTAGTTTGGGATTCTGTACATATTTTAGACCGACCAAGGAATGTTTAAGAGTTTTCTTCGTATTCTTAAATCTTTACTGTTTATTATGTTTAACCGCATACCAGACGAAGTTGATAGACGTTTTGAGGAATCCCACGTTTCAGTTTCAGATAAAAACAATTGAAGAACTAGTTATGAGTGGATTGAAGTTTGGTGGGTACGAAGAACTGCGAGATCTATTTCATAACTCCAGCGATCCTTTTGATTACCAAATTGGAGAGCATTGGATAAGCGTAGTAGACATATCTGGAGCGCTAATAGACGTGGCTGTTCATAGAAACTTCTCTTTACTTTGCAGTCGTCTGGAGCTCGCTCATATCGCAGCCAAAATGCCCGAACTTAGCGACAGTTTTGGGAATTACAAGTATTATGCTTTTGAAACGAACGTTTTTACTGTACCTATGGAAATGGTTGCAATGAAGGGTTTTGCTTTTATGGATGAAATTTCTAAGACACTGGGTGTGTTTAAACAGAGTGGCGTGAATGTGGAAATCAGGAGATACTTTGCTTCGTTAAATAATTTAAAAAGAGCTAAATTGTGGCGGTCGATTGAGAAGACGAATTCTAATGTAGAAGCATTGACGATAGAGCATTTGCAAGGTGGATTTTTGGCTTTATCGCTTGGATACGTATTCGGAGCTTTTACTTTACTAATAGAAATCGTTGGCAACAGCCAATTCCTGAGAAACAAGTTTTCTCGTTGTAAAGCTTCTTTCAAACGTGAATAGTGAAAACGACATACGTAGTACGCACATACTTTATCATACAAATATTTGTACACTGAGTAACTTCACTATTTATATATATATATTCTTTATTGCACTTATAAGATGTACAGAAAATACAAAAAGTCACAATGTGAACAAAGGTGGGCTTATCCCTAAAAGAGATCTCTTCCAGCCAACCCATAGGTGTTGGAAATGAAATAGTAAATATAAAGGGTGAAATATAAAGGGTCTTCAATTTTATTTTTTTATTTTTGATGTTTAATAATACGAATAGCATCACACCACAAAGTAATTAGAAAAAAATGAGACATAAAAACATTGCAAATGTAAGATTTAGGTACAGAGCCAGAAAGAAAACACACAGATTTACTAAACAAAACATTTATTAGGTAAGTATGAAAAGTGCTTATCAAAAATACGATAATGTTAATGCTGTACAAAATATCCTAGGTCAACAACAAGCACAACTATATATCCAGTTAACTAAAGACTAGCTCTTAACTAATCGAGTAAATTAACACTAAATGTATTGCCATACCCTAAAGTAATCTCAAGTATTTAATGTAATAATTACAATTATACATTTTGTGGCGTAAGCGCATATGTCAGCATAGGAGAGATCCTTTGATTTTTGAGTAATCAAAACATTTCAAAATATTCATGCATTGAAAAGGCTAAGTAAATACTCCAATAGAGATATATTAATACTAATTACTGATAAAACTCCTCTGATTTGAATTTGTGACGAATAAAATAGCGGGAAGCAAAATGTTGGACATTTCATTTCACCATCGCTTAATTTGAAGGTCCAATTACCGCAAAAGGGAGAACACCCACTTATAATAAGTGGTTAAATCGAAAGGCAATAATTGACCTCTACTTTTACATTAATCAAAATGATGCCTGATTTTTTTTTTATTTGTGTTTGAAACTTGATTGGGTCCGTCAACTCCTTCTTAACAAAAAGGCTGTTGGAAGTGAGTAGGTAGTACCTACTTATTAAATAAGGAGTAAATCCTAATAGGTAAAATAATAAATCTGGGTCGGAAGGTACAAAATTAATTTTGAATGATATTAGATCATAATACTGCTATCTTTTTGCCAAAGATTCCATTCTGTTACTTATATAAATATACCAACCGACATATGCATAAAGAAAATGAAATACTGCTGCTCTACATGCAAATGAATTTTCGATAATCGTATAAAAACTGTGTAAGTAATTGTTTGTTCAAAATTATATTTAACAAGGTTTTTTAAACGGGCAATATTCATAGACATGAATAATTTAACGGTGAATGTTAAAGTAAGTACGCAACATTCAATAGGTTTTCATTCAAAAACATCTTTAAAACTGTTCATAGTTTTAAAGAATCAATAGACCTTTACTCCTAGGTGTTCAATTGCTCATATCTCAAAAAAATCTTAGAGTTTTTCTCCGTCCAAATGCTGTACATTATAGTACGAGTGATCTGGGAACCTTTCCAGTTCAATGTAGTCGGTCTCAGTGCAAAGAAGTCGTTCCAACATCGCCACTACTTCAGGGAAGTCGGGACGATCGGTCGGGTTCGCCTCCCAGCAGTAAAACATGATGTTGTACAGCTCTCGGCGACAATGTTCCGGCTTTTCTAGACGATAACCGCTATGCACCTGGAAATAGTTTACGAAAATTGAAATAAGTACTTCCTCATGTAATATAATGTTCATCAATATTAGCAAGCAGCGGGATTTTTAGTTGAGTTAATGAGTTCTGCATCCAGCGTTCAAAATCTACAAATTATCACAAAATACCTGTTGAATTTTAGTAGTATAAAATATAACCTGGTCATAATACTCTTTGTAATTTGACTAACAATAGCATAATAACGTTTGTGTAATAATTATATTTTAAAGTATTACGAAGCGACCATTAAAACTTTTCTTAAGGTAAAATATTCACGATTACAAAATTGAAGACACTAATTGGTTTTGTAAGTTTAATTAATTAATTAGTTTTACAAACAAGGCCCCCGATAACTTAGCTATGGGCGACTTTATGATTTTAATTTTATGAATACTTGTCATTATTCCTTTATTAGATGTATTCAAGTAATAAAAAGACTAGCAATATTGCTTGAGAATATGATAAAAAATATATATTTGGAACCGTTTATTTAATTATTTACGGCTTTGAGATTTTCAACCATTAATGAGACTGAGAGATGTACGAGTATTCGTAAAATTACCTTTTTCATGACGTCACCGGCTGACATGCCAGGATACGGGGTAGAGCCAAGTGTGACTATCTCCCATAGCAGCACACCGAAGCTCCATATATCTGACTTCACGCTGAAGATGTCATCGTAAAGAGATTCCGGTGCCATCCATCTGAAAAAAGAAATGTAAAAAACCAAGCGTAAGTTGCATTGACACGTAGGCACAGAATATATAATGTTATTTGCATGTGTAAACAAAACTGAAAAACTAATAATTTCGAACAATAACTGGAAAAAGTTAATCCAAACCTAGGTTACGATTTATAGACTTTATTCTCTGTACTAATTTTATAAAGTTTCTTTGTTTATTTGAAAGTGCTAATCTGAGTAACTACTGAACCGATTTAAAAAAAACTTTTTGTGTTGGATAGCTTATTTATCAAGGAAGGCTTTACGCTAGGCTATAAAACACCACGCTGGAACGGGAGGGGAGAGAGAAAAATCAAAACGCGTGCACGCGGGTCGGGGGGACCGCTAGTGTTTTTTTTAAAGACAATTTTGATCACCTTAACCGATTGTTAAAATATTTCCTTTGGATATTGAGAGAGCAATCTCGCAACATTGATGAGGTCACTCAGCCTACGCGCTTGCAAAATTCAACAGGCTTGTTAATGTAACGGTGTCCGAGTGGTATAGGCACACGCCTGGATAGCGTAAGACACGGGGTTCGATTCCTCGTCTGTCACAGAGTCACGGTTGCTTTTTACAAATGAAATTTATATTATTAAGTTTGTCTATTGACAAAACACTATAAAAACAAAAATCAATTTTAAAGTCAACATTTCAAGATATTCGAGAGCAATAGCTATATTGCATATTTAAAGTTGATCTACATTAACATGCATGGAGTAAATGTATATTTTTCAAAAGAGTACGAACTTAGTAGTAAATCTTCAACAAATTCAGAGATAAGTTAGGAGTTTGCAACTGAAACTAGTCTGCGCCAGACTCAAGGGAAGTTAAGTATTCTCGACAGAGACGGAATATGATATTCCAGCCAGCTGCCAGCTGTTTGCCGAATTAATTTCAAATGACCGGGCTTTCAGTCTCGTAGATATGTTAATTGAGTAATGTTTAGTACACCAACAGATAACTCTTTGAATACGCGTCTATGTAACTTATTTTCCTTATTTTTTATATTATATTTTCATTTTTTATAGCAATTAGCGTAACGGCAAAAAAACAAAAACAAAATTTGTCATATCTTTGCGGGAGGTCACCCAGAATATTCAATAAGTAGTTATTATGTTCTATATGAAATTTTAATTTTGCAATTCTCAACGATTACGCCTTAAGGCAGAAAATTTTCCAAATTTTCACAAAAGGGTTTAAAAATTCTGCACCACATACAAAATTCAGTACAAATATATTAGTTAGAGTGAAAAGAGATTCAAGTAGCTACCGAACTGAATGACCTTGCATTTGTTTGTAGTACGTATAGGTAACACTAAGAACATATTACAATGTTGCTAGTTTTTAGTGGTTAATCATGGTTTGGAGATATCATAAAACGTATTAATTTATGAATTTAAATTAGGAATATTAATATTTTAAATAATTAAGTTTGTCCTTACGTGATCGCAAACGACTATCAGAGGATGTGACGTCATGCTTTAGCGCGATGGCAAGCTTTTTTGCTGTCATTGACGTCTCTTCATAGTATTTTGATGTCAAATAGACTTTCGAACTTCCGCCGTGACGTCATTTACTACGCCATGATAGATCGAGCGTTTTTGATATACATATATATTTTTTAAATCATTATTAAACAATATAAAAGTTAAATATTTTAAAAAATATCAAGGTATTTGATCAATATTTTACTTATGTAAGGTATTATCTAGTTTTCGAAAATTAGTCAACTAGCCGAAGGGATCGTTATCTTCTGAATCTGCTTTGTATTGTTGGCTCACACATTTTCAGAATTATCGAGTGGTTTGAATTCACTTAAATGTAATCTTTATGATTGGAACAAGCTCACCAGACCGTATTTGCTGATTATCAGAAGAAATGCTTTAGTAAATCTACTCAATAGTGATGCTTGTCGCACATTATGCAAAACAACGGGCACTGTTAAAACGAAACTCAAAATGTCGGATTACGTTTCAAATCTATGACTTTGCCCCACCCATTTGATATTTTCACTTATATATAGATAGTGCTATCCACGAAGGCGTGCCCCACACATTTATGCTTGAGGAAAAATGCGCGGAGTGCGGAGGGTGTGACAAATGTGATATATTAATTGTTATCAAATAGGCCAAAAGCTTGCAGACATGTACTTTAAACGATTAAGATGAATAGAGGCACGCCTTCGTTGATAGCACTATGTAAAATGTGTCTTTGAATAATGTATTCAATAAATAAATATCATTAACTAGTATTAATATCGACATCGTCATCCCAAAAAAACTGCGATAGAGCAAAGTAGCAGTTTAGCTTTTGTTCCACTGTCGTTTAACAGCTTTGTGTTACCTTAACCTTAGGAATGCTGTTGGTTTTTTAAAATAAATAAATAATCATCAAAGGCGACCGATAGAAGTTCACTTTATGATTTAATAAAATCCAATTTATACTTTTATTTCATTATAATTTTAAGGTGATTTTCGTGTTTGTGTTGGCTAAGAACTATTTCTTAGTACCTACCCTCATAAATGAGCTAAAAGTCTGAAATAAATTATTAATTTATTTCTTACCTTATAGGCAGCCGTCCGTCGCTCTTTCGTTCATACACATGGGTTCCCCCGACGTCTCTTGCTAGCCCGAAATCGGCCACTTTACAAGTCCTCTCTTCGGTTATCAGCACGTTTCTAGCTGCTAAATCTCTGTGGATTATCTGAAGACAAAACAAAATAATATTAACCCTTTATAGAGAAGAAGAAGAAAACCCTTAACAAAATGTTTGATTGCTTCTAACCTTTGGTCAATCAAGGTGATATGGTATGGCCGTCGCTGCGAAAAAAGACTGACAGGCGGAAACCACAATGGTTTATAGGAATGTTAAAGGAATAACAAACATATTGGGGATAAGTACTCATAGTAATACTTTAATATAAATAAGTATAGTTAGATATTAAAAAAAACATGAATATCAGTAACATTGTGCCGTTGTGTATTATAACTAAATAGAGAGAACTTTGCTAAGTATAAGTCTAGCCTCCTGAAATTCCTAGAGCTATGTTTCAAAAAGTTTAGCATGCAAGGTTATTACTACAGTAATGAAATTACTGAACGCCCGTCATAGACAAAATTCACTTTAATTTTAAGTTTGATACGTTATTAAGCGCAATCATGTGTTAATAAGTACAAGAATTTGGATTAAAGTTCAAATGTTACTGCCTTCATAATTCAAAATTAAGCATTCACTCCGAAATCAGCATTCGTGGTCGTTAAACAACATCAGATTAATATTCTTGGAACAAATTTGGTTTCGCCCCTTCTATGAAATTTCAATAGCGCCTTTTTATGCTGCCTTTCAAACATTCATCACCAAATTACGTTTCAAAGCAACCAAAACGTGAAACATTAAATTCGTTATTACTTCTTCAAAGTTGTAATGGTGCTTAATTGTTGTTATCGTTGATATCAGGACTCTGTTTCAAAGGGTCGCAATGATATATCGATACAACTAACACTTATATCGATGCTAAAGAATCAATTTTACCTTGAGTGTTTTTAAAGAATTACTTTATTTAAGAATTACCTTCTAAATTATTACTGCATGAACTTATACTATCTATGCAGGGTGTAGCAAAGGGCTTCGTTTCCCCGCAATTATTTTTATTAAATAAGATTTGGTTCGATGTACCTACTGAATCCTGTATGTTACAAGCTTTGTTACAAGGAAATGATGAAATCCATAATAATAAGTTTGATGAAATTTTAAATTAAATCAGTTAGATAACTAAAACTCCCAAAATAAACACAGTGTCATATTTTTAACACGATATTTTCCTAAAAATGATTTTTTTTAATCGATATACTCGATATCGATATTTTAGAGTAATTTTCTCTACGTAAATTATTTGACTTAAGCACATTAGCTGTAAAGGCAATATTCAAGCGTTCATATGAAAATGATATCATGTTTAACTGTAAGAATATAAATTTGTTTTAATTTTGTTTACTTTACGGTGTTTTTAATTAATCTTTTGTTTCGTGTTGTTTTTGGTTGGATTTGTTTATTTAACGTCGGTATCAGTACAAACGTTATACGCGATGGTTTTGTTGTAAAATAAATAAGTATCATAGAAATAAAGGAATTGGGGAACATAACTACCTATACGTAAAGTGTACTTTTTAGGGTTCCGTAGCGTAGCGTCCCATACATGAAACTAAAACCTAGAATATTTGTTTTATTCAAACCTATGTGTGTAGGATGTCTATGAAGAGGTCTTTTAAAATTTAATTCTGGTTTTTAAAACCATTTTTTTTAAATCCTCCTTACTTACATTTTCATCAACCGCAAATATAGCTTTGTAGCATACAAACACATGAAAATTAAAGTTATTATTGCAGTCAAAAAGGTGGGTGGAAGTGGACCCCAAATTCTGTTAAAGGTCTCACACTACTCAGTACATAACACCAACCTCAGCGTTTCTCATTCAAATTTATTCAAACGTTCTTCTCTTTTCTCCCTCACGTCTTTTGTATCTAACTCCTAACGTACCGTTCCACATTTACATCCTACATATATTAATAACTCACCCCTCTTGAGCTAAGAAACTCCATGCCCCTTGCCACTTGGAATGCGAAATGGGTAAGGTCCCTTGAGGTCAGGAACTGGCTTCCATGCGTGTTCCCGTAGTGTCGCTCCGCCCTGGAGTCTCTGAGGAACTGCTGCAGCTTGCCTATGCTCACGAACTCCATTATCACTAGGGTTGGTTCCTGCGAAAATAAAGAATGGATAAGAAAAACTTGTCTTACTTGGGGCCGTTCTTTATCGGTAGTTACAATAAGACAGTTGGGAAAAGGCATGATTCTCCGATGATGTAAAACTCCGTTCAGCTGCTGATCAAGGAGGGAATATAATGTCTTGATGTGTGCTCAGGTGCTGAAAAAAGTGTAACACTTTTGTGATAGAAATATTGACTGTGCTTAGATTGGTTTAATTCATTTAATTTTTATTCTGTACTAATATAGTATATGGATCAATGTTATCTTATATCTTGAATTAATAATAATAATCGTTCTATCTTCGACTCTGTCTTCTAGGCTTATTCTCTAGTCAAGAGCAAACCTATTTTAAAAAGTCGGGTACACTTATATTTGTCTTATATCACTTAGTTATTATATCAACCACTGGATACGATTTTTTAATACCTCTAAGTAATAATTGAGATAACTATGGATTAAAAACAGTCTAATAACATAGCCCTCTCGGGCTTACATAGCCATGTCAGGTCCAAAAAAAGTACATCTTGACTAAATTAAAAATCCCAAATAATGAAGCCTAGTGATTCAATATTTTTTTTACACCACCAAGTATGAATTTGCGATTTTAGTAGAGTGTATTACTCGTACTTTACGTCTAACAGAGTTTTTAAACCATTATGCTTTCCTCAAAGATTCTGTTTATTGTTTACGACTTTTGTTTTGTCTACAGCATCGAGGTGGAGGAAAATAACAGAAAATGTGCCCAACAATTACTGAAATTGTAGGGCAAATTTTCTGTTATTTTCCTATTTAGAAACAAAGAGTTGTTTGTCAGCAAAACATTGTGAAATTGTTTACTCACAGTAAGTAAGTATATTATTTTACCTTTTCTGTACAACATCCAATAAGCCTCACGACATTTGGATGTGTCCCCAGATTCTTCATCACAATCAACTCTTGTAAGAGATCTGTCTTCTCTTTTTCTGAGGCGTTCTCTTTCAGTGTCTTCACAGCCACTATTTGCTCCCCTTTCTTACCTGTATAAAAAACAAAGTGTTGTAAAATTAGACTGTTATACAATACTAATATCCTTCTGGTCGTAAACCAACCATGGCGACCTATCTCAGACAAGTATTGATAAAGACGTGTGTGCATACACATAAGATAAGTTCACTACTAACTTCTTGCAACAATGGTCTAGACTTAAATACAAAATTAGAAGCACTGATCTCCAAAACATCAGATTGGATGAAAGACCATAACTTAGAAATAAATTTTAACACAACAAAAATAATTACATTTAATCCACATCAAAAAGAACCTTTATCAATAAACTTAATTTTTAACAATGTCCCCATAGAACAAGTCAGTGAATTTAAATTACTAGGCTTAAATATTGATACTCATATGAACTGGAAATCCCATATCCTAAAACTAATATCCAAAATGTCCAGCTTTGCATATGCGCTCCGAGAGACCAAAAAGACAACAGATTTAGATACCGCCATTGTCACCTATTACGCATATGCTTATGCTTGGCTCAGTTATGGCATTATCTTATGGGGAAATAGCACCGATGCCCCTGATCTTTTCACCAAACAGAAGAAACTCATTCGCATACTAGCCAACTTACAGCAAACGGATAGTTGTAGACCGTTCTTCAAAAACCGGTTAAGTGCGTGTCGGACCCGCGCACTGAGGGTTCCGTGCCACCCTTAACTAAATTCAGGGTCCACTTACTTTCACGTAACGAAAACATCACAATATATTGCGACAGCAAAAATAACTTTGTTTTTCATAGTGTTTGTATGAAAGACAAAGTTATATTTGCGGTTGATAAAAATGTGCAATATTTCAAAAACTACTAGTTCGATCTCCTTCAAACCAATTTTCGTTGCAAGTTTTTGTTGAGATCTACATAATATATTTTTTTTCAAAATTTTCACTTTCTTAGTTCAAAAGTTAGATGGGGGGGACGCCCATTTTACCACTTTGGAAGCGTCTATATCTCAAACCTTACACTTTTAGAAAAAATGGTTTTAGAAATCTCAACATCATTTTAAAAGACCTATCCATAGACACCCCACACGCATAGGTTTGAGTAAAAAAAATTTTTTAGGTTTTAGTTTTATGTATGGGAGCCCCCCTTAAATATTATTTTTTCTAACTTTTTGTATCTGAATCGAAAAGCGGTGAACAAAATACACCCACCTACCAAGTTTCAGCTATGTGATGCTTATAGTTTCAGAATAAAGTGGCTGTGACATACGGACGGACAGACAGACAGACAGACAGACAGACAGACAGACTTGACGAAACTATAAGGGTTCCGTTTTTTGCCATTCGGCTACGGAACCCTAAAAAATACCAAATTCTAACTTTGACATGTATTTATATTTTAGAAATTTGCAAATTTGTCCGTTTTAACCCCGACTCTTACACTAAACGTAAATTCACATGCAATCAATATTCTCTCCGTAATCAAAACAACCTAACAATCCCAACTTGCCGCCTTCAATTAACTTCTTCTAGTACATTTAATATGTCAATAAAAATATACAATAAACTACCCAATCGTATAACTCAAGAAAACAACAATAACACATTCTTAAAACAATTAAAACAATTATTAATTTCTAAGTGCTATTATAGCATTCAGGAATATTCGAAGATAAAGTTAAATAAAGAAACAGTACACTTTCATTTATCTGTAATTTTTAGTTTAAGTTTATTTTCTCTTGTATAATAAAGCTTCCTCTCTCTCTGCATTAACTTATTTTGCAGCGCCCGAGAGGGTTCATAATGATCGCACATTGCTAAAATTTATTGTAACACCATTTGTACATTATGAAGCAATAAAGTATTGAGTATTGAGTATATCTCATAGGGAGACGGCTGTCTTACACTATCAGAGGGAGACCAGGAGGCGTGATACCAAAAGCTTAACGAGCCTTCCGAAAAAATATTCAGAGGAGCCACACACTTTGGCGTTGCATTTCGTCTACATCATTTCACATAAAAATCTGAACGAGTGGCATGCCACACGTTGCGTTGGATTGCGTCGTCGGAACGTCCATGCAACGTTTATGTATGAGAAATATGGACCAACGCAAATTCCAATGTGGTTGCGATCTAAATCGGCAATAAAGCCGCATCAATAAAATTATAATTAAAATGATTCTGCGAATGATCTTTGATACCTGTAATTGATTCTTGTAGGACTTCATCCATGTTTGATGAATACTCTCTTATTTTTATTATAAAACGCAAAAATGCGGTCCCAACAAGATTTTTCCGTAAGTAATCAGCGTCTCAAAAGTTCCGGTTTCACCACACAACCTTTTTATGAGAAATTTTCTTCAAAGTTGCCTCGAGATTTTCTGCGTATAATGAACAACATAAAAGCGGTCAATAAACTTCTTGAAACGGATAACTTTTAGAATACGAGTAATATGAAAGTCGTGACAACGCTAGCATTCAACAAAACAAATCTATTAAAATACATTACAGTTGATTAACATACAGCGTGTGGCTTGTAATAGGAGCAAA
Organism: Pyrausta aurata; assembly: GCA_963584085.1. Classification (NCBI taxonomy): domain Eukaryota; kingdom Metazoa; phylum Arthropoda; class Insecta; order Lepidoptera; family Crambidae; genus Pyrausta; species Pyrausta aurata. Next base: position 11,352,192 of record OY757259.1, on the reverse strand, counting down.
CAAATTAATCAATGATTCTACAGAGTATATACGTAGTTACCCTGACCTGGGAAGGTATTGCGATCCAACTTAATCCGTTCAATTCCGAGGCAGTTCAAATCCCACTCAATGTAAACGAATATTATTAATATAATAACATTATAACAATACTACAATGGCATGAATTTTAATATTTATATTGTTTTATTATAGTAATATTATCAATGTAATACGAAATTGCCATAAGAATTAATAATTTGACAGTAAAGCGGAGCTGTTTAACTGTCAAAACTGCATCGCAATACGCACCCTGATCATAGTGCTCTAAAATGCTTTAACTCGGAGATATAGTAATCTTAAGTTGTAATCCCTAGTCAATGTTTATCAAAATCGCTAACTCTTTGTAGTAAATGACAACGTCAATTTCTATGACTGAACTCATTTGTTTGTAATACATTGCTGGTTCAATTTATTTTGTTAGAAAATAACAATAATTCTATTTTTCATTATAATATATTTGACTGAACTCATTTGTTTGCAATACATTGCTGGTTCAATTTATTTTGTTAGAAAATAACAATAATTCTATTTTTCATTATAATATATTTGACTGAACTCATTTGTTTGCAATAAATTGCTGGTTCAATTTATTTTGTTAGAAAATAACAATAATTCTATTTTTCATTATAATATATTAAAATTGGACTTGTAAAAAGCAACCTCGTCTCGTTCCACGTCTCGTTTCTCGTCTGTCACAGAGTCACGGTTGCTTTTTATAAGTGCAATTTATATTATTAAGTTTGCATGGTGACAAAACACTATAAAAACAAAAATAAACTATAAATTAAAACCATTTAGTATTGATTACTGGTCACTTAAAGGGCCTAAAATTTTAATTTTTTTCTCCTATTACAGGCCACACCCTGTATATATATACAGTGGTGGACAGCTAATTAAAGACACTTTGAAAACTGTATGTTCATCAAGTTTTGGGTTTCAATAATTTTGTATTATGAATACATAGAAACCAGTAACTGTTGTAAAATAATCGTATAGGTTTTACGTATAATTTGAAGTTACTATTTGCCATAACATTGATCTATTTTTCGTTATTTTTGACCTCAAATCTATTATGAGCAAAATAAGTGTACCAGTGATGTGGACAACTAATTAAAGACACCAAATGTAAGTTACTGAAAACCAAAAAAATACTGAAACTACATAATAGTCAGTTAATGTGAAATTATAAATAGTCATTTCTCAATTGTTTTACAAAGTTTTTGATGTTTTGTCATATGTCGCTGAGCTGTATTTTGACCTTAACTTAGTCCTGGCATTGGGGATATGCGTTTCTTGTTATCATGTATTAGAATTTGTTCTAATGTTTTCATAAAAGCTTCGTATAGTTAATAAACATTAGCAACATGTCTCGCTAGTGTATTACCTAATACAAGAATCTAATTTTATTCAATTGGGTTGATGTTAGGACTATTATGGTAGCATATCTAAAAGATAGGCAGTGTGCCTGAGAAAAACTGAGACGGCCGATGCAGTCGGTTTAGTAAGTCGTTAGTATGTCTAAACTACAAGATTATCTAGACAAGATGCTTAGTCAGCTAAGGGTAAGATAGGCTGTTGTTGAATATTATTGTTTAGGTATTTCATCCGTGTACAAGTATTTTTTCATAGGTCCAGCAATACGTCTAGAAAATCAACGGCGCACTATGATGTTTCCTCACTTTATATCTTACAGTTATATGATACATAGTCTTGTTAAATTGTCGTCACATAGACCGTTTTCCTCGTAATTACATCCATTATTTTATTTTATTCGAAAACATCTCAATTATCCACTTTGATTCGGTCCACGTTGATAATATATTTAGGCAAACCGCATCCGTGAAATATTTGGCATATTATAAATTTGGTAACTTATACAATTTTCTTCAGTGCAAGTTTTCCTCGCATAATCTAGGCCTTATTTATATTATATTTATTATATTATTATTATTTAACGATCTTCCTGCTTTACTATCATGAAAATATGCTTTGATCCTTAATATTTTTCATCTAGAAATCCCATTCTAGGTCTTTCCGTGGGGTCCGATTCTAAGGTCCTGACATCTATCGCATTTGAAACTTTGTAATATCAGACAATTAATAGTCAGTAGGTAGTAACCAACGCTAAAATAACCTTAATGACGCGTTTATGAAAGCATTCGAATAAATTTCAATACATGCTTGCAAGGAACTAATAGCACTAATGCCAGGACCGTGTCAGGACTGGGTAAAGGTTAAAATGCGGCTAAACGACATACGACAAGACATCAAAAACTTTGTAAAACAATTGAGAAATGACTATTTATAACTTCATATTAACTGACTATTTTGTAGTTTCAGTATTTTTTTGGTTTTCAGTAACTTACATTTGGTGTCTTTAATTAGTTGTCCACATCACTGGTACACTTATTTTGCTCATAATAGATTTGAGGTCAAAAATAACGAAAAATAGATCAATGTTATGGCAAATAGTAACTTCAAATTATACGTAAAACTCATACGATTATTTTACTACAGTTACTGGTTTCTTTTCTATGTATTCATAATACAAAATTATTGAAACCCAAAACTTGATGAACATACAATTTTCAAAGTGTCTTTAATTAGCTGTCCACCACTGTATATATATATATATATATATTTTACTTTCTGGCTTGGTTTTTGTGAATGATTTGTTGTGTTAAGCCGTAAAATAAAAATTTAAATTCTTACTGTTTCACCCGCGACGGAACGGAGGTAATCGTTTGGGGTCAGAGGATGTTTGTTTCTGCGTTCACAAACTTTAGTTTCCATTTATCTCCAGAACGGCTTGATACATGCAATTTTTCTGCAGTGAATTTGTATTTTATCGGCGATGGTTCTTAGATGGGCATTAGAGTATTATTTTATTTATATAATGAGCCGTAAAAATAAAGTACGTTTGTCAAAAAAGTACTCTACTTTTATCATTCGAAATAAAGATGACGGTGACCTTGAAATGTAGTAAAATATTACTTAAACTCCTTATCATTTCACGTTTTGCCACCAACTACGTGACGTTTTACCGTTTCGCCTTCACGCTTTTCCTTTATTTATTATATTATACAAGGTTAAAGTGCCTCTTCCTACGGCTATTTAAACGCAATTGCCAAAAAACACGTCTGATAAAAATACATTTGTTATTTTGCCCTTTTGAATTTTTTACTCAATGCTGAGAAATAAAGTTTTGTGTTTTCTAGTGAAATATGTTGTTGTTTTTGTTAGATTTACCACAGATTATATAATTTACTTTGAAACAGGTGAATCATCGCTCGATTACACTCTATCTATCCTTAAGTAATAAAGTGTAAACGTTTTTACACCAGTATTTACTCAGTATATTTTGCGAAATGTTCGTTCATAGAGTGAGCAGGTAGTCCTTTTACGTGCTTTACGTAACTTTTTCGATGGTAAGGTAGGTAGGTAAGGTAGTAATTAGCTTGACGCAGCGGTCTCGACTCGTTTAAAGCTTAATGAACAACTTCGGGACCCGCATTTTTATCCACATTTTACGGTACAATCGTCAGCAAATTAGTCTTGAAATTTTTTGTTAATAACAATCCTTAAAAGTTCAGAATGAGTTACCGCAGCGATTGTCTTGACGTGCTGTTTTCCCTTATATTCAGCTCCAACTTGTGACGATAATTGTTGTTATAAGTTGGTTAATATGTACCGTTTTATGATTGTCCATTGTTAGTAGCTTTTCTTCTGATGGTAGAGTTTTGTCTATTCTTCTCTGTTATCTTTGTTTAAAATATGTTATTTGTTTATTGGTGTAACTTTATTAAGTTCTATAATATCATTAGCATCATCAAATATAATAGATAGACTCTTGTCGATGGAGTTTTTTTCATAAAAACTCCAATTTAAGGAAACCACTGTGGTGGTTCACCTCTTGCCTTCCGCACCACAATTTAATTTTATACCTTCAACCTTCTGCAAGTACTGATTGTCATGCCATGGCACAGGATCGTCACTGAATATTGTAGCTTTTTAATAGAGAAGCCCATCTCACTACTTGAAACGGATGCTGTGACGATACATATGTATCGTTAAAAGATGTAATTATCTTACCATCTATATCAATTGCTTGAGCTCTAAACACTTGTCCAAATGCACCTTCCCCGATGATATTGAACACCCTGAGCCGGTGGCGAGGGAATTCCCACTCATCTATCGGATCCTCTTTGGTGATCGTTGTCTCGTCTGAGAGCTGTAACCAAATAATGGGGTTATGTTTACTGTGCAGTGTGTTAAAAACATGATCAGAGCGATACTTTAAAAAGTCAAAAATTAATTTAAACCGCAAAAACTAAAGTTTTGAAATATTATATGAAAAAACAACTCGTACACGGAAATTTAGTTGTTACTTAAGAATGTTCTAATAAATATATGAATCAAAGTACACAGTATCTTAAAATCTAAGCTTTATCACACCAAATAAATGTATACGTTCGATCGAGATCTCCGCCGCCTTACTACTTTTCAAAATAATTTTTGATAATCACTCGCCACTTTTACAAAAAACTGGGTGTCACTTGAAACGAGGAAGCGAGGTGCATCCTGCAAACGATTTTGGATATAAGGTGGAGGGAGGCGGTGGTTAACTCGATAGGAAAATATCTACGTTGATTTGAATAGCAAAAGGTGAAAATGTGGATATTTGGTGAATGAATTCAAACGTCGATCGTGATCGGTTCAAATCTTTAACTTGGCTAGACAATGTTTTACGAACTTCGAAAATATTTGTTCTTGAGCTTCATTGTTTAAAAACAGACGCAAGTTATAAATGAATGAGACGTTACGGTTCTACAAATTGAGTGCAAAGAAAACAGTATAATCCCCAAAGAAGCAGAAAATGAATAAATTGCGAGTTTATGAAATGATTTTGAATGAATGAGAAGCAAGTAAAAACAACTGAATGTTTAGAGACGAAAATTAGTTAAAAATGTTGCTTTTGCAGAAGCATTACTTATCGAGACTTATACAAGATGTACCTTAGACAGTGTCCAATGTAATAAAATAAATGGAAAGAGAAGTGATAGATGTCGAAGGGTCATGGGAAGAAATGACAAACAATCAATCAATCGACCACTGCAACGAAGTCATTGGTCGTTTTTCATTATTTGAAGAATTTTTTAAAAAGGAAAAAAAACTTAGGTTTAATTTATTTACGGCTCTGTAAATGGACGCTGTCTACCCAAATGCCTTGTATTAAACTATATTGATGGGTACCAGGCCAGAACTGACCTGCAAATGGTTGTTGTCCCATGACTCGTATCTATTGGAGTACGCCCGCGGTCGATCCCACATGTTAACCGTTGAGTCTTGGAGGACTATACCACTCGGATCTTTGCTCTGTGGATGACATATTGAGTTATTTGATACCGATTCTTTCGCAATGCTTCAATTGCTTTTAGCAAATTTATTATTTGTTTTTTGGTATGAAATTATATATAAACCCAAACAAATTGTAAATAATTTGAGAACCGAATAGTAACCTAGGAATAAAATAAAAAATGCTGATTTGAAGATTTGATTTCTATATTGAGTTCACTAATATGATTCCATTCCTAATCTACAAATTCTAGAGCATGCTTGAAGTTTTCAGAAACTTTCAGTTGAACAAGTTCTAATACAAGAGTAGAAGTTTTTCGTATTGAAATGCTAATGATACCTTTTATTTCATAATCGTGGCTAAGTTATTTATGAAAGACATTTAAAATAAGTTGTATATTTTAAACCAATTTCTACAAACTCTCTAATAGAGTCACGATCCATTTGTTAGATTGCCTCGTTACTGAAATCAAGCGTGACGTACGTTTCTGTTTATCAATTTAATAATTTAGAACCAATCTGGCACTAACGGGCAATCGGTTTAACATTCCAACTTACCATGTCATCCTTTTTAGGTTTTGTTTTAGTTGAATTGTTCTTTCTCCATACAAAAACTATGACAGCAACCACAATGATTACGAGACCACCAATAGCAACTACCGGTATAACCGCTAACGGAACATCATTCCCTAGTGGCTGTTCTTCACTTGGTTCAGAAATATTGATCTGTTTATTTCGTTCATCGTCTATTTTAGTATATTTTTCTGTGATGTTCTCAATCTTTTTAGGGGGACCAACAGATGTGATTGTTGTTGTATCAGGTACAGTCGTCTCTTCTGCTGTTGTGATTTCTGTTGCTTTGGTAGTGCTGAGTGTAGTGCTTTGTGTTGTAATGTACTTTGGTATATCTGGCGGTAGTTGCACGCTTGGGAAATTATGTTGGACTATCGGTAGGAACGGAGGTGGATGTGGTATTGGTCTTTGACCTAAATCGTTGGTGATTGTTGCCAACACTTCGGTCTTTAGAGGTATAAATCCATCAGACACAGTGACCCACAGCGAATAGGAGCAGTTTTCCTGAAAATAAATAAATCAATTGAATTTAACATTACCTACTTTGAATTTGCTGATCGTATTTTTTTTTGTTTTATAATCATTTCAGATCTAGCACATATTGATATAAAAAACTAAATTCTTTCAACTTCAAAAAACATAGTTTTTATAAACTTCCTTATTAAAATATCACAGGGTGTAATTGAGTTGTGACTCGAGACAGATTTTATTTTTAGGTAAACCGGAATTTGATAGCAACGATTTAATTAAATGAATTCGTACCTTATCTTTGAGGGTGTCATTGACCGTGACCTCTCCAGTCTTTGGGTTGATAGTGAAGGGTGCTGGTGGTCCTGACGTCTCCAGCCCAAAAGTGACGTTTTGATTCCACGTCCTTTCTCTGAGAACCCTTGTGACGTGAGACCCGATGGGGTCTGATGGCATCGCGTACCAATTTCTGTTCACATGGGTGATCGCTGGGATGTTGAATTCTGGAGGAAACTGAGGTGATGCTGGAAAATGAAAAGAAAAATAGCATTAAAATCCATTTATATTTGTGGATTCGTGGAATGGTAGCGGATAAACTTTCAGGATCAGACAAGTTTTGAGATAAATTCCTAAAGCGATTTTTGTATAGTCTTTGTCAATCTTTTCCAATAAGATGCTAATTTATTTAGTTATATCGCTCAAAAATATATGAAACAAACAAATAGTGGCTATTAATATTTTGCCTTGATTTAAAAATTTTTGATAAATTTAACTAGCTACTCTTGTTATTTTTAAAGTTAGGTTAAAACTTTGCTTTAAAGATAGGTTAAAACTTAAGTTCACCGGTTAAATTACTGTCAAATCAGACTGCAACAACCTCCTAATCTCGTAACTGAGAACAATCAACAAATCATGAACACAAGCCCGCTTTTGCAGTATGGATTACAGTACAGGTTCAGCAATCTCAACAAACAGCGGAGCATGGGTTCAACTGTTTTGATAAATAGTCTGATGACTATGCATGAAGATCCACATTATAAATACATACTGCTACAAAGACAGAAAAAAAATCGCAAACACTTTTGGAACCTTCAGTATCGACAATTTGCTAACTTTACCAGCAAGCTAGATACAACTTCAAAAATAATAAACTAAGTACCAATTCAAAATAAATAAAGTTGTATGCGCCCAGAATTCAAGATTGAACATTATTTCACGCTAGAATATTGAGCGATTTTCATGTCTTGATAACTGAATGTAACATTGTAACTATTTAGAAATGAACGTCATGACTGTTCCCTGCCCTGCTACCCTTATGTTGGTAGTGCCTTTGCAGAATGTCACTTGTACATATTATCTTTTTATACCATGTTACACTATACACAACTTGGGACTTGCAATAATTGAATCTAACTCAGTTTTTTGGCGACAAAATTATTTGGAGAGAGAGAGGGTAGAAATAGGGTAGAATATTTATTGAACCTTTCACATAATATTAAAAACATTATAACTAAATGAATGGAAAATATTAAATAAACGGGTCAAGATAAAAAATATGCAATTTGTTTCAGTACTTGCTAACACAGCTGTTTATAAAAAAATCTTACAGAGGTCATCAAGTTATTTTTAAATACACTCATGGACTGATTGACTCCGCTATTAAGTTCTTTGGAATACAAAATATAGTTATCACAGGCAATAAAGTTTAAAATCTCAATTTGCCTATCTGCTTGATTTATAGTCTGGGCTTGTAAATACAAATGGGCGTTTCGAATTATAGACTGCAGCTAGTAATTTGTTAAGACAATAAAAACTATTGTCGAGAACTTCGAGAAGTTATTTGGTAAAGACTGTGTTTAAACTTGTCCTCATAACCTAGTACACCTTCCCATGGTTCAGAGTAACTGTTTATAACATTATTGATGTCTATTCAAAATAGTATTTTATTGGGAGCTATAAACTGGACAGCATTTCATGTTTGAGCATAAGTTGCGTGCCTCTTTATCGTTTTTTTTACTTACTTTAATGTACATGTTTAGGTACTTATTTCTTTTTAAAAGAAAATTATTATATTTATATTTATCGACGCGACAAACGATAAAAAGGCGTGCATGTTAGGCCTACTGAAAATTTACCTCAAACGGAATAACGACATAATATTTTTCCGTATTGCAGCTCTTTTAATTTCCATATTCGTTTTATTCAAATAAATATTCAGTTTTTGAATGTTATCTCTTATGTTCGCAATAGTAATAACCTAAATTATTCGATTCAACTTATGTTTATTTTTTGAACCCAAACATAGCATCCCCATCAGTTAATCAAACGGTGGTTGTTGTACTGGAGATTATAACAAAGATATTTTACGTTATAGACGTTATAGACAATGACACAGTCTCTAGCGGACAATAGTCAATAACTCTAGAATTGACCCGGTCAGCTTGATTTACACTCTAGCTTCTTAAATATATAATTACTATCTACAATTTACATATTTTTATCTGTTGCTACATTAATCTGCACCCGCTGCATGGATTGGCTTGTCGCGTCGCGCGCGACGCGGTTTAGATTTTAAACGATCGCGAGTTGTCGACTTATCTGACAGATGCTAACTTTCCTAAACTGTCGAAACTTGTATAAAAACGGCAGCCATAATGCAGCCATGTACACACAGAGACAAATTGTTTACGACCTCGCGTTATGGATATATTAAAAGACTATGACCATGTACGTAGAGATAAATTATCTAGGTAGAAGCGGTAAAAAGCTCGACAAACGGGTTTATCGATGTGCCATGCAGCGGGTGCTGGAACACTTTTGGTGGTTCTCCTGCGTCAACAGTCTGAAGTACAAGAAATGTCAAATATTTGACATTTCTCCTCGATAAGTTAAATTTTCTGATTTTCTGCTACATTAGATGTATCCTATTACTCGTAAGTTATGTAAGCTCTATCTTTAAAAATTCTTTTAAAAATATGTAATTTATAAGCTTAATTTAAAAATATTTCTCAATCAATAAATACACAAAAACACGAGAGACTTGCACTACAAAACCTTTCAAGATTATCAAAATTTGAATTTTGATTTGATTGTTACGAGATCACTTAATGAATTTTGTAAGACACGGTATTTACGCGGAAGAAGCCACCGGAAACTGCTAGTTTGCAATATACCTTCTCATCATCACCATTGTATTCTCTGGCAATATATTTTGTTTTTTCTGCAAACGTACCATCTTGGCTTTGGCCTTCATTGAGACCCAGACTGGACATAACCGGTTCGGTATCTTAACCAACACCACGTGGTATCGCATACCGAAATCACAGCGAAATGACTCAGTAGCATCTAAATACCTATTATACAGTCATCTACATAGAGTGAACGGTACTCTGGTGTTATTTAGGCATTTTGAACGTTAGAAACAATGCTAAATAGTCTTGTAGATGTTGCAAGTATGTGTATACTTTAACTTCTACCAGCATAACTTGCTAGACGATTTAGTATACGAGTAAGATAGGAAAACAGACATATTTATTTAGTTTAATAAACAAACTTAAAAATGTTGTGCAATATATGGAAACCATACACGTACCTACAAAATGTTCATAGATCATTTATGAACATTTTTATTAAATCGTTGCAATTAAAACATAAGAGTGCTCATATCAATATCATCGTGACGCAGATAAATAACATAAAAGCTTTATAAACGCAGTATGTACTTGCGTCAGTAAAAAATCGAAAATCGTCGAAAAAAATCAATTCACATGTATGAAGTCCCGCAGTGGACCGATAGTTTTCTTATAGTTTTTTTAAATGTTATTTATAAAACGTTCTTACGTATTTCGTTTACGTCAATAGTAAAAATGTTACTGGTGCATTTTTATTTTATTTTATTCTTCGTCTAGTAGCTAACCATACCTACTTAAAATCATTTCAAAGTAGAGCATATTTCCCTTTGAGTGTATTTTTTGAAGTGTGCTTGTCATTCATAAGTCATAAGGATATTCCAAATTCAATTCAAATGTTGGTAAAAGCTTGCACACATGTACTTTAAACGATTTGGACGAGTAATGGGGCGCGCCGTCGTGGATGGCACTATCTAAAGAATTAGATATCGTTTACTTAATGTGCCTATATTTATAATTTTTGCTCATATTACAGGCCACATCCTACAGGATACATACATATTTATACATACAGACTCATTAAGCACGGATTGGGTCGCAACGAATTGTAGTAATGTAGTAATGATAAAAAATTTCACTGTCCCGCATTATTCGTTACGAAACACCGATCGAATTCATAAACACATTGTAACGTTACGTGTTTCGACCGTAATCCAAGGCTGAGTGAAAGTGTGAGGTCACCTAAACTTTCACCATCGCGTGTTTGCCTAAAGCGGTCCTGTTCCAATGCTGTTTGTTAGAGCGAGACGCGTTCACGGATTTCGAATCGACGACTTTTGTTGTTCGGTTAACTTAAAACTGACTGTCGGTTTCTTAGGTTGCACTCAAGTCATCAGGCGCGGTAGTCTGGATCAGTTATACCTGTAGAACACCACCAATTCTCGGGCAGTTCGTATACCAAAATAGTTCACCGATCGAATTTTCTTTCTCATATTGTGTTTTATTTCTCATGGTCACGATTTACATGCGTTTAGATTTCATCCGTACGGTTTTTTTTACGTGTAGATAGATATACTACTTGTTTTTTTCTGTAAAACTCGTAATCGATTGACTGTAAAAGTTCGATTGACGCAAGAATCGCCACCCTGACGGCGAGCGAAAAACGCTTTTAAAAATTTGTATTTCTATTGATTGAAAAGTTTTTTGTTTAAAATGAAACGATTCTATTTTTATATATTTTTAAACTTCTCACTTAAAAGCGTTAATTCTCTGAACGAACTACTGAACCAGCAGCGGTTGTGGGTTCGAATCCCACAAGGGACAAATGTTTATGTGATGAACACGAATATGTGTACTAAAGTCAGGGATGTTTTATGCATTTAAGTATTTATGGAAGTCGTCCCCGTCATAATCCTTATAAAGTGTATCAGGAAGAAAATTCCTTACATCGAGACCAGACAATTGGTGTATTGTCTGGCGCATATTATATTAAAGTAGTATCCCGGGTTCAGGTTCCTTAAAACCTTTTGTTTATCATTTGCTTTCAGCTCTGCATTAAATGAATTTGATCCTAAGCTTTTTAGCTCCTCGTTTTAGGAACTTCGGAGAGCTTTATTTAAGATCCAACAGCGTCGAGGCGAGAGCGCTACATTTCTACTGATTAATTAATAATAAATATAAAATGCGCCAGACAGCACACCAATTGTCTGGTGTCGTAGTAAGGAATTGTCTTCCTTGTGTTACGAAGTACCAGACAATGATTATGACGGGGGCGTCTCCCATAAATACTTAAATACATAAAACATCCATGACTTAGATATAAAAATGTTCGTGCTCATCACACAAACATTTGCCCCTTGCGGGATTCGAACCCGCGACGGCCGGCGTAATGGTCAGGAGCGCGATTCTTACGTAACTTTCTGTTGAAAATAATATTAACAAAACACACCATATTTTTTAAATCGTGGTAATTAACTCAAATTTATTGTGAAGGAAAGCTTTGATTAAATGTATAAAGCACACATTAGACACAAAACGTGCCCATAAAACCTGCTTAGCGGTCACATGGAAACTATAATAAAAACCATTTAACACCTAGTTAAGAATGCATCTAACAAACTACAATAAAGAGTTAATCCGGTCATTTACATTCGAGATACTTGCCACTAATCTCTGTTTCTTAATTGTATTTTAACATTACAAAATACTACAAGAGATTACTGTGAACCTGATTTTATTGTTATACCTATATTACATGAATCTTTAATTTTAAAACTACATAAATTGAACAGCTTCAGTTAAACGTCTAATAGGCGTCCAACATTTTTAACGTAATGTAGGTATAGGTAAGTCACGAAATACTACACAATTTATTTGTATATTGCAATTTTGATGTCATTCCATAGCGTAGCTGGTTTTTATTTTCATAAAATATTTTAATTATGAAGCCAAACAAGCATGATGCCACCAATTAATATTATTTTACAATGTAATTATTGAATACCCAATATTTATGCATAACGAACATAATTAGTATGTGCTCATAATCGTTCTGAAGTAACTAGAGCTACCATTATCAGTTATAGTAATTATCATCGCTCCAACATTAAACTCTTACAGCGTAATAGACAAGTTATATTTATAGACGGAGCAGCGACCAAATGATATTGAAAATGATAAAAATGGCTATATGAAAATAATATGACATTATCCTCAATGGCCCTACTACCTAATTTTAATTCAATAGGCTACCTCGGGTTTTCATGACTACATGTTGAGTACCTGGAACTATAGCCTTTACTATACGTATATGTATATACCTCGAATTCAGTTTAAGGGTACGAAACCCTCAGTACGTGGGTCCGACTCGCGCTTGGCCGGTTTTTTTCATAAATAAGATCCCAACGCTTATATTTTATTTAGGTAGTCATCAAACATTGATGTACCAGACTGCGATGAAATATTAGTTTGAATGTCTTGGTTGTAACCATAAAGATTCCTAATATTCATATTGGAAGATGTTTCCTAGACGTGCCAAATCTCCAGCAGACAATCTTAATGCTTCTTAAACGAACGATAGTTACAACCAATTTTATAAAACATGATCACTTTGCTGATACGCGGAGCATTCTCCAGTCACAGACATGCTTGATTCGATAAATGAATTGAAGTTTGATAACTTGCTGTGGCATTTTTATTATGAACAAACCTTATTTTGTTACTAGAATTTCAATCAAAGATCATTATATTAGTCCCCCTAGCCGATTTCGACTACGGTGGCCAGTCACAAGAACCAACCGACTGCGCGGGACATATTATAGTGCACAAGTGTGTGCGCAAACACAGGTGCACTCTCTATTCCTTTCACTCTCATAGCCCGATGGGACAGCAATCTGACACGACTGGAGAGAGATCAGGCGCAGGACCAACGGCTTTACGTGCTTTCCGAGGCACGGGCGTGAAACACCGCCAACTTCCTAACTCCGGGCTTCCCTGAGAATTTTTAAACAGAAAACTCAGCTATATATTTTTTGGCCCGACCCGGGAATCGAACCCGGGACCTCTGGCGCAGCCGTCGCTTTAAAATGCGACCCTCTAACCGCTGCGCCACCGAGGCAGTTAGAGTTAAAGATTATTATAATAATGAATCAAGACTACGCGGCTGAGTGTTATTAATTACACTATCCTCAGATCCTCCATTAATAAATCTCTTTTCTTTAATCTTTATTGGTCGGCAATATTGAATAGGTAGGTTAAAAGGTCGAACTGTCTATCATAGGTACTTATTACCTGATAATCGTAAGACCTTATGTCCTGTTCTTGTCACTCCGTGGAGAGCAAAGTGTGCAAAAATGAGCTGTATTGACACGAAACGAACAAACGCGAGTAAGTAAGCTGGGAAGCGGCAGGAGCGTGAAATGCATGACAGACCTATCCTTATGAAACCAACAATTATGTTGAAAGAAAGAAAGAAAAAAAGAAAATAAATTTATTCGACCTAAATAAACAAAAATTGTTGAGATTATTCTCAACACCTTTTTTATTGTTGTTCATCGATTTGCCAAATATCCCTTGTTATTGAATATTATGCACTCGACTTTCCTTTTTCGCGAATCCTTTTTGTTTTCAAGATTTCATGACTTAGCACAAAATGAATAACATGATTATTTTTCGTAAAACAAAAGTTACAAAACCTTTTCACGCTGAAAAAATCTATCAATCACCTGAAAGTAGATTAAGGGCGCTACATTTTTATGTAATACGTATTCGATTCATGCTTTTCATTATTTAGTGCCGCGCACTCGGGCCTTAGCGTAAAAATTGTGGTTTCCTGAGATTTTCTTCGTATAAAATTTTAAGGTACTAAAGTATTACACAACTTTGAAGACGTCCAATTCCGGAGAAAGGATGCGAATTAAGAAAAGTTAGATACGGAATTGCTACCATGTACCTTATTTATTATTTATGAGCTTTGGATATTTTGGCACCGTCACAATTAACTTAGGTACTCCGTAATCATGGCGCTAGCAACGGTGCCAAAATATCGGAAGCTCAAAAATAATAAGGTACATGGTAGCAATTTTATTTATTTTTATTTTTATTTTAATTGAAGACCAACAGCTACATAAAACACAGTAGTAAAACAAATGTAGGAACATTAAAGCCAATTAGAGGTCCTCACCGATTGAAACAATGTAGGATCACAAATAATTGAGAACTAATACATTAAAACACACTACCAAGACAAAAATAACAATGGTGGGATAAATCTAACTGGAGCAAATGTTCAATAAGTAATCGCTTAGCTTTAGCTATACTCGTAGCGAATAGGTCGATATCAACAATTTTGGATAAGTTATTTATATTCCTGCTAGCACGCAAATCAAACGATACAAAACAATCCCGTATCTAACTAGGTATTCTAATGTTAGTGACCATGAAGGTTTAAAACAATTTAAGAATGCGAATCTAATCCGGATGACGTGCTAAATATTTACTAAAGCATCAAGTCAAATAAAATTTAATTAGAACACAATCAATACTACTAGGTACTGGTACTGTGGTACTGTGTGATTTTATAAAAAAATATTATATTCCGGAAACAGACGAGAAAACCACATTATACCAAAGTTAATTAATGTCATTGATAATAATTAGCCGTGATCTAGTCAAGTAATACTCACTTTGTCATATAAGTAATTGAAATTAGCTCGTGTTAACAAGCAAAATCCTTCAGACAAAGTAAGACGTCTAAACTAATTTGTCTCTGTAGATTATAATCTTTCTCATAGTTATATTCGTTATGAAAAGTATTTTTTTCACGACAGATTGCGTTCACGTTGTATCGTTGTATAATAAAAAAAACGGCTTTTAAATAAGCAAACAGGACTGAAAAAACAAGACCTAATTAAATCTAAAGATATGTAAAACGTTTCTTGCATAAATAAAACTAATGTATGAGCAGAATATAATAGAGAGTTAGAACACAGACTCTTTGTAAGTAAAAGCCATGATAAAAGTACGTATTTTCTCTTTGACTAGAAAACCAATTTAGCATTAAGTAAAAATATAGCTTAGTATGCATTATATTCAATTTGTAAGTTTTAAAAGGCTGCTGTTAAGCTAAGGAGCAACTTTATAGTTTGTATTCAAATCATGAAGCTTTGCAACTTTTAAATAGAGCTTTTATAACCATTTAATGATTAATGATGTCAATGAATAGAAGGTTTTATTTAAATTCAAAATCTGGTGTTGTAGGATAATATGTAGTTCTGAACGAATGAAGTAATAAAGTGGCAAGTGATAAAATTGCAAGACAATTATACTGTTTTTTCGGGAATGGATACCTTTTGCACCGAAAACCTACTGAATGGACTTTACGACAATATAGCACAGTACATTCAGAATTTAATACACTAGTGAAACTAAAATATATACACGGATGAAACGTAATATTTTATTTAATTCTCTACCCCATGATTTTGCTATTTTAGGGAGCAAAGTCAAAGTACACACAACTTTGTTATTTATTGTTACCATAACAGTTTTAAAGATAACTAAATAATAGCAGTTGTTATTATGATCCCTTATAACTTTACGTTTTGTGTAAATTACCTGACGAGAAGAAATAATATTTTAACAGCTTTGAAACTAATGGTTTCAGTGATTACAATGATAATAAAAGAAGAGCGTGAGTTAAAATAATGAACTCGTTATTTATTAGGCGTAAAGTAGGCAAGATATTATTTACTTTCCCTTTTAAAATAAAATGATATTAATTCTATATGGTAACCCACATTCTTTGAGCGTTGTTGTTATATCATTTAAATAATCAAACAGAATTTTCATATTCAACATTGTGATACTTATGGAAGAAATGTTTAGATTGTTACACAAACATAACGCAACGTGATTTTTACCTTCATGTCAAGTTACTAATACATTCAGGGTGTCCCTAAGAATAGCGTCTAGCCAAAGCCCAGAAATAGAGGGGCCTAGGGCCATCCAAATCACTCACGTGATGTTTCGCGTTTTGTGATAGTTTTCGAGGTATGTTTTTTTCTCAATATGTTTCAATATTTTTTAAAAGGTTAAATTAGAGCTATGGATGGAAAAACTTCTGAATCTAGTATTTATATAATAAAGAAAAATCACAGGCATTTAAAGACGACAGCATGTCAAGCTAAACACTGCGGTATCTTATGCTCTTGGAATAAGGGCTATTTTTCAACAAAAATGTTTAGCTGTGCTGATGACTGTACCCTAACTTTTCGCGCCACAGTGACCAAATAGGTGCCTAACACAGAAATTAAAAAAATAAATAAAATAATAATCATAACTAGAGAACTATCAAAACTCGCGAAACATATATTTATATATTTAGGTGTGATTTGGGTAGCCCTAGTGAGGCTCTACCACTGGGCTTCGGCTTTGCACTATTATTGGGGCACCCTGTTTAGGTACATAAATAACTATGTATGTTCTTTTCTATATTTACTTTTCTTAATTTTTTACCAAAAGTAATTCAATAACATAAAATTACAATAACTTAACAAGATGTGTGTTAAAATTACCGTTAAAAACACATTTTTATACCTACTTTGTCTCGGTTATAAGATTTTCTTATTAACATAAGTGTGTCATGCTTGCTGTACCGATGTCTAGCTTTAGTATTCACACGAATGCAAAACAAGCTTGGTCCGAATAGCTTTTGCAGGCGTCATAATAAAAGAACATGTTTTGATATCTTATCACAGTTTCCATCAGAATTAGGTGCCTGCGTCCGCAAGAAAGCCCACATACCCCGTCTAGACTTTGAAGGGGCATCAACAAACACATACACAGCCTGCTCACATGAAGACCATCTCATAGCGTACGAAAGAGACAGAGAACAGCAGATGCATGCGAGTCTATTTGACCTTGATATGTGGAATGAGACTCTCGCGACGTGTGTGTAAGCGAGTACCAGGGAAGCATAAATGCATCGGAGACGCATACGACCCGTTGCCAATCTAAACCGAAGTCTCGCCCCTGGAAGCTGAGATGAAAATCCTATGCAGCCGAGGAGAAAACTTGAGGAAATACCACAAGCGGTTGGTTCGCAGTAATTTTATACATGTGTGTACGATGAGGTTGTAGAATGAGGTCTATATTGTGTGCGTAGCTTCACCTGTGTGGCCGCCTGCTTGACATATTATTTGTACTTTATGCGGCTTAGTGAGTGATGCAAATGATATTGCATTTTGGACTTTGTGTCATGGTGACATGAGTTATGTTGGTGAGTCGTGTGGTGTCGCGAAAGTTTGCATTGATAAATGGGACTTGTAAAACAATTGAATGAACTTTGCGGATCGGTTGTATAAAGTAGAGTTAGGAAATTGCCAACAAAATAATATTGTCATAATACTAGTAAACATCTACACAATATTAAGCGTAAAATATAGATAAAGAAAAAGCTCACCATGACCGAAAATTGTATAGAGGCCAATATATCAGTTACCTCAACTGCCTGTCTGATATTAAATAATAACCATCGGCTACCTAGACCAGACTCGACCAAACCACGTTACTTGTTTAATGTATTGAAGTATTTATGAGAGAGCCTAGTCTGGTATTCGTAGCGCAAGGAAGAAAATTCCTTAGTTTGAAACCAAGACAAATTGGTGTTTTGCCTAGCGCATACATATTTTGTTTTTATTTTCATTAATTTAAGTTCTTGTAGCCAGTTATGTACTAATAAAAATTGTTAATGTTCCAAAACAGGTAAGCATAGCTAGTTAGTACCGATATTGTTTGCCATTGTGTGAAATAGCAAAAGCTTTCGAAGCGTATCGATGTTTGATTTTCACAGAAATTAATCTTCCTTAATAAGTTACATATTGAAAATCTACTTTAGTTTCTGAAGTTTCATGAAGTAGAAGCGAAATGATGTTTACCCACATTCTCAGGAGCGAGAGTTGGTATTAAT
The DNA here is from genome assembly GCA_963584085.1 of Pyrausta aurata. Lineage (NCBI taxonomy): Eukaryota > Metazoa > Arthropoda > Insecta > Lepidoptera > Crambidae > Pyrausta > Pyrausta aurata. The sequence continues at coordinate 11,333,661 of OY757259.1, read as the reverse complement.
TTCTTGAAGGAGCTGCAACTAACTTGGTTAAGTTAAGGGGATGAGTTTCCACTTTAGCACATTTTGAATTACTTAGTTAAAAACTTAGATATATGTTTGATGTTTAGATTGATAACATTATACGTGGGTCGCACTAAAAGTTTGCGGACTCAGATATAATGATACCATATAGAAAACTTATGATATATTGATTGTTTTGCAGGGTATGTGCCGTCACAATTAAAATATAATGTTGTGTGAATTCACTTTTTGACAAAAAAAATCTTCCTACCGTAGGCACCCTTTTTGAGGCTACGTAAAATGAATGGTATTATGTTGAAATTCAAATCACAATTACAAAATATCTACCGATCGGACTTTTTATATGGAAGCTAGTAGTCTTTCAGGGCCTTAACTGAACTATCGAAACTGCGCAACGTTATGATAACAAAGCGACTTGAAACTAGACGTCAAGTTGATGGACGAGGAATAAAGTAGCGCGCAGTGTCTCATACATCAACTGCCTTCGAAGCCTCCGTTCGGCGCGGCGCCTACTGTGTAATTCTACGTACTCGTGTGTATTAATTCACACGTGAGTTCGCTGCTAGGGGCGCTTGTGTAGCGTGAGGTCTCCAAAATGTCAATTGTCATGTTTTTGGTTTGCATACCAGCAGATATGAGAGTTTATTTCTATTTAAATGAATGTTGCAAATATTGAGCAAGAAGTTAGATTATTAAGGCAAATTATACAATTTACGTTTATGAATGAAAGTGCTTCAAAAGCAAATAAATAAAAATTAAAACTTTAAAAATCTTGTCTACTTATTTCCCTTTTAACTCGTCAAGTATGTGTAAACGAGACACAATAAAAATTCCATTGTTATGCGACTCTCGGCATTCGTTTGATACCTGACTGATTAATAAAGACATGGCATTGACATTGACATATTAAGACTAGCTGTCCCAACGAACTTCGTTTCGCCCCCAGCCCCGTCCCTTCCCGGCCACGTTTTATGGAAATTTTCTTTGCTATAAACCTCACGGATCCCGATACCTTTCCAACGAATGCAAATCCGTGGAAATCGGTTGGTGCGTTCTGGAGTTATAGCGTCAAGAAGGAGAACCCGACTTATTTTTATTTATTAGAAGATTTTATGGAAAACATTTTTACTCTGTCCGTCATAACAATATTACACAACTCAATGCTATACTTCTTGACCGCACTCTACTGTGGTACCATCTGGTGAGATAAAACACGATAGTCCCCATTGGAACTGCAATAATTATAGAACTTTGTGTGTGCCTATTCCAAACAAATCCTTTAGTTATGTTAGCCTTTCGGTCCGTAAACTCTTAAGGCTGCGAAACTATCAAACTGTTGAAGAGAATGAAAGCTGAAAGTAATACATTACGTTCATCTTTTTATCTGAAAATAATTCAAGAAGAGTCTTACCACATTTCACCGTGGCTTCGCGTTTTTTTGTTTCATTAGCTTTTTTAAACCTTCCAACCAACTTGACCTCTTTATAATATTTATTAAAGTATGTTCTAGCCAATGCTTACACACTTTGTCAAATAAAAGTACATAATTTATGCATAGTGTCTCACAGAATAGCATCTCTCCGTGCCGAAGAATGACATTTTCTCAACAAAATGCACGATGGAAAGTTGCCGACGACCTCACTCGCGTTGTCGTTTGTGTGAATTATGCTTGTACGTTATTGGGAAAGCTCAGTCTCTAGTTAGAGTGGTTGCACTCAAGTCTGTTTTTCTTTTCTTGGAGAATATTGTCAACAATCTTGACATTATTTTTTAACGAAATGTGTAATTTGAAAATAAGATTAATTCACAACCTACTGGGATAATTCATTGTTAAACATTTAGTTTTTTTAAAGTTACGAAAAGATTGTTTACAATTTTTGCCTTTTTGTTTGTATAAATATTAAATACATGTGAAGAAAATTGATCCCAACATTAATTTCTTATTTTAAGTAAAAGTGACGTAAATGTAAGCATAGGTAGATGTTTACTTGTCTTCACACCTTGTCTTTCCCACAAACATAGTTAATGCAATAAAAGAATTGTAAAGAACCCATAATACTACACTGTCCTTATTCTTTGCTTTATTCTTCTGAACTATTGCGTAAAAAAGTCGTTTAAAGATAATAATGGCACGGGACAAAATGCGAGATGAATGGCCTTTGTTCCTTTTTTATAGTACCTACCACAGTAAAAAATATAGATACTAAACTTACATTAACAACAAAAACATTAGGTGTCGTTATTAATTCAACAATAAACAACTTTTCGGTCTCTTTTGAGACTCTGTAAATGTTTGTAGGCAGTATTTGTACAGAACGGTAGCAAATAGAAACACATGAAAACATATAAAAGTATGTTTCCTTTGAGGAAAAAGTGCTAGCTTCAATATTTGGGTCCTTTCCCTGGGGGTAACGTTCATAAATTATATCTGCTGGTTCATTTATATAATTTGCTTTCCATCCCTTAAAACAAATGATTGTTCTTTATGCCAAAATTTTATCCTAGCAGAGCGACACGTTAGTATTTATAGGTATATGATTCTGTAAATACCCTGATTTAGCCCTAGATAGTTCGGGTTTACCTTACAATCAAATCAAATAAAAGACTTCTTTATTTTGACAGTATAATATTACAGGGGATGGACCTAAGCCTTCAACAATGTTCATTCGGTTTGTCTGCACTATGGTCTTCGTCCAATCAAAATCTGACCCGAACCGTAAAAATAACAAATGAGAAATGACAAATTAGGCAAACGTCCATAAAAATAGTCTACAATGGAGGATAGTGCAGAACCACTCTATAATTTCCGAAGTCAAAAGTTCCATTATCATTCGAGACTATAAGGTCGACCGCAAAACTGAGACGTTTCTGACGTCACTTTTGTCGCCTTTATTTTAATTTCCCTCCCAATTAATGTACTCCTTATCATTTCTATAAATTAAACGATATTTCTTTTACCTTGAAGAAGAACATTTTATTCATAATAAAAATATGGAGTACATTATTTGGGAGAAAAATACAACAAAAGTGACGTCAGAGACGTCTCTGGGGGTCTACAATGAATACACGAAACCCGAACGAACTCCGTATTTTCGGGCTGTTTCTTACCATGAAAATACTACGGGCCCGTCAACGGAACGAAATCGGGTTTTGACGTTTGTTGTTACGGATAGCTTACCATGAACACTCGAGCCCGTCACGAAAATTAGATTTTGACGTACAGTTTTTCGGGCGTTTCGCCGAACTTCTCACGAGAACTCAAGTGCTACCGTAAGCTTTTCGGATTAACATTTTATTCCTGAAATAAGTTACTTTTTGATAATTCTATCACATTTTCGGTTTTTTCTTTCACTGAGGTGTACTTTTAAGTGAATAGTGAATATTAATAAAGTAAGATACTAATTAGTAAAAGTTATGGCATTCGTGGTAGCTGTCTTGGAAGCCCTAAGAGAAGAGTGCCTTGAGCGAAGACGCCAACGTTGCTACCTACGTGACAACTATCTTGAGCGAGCAGTATTTCCCGATATTGCGTTTATAGCTTCTTATAGATCCATGGAAGATTTAGTCTTCATAAGCGTCCCTTTTTTGAGTTTTACGCCATTAACAGATGAAATATTGCCACTCATGATTTAGCACACATGAGAACTCGGCGCGAGGTAAAAAACACTTGAAAGTTAAACTTCTTTTTCTCGGAATCGCATGAACATGTCATCACATACATAACAAAACGAACGTAAACAAACAAAGTTATGTGTATAATACTGCGGGAGGAAATATCCTCTCAACATCAAAATGTTATTAGTGGGACGTGACATTCTCTATTTGGTTGGCCTATCTTAGGTATTTTATAGTGCATTCACAAAATTTCTTTGATAAAAATTGCTAATGTTTTAGTAACATACGGAGCATTCCACTAATTTTAAATGTAGTTTATAAAATGGAATGCATAACTATACTGATTAAAAGCGTTAAAACTATTTCAACACAAGTAATTTTAAAATTTTCATGTTATTACCGGTTTTTAGGACAGGCACTATAAATAACCTTTTTCAATCATTCGTTCACGTAACTTTGTCTATGCGTCCGAACTAAACCTAAGCATCCGAAAATATTTCGTGGTAGCTACGAGTCACGTATTTCGGTCGGGTTACGGACGGGCCCGAAAATACGGACTAACGTTTCATTGTAGGCCTACAGTTTCGCGGTTTATCTAAACATCAGGATGTTTTGTTGTTTCGCAAACAACAGGTTAAACAATTACGTAATTACTATCTGAGTACGAGCAATGTCGTAAAATTTAACATGATGTTACTTTATTTCTTCAGTAAAGTAGGTAAATTATGGATAATGTCGCGTCGCGGTGTTTTCACGATACAAGATTGTAAATGACGGACTTCATTGCGAATGTGTCTTTTTAAGGTAGTTCTTTGTAAGTTTTGTCTTTTCAATGAGCTAGATAGAGCTTGTTTTTACTTTTTCGGTATAGATTCCCCAAAGTTTAATAGGATCGTGGTGCGCGCTTCGATACAAAAAGCGAAAACGTTTTCCACCCCTTAGATGTTGTCCGATTTTGATAATAGTCTTAAGTCATATAAGTACAAGTATTTTTTTTGGTATAGTGACTATATTTTCTTAGGTTCAGTTGCGTGATCGTTAGTAATGGTTAAATGTCGTTACCAGCTGTTGATTATTAACGAGTGTGTGTTTTGAAGAGAAAGTACTTTAACTATTTGTTAGAATGGCTATTTTAATGACCATTGGTTAAGGTATTTTTTCTTCAAAACACACGCAATCGTAAATATTCAACCGCTGGTCACAACATTTTACCTTTAATATCGCTGAGGAAATCGGGCCTTAATGAAACACCCCCGTTATATTGGTTGTCTGGTACTTCGTAACACTAGGAAGAAAACTCCTTACTTCGAAACCAGACGATTGGTGTGTTGTCTGACGCAAATAACCGATGCCATCGTTATTTTACAATTCTGCCCCGGAACAGGAAACTAAAACCAGAAACTATATTTACCTTGCGAAATTAATATTATGACCACGCAACGCGGCATCACCCTACTGAGCTGCATATAATTGAGTGAACTCAGTGATACGTACTTTAAATTAAACAAAAACAAAGCCTTAATTATAAGTAAAGAAACTCTGATGTAAAACAAAGGTATTATTTTGCGAACTTTTAATGGAAGTCATTTCAAACGTCATTTGTTTTAAATATCCTAATTAAAAGTTAAATAGGAATACCCCTTCCTACTGGGTAGAGACTGTTATAATATGAACCAGTTTAATTTTGTTGAGCTCAATTTAAATCCCATAATATGTACTCAAGTACTTCAGGACATTTCCCATTGTAGTTACATCTAACGCTATGCGATTACATTATAATACATTGTCAAGTGTATCAAGTCCCTGCTTAACAATTCCACCGTCGTCCAATGTCATCCCATAGTGCTTATTCATATTCCTCCCGTGTTATGCGTGCTTAGTACTTCAGGGATGGCCGTGCCGCTAGATACGGAAAACCCACTGTACCGCTCTATCTAGAAAAACTTGCAACCACGTAGTAGCCCTGTCACACATACGCACCATACAAACCTGATCCTGCTTGCGGTCCCACTCTTACTGATCAATTCAAATAGGTCAGAGCGAAACAGGTATAGGGATCATAGAAAAGTTGTTTGTGCGCGTGTGTGCGTGGACTCTGGACATGCGTTCCACACGAGATGCTAGGCTAGACTTGCTCGCCAGTTCTTATGTCCTAGTACTTTCTAAGAAGTTCTAATACTCCGCGGAATTCTAATACGGGCATGAGAGGCTAGTGTAACGGGATTTACATTAGAATAGAAATCTAATGACATTTTTATTGATAAAACTTGTAAGTCTATAATAACATTAATGACAATTTAGAGTTGTATTAATAAAATCAAAGCTTAAATAAAATTTAGAACGATTAAAAATTACAAGTTGGATAAATTGTTTAGAAAATTAATTGCTACATTCTTTCTAAGGTTCAGTATTGGAACCAAAAGCGTTTTGGACTCTATGCTTAAATACATACGGTAAAATTTTCTTTGGTGTGGATAAGATGTGTGAGTTTTTATTTAAATGAGAATTTTCTTTTTTCATACGAGCAGTCCTAACTAAGTCTTTAGCGATACTATGTTTTTAGTGGAAGTATTTAACATTAATAGTAAAATTGGACTTTGTGTCCGCGACAAAATGTTTGTATTAACCCGACTAAAACTTTTTCAAATATTAACGAGTCAATAAGACTTTAGGCCTAATTGCGTGATCAATAGTTAACTTAACGAATGGCCAAATGTCATACACCAGCGGTTTAATTTTTATTTTACGATTGGGCGCGTTTTGAAGAAAAACTAACCAATGGTCGGTAAAATAGCCATTCTAACATTTGGTTACGACATTTAACCATTGGTTGAGTTAACTGTCGATCTCACAACTGTGCCTAAGTTACCAAGTGTTCTGAAAGGGTGGCTTTTTACACAGAAACCCTTTATTAGTCCGTAATCATCATAAAATTAATATTCCTATCGGAAGGGATAGTCATTTTATGGTAATAATCAAGTATCATCATCTTGTAAGTAATGAAGATTTTTAGGGTTCCGTAGCTGAATGGCAAGAAACAGAACCCTAGTTTCGTCAAGTCAAGTTTGAACGAGATTAAATTGGTAGTTTTTGAGATATAGCACTTTTTCATTAACCGCAAATATAACTTTGTCTTTCATACAAACACAAAGTTATTTTTGCTGTCAAAAATATTTTGATATTTTTTGCTAGGTGGAAATAAGTGGACCCCGTATTCTTTTAGGGTAGGGTGGCACGGAGCCCTCAGTGCGCGGGTTCAACTCGCACTTATCCGGTTTTTATTCATAATTTTAAATACTACAAAAGCACGTTAACACGACCCACTTTAGTTATACGGGGTTCGCGTTCTTAATTGAAAAATGATGATGAATTTAATTTAATTTTAACTACACAAAGGGAAAAGTTTAAACTAAGACATGCATCATGAATAATAAACTTAAAAACCTAACTAATTAAAAAAGTAAGTACTTTGTCTTTAATCAGTATCACTTAAATTTTAAAAAAACTGCCTTACTCAATTGTCAACTTGCAGAAAATGATACAATGCTTTAACTCCACCATTTGAGATTTATTTTTAAAAGGAAATAAAAAGAGAAATTGGTGAACCATGCATCCATTAAATAAACTAAAAAATAAATAGTCATCTAATACTTCGATAAATCACGATTTTCAAGAAAAAATTGCAAAACGAAAACGAAGTAACAAAAGCTTTAAGTGGAATGTCGCTTAGGCGTGATGTCATCATACCAACACGCGAGCCACGCGCCGCATACAAACAACACGTAACGGCCGAAGACCCGGAACCTAGCGTTAGAAATGTTTTAGTTTAGAGGGATGCCTCTTGCATAATGAAATCCTAACTGCCCTGAGATAACGAGTAACGGTATTATACATATTTTCAATTTCTGTACATGAAAATTACTATGAAGGCTACTGCCCCTTTCAAATTTAAAAAAAAAACTGGAAAATGATGAACCCAGTTTTATCGTCATCATCAAAATTTTTATTTAAATTTAGATCATGAAATGACACTTATGAACGTCAAATATACAGTGAAAAAAGAAGTGCCCTGAAAGAGCCGAATCATGTCTCCCTAACTCCTTATCATTGGCCGCAATATACCTGCAGCATATCATACTAGCATTAGTGAGTTCTACCCTGGTTACCACAGCCTTTGATGGCTAAAGAGCCTTACCGTCTAGCTTCCCAGAGAATACTATTTAGAAGTTTTCAATTTTGACACTAAATGCATGGAAAGAATGTCTAGCTTTCCGACTTTGATAATTTTCCTATACATTTTCTGTCATAATTGCATTTTCTGTAAAACTTCAAAATAGCATTCTCTGGGCGGCAAAATTAAAGTAATTAGTTAGCTATTGAAAAGTAAAAGTATTCGTTGGCAGAGCGATTCCGAACCGAGGTTCCGGGTTCGAATCCTGCGCCACAGTAAATATGCTGTGGTATGTAACAGTATATTGACATGGTAAACCGCACACACTCAAAAAAAACAGCTTTTTATTAGTTAGATATTGAAAATGACTTAACGCGTGACATTCTTGTTCTAAAAGAATTAAATTGATTAACAGCACGTGCAGGTATTAATGACTGCAATAAATACAATTCAAAACAATAGACATTGAAATACCTTCGATGCGTTGAAAGCGTTTACCCTTTATAATTGAGAGCCTTGACGGCTTTCAGAGAATCGGTCTGGCATTTAGAGCGGATTGCACCATACGCTACCGTTAAATGTAAAGTAGTATGATATTACGTAATCAATTTCCAAAGTAACTTCTTCAGGATCGCAAGTAAAACTTAATAAAATAATCCAAACAACTATGACTTGCTACACTAAATTAACAGAGGCATTTATTCGTAGTTTATAGTTATTGTATAAGTTAGAATACACCTGATTGAACTGAAATAGTTATTGAAACCTTATCTTAAATGTTACAAATACTTTTCTGAATACCATATCAAAATCGGTTCAGCCAAACGCGAGATAATCTTGGGCATATATACAGAACAAACTGAAACCTTCCTTTTTTAAAAGTCGGTTACAAAGTATTTCATTTTAACTAGCCTTAGATGGTTATAAAAAATTATAACAATGCCAAGCGTGGGGTGTTAATAGTGACTTTTAAAGTTAAGTTGGAGTTATAGCTAGTCCAAGTAGGTTGGTGCAATCCACTCTTCAAGTTCCCACGATCCACACATCCATTCACCACGATAATAGCTGAGACGTGCGCGCAACCCGTTTGGCAGAGTGATCCCGAGCCGTTCCGGGTTCGAATCCTGCGCCACAGTAAATATGCTGTGGCGACAGTATATTGACATGGCTGACTCGGCTCGACACGACTAGATGGCGCTGTTAGTCGATGTATGGAGACTGAACCGCGATATTAAAGATTTCGATCGGAATTAACTACATGAATAAACCAAGACGGTGAACATTGGGCCTTGGTCCCCGGCCATAACACCCGGTCGGTAGGAAGCGCTTCCCTTTGCCTTCCTAACCCAGTTGCGCAAAAGGTTGACAGGACACTTGTATGAAATGGTAGTTAAGGATATTTTTTTCTTCTTACGTAAAAGAAAGTCGTGTAAGTTACACTACTTATACATTAATACAAAGTATTTTGTTAGATTCGTCTTTGCCTCGAATAACACAACTTATAAAAAATTGGAGCAGGACGGGGTTACCGGCTCCACTAGTATTCAATAGGGATAGAGGCCTAAGAAAATTTAATAGAAATACCGATATTAGAGATCAATTTAAAACTGTTACCAGGTTGCGATAAAAATATTTCTAAAAGCTCTTAAAGCAAATATACACCAGCAGATTTGCTACAATCAGGTTTTTTTTGAACCACGCTACTACTGTTACTGCATTTTCTCTCTTTACTGTATTTATCTTGTACTCTGGATGAAAGTTGTTTGCTTAATTTGGACATAACTTATTATTTTTAAGAATTCAACAAGCCCAATGGAAATTTTGGCTTCCCTGAAAACATGTTTGATAGTACCACCACCTTATTTAAACGCATCCAATAAACACACCTGCTACTTCTTTACCAAATAGTTTGTATCTGTCAATCGGCGGTTTCATTTTACTACTCAGTGCAAGAATTAGATTTGATTGATTGATTAGGTAAGTAACTTTGAACAGAATTGGTCATTAATATAATGATACTAGCAGTTCCACGCGGATTCACCCGCTAACATATCGTAACTCAATATGATTGCAAACTATAGCTTTTGTGCTATTCTATTGTATATGCTATATTTTTGTAAAGTTTCATCAAAATCCACTGAGTAGTTTTATCGTGAAGGAAAAACAAACATATAACATATTCATCTTCACAAACTTTCTCGTTTATAATATTAGTAAGATAATAATATTATATCCGTGCCGTGGACAATGCTGGTTACATTATTATTAGTACTATTTGCAGACTACAATATTTTTAGTTAAGTTAACCCATCAATGTGATTGTTTGTTGTGCTAAATAAAGTAAAAAAATAATTATTAACCTTACCTAGAGCAATGGCTTAGAATATTTTTTAACACTCACAGTGTCATGTCACAGTATCATAGCGAAGCGTTATCATTTCCAAGTTGAATTTATTCTGTAAAGAATATCTACTTGGCCCGCTGTTGCATAAACAGACTATTCATAAGAATACAAACTATTCATAAGAAACCGAGAATTTCGCGCGGTCGGATCGACGGCACGGTAGCTCAATTGGAAGAGCAGTTGGCCCAGTAAGCCAGCAAGATGCTGGTTCGGGTCCCGCCCGTGCGCAATTTTTGGTTTCTTATTTCATCTCTTACCTAGAGCAATACATCCTAAGACACAAATCCAAAATGTTTCCTCAATCATTGTTCCTCGTTCACTGCACAGCGGTTGTCAAGATCACTCTCAGTCTACGCCGCTTCATTTGTGTAGAGTTATCACTGCACTTCACTATCATCACTTCACTGCATTTACACTGCACTTGATCACTTTACTGGTTACACTCCGATGCGGCGAAATCTGCAACAAAAAAAAATCATATCAAAATTATGTCTAGAGCTTTAATTTTATGGGGGCGTTTGCGATCTTGCCTTAACCCGTTGAAGTTCCAGGCAGTTCAATTTTCACTCAGCTATCAGCTAGCTAGGTTTAGATATAGGTATAGTCGCCAAATAAGTATTGCGGTCCAACAATGGAAAATGTTAAAGTAACTCTTTCTTACCCACTCACATAGTCAAAATTAAGACCTGGAAATAGATCGGAATCAAGACATCGCAATACAAAATTTGCTAATCTATTCAAAAGTAGAGCAGCTTAACTGTCAAAATAAGATCGCAATACGCGTCATGAAGGCATATTTATTTTTAATGTTACAAAACTGCTATCAAAACACGAGAACAGAGAGTACTAATTGATATTTCAACGAGGAAGTAGAATTGTACCTTTGCAGTGGTATTTCCTTTGACTGTGCCATTGTGTTAACAAAATACAAACAGAATCACAAAATTGCACGCTTTTATGAACCGAATAAGCAAACAATTGACGATGACATCCCATTATCGAAGAGCCCAATTCAATCTCATTAAGTATTCAACTGGACTGAAGTTTGCGATTCTACAATAAAATAACTTGATTTCTTATGGTGTGACGAAGTCAGTTGTCTTAAAACTAAACAAGTTTCAATGGATTATTACTAACTTATTCACATATTTATATAATGTTACGTTTTTTTTTTCAAAAATAGCTGTTGCTTAAGTTATTAGGTTTTGGAAGAACTACAACATAATTTAAGAGAGATTTAATAATTCAAGGGCTCGTATGTACTGTGGTTGAAATCACTGAAACACAATTTACGGATATTTTCGCGATAGTTTATCAAATTTTTCATCCCGACGTTTTTTTCCGAAAAAATATTAAACTACCATTTTCAAAACTATGTAAACGACAAATAATATCTTAGTCTACCCCGTGTGACCACGAGCGCTGTAAAGTGTTCGAAACGTCGGGATGAAAAATCTAATAAATTTTTGCGAAAATATCCGTAAATTGTGTTTTATTAAATGTCGCGTAAACTTCAGAAACAAGTATAAAATCACTGAATAAAAATTAATTGATGAAATTAAACGTAGGTATTTAAAAAGGAGCATTTCAATTACTAATATGTTAAAGGCAAACTCAGTTCAGTAAACACGGGATAAATTGATATTTGAAAGAAATCTGGCATTATATTTCGGCAATTATTATGTTCCTGAAAAACATCCACTAAAGGTGAAGACGGATCACTTTTATTAAAACTGCAAACAAAAGGCACAAAGAATTTGGAAAAGTAAAGGAATCAATTTCAAAGACACATTGGAAATTTCCTAAAGCCAAGTTGAATAATAAGAATGGAGTGTCTTTATTGAATCCAAGTGCTTTCTACGTATCTTTTCTACTTTCCTTTGCCATTGGAATTTTTTGAAGCGTATTTGAAGATAGGCTACTACCATTCATAGATTGAGATCACCCAAAGATATTTTTCAAAAGGCGTATTTAAAGAGAGGCTACCTTTCATAGATTTAGATCACCCAAAGAAATTGTTTCAAAGAAAACCTTATTTACTGTTTTTACTTAATGTTAGATCACTATTACAAACCACATACTGAAAGCCACTTAAGTAAATGTCCAATCCCATCGATTTTAGCCACAATGACTGAGCACATACTATTTATAAACTTTCACAAGTAAAATCTATAACTACGAACATTACTATTAGCTTTTTATTTGAATAAGCTGAGATTGTGTAGGATGTTGACGCGAAAGCTAGAATAACCGCAATCTTACTTACATTTTAGTTTTTAGAAAATAGTTCCATAACAGTATATTCAAAATGTTGAACAGACTTCTATAAATGACATCAATTGTTTACTTTGTTTTGTTAATTAATTGGTGAGACTATCAATCTCATTTTGAAATACAAACAAACAATTGTTGTGTTTGGCAGAAAATAGCGGTTTCGAGCACTTATAAGCAAACTGGCGACCGCTTAACGAAATGGCATATTGTGTCATACAGTGTCATATAACTGGCAGTTAGCTAAATAAGTAAGCGCTCGCAATCGCTATTTTAAGAAAGAAGATGACGTTTGCCTCCCATAGGTACTAACCTTTAAACCAACCAACCTCTTCCTAAAACTTGAAAAAAAAAACTGTGACAAGGAACTTCTTTTCGTTGGCTATTGTTTGCGTCATCGTAATTTTCACGCGTTACGCACCCTAGCGGGGCAGTTTTCTATGTTTTAGTTTTGGTGGCCTAGATGGCGGTTTTTCGACACAGATGGCGCTATGATCTAGAAAGACCTGTTCTAGATAGTGTGCAAGAGATTGACCCCACACATTTTATTTCGTTTTATGTGAAAACCCCGCTATTTACAGCTTATATTACTTTATATTATTTTAAAAGGCGAAGAAACGAACCCATAAAATTAGTTTTGGTCGTGACGCATGGATTTTTACTTTTGGGGCAAGCAATGTATGGCGGGTCGACCGTGTCCTTTACCTTAATAATATGCTTCCAACTTATTTCACAGTGAATTTTATGTCTGGCAACTGAATTTACATAAGCAAGCGATGCTTGATGTTTATTCGGCACCATTCGCCAACAGTGAACATTTGTAAAACGTTTAATAGTCTGGGAGAATAAAGCAGAAGTCAGGAACACAACGAATTCAAATTATTCAGCTGTCAAGACCAACTTCTCGCTTTTATAATTAGATTCAAACTTACTGTTAAAACTTACTGTAGTAATGAGGTATTCGCCCTTGCAAACACTTTTATGTGTTAATATAATAAGGTTTTTATTTGCCCATACTTTTTAGCTTTTAATTCTTTGAAGCTGCGGTCTATAAATACATAAAGTCTGGAGTAGTGTCCCGGAACGTGTTAAAATGCAACCCTTTAATCGCTGCGCCACCGAGGCAGTTTTCGTAGTAAATGTCTCCTCAGTGCGTAAAAAGAAGTTCATATTGATTTATTCAAGTCTCTAGTAAAATATAACAATGGTTAAAAACTTTTTGTGATCTAAATCATGTCTTAATAACTAAGATACCTACTACAAGATTCTGCTGTCGATACAAAAGGCCTACTAGGAAAAACGAAAAATCCGTTAAAACGATAATCGTTTTGCGGATCCGAAACATTTCGTAGTAAAAATTCCATGCTTAAAATGTTTCGGATCCGAAAAACGATAATCGTATTGACGGATTACATCAAGAGCAGTGGCTAACTGCATATTCTATGGCGCTACACTACATGTGTAATCAAAATTTAAATTACTCTAAACTATTTTTACCTCAAAGTATACTTAAATAATGATCAAAATTAAATACGAGTTCAATCAAACTAAACGAAATGGAATTCACTTTCTTAAGTGATTTATAACCAAACGCGACAAAAGTAGTTAATTGTCTTAATTACAGAGTGGATTAAGCAAATGATTATCGGACGGTAAAAGTTTTGCTAGGTTGAATCAACTGTCTCTTTTTTTCGCATGTACAAAATAAAAATGTAAATTTAAATAGATTGAAATTCATGTCGCAAATGTAAGAATCTTAAGTGTATTTAATAAGTTGCGCAAAGTTTCTTTTGTCTGTTATAATGTTTGAAGTATTTTGATGCACATCACTCGCATTGTAAAATTTTCCAGATAAGTTGGACATTTACATAATTCCAAGTAAAATCTCAATTATAGGCTTACCTCGAAACTGACATATTTCTGACTATTTGTGTACTCTATGATCATGAATAAAATGTTCTCGCATTAGGTGAGAAAATATCGCTTAATTCATGCATGAATGATAAAGTATGTGTAAAAAAGATAGTTTAATTCATGATTGATTTCATGAAGAAAACCCAAATAATAGGTGCATATGGCCTCAGTAAATTGTTAACATTTCCAAAAATCAGAACTTGGCCCACCACAAGCGTGCGCGGTTTTGCCGGCTACTCGTAAAGGTGATCCACTTGATCACAGCGCGTCCATAATAATGCACCGGCAAGCTTTCTCTCGACGAATGGCGGGCAACGGTCGAGTAATTGTACAAACGGAGTAGTTGCGAAATTAAAATGCCTTTGGACATGAACCTAAGGGAGAGACGATAAGTCTTGGCTGTCAAATGAAAAAAAAAACATTCGCTTCGCATTATACTTTATACATTTCAATATACTCGTATTTCCTATAGGTACGTTTACATAGAAAAATAACTTGGTAAACACGTCTTATTGGGGAACTTCTTTATATTAATTAAATTGCTACAACATAAAAATAACTCAACTATCTGCTTCCACTTACAACCTTTTCCTTACATTTATACACATAAAAATAATTTCTGCATTCCACAATCAAATTCAAATCAAACGTTCATCTCCATTTTCGCCGCACTCCGCTCCACGTCTAAATCTGTCACTCTCTTACGTTCTGTTTCACGTCCATACCCCACATTTACATGAATAGAAAATTCAAAACAATGAAGCTGTCTGCCTTTTGGCAATGACCAAGACATTTCAGGATATAAGTTACTAGCGGCCCGCCCGCGACTTCGTACGCGCGTTTTAGTTTAACTCCGTTCCCATAGATCGTAGCGAAAAATTATAAGCTTATACCTATACGCATTAAACTCCTTCTATAGCCTTACCTGATAAATTAGCTATCGATCATATTCTATACCCTTACCAATAGTTCCTGTGATTAGCGCCTTTCAACAAAAAAACGAAAACATCCAGTTTTCAAATATATACATAGAAATGCGTACAGATAAATGTTATATTCGACGACGCGTTTGGTGTATTGGTTAGCGCTCCTGACTATTACGCTGGCCGTCGAGGGTTCGAATCCCGCAAGGGGCAA
The DNA here is from genome assembly GCA_963584085.1 of Pyrausta aurata. Taxonomy (NCBI): domain Eukaryota; kingdom Metazoa; phylum Arthropoda; class Insecta; order Lepidoptera; family Crambidae; genus Pyrausta; species Pyrausta aurata. The sequence goes on along the minus strand of OY757259.1, from coordinate 11,318,128 downwards.
ATGTTTGTGTGATGAGCACGGACATTTGTACCTAAATCATGGATGTTATATGTATTTAAGCATTTATGGGAGACGCACCCGTCATAATCGTTGTCTGGTACTTCGTAACACAAGGAAGATAATTCCTTACCACGAAACCAGACCATTGGTGTGGTGTCTGGCGCATATTTATTTATTTATTATATTTTATGTACACTCAACACGCAGCCCGGTCTTTATTGGTCAAACTTACACGGGGATACTTTGATTAAAGTTAAATAGCGGTAGATACGGCATGTCATACTAATTGTCAGGTAAAAACCGGTTAAGTGCGTGTCGGACCCGCGCACTGAGGGTTCCGTGCCACCCTTAACTGAATTCAGGGTCCACTTACTTTCACTTAACGAAAACATTACAATATATTGCGACGGCAAAAATAACTTTGTTTTTCATAGTGTTTGTATGAAAGACAAAGTTATATTTGCGGTTGTTAAAAATGTGCAATATCTCAAAACTACTGGTTCGATCTCGTTCAAACCAATTTTCGTTGCAAGTTTTTGTTGAGATCTACATCATATATTTTTTTCAAAATTTTCACTTTCTTAGTTCAAAAGTTAGATGGGGGGGGACGACGCCCATTTTACCACTTTGGAAGCGTCTATATCTCAAACCTTACACTTTTAGAAAAAATGGTTATAGAAACCTCAACATCATTTTAAAAGACCTATCCATAGACACCCCACACTCATAGATTTGAGTAAAAAAATAATTTTAGGTTTTAGTTTCATGTATGGGAGCCCCCCCTTAAATATTATTTTTTCTTACTTTTTGTATCTGAAACGGAAAGCGGTGAACAAAATACACCTACCTACCAAGTTTCAGCTATGTGATGCTTATAGTTTCAGAATAAAGTGGCTGTGACATACGGACGGACAGACAGACAGACAGACTTGACGAAACTATAAGGGTTCCGTTTTTTGCCATTCGGCTACGGAACCCTAAAAATGGCACTACACATTCCTTACGTCACACGTCTTATAAATGTCACCCGCACACGCAATCCAATGGAAATTAGGCGACGGGGGCCTGATTTTAGCGGTCCACTTTCGAGTGGCGCGTCACCTATCTTCGTTATCTTTTTATTTTACAACGAATTAGAAATACTTCCTACGCTCTTTCGTTAATCGTACTTATATTTCTTTCGGGTACTAATAAGACCAGGCTACTCTCTGCGCTTACACAGCATCATGCCACATACAGGCTGTGGGAGAAGTGAATTCTCTGAAGTCTAAGAGTTTGAACTTTAGCTTTGTTTATGGTTATAGCGAATACTCTACTTTCTTGAATTCAAATCGTAAATTCAAAGGGACAATTCTATGTAAAGATCTACGCCATCATCATCATCAACACCCAAAAGCCGTTCATTGCTAAACATAGGCCCCCCACGAAAAGTTGCAGACACCCTTCGACCACAGGAGCAGCGTAGAATGTCCACCGACAATATGAACAAACGATCTGCAATCTACACTGGACACATACCGCTTGATACCTACCCTTTTTGAACACAAAACAATATTATTTACTATTCTAAGGAATAAAATGTCTTCTAGAGAGCAACATCAATAACAAACATGTGTCAAAACATTCTGTCTCAGATATGTCAAATGATTGTCAAAAATGAAATAAAAAATATTTCAATCATAAGCACCAAGAAGTATTGATATCAATTTTGTAGCAAATCATCCCCAAAATAGTTTCTACCCCTTTTTAACCCCGTTACAAGATCAATTTAAATAAAATTTGATACACATTTTTCGTTATTATTTTTAAAGAATGTTTTTGCAAAATTTGAAGTAGATCAGACCAAGGAATCACATTTTCCCATACAAACTTTGCACCCCTTTTTCAACCCCTTAGGGGTGAAATTTCTAAAAATCCGTTCTTATCGGATCCCTACGTCATACAATGAACACACCCTCCAAGTTTCAGGTCTCTACGACCAGCGGTTTAGGCTGGGCGTTGATCCGTCAGTCATTCAGGACAAAGCCTTTTATATGTATAGATTATCAATGAAGCTGGATTTTACAAAATTTTTAAAAATTTACATTAATTTCACATCATCTTGTTTGTATACAAGCACATCAATAGGTCATATTCCCATGATGTATAAAACAAAAAAAACGAAAACAATTTTACCATCACTGTTATACTTTGTTAAAAAGAGAAAAAAACTGTCACATGCATGAGCCTAATTGTTTTTTAACTGAACATTAATTCTTCAGTCCAGTTAAAATGAAAATCAATTTACAACAAAACGTGTTTGAAGGTAATTGCGTGTCTTTATCTGATGATGGAAACAATTTCAAAGTTATTCGATGCTAACATTAGCGGCATGCAAAACAAGTTGCAATCGACATAGAATACATATTTAACATTCCCACTACGTCATTAAGTTCATATTAATACGGTGGGTCTAGTGATGTCACAGATAGTTCATCAATGTTATCGATAGTTTTAACGCACAGAATTCTAGTAAAGATAACAACTGACAGCTTGGTTAACAAGAGACAACAGATATCCTAAACACTGGGTTAACTTTAGGAAGCAAGAAGGAAGGAACATAAGTAGGAAGGAACATAAGTAGGATGTAAAATCCATTGTTTGACTTTCGTATTTATTATGTTTTTTCGTGAATATTTTTCTTTGGTTTGATTTGTTTTTCTAGGATTTGCTGATCCACTGTTTGGCAAAGGTCTTCCTTTAACTAAATTAAATGGCCCCGCCTGGCAGCAGGGCTTACTTACTTTATTCATCAGACAGTCAAATTGATAAAAGTTATTAATTATTATAATTAGTTTACTGTCCTTTTTTGATAATTTTTAAGGGTAAATGATCTCGGAATAAATGCAAAATTCGTGTGCACGATTATGAAAACAATATTACTTACTATCGATACGTTGTCTTGTAACAAACAACACTGAAAAAAAACATACATAACGTTTGTCGGACTAATGACGCTGATGTAGTAATTACTTGCTTATAAAGTCACGCGTCCGCAAGATTAAATTGCTTTTGTACTTTGACATCTTAGTATAGTGGGGGTAAAAAAATTGTAATGGAACGACTTCTTGTAACGAGTATGAACGTAAAATGTTAGCAAGAACTGACGGTAGCTTTTCGGTTTCATTGTCATGTAATTAAATCGATTTATTTAGTTAAGACATTTCCATAATAAGTGTTACTTAGCAAGTAACTAATCATTTGGTGAAAATCTAAATCAACATTGGAAAATAAGAAAGTTATGACGCAATGTAGTGTTAGAGAAAGTATAGACTCTACATGAAAGCATCAAACTGCTTCGTCACTTAATCCATATCCAATACCAATGTTAATTCATTAGTAAGTAATAGAAAGCTTATTGATGATACCGATACCTGTATCGATACACCTGATTGATCCGGATCAGTTAATCAAGAAACATTTGGTACTTCACTTCCTCAATAACGCTTAGATGTATTTACCTTTAAATTGGAAGCAGGCATCGATAAAGCATCCTTATTGGAACTAATTGGAGAATTCACACAGTGTTACACAATTCCAATTCAACTTAACACACAGAAATTACGACATTTGAAAAGAAAAATCCAAAATGGCGTCGTAGCGACTCGTGCGCACCGGATCTTGCGGCTGACTGGTCTCACACAGTCATGACAATGACACCGAGTCCCACTACCAACAAGGAACACGAAGCAAATAAGACCGTAAGACTGATGACGTAAAGCACATATTAGATGATGAAGATAATCTGAATTAGCAAGTAGGTGTCGAATCGGGGAAAACACAAGATTCGATTGCAATGAACGTTGTTTAAACTATACACGTCGTATTTGAAGACATACATGCTGTCAATACCTGTAGACGAGGTCGACCAGTGTTATATGTATCCGTAAAACAATAATTATCAAAGAATAACATGAGTAAAAATATTTCTTGCTTGAAGAGTTAAAGATACTTAATTTCGTAAATGACCTTGAGATTCCAAACTTTATAGATGCCAAAACCAGTATGGTGCCTCCCCGTCAGATACTTCATAAACTTTTCTTGCAAAGGGAGTTACTTCAACCAAAAGTTTTTGGTCAGTTCAACTCGCAAGTTTCGAGCAGGTTTATATATAACTGAAGAGGAAACAGTCTGTCTAAAAAAAGGTGAGTTCAAAGCGGTTTGTTCATGTCATATTCTTTTACAAGAAGTTAATTATTTTGAAAACCATTTTGTTTTCTTTGTTTTCCCGCGTGGTAAAATATGGCTCATACTACCAAATTTTTGAGGTAAGGCCTTTGCCGAGCAGTGGGATGTTTACAGGCTAACTTTACTTTTAAACTTTTTTTTGTTTTCTTGATGACTAGTAGGAGCGTGGCTGGCAAAAAGGTTCTGAGAATAAGGTAAGTGTGAGGTGTTTCAAGGAACTGTGTTTCAAACCCGATAAACTGGTAAAAGCTCTTTTTTAACCGTCGTATATGGCTACTTCTAAAAAAAACACATTTGTGTGGCTTTAGATCTGAGATCAGCCTTTGCCTTTGCGATGTGTTATACCAAGGCTAAGCAATGTATTATACCAAAGCGTAGGCTTTGAAGAATACGACGCCTCAGATTAAATCAGTCATGCAGGTCTAATCTCTTCTGAAGCTAAGCATTAGATTGTATGAACATAACTTGCACGCGAAGTATAATACTACCTGAATAAGTGTAAGGGCTTCGTTTTCTTCCAATGACACAAATTATTGTCAAATTATATGCAAAGTTAGGTGATGTTCGAGTAAAAAAAAAAGGTTTATGTATGCGTATTACCATACTCATTACTTTTTTCTTTGATATCCTCAATGCTAGAGTGGCCTATAAGAAGTCGCTATCCAAAGCCGCGGGTTTAATTTCCCCGTTGGGTCAATGTAGAAAACCATCATTGTTGTTTCTGCTTCCAATAACACAAGTGCTATAGCTACTTGGGTACTTTTCGTATGAATATTGTAAGTAAATTTATTAATCCTCTGTGCAATCCAAAGGATGCCATTAAATGATAACCGCCGCCACAGATAATGACATGTTTATAAATATGAAGTTAAACATGTGTTTGAAGCATAAATTTAATATTCCTATCGGAAAGGGATAATAATTCTATGGTTTGAAACAATAAAACGATTAATAAAAATATAACTTTTATTTACATTTGATCAATTATCTCTGTTATCAAATATACATTTTCTATAATTAATTCGAAGACTATCTTATAGTTAATAATAGATTGTTAAAGTTTGAACGCTGACAGTAAAGTACTCGATAAAATAAAACTACAAATAAGTATTCTACAGCTGAGCTGTTAAATAATCCTAAGCTGTGAGTGCTGTGACATAGCTGTTAAACTGTCCAAAATATATTAAAATCATAAAATATTTCGCAAGTTCTCTAAAGGCCTTAGCAATAAATACATTTATAAAAAAAAAAGTAAAAATTATTTGCAGGCCTATTTTCAACCAAATGGCATTTATCGGATTCAATTACAGATGGACGTATTAGAAATTTAAATAAAATAAATCAATTACAACTATTAATTGTTTGCAAATTGTGTGCCTATCAATACTCTATCTATTATAATGTGTTCGCTTTCGAAGCGCTGATTGGTATTAATTATATTCTAAGGGACGATTTTTCAAACATCAGATAAAAAAATATCAGACTGAATAAGTATAAAACGACACATTTTAAAATAACATTTACATAGGTACTTATGTGATTGCTGACAAATTAAATAGGTGACGGTTTAAAATTTGCCATATTGTATTTTATTCGACGAAATTTCTTACCTGCCTATTGAAAAATCAGGCCTTAATTGAATAAACGTTTTTCTGTTCTCTATGAAATCGTAGCTCTAATTTTAGATTCTTTGAGCACTACAGCAAGAAATAGGCAACTTTGGCGACTTGTGACGATATCAATTTCTTCTCGTCTCGTCTTGAGTAAAATCGATAGTCTAGTGTATCGAGTGCTGTGGCGAGAGAGATGCGGTTGCGTGACATGACCATGACGCTACCGTTCACAGATATGTATCGAAATAGATGGTGATCGAGATTATGTATTTGTTATGTGAAACAATGTCTGTGATAAGGATAATTTTTTGACGATTCACTGCCTATGACGCCTTTTTACTGTGCTCTGCTATCACCAAGTGAAATTCAAATATTTCAATATGCATTAAAATAAAGCAGACAAATATTTTTAACCAGTAATTCTCAGTGTCATTATTTTTAAAACAATTTGTCGTACTATAGGTAAAGTTAAATGTCACTTTGCTACGAACACTTTTCACGACTGTCCGGAAAAAATGATTGAAATTCCAGGTTTGTGACGCAGTGGAATTAAATTCAACAATTTCACGAGACGTTTAATATTTCTACCAAGTAGCAGGGTGAAACAGCGGTTCGTGGCTATAAAAGTTATCACGCGTGGTTCTCTGGCATCAGTGACGTCATCTATATAGGCACATGTCTGTGCTACCGTTAGTCAAAAGTCACTGACCACGAGTAACGTGTGTCTCGTGTTTGAAAGCCACGATTAGACGATCAACATTCAATTTGGACGTGCGGAGTAAAGAGGCCTGATTGTAATAATAAGAAATATGTTTTACATAATATACATTTTGGTATCTTATTCCACAAGATGGCAAAGGAAGATATTTGATCCTGGTTGAGGATTTTCCCAGAATCCTATTGAATTCAGAATTTATGACTATATTTAGAATCATTCAATTCATTCTGTGAAAAAAGTTATTTTAAGGAATATAAAACCTTTTTTTTTGTTGCTCCGACGTCAAAACTTCTTGTTTTCTTGTAAAATACTTATAAAGGTAGTTGAGCATGTTTTTGTTAGCCCAATACATTCCGAAGTACTTATTGGAAACGTATTTCAGACTGTTTTTAGGGTTCCGTAGCCGAATGGCAAAAACGGAACCCATATAGTTTCGTCAAGTCTGTCTGTCTGTCTGTCTGTCCGTCCGTATGTCACAGCTACTTTATTCTAAAACTATTAGCATCACAGAGCTGAAACTTGGTTAGTAGTTGTATCTTGTGCACCGCTTTCCGATTCATAAAAGTTAGATGTAATATAAGTTAAAAAATGATATTTAAGGGGGGCTCCCATACATGAAAGTAAAACCTAAAAAAAAAAATTACCCAAACCTATACGTGTGGGGTGTGTCTATGGATAGGTCTTTCAAAATGACATTGAAGTTTCTAAAACCATTTTTTCTAAAAGTCTAACGTGTGAGATATAGACGCTTCCAAAGTGGTAAAATGGGCGTCCCCCCCCCCCCCCATCTAACTTTTGAACTAAGACAGTGAACATTTTGAAAAAAAATGTAATGTAGATCTCAACAAAAACTTTCAACGAAAATTGGTTTGAGCGAAATTTAACAATTAGTTTTTGAGATATAGCACATTTTTATCAACCGCAAATATAACTTTGTCTTTCAGTCAAACACTATGAAAAACAAAGTTATATTTGCGGTCAACAAAATATTGTGGTATTTTGGCTAAGTGGAAGTAAGAATCCCTAATTCAGTTAAAGTTGGCACGGAACCCTCAGTGCGCGAGTCCGACTGTTTTTTTACCTTAGAAATACTACAAAATCTTCTGTTCGAAATTATCCTTTAGTATTTGCTTTTTACAAGTGCAATTTATATTATTAAGTTTGGATAGTGACAAAACACTATAAAAAATGAAATTCGAGCAACACTTATTTATAAGAACACGGACTAATATGAATCAGCAATAATTGATCACGAAATCAGATGTAAATGTATTGCAGATATTATTTCTGTAGATATACTGTAACTAACATTTTGAATTTCTTTGAAATTTGTGTTCAAAGAAGTGAGGCAACTTCAATGCGCCGCTAAGTATTATTAAAACTCAATTTCTGTGTTTTGTAAGTATGTATTTCAATAGAAATAACCACAGAGACGTAGCTAGTGTGTATTATGATTAATTATGGCTATTTAAGTGCATTTTAACTATTTTGTCAGCATTGTACCGTAAACACTGTGGTATCTTATGCAGTTGCGATAAGGGTTAGTTTTGAACAAAAATGTATAACCTGATGATGTGCTGGAGAGTGTACGTATGTCTCTAGGACTTAGGATGACCCTTTGTGGGACTTAGCACACTGCTGAATAATTCAAAGTATTGTCCAGACACCTGTGCCAATTAATATTGGATGTGAGGCGAGCTTAGCTATAAACCTACACTGACCCACAAATAATGTACCTAGGTAATTTTGGTTGATCACACGAAAAGGGCTGTTAAAATGTTAAATTGAAGCACATCTTTAACAGTACCACCTTATGATTTTACGAATGTATTTCATGTTTATTGGATGTATAACAGTCCCCCTAGCCGATTCCGACTACGGTGGCCAGTCACAACGACTAACCGACTGCGCGGGACATATTATAGTGAACAAGTGTGTGCGCTAACACAGGTGCACTCTCTATTCCTTTCACTCGCATAGCCCGATGGGACAGCAATCTGACACGATCGGAGAGAGATCAGGCGCAGGACCAACGGCTTTACGTGCTTTCCGAGGCACGGGGTTGAAACACCGCCAACTTCCAAACTCCGGGCTTCCCTGAGAATTTCTGAACAGAAAAACCCCAGGTGCATATTTTTGGCCCGACTCGGGAATCGAAACCAGGACCTCTGGCGCAGCCGTCGCTTTAAAATAACTGCCTAGGTGGCGCAGTGGTTAGAGGGTCGCATTGGACCTTAGCTATAAACCTACATTTACCCACAAACAGTCTGGCTGGGGGATCACACGAAATGGACATTGAAAATGTTAGCATCTTATCATTTAACAAATTGATTGTTATAGTTGATTTTTGTTTCAGTGTTTTGTCACTATACAAACTTAATAATATAAATTAATTGCACTTGTATAAAAGCAGCCGTGACTCTGTGACAGACGAGGAATCGAACCTCGTGTCTTACGCTATCCGGGCGTATGCCTATACCACTCGGCCACCGTCACATTAACAAGCCTGTTGAATTTTGCAAGCGCTTTCTTTTAACGCGTAATTGATTGTTTAAACTTTATAAAATTGATGAAGCCAAAAAAAACACATTTTTGATTTGCAGTTATGATTTTATACGGGGTTAAATCGGTATAACTATAATGTTAGGTCCTTAATAATACTTTCTTCTCGTCAAGATTTAACGGATAATACACCTTTAATACTTCATTTAATCAGGCCATCAGATATAACCAATAAGTTATCATATTCATAATCTAAGCGAACTAGAATTTTTATTGTTAATTTTAACCTACTTCTACCATATTCGCAAAACCACGCATCTTCAAAACCAATGTAACATGAATGACGCCCATTACTTTTTTCATTCAACAGTTTTATAGTCACGATTTCGTGACTTGGAAAGCGAAAACAAGGGCATTCCGGATCATTAAATTATTGATTTTTTCCGTATATAGCTCTATGCATTTAAGTATAAGTCGATGATCGGTATATAATGAGAAAAAAGTTGGTACATGAATGAAATTGAAAGTAAAGTTATATGAAAATGATTCATTTATTAATTATTTTTAGGTAATGAAACACATTTAAGTGCATTTATAAACGCAGCAAAACTTGCCGAAATTACATAACTACAAGTACCTTTTCTTTCTATATAACGACAAAATAAAATAAGTCAAGTCAAAACAAAGTTTGCAGTTAAAACACGTTGCTTAAAGTTCCTGAAGGAATATAATGCCAGCTATTCTCAAACATGATAGAACGTATGAAATAACTAAGCGAGGAAGCTTCTAAGATGATGAAACCGTCCCATCTTCTTAAAATGTAGGAATAGTGAATACTTGCACAGTGCTTGAGACTTAGTACCTAATGCACGAGATTTTGTTTCACCACTATCTCTACTTTAACTCGTCAAGTATGTGTGAACGAGACACAATAGAAATTCCATTATTATGCGACTCCCGGCAGTCGTTTGATACCTGACTGAATGTGACTTTCATCCGTCAAACTACTATTTTGAAGTAAGTAGCAGCCGCCTTGAGTAACGGTCAGGGGGCGTATTGCGATCCAACTTAATCCGTTTAATTCCGAGGCAGTTCAATTCCCACTCAGTGTAGGTAAATGAATATTATCAATATAATAATTCTGTAATAATACTAAAATGGTATGAATAATAATATTTATATTGTTATGTAATAGTAATATTATCAATATAATGCAAAATAGCAATAAGAATTGCTAATTTGACAGTAAATCAGAGCTGTTTACTGTCAAAACTGCATCGCATTACGCACCCAGGGCCCCGATTAGTAAAAAGTAAATAAGAACTAAATAAATAAAGCTTTTTTTTGTCATTATGTTTTCAAACACGCTTGTTTCATTAATCTTCTACCCTACTCAATCTAAGCAACTTTTTATTTTTGTATATTATTTCAAATTATTATATTGGAGTACGGCTCATACCGCCTCATGCATAAAGTAACGCCTTTGCCCAGTAGTAGAATGTTTACAGGTTAACTTATTTTTTTTAACTTTTTATTTCAAACTAGCGGCCCGCCAGCGACTTCGTACGCGTTTTAGTTTTACTCCGTTCCCATAGATCGTAGCGAAAATTTATAAGCCTATACGCATTGAACTACTTCTATAGCCTTCTCTGATTAGCTTATTTATCATTTTTTATAACCTTATTAATAGTTCCTGTGATTAGCGAATTCAAACAAACAAACAAAAACATCCAGTTTTAAAAAACACAGAAATGCGCACCTACATTTTATGTACCTACACACAACACGTAGCCCGGTCTTTAATGGTCAAACTTACACGGGGATATTATCTTTATATTTTACAACGAAATGAAAATACTTCCTACGCCCTATCGTCAATCGTTTATTTCTTTCGGGTACTAAAAAGACCAGGCTACTCTCCGCGCTTACACAGCATCATGCCACATACAGCCTGTGGGAGAAGCAAATTCCCTCAAGTCTTCTCCCGCTACCTTAAGAGTTTGAACTTGAGCTTTGTTTATGGTTATAGCGAATACTCTATATCTTGAATTCAAATCGTGAATTCAAAGGGATAATTCTATGTAAAGATCTACGCCATCATCATCATCAACACCCAAAAGCCGTCCACTGCTAAACATAGGCCCCTCACGAAAAGAGCAGCGTACGCAGCGTAGAATGTCCACCGACAATATGAACGCATTAAACTACTCGTACTTCTATAGACTTTCCCGATAAATTAGCTATCTAACAATGTATCTAACATATTTTATAACCGGACCAATAGTTCCTGTGATTAGCGCGTTCAATCGAACAAACAAACATCCAGTTTTTAAATATATACGTAGAAATGCGTAGAGATAAATGTTATAATCTATGAACATACAACACGTAGCTCAGTCTTTAATTTGGTCAAACTTACACGGGGATAATATTTTTTATTTTACAACGAAATGGAAATACTTACTACGCGTATCGTCAATCGAATATTTCATTCAGGTGCTAATAAAAAGACCGGGCTATACCCTGTGCGCTTACACAGCATCATGCATACATACAGGCTGTGGGAGAAACGAATTCCTTCAAGTCTTCTCCCGCTACCCTAAGAGTTTAAACTTGAGCTTAGGTTATGGTCATAGCGAATACTCTACTTTCTTGAATTCAAAGGGACAATTCTATGTAGGGATCTACCCCACCATCATCATCAACACCCAAAAGCCGTCCACTGGTAAACATAGGCCCCCACGAAAAGTTTGCAGAAAAGTTCCAGATTGGACACCCTTCGACCACAGAAGCAACGTAGAATGTCCACCGACAATATGAACAAACAATCTGCCATCTACACTGGACACGGACCGCTTGATACCTACCCTGTTTAAACACAAAAAAATATTTGCTGTTCTAAGGAATAAAATCTCTTCTTGAGCATTTTCTCGAGAGCAACATCAATACCAAGCATCAATAACAAACATGTGTCAAAACATTGTGTCTCAGACATGTCAAATGATTGTCAAAAATGTTATAAAAAATATTTGTATCATTAGCACTAAAGAGTATTGATATCAAATTCGAAGCAAATCACTCCCAAAATAACTTTGTACCCCTTTTTACCCCCTTAGGAGATGAATTTCAGTAAAATACAGGTATAAGTCTTCCGTCAATTCTGTATAAGAATGTGTATGCAAAACTTGAAGGAGATTGGACCAAGGGATCTGGTTGTCCCATACAAACTTTGCATCCCTTTTTGACCCACTTAGGGGTAGAATTTCTGAAAATCCTTTCTTATCGGATCCCTTCGTCATACGAAGAACACACCCTCCCAGTTTCAGGTTTCTACGATCAGCGGTTTAGGCTGTGCGTTGATCCATCAGTCAGTCAGTCAGTCAGTCAGTCAGTCAGTCAGTCAATCAATAAGTCAGTCGTTCAGGACAAAGCATTTTATAGGTATAGATGATTGCCTGACACAATAAATTAACCTTATTTGTAGATAGAGGTTATGAATATAGATGGTCTTTTGAAGTTATTCGCAAACGATCAGTCCCGAAATTTGATGGACCGCAAAATAAGGTTTCTTTATACTTTGACCCAAGAAATTGGTCAGGGTGGATAAGTTATGAATATGTATTAGGTAGTTAAAGTTATGTTTATTACTAGCAAATACTGACAACAACTATCGGAATTGGAAAAATCTTTCTTTATTTCTAGGTATGATAACGAAAACTACTCAGCAATTAATATTTCAGACTTCTTTGGGTCTTTTTATTGAGTAAACCTCCTACAGGGGGTGTATTGCGATCTTGCTTTAATCCGTTCAAGTTAGAGGCAGTTTAATAATTCGCACTTAACAAGTTGAGTCATCAAAGCGACATTGCGATGCAACTTTATATAAAATACAAGCATTTCTTTTTAACTTACTCGTGTAGTACTTTTTTGACAGCATGTATAAAATTTTAGGGATCTGTGGACATTTTGTCTTATAAATAATTGGAATTAAGAAGAATTTCTTTCTTTTAAAAAGGGTGTGAAATAGTACGAGCCAAATTCAAAAGGGTGATTAAGAGTCGAGTGATTAAAGGGAAAAAAATATATTTTCATCTCTCCTGTTCGGAAAATATAACTTTCCTGTGTAGATAGCCGGGTGGAAAATAGCTTATCCATCCCTAGGGTGGAAAGTAATTTAGTTTTAATTGACATGGCATAGAGTCAAGGCCTGCAGTCAAAGCTTGGACCAAAGATAATTGAGTCACATCATGTTATTAAAATAACAATCATTTTTGCTTAACTTTAAATTGAAAATCATAATAATTAAAATATTTGGTCTAATAATAATTCGGTCTAATAATAATTAAAATATTTGGCTGCCCGCCATAATGCTAAGATGTTTTTTTTTAATTTTATATTGTCAGTGTCATTTCAGGAAGGATTCGTCCAAAGCCGTTAAAACTTTTATAAAAAAAAGAAATTATTTTTGGATTATATTATTATCTGTGGAAAAAAATCGATCGATATTCTTTACAAAGATTTTAATTATTTGATATTTTCTGCTTTTTTGTACTCTGTTTTCATGCCGTTATTCTTTCTAATCGTGTTAGGTGTTGTAAGTACTGTAAATCAACTGTCATATTTTGTTCAAAACTTGAGTTTTCCTTTCTCGCTGAACTACATAATACCTCACCAAGACATCTACAACCACCTTTGATTAAAGTAAAATAGCGGAAGATACGGCATGTCATACTAATTGTCAGCTAAAAAATGGCACTACACACTACTACATACAAGATGACCGTGACAGCTGTGTAACTTTACGCTACTGACGACAGAGACAAACCCATTTCTTACGACGGTAGTGCGAGCGAAACAAACGCGCGCTTTGAGATGTCTCTTGTCACGTTGATGTCTCCTTGCAATAAGAATCAAGAAGCGTCAGCAGACAAATCGGAGTGAAATTGTGTACCATGTCTTTTGTGAAAACCAATAAATTACTTACTTGCTATAGATAGTGCCATCCACATATCTATATTATTACTTTACTATTTTGAAATGTTGAGCGATGTTTGGCGTGAGTAGGGTTACCAAAAATAAAACAAAATATAAATTTATTTTTAAATATTTATTGTTAAAACATGATTTCCTTCCAATGAATGATTTCCAAGTTTAAATTATTTTGTAATGAATAACTACTTGGCCCGCTGCAGTTGACATGATGAGTAGATGGCGCTGACGTCACGCAACGATGTATCCGTAAGAGACCTGCAATTAAACAGATTAGGTGGGAGTAAATTTTAAAAAAAAACTTCACGTTAATACAGTCATTTTTGTAACAAACTTGAGTAGATAATTATTTTCTTGTTTACATTATTGAAGCTGAATACCATTTTACAAAACATTAATAAAGAAGCAACAATAAAAAAATATATAAATTTATTATGATCGACATTTTATGCTAACGGTACCGCGTAGACAAATCTCAACAAGCAGCACATGTTGCGTTATGTGTCATCAATCATCATCATACCTAACTGGTCGAACATCAATGAATCGTATATTTCTATCTCGCCCTGAAAAATGGCTGTCAAAAAAAGACAGAATTTACAAATAAATTTAGAAATTAAAGTTTTCGTGTACTTACAAGTGAAATGTTATTCCATGCGATTAGTTTTTCCTTTTAGAATGGTTTGGGCAACGTATGAAAGCACACGAAGGAATTTTGGTTACGTTTAACCCGAAAAAATAATTATTTTCTCCTCACGTCACACGTCTCACATGTGTCATCCGCGCACGCAATCCCGATTGCAACTGAAAACAATTAGGCGACGGGGGCCTGATTTTAGCGGTCCACGTTCGAGTGGCGCGTCACCTATCTTCCGCTATTTTACTTTAATCAAAGACAACCACTTTTGTAAATTTAATGTTTTCCTCACAGTCGAAATGAAAAATTGTATGTTTAACTCGGGTGAAAGCACCCATTTCACTCTCGAATTATAGGCGCTCTCACTTCGTTCGAGCGCCAGAAACATCTCAAGTGAAATGGGTCGCTTTCTCCCCTTGTATAACAATCTACTATTTAGTAATTTTATAAATATTTTTCCTGTTTTCCAAACTCGATTTACAGTCACCTGATTTTGGCTTGTACTTTGTTTCGGTTGTACTTTGCCGGTTAAGAAAATCGACAATTAATTTATCAAAAGTCACTGTATGCATCATCATCACCATAGGATGATTATTATTATGTTGTGTCTTTTCCATTCTCAGGACCATGGGGTCCCAGACCTTTGGAAGGCGTACATGGGGCCGAAGCCAACACGCAGAGGCCCATTTGACAACATTGATCTAAGAGCTGTGTGTTATTATTATTATTATTTATTTATTATGGAAAGAACATGGTGCATTTTTATAAACAAAGTCCTACAAAACTATTTACACAGTTTTTCTGTAGGATCAAGCGAGTCTCATTTAAAGTTATTTACAGATAATGACGACGACGAATGATGACGACGGATGTAGAAATTAAGCAAAATCCAATTGTTATTTGGTAATGTTGTATTAAGAAAATACTGGTATCATTTATATGGAAATACTAGCTGTGAGGGCACTGGTTCCCGCCATTCTTGTGTCTTTTGTGAAATTGTGGATATTATTAAACCACAAAAATTCTCCCCTTACATTATTATTCTATAGATAAATCCATGTGATAGGATCCAGACATTCTGACTTCCAAGATACTACTACTATATTTGGAATATATGTTCCGTTATATTTCACTAAGCTCTGCAGTTTTTTCGTCCAGAATCCTATTTTCCCAATAACGGATTATTCCAAAAGTAGTGATGGATTTTGGTCCATAACAAGGAAACAATCATTAGTGATGACTTTCTTAATTAAAGCAATGTTAGTGCGAGATCCATTTGGGATGCAACATTAAGGGGGTTTATTTGAATTCTATTTTTAGATTCATTAGGATGTGCCAAATTAAGCCGTTTCACGAACGTTTGGGGGCAGAAACCTTCCGGAGAGTTCATGCAGATTTAGTTTCTTTGATTATACCTACTTGTAGTCAGTTTCAATGTGATAAAATTGCTAACTCTATATGTTTACCTAGGCTAAATAATTATTACAATTGAATAAAGATTATTATCATCATTTGACCTCAATAACCAGTTAATGGATATAATACTTAATTGTTTTGGGTAATCGATATGGTTTTATGTTAAATTGGTTGTGTCCACCACCAATAAATAAATAATGCATGAGTAGTATGAGAGCTCCGCAGTAAAAGCACAAATGTTTCATAATACGTTGAAAGTATTTGGTTTGGTATTCAAAACTCAAGCATTATGATTACGGTGCGCTTTTGTTGGGATGATTATAAACATAACTTTAGTACAAATTGAGTACGAAAAGGTCCATACCAGAGAATTACGAAAATGATCAAATCGGATCAAAATCGGATTCAAACGGAATACGTAAAACCGATAGTGCAAAAGCGCGCCCTAAATTGCGTAGTAATGCCTAAGCGAGAAACAAGCTTGGAGGGGAATGAAACGTATTACAAAACGATTTGTCGAAATAGTCACTGGAGACAGATCCGCAAACTACGCAAGTGACATCCGTTTGAAATAAAATATCGGACGAGGAGAAACTCGGCGGGGCTCGCTAATGTTGTGTGGTTCAAGTCAAGAGCGTAAACCGAGAGTTACATCGGTCGATCGCCACGGTCTCGTTATGCTGTTATTACCCCAACGCAATCGCATGCGGTAGCGATGTGTCTGAACGATACTGACAAGGATTCAACTACGAGTATCACATCTAGCTGTGTCAAAGCGAGCCATAGCTTATGCGAATTTCACATACCGTCAGCGAATGCGTTTTTGTTATTATAACGTTATAATGTGGCAGTGCAATTTTCAGTTGACATGTCAGTGGCTACCGTTAAATATACCGTTATGACGTCGACGCGTTTACGAACAATAGTAATCGTGCCTATAATCATAGTCTGACTCTACCACGTATAGCTTAGTCCACTTATTTATTCTTATAAAGACTATTGCATTTAGTGTACAAAGGTGGTCTTAATGCTAAAAGCATTCTCTGCCGGTCTACTTATAGTCAAGACCAAACCTACTCAAAATTCATCGCGTCTCGATACACCACATTGTTTTCATGGAATATAATGATATCGCAACATGCTCGACTCTGTTATGATAAGATAATCAACAATGTTTCAGTCTTACGCAAAATAGGTACATGCAGCGGTTTGTTACGCTTTAATAACATGAAATAGTATTTTGTTCTTCTGTTTCAGTTTTGTTGTTAAGTGTCTTTTATTACAATATAAATAAAGTTTGATGGACCTTTTAACCTGTTGGTGTTGTTTTTTTTAAAAATATGTTAAGTGCTTTTTTGCTTATTACGTCAATTTAACTTGGGCCACACTAAAAATCTCAATGGTTGGTAGCGTTGTGAAATCCGGTGGCGTACCAGGATCTAGCGAAGCTGCAAATAACGTCAATAATTTGCATCGCTATTACTTAAGGCTGTTATATAAGTGTAAATATTTTAAAAACTTTAATTCAAAAAGTGATTTATAACCAGAAACACTGCTCATTATTCAACAGAAAAGTAATGAAATTGATGCGAGCTCTACGTAAATCGAAAAAAAATATAATTAACAAAAAAAAAGATTGTTTTAATTAAATTTTATGTATTTAACCCGTAAAAATAGAACAATTTAAGTCAGTTCGGTACTCGATTAACTTAGATTCTTAACTGTTCATAGAAATTTACGTTTTCTAAAGAGCAAATATCTACCTATATGGATTGCAATTTATGAAAAACATTCACCCGGTTGGCTTAATACGTAGATTTAAATCCCCTACAGATAATACATTTTTCAAATTCAATTTTCAATTTTTACAACTCTATTATTCTTGAGGATTTGCGTAGTTTTGCCTTGTTTATTATCTTATAAGAAGTCTGAAATAAATAAGTATAAATCCCTCCCTAGGCAGTACCGTCCTCTGTCACGACGCAGTACGCTACAGTGACCTACCAAATTAGACCGGTATCCCTTTTTCATTTATGCAAGTTAAGACGGAAACCCCATTTTTACCTGAACTCTCACTACCCACACATATTTTGCATCGATGGATCAAATTGTAATGGAAACAGAGTATAGCTAGAATTGTGCCCGTACATATTACGCCGAAACCGGCAATAAAATACGCCAATGTTTTATTTGGCAAAACAAATAGATGTGTGGCTTAAGAACGAGTCGGGCCGTGGACTGCTCGGCCGTGATTTGGCCTCGAAGTTCAACGCTCTAAAGGCTTATTGCACTCTGTAGCCATATTACAGCGAGAACAGCCTGTCCTACTCATGAAATTTTTTCATGCACACACAGGAGCAAATCGAGACGACAGTTGAAAATAGCTGTGATGGCGACGACAGCATCAGTCGGTGCACTGAATCAAATAAAATTTGATTTACTGAATTAAATGATATTTATTTTGAAAATAATAATTATCTTTTTTCAAGTTCATTTTTAGGGTTCCGTAGCCGAATGACAAAAAACGGAACCCTTATAGTTTCGTCAAGTCTGTCTGTCTGTCCGTCCGCATGTCACAGCCACTTTATTCTGAAACTATTAGCATCACATAGCTGAAACTTAGTAGGCAGGTGTATCTTATTCACCGCTTTCCGATTCAGATACAAAAAGTAAGAAAAAATAATATTTAAGGGGGGGCTTCCATACATGAAACTAAAACCTAAAATTTTTTTTACTCAAACCTATGCGTGTGGGGTGTCTATGGATAGGTCTTTTAAAATGATGTTGAGGTTTCGAAAACCATTTTTTCTAAAAGTGTAAGGTTTGAGATATAGACGCTTTCAAAGTGGTAAAATGGGCGTCCCCCCCCCATCTAACTTTTGAATTAAGAAAGTGAAAATTTTTAAAAATATATGTGATGTAGATCTCAACAAAAACTTGCAACAAAAATTGGTTTGAAGGAGATTGAATGAGTAGTTTTTGAGATATTGCACATTTTATCCACCGCAAATATAACTTTGTCTTTCATACAAACACTATGAAAAACAAAGTTATTTTTGCTGTCGCAATATATTGTGATGTTTTCGTTAAGTGAAAGTAAGTGGATCCTGAATTCAGTTAAGGGTGGCACGGAACCCTCAGTGCGCGGGTCCGACACGCACTTAACCGGTTTTTAATTCAAAGGTATTTTTATCAGCCTTTCTTTTTATTTTAAGTACTTATGTTAGAGGAGACCTGTACTTTCTAGAACTTAACTGGAGACAGTTGCTAATTGCTAAATTAGGTAATAAGAGAAGAGGCCTCGTTTCACTATCATTAAATTAATATTTAGTTAAATAACTATGTAGTATAATATTTTCTTTAAGACTTTGTTGCATGTACAAAGGTTGCTAAAAGCAAATGTTTGTTACACTTCCAGTTTTTTTATTATTTTTCAGATCGAACATGAATATGAAGGAAATACTTTTATCTAACAACCACGGTTACCATGCTAAACATTTAAGTTGATGTCAGTAACTTAACCAAAATTGATTTCTTTAAACTAAATACTAAAGGGGAAAAATCAATCAATGCGTATGCACCGGCTGGTATATCTTTACTTTTTGAGCTACAAGTCTGCTGAGTCAAATCATTTTCCACTTAGTGCGTAGTTAGCATGTAATATTTCTATGATTTATCATCAACGTTTATAGAATAGATAAATTACCTCATTCATTTGTAGATTTTCATCAGCAATACATATTAGATTTTTTGTCGTCAGTCATAACTTTTTTAAATTACGCTGCATTAGATATCATTATATCCTACTGATATTATACACGCGATAGTTTGGGAGGATGTTTGTATGGATATTATATATGTTTGTTACTCTGTCACAAAAAAAAATGGATGGACTTTGATTAAAACTTTAGAAAAATAAAGCTTCAACATAAAAGTAATACATAGGCTTGCTAGTTCATAGGCACAATTCGTATTGAAATTTTTGAGATCCTACATCTACGTGGGTGAACCCGCGGGGTCTGCTACTAATATATGTTTTCCCTACAGCTAAAGTAAATGCTATATCACAATCCTTAGTGACTTCAACCAATGTATGACTGACAAGTAATTTCATTTTGCTCTTGTTTTAACAACGAATATGATTCCGTTAGAAAATGATTTCAAATATTGAAAATTTCAAGGTACTTCCTTCTCGCAAAATCTCTTTAGGTTGTTCAGGTTAATCGCTCCAATTAAAATTTCACGTAAATATTATGTTGAGTAAGTATTTAATAAACTCTCTCTCGGTGTTGTTTCTCAAATATTTTCACGTTAAATTAAATCTTTGAAGAAAGAAACGCTCAAGACGAGACCGATAAATTTCCTGTCGAGCCTGTTTTATGTTTGTTTGAAATCGATCCGGATTCACATTAATTTAGGCTCAAAAAAACAATTACCTACCTTGATAATAAAATGTGAAAACAAATATCCGAAAATAACAAGTATCTATATTCTTAAGATTAGTTAGATGAGTGAAGATACTGTGTACTTTCTGTCTTTGTTGGGGAACGTTATAAAAATATCAAGATTTGTTTTAAAAGTAAATGTTCGTATAAAATTATATTTACATATTACCACTGAGTATAGATCAGAATCGGGCATAAGAGTTAGTACTAATGTAAAACTTTTTTCGCAAATTATTCAATCGGTAAAGTAAAAGCACTCGAGCGATACCCAGGCAAGTTGATTAAATAACATTCTGTTGGCTTATTTGTGCTAAAATTATATACATCCTTGTTTTAACTGTTGTTAAATTCCCAAGGGTTCTTCAAGACTACTTTCAGGTTACTGTATATATAAATATCCCACACAATTTTATTTAAATTTTTAACTACAGAAAAATTTTCGGCAGCATTTGTAAACATTATAGCATCTTACAAAATATTTACTAATATTAGTACAATGGTATAATGAAAAACCAATATAAACAATTTTTCATCATCTATTTACTCTTAAATCCATTCATCGCAGTAACCAGTCAGAAACGGAATTTTTGAACATTTGAAATCCAACATTTTGATTCCACTGCGTCTAAGTTATTCTCTGTGTCCTAGCAATGGATTTCAGCGCAAATGCGATGCTGTAAACTAGTGTAAACTATGTGTTACGTCAAAAGTCAAAGTGGACCTAATACCTACATAACTATAATTTTGAAATCTAGTAGCTTTTCCAACTCTGATTTGATTTTGTTTTGAATTTCCAGAGAGGGAGTGATTCTGAAATCATCCAGTTTGGCATCAATGAGATCACTGAATTGCTTCATTGAGGCTGATGCCTCAATCATAATGAAGGATAATGATTTATTCTTCATTAGTCGCAACACCAAATTACAGTAAGGGAAGTTAAGGCGTCGTTCTAAGTTTCAATTAATGAATGTGTACATATTATAGGTACTGCAAGTAATCCTTCGAATCGATGACGGTTTTCGAAGTCCAAAAAAACAGAACTCTACATAGACCTATGGGCAACCTAGAAATTAAAGTCTCAATATCCCAAGCAAGTAATCTAAATCATTAAGTTATAACGAGGTAGTATAAAACACGATCTATTGACGTCAAGTAACTGTTGTTATCTCAGAGCTGTCTTGAATGAATAATGACATCATATAGGCCTTACTTCAATGTACTTTACGATGTCCGTGCTACTTATCTATCTCTGTTGCTCGTGCCAGCATAATCTTGCGTATGAATGAGATGGCTACATCCAAAACTAAGGGAATAAACATCTTTAGTAGCGTCCTTGAAACGGCAAACCTTTTATTGGATAGTTAATGCCAATTACTTGTTTAAGTACTACGTAAATAAAGTAATTATTAATTTTCAAAGATTTGAAGATTGGTTCCCGATTTTACTTTACCGATTGAGTGCGGTAAATTTACAACGAGTTTCACCGTTTTACCGGAAAAATCAAGTGATATATTATACTCACACCTACAAAACTACCGCACGGAAGAATTAGAAATGCAAAGAAAGAAATAGTGACCCTATATCAAAAACTGTTTTTCTTCGAAAAAGAAAATTCGGTTCGAACTTTTTTCGAATGTGAACTGCATGAAAATCGAGGCCCAGAACTCGTCTAAGCAGCAAAAGATTTTCTTGTAATACAAATGATATCTAATAAAAATGCATCACCGTTGCTCTCAGTTGGTAATTAAGTGCATAATTGTGCCCTAGTGTGAACTCTTGCAATCGCTTATTTATCTTAAATGTTTTGTTCTTATTGTCTGTCGCGTTACTACAACGTGTGAAGTGTAACAACCCGTAAGCACCGTGTGTTGGTTCTTAGTAGATGTGGGTAACACTCTTTAGTACCCGGTGTATTGAAAATTCTAGTATTTCATGTTATGAATTTAAAGAAAATTCTAGTATTTCATGTTATGAATTTAAAGAGGCAGCGGAAATACCCCGGTCTGTGAAAGCTTGTGTAAGATTGGTAGTTTTAGTTCTAAGTTAATTTATTTTTATCTTCAAAACAATCATATAAACAACTCATGAAAAACAAACCTAAATCCTAAAGAGAAGCTAAATTAGCTCACGCCAGACACTGATCTTGACATTTAATTTAATTAAAAATGAAAAGGAATAAAAAATATTAAAGTAGACTGTCAAATATTTGCATGCAGTTTTTCAGGCGTGAAAGTCTGCTGAGACAAAATTGGTATTTTCGTGTATTTACTGATTGAGAAGAATGTTTGAATGAAGCTCAAAAAAATACAAATATTTATTTAAGATTAATTAAAGATTTAGCTATGTAAGTTAGAAGGATATTCGAAATGTCAAACATGTTGATTCAGACTTCCAGCACAGGTTTTTGTGCGATTTTGTACACAGTTATTTTGCGACCTTGCAGATGAAATAATGCATTAGATTTACTCATTTGTCCAACAATTGAAAAATATAAAATCCACTACCTATACATTAAGCTGTCCCTAGTGTTTTTTATACAACTGTGAGTCAAACAGAGAGTCGTTTTTTTACAAAATATCGCTTTGTTTCTAGCCACAAAACCAACCTTTTATTTGTCCGAAGAATTGTCAGCACATACATTATTTTGGTGGCGAAAGTATGTAGACCAAGGAAAAGAACAATGTTTTTTCAGTTTTATTTCTAAGGGAGAGAACATTTTTACAGCCTCATAAAACCTCCGAGACAGACCCTCTGCTTTAGTTCTAACAGAAGGTAAGAAACACAATAGACTCTTTGTAGCGAATGTTATTTTTCTTCGTGTTAAAATGTATAATTTTCACCAAAATATTTCAATTTAGAATAAGGAAAATGTCTTAAAAGATGTTTAGTATACATACCCCATACCATATAATCTACGTTATTAAGATTATCAGGCTAATAAATAAATACATTGTAAAAATTATTAATAAATTGCAGAATAGTATTTCAACGCCATTGAACTACTATTACTTGTGAATGGAAATGGCACTACGATCATATATTGCGCGACATGAATTGATGCCACTTGTCTTCAACTCATACAAACAGTTTCATATTCGAAATTCAAATTGCAAGAAATACGCCACAATCTTTTCATCGTATTTGCCACACATTTTTTGCTTGGTACAGCTAACAACTCACGGCCTTACCACAAACAAATAAACAACGTTTGAACTACTGTTTAAATGTTATGTTGCTAAAGAGAAATGTATGTCACCCTTATGTCATTTGACTTGATTGACGTTGATATAAACTAGCCATATTATATTTAAACAGTTGTCCAAACCTAGTTTAATTATTTGTGGTAAGGCTGTCAGTGTTCAGCGCCCACTTCAATGAGACATACTCTTACTAATCTGTGCTTCAATGTTATCAAAAGATTAGCACTGACATGAACTGAAAGTAATGTGCGTACTCCAAGACATATAATAAAAGTTCAGCGATAATAATCCCCTTTAAAAAGCCGCAAATCCCTCAAATTACGGTCCATTAACTTCAGTAAGAAAACACTAAAGCCTTAATTAAATACAAGGGATTAAAACAAAGAACTAAGTATTCTCGTTTAATTTTTCCCTTCAGTAAAAATGTTCTGTGGGTAACAATGAAATTAAAAACAATGGGATCTTCTACATATTTAACGTTGTTTCATTTGGTATAATTTTAAAAATACTTTGAATTTTTTGCGAAATTATAATTAAAACAGTATTATTTTTTGCCTATATTATGATAAGTATGTAAGTAGTAGTACTAAAAATCTTTTCATGTAAATGGAATTGTACCTTAAAAAATTGTTTTTTCAAAGTTATTCTAATCCTTTTTAAGGTATTATTTTTATTACTATACGTACTATAAATTTATGTTCATTTAATTAAACAAATTAAAAATGTACTAATGCTATACATACCATCGAAAAATAAGAAATTAAATAATTAATTCGTTATATTTATAAAACAAAAGCGAATCTCCAACGCAAAGTACAAACGGCCCATTCACAGTTTTATTTCGGCACTTGCCTTTTATTAGCGGTGAAAGTGAATCAAAGGAAATCTTTCTCTGATCGAAAGTCTATTAGCACAGTCCACCAATAACTTTACTTGTGTTTTGTGTTTTATTGAAATAGAGGTCAAAATTGTAACGAATTTTCTTCGTGACTGTACACTTGCTCACACTAGGCTGTAATTTGATTGTCTGATCAATTGCCCGTTCTGTTAGATTAAACGATTCGACAAATTGTATTTAGGATTAGTAAATGTGTACCTTTGAATTATGCACGAAGTCATGTTTAAAACAATATATTCTTATTAATATATCAAGAAAACAATGTTATGTTTATTTTATTTTATTTATTGCTTAAAATGTATAATAAATAAAATGTACCATATATCAAGATACATTTCATATTCATATCGAGAATATCAGATATTAGTTCTAGGTTTGCTTTTAGACGTAGGTATATATAATAGAAACAAAAAAATCGGCCAAGTGCGATTCGAACTCGTGCACGAAGGGTTCCGTACCATTAATTAGTAATATCGTTAGTGTTGCCATTAATAATATCGAACAAGAAAGGGCAATAAATAGCGTTTGTTGTATGGGAGCCTCCTTAACTATTTATTTTATTTTATTTTTAGTGTTTGTTGTTACAGCGGCAACATAAATACATAATTTGTAAAAAAAACACCCAGTTAGCTATTGAGATACAGCCTGGTGACATACAGACGAACAGACAGCGAAGTCTTAGTAACAGGGTCCCGTTTTGACCCTTTGAGTACGGAACCCTTAAAAATAAATTATCTTGTTTTAACCTTCTGCGAGGTTTAATCAATGTTAATGTCATATTTTATGTATTTCCACAATTAACTGTGTTACAAATTCATCAGCTTCTTTACAAGTGTTACTCGCGTTCGTATTATAGAGTTTGGTTAAAATGCTTAAGATAGTTAGGTTTATAAATCGTGTCATGTTAATGTGTGGTAACTGTTTCTATACTAAATTTATCGTACAAATAAGTAATTACTTTTGCCCTCAACGGTCGCAAGTTGCTCCAATTTGGCTTCGCCTGAAAAAGGTTAGTTATTTTACAATATAACCTGTCGTCTAGGGTTGTCGATGAAGTTTATCTTTGTTTAACGGAAAGTGATCGATGTAATGTCACAGAATATATAATAGTACTGAGCATTAATCTTACCAGTAGTATGTTTTAGCGGCTTCGTTGGTGATAAGAACAGTTTTTTTCATGAAACCTGACTCCTGGAATCATCCATAGCTTTAATAAGTTGAGATAACCTATCTGTGCCATTTATTATATTTTCTGATATCTGTTCTTCGGCAAAAAAATGAGAAATTGCGTATGTAATAAAAAAAAGTTAATAAGACCAGTTAACATGAAAATTCCGGTTTTATTGCGGAAAAAACTCGCTGGAAGCCACAAAAAATATTTTCTCTCATATTTTAGAGATTCTATTCAGTGATACGGGCTATTTTCCTAATGTATTAATTTGTATACAAGGGGTCTCTCGACGCTTTGTTGGCGCAAATATCAAATATCTAAATACTTGAATCTCCGGTTTCAACCCCTTGGGAGATGATTCCTAGCATCAACTAACTATCCTCGTATGTCCATCTCAATGGCTAGTATCCCTTTGTCAAAGTTTGTATAGATCAATTGTGGATTTAAGTATACTGTTTTTTTTTTTTAGTTACAGAAAGCACTTGCAAAATGCAACAGTCTTGCCAATGTGTCGGTGGCCGAATGGTTAAGGCATGCGCCCGGATAGCGTAAGACACAGGGTTCGATTCCACGTTTGACAAAGTTGCTTTTTATAATATTACTTAGTGACCTACGCAGCCCTACACCATCTGCTACCGACAAGTGACCTAGTAAAACCAGTATTGGTCTCAATTACTTGCTGGATGGGACAAAAAAACGATATAGGATAATGTATTGTAATGTAAGGGACCGTACCAACGGGACCCTGAGTAATTGCTACTATAGACCTTACTACGGATCAGGCCTATTATTATTCAAGTTAGACTGTTTTATGCGGCTAATGCGTTTTAAGCAAATTCTCTGTTTAGTTACACCCAGAGTCAATCAACATTACTTTTTTTAATATGTATATACCTACTGGCTTTATATCGGATATTAAAAACACATTTTTGTTTTTAATAATATAATTTTTAAATTGTTTTTGAGTTGTATGAAATCTGAAATAAAAGATTTATTATTATTATTTTATTACCTTACTACGGATCAGAGGGGTAATTGTGTAGAGCAATCGTATTCATTTGACAGTTCAAAACGTACGATATGATCTGTCAAACCTTTTGTTCTTTGCCGTTTGACAGATCATATCGTATGTTTTGAACTGTCAAATGAATACGATTGATTTACACAATTCCATACCAGAGGGGCAATTGTGTAAAGCAATCGTATTCATTTGATACTTCAAAACGTACGATATGATCTGTCAAACCTTTTGTTCTTTGCCGTTTGACAGGTCATATCGTACGTTTTGAACTGTCAAATGAATACGATTGATTTACACAATTCCATACCAGGTCTATTATTATTCAAATTATACTGTTTTATTTGCTAAAAATCGCATGGACCCCATGCGATTTTTAGCAAATTCTCTATTTAGTTACACCGGGAGTCAATCAACATAATTTTATTAATATGTACCTATGTACCTACTGGCTTTATAACGGAAATTAAAAACACATTTTATGTTTTTGCGTTGGATTATTTTAATCGTCTTCAACAAAATTTGTACCTGTGTTTTCAAATAAAATTTACAAATCATAGAATTGGAAGCAATGAATCAAACGCATGATCACTATAAAAAATAAATTATTATAACGCTTATCTAATTCGATACTTTCTTAGACAAATGAGATTACAGTTAATACGTGCTGTTGAATAAAATCATGAATATGAACCATTAAATTAATGATCTTCTTTCCATTAGTGACGGGCTCTATCAATTTATTTTACTCATCAATGTTATTTTGTATTCAGTGAGAAGATGATCTTTTAAGATGGAAATTGCTTTCGCTCTAGAAAAAAGTCAAAGCTTCAATGAGTTACTTGTATACCTATTAGTTTATTTGATATATTGTCTATGCATTACGTTTAAAAGTAAGTAAACAATTACAAATGCGATGGCATTGAACATCTTTGTTGGGAACAAGCATCTTCTGGCTATTGACCAGGCCAGGAGATGTTGGTTCAAGTCCCACCCGTGCGCAAGTTTGGTTTCTTATTTTATCTTTTAAAAATAAAAATATGACACTGTGAGTGTTAAAAATATTCTAAACCTTTAAAAATTTAATACGATAAAATACTTTTTAATTTTCTTTTGTTATTATTTTTTTGTATTTATACGATAAAAAAATAACAAAAGAAAATTGTTATTATTTTATCATATTAATAATGCTCGTCAGTGAGAGAGATAATGTAGCTAATGTAAGAGGAACTAAATCCTCGTGGAACACGGCATCCGACGGATATAATGGAATGTCGTTTATTAGTTGTTGGCACGTGAAACTTGTTCACCTTATTTCATTAAATACTGCCGTAAAATCATAAAAATGAAACACAAAAATTAGTAACACTTACCTAGAACTTACATTTTACTATCACATATATACATACATGAAAATTAGGATGACAAAGATATTTGATATACTAACGGCCTGTTTCACAATGTTATCCGTCAACTACTTTACTACTACACTACACAACTACGAATTCTTCGTTTGTGAGTGCTTAATTGTCGGTGGTGAATATGCCCTTAGAGTCTAAGACCAAAGATATTTATTTTTCTTATCTATAACATCAAAACGCTATGATTAATGTGTTTACGCCCAAAATAAAAAAAAAATTGTAGCAAAAGTATTTCACATATCGGAATACTGAAATTAATAAAGATACATTCCAATTAGCAGATTTCATTGCTCTGACAAATATCAGATTTCCGACCGTGTTTTGCTCCATTTTAACCGTTTCCATGAAAAAAAATTATGAAGAAAGCATTTTATGTTTTTCTCAGGGCGTAAAACTGCCACTATTTGGTATGGAGAGAACAATAAATAAAGGCAACTATTTAAATAATTTAATATTATTGGTATATCTCACCTTCTTTAACTTATACAGGCCTGTAATAGGAAATCTGTCAATAATTCAGAATAGAAGATACATGTTACTTTTGTTATTTTAATAAAGCCGGCAAGGTACCTAACAGTGCAACCGAGCTTTAGCCGTTTAACTAGTTTGTTAAAACATTCAACCATTCAACCAAAGTTAAAATAGTTACATGAGTTTATGAGGAAGTATCTCGCACTTTGCCTGTATTTTACTTCATATCCGTCAATTGCTCGTACTTTCAATATAAGGCTGATATTATGACCAGCAATGCAAACTTTTGACCTTCAATATAATCTGGCAAAGTTTTTGACGCAAATCCCTTCCATCCGGACTTAACCTTCATGATAACTTCACGGAAATCGATAAAACAATCGCTTCCTTGTTATTTCAATTAGTTTTTAATTGCCCATCTCATTATTAGCCCATTCAGATAATGTATTGTTTTTTTTATAATTGCTGCGTATTGATTTTTTTATGAGCTGTTATTATCTTACATTCCCATGTAATGGTTCTGAAGTGTATTTGAAACATCTCCATAAAAACGGAACGCTGAACCGATTTTGATGAATTATTGGTAGAGACCAATTTCGCGATATATGTTTGTTTGGTAGCAACTATAGATGGGCGCCTACCCGGATATAAACCCAGCCACTGGATAAATATCCAATCCACGCTATTTAAACCCACCCGATTCCAATTGATACCGGGTATAAATTAAAGCCTGTTTAAAAAAAAATAATGAAATATTTTTATTGAAGTTTGTCACTTTTATGGTGTGATTCAATTTCTTTTCAAGTAGTTTATAATACTGAACTATAAAAATCGTATATTTTTATTTAAATCCCATATGAACTGTCATTTAGTTGCAAATACAGTGCGTACTTGCATTTTAGCAATCCCAAAGTGGAAGAGGGAGACTGTGTAAGGTTAAACAGTTTTACAGGACAAAATTTTATTCAGTGCATGCAGTACATTATGCGTATTTGTTGATCTAAGAATTAAGTACGAACTAATTTTATAAATATACAAATATAATGTGGTTGAAATTTAAGAAAGCTACACTTCCCTTTATCTTTTTATCTACCTGGGATTGCCACGTGCGCAGTTCTATCGCGTTGGCTATATCTTGACAGTTTTGAATGTAATGTCGCTGCGCGTAGTCTTTGTAATAACTATTTTACGACTTCTCGACCGACGACGGATTTAAGGTGTACTACCTTAAACATTGAGTTACAAATCTTACAAAAATCGCGTAGAGTGCATTTATTGTTTTGTAATACATAAAATTCTAGCAGGCAGTTGCCCAAAATCGTGGAGAGTGGAAAGGGGGTAGGGAAGCCTTTGCCCTGCAGTGGGACACTACGGGCTCATAATAATAATAAAAATACTTCTATTACAAGAATGCTTTTGCAAAGAAGGAAAGATATGTCAAAGTGTTAAACGTGCTCAAAATATAATAAATTCAAATACTGATGCAAAACAAAAAGAATACGTTGAGATGCAGATTTACATTGAGTGCTGTCACCGCTACAAAGTCATCAAGTGAAATATTGCAAAGTTGAGATAACTCCTTTTGTCTCTGTCCTTTTGTAAGTTATACTCATTAAAAAAAAACGGTTGTTCATACTACTCAACATTATCCGATTATGTTGAAACGAATAATATAATTTATGATTTTAAGTGAATATGATGACTGAATGTATAGCATATACGATATTTCTAATCATATTTTAGGTCTAGGTATTCATACACAGCCAAATGAAACTCAAAACAATGAGTATTCAACGTAAATTTAATAAATACCCAGCATTCTTAATAAACACCCAGGTAAATTAGGTATAAATCAATTTTTACCTACCGGGTGGGAATAAATTGGATAAATATCCACTGTATTTTTACCCACCCGCCCATCTATAGTAGCAACTGATAAGACAATGAGTATAGCCAGTAAAAAGATGCATAACTCGCTATGAAATATTCGTCTACCTCTGATATTAGCAAAGTCGTACCAGATCACAAGAAAGATCTAAGTTCCTTCTCACTTTTCCATTCCACTAAACATCGAGGCTCAACTGAATGCTCGAAAACTGTATTACCAAGCACACTTTCGGGCACATCAAAATAAGTTGAAGTATACTAACCGTAAAGTGGTCAATCCAATCGCCTTTTCACATGCCACAAAATCGTGTAATCACTTAACATGTCAGATGCACTTTCACTCGATTGAAAGCAGTTCTATTCGATTCTACTTTGACGAATCGTCAAAACTGCGATCTGCGCAAACGCACTCGTCATACTGACACGGTGCGCGCGCAAGCCTTTTCCCCCACTTCACGTCACGATTGATGGTTAGCGTTTGTACAGCCTGTATTTCAATCGCTATAAAGTTCAATTCAGAGCTGAGCTTTGAGATTTTATTGAAAACATTGTCGTGAATGTGCCTAGTCAGTGTCACTGAGTATTAAATCTTTGCTATAAGGTTGGTTTATTATTCGCACAACGTTTTACTTAACATAATGACGATTTTAATACATAACGTTAAAAGCAGAGGCTTTGAACCTCAACGCAGAGGCGTTAGGTAGATCAGTTATTTCTTGTTAAATTTTGAATAGATCTATGTTTATTTAGACTTCTCTGCTCTCAAGCTTACGTATACCAACATTAATAATTAATATTAATGAGTGACGTTAGTTTAATTTAATTTTTCATAACTATGTAATGACAAAATAACACCTTAGTCTGCCTGTGACTACGGATGCTGTAAAGCATTCGAAACGTCAGGCATTAAATAAAAATAAACGTTCGCGAAATCAATCCGTAAAAGTGTGTTTTATTAAGTAATGAGTATTCGCGTAAACTTCAGAACCAAATATGTATACCAACATTCTACGCATATCATGACACCGACTCCAAATGAATTTGTATATTGTTTCTCCTTCGTAGCCGGCAAATGCGTTATTGGAAGCTTTTAAGTCAGGTTTTTTGATGGTGGTTTAATGTACTTACATTTTACAAACTGTTTTGGAATTATTTGGTGCATTGTATTTTAATGTAAAAACTACTCTTAAATTCCTCATCAGACCTTTGTTAGATTTTTTAATAGATTATTAAAAAGCTTGTATTTCAAAAACTCTAACTTTATTTCCCTTGCCCTGACATCGAGCTTAGAAACTTTTAAAGGCTCTTCTGACTGACATCTTACCTCACAAAGCTAAGATACAAGTACGACACATTATGAAGAACCATAAACTTAATTCCACGTGTACTCTCCCGTAATGAAGAGTTGCAACAAACCGAAGTTTAACGGACATTGTGCCCATTACCTTCATTCCTATTAGTTTAGTGTCCATTATTCCTGGTTCCCTTTACGGGAGGGTTGTAATTATGCACCCGACAGGCATTTTACCCAAACATCTGGCTCATTTGCATTTTAGTGAGCCCGTAAATCCGTGGACACGGCCTCAATCGACTTTGTTTTGGGCTTTTTGTAAGAAATAGAAGTAACTTCGAATAGTGATAAAAAACAAAACAGTGTAATTTGAAGTAAGGCTGCGTGTCAAACCTCGCTGCACTTTTTGTCATTTTTGAGGATTCAATTAAAAACATTAATTTAAAAATATGAACGAAAATTTAAGCGTTGTTTTTACAATGCCTCTAGTATTTAGAAAATTCTTGCAATATCAATAATATACGCTCATTCGTCCCTTTTTGAATTGTAATACTTTTGTGTTCTGTGGTAACAATGACTACGAGTACAACGCATTAAAAATGGTAAATAATAATTAAAAATATTTTATGATTTATCGATTTTATAAATAAAATTATTATTTGAATGTAGCTTTTAACGAGAGCATAATACTTCTGGAAATTTATTTATACGATTTCCCGCTTAAAACGCGTCTTTGGCTAGACCCTGTCAGAATCGTATATATTCAGGGTTTTACTGTATACCTTCATAACTTTGATGAATACATTTTGGGAAGTCGAAGAAGGTTATTAGTAATTAGAATTACCTGTAAGTAGGTAAGTATATGAAACTAAGATTTATCTAGCACAGTATCCTAGACCTACAAATTAATAATTAATACATACATTCAAATTAATTATTATACGTTCCAAGTTAAATCCTGAAATAGAAAATGAAGGTCTTGTAAATCGCTTTCATGAACTCAGTTCACAAACAATTCAGAACGCCTACGAGAACGGTATTGTGTCGTTTCACTAGAGCTGTCTATTTAGTACATTTGCTCCAACGTATCCAGACGGAGAAACAAAAGATTTATGTTGTTAGCACCGCCGTACCGTACCGTACGTAGGTTGGCTGAAAATAGGGTAGGCAGACAAAATCTGGTCACAGAATCACCTATTAGTTAGCAACGAATCACCTATTCATCACAAAAGGCATTTCACAAACTAACTTCCAAGCTTAGGAGACAGTTTCAGAGGCTTTATTCTGTACCATGATGACCGTATTTTCGATTTTAGTCATCCTTGTCGCTCACGCCAGAATAAATTTTCGTATCAAGGAACAGTTGCATCCAATCAAATAATATAAAATCCGGCGCAAAAAGAGAGGGGTGTTTTGAATGTTTGAAGTTTGAATTTTCTGTCCGTGGTATCGTAATTCCCAAACCGATAATCCGAATCGTTTAGTTTTCTTTGAATCATAGTTAATTATATCATTCCTTAAAGCTATTCATTAGTTTTTTTTCTAGTTTCCAGTTGAAAGATCGATTCTAAATTTAGTACCATGGTCCTTAAATGATATTGAAATTATATTGTAAGGTAAGCATGACCTATTCAGCCGTTTAAAGATCATCAGCTCTTTAATGATTGAGGGGATTTGACTTCCTATCATATGTCCTATCGATTCAAAATGTCGTACCGTGCTATTTCAATGATATTAAAATAACATGGTAAAGGCATAGTTTATTTTTGTTCTTATAGTGTTTTGTCACCATACAAACTTAATAATATAAATTGCACTTGTAGTGAAATTTATATGGTAAAGGTATATTTATGACTTGTTGGGGGTTTTTAAAATATTGAAAGAAAGAAAAAAAATCAATATTGCATTATTAAATATGTTTTTATCGGTTACCAAAACAGGTTAAGTCAAATAAAGTCACTCAGAGTAGGGTCTTAGAATCGAATAGTTCTAACAACTACTGCAATTATTGAGTCAGGTCAAATCAGATTACAATGGCGATAGAACCTCAGATGACTCCACGTATAAAGATTCCTTTGATTGTCAGACCGATGTAACGAAAAATAATGAAACTTTGTGATTTCAATATTATTATTTTGATGAACTAGGTAGAAGTTCAGTAAATTTGACAATTTCATTCCAGACTTCTACATTTAGCTTGTCTCCCCAGATAAGTAATTACCAAAAACCAAAAGTAGTTAGATGTAGTGTAGATAGGAGTAGTGTCCCGGAACGTGTTAATCCAAACAAGTACCTATTACCTTTTTAGAAACGGGACCCTATTACTAAAACTTCGTTGTCTTTCCGCCCGTCTCTCCGTCTGTCTGTCTCACCAGGCTGTATCATAAGAACCACGTTAGTAAGACGAATGAAATTTTCACGAATTATCGCTCCACTATAACAAAAAAACACTAAAAATAGGTAAATTAAAATAAATAATTTCCAGGGGCTTCCATACAAGAAACGCCATTCTTGCTTATTTGCCTAGTCAATTGTACAGAACTCTTTATGTGCTGGTCCAAATCGTACTTGGCCGGTTTTTTTTACATGTCACTTAGTCACTAATTTACTAAGCTTTGTCTTGATAACGCTTTTTGTATCATTTTTAATGTGTTAATTAGAAATGCCCATCACCTCATTCATTCATCAATGGATAGTAAAAATAACTGTAATAGAGGTTGGAATTAACTCAATATTTCGAAATAGAACACCATGCATATTTTGTGATAGAACTCCATAAATCATTTTGACAACACAATTTATTACGGGCCGAACGTAAATTGATAATTTGAAGAAGTTTGGTAACTTTCAGGGAATGTCAATAACTTTCAATTTGGTTAATCAATGTGCCCAAATCTTGTTCTATGTAATAAGTAAGGGCACTTCCGTACTCTATTTAATTAGGGAACGTCAATTCATTTATTGTACAGATACATAATACGTACAGAACGCTAACCAGAGCTTATTAGGACATTGTGAATCAGGCCGTAAGTTTATTTTGTTTTTATGCGACGCATTCAACATTTTGCACGAACGATGTCTTGGGATACCATTAGTTTTTAAAAAAGCATTTGCCAAGTATCAGCACACTACTGCGTAGTTTTTCTTATTAGTACAGCCTTAGACAGCCTACAGACATTTACAAACAGTCGTCTATAGTTCGTCGACCCTTAAAGACTACCTACCTTTTTTCAGCAACAAATCTGCTAAATTCATTTTGTTTCACGAGTAATTCTCGTTCAGTCTAGAATCAGTTATGCGGGTAGCCAAATAAGCTGGAATTTCTTTGTTTCTCCAAATTAACATAGGTAGGATAAAACGGTACTATTACGTAGCTCGATCGACTTTGCTATTTGATATGTAGTATGGTTTATGACGTCAAAACAGTATTTGGAAAGCTTCAAATTAGGCAGTAACATTTAGCAAAGCGCTGATACTCAGGCTCGGTTTGACTTTCTTTCTTAAATTTTCGATAACTAAAAATAAATCCTTTATATAAAGTTTTCTTCATATGCATAAAAAAAGGGATTTTTTTGGTTGAAATGAATGTATCTTATAGTTTAACTATGCATGCATGCATACTAAGCATGGTGTAAATTTAATCAAAACTACTCACTTAGTAAACAGTTTGGTTTGATATATTTTAATAATTTATTTATTTGTTTTGTCTGTTTATTGTTTATCCACTTTATTGCACAAACATGTTGTAAAAATATGTTGTAAAATCATTTTCTGCCAGACAAACCTTTAGGTCATGCAGATTTGTGCAAAGGGATTATTGCTATCAAGTTAGGTAAAACCGTACTGTTTGTTTTTCATTTGCAAATCGTGTTCTTGGTTAGATGGAATCAAGCCAAGTAAAGCAATCATATGATCGCGGGAAAGCTGTGTTTCCTTCGTAGTTTCATTTTGGTTATGAAAACAACCCTTTATACGTTTATAATATTCTCCATGTTTTCATGCTGAACTCATTTCACCAAATCTGAATGCCCTATTTTTTCATCACTCGCTTGGATATGGCGTGTGATTCTCGTTCGAAGATGAAGTAAACGAAAATAACTCGTTTTCGAATGAAAATCACTCGCCATCTTGAAGCAAGTGATTCAAAAATAGAGCTCTGAATCCGATAAAATAAGTGTGATGATTTTTGTATTTAGATTAAATCAGTTAGACCTGTAGTAATATTAACTCAATGCAATAACAGTTAACGTAATTAATATTTGTATAAAAATGAGTATTGTTACTTTAACAAATACCGTTATCGTTGTTTATAAAGTGGCAACACAGGCTGCCCCTTCCCCTCCTACTTTCTCACTTGCGAGGCGCACTCGGAAAGCGAGGCAGTCTAGTGCTAACCGCCGAAGCGAAAGCTTGTGGAAAGAAATCTATGTTGAAGTGCTGTTATAATTATTATGGTTAGAAATAATTAAATGATCAAACGAACTTACCAAGTGAAGTTCGATCTGAATTATCCTGTTTTCGCCGAAGAGATTTATTTTATTTACCTTTGTAGTACCCTTAGTACGACCAGCTAATCCGCACACAATATTCAGCGTAGTAAGGAAAAGAGTGGCAACACCACCCCCTCCACCACGCCGCTGCCGCGTGCCTGGCTCGGCAACCGAGCGCGCTCGTTATTTTAGAGCATAATAAAAAATACAACATTTGCTACATGGGAAAAAATAGCCAGGGGTTGGGTGGGATCCTAAATCTCTTCGGCGAAAACAGGATAATTCAGATCGAACTTCACTTGGTAAGTTCGTTTGATCATTTAATTATCCTGTTTTCGCCTTCGAGATTTATTTTATTTACCTTTGTAGATGTTTAGAGAAATGATTGACGATGTTGTAACTAAGTAAAAGGCACTTTTCGTTCAAATAATTAATTTATTTATGACCATAATTAATTACACTAAGATTAGATTATTACATATGTAACCATCAATTTCTACACCCAAAACCAATTTTAAACTAAGTTATTAAATAGATTTGTATTCTCAGTAATGATAGGCCTATTATAAAATTTAGCAAAGACAGTTGAGTGTCCCGTCCACCCAGCACACCGTCGGATCGTGTCAACGTTGACACCGGTGCGGAACGCGGCTGATGTCGCCGCGTGTCGGGTGCTGTGCGGCCGGAACACGCTCGTGTCAACACCACTTGCCTCCAAAGTCTGCTTTATCCATCGACCTATGGTCTGCGATGAAGCAGCTTTATGAGGTTTTTTATGCGTTAGTAACAACTTTGTCTCAGACCTAGGTCTGATAGTGGTGGTGACTGATACATATGATACTAGAGTGGTTGCAGGGCAAATACTCGGGTTAGTGTGAAAGAAAGGCAGGTCGATTATCGGTTGTGAACGGCCTGCACCAGATGTTTTAATTAAATCTGTGATTGTGATAACTATGCGATCATCATATGTGTTAATGTTAGGTAATTTTATCAGGGATAACGTTTGAGTCCTTTGCCCTGTTGCCAAAGCTAACAAAACGGTACACTTCAATGTAATTCTTTCTAAACTTAACAAATCATTTGGGTATAATTTAGATAAGTAATCTAAAACAATGTTTGGATTCCATGTTACACTGTATCGAGGGAAAGACGGTTTTAGTTTAAATGCCCCTTTCAAAAATCTTTTGATTCTTGGGTCCTGTCCTGCACAATTAGACGAAATTAAAGAAATTGCTGATCGGTGATTTAAAACA
The DNA here is from genome assembly GCA_963584085.1 of Pyrausta aurata. Classification (NCBI taxonomy): domain Eukaryota; kingdom Metazoa; phylum Arthropoda; class Insecta; order Lepidoptera; family Crambidae; genus Pyrausta; species Pyrausta aurata. The sequence goes on along the minus strand of OY757259.1, from coordinate 11,280,481 downwards.
TTTGCTTAGAAAATCAAGTAGTGAAATAATTGACACATTAAAAAAATCTGCACTATCATTAGCACAATAATCCCACCATTTTTTTAGGCTTGACGAGTATTGTTTCTTTGTATTGGCCGATACTGATGACATCATGATTTCTAAAGCGGAGTCCGGGACTTGTTGATTGAGGAACGACTGCCGGAAACAATGCTCGCCGCCAGGGAAAGATGATGGTGCAGCGGGTGTATCTTGCTGAAAGTGGAAGAAAGAAGGAATTTGTGAGGAGAGAACAACATGATTTCTTTTACGCAAAGTGATTTAAATAGAGGGTACCAAGGCTGTGAGGGCCAGTGTGGTACCACTAATATACCCGTTGCACCATCATTAATTAATTTATTTAGTGTCTTTAATATTAATGAAAAAGGCGGAAATGCGTAGAAAAAATAAGGTCGCCAATCTACAGTGAATGCATCAATGTTAAATGCGTAGGGGTCTCTACGCCAAGAAATATATTTGTTACATTTCGCATTAATGCGTATCGTTGATACCTGTTTGATTGTAATACGATGGGGCTCCCATTTACGAGTGGTTAGATCTGGTTCGACTTAAAAGTTCGTCAACACAGTTATTGATGATTGCTATTTTTTTGCGACTGTCCATATGGACAGTCGCAAAAAAATGATGATTCTCAAACTAATCATGATTCGTACATATGTACGAACTAATCATGATTCGTACATATGTACGAATCATGATTAGTTTGAGAATCATTAGTCAAAGTTTATCGCGTAGATAGTTAACATAATAATGCCTAGTAAATAGGTTCTTGAATTATGTTGAATTTTATAAAATTATTTCTGAATAAAATGTTTACAAGTATTAAGTCTGCCAATCGTACAGTTAAGTTGAAATAAATAAAGTTTTCTTGCGTTCAAGGTGCATTTCAGTATTCTCTTTGTACAGTTGTAATACGATTCCTGCTTCCACACAATACGGTGGATTACATTATTTATGTACAAACGTGAACGTTCAATTGAAGTTCTTGGAGTAACCAGAGTAACCAGCAGTCTAGAACCTTCCTTTTAGATTAGTTCCTGCAATAACGCCTACATAGGAGTAGGAAAAAGGGTAGGTTTTTAAGGATTTTGCGCAGTTTAAGCTTTAAAAATTTGTAATATATATAAAAGAAAGTCGTGTTAGTTACTCCACTTATAACTCAAGAACGGCTAAACCGATTTAGCTAAAAATTGGCAGGGAGGTAGTTTAGAGCCAGGAGAAGGACATATGATACTTTTTATCCCGTTAGACGGGGCCGGGGCTGGGGTGGGATGGGGCCGGGGCGAAACGGTGGGGAGGTAGCTTATAACCAGGAGAAGGACATAGGATCCTTTTTATCCCGTTCAACGGGGCCGGAGCTGGGGCGGGACGGGGCCGGGGCGAAACAAAGTTCGCTGGGACCGCTAGTAACAAATAAAACTAACGGATTTTAATAAAAAAATTAGACTATAGTCCGTTTTTCTTTACAAGTTTGAACCACTGTTTAAATATAAAAGTCTGATGCTGAAGCCAAAGGACGTCCACTGCTGAACATAGGCCTCCCCCATGGTTCATGGTCATGGTCAATGGCGACCAGTTGTAAACAGTCTGCAACCAGGGCCTCAACTAATTATGTCGTCACTGAGTTATGCATCAGTTGTACTACGAGAGAACAACTGTTATACCTCGTTATTCAGACAGCGGCGTATCACCTTTCAATGTGTGTCACAATAGCACTACTGAATGACTTATGTAGTCCAACAGTAGATGCCGAAAATAAGGGAATCGGGTGTCAGTTTGTTCAGCTTTACGCTATCGTTGTTTTGTTTCACTTTTCTAGCATAAGACTTCTTCGATATAAATGGACTAGTCACTTCCTTCACCCCGCGTGTATTTTTATAGTACTTAAATAAACCAAACCAAAGAGGACCAAAGTTGTGGATATTATCCAGAAGTGTAGCAAGCTGAAGTGGCAGTGGGCTGGCCATATCTGTCGCAGAACCGATGAACGTTGGAGTAGACGGGTTCTTGAATGGAGACCACGTCTCGGCAAACGTAGTGTTGGACGCCCCCCTGCCAGATGGACCGATGACCTAAAGAAGGTCGCTGGTAGTGACTGGATGAGGAAAGCAGGGAATCGTGCACTTTGGCGTGCCCTTGGGGAGGCCTACGTCCAGCAGTGGACTGTAACAGGCTGATTGATTGACTGATTGAAATAAACATTCCACATCTCGCTTGCTCTCGTGTGAACTAATCTTTAGATTGATTTCTATTTTTTCCATTGGACTTCATCTCTTAATCCTATCCAGTGCGGCGGTTGGCACCGTATCCAATGAATACGTGATGAGTGAAGGCTAATCCAACGTGCTGGATTATGAGTGACGTCAAAGCCAATTCCAATCACCAGTTACAGTATCAAAGTGTGTGAGGTAATTGGTGTGATCGTAGTCATTGGGTGAGTTGAGCGCTTTCAAAATGTCCTGGCATATTTTTATAACAAGTTTTTATAAATCACAGAGCTGTCAAAATGTCCTGGCATATTTTTATACAGCACAGGCCGTCTGGTTGTGTCACTTTTTAGGGTTCCGGAGCCTAATGGCAAAAAACAGAACCCAGTTTCGTCAAGCTTGTCTGTCTGTCTGTTTGTCCGTCCGTATATCATAACCACTTTATTCATTCATTTCTCATTATACAGTTGATACTTGGTATGAGTATCCTGTTAAGCATTTAACGATTCTCATTTCTCATACAAAACACAATAAATAATGATATTTAAGGACTTCCATAAGTTGAACGAATAGCTAAAAAAATATCAATTACACGACAAAATAAATAGTACTGGCAACTTTTGGTACCTAGTTATTTTGATCATACAATTGAATCGTTGTTCGCTGTTGATGTTGTTGTTGTTGTTTTAAGACATTACCCTATAAATAGGCTTTCAACAGTTTATTTGAAATTTAGACGTTCGACCGTTCTATACCCTTTATTATTGAAGAGGCATCTATTAAAAACATTGCTCTAACTGTACGATGTTTATGATAAACAGATATTTGTTGTCGATTTTCGGTGAAATTTTGTATTTATTTTCAGTTCTTTTACTTTTTGAAAGCTTTCCACGCGGCTTTCCAAAAAATATTTAAGTATTTATTTCAGGTTTGAAATTGAAAAGTTGGCGTGTTGTTTGACTTCAAAAATATCTACCCCAAGGCTACTCAATCCATACAGACATGGAGTATCATGTTTTGTTTTTGCGTTGCATATTCCGTTCACGTTTCACGATATTGAAACTGCCACCCTTTTTAAAAACGTCCCACAACTTATTTGTCCTGCGACGCAGTTCGTTATTTACAATACAATTTAAAAACAACCAATTTAAATTTTGCGCCCAGTTCACGTGTTTTTGTTTACATTTAAAGGTTACCGAAATAATATTCTTCAGGTAAAAATTTCATATTGTCTACTGAATTGAATCAAAATAGGTTTTTAAATAGGGAGAGTCCGGGAGAGTAAACCTACCACTAAGAAGCTCGTAAGTGTTTATAAAATTATACTTACCTATCCGGTACTATTTTCTACATTTACGCAGTTAGAATGAATAGGTTTTACAATTTTAAGATAAACAAAGTAGTTTAACTGTAAATTTCCTTTATACAAAAAGTATACTATATTTAAATAATTCACTATGCTTCTTATTAATTGAATACATGCCCTAATCATTGTTATGTTACATCAGCTTGTTACATGTTTTACACAAATGAGAATATAATAAAATACAAACAAATCACTAACAGAGATGCTCATAAAAGATGTATGTATAGAAGATTCAATAAATTGTTATAATTCGCTGACACAGGTGCCTTTCGTCTGTTTGAAATATATTTAATTCATCCTACGCATACCATTAATTTTGTTCCAGTGATTATAGTCCAGGAAGCGACAAACATTTTAAGCTAGTTAGTTAGCAAGACTAGGGGCATGGTTAACCGCTAGTTTGTAAAATAAAATACAAAACGACAAATTATCAATGATTATAATTGTTGCTACTATTTTGGTTTAAAAAAAATACTGAAAATTAAACCAAACTTGAATTAATATTTCAGATACGTTATAGTCCCAGTTTCGTTACAAATTTACTATATAACCAGCTCTGCATACGTTAATTGAGGAATTGTTTTGTTAGCATTTATTTTTTTCAGAAACAAGCATCAAAGCATTAACCTCTGTATTTAAAGTGAGGCTACAAAAGAATCGAGGATGCTTAATTCTTTTCGTCAATTTTGATTTTGGAAAGGAAATCTATTTTTAAGTTTTTACTTTGCTTGACTATAAAATATTTCGCGTCTTGGACTACACAATACCGCAATACATACAGAGTTGACACATTAAGCGTTCGGTTTTCCAAATTAAGCGAGGAAATGGATCGTTTGTCGATACCGTTGTCTGTCATGTCACATTGTTTGTTACGTATGTTCCGAAATAAATGGTCCAGAAACGTATACGACCTACATTTAAAGCCAACACCAATTTTTTTTCTGGACCTGAAAAACTCATATATGAAAGATATTTTCATCTCTCCTGTTTGGAAAATAGCACTTTCCTGTGTAGATAGCCGGGTGGAAAATAGCTTATCCATCCCTAGGGTGGAAAGTAATTTAGTTTTAATTGGCATGGTATAGAGTCAAGGCATGCAGTCAAAGCTTGGATCAAAGATAATTGAGTCACATCAATTATAAAAATAATAAACATTTTTGCTTAGCTATACATTGAAAAACATGTTTATTATTATGATCGTTGATATAAAAAATATTCAATTGATTCAATCTATAATTAAAATATACATTTACTAATCTGTGATTAAAATATTCGGCTTCCCGCCATAATACCAAGATGACACTTTTTTTTACATTGTCAGTGTATATTGTTTTAAACTTTCATGGTCACTAACATTAGAATAACAAACAACAGTTTACAACAACAAACAGTTACTCCGTGATCATGGCGCTTGCAACAGTGCCGAAATATCGGAAGCTCATAAATAATAAGGTACATGGTAGCAATCCCGTATCTAACTATTCTAATTGTCAGTGTAATTTTTCTTTTTGAACTCTATGCCTACTTTTTTAAATTTTGACAGTTATTATCTGTGGGGAAAATTCGATCAATATTTTTTACAAGGATTTTAATTATTTCGTATCTTCTGCTTTTTCGTACTGTTTTCATGTATTCGTGTCGTTATTCTTTCTAATCATGTAAGATGTTTGGAGAACTGTAAATTAATTGTCTCAAAAACTTGAGTTTTCTTTTCTCGCTGTACTACATAATACCTGACCATGACACCTACAACCACTATTGTAAATTTAATGTTTTTCCTCACAGTCGAAATGAAAAATAGTATGTTTAACTCGGGTGAAAGCACCATTTTACTCTCGAATCATCTCGAGTGAAATGGGTCGCTTTCTCCCCTTGTATAACAATCTACTATTGTATAATACGAAGATATTTATCACCTTTTTTGTAGGACTTAAATAAATCAGACATGACGAAATAGTAGATTATTCACACAGGGTGTAAAGTGGTGACTTTCGGCGCGGGCGCCACCTTGAACAAAGCCCCCTAGAGGACCTAACGCCGGTTTTTAGTGGACCCTACCGGGTGAGGTACACGGACGCCCAAAATTGACGCTAACCTAAACGTTACTAAATATACGATACAACAATTTAACAGTATTAAACTATAAATATATACCAACGTTCAATACAAGTGTGTAATGCAATGCTGATGGCCGATGGGGCAGAAAAGTTCTAGATTGGTGACCTTTCGATTAAAAGCGTAGCGTAGGACGTCCACCTACGAGATGGACAGACGACCTTGTTAAGATCGCAGGATCGCACTGGATGCAGACCGCTCATAACCGGTCGCTGTGGAAAGTCGTGGGGGAGGCCTATCAGTGGACGTTCTTTGGCTAATGATGATACGAAATGAGCGTTTATTTGACTCGTAAATTTTCTTTGTATACTTAGGACCTCAGAAATATTCAATTGTTTATTAGTTTCATGAATGTTCTTCTGAATTTCAGATATGCGGCTGAATTTGAAGGAGATTAGCCAAGTAGGTTCTAACTGTAAATCATTCTGTATAAGCTGCTTTGTCTCATTGTTTGGTGTGCAGTAAAGAGTTACAATATCCAAACGATATAAGTACTATTATATATTCTGTGGTATTGTCAAGCACATTATATTATATTTATATATCGGTTAAAAATCCTTAAAATTAATCATTACCTAAAGTTAGTAGTTCGATTATGAATCTATCTAGTCCAATTACTTGGTCTTTAATTTCATGAAAACCAAACATGAACAAGACCTTGCAGCACAACATGGCGGTATATAGTCTGTTATCCTGTATCTACAGAGCACAACATCCTCTTTAGTAGCTAGATGAAGCGTAGTTCCTATAGACATGCGTACTTGCAGATGACGCGAGACACGCCGACCTTTGTGAATATGACGGCCTCCGTGGTCGAGTAGCCTTCTACAATGTATAAAGTTAAACTACCAGAACACATTGTTGACTTACCGATTAATAAAAATTTAAACTGTTATTAAATAAACCCTAATGACGAAAGGGTATTATAAAGTAGATGATTATTTAAAAGATAATATTGTATGGACTTGCATGATCACCAAAAACATTGTAAAACTTTTGAAAAGAGGCATTGACAATAGTGACTGAGTTTGTTGCGCAGCTTCTTCTCAGTACTAGCCCACAATTGTCCCGGCGCTGTGGTAGGGCCTATGTTGGGACGTGTATAAGTGCCCCCCGTTGGTCTACGAGTATATGCAAAAATAAACGACTTTTATGACTTTTACAGTCTACAAGATATGGTTATTTACAATGAACCGGGTGCAATCTCTGGTCAGGTCAGCATAGACATCATATTTTTCTATATTGTATCGGGTCTGGGTATTGTAATACCATCGTTATTTCTGATTTCGCTAACGCAAGTGTTTTAGCAACTTAATTTGGGAATAAAAGAGTAAGTATGTGATGTTATCCAATATTTACTAATTACTTCTATTCTGAAAGTAACTAACTCTCACCCGATTTTATGTTACAGTGGTGCCATGGCAGCATAGCATGACATATTGTGTTGATCACGTATAAGCTATGTACGTATGGTATATACATAATTATAGTATATACCATACATACATTTTATACATATTATGTATAAAAAATTTGCAAGCTTCGCTCGTTGTTTTAATGCATCCATCCTTCAATTATTCAAAGAAATGGAATATTGATTAATGCTCTTTACCAACGCTATTTTCGACAAGCAAACTACCAACACTTACGTCATCTACCTTCATACATATCTGTACCAGCTCCAATTTGATCCGAGTGAAGTTGCCTCGCTCCCGTCTGTAATTTCCTCGTTGAGGGCTACACTAATAACATTAACAGTTTATCGGATAACAGCCGTGTATTTTTGTCAATTCAGAACCGATTTACGCTTTAAAAGTTCTAGACGATCTTTTATTTACCTATGTCGTATTTGTATGCTTTTATTCAAATCGCTGTGAATTTTTTTTACAGCTGTAAAATGAAATTAATTGGCAGGTTTACAAACGATTAGCAAAAACGCTCAATTGTATCGCACATAACATTTAAGCACCCTAAAAACCTAAAAAAATTGTTATTAAAATCAATAAACCACAGCATTTCATGAGTTCTTAAAGCTCCAACTACTACTTATAAGCAGAAGCGCTATATTAGGTGCTGTAATATAAGTATTATAGCAACATAATCTTTTATTGCATTTTACAGGTTTCCTAACTTGTGTTTGTCCCAAAAACGATACGGTACGCCTTTTGTTACTTATCAGTAAACGGGTCTAAAATTTAATGCTTCTCATAATACAGCTTCAACTAAAGTTTCAAGTTTCTGGTTATCTTGACTTCGTCTTAAGTACTCAAACTTCGGTTTTGCGGCAAAATAGAGCTGTTATGAGGTACTTTGTCGTTATGTTTGTGATTACACACACACACGACCAAAAAAACGGGCGTCACTTTAAACAAAATACATCGCCAGGATCAAGCGATGTTGGATCTTAAGGTCGTTAGGCGGCGGTAACCTCGATAGTAAATTGCTAGCTGTGGACATTTTGTTTCAGTTCGCAAATTGAGAGGATTTAGGACAATCCTAACTAATGTTGTTTGCTAATGAATGTTACATACATTTTTGTTCCTCTTGAGTACCTGTGCGATCGCTTAGGCCCAATTTCTTCTTCGTTAGTAATGGTGAAGTTACGTTCTCACCGGTTGAATATTTACGATTGTGTGTTTTGAAGAAAAATTACCTTGACCAAATGTCAGAATGGCTATTTTAAATCGTGAATATTCAAACGCTGGTAACGTTACTTTACCATTCCTACGGATCAAAAAACTGGCCCTTTTTAAGTTTATTTTTATTATTCTTGATTTCAATTGTTTTTACCGACTATCAGTTATTGTCCGTAGTTAATATTTTTAACTTAGGTATGCATTCTCATTTCTGTTTCCACGCTTACAACATAAATGAAAGGTATAGCTTAATTTTACTAATTTTTAGATCCCGAATAGAAAAATTGGTAAGTGACAGACATGACAATGATGACAGTATGTCCGGAAATGCTTGCAGAATGCCATGGGGCACCGCGTTAATAGCGAGTGAATAGCAAGTCCACAACACGAACTATGCAAAGACCAATTACGCAACCATATTGGCAAAACGTCAACATATCTGCCCCAGAGAAATCTAACAGACCAAAAAGTTTCTGTTGCTGTTGATACTTCCGATAATTTTACGCACGAGTTAGTTTGCTAAATATAAAGTTTAATTATTGGTTTCATATTCCTCGAAGGATTGATTTGTAATAACTTGTTAGGTCTACTACGAAAAGCGAAATCCGTCAATACGGTTATCGTCTTTCGGATTCTAAACATTTTTAGTATGGAACCCTTACTTTGAAATGCTTGATCCGCAAAACGATTATCGTATTGACGTATTTCGTTTTTCATAGTAGGCCTGTTGAATCCTTATGAAGAGATGCTCGAGTTTAAACGCTCAGGGATTGATAGGCCACCGGCGCGGCGGTCGCGTCACAAAAGAAAGACAAAAGAATGTTGATAAACACATTATTAAGAAAGCTGTTACATGTGTTTTTAAATTATAGGTTTAATGACAACAAGCAAAATATGTTATTTTTAGTATTTTTGCTATGTTTTCATATTACAACCTTAGTTTATTATTACATATTAACATTTCTAAGTTTGATCCGTTGTTAAACTTACAAATATGAATGTGACACGTACTCTTTTTATTGTGACTTTCTTTCATTCGAGATTTCTAACCGTTTCTCGTGTTTTCTTTTGCGCAACATTTTGAGAGCCCGACACGAATGGATTTCGACATTATGACGGTTTTCATATAGTATGTAAGGTGGGATATATGTTACTGAAGCTGCGAAGATCTAAAATTTTAAGAAATAACACCGAATGTTTACATCAAGCAAAAATTACCTGACAACTAATGTGTGTTTACATATAGTTTGTAGGTTTCAATTCAAAGCATATTTCTCTTATCGCCAAAAATACTTTTCCTAGTTGAATTTAGACGATGCAACGTCAGGTATTGCCTATATAGAACTTTTAAGGTCACTGCAGAGATGCAGTTTTCGCGACGTTTGAAATGCTGAATTGGGTCTTGTTAGCGAAAATATCGTATTCTATTCTTAAACGAGGTTTATCTACTTCCAAGTGTTGGCTTTGGGAGAAGATGAACGTCAATAATTTTTATGTGTATTGAACTGAATGAATAACATTATTTAGAAAAGACAGGGCAAGCACTATTAGAAATATAGCCTAAGGGATGCTCCCAACGATAATCAAAAGTATCAAGTTATTACGACGAAATCAGTCACAAACAATAACAGCAATTAATACTTAATTGTTTCTAGTAAACAAACACTTTAATCCTAATCCTGACTTCAATATTACGTATTAACCATTAAGATGGAAAAAGCACATAATTCAATCTGTTGTGTAAGGTGGGAAACACCTTCACATAAAAATGGAGTAGTTTAATTGAATAAGCCAAGGAGAGACTAACCGTCGTTCCGTTTTATTTCGTTTTCAAATGGTTGCTGCTACAGAAATGGTTGTGGTTGTGCCGTAATTTTCCGTACTAGAAAACGAGGATTTTATACAATTCACGTGTAAACTGTGTTGTGTAAATTTAAGAGGGGTGTTACGAGGTGGTAGGTGGTTTTCATGGCATTTTTTTTAACGTAATGATTTTAAAATAAAATATACATTAATGAATATTTGAACATTGACAAAAAGGATATTGGGATGTAGAACTTGTTTAAACCAAAAATGGGTAGCAGTTTCAGATTTTTTAAATAATTTATTTGAGACAAATTTAAGAAATTATTTACTACAATTTACTTTGTTGAAATTTATTGATGCAATGTCATGCGCCGGTCCATAGCTTTATTTTCTAACATCATATTATTGCCTCAACTGATCAGGTCTCAAATCTACAATCCTCATGCTTTGCTTGTGATTCAAGATGGCGCCCGTGCCGAAAGACACTACTTTACACCCTGGGTAAATAGTTTACTATTTTACGAACGCCCGACTTCAGGCGTAAGATTTCTCCCTTCCCTGTCAAAAAAGATAACACACTCTAAATACCTCCGTTTTCTGTAATAACAGCTCTTGTTGTGGTCGCTCTGAAAAAGAAAAAAAATTTCATGAAATCTTTGAATGGAGAAATGGAAAAGCTATGTTTTGTTGAGACGTCTGACTTGAATGTTTCGTATTTTTCGCTATTTATTCCACGAACAGACTAGGTAGTCCTAGAATCATAATTATTTCTTAAAAAGTCACTTTTCGTTTTGTAGTCAGTATTTGCATACACTCAAAATACTTATGCAGTTGGTTTTTGCATCAAACGAGAACAGTTTACAAACTTTCTTTCAAAAGTAAAGACAAAAACTTAGGTAGATTGAATATCAAACGGATTTTTAACTAAAGGATGTGATTGTGGCTTTATGCATTGTTTAAATTCAGTTCTAAAACAATTCATGATCTCCAATAAAAAGTTTTATTGGCACCATGCGTAATAAGGCTTACTTACACTGAACGCATCCGTGGTGTGTAAACAGCATTGAACTACTATTTACTAGCGTATGAAACTGACATCACGAACAAATTTTGTGCTCCATGAATTGATGACACGGTCATCAACTCGTAGTACAACTCTTAATTCGAAATTTAAATTTTCAAACAAAACGTCACAATCTTGTCGTCGTTTTTGCGACTAATTTTTTGCTTGGCATAGCTTCTCTATACGTAGTAGTACCAACTCCCTGGTAAACAGTCTTAATTAAACTAGTAGGTACTCACTCGTCTTCTAGTAACGATGCCTTTATCTAAGGACACTTTCATTTTACGAGGGATATAACACTTAGTGCATCCGTAAGGAATTGATCACAACGAGAGAAAATGCGGAAGGTTCACTCAAGCACAACCATATGCTACAATTAAAGAATCAGCACGATTAGGTAAAAATGGTTGAGGTCTCTGCCGCCTAACCACTTTCAAACAATAATCGCTTGCACACGCGACACAAAAACGGGCGTCACGAAACAAAAGTTGACTTAGGCGACGGTGACCTTTAGTGCGTTTGATTTACACTACCAACTATATCAACAGTATTTTGTTTTCAAATACTCGTATCTAGTTTTTGACGTCGTGTTTAATAATAACTTTGATATTAAATTTATTTCGGTGAAACTTCTGTGAAGTTTAATAAATTTGATATAGTGTTTTGAGTAGGTATCCTAACAAAATAAACTGAAAAACATTCTTATTATCTATATTTTTCTTCAGTCGAGAACTTGAGATCGAACCCACTGGTCATGTCATACTTAGATGTAATCTAATTTGACAAACAACTTACGTGATGTGCTTACTTCTTCTTAAATGAGCCTAACTATTCCTTTTACTGCTTACATTTTCAAACATTTGATATAACCAAATTAATTTATTGAATAGAAATAGAACAAATGTAGGCCGAGTATGCTCGTGACGTTCCATTAAATTGTAGCTACGTAACTTGCATATTACAAGCAATAGAAAACGACGTAAGTACTGAAAATAACAAGGTTAAATAAAATTTGAATCCAAATAACAACCGTGCTACCTACTTGCTATCACTTGGAAAGTTTCAGTAATTATCATCGACACGCTCTTTCTTCTATCCCTTCATTGCTTTCTTCCCGCCGCCTGTATTTTCTCTGTTAAGACCTATGGTTGACTGGTAGAGAATGCTTTTAGCATTTAGTCCATCATACGGTTTGTTTGTGCATATAGTTTTAAATAAATTAATAATCACACTTTCTTTGTGACTGTTTTCTATTAATATGTTGTTTTAATGTATTGTTTTAAGGTACATGGTAGCAATACCGTATCTAACTATGCTAATATTAGTCTTCTATCATTTTGACATGTAAATAAATAAAACTAATATTTCAAAACTATAAAGGTACAGGTAGTTAAATACCTTGTCTATTATTTTACACTTTTACTTAACGTAGGTAAAGTTTCTGCCACCTTAAACGCTTAAACGCCACTCAAACAATAGTCGACAGGACAAGCGATTTTGGCTCTTAAAATGGTTAGGTGACGGTGACTCGATAGTACATTATTTATTTAAAAAAAAAAAAATATATATTTCCACGATATTAAATTTTGATTCCATTAAGCCTATGGTCGTTGAAAAACAACTTAGCCAGGTCATTCACTTGTCGAAATTAGCTTTGCTTATAATTATTACTTTCGAGGTCAATGACTCAAGAAATTGTTTTCGAAAAACAATGTAAGAGTATTATTTTAAGCTTTGCGGAAGTGCTTACCCACGTAAACATATTTTTATGTAGAAAATTGCGATCAGAGTAATGAAAAAGTAGTCTTGTGATGAATTTTATAAATTATTTTTTTAAAAAGTAATATTAATGACAGTTTACAGTTTTGAAACTTTTTGATTGAGTTGGAACAATCCAAATTATAGGAAAGGAAAGCGTTGCTCCTAGAAAAAGCTAGCGATGGCATGAAACTTTTTTCATTAACAGTCAGTATGTACGGTTCGGGAAAAATGCTATGCCACATGGAAACTAAATAGTACTTATTTGTCTTGGGTGAAATAAGAAAGTTTATTTTCTTGAATCTCATCTCTTGACCTTTTGGTACGTCACGCGTTTTGCTTTTTTATATCGGCCATGTCTTCTGGATCTTCTTTTTTGCTTTTAAAGCTTAAGCTATCATGCTTCATTACAGTATCTCAGCATCTTTCCTATCCTATTTATCAATTGTTTATTCTATGCCTATGCATTCCTCTTCTATTCTATGCTTTACCTGATTTTAAATTAGCTTAAGATACAAAATTCAGAGTCTCAATTAAAATCGCCCATTCATTACGTAATAATACTCGTAAATAATGAAAACGCTATGTTCCGTTAATGTAAACATGTGACATAGATATATGTAACATTTTTTGTTATGATAACGTTACAAACTCTATAAAAGTTAATGTTTTGTGTGGTGTGACTACACAAACTTTTATGATTAACTATTTTCAAAACCGGTTAACTACTTGACACAATTTCAGGCTTAGTTCCAAAGTTTGCGAGCACTTTTATATCAGAGATCTACGTGATTGATTAAGCACGACAAAGCTACACATCGTCTCAGCATCTTTTCAATTAGTTATACGACGTTTTAATATATTTATTTAAGTAATGGTGGACTTCATACTAAAATCATTCTTTGCCCGTCAAACCTTTAGGTCATGCAGAAAAATGGCAACGGGGGAAGTGAAAAAGCAAGTCAAGAAACTAAAGACTTAAGATATGAATATTATAGGAATATTTTCAGCAGTGACTTTTTATTCCATGAGTAAACGCTGATTTCTGCAATTTACAAGAGAAATTAAGTTAGCATTCAGGTTTAAAAAAATAAATATAAGACAAACATTTTACTTAATATCAAAGAACGTTTATTTATTATAGCAAATGATGACCACAACCGAATTAAATAGTTCTCAATCGTTATTCGTGTTTTTTAAAACATAATTAGATTCAAGAAAAGTATTCTGAATTCATGTCACTTGCCGTTCTTAAAAACGTTTCCTCGTCGTCTCCAGAGATGAATGGAAATAACTTCTGTCATTGTATGCAAGTCGGAATGAGGACGAAAATATTTTTCTGATCAGGGAGTGTTGAACTCGTGACAGTTTTATTATTTCCATAAAACGCAACGTATAGTTGAAAAAGAAACAAAAATACATCTTTCATTTTGGAACTTCATAAACCGAGCCCGAGAGTCTAAATAAAACATACTAGGCACCTACAGATTATAAACTACTTATTTTATTAAAGTACAACACGCATCAAAAAGGTTGGAAGCTCCTGTGATATAGTCTCGCTTGGATACTTGTTATTTACGATGGTCCCATTCCGAAAATAATTCAGCAAGCCACTGTAAATTTTGTATCTGAATCCTAGTTAAGGCTAGTTAATGATTAATATCTTAGCATAGGTATATCTAAATATAGGTGTGTCTAAGAATCTTACACCAAGGAAAAGTATGCATGGGTATACATTGTAGTGTAAAAGTTTGGTAGTATTTACATGATAAATCAATTATGATTTTCTAGCATTACTTCGAGGAAACTTGTAAAGATCTCAGGATCACAGTGCAGACCACTTGCACTAGTTACAAAACTTGTGGGAAAATCGTGGAGCAGTGGACGTTTCGTGGCTGATAATGATGATGATGACTTCGAGGAAACTTTGTCTTTTTAGAAAATAATCGTACGTATTTAGCAATGGCAAAAATTGTACATCAAAAACACTTTTATTTGTTTTGTTTTGGTTGAGACGTCCGACGAATAAGCCAGTCCTTTGAGCACAATGCTTTATAGGCAAATCTATTGAAGTCCGTACACAATGTCGTACACGACTGGATTTTGTATACATGACAGGATTTGTATGGCTGTAGTCGCTTGAAGACTCAATTTTTCAAATACTACCTACTCATCGGTGACCTGAGTAAAAATGTTTGATAACGCAAAAAAACGCAATAGGCCTGCCGTTTCGCACGAGTAAGTATTTAATAATATTTTAAAAAATGTATATTCAAACACGAATGATTTTTACAAGGGCCGATTTCCAATTTTTGTTTTATCCAATACGAAAATACCTTCTTCAGATTCAAAAGCTGACCTAAATGACGAACAAATGCCACTTTTAATGGCTTGCAAAAAAGAGAGCAAAATAATACCTTTGATGCCATTCATAACACGTATTTGAAACTCAGCGACCTTTTATTTCAAAAGTGTAATTGGATTGGTTTCGGAACTTGCCGTATTTTCAGAATACGGTATATAATTGGTAAATTTTATTAGCACTTGTTATTTAATTACTGAGACACCTTTATTAATATTTCTCTGAAGTTCAAATAGCTATAGCCATTGATATATATATTTCTATAGATTAGCAGTTACCGTAGAAACAAGTTTAACAACAACATATGTCTGGAGACATATGCGCAGTATTGGGCAGCTTACGTCAAATCAATGATCTTTCAGATGCCAACCGAGATGAACCTAGAGAAAAATTACGTAAAAACGGGTCAAACTTTGAGAAATAATGCGGTTCAAGGGCACGCAAACCTAATCCGCCTTCCAGAGTAACGTTCTAAATGAGTTTTAGAATTTAGATCAACGTAAAAACACAAGAAAATACCGAAATTTAAAATAAGGTTCAGGGTTGCCGCTAATAAAATAGGATTGATTTCCCACATTTAGGGGAGAATTTTAATATTTTGCCAGATGACAAAGTTATTTAAATAGATGTGAAATGCATTTAAATCTTGTTGAAACGTCTCTAAAAGAGCGAAAATTTAAATTAAAGGACACAGCTGGATTCTCCAGGTTATTACTTTCTTACTAATGTAACACCTAACAAAATCTTGCAAAGATCCCTCCGTCAAAAGTCCGTTTAATCTAGACTCAAGCTATCGGACCATATAAAAAAAACCTCCATTATTAAATGCTGCATTGACGATTCTATGAAAGTTATTGATCTGAAAACAATATTCCCTACTAGCTTTTGCCCGCGACTTCGTTCGCGTGGACTTCTTTTACGACCTCACATTAGAAACCTCAAAAATTGTAGCCTATATGTTATTCTGATGTATAAGCTATATTGTGGTAAAGTTTCATTCAAATCCATTCAGTAGTTTTTACGTGAAAGAGTAACAAACATCCATACATCCATACATCCATACATCCATACTTACAAACTTTCGCCTTTATAATAGTAGTAGGATATTTTTCTAATTTCAAAGCTCATGCAATGCTCAATATTTACCTTTATATTTAAAAAAAAACACGTTATAATACTTTTATAGTCCATTTGATTTATGAAAATGTGTGAAAACAAAAAAATGTGTCATGTCAAGAAATGTCCCAGTGCTCATCATGAATCAAATGGACTATAGCTAAAAATAATTTCTAAGTTACAGTGTTATATTGATAAAAAAACAAACATAATTTGTATCAGTTGATTTTTTGAATTTTGGGGTAACATTTTCTATGGTAGGCCACCCCGACCCAAAATGGTTTGTTGATATTGCTGTCACTGTCTAATCTACGTCCCGGTATAGCGTTCTGACTTGTGTAAGTGAGACAGATATAATTTGACGTTCAAATGTCTAGCGGTTTCAAAGCTACGTCGTCACCGTTGAACTGTCAAGCAAGTGGTCATGCTTTTTGTCAGGCACGCTTATGAAGTTTGCTTCTCTATAGTATTTATCTCAATGGCTATAGCTAATGACTGATTAATTGTTTCAATAGCGCCAACTTATTATTTTGATGTAACAATGTGACATTTGAATTCTAGTCAGTTATAGACATTGCTACATGTGATAATGTTTGTCTCATGAAAACTGAACTTATTGAAATTCACTGTCAATCAAAGTTGTTTGTTTACAATAAAGATTTTTGAATATTTCTTAGCAAAATATGGATGAAATTAATGAAAGCGGCGTAAGACAGATGCTATTTACTACAACAAGAAAGAGAAGAGTTGTACCTATAAGCAAAAAGTGCATGTTTAGCCGTTTTGACTGAGTTCGTGTGTTGGGATGCTCATTTATTTGACCTGCATAAATAAATTATGCGTTTACCTCGTAGGAGCGATCGTAAAATCTCAATCCATATTGCGTTACCTACTTATATATTAATGAATTTTCTCCGCCAGGTGTGATAGCATTAAAACAAGTTAATAAAGCACTTTTTAGGGTTCCGCAGACTAACAAGGAACCCTTATAGTTTCGTCATGTCCGTCTGTCCGTCCGCAGTTCAGCGCAGAGACCTGAGGTGCTAGAAAACTGTAATTTTGCATGGGTGTCAAATAAAATAAAATAAAAAATTGGGTATCCCATACGAATAACATGGGGATGTTTTTTTTCTCTTGCCAAACCCATCGTGTGGGATATCGTTGAATAGGTATTTTAAAATGATTACGAATTTGCTTATATCACGTTTCGATTAAAGTACCTGTTTCCGAAACAATCAGTTTTAAGGGCAATTTTTTTTTACAGTCCCATGTCTCTACCCTCACTAAACGGTAGTGGGCTACCGTTCAAAAGATATAACCGGGTTTTGTCTCATAATTTCGGATATTTTGTTATTTTAAGGGAATCAATACCTTATACGGCAATCTTAATCATGGTTTACAGGACATTATTAGGGCAATTACAGTGTTTTAATACTGAGCAGATACGGAACCCTTCGTGTGCGATCCGACTCGCACTTGGCCAGTTTTTACCATGGCGCTCTTATACAAATGAGATGACATATCACATTTGTGTATGTGACCTCAAAAAGGGTAATTTTGTTTCAAATTCGAACTAAATATTATGAAATAAAAAGCGCATAGTTATTTAAAAATTCGGATTTTAATTGGTCGAAAAATATTTTTACATCTTTCGATTTGATACATTATTCACACCAATATTTCAATATACAGTATTTTTATACAACCTGAAACACTCATGAAATTTTAACATCATTATGAATAAAACAAATGTAATTTTCAATATTTACAGTAGTCATCAAATTACTATTTATAATTAATTATTGTAGTAGGTACTTTCATTAGTTCATTGATTAAATTTTCAAGTCTCACATTAAAAGCTTCTACATAACAGCTTGAGTGAAATAACATTAGAACAAAAAAATCATCAAATAATCATTTAAAAATATTCTTTATGTTATAAAATTTTACAATTTTTTTTTTATTATTTATCATTACAGTGAAATTTACAAAATCAAATAAACTTAAGATGAAATTTGTGTAAAATACTTCTTAAACTTTATTATCGAATAAAATACCATAGTTCTAGAAGTTCTTGACTAAAAACTAAAAACAGCCTGACCTGAAAAATATTTATTCATTTAAGTACCTACTACTGAACATTTATTCGTATATTCTGATAATTTAATAACATTATATTTATAAACTTTTAACACATAAATATAATTTTGAGATCAATATAATACAAATCGTTGATAAAGTCTTTCCAGTTTCAAAGATACCTATACATTACATTTTACGCGATTAAAAATTATTATCAAATTACTTAACCTTAAATTAATGATTACAAATTACTTAGCTCTTCCTCTTACACAATAACATTATTTTTTATAACTATGGGGAACCTGAAGCAAGATTTTTCAAAAACACAATAATGGATCAGAAGGTTATTATTAGTTTACTCGTACATTGAAAAGTGGTTAGGCGCAAGAGACCTTGACCGTTCAAAATCCGGAACGTGTGAGAAAGTAGGTGTTTACTCAATTAATTTTCAAGTCAAACTATTGAAACTCAGTAACGAGGCTTCGGTAGATACTGAAGTGAACTAACAACAAAAGCCCTATTCAAATGTTTCAATTATGTCGAATATCAATGAGGTGCGTTTTCGAGTTATATGTTGTTATTAGGAAGAGTACCCCAAAATGAATTGATTGTTATTCAAAGCTGATAAAATCTATTGTTATAGAAAACCTAATAATAGAAACATATTCTGTTTCCCTTGCTTGGTTGAAGTGAATTTCTCATTTTGTTATTTACTATTCATTGTAGCACAAAAAAAGAGTTATTTAGGGTTCGGTGGCCTGGTGGAGTTATATAGTTTCGTCAAGTCTGTCTGTCTGTCTGTCAGTCTGTCTGTCTGTATGTCATTTATCATACATAAAACTAAAACCTGTTTTTTTTTACTTAAACCTATGCGTGTGGGGATGTCTATGGATAGGACTTTTCAAATGACGTCACGTCACATCAATTCGCATTATGTATAAAGTGATCATGTAGCCGAGGAAATCTTCAGTGACCTTTAAGATGAATTTATGTTAATTAATTAAAAAATACAATGATTCTACAGAGTATTCGTAGTTACCTTGACCTGGTCATAGTGCTCCAAAATGCTTTGACTAAAAGATAGTAATCCACAGTTATAATCTCTAGTCAATGTATATCAAAATCGCTAACTCGTTGTCGTAAATGACGATGTCAAGTTCTATGACTGGACTCATATGTTTGCAATACATTGCTGGTTCGATTTATTTTGTTAGAAAATAACAATAAATTTATGTATTAATTTAATAAATTAAAACCATTTAATATGGATTTCTCGTCACTTAAATGGCCTACTTTTTTATTTTTTTGCTCCTATTACAGGTACACACCCTGTATACATAAACGACAAAAAATATCATAATATCCGGGCACGAACCAAGACCCGATAAAAATGTACAAGTGTAAGACGCACAATTATTTGGTACCACTGCCAACCGCTAGATGGCGTTAGATGTACATTGACTCGCGGCAATTACTGCTGTTGTCGGATGCTTATAAACTCGACTAATAATGGTGTTAGTGTCTCAGTTAAGTCTCAAACCACTCTCCCTAGTAACAGACCCTAGTGACCTAGGAGTGGTATTCAATCTATTGGAACCCTCTACAAGGCACTAGTTAGGTGTTGATGTAATGGTGCGGCATTCAAGCTGTTGGAACGCTCTATCAAGAATAACCCACCCATCGATTGTATGTAAATCGTGGAAGTTCTGAAATAGAACCCATAACTGCTAACTGCGCTGTTTAACTACAAGTCTCTTTGTTACACAAGCATATTTTCCAGATCACGCATACAGTCAAAACCAAGCCACATTTAAATCCTACAACAACGCTTGGCGTAACCTAATTAAGTAACAACCAAAAAAAAACAAGTACTCCATTAGACCTGACTCGAATTCTGAAATAAATTATACATGTCAAACCAAAGAGTCTCAGCACAAAGGTTTTTAAGATTAATCCTTACACAACATGGTTATGAATTACTCAAAAAACATGCGAAAAACAAGATTTGATACATAAAAAAATAAATACTTCTCTGAACGTTGCCATCCTCCTTGGTCTACTAATTGTCTCTTACGACATTACTGCTTGGAAAAGTTTGGATATTGTGTAAAAGACAAGACTTTACAAATTTAATGAGGCTAAAGTAATGTTATGTAGTAATAAAACTAAAAATAATTATATTTCAGCCTTAAAATAATAATGTTACCAACAAAATAATAATGTTTGGCAGTGAAATATAAATAATAACTTTTTATCCTGATTTCCGGGTGAGATTTCTTTTGTTTAAGATTTACATTTCATGTGTTGTACACTGCTGTGTCAGCTGTACATGATACGTTATATAGGTGTTAAATATTAATACAATTTACAGGGAACGTATGAAACGTTTGATCACACATCACATAATAATGTCATTTCACTATTTCCTAGAATTTGAATATAATTCAGGCTCCGTTCGCTCTACTTCACGCTCAATGTCACAAATTATACATCCTGTTGCGATTTAATACTTTAATTTTGTTAATACAGATTTCGAAGGAAACCTATGATATGCAGTTTATATAGTAATTGAGTTTTGTAAACGATTTTATACATTTCCTGTTAAATAAAAAAGTAATGTGCTATAATGTCATAACGACAACACTATTCTAAATTCATTGTTTGTTAAAATCACAATCACTTTTGCAGTTTTTCACTTCACATTTGTCTCTATAAGTAGCAAAAACCGTGATTAGTTTTTACTATTTACACTTTTCTCCCGTGAATGTACGCTGTAACAAAAAGAAAACATAGATGTAAGTACAAACTGTTTTAAAATAAAACTACTCTTTTGTCATAGCAATACATTGGGGCTTCACTTTTACAAAGAATTTAAATCTTTACTTAACTACAGATTTCGGAAAATACAAGTATCTAATTTGCCTGTTATGTAGGCCTCTGAAGATTTATGTTAAATTAAATAACGATACTCTTGAAATTAATAACCATAAGCTTTTGAAGGAAATCTTAGGAGAAATTATGTCGGTTGCTTAATAAAAATATAAAGATAAACATCAACGCAAAATTGCTATAAAATATCAGCTATTCAATAAATGGGCCATCTGGCTCTGAAAACATTGTCAATATTTTAAACTACGAAATTAGTCCCTTCTACATAATTAAAATGAAAATCAATTGTTATAAATTATCATTTGATGAAACCGAGAAAAATCATATTAAACACTTATGAATTAATTATTGCTTCAAATAACTAAACCAATAAATAAGTTTAAGATTTTCTAAAATTGACAAATAATATTAAAGTATCAAAAAAATTACTCCACCTTAACGGATCCCTTTATAAATATAAATAAAACTTTATGATTTATCTCGGTTTGATAAAATCATATTTACAGGAGATAAGCAAGGATCTAATGGCACTGCAATAATGTTGAACAAGAAATGGGGTCTAAACGTAGAAAATACAATACACTTAAATGATCGATTAACAGCAGTCAAGATAAAAGCTAAGCCCACAGATATTACTTTGATACAAGTTTATATGCCTACGAGCAGTCACCCCGATGAGGAAATAGAAGACATGTACGACCACATTGATTCAATTATAGACACAGTTAAAGATACGGATAATCTAATTATAATGGGTGACTTTAATGCTGTTGTAGGAGAAGGAAAAGAAGGGAAATCAGTAGGGAAGTTCGGTTTGGGAAACAGAAACAAAAGAGGGTGTGGGAACTGCGTGCGTGTGTGTGTGGCCTAACTGCGTGTAGAGGATGGGTAAAACAAGTGACCAACACTAGTGTCTAATTCCAACTCATTTATTCGTAACACTTAACCTAAACATTACAGTTCGTGTCACGTGTCCGTGCGTGTTGTCCAATTCGGATATTAAACTTGCTACGATGCAATACTGAGTGCATTGACATAGATTGACATAGTTACCACAATACTCCCCTCCTTTTAAAAATAATTAGCATAATTATTTAAAAAGAAAGTAAATAACTTTGAAACAAGTAACAAATAATAAAGAATCAAACAATAAAAACGAATACAGAAAATGTAAACAGAAAAAAAAATTTGTTTCTACAAAAATAATTGATTACAATTTATAAAACATCATTAAGCTAACTCAAGTAATTGACAAAACGTTTGAAAATATTTAAATGATCTACCTATTTGCTAAAAGTAACTATCTACTAGGCACTGCACTGTAATGTTTTATTAACATTTCACTACACTCTCACGGTATAAATGCGGGGTTTATTTGGGCTTGCGTTTGCATAGGTCGCGCAGCAGGCGTCGCCGGTGTCGCTGGCGTCGCAGGAGCTGTAGTCTGCGTCATGGCGATTCCGCTCTCCTCCGCTATCTTCCCTATTTCTTTGGCTACGGCCCTACGTCCTCGGGCCATACATCTCTTGCAGGTGAAGAACACTGCGGCAATGACAAACATGAGACAGACCGAACACATAATGATGTCGGTCTTGGTTATCTCGGTGGATATCGAAGTTGATCCGCCACTAGCCGTTGCTTGGGCCTGTGATATAACCGTCTCGTCTTTAGATGAATAGCCTCCCATCTTGATTTTGGGTTCTGCAGTGGACTTGCTTGTATCGATGATAAACGAATAATGATCTATTATAATTAATTAATCAATTACGAAAAACGTACAACTGGTTTGCTGACTCTGCCGAACTTGGTCACGCGATGCGGTGTCGTGTGTCCCTCAGCTGTTGGCGTATTTTCGCATTGTGTATTTTCTGCAGATTGTGCGTTTTCGGGTTCATCGACATCGTGTACTATGTACGCTGGTTTTAATCGGTCGATAGAAACAACTGCGATGCGATTAGGTAATTGTATCTTGAAATATTTTTCGTGACGTTCCAATACCTTATATGGACCTTCATACGGTGCAATCAATGGCTTTCTTACAGCATCTGTTCTGACAAACACAAAGTTGCATGTGTTCATGTCTTTGTACACAAATATGTTGTCTTTGTTATTATGACTGCTTGGAATCGGTTTAGTATTTTGAATAGAGCGCTGTAGTTCTTCGGCGAAAGATTCCGGGATGGTATTCTTGCATTTCTTGTTTTCATTGAAAAAAATTCCAGGTATTCTGACATTGGAACCATACACCATTTGAGCTGGGCTCACATCGCATCCTTGACGTAAAGTCGTTCGTAGTCCAAGTAATACGGTTGACAATTCCTGTGACCAATCTTTGGTGTTTCCTCGCGCCATAATAGCGGCCTTCATAGTTCTGTGCCATCGTTCAACTAATCCATTTGACTGCGGGTGGTAGCTGGTAGTCCTTATTTTCTTGATTCCCATTAATTTAGATAGCGTGGTGAAAAGATTGGATTCAAATTGACGTCCTTGATCTGTCGTTATCCTGACAGGACATCCAAATCTTGAAATCCAAGTGTTGTAGAAAGTCTTAGCCACGATCTCAGCTGTGACCTCTGGTACGGGTACTGCTTCAGGCCAGCGGGTAAATCGGTCAATGAAAGTGATAATGTATCTATTGTTATTCGATATAGGTAACGGACCGACTATATCGACATGCACGTGATCAAATCGGGCGGACTCGGGGAATTGCGCAATCGGTGCATTGTTATGGCGTGTAATCTTCGACTTTTGGCACGATATGCATTCTTTGGCCCATTGACTCACGTCTCTGTTCATGTTAGGCCAAAAGTAATGTTTTTGAATTAGCTGTCTAGTAGTTCTGATTCCTGGATGCGTGACATCGTGTAATGTACTGAATATTTGTTTTCGAAATATACTCGGTACATATGGTCGCACTTCGTCCGTCGATATTTCACAATGTAGCGTTTGTTTGTCGCTCAATTTAATTTCCTTCCACTTTAATCTGTCATTCAGCAAGAGCTGCATCATTTCAGGATCAGCTGTTTGTTGCGCGGCGAACTCATTCCAGTCGATCTTATCGGGGAAATCTATTTGTGATACTCGAGATAGCGCGTCAGCTACTGGATTTTGAGCTCCGGAGAGGTGTCGTATGTCGGATGTAAATTGTGCAATATAATCCAATTGGCGTAGCCTTCTAGGTGATATTTTCTCTTTCGATACTGTTTGTTTATTTTTAAACATAAACGATAGAGGTTTATGATCTGTATATACGATAACTTCGTGTCCTTCACAGTAGCTTTGGAAATGAGATATCGCCATGTAGATCGCTAATAGCTCGCGGTCGTATGTGCTGTATCCTTGTTGTGCTTGTGATAGCGGCTTCGAGAAAAATGCTATCGGTTTCCATTGTTTGTTGATATATTGTTGGAGAACGGCACCGACGCATGATTGAGATGCGTCTGTCATTAGTGATAGCGGAGCATCTGGTTCAGGAGGACTCAGCGCAATAGCTTTTTTTAAACTATTCTTGCACTGATCGAAAGCTTCTCTTGTCTCTTCGGTCCACTCGATGTTCTTGTTATTTTGTCTCGTATTATTTCCACACATGTATTTATTTAATGGCGCTTGATATACGGCTGCATGTGGTATGCTGGTTCTATAGAAATTGACCATTCCGAGAAATCGTTTTAAATCTCGTACCGTCTTTGGTAATGGATACTCGTCAATGGCTTTGACACGTATTGGTAACGGGCTTATGCCTTCTGCTGTGATTCTGTATCCTAAGTAATCGACTTCTTTCTGGCCGAATACGCTTTTTTCCATGTTGATGGTGATTCCATGGTCATTCAGACGCTTCAAAACTTCGTCTATGTGTTCCCGATGCAGTTCTGGGAATTCTGATGCGATTAGAATATCGTCTACGAAACAGAATACGTAATCCAGTCCGCTCATGATGTCATTTATGAATCTCATGAAGGTTTGGCCGGCGTTGCGAAGTCCAAACGGCATACGGGGGTATTCAAATAATCCAAAAGGTGTTATTATTGCTGTCTTCTCTATTTCTTCAACCGGTACTTGATTGTAAGCCCTTTTGAGATCGATTTTGGTGAATATGTTCTTCTTTGGTAAAAGGTATGCGAAGTCTAATAACCTTGGTACAGGGTATCGGTCTGGCTTGGTTATTGCGTTTAACTTCCGATAATCACCGCATAATCGGATACCGCCGTCTTTTTTCTTCGTCACGTGTATTGGACTGGCCCATGGGCTTTTGGATGGCCTGCAGATTC
This sequence comes from Pyrausta aurata, assembly GCA_963584085.1. NCBI lineage: Eukaryota > Metazoa > Arthropoda > Insecta > Lepidoptera > Crambidae > Pyrausta > Pyrausta aurata. The sequence goes on along the minus strand of OY757259.1, from coordinate 11,254,774 downwards.
CAGCTTCGAGCATGTGTTCTATCTCTTGTTTAACTAGCTTGTACTTGTCTGCTGATAGTTGGCGGCACTTTGATACGACTGGATGACCATCGGTGATGATTTGGTGGACGACATTATGTTTTGGCGTTTCCTTTGCGCAGAATGGCTTCGTAACATCTGGATACTTTGATAGTATGTCGGCAAACGGAATCTTAGCGTTGATTGTCTTCAAGGTGGGTATGTCAGATTGTGTCATACTTGTAGATGTCAATAATCCTGTTACCCCATCGATTAACTTTTTCTGTCGCATATCGACTAACAAATTATGTCGTTCTAAGAAATCGGCGCCTATTATTGGTTGTTTAACGTCAGCGATGACAAATGTCCATCGATACGGCCGACGCAATCCGAAATCTAGGTCAAGAGTTCGTTCGCCGTATGTTTTAATTTCGCTTCCGTTGGCTGCATATAGTTTGTACTCGTACGATGGCAATGACCTTCTTGTCCTCGGGATGACGGATATGTTTGCTCCTGTATCAATTAGGAAACGATACCGACTTTTTCGATCGGTAACGCATAGGCGGCTTGATGGAAGTATAGCGCTGACGTCCGCCTCCGTCAACACTACTGAGAGTTTTCCGACTTGCTTTTCCAGGTGCAGGGTTGTTCGCATTTCTGTGCTTGACCTTTGAACCGGTGATGGTAATAACATAGCCAATTCGGATTGTTCTGGTCTCTTGCTTGCCTCGAGCGGGAACGACTACGGAATCTTGAACTATATGGACGCCCGCGGCCTCGGCCACGGCCACGTGTATTGTATCGGCTGCTTCTGAGTTCGGCGACCTCGAGGGATAATCTGTTTATTTGCGACATTAACTCGTTCATCGGAAATGAATTTATGCTTGCGACTTCGGATACTTCTTGTAATCTTATGTTTTCCATGATTTTGTCAGCTATGGCGGCTAGGTTGTCCAACGCCTGATCTTGGCTTACGGTTAGTACTGCTCTGACGGAACTTGGTAGTCGCTGCAGCCACAAACTGTGAAGAGTGGATTCGCCAACGTTCGCAATTGTCTTGCTTGATGATGCACTGGAGAAAATCACGTCGGAGATGGATCACGTCGGAGATGGATCACGTCGGAGATGGATCACGTCGGGGTCACCAGTGTGGGAACTGTGTGCGTGTGTGTGTGGCCTAACTGCGTGTAGAGGATGGGTAAAACAAGTGACCAACACTAGTGTCTAATTCCAACTCATTTATTCGTAACACTTAACCTAAACATTACAGTTCGTGTCACGTGTCCGTGCGTGTTGTCCAATTCGGATATTGAACTTGCTACGATGCAATACTGAGTGCATTGACATAGATTGACATAGTTACCACAAGGGGAAAGGTTAATTCAATTTTGTGAAGAAAATGATCTCATTGTAACAAATACAATCTTTAAACAACCAAAAAGAAGACTTTATACTTGGAAAATGCCAGGAGATATTGGCCGATACCAAATAGACTACATTATTGTAAAAAATAAATATAGGAAACAGACAAAAATTAGTAAAACACTACCTGGAGCAGACTTGAATTCAGATCACAATCTTCTTGTTAGCCTACTTACTTTTGAAATCAAACAAATAAAAAGGAAAAGTAAACCAAAGAACTTAGATCTCAGTAAGCTTAAGGACATAAAAAGTGATAGTAAAGTGCAATATAGTAATAATTTAGGACATAAGCTAGAGCAATATAAAGATAGTAGTAAGAATAATATGATAAATAATAATATTGAAGATAAATGGAACCACATGAAAAATATTATAGTAAATACTGCTAAAGAGACTTTGAAAAAAGAAAAACTGATTCCAAGAAAAAGCTGGCTTACGTCAGAAATTACAGATCTAATGATAGAGAGAAGAAAATTAAAGAACAAAACAGATGAAGTTAGTGCAATAGAGTACATAAAACTTACAAATAAAATAACACTGCTATGCAGAAAAGCAAAAGAAAAAGACACAGAAGAAAAATGCAATAGAATAGATTTTATGATGAAGCGAGGTAAAATGGATAAAGCTTATAATTTAATCAAAGACATGAACAAAAAACACCAAAGAAAGAGTACTGCAGTTTTAGACAAAGAAGGAAAAATACTGATGGATTCCAAAAAGATCGTTGAACGATGGAGAGATTACTTGGAAGAACTGTATGCAGGAGAAGGTATGTTAGAAAGCTATATAGAAAAGGAGGAAGATGTAGATAAATTGCAAATTGGTCCACTTATCTTAAAAGAAGAATTTGAAACAGCTTTGAAGGGTATCCAAAACGGCAAGACAGCGGGAGTTGACAATATTTACATCGAAATGATAAAATATGCGGATTGCGGTCCATTAAAGGAAGAACTTTTTAAATTAATTCAGTTAATGTATGAAACCGGCCAAATACCTCTAGATTTTTTTTAAGCAAGACAGTAACATTACCAAAGAAAGCAAACACACTTAAATGCGACGAACATAGAACGCTAAGTATTATATCACAGGCCAGCAAAATTTTTATTAAAATAATTCAAAACCGTATAAGACCCTTGACAGAATGCTATTTGGGCATAACATAACATATTTATATAGTGTGCAATACGCAAAATGTTGGAATCAGAAAAGAGGGGTGTCAAAATTAACGGGAAAATATTTAAATTTATTCGCTTCGCTGATGATATCGCAGCCATAGCAGAAGATAAGACAGAATTGGAAGAATTGGTTAAAGAAGTGGACATCATATTCAAAGAATTTGGACTTAAAATTAATATAAATAAAACTAAAACACTTATTGCATCAAAAAAAGAAAAACATAGCCCTATCACCATTGACAATAGACTAGTAGAACAGGTTAAAAACTTTAAATACCTAGGCAGCCTAATTACCGACGACTCCAGGTGTACACCAGACATAAAAGCGAGGATTGCGATGGCAAGGCAAGCTTTTAACTTAAAAAAGAACTTAATAAAGGCCAGAATATCCAGCAATGTTCGCAAAAATCTCGTGAAAGTGTACATTTGGAGTATAGCACTATATGGGTGTGAAACGTGGACCATGACAAAGAAAGATAGGGAGAGACTGGAAGCGTTTGAGATGTGGTGCTGGAGGAGGATAGAGAGAATAAGCTGGACGGAGAAAAAAACTAATGAAGAAGTCTTGAACTTGGTAAAGGAAAAGAGAAAACTAATAGAAACAATTGAGAGTAGAAGAGGGAGAATGCTGGGACACTTGATACGACACGACAGTTTCATCAGAACGATAATAGAGGGAAGAATAGAAGGAAAAAGGAAGAGAGGAAGACCAAGAATAAGCTATATGCATCAAATAAAGCAAAAGTTGAATGTTGCGTCGTATCAAGAGGTCAAGAGAATGGCGGAAGAGCGTAAGGAATAGAAAAAACTCCACCGACAAGAGCTTGGCTCTTAAATTAGATGATGATGATGATAAAATCAATTGATTTTCATCTGAATATCTGAAAAGGATATAGTCTTAATCATGAGTAGGTTCTTAGTTTAAAATGCCAATGTTTTCAAAGTCACCTTGTATAAGTAAGACAGGCATTATAAGTGATAGATGTTCAAAGTGTTTCCTTAGCACAGCTAAATTTAGACCTCGGTTATTGGTTTACCAATGTTCAGCCGTCGATTCAATCTAAAATGAATAAATGCGTTGAAGATCTTAGCCAAGATTAAGTAGTTGAATCTCAACAAGATTAGGAAGGAGCACATATAATTAGGTACAAAGTCAAACCGTGGGATATCCAAGATATCACAAAGGCGACAGAATTGGTCGAAGGCCATACTCTATGTAGGCCGCGAATTTGAACCTTGCCTGCGGGGCACAGGGGCGTAGGAGGTGGCGAGGGCGGGGTGCGTGAGGGGTGCGGGCGATGTTTATACACCCATTTACCTTTATCTGAAAATCGTAGAATGAGACAAAAACAATGCTGTGATGGTAGCGGTGATGATAGTAGCGACAATATTGATAATAATGATTATAGCCGAGGCAGCTAGCACGCTTGCTGGCTGCCTCGGCGACCGGTGATCGAGCTTTAGCTACTCAGCTTTTAATCAAATTGCGAATAAACCCATTCGTAGAGGAACTTAAATAGTCGACATAGTGCTTAGAATATGCACAGTATGTCTCTAGTGCAACGGTGTGTGTATTTTCTAAGTTCTATCTCAAATAAAAAAAAAACATCGACGAAAAACTAAGCGTAAGTAGGACGTCATACTTTAAGAGACGTTGGCTTCTTAATGATTGCAGGAACTCGCTGGATAAGAATATACGACTACTTGCAATCCGTTGAGAAGAAATGTGACAAATTTATTTTGAAAATGCAGATGTTGATGCAATGGTGATAATAACGAAAATGAAAATAGCGAAGGGATTGATGTTGATAGTGATATTATCTAGTACGAAGATGATAATAATGATGCAGATGATTATAGGGTTGATCGTCATACCATCATAGTACATCCCGTGGGGGCACTTCGGGCAGCTAGCAAGCGAAAGCGGTCTCGGCGACCGGTGGTCGAGCAGCGTCCGACACGACGAGCGCGGCCATTCTACCGCTGCAATGTTTCTTGAGTCTCTGTGTTCCTCGATACCTGTAGAACCGAATACTTTGAGGGGATTATTTTAATCGTGTACGGACGACAGCATGTTAAGGTAAATACGGCGGTATCTTATGTAGTTGTAATAAGGGTTAGTTTGCAACAAAAGTGGGTAACCTGATGTGCTGGCGACTGTACAATAGTACATATTATATTATGGGTAAGACGTCATGTGCAGTAGGTATACAAGCTTTTACTCTTTGAGAAAAGTTATCTGTGATATTTAGTCAAGTGGTGACGAAATTGTTTTACCTATAATAAATAAATAAATATACTAATATAATAAGTAAATAACCTATGTTATTTTTGTCAGAACAGACAATGTCATTCATGAAAGCACGACCAAGCGCACCATTCGTCCTAATCGTTTACAGACATATGTGCAAGCTTTAAACAAATAGTGTCAACTATTTGATAATAAAAAGAACTGCTAATTATTATATATATATTATTTTAATGTTTGTCACGGGGCATGTGACACCACGTGTGAACACCACGCTTTCCTCATACAAAAATTTGTGGGCGCACCTTCGCAGTTGGCACTATCTGTGGAAAGAGGTAAAAGAAATAGGCTAGCAAAGTTCGGCTTGTATCTCGGAAAAAATTACCTGTTCTTTTAAAATGTGCTTTACAACCTTTTTAAAATAAAGTCATTTTCCCACGTATAAGTCGTGCTAACGATAAAAGATTATTACGAAGCTGGGACGGTAGTAATAAAATATGTTACGGCACGGTAACGAATACTTTAAATAACCAAAAATATTATATAACATTCCCATGTAAATTTATGTTGTCAAGCGATATTCTCGCCTAACGAGATGGAAAATTTATAGGTGCATATCAGAGATCGTGCTACAGAAAATTATACTTATGACGAAAATAATTTATTGCTTCAGTAAAAAAGCGAGAGCTTCTTAATTGGCTAATCTTCATTTGAGAGGGTTAATTGTGTTTTTGTACACAAACTTGAAACGTAATAATTTTATCTACAGAGAATCATGAAAGAAGAGCCTGTTTTTATGTAAATTCTATATTTATCTCAATGCATAGTATATTTGCATTAATGCCCAAATTAGCATTCAAATCTGAAATCGTTTTACATGTATAGTCGCTAAATGAAGTGGTTTCACATCGCCCATATACAAGGTAAACCAATAAATTAATTAAGAATAAATAACATTGCCGGATACCTTCATCAATCTCCTACAGAAAATCTTTGCAGAAATATACCTCCACAATTTACCTTAAAAACATTTATTGCAATTCCACTATATCAAGTTTTTTTTTATTCCATCACAGAGTTCGTAATGGAATGCATTTCTTTAATAATCGATCAATCAAACACAGTTACATCGAGTGCATTAGTTTGATGACAACATTACTAACGTTTATCGAAAGAACTTATTCTTTGTCAAAATAAATAAAGATAAATAGCATCGTAAGACTTCTATTCCCTCGATCGTTATAAAGCAAAAACCAAAGCCGCTGAAAGTAAGGCTCCTCTAGGAGTTACTAGCTGGTCTAAGACAATTTACTAAGCTTATGACGCCATTTATTTGATAGACTGGTAGGCTCAAATTATGTTTACAGTTGCTAAAAGTCGTTACATTTGAAAAAAGTACAGTGTTTCATAAGTACAGTCGAGGCTTTTCAACAAAAACGGCTTGCACACACTACATAAAAACAGGCGTCTACTTCAAACAAAAGATGACGTAAGGTGGAAACGATCTTGAATCTTAAGGTGGTTAGGCGCCAGAGATCATATAGACAACCGTAGTCAACCGTGTTAGAACATTTACTTTCCGAATACCGCATAATATTTTACAGCTCTTTTCAGCTCTTAACTTTCATGACATTTTAAAAGACCTACCTAGAGACACTTATGTATGTAGCATAGGTTATAGAATTATTATTTTTTTGTTTAAGTTCCAAGGAAATCGTATAGCGGTTAACAGAATACACCTAACTACTAAGTTTAAACTGTGTTATGTTATTAGTTTCAGAATAAAGTGACATACTGGTGACAGACACACAGATTTATTGACGAAACTATAAGGGTTCCGTTATTTGCATTCCATTTTAGGGCTTTGGAACCCTAAAAATGGACTTTAAACATAATAGGAATACCGAAGATTGAGAAACTTTGGAGATAACTAAAAAGGAGCTTAAGATTTACGTTCGAGCTTGGCTACAGTACCCCAATCACGAATAATTGCGTCAAAGGTACGAAAAATTGCGTATAGTAACGTAATCTCTTGTATGATAATTTGAAAGCGCCTCAATCGGACGTCAAACAAACTGAAAACTTGACATTCGCATAACATAATATATTTAAATAATTTTAATTTTTTGTGTGTCCAGGGTTATAGTAAAATCCCGATAGGAGGTGAAAGTAGATCTTTTAACTTGTTTCTGGACGTGCCTTAGTATGACGTTATCTGCCTGCGGTAAGGTTTTCGAGCTTACTACGCGACACGGGAGTGCTTCGTGCTGCCGACTGACGTAAACTTGCTACGATTACAAATTTTCGTGATTGGGGTAATGTTTTTGCCCGGCCCGGTCTCTGATTCTATCCTCAGGGATTACACGGGTTCAAAACAATACAACATTTTATTGAATACGAACAGCAATCACAGTCGTATACTTTTGTTAAAGATTACTTGAGCTTTGATTTGTAGTAAATGATCAAAGAGACAAAGGCCTACAGTGTTTTCTGTCAATCTTTACTATTTATACTGACAATAGATACCCTGTATCTAAAATTGAAATACTAGGTACTAGGTACTTAAAGGTTCAGTTTACGTTTTACTTTCAAAATACGCTTACACACGGGTTAGTGTGATAAAAAAACTTTGCATGCTAATGTCTGTAGGGCTTTTTGTCATAACATCCCTGTATGTATACTGCCTCGAATATAGGTAAATGAACTTTTTCTATCTCCGCAAATGGCAAAACAACATATCAACGCAATCCAGATTCATTTCTATTCGTTCTTCCGTTTAGCTCCCCTTTTATTGAAAACCCCGCTCACGTTTGTTTCTTCATGAAAACCGATGAAATACAAACTTGTTAATTGAATTATCTTACAGAATTTCATTGTATCTGTTAATATATGACGTACTTGCTAAATGTTGTATAAACGGAGGCAATTTTTAAATAGTTTTTTCATTTATTTTAGAAGTGTCCGACTGATTCAGATTTGGCACAAAATAGGGAAGAATGGCGCACTTTAATGTCGGAGGCCAAGATCCACTTCGGGTCGCTGAGCCAGCGAAGTAAGTTAGTAAGTATTTATTTTATACAGTTGTTAGATTCACCATCAGACTGTTATTCTTTGTGTTTTTCGTGCTAGCGAGTGCATCTGCAGTGGTAGGATTTCTTTTCATTGGGCGGCCATTCAAAAATATTGAAAGAGCAGCGAGAGTTTGAAAGGGCGTCAGTGTGTCGATGTGGGTATTGTTTACAACTTGTGCCAAAATGTAGAACGTGAATAACGAAACGGTTTTGTGTGTCCCGGGTTATAGTAAAATCCCGATAGGAGGTGAAAGTAGACCTGAAATTATACATAAAAGATAAGTGACAAAAAGCTTCTATCGTTGAATAAAATTTTCTTTTCGTGCTGTGGACTCTACGTTCAGTAAAGAAGATTTCATTTTCTCAAAATTGCTAGTCGAATTTGATGAAATAAAAGTCGCTTATCTTTTGTGTATCATTTTAGGTCTTCTATCACCTCCTATTGGGATTTCACAATATCCCAGGACACACTGTAAAATACACAGATGTAAAAATAAATTGTTTACGTGTACTTTGTAATCTAAAAAACAATATATTTCTACTGAAATGAAAACAGCCGTTTGAAAAGCTATAACTATACAAGTCATGTCAAAAGTATTCAGATTTATCGTTTTCATTTCGCAGAGCAAAAAGCGATGTAGTTTCTGTTATTGTTTTAGTGAAACTCTCATTGTTTTGGTGAAACTAAAACTCAGCAATCGTGTTGTTTCATGCTGGCATTTTGTCCAATTCTATCGAAAATCGTTACCCTAGTAAAATGAGCACAGCCAAGGATTTTTATGTAAGTATTCATTGTATTCAAAATCATATCGCCGAAAAGGTTAAGTTATCGGAAGCGATATCATAACAGTTATAGAAATTTTGTTTCCGCCACATAGTATAGAATTTATAAAATGTACTTTTGTTAATCGTATAAATATATTTTATGGACATTAACTGCCTACTATAACTCTGTCTTGGGGAGGATATCAACAGAACATAATTAACTGCAATCTACTTCTCATGTCTCTAATTATGTGATCAAGTAAGTAAGTGCTATGTACGTTTTGCTGTTGATGTATGTACCTCAATAAATAAACAAATGCACAAATCAATGAAGGTTGAATAAAGTGTATTTTTCAATTAAAAAATAAATTGTCTGTTCATAATTAGCTGTATAACGCTTGAGTAGAGCTATATCCGCAATATAATAAATAGCGAACCAAAACAATTCAAATAAACCATTTCAGATCAGACACAAATGTGATGAGTATATAAACAAGTGTTTTGTGAGGGCATTTGATGATTTATTGTATAGAAATTATTAGACGTTGAGTAAAATAAACGGTTGTGATGGAAATATAATATTGGCGGATATTGACGACTCGCTTGCTTGAAGGAGAATTTTTTTAACGTAAAATTATTATATACATTAGTAGTAGTTCCACAAAACACAATAAATACTGATTAAAAAGGTTTCAAAATTTTAATATTTTATTTTCATACAAGATTTACGGGAACAAAGTTGTGGGGAATCGCTATTGATATAATTACAGTATAATTTAGTAATGACACACTAAAAAGCTGATAAATACAGGTTTTTGTACATGTTTAGAGTTGTTGTTTGTTTGTTTTCATGTTGTAGAGCGTTTAGTCCTTTTTGAATCACTAAAGTGACACACACCACGTGGCCTGAACACTACATGTATTAAAACCATTTTACATGTTGTTAGTGAAAAAATATACAGTTTGTCTGGTCACCGATGTCCGATCCGTTAAGACGCTGAAATATGGTCAATTTTATCGTCAAATCCACTAAAATAAAAGATTTTATTCCTACTATAAAAAAATGATATTATTTTTATTCATATTATAAAAATATTGATAGAGTCATATTCAATCAATCATAACGTCTAGGACTAGTTGACGTAAAGCAACGTTGACGTAAAACGTACATTTTTAGGTAATGATTTAGTGCATCTAAATATTGAAAAGTTAATAAAATAACAGGAATTTTTATGTTAGTTTTTGCGTTTCAAGTGTTTTTAAACATGTTAATAGAAGTTTTTGATAAACTTTTTGATGCTGACTTGTTGGCTACTCCTTTGACTGTCGAAAGAATTCATTTTTATTCTTTTAAATAAATGAAGCCACCCGGACTCGGAAACCAAAAAAAAAAAAAAATAGCTGGATTTTTTTATATTATGAATAAAATGTTCAGTCAGTCAATCAGTGAATTTGTCAATGAAATTGATCAGACATCGGTGACCAGACACGCTGTAATAGTGACCACAAGCCAGTTTACTTTATCAATGTAGACCCGTGTAATAGTCCCCCTAGCCGATTTCGACTACGGTGGCCAATCACAACGACTAGCCGACTTTGCGGGACATATTATAGTGCACAAGTGTGTGCGCGAACACAGGCAGACCCGTGTAAAAATACCGTAGATAGAGATTTTTGACGAAGATACACTCCCCGTCATAAAATCCACCTCAGCTTATAACCCGGAAGATATTTGTAATATGTTTTATGTTTAGGGTCTTATGTGTACAGCATTTTCCTCTTCACTCTTTTATCCTTATCGACCACGGTTTATAGTACTTATGCAAATATTATCCTCTTATTCCCGATCAACTTAAACATGTATGAGAAAAACAAATAAATCCGCGGCATATCTCTCAATACTAGCAGCATAGTGTAGCATTATATAGTTGTAAAAATAAATCTGGATGAATCAAAGAACTAAGGCAAAGAATTGTAGATGTTGATTATTGTGAAACACGCCGTCACAACTAATTAGCTGTCAAGTAGCCATTTTACGTGATACGTAACGTACGTGGTAGTGTGTCAGCCAAGTACACAAAGCAAAAAAGGTGATACATCAGAAGTAGGTTATACTCGCACTTTTGAGATTGGATTGGTTAACGTCCTTTAATAGCGAAAGGAATAAGCATAAGCAGCCCTTTTTGTCTATTGAAAATATATTTTTGTTTTTATTTTTAATTTATTTATCATTGGTACCAATATGAATTTTGTCTTAACTCAACATTGGAATCATATAAGCAGGTTAGAATTTTCAATTAGTTCTAATGATGTATCTGTTCACTAAAATATCTGCTTGTATCTAGTTTCAAAGTTTGCAGGCCTAAAATAATTTAATATAAATTCTACATGCAGTTAGTACCACGCAACTAATTTCTTAGGCCCAGTTTCGTGATAGATAGTTAACAAAACTAATAGTTAAATATCGTTACCAGTGCGCAGCGGTTGAATTAATACAATTGTGCGCGTTTTGAAGTAAAAATATCTTAACTTAAAATATAATTATTTGTTATTCTGACATTTGGAACACGCACAACCGTAAGTATTTATCCACTAATAACGAAATTCAACTATTAGTTGAGTAAACTATCAAAGTTTCATGATTGACATTAATAATTTAATTCAGAGTAGGTAAATCCTACCTCTGTGTTTTATTAATCTTTAATCAGCCCAAAGCTTTTTTATTTTTATAGTCTAGAGCGGTCATGTTTTATTAATACCCACTTTCAGGAAGGTTTTATTTACTACCAGCGCGTGAAGAAAAATTGTGTGTTTTCAACCGGATAGCTTCGCGAGAAACGTTATTTAAAAACTTCGTGTTCTATACACCCATACGAACTCTATTCCTAAAAAAAAGGTGTCTCCTATTGTATTTGTCACCTAGTACTGGACTTAAATTACTTAAAGTAACAAAATTAACACTTTTTTTAATGGTGTTAGTGAGGAGGAGAAGACAAACATAATATTTTAATAACTGATAATTATGTTAAAAATCTGTCTATAAAATATCATTCTGTTGCGTCATACATGCGAGCTACCACGCTTTGCTTGCAAAAGAAAAAAATATACATTGCCAGTCTTAGCCTCGTTTATCGTGCACCTTTATTTTCGTATTACTTACGAAGTTTTAGATAATTGTACAATCTATAAAGTTTTTAACTTAAGAACTTATCAAACTACTGACAAAAAAATACAATAAAATTTGAAAAAGAAGACAGATATGTATGAAGAAGAAGTATGTTTTTTTATCGAATGACGCTTTAAAAAAATACATCTTCATATTTAGTTTAAAAATAAGCTTTCTCTGGGTGAGCTCGCATCATCGTAGACTTTATGTCTACTACGCTTAGCTTGGTCTAGTGCTAAGAGCTCATAAAAACGCTTTGCTACTTTAAAAAGTGCTCCATTTACCTGATTACATAACAATTTCGGTGAGAAAATAAAGGTGTATTCACATTGATGTGCATGATAACGATACCAAATGCAAAGATATCACTTCAATAATTACGTTAACGAGTAAAAACCTGATCGGGATCGGCTGCCCGACTGGGAAACGCAATCTGGTGGTGACTCTGGAAGCGGTCGTTTTCTACGTCGGAACGCCTCCCGCCATCGGCAGAGTATCGCCGTGCGGAAATACGCACGGAACCTGCGAACAAAAAATATGATTAAACATTTATGTAGGATGTTTTTATTGTAGCGTAGAAAGGAACGAGTGAAGATAGAGAAAGAGTATAATATGTGTGTGAGTGAGAGAGGATGAGAGGAGATAGTTGGAACATTATGGCGTCGACGGTTGCGATTGTTTTCGGTTTGTGAAGATTTAAAATAAAATAAGAAGATTTATTGAAGATCAAGGATTTCTATTTACCGCCCCATCCCATATTTATATAATCTCCAGGTACGCAGGAGATATTATTGAGCCCAGATGTGTGCGCAATACACAAGTGCATTTCTTGCTTCTTTCTTCTCTCTGTTCCTTCACTTTCATTAATTCGGTAAGACGGTAGTCCGACATGACTGATGAGAGATCAGGCGCAGGACCACGTGCTTTCTGAGACACGGGGTTGTCATCACCACCAACTTCCTGACTCCGAGCCGTTTCCAAGTATTTTCAATACAGAAAAGCTCAAAAACTTTCGGCCCAACCCAAGACCTGGGTGACCAGCGAACTAACCACTACAACAAGAGGCAGATTATGCATATTACCCACGTGTAAACGCAGCATATCTAATGCTATTCATAGTCATGGAGAATGGCCGGGGTTGCCATGGAGGAAGTTTGAAGAACATTGCGTTCCGTATTTGTGGCTTTCACTATCACGTTGAGTGACAAGAATGGACATTCGGAAAAAAGGACATTGTTTTAAAAGATGAAATAAGAAACCAAAAATTGCGCAGGGGCGGGACTCGAACCAGCATCTTTCGGGCTTACCGGGCCAACTGCTCTTCCAATTGAGCTAACGTGCTGTATGTCGGTCCGACCGCGCAAAATTCTCAATACGGTACGGTACGGCTCCCTGATCATATCATACGACCGCATCCAGAAAGCCTGGTACTATTTTACTAGGTAATCGGTTTTCCTAGGTGAAATTGTAATTTTATAAGAATGTTGCAAGGCACAATCCGCCTGTGCACTCAGATCTGAAGATGAATTCAAGAATGATTTATGTATGCATGATTGATTATACGCGAGTTATAGCAAGCCAGGTAGAAAATTGCGGAAGACACCGGTAGACACATCTATTTTGACGTACATAAATGTTAAAGGTTAGAAAAATAAGTTATGTTTAAATGCTTTACTTGTCAGCTATTTACTCATGCCAAAATACTTTTAAGATTGAATATACTTGTATGCCCGAGAATTAAGATAATAAGGTACTTATTAGAGAAAACATAAAGGTGAAAAAAATACAGCGAAGTTTTATGAAAATCCCGCTCTTAAATGGAAAAGTTTTAATAATACTACTTAAAAACGGTTAAATTCAATCTAGGTGCCTTCTCCAATAACAAGTAACTGGAGTCAATGAGTCTTTTTATGATTAAGGACAGATCTTATTAGAGTCCATCTGTCCGTTCTATTTTAAAGCTCTGAAGAAAAAGTATTTTGCGGCAAGGAAATTGTTTTCGACACCTTTTTTCCATTTTCTGCGAATGAAAATAGGTCTGAGGTGATAAGAGACAAGCTTTTGTTATTTAGGTTCTCCAAGGGTGCATATCATTTGTAGCTTCAATTTGTCGGTCTCATTTTCTGACCTTTATATTAATCACGTCAATAAAGCAATAATTTTCCTAAATTTTCCGATAAGTATTGACTGTAAATAAAATTAATTAATTACGGTAGAAGGCAGTTGTTAATATGGGTCACATACTGATAGAATCTGAAAATCTTTTGTGAATCACTTTATTTTTTTCCCCAACCACAAAAACCTATTTCGACTGCCCTACGAACAAGTTTTTAAGGTAGCATGTAGCATCTATGGTTTGGATAATAATTCTATAGATAAAACTTACTTGGCATTCATCCAATAGTAGATGATGGGATTGACCATGGAATTTGCCATGGCTAGCCAGTAAAACCCGAGGTAAACATGCTGTACATATTTCATGTACAGTATCGATGGGTTGAAGTGTGTGTAGATGAAGTAGCTGTGGTATGGCAACCAGCAGATGCCAAATATCACTATGACTAAGATGAACATTTTCACCACCTGCGGACAAAAATAATACTTTAGGCTTGATAACACATAAATTTTTAGACATTGTATGAAAAAATTTAGAACTGTTTACTAAACTAGGGCTGATTTTTCAATAGTCAGATAAGAAATATTCGTCAAACAAAATACAATATAGCTTAGCAATTATTCGTAACTGAAATTTTTAAAAACTGATAAGCTTTTTCTGACCGTTGAAAAATCGACCCTAATTGCCTAATGGCCTAACTTAAACTTGGTTTGAATTGATATTCATGTTTCTGATGATTGAGTACAAACTTTATGATACGGCGGCAAATGTAAATATATAGAGTTTTGAGCTAGCTTTTGGTAACGTAGATAATATTATTGAATAAATGAATGAATAAGCGCCAGACAACACACCAATTATCTTGGTTTCGAACTAAGGAATTTTCTTCCTTGTGCTACGAATACCAGACAACGATAATGACGGGGGCGTCTCCCATAAATACTTAAATACATATAAACATCCATGACTTAGGTACAAATGTTCGTGCTCATCACACAAGCATTTGCCCCTTGCGGGATTCGAACCCGCGACGCCGTCATAGTAGTCAGGACCGCTAACCACTACGCCAAACGCGTCGTATTAAATGCTTATGTATGGTATGGTATGTTGGCAGGCAGGTACGCTATGCACAGTGCCCGCGCTCGGAATGAAATTAATGACTCAGCTCAGCCTATGTTCGCCGCTCAGTCCCTCACAATCACATCTTTCTATATATAGTGTAACTGCCTTACGTTTCTACTGTATCTTTATTTTTTGTTTTTTTCATATTATTTCTGTAATTGTTTCTCTTTATTTTCATTTTTCTGTTGTGAAGCGTGCGTATGTGTGTGTGTTTGTGCTGTCCTTAACCAATAAATGTTTTTTCTTTCTTTCTTTCTTTCTTATTGAGGTAATGAGTTGAAGTAAAAGGAATTACCAAAGAAAACCAAGTTGTATAGGGCTTAATGGATATTATTATTCACATTCTTTTATTTTTTCAAATGAGTAGGTGTATATTCGCGTACTTAGGTGAAGTTTCTCAAACCTTCCTCCAATCACCTCAATCGTTTCTGCTTCACCCAATGGTTGACTGGTAGAGAATGCTTTGAATTTTTAGTGCAATAAAGAATAAAATAAATACTCGTAAATAAGTTCATCCCTAACCTAAACAAAAATGTTTTTTTTGTTTGTTAATGGCTTAATAATATAATGATGATGATAATAAGATTACTTGTGAAGAAGGAAATATTTAGCGTGGGTGCGTATTGCGATGTTGTTTTGACTAATTGAGCAGCTCTCTTTTTGAACGGATTAATACATTCGTATTGCAATATTGTGGTGTAAGCCACTCAGCAAATTAGCGTGGGACAGCGCAGCACGAGTGAGTAAAATAGTGTAACGGTTCGTTACAAAACTAACATCTTAAAAACTAATTAATTGAAATCCTTATTAATACATAAATAATTAATCCTAACTAAACGAAATTTTTGAAACTATATAAATTAAAAAAAACAGTAAACAATAATCCTATTAACTAAATATTTACAACAACTAGAAATCGATGCAGTAGCCCACTAGGCACTTTTCATTAAGTCTGATAATGCATACTGCCTGTAGCACTGTATCACGCCACGGCCGCGTGCATGGGTCCGGTGGCAGGCCGAGAGGCCGAGGAGCTTGACATTCGCTTGGAGGGAGCACACCACTGAATAGATAAATAAGGTTAGAAACGTTCTGACAGTTCGTTTGTATGAGAACCTGTGTCGCCGGTGGGCGGTACGGCGTTGTTGCTGCAGTGCCAAAAGCACCAATCAATGAATCAACGCATCAATATCACAAACTAATCACACTTTCCGCTGGGAGCTCTGTGATTGGTGTGATTAGTACGTAAAACCAACTACCAATCACAGAGCTGCTAGCTGTGGAACCATCAATCATCATTCCGCTACGTTCATTCTTTAATGTCAAAATACTACGTTGTGGTAAAAGTCGATATTTTAGGTCGATCGATGTCGATAACTTCAATTACCGGTGTAATGTATTTTTTCAATACGAATTGAAAAAAAAAACATAAGATTTTTGTTTTGCGTATATAATTTTACGGCACATTTGATCGCATCAAAGGGTTGTACAATTACCTTCCGATAGAAAACAATAAGAAAAAAAATTGTATTGCTATACTTTACTTGAAATAGAGAAAATTAATACTTTTACGTATTGCTTTTTTTTAAAAAACTTTATTTTATTAATAGCAAACAAGAAAAATTAAAACTACATATGCAACATAAAATTAAGAAAAAAAAATCAGACCCGGTCTACGTGTTGTGTCAAAGGACGTAAAATACATATAACATTTATCTATAAGATATAAATATACTAATTAAAAAGCTGGATGTTTTTGTTTGTTTGTTTGAACGCGCTAATATCAGAAACTATTTGTCTGGTTATAAATTATGTCAAATACATTTTTAGATAGCATATTTATAGGGGAAGACTATAGAAGTAGTAATGCGTACGGGCTTATAAAAAAATCTACGATTTATGGGAACGGTAAAACTTAGACGCGCGAACGAAGTCGCGGGAGGGTGCTAGTTTGTTATAAATAAATACTAAACAATATTTATTTTAACTAATTAATAATGTTTTAATCTCCTAAAACATCAGTAGGGAAATTACCATTTATCGATATTTTTACTGTGCCGTGAGCTACATCCCTATCGTTGTGTACGCAAGCGAACCAAGCAAATTGGATGCGATACATTGCGTGCTAAGGTAGCAATTTTGTTAGTAATGTGCGTGCACAGTCATCAATGTATATTTTTTTTAATACTTGGTGCAACTAAATCGCTGTTCTTGCAGAATATTAGTGCAACGCTCTTGTCACGCGACTGAAGTACTGCTCGTGCATATGCTCACAACTAGCTCACCTCTGCTGCACTGACCGGGGCTTTTCTAACCTTATTTATCTATTCAGTGGAGCACACGATACAGACGTGCGCCCGTCCTTACCTCATTTTATTATTCTACCTACTACTTGAATCCTCCGTTTCTACTTTCTGTGATTCATATTATTTGAATGCATAGTGCAAATACTGCTTGTGATTTTAAGTCACGTAATAATAAATAGTGCCTGTATCCCCGAATTGGGTAAGTGTTGCAAAGTATTATTTTATGCAATTAGTTGTAGAACCTATCAAGTATTTAATTCGGCGGTTGATGGTTACGCAGTGTCAGTATTGAAACAAGTTAATTATGTACAAAATGTGATTGCTATATCAACGCTTTTGGCTATTTACGCACTGTCGTCCATTTTCTTTTGACAAATCCATGACATTGCTTGACCTTCCTCCTGCCTTTAAGCCTGCTATTTTTGCCTCGTTATAGTTTCATAATATCCCAAGATAATGTACTTAGACATTAAGCTGGCGAGCCTAAGCTCGTTTTTGATTACAATTTAATAAAACCTAATTTACACTACTAGACAATGTAAGCAAATCATCCTATTTGCCTATCCTAGATTTAAATATTATCATAGCTATTTATTCCATTGTGCAAGCTCCATCATTGATCACACTTTTTGCTAATCGTATTCATTGTACTGCATTCTGTATATCGCTTCGCACCTGTGCACGAAATGTCGCCGTCACTCAGTGAATCAGAACATTCCTAAAGTGTCTGGTTTGCTTAAATATTCCAGGGACCTCCGCCCGGGCAGAAGATCTTCCTTCACGTGCTTGAGATACACGTCGAAGCTAACCATCATCATCACCATCATCATCACCGTCATCACCGTCGGCGATACAGATCCAGACTCAGGCCAGTGATACGATTGAGTTTCCTTAACGTGGATCGGCTTAGTGAAATTTTTACCCACCCCCAACTACGTCTACACTACAACTTCTTGTATTCCTAGCTTTTAATAAATCAATTTTCACTACGTAGTTCTTTTCTTAAACGCACTAAACGTTACAATAGAAATACTTTTATTTCTTCGTTGCACCACAATGCCAAAGTGGCTACTCAGCTAGCTGACTGGGAATTAATCTGCCTGGAACTTGAGCGGTTTAAAGCAGGATCGCAATACGCCCCCTAAAAAAGTAAGAGGCTTGCTCCTTTGTGCGATAACGATGTCACGTTCGCTGAAATATTACATGGAAACAAACTCACGGCTTTCAATTTCCTAGATTTCTAAGCTAAGTGGAAGTAAGTTCAGTGGGAGGATTCTAGTATACAAACGTTTTACTACTACCGTTCACATAGTTAAGCAGTTCACCAAGACCATGTAGAATGTTAAAACATTTGCGAAGCTAGATCTGAATATTTCAGTGAGGGCACAATTTTGTGGCTGAAAAATTTAACCCAGCGACCTTCACTTCGCCCCCTGTTACGATCTCGCCCCAGGCCCATTCTTAAATTTTTCAATTTTCCGGGCACTAATATTCAAATTTTTTTCTTTCATACGAATAATAACCATCTCCAAAAGACAATAACAAGTATAACAAAAAAAAGGTTTAGCAAAATCGGTCCAGCCGTTCTCGCGTGATGGCGTGACCAAGAGAAACAATAATTTATTTTTATGTATAAAATATTCTATGTATAGATCACTATAAGTGTAGAATTAGATAGTAAGGTTGTAGAGTAAAGTATTTGTGTTATTAAACTGATACTTTGCATGAGCCAAACTAAAAAATTGTGGACCAAACCAAAACCGGACCTGCAAATGATTCCTTATGTTTATTTCTCCTATCCATGTGATTTCTCTTCTATTTTCACTGTTCGTAACAATAGCAGCATGATTCAAATATTTTGTGTGCGGTAAAAAAGGTCTAAAAAGTTTTGGTCTTAAACCTAAAAAAACACACCATTACAAAAATTATAACCTCCTATTATTTTATGGATGTTAGCCAAATCAAAAATGTTATGTAAACGAAGTCAAATTGTTAAAATACGTACCCAAATTAATAGTAACATAACAACCAAGCTAAATTCAAATGGGCCCCCACATTGAAAACGATAATATAATAGAGGTACATAGAAATAATCTCAAGATTGTAGTTATTTGATTAAGGCCTGATTTTTCAATGTCCAGATAAGAAATATTCGTCGAATATAATACAATATGGCAATTTTGAAAACTTCACCTATTTGCCAGCAATCATTTATGTAAATATCAAAATTGATCGTTTTATACTTATTCAGTCTGATAATATTTATCTGACGTTTAAAAAATCGGCCCTAAATGATGTATTACCAATCTTTTCACATAACTGGGTCGTCAAACAAATATATGGCTCAGCTTAATTATTAAGGGTTGGCAAGACCCACATTCATACTTTGATTGATGTGTACCACCCTTAAATGAAATCGGAGCCATATCTATACCTTTCTGCAATGTGTGTTTTCGATCAAACGAAAAGTGCGGATACTAGACTGTTTTTATTTGCATTTTTTATCTGTCATTTTTTTTGTTGATAATGTTGGTTCTAGTATCCGCATATTTCGTTTGATCAAGTTTCAAAAGTACACATTGTATAGATACATAAATTTAGATGTTTCATAAATAGCATTTGGTATCGGTTTAAAAACTACAAAAGGCGTATAATCTTGCTTTATTCCGTTAAATTTCCAAACAGTTCAATAGCCATTTAACTAGTTGAGTCACCAAATTGGCATTGCGATGCATCTTTAAAAAAATACTTCTATTTCATTCACTCGTGTAGTGCTGTACCAAGCTAATCTGCTGAATGGATTATACGAAATCGCAATCCGTAATTCGCTAATCTGTTCAAACGCAGGGCTTCTGAACTGTCAAAGCAACACCGATTATACGTACCCAGGTGTTAAAAGTACTGAAACTGGCGTTATCAAAATTATTATCAATATCATGAATAGAAAAGTTACAAATAGTAGTAAGGAATACTCTTCGTTGACATTTTTTACACGTGAAATAAGTACCTAGACGGTAGTATGTCGTCTACCTATATTGACTTAGATTGATACTAACATAATAGGAGCTGATACTAACGTGGAGCCAACATTTGGCTAATACGCTACTATTTGGCCGGATTGAAGCAAATTTCCGCTGTGGATGTAAGTAATATCCGCCAAAACATTATCATCATCTGCGGCCGAGGCTGTGGTTAAATCGGATTTGTCTGTAGCTAGCCAAACTTTCAGTGACCCCTTTTATTAAAATGAACTATGGCGGTGGACACATTGAAATAGCGTATGGAACTGACACCACGCACTTGTGCCATGATTTGACGCCACTTTTTTTAAGTTCGACATTCAAATTTTAAGGAATATGTCAGAAAGAAAAGGAAAAATACTTTTTCATCTCTCCTGTTCGGAAAATAAAACTTTCCTGAGTAGATATATGTGCCGGGTGGAAAATATCTTTTCCATCCCTAGGGTGGAAAGTTATTTAGTTTTAATTGGCATGACATGTAGTCAAAGCTTGGTTCAAAGTTAATTGAGTCACATCATATTATTAAAATAATAAAAAACACTTTTGCTTAGTTAAACATTGAAAAACAAGTGTATTATGATCGTTGATTTCAAAAATATACAATTTGTCTAATCTATATCAATCAACAATTAAAATATTCGGCTGCCCGCCATAATATCAAGATAACACTTTTTTCTATTTTACATTGTTAGTATTTTTTTCTTTTTGGGCTCTCTGT
The DNA here is from genome assembly GCA_963584085.1 of Pyrausta aurata. NCBI lineage: Eukaryota > Metazoa > Arthropoda > Insecta > Lepidoptera > Crambidae > Pyrausta > Pyrausta aurata. The sequence goes on along the minus strand of OY757259.1, from coordinate 11,233,648 downwards.
CTACACTTTTTAATTTTGTCAATTATCTGTGGAAAAAATCGATCGATATTCTTTACAAAGATTTTAATTACTTGATATCGTCTGCTTTTCTGTGACTCTGCTTTCATGTATTCGTGCCGTTACTCTTTTTAGTCGTGTTGATGTTTTTAGTACTGTAAATCGAATGTCATTTTGTGCAAAAACTTGAGTTTTCCTTTCTTACTGAACTACATAATAACTCACCATGACTTCTACAGTCACTTTTGTAAATTTAATGTTTTTCCTCTTATTCGAAATGAAAGATGTTAACGAGTATGTTTAACTGTGAAAGCATCCATTTCACTCTCGAATTATATATTCTAGAAACATCTCGAGTAAAATGGGTCGTTTTCTTCCCTTGTATAACAATTTACTATATTTGACCCACATAATTTAATTATGTGGGTCAAATATTAAACTCCAAATTTTAAAACAAATAACATTCTTACGTCACAATCTTGTCATCGTGTTTTGACACATTTTTTGCTTGGCATAGCCTATTTATTTATTTACACTTTATAGCACAACCACAATTTGTACAAAAGGTGGACTGAACGCTAAATGGCATTCTCTACCAGTCATATCTTCGGGCTAAGCAGATTGTGCTGATGAATGATTGTGGGCGGTGTGACAAAAATATCAAATAAATAAAGCTTCTATAAACGTAATAATAACAACCCACAGGGATAGTTTTGTCATCATTCCCTGAGTAAAAAAAACCGGCTAAGTGCGTGTCGGACCCGCGCACTGAGGGTTCCGTGCCAACTTTAACTGAATTAGGGATTCTTACTTCCACTTAGCCAAAATACCACTATATTTTATTGACCGCAAATATAACTTTGTTTTTCATAGTGTTTGTATGAAAGACAAAGTTATATTTGCGGTTGATAAAAATGTACTATATCTCAAAAACTACTAGTTCGATTTCGCTCAAACCAATTTTCGTTGAAAGTTTATGTTAAGATCTACATTACACATTTTTTTCAAAATTTTCACTTTCTTAGTTCAAAAGTTAGATGGGGGGGGACGCCCATTTTACCACTTTGGAAGCGTCTATATCTCAAACCTTACACTTTAAGAAAAAATGGTTTTAGAAACCTCAACATCATTTTAAAAGACCTATCCATAGACACCCCACACGCATAGGTTTGAGTAAAAAAAATTTTTTAGGTTTTAGTTTCATGTATGAGAGCCCCCCCTTAAATATTATTTTTTCTTACTTTTTGTATCTGAATCGAAAAGCGGAGAACAAAATACACCTACCTACCAAGTTTCAGCTATGTGATGCTTATAGTTTCAGAATAAAGTGGCTGTGACATACGGACGGACAGACAGACAGACAGACAGACAGACAGACAGACAGACAGACAGACAGACAGACAGACTTGACGAAACTATAAGGGTTCCGTTTTTTGCCATTCGGCTACGGAACCCTAAAAATGGGGGTGACAGTTTGAACAAGAAATCCGATAATAATTCTGTTGAAGTCGCGGAAAACGCTAGTATGATAGTCAAAGACACTGTAAGTACCTTTCGTTTTGATCTGATCGAGTCCACCTGTCGCTGTGTGAGTTCGCCAATGGAACCAGACCCCCAAAGGACCTTGCCCATCGCTGAGTAGAAAAACGTCATCCCGAGCATCGGCACTGCGTACGTGACCACGAAGAACAGCACTTGATATCTGTGTGATAAGAATCATTTTTGAATACACACATTTCGAATGAAGACAGGGATCGGGAGACTACTTTTGAGATCGTAATTAGAATCAATCATACACAAAAGCTTTTTGCAAAATCACGTCTTTCATGTTACGTATTTTGAAAAGAGCTTTTCATGTGCATTTAAATGATGCTTAGAAGGTGTTTTGCTTTTAAAAGTGTACTGACCAACGTTACAAGATGTAACGTAACATATTACACTGCGAGCATTCGTGCAGTCAGTACCTTGTGTTACGAAGAAACCAGAAAGCAACGAGCCGCTCGTTGCTCGTCGGTATTTTGACGAATCTTTTGACTGTTACGCGGTTATGTACAGAGTTTTGACAAGCATGTTACGCCGATCTTGGCACACAGCGTAACATGCTCGATACGTAGCACGACGCTCGATGCGAATGATACATTACACCTCGTTAAGTTGGTCAATACCCACCTATAAGCGAACAATACATTTCATTATTATTATTATCTTAAAATTATTAGATAGATATCTTTAGCAATACGGGTTTGTTGTTTTCACTAGTTTTATGATATTCCAAATATAAAAAGCAAAAGAATGTTAACACGCACAAACAATTTAGTTCAGCTTTCATTTTATGGAATTAAATTTAATACTCAGACACTTTATAGTCCAATACTTTGCCTCTAATATAAATATAAATATCTCTTTTATGCGCATATTGCGTTACCGCAATATTACAAAAGTTAGGATTCGTAATAATCCAAATCCTTAAAACGATAAAAGTAAAAATTGGCAAGCGCCTTAACTTTCAATTCAACGCTTTCATTTCACCATTATGCGTTGTTTTATGAATGACCGGGCGTAACTTTTTATGGGTAATCTGAATTTAATGATTATTTTTATTGAGTAAGATACCGCGAGTTGGCTTATCAAAGCGTTTTGGGTGTGTATTAAAAACATTGCGACGTCTATCACATCTGAGTTAAGTACCCGTCATCTGCCAATAATTTTCATACGCCAACGAATGTTCAAGAACACCCAAAGTTAACAGGTTTTCATTTCGGTATCACTAACAACGTTTGGTTTAATAAAATGTGAGATGATTACATTTTGCCAACATACCTACGATACTAAACCTGACAAAGTATGATTACTGCCTACACACTTATCGAATACGCATATTACAGACTAAATTAAGATCTTCGCGTCATCCGCTACTAGATGACGCGTTTGGTGTATTACTATTACGCCGGCCGTCACGGGTTCGAATCCCGCAGAGGCCAAATGTTTGTGTAATGAGCACGAACATTAGTACCTTGTCATGGATGTTATATGTATTTAAGTATTTATGGGAGACGCCCTCGTCATGATCGTTGTCTGGTACTTCGTAACACATGGAAGAAAATTCGTTACCACGAAACCAAACAATTGGTGTGTTGTCTGGCGTATATTTATATTTTATTTATTTATTGATCCGCTACTCTTTCTATTCACAACCTCGAGATTATTTAGTAAAACCTGTCTAGCTGGCATTAAAATATATCAATAAACTACTTTCATGTGAAATCAAATTTTTTGGTCGAATAGTTTTATTTCAGACATACTCGAGTTGATTTTTCTTTTATGTTTGCTGCGCAATTTTTTTTAAGTAATACAGTGCTTTCCCTTTTTTTCAACTCATATAGCTTCCTTATAAAATCAACCTTAACTTTTGGTGGTATAAGTAAACAGTTATTGGTGGCATATAATACAGGTGAAGATGTTTTCTTTTATGAAACTTGCTTAAATTTTAAAGAAAACATTTTTATGATTAAGCATAACTCATATTATTATCCCTGAGCTGGATGTCACTGGCCAAAACAACACTCTGTATACAGTTCGATTCCGCAGAATTTACGCCACCAACCGTCCAGAATAATCAAATATCATTTACGATTTAAATTTAATGTTAAACGTCAAAAAATAGAAGGCATTGATTTTTTATTGACAAATGCAATTATAATCATCGTCCAATGTCGAATCGTAATCATTTTGACAAGCAGTCTCTGTCAGCAACTTCATGAATCGATAGGCCGGTAATCTATATCGACGGATGTCAATCGTAATCACCTTCACCCACGAATGACGAAATGTCGAATACTACCAAGCATCAAGTAATTCAGGCTACTGCGTAAGGATGCACATTTTAACACATAATGTTTATTGAATATCGATAATCTTAGTAAATCTGGTATTCCATGGATTTAGCTAAGAGTCAACTCAAGAGCAAAGACCATCACTTTTATCGGATTTTCCGTCATCTTAAACTCCAATTTTCATAGCTCTTTTAACCTTCAAAAAGAATAAAAGCTATCCGCACTTGGGTGCCATGTTTTAAGATATTAATAAATGGGTTATAATATGCCTTTTATTTTTTTTCTTTGTGGTGTAAGAGATTCCGTCATACACTTTCTTGCCCTTTCAATCCTGATGATTTTCACCATGAAAACTACCTATGAAAAATCACCTTAATCAACAGGGTCTGATACTATCACATTAAAATTATAAATGATTTGTAAAATGGAAATTACCGTATTTTCTCTGTTAGACCTAACGGTTGACTAGTAGATAATTCTTTTGTCATCTACCATAAACTGTGCATGAAGTTTTAATACAAGGCATGAATCGGTAAATATAAACACAAATTGTAGATAAAGTCTAATATCGATTTATAAGTATCGCATCCTTAGTTTGCTGAGCTTAGCGGTTGAACTCTCTGAACCGTACCTATATGGCACGTCAATACAGGGTGTCACAGATTAATAGAAACATCAATTAACCGAATTCCGAGTGAAACGTTGAGGTATTTTACAACGGTTGGTTTCATTTTTCCAAATTAAAACACAGACAGAATAAAAAGGTATAAATAAATCATTGGTCTGACAAAAATAGAAAACAAATTATCTCGTCTCAAAGGTTCAAATCGTGTCAGAGACCCGCTTAATAAGGTTTTAGAAGTACTGTCAAAAATAAAATTAATATAACTAGATTGTCCTTTGGCATAATATTATCTTGTTACTAAGATAAATAAAACGCTCTTTGTCTCCACCACTTCTCTGTTTCTATGGTTTCAGTCCCCTTAGTCAAAAGATATAAACTTTGAGAGTGAGTTACACTGTTAGATAGCTTTTGAAACTATACGTTTACTACAAAAAGTTATAAAAACTTATCATTATTTTCTTCGATGCCTAGCTGTTCCTTCAAGCTATGTCGTTCGTTCGTCGTAAAATGCTGAAGTAGGAGCCTTATTTTGATACACCCTGTATAGATACTGTCTGTCGTATTGGACACTGCAAACAGCGGTTTGGCACATCGCCAGCGCTCTACTTAAATTCTAAATCTGCAGGCGGACTTGCAACTCAAGAGCCACTTAAATTAATGCTGGATGTTTACCTTTTTTTACTTTATAACAAAAATGTAGAGTACCTACCTAAGTAGGTCAAGAAAAGTATAATTAACACGTTCCGGGACAGTGCCCGCCTACAGGCGTGAAAACAATAAAACATCTATTGTGTCTGGAGTAGTGTCCCGGAACGTGTTAACGTATGATTTTTATTGGTTTATGACAGTGTCAGGTTACTAAATAAATTACTACTCGAATGTGATAATTCAAAAACGTCGCCTGGAGCCTGTATTTTAAGCCGCATAATAATTAAATACAATATTTAAACTATTTAACCTTATTTACAAAAATCAGTTTTGGTTAATAAGTAATCAAATACCTACAATAAAACAAAATTGTTCGGACATCTAATATAGACCCAGCTACATACATTAGAACACCGACCGATCAGATTGTGGCTTTTTGAACACAATCTTCTAATTAGCTTTTTTAGTGTATAAAAGGAACATTTTCAGTAATTATATTACTTGCGTGCATAGTGTGAAATGTGCACCATAGAAATGTCCTTTCTTTGATCTGAGGCATGCACGCAGAGTGGGACCTATTTTTGAATCACTCGCGTCGATATAGCGTGTAATTTGTTTTGATGAATGTTCCATTTTCTAGTGAAAATCAGTTAAATTCACACGGTAGCGATTTGATAATATGTACGAGTATATATCCCAATTTTTAGGGTTCCGTAGCCGAATGGCAAAAAACGGAACCCTTATAGTTTCGTCAAGTCTGTCTGTCTGTCTGTCTGTCCGTCCGTATGTCACAGCCACTTTATTCTGAAACTATAAGCATCACATAGCTGAAACTTGGTAGGTAGGTGTATTTTGTTCACCGCTTTCCGATTCAGATACAAAAAGTAAGAAAAAATAATATTTAAGGGGGGGCTCCCATACATGAAACTAAAACCTAAAAAAATTTTTTACTCAAACCTATGCGTGTGGGGTGTCTATGGATAGGTCTTTTAAAATGATGTTGAGGTTTCTAAAACCATTTTTTCTAAAAGTTTAAGGTTTGAGATATAGACGCTTCCAAAGTGGTGAAATGGGCGTCCCCCCCTCATCTAACTTTTGAACTGAGAAAGTGAAAATTTTGGAAAAAATATATGATGTAGATTTCAACAAAAACTTGCAACGAAAATTAGTTTGAACGAGATCGAACTAGTAGTTTTTGTGATATTGCACATTTTGATCAAACGCAAATATAACTTTGTCTTTCATACAAACACTATGAAAAACAAAGTTATATTTGCGGTCAACAAAATATTGTGGTATTTTGACTAAGTGGAAGTAAGAATCCCTAATTCAGTTAAGGGTGGCACGGAACCCTCAGTGCGCGAGTCCGACTCACACTTGGCCGGTTTTTTAACCAATTCTTTCTACGTTTTGCGCAACTTTGTTTAATTTTAATTTCTTTTCGAACGGAAATCCCTCGTAATTGATGCGAGTCATTCAAAAATAGGGCGCATTGTCTAAGACGTTAACGAATACATGTTATTGCTTGACAAATAGATTTGTATTTTTTTATGTGACCGCTGCTGCTGTTTTAAGAGTTAAGCTTTCAAGTTTAAAAGAAAAGTAATTTACTTTCATTGGTTCAGGATTCCCCAGGGTTAAATGAGGCTCCGAAGTTTTTACGACTGCAAAAAGCATAATAATAATTTACCAGCACGAATATCTACGCTTTAGCGATATTATTATTGCATTATCCAACCCAAATCTGTTTGTGCCATCCAAAAGATAGGATCTTCGCCCGCACGCAATAGTCGGCTGTAATGGTGAACTCGTTTGTTCTCTACCAAATTAATCGCAAAATAAACTGTTACATCAGACAATGGCAAAACCACATGGCATTGCATAGTTAAAAAGAACTATGGAGGTACCAGCGTGCGTAGTTTTTTTTTCCAAAAACTTTCCGCGAGATAATTTGTTAACATATTACTTACGTTTTATCCACCTAAGAATATAACGGTAACTAAAACAGCAAGATATTTTTATACATATATTTAGTTTTCAGTAACGTTTTGTAACTACAACTTCGCACATAAAATGGGCCACTGGGTCTTGAAAAAATTTAGCACAACGGCGTTTCACACACGTGGCATATAAGGGCACGAACATGTAGTGTACAAATTAACTTGCTACCCTTGCTTAAATAAATTCACTGGGAATCAGTGTAACTACTTCGAAGCACCATTTCGTTTCGATACACAGCATATTATCATTTTTATGTACAAGAGACCAACATTCTTTCAATATTCATGATGTCCAAACTATTGATCTCATATCAGATGACATGATAAGTTCTATTTTTGACATTTATTTTTGACTTTAATTTAGGCTGCTAGCTCTATTTCTAAGCTATACGTGGCTCTATTTCTTCTCTCATCTTATTTTTATAGGCTTTTAAGCTTTGATAAGTGTTTTTGCACTAGAAGGTGAAACAATAGTGGGATGTACATTAAGAGTCTTGGTGCAACGTTGCTATGTAAACCCACCCTTAGATGATTTCATCCGTAGTTTAACGATTAGTGGTGCCTTTGCCTATGACGTGATTTTGGTTGAAAATGCCTTTGACGAGTGATTCGTGCCGCAAAGCATTTTTCACCGGCCGCCAGCTAGGTGCGACAGCTTTTCCTAGTTTGGCAAACTGACATTTTAAATCCACAAAAACTAAAAAGAATTTTGTATTTTCCATCCTAACAAACATTTTCCACCGCTTTTTATCACCGTTTTATAGTTCATTGCTTTCCTTTCAAGCAACGCGTCTGCGTCCTTTTTCAATAAGGCTAGAATATTTATTTTCCACCTTTGATTTATCCGTTTGTTAAGCTGAGTGGATGTGAAAAGTGAGTGGACACAGAGACGGAATATGTATGTTGAAACTAGGTGTTTCAAAACTATCCGTAAAAAAATGAAAGGACTTACCCAGAATCAGTAACTTGACAACATTCACATACAAACATGCGTCGGTATATGCAAAAAAAATGACACTCCATATAAATCAGACGGACAACGTGACGATTTAGTAAGCTAAAAGCTCTCCCAGCTTTGACAAAAATAATGTTTCACGACCTAAATATTTTCTAGGAGAAAGTTTATTAATTTCCAATTCCAAGTAGCTGCCTTCATTCCAAGTAGTTTTGAAACAACTTGTATAAGATACCTATGATAATAAGAGAAAGTGTCGTTACTTAACAAAAATAATCTATACTAATATTATACAGCTGAAGAATTTGTTTGTTTGTTTGAACGCGCTAACCTCAGGAACTACTAGACTGATTTAGAAAAATACGTTTTTGTCAGATAGCTTATTTATTAAAACACCACGTTGCGGCGGGAGGGGGGGGGGAGCAAACTCAAAACGCACGGTCGAAGTCGCGGGGAATCCCCCGCTAGTGTTAAGATACTTACACAAAATCCATATAGGAGACATCGGGCAACCCGTCAGGCCACGATAATAGGCAGGCAGTCTTCAGGGTGCCCTTTGATCTGAAACAAAGGACGCTTGATTAATTTGATCAAAACTAAGCTGATACTACCCACTTAATAGCAGTGCTATTATGTAACGTGTGTATCTATCGCAATCCGTGTGTGGCAGGCTTAGCTGCAGGTGGCAGCCAAACTTGTTTGAACCCAAAGTTGGGACAGATTATCTGTCAGTAGCGCTATCAAATGCTATTGGGCGCTTACTTCGTAGCTTTCAAAAATAATATCCAATACCAATTGCAATACAATAGCAATTAAGGTAGGTAATTATCATTTATCGGCAAGAACGATGAATTCCGTCTTGACAACTCAAATTTTTTATTAATAGTTGGAGGTCTTTCATTGGCATTTCAACCATTTTCCAAACTTCAATCACGTTTTCAAGTGGATATGTTTCATTGACTCTTGTTATAATGTTATGTAACGACTGAAATTAGAAAATTTCCTTGTTAACCAAGATAGTTCCTTCCTATGAATAACTCATTCCTTTACCAAAAAGGTTATCTGTAAGAGATCGCTTTACATCGTTTTACATATTTCTGTAAACATATAAAGTGTAAACAGGCTTTTGTAATGTGCAATAAGGAGTTATATTGTTATTATTATAATTTCACTTTAGTTGAAAATGGGGTCTTGTTGTGAAAGCGCTCAATTTCCAACTATTTTTTATAGCCATATCAAAATATTCGCAGGGCTTACTTACATAGAAACCCTTTTGATGTTTCTTTTTTATAATATTTTTTCTGTTACTTTTATATAAACGGTAAGTAGCTTAGAATAAATTCTCATAGCTAGTATCTATCATACCCTTTTCAGCGGTTCTATTAAAATTCAATCCGTTTTCGTAACTTCTTTCAAAACCAGATGATATATTTTTTGACAGCTGAAAGGTTTTCATATTGAAATTACTAAGCTTGCATAAAAGCACAAAAGCAAGCGTGTCTAGCCTTTTGTTAACATGACAGCGCCATTGAAAGTATGAGTTCAGAAAGGTACGCAGTTTAAACTTGATGTGAGAATGATTTTGTGGCGAAGCGCTAACTGGGGCAAGTTTTTAAGGGTTGATAGTCAACTTAAAAATACAGTTAACACGTTCCGGGGCAGTGAACGCCTACAAGCGTGAAAACAATAAAACATTAATTATGTCTGGAATAGTGTCCCGGAACGTGTTAAGTTCCAATTAAGTGACAGTTAAGTCACGATCTAATTACGATTCAAATGAGTTATGTTAATGTTATAAATACTATATTTAATTTAGAGTTTTAATCTTACCGGTTTACTGGTTGCTGTTTAGTTAAGCAACCCATCCCAAGCTAAATTGTTAATGACAGAGGCATCTAACCAAAAACTTCATCTAGTAGTTTACTTTTCGTTGAGCAATCAATGTTCTGCTTAGCAAAAAAATACAATAGTTTGCTGTTCCTACAGTCACGTCATAGTATCTGGTGCCGTCATTCCCTTGAAGAGTATTTGTTCAGGGCAGGTAACCTTTATATGTCAGAATTAAAAGGTAATTTTCCTGTTGTTAGGTAATTTATTATGTTCGTATTTTTCCAGTTACGTTGTGTTTATTTAATTCGGGGTAAATGCCAAGTCTGTGCATTAATAATTAGTAATTTAAACGAATGTGAACTCAGAAAGACAAGGTAAATATACCTGCGTGGTTAAATAAGTATAATTTATTCATACGAAACAACAAGTAGTTTTCTGTGTAATAGGCTGCCATATAATCTTAAAATACTTACTTTTGTAGCAGCAATCTGGACCAAAAAACACGCAAAAAATGCTTAACCCGCGTGTATTTTTTAAAGTAAATATTTTTTTATAATAATCCGCCTAACGTGAAGGCCATACCAACGACCATGCTCATATCCCTAAACTAACTTCTTGCTGAACTTTACTCTCATCGTGAGAATAGTTCAAAATTTTGTAATTGATTCGATCTTAAATAAGTGACTTGCTTTCTTTATACATATAGTAAAAATAAAATCAAAATCACACTCGCCACCAACTTTTTGACCAATGATATGGACAGACAACCTTGTAAAGATCGCAGGATCAAACTGGATGCAGACCGCTTGCTATCGGTCGACGTGGACCACTAGTACTAGTACTAGCAGTGGACGTCCTTTAGCTGATATTGATGATGATGAACAATAAAATTCATACATTTATAAGGCCCGACCCGGGAATTGAACCTGGGACCTCCGGCGCAGCCGTCGCTTTAAAATGCGACCCTCTCACCGCTGCGCCACCGAGGCAGTTAAAAATAAAAATATGTACCGGAGTTTTTCTGTTCAGAAATTCTCAAGGTAGCCCGGAGTTTGGAAGTTGACGGTGTTTCACCCCCGTGCCTCGGAAAGCACGTTAAGCCGTTGGTCCTGCGCCTGATCTCTCTCCGGTCGTGTCAGATTGCTGTCCCATCGGGCTATGAGAGTGAAAGGAATAGAGATTGCACCTGTGTTTGTGCACTATAATATGTCCCGCGCAGTCGGTTAGTCGTTGTGACTGGCCACCGTAGTCGAAATCGGCTAGGGGGACTTTTATTATTATTACATTTATAAGAGCACACATATCCTACACGCGAGCAGCATTTGACGGTGGCTGTAGCCGACGGTGTGTCGATGGCAGTCGCCATCTCTTTTGGCAAGCTGCCATCTATCCGTCGTATGACATTTGTACATGACGAGATTCCTAAGTATGATACGTAGTATTATTATATCCCTTTGATGCCTCGCTGCCTCGGTGACGCAGTGGTTAGTAGCTTTTAAAGAGACATCTGCGCCAGAGGTCCCGGGTTCGATCCCCGGGTCGGGCCAAAAATATGTGATTTTCTGTTCAGAAATTCTCGCGGTAGCCCGGAGTTTGGAAGTTGGCGGTGTTTAACCCCCGTGCCTCGTAAAAATCGTTAAGCCGTTGGTCCTGCGCCTGATCTCTCTCCGGTCGAGTCAGATTGCTGTCCCATCGGGCTATGAGAGTGAAAAGAATAGAGAGAGCACCTGTGTTTGCGCACACACTTGTGCACTATAATATGTACCGTGCAGTCGGTTAGTCGTTGATACTGGCCACCGTAATCGGAATCGGCTAGCTAGGAGGACTATAATGTTTTATGTGTACCTGTACTCCTTAGTCGTGGAGTATAGCAGGCAGGGGATGGCGAGCAGCATCCCGCTGACCCAGATGGCAGCGATCATGACGAGCGAGCACGTCTTGGACATCCGCGGCCGCATCGGGCGGACTATCGCCTGGTACCTGTGAATGAAAATCTCATTTTATTTCAAGAAAATATAACCCCAAGGCTTTCAAGGTCAGAGTGTAAAGGCTTCTTCTGAGCAAGCTTGCTCCATCGTTGACTTTGTCTAAGCCCTATCAGTTCTAGTCTCAAGCCAACCCATTTTGAATTAAAAAAATATTCGTTTCTCAGCTTTAGTTTATCCCGCATATATGAACAGGGTTTCCCGATCAAACTTCTATCGCTATTTACACCCTCTTAAGTATTTAAGTATTATATAAGCGGATAAAAACTATACTTATATCTTTTAACCACGATTTAAATGCAACGGGAGATGATAAACGCATAAAATCACTTACAAAAGAAAACCTGAAAAATAAGCGTAGATGAGGAAACTCTTAAAAGTAGTGAGCATTTAATGTAAAGTTTGTGAAAATGATACTTTAATGAGCAGTACACAAGAGTTTATGCATACAAATTTAAATTCAAATTCAAATACTTTATTTGCTCTTAAATAGGGTGGTTACAATAAATGTTGATGGTAAAATGTACAGAACATAGTGCACCTATTTAGCCATATAAAATAGCATGCAAATGAAAACATTAATATGAAAAACATTATTAAATACATTTTTAAATGCATTATTGAAAACATTATTAATAAGTTTTATTATACAACCTTAAAAACAAATACTTAATGTCAGATTAATATGTATCGATTATTATTGCTAAACGAGTTTAATTTTTGCTTTCCATAAAGTCTTTTACCGAATAAAAGGTTTTCTCCAAAAGCCATCTACGCAAAGTTTTGTTAAACTTTGGGGTTGGCAGTTGTTTAATATGTTCTGGAATTTTATTATAAATAGCCGTGCCCATAGCAGAACAATTGTTTTAGAAACGCTTTGTTTTAGGTACTGTGTCAAGTATAAGTCGGTTTCGGTTTCTAAGATTTCTGTCTGTAGTTTGATTCAGCTGTAGAAATAGGTGATAATTTTGTTTGACAAATTTTGGTATTTCGAGAATATACAGACAAGGTAATGGCAGTTTATTTAGGCTTCTGAAATAGGGCAGGCACGATATGTCCGACGGTATGCCACATAAGGCGCGCACACATCTTTTCTGAGCAATAAAAACTTTTTCTATATTAGTACCATTTCCCCATATAATGAGCCCATATCTCAATACCGACTCCACATATGCAAAGTACGCAGTGACAGCAGTCCTTTTATTCGCAACTTTTGTAAGCTTGTAAAGTGCAAATGCAAACCTATTTACCTTATCACATACTTTTTCTATCTGTTCTTTCCAATCTAATTTAGAATTCATGATTAAACCTAAGAAAGTCACTTTGTTTTCATTATGTAATATTTCGTTATTTAAGTTAATGTATATTGAATGATTTTTAAAATTATTAAAGTTTTGTATGCTAGTTTTACTTAAATTTATTTGTAGGTTATTTTTGTCAAGCCATTCAATTATTTTAATAAGAGTCATCTTAATGTCATTTTTATGTTGTTCTAAACTATATTTTTTATTTGTCGTAACAATTATCGAAACATCATCAGCAAATAGCGTCGTCTTATGATCAAGTATATCTGGCAAGTCGTTAATGTAAACTAAAAACAGCAATGGACCGAGGATACTACCCTGTGGCACCCCAAGGTTATTTTTTCGAAAATCAGATCTGTACACCACATCTGATCCGCTTTCATCAACCTGTGTAATCTCAACACAACACATACGACAAATGCCCTAGCGTATGCCAACCTCATTTATGTCAAACACTAGTTAATTACTAGATTGAGAATTCAGTCTGTAATTAGTACCTATTACGGATCTCTGAACTAGATAATTCATAACTTGGTAGCGGTTAAAGCATCCAGGGTCAAACCTATATGTACATAAGGTAAGTACATATAATAGTATCGATTCGTATATAACAAATCATAAGGAAAATAAACTTGATGCGAAAATAAATCCATAGTCAAACATTAAAATGAATCCTGCCTTTAATAAAGGAACGTTAAATTTATGTTCTTTAGTGACGACATTATCGATAATAATGTTTTTCTTGTACTTTGAGAAGGTCTCTTTAAAAAGATAAATGCATGTAAGTAGCCAGCTTTAACAGTATGGCGACTAACTAGGTATTATAGAAAACCCATTGCAACAAAAAAACAAGCGAACATGTTTCAAGTAAAACACCGATTTTCTGTAAAGGCAGCCCCTCTCAGCAGAGACAGGCCAAGCAAAAAGGAGATAGAGCACGTTTAGTGCCCAGAGTGTGCGCAATACACAAGTGCACTCTCTTCCTTCTTCCTTTGTTCCTTCACTCTCATTAATTCTGTGAGACGGCTCCGACATGACCGATGAGAGATCAGGCGCAGGACCAACGGCTTAACGTGCTTTCCGAGGAACGGGGGTGTCATCACCACCAACTTCCTGATCCGAGTTGTTTCCAAATATTTTCAAGACAGAGAAACTCAGAAACAAACTTTGTCCCGACCCGAATTCGAAACTGGAACTTCTTGGGTGACCATTGAACTAAGCGGTACACCAAAAAGGCAGTCAAACATTTACATTAATTGATATATAACTTTTAAATTATTTTTTTATAAAAATATGATACCTCATTGATTTATTATATAAGCCTTTATTTATTTCATGGTGTTATTTTATTCGCCAGCTTGTATTACACATATGAATATGTGAAGAAATGATAATAAATCGTTCTTATTGGTCTTCAGATTTCAGGCCTAACCATAAATCAAGCTAATAATCTTTCATTGGTACACTTTTTGCCTCGAAAGTAAAAACTGTACCTAGAATGCTTCGTAATTTCATCTATCCATCTGATAACAACGTATAGGTTGTGAGTTATGTGTTTATCTTATTTTAATTTTAATTATTTCGTTAAAAACCGGTTAAGTGCGTGTCGGACCCGCGCACTGAGGGTTCCGTGCCACCCTTAACTGAATTCAGGGTGCACTTACTTTCACTTAACGAAAACATCACAATATATTGTGACAGCAAAAATAACTTTGTTTTTCATAGTGTTTGTATGAAAGACAAAGTTATATTTGCGGTTGATAAAAATGTGCAATATCTCAAAAACTACTGGTTCGATCTCCTTCAAACCAATTTTCCTTGCAAGTTTTTGTTGAGATCTACATCATATATTTTTTTCAAAATTTTCACTTTCTTAGTTCAAAAGTTAGATGGGGGGACGCCCATTTTACCACTTTGGAAGCGTCTATATCTCAAACCTTACACTTTTAGAAAAAATGGTTCTAGAAACTTCAACATCATTTTCAAATACCTATCCATTGACACCCCACACGCATAGGTTTGAGTAAAAAAAAATTTTTGGTTTTAGTTACATGTATGGGAGCCCCCCCTTAAATATTATTTTTTCTTACTGTTTGTATCTGAATCGGAAAGCGGTGAACAAGATACACCTACCTACCAAGTTACAGCTATGTGATGCTTATAGTTTCAGAATAAAGTGGCTGTGACATACGGACGGACAGACAGATAGACAGACAGACAGACAGACAGACAGACAGACAGACAGACAGACAGACAGACTTGACGAAACTATAAGGGTTCCGTTTTTTTGCCATTCGGTTACGGAACCCTAAAAACGAATTTCAAGATTGTTTAAATTTTGGACTAGCAAAGAAAATGGACTATCCATACTCAATAACCCCTATTAAACTGATTTTAATACAATCAACAATTGGGTTTACAGTATTGTATATTGGGTAGGTACTACGGTATCATAATAGCTGTAAAAACTTTTGAAGAGGTGATTAAAAAGTATTGAACAACATCGAAGGCTAGGGAATTCCAGGACCCACGAAGTGGTATGTATACCTACTTCTAAATCTCTTCATTTTAATATACTATCAAGTTTAGAACCCGTAAACTCTCTATTCATAGTTCCCTTTACGAGTAACGCATAACATTATTATTTCATTATACCCTTAACGAGTTGACAATACAGTAACCATGTCACGAGCGCCCGCGAGCCTTGTTTGTATGATAAAACTATTTTGTATGCTTTCATGGTATGCAATTCTGGCAATAAGTGAGCCTCTTCTGAAACTCACGCACTTATAATTCCATTAATTTGCCTTTTTCATTCTGAATTAATGATATTGCAATTTATTTTTTTGAATTGAAAGTAATCAAAAGATAAATACTTTACTAACGGCTGTAACATCAAACTATAGACAGCTATTAATAATATTTAGGGTATCAAATGATAAATAGTAATACGTCTTTCTATTTCTTCAGCAAAAAAAAAAAACACCTAAATACTTAAGATTCATCTTCGGGAGTGTTGTGGAGCATCCAACCCATTCTGAATATTTATTTCATACCCAAAAAATGGCTGGCGGGTGCCGCCAGTGACTCGAATCGACCATACACTTGTTCGAGGTAGTACTACGTCATCTTTGCCATTACTGATTTTACGATTGTTCTTCGTTGCGTGAGCTGTAAACAAACTTGACTGCTTTGTGATAACTTGTACGTGCTTCAGAAAAATCCATGTCTATGACAGTAAGGGCCAGTTTCATCATCGACCAATCAACACTAAACAACGAATAATTCAAAAATAGAACGTCATTTTGTATGAAGTAGTGAACAGATAACGCTAATTGGAACGTATTAAGACATTGTGAAGCAGGCTATTAATAATACAAATTTTACGAAGAATCCATATAACGAGATAAATTATTAACTTACGGTTATGTTTGAGGTTATAAAACTTAACTGGTTCTATGCCACAGCACGCACCGGTGCGTGATAATAACAATTTAATATCTATTGTGTCTCAAGTGTGGCACAATATGGGTTAAAGGAAATCGTCAAAAAGTTTATCTACTTATCAAGACAAACTAAAATATAAACAATACTCAAAAATACTAAAAAAAGTTATACTACTTGCCAAAAAAAATACGAATAATAAATATGTATTGAAATGTAAAAACACCTGTAAAGCCACATGGAAAGTAATTCAAGACGAAATAGATACTAAAGCGCAATACAATAATTTTATTGATATAATTAAACGTGACAATAATGTTATTTCTAGTCCCACTCAAATTGCAAATACTTTTAACAATTATTTCATTGAATTGACTAATAAAAATAATATAAGTAATACTTCATGTGACAAATTAAATCAAATTTTGAAAAATTCTATTTATCTAAGCCCGATTGACGAATATGACATATATAAATTCATAATGAGCTTAAGAAACAGTAACTCTGAAGGGTATGACGGCATATGTACTAAAGTTATTAAAGCTTGCACCAAGGAAATAGGTCATGTCTTAGCTTATTTAATAAATTTGTCCTTGGTATCGGGAATCTTCCCTGAAAAACTTAAACTATCTGTAATTAAGCCGTTGTTTAAAAAGGATGATAAGTCTATTTTGGACAATTATCGTCCAATTGCGCTAGTTCCGATCTTTTCCAAAGTCTATGAAAAAGTTATGCATAGCAGGCTCACATCGTTCTTTGACAAGTATCATATCATTCAGCGCAATCAGTATGGTTTCCAGAAGGGCAAATCAACTGCACATGCTATTTTTGACATGGTAAATGAGACTCTGACATGCCTAAATGCGAATAATTATACAACCGCCCTCTTTTTTGATATGTCAAAAGCTTTCGATTTTGTTTCGCATAACTCGCTTCTTGAAAAATTGGAAAATTGTGGTGTCAGGGGCAATTCCTTATGTTGGATTAAAACCTACCTCCAAGATAGACTTCAATCTGTCGAAATAAGTAGACCTGACTGCAATCAAGTGGTTCAAAAATATAGATCGGATCCGAGATTAAATAAATACGGAGTCCCCCAGGGTAGCGTCTTGGGCCCGTTATTGTTCCTGATTTATATAAACGAACTCCCGGGCTTAACTAAACACAAGTGTATTCTATTCGCAGATGACATAGCTGTTATCGTTAAAACTGATGGTAAATTGACTATAGAAGACCATGTCCAGGAAATAAATAATACAATAAAAACTATTATAGAATGGCTTAAAAATAATAATTTAATTATAAATCTCAACAAAACCTATTTTATAAATTTCAATAATCAATTAAATCAAACTATGGACATTAATTTTAAAGGACAAAAACTTAAAAATGTAAATATGACAAAATTCTTAGGTATATGGATAGACGAAAAACTGAATTGGAAAAATCAAGTCGAAAATGTTTGCAAGAAAATTAACGGATTTTCATATGCGTTGTATAAATTAGGTAAAGTGGCCACAAAAAATACAGCACTTACTGCATATTTTGCATATGTTGAGTCCGTTTTACGTTACTGTCTCATTATATGGGGTCATAGCTCCGATGCAAACAAAGCATTCATTGCACAAAAAAAGTGTATTAGGGCTATATGTGGTACTGCACCTGATGAGCCATGCAGGCCGTTATTCGCATCATTAAAAATACTAACCCTACCGAGTCTATACATTTTTGAAATCGCAAAGTTTGTTAAACTAAACATGTATTTTTTTAGGCAAGCAAAGGAAGTTTATATGCGCAACACCAGAAATGGCAATAGACTGGTGGCAGATATTACTCCAAAAACCGCCAGATTCGGGAAAAATTGCTACTGGATGTGCACGCTCATCTATAATAAAATACCCCAACATATAAAAGACTTGCCCTTTAAAAGATTTAAAAGTGCACTTTACAAATGGCTAACTGATCATTGTTTTTATAAAGTGGAGGAGTTTTTGAATTTGTCGTGATGATTTTTTGACATTTAATTCTAATTGTGTTCTAATTTAATATTTGACATTTTTTTTTTTTTTTGAAGACTTCATGACATGTGTATTAATATTAATAATTATGACTTGGGTAATTCTTTTAATTGTAAAATATGTGCACACGTATTTGCATGCTATTAGTTCATAGCTGAAAAAGTTGAGCTTACTGTAGAATTAAGACCATATATGTATCCTTTTTCATAAGCAAATAAATGCATTTCATTTCATTTCATTGCATTTCATTTCATTTCATTTCATTTCATTTCATTTCATTTACTGATTCAAAACAGTATCATCTAAGAACTAATAAACTCGTGGAACATTCCAAATGAGTTTTCAAAATATACTGCCCCATTTAAATTGTCTTGAAAATAATTCAAAATTCATTTACTTCGTTAATTAACTCGTGAAAACTTTGGATGACTTGGAGTGACACCTTCAGAATATTAGGGGAGCCGAAAATGCTAAATGTGGATTTACTGAGTGAGCGCCACATGGAGGTGACGGATCTGTATTAAAAAAAAATATTTTTGCATTTATCGAGAGCATCCATAGAAGAAACGCTACAAGTTTTATAAGGCTTAGAATTTATACTTACAAAAAATTACTGTCATTTGCATACATTACGCAATTGCTTCAAGCAATAAGACCGCCTGAATTGTACTCCTATTTAATATTTAAGATGTTTTTGTATTATTTATTTATTGTTTATGGTGTGCAATAAAGTATATTTATTATTATTATTATTATTACGCAAAGTCTATCATTTATTGTTGTGGTATATTTACACTCTCTCACTAATCAGAAACAAATGACAAAAACCTGTTGTCCACCCGGAAAAGAAGTTTTTTTTTTGGTCTTCCTACATTTGCTTTCAAACATATCCAGCATTCTTAATTGGTATATTTATATTGAATTATTAAAAATCTTAATTCTGTTAATGAGTAACACGATGTCAGCGACCAATTTATAAAAATCTAAAATTAGAATATGTTAAAATTAGAAAATGTTGTTTAAAGGGGTGCAAAGCATGTCCCTAAAGAGTAAACGAAATCCAAATCCCTTTTTGAGCTCCTCTACAAAAAGTTACAAGTAAAGTGCTTGGAATTTCTTGGTTAACGGTGAGTGAGCACGAATAGAAGGAAAACTCTTTAATAATAGCAGTTGGCTTTTGAGCTTGTAGATCAGTAAAGTAAGTCTTTTTGGGACGGAGTCTGGGGTGTTAGATTTGTTTAGAAATTATTCCTTTTAGCAATCTAATTCGCAGTGGTTTAACTGCTTTTGATTAAATCAAGTTACACTATAATAAGATTATAACTAAATGTTACTTCGAATTGCTTTTCAAATTGACTGTCTTTTTGGTTTAGTGGTAAGTTCGCTGGTCCCGACCCAAGAGGTCCCGGGTTCGAATACCGGATCGGGCCAAAGTTGGTTATGGCCATGGGTTTTTCTGTCTTCAAATACTCGGAAACAGCTTGGAGTCAGTGAGTTTTTTTATTAACATACTATGACTTCAAAAATTGGTTGGAGATTTTTATTCAAATGGTCAAGCTTCAGATCCTGGCTATACAGCCGCTATACAGCAGCTGTGTAAAAGCACAGTGGCCCTATTTTTTAATCACTCGCTTGAATATGGTGTGTGATTTTCGATCGAAAACTTATTTTAAAAATGAAAATCACGCAAAATATACACGCGAATACTCACAAAATTTAGTTTTCCTTTCTTCAATTATTATTTTTAATAAATGAATATTACACGCCATCTTTACGCGAGTGATACTAAAATGTGCCTTGAAGTAATAATAATAACAATACACATCTTTTATTATTTTTTTCGGTTTTTGGCTTACACGGCTTGTGAGTTGCCATATTACAAGTAAAACGAGAAAACGGGATTATTTCAGGAAAAATCGGTAGGACGTATTTGCGGTGATCAAGTGGGTAAAAGGAATTATAAACAAATACATAATAATATTTACAGAACTTTTTTTGGCAACTCTTCTCAATTTGGCACTGATATGTATCGTCGTATATAGTCGTGTATAGTCGTCCGTGCTCTGCCGAGGCGACAACATCTCCTTAGGATGCCACGTGTGGTGGCGAAACGCGTCGAGGTTTTTTGCACGTTGGTGTTGGGTAATTATAATTGCACTAGCTTTTGCCCGCGACTTCGTTCGCGTGGACTTCAGGTTCGTCCCGTCTAGTCTAGTCTAGTAATAAGTAAGAAATACGGTAACTAAGCGTACGGTACGGTACGTACGCGTACGGTAAGCGCAAAAAATGTGTTTTTTTACGACCTCACATTAGAAACCTCAAAAATTGTAGCCTATATGTTATTCTGATGTATAAGCTATATTGTGGTAAAGTTTCATTCAAATCCATTCAGTAGTTTTTACGTGAAAGAGTAACAAACATCCATACATCCATACATCCATACTTACAAACTTTCGCCTTTATAATACTACTAGTAGGACTAGTAGGACTAGTAGGACTAGTAGGATTAGCTGTGCCGCATGCGTATTGAGGGCGGGCGGGTAGTGCATCCTGCATTTGCCTGAACTAATACTCAACGCAGTGACGGTTTGTGTTGTTAATTGCCTGCGCCGGCGTGGCTTAGCGGAAATTTAAAGCAAAATAATTTTATAAAATTCTACTTAGTTAGCTTATTCTCAGTATAGTCGTGACTATAAATAATAAAGTCTTTTTGTTAGGTACCTGTCGAAAGAAATGCCTGTGAGAGTAAACACGCTGGCTGCGACCGTGACGTTGGCGATGAAGTTGCTGAGTTGGCAGTACCGCACGCCGAATACCCAGTCACTGGAACAAAGCAAAATAAATATCAACTTTTTGGCATAGAATTAGAATGAAAAGGTCACCCTGGGTTATACCTACTCATAGTTCGAAACGAAAAACGATCATTATTCATAGAAATGTGTCTGTCGTCGGCACTTGCAGAGGTATCACGTAACACGAATAAGCGATAGCAATACGTATGTCTTATGCCGGGAGTTATCGCCCTTCCCGACAGTAAGACAACGCAAATTACAATGGCCAATCTATTTGCGACCTTGAACAGACGCGCTGAAGAGTATTCAAAACGTCGTTCATAATTATACAAAGATCATAAGCGATTGCATTAGAAAATTTCGAGTTAAATAATAGCCCGGGGGATATTTCCCTAGGCTGAACCTAACAAAAACTCGATCAATGGACGTGGGTTGGCTTTTTCAAATGTACATACAAGGGTTCCCTTTTTTCATACGAGTGTTATTGTTTCGCCTTGTATAGGTTCGGGAGCCTTTGCTTGCTTCTTACCAGACTTTGGCGAAGCAAAAAGTGTGCGTGATTTTTTTTGAAGTTTTATTCATCTTTCTAATTTTTTTCCAGATACTGAACAACATGATGATTAATTAATCACTAATAGGGATAACAATATACTTAACCCAATATTATGGTTTTGTTACTGACTTCAAGGAATTCGATAATATTTGAGTATGTTTATTTCGTAAGGCTTCTGCAAAACGCAAGGCGGTATAAGTGCAAATATTAACTTCATTTATGGTACCTACGACTCACGGTAACATGAATATCTGATGTTGTTTTAATTATAAATGACAGACTTAACCAAAATGGAACATTTCAAGCAAATTATTCCCAAGAATCCTTCATTTTTTTACCCAAGGCAAATACGAGGAACTTCCTTCGTTTACCCTAATTTATGTTATCATAACGAAAGCAAGTAGGTAAGTGCCTCAGGCTTCCCATATGTAATGAATGATACAGAAATAAACGTCTTCAATTACACTTGATATAATTTGCATCGAGGTTAATTTGCTATTTATATGAACTTAATCTGAATGATGAATTTAGGATGATAGCAACACAAACAGTGCTTATTACAAGATGTTTATTACAAAATACAGATTGCGTGAAGATTTTGAGGTAGATTTTTGATTAAGTTAGGGCGTGTAGGTTTAGTAGCTTGGCTCTACATGATATCTTATATAACTTTTTGACATTGAAAGCCATACGATCTCAACAATATTTTACATGCAAATGTTTTTGGTGGACTGGAATAACAATTATTATTGTGAGGGATATTACGGCCGAAGCCGGTCCTTATTATTATGTTTCTTGACTTTATCATAACCTCAAGAATATTTTCCATAGCCATTTTAATTCCATAACAGTGATTTTGTAAGATCCTTAGGAAGGCTTGACAATATTTATGCCATGGAAACCTCAATTTCAGTATAAATGATTCACCAAAGTGTTGTTCACTAGAACTAAAGATCGATAAAAATTAAGTTTTAAGGCAATGCTAATATCGAAAAATATGGGTTTGATAGTGTCGTTTGTTATCCAATTTATTTATATTGATGTTGTATGAAGAATGCTTTTGATTATATATTGTACATAAGGACTTATGTAGTTTCGTTAATCTTGCATAACGCCATTAATCTTCTGTGATAACGCTTTCTACCTTCTGACATTGTTTCTTCTACCCAATATGCTGCTATGTGCCCGTTTGAATTGTTTTGACTGTAGTGTCTTTCAGGTTTTGTCTAATTTGTTCACTAAAAAGAATCTACGTTATCTATCTAATTTAATAGTAGATTGTTCACCTAGGGCGTAAGTTTGCACGGGCGCCTTGAATCACAAAAAAAGTGTTAGAATCAGTTATAATTGTAAATTTGAGGCCCGACATGTAATTAAACTTTGCCGAGCGGGTAGTGTAAAAGTAATATTATGAGCCGAATTTATTTTCTTATTTTATGTTACTTGTTTGGAATGTATCGACTTCTTCTTGAGAAACTTTCAGCCCCGTCTTTATTTCATTGTGAGATGGAGGCTAAAGAAAACTTCTGGAACAGCACTGCTCCGTAACGGTCTTAACAGCCATTTAACTGGGAGTATTTCGCGAATTCCCACGGGGCCGGATTTATGATTATGAACGTCTTTTGAAGTAGTTAAAAAATAAAAAATTAGTTGATGACTTCAGCCAGTGGAAAACCAGATGAATGTGTATTGCTACACTGATCCCTAAGCTACTGGCTAGCAGAGAATGCCAAAAGACAGTTAGTTGTAGAAGTCATAGTGCAATTAAAATTAAGTTAGTAAATAACTGCTTGATTTGTGCACATATTTTTAATTCGATGCTCAAAACTCAAATAGTTACAGTTAAATAGGTCTCTATAATAAATATTTTTTATTACACAAATAACAAAAACATCCAAATTAGACAAACTACAAGTGCGGTATTGGCGTTCTTATCTCTGGACGCAATCTTTTCCAGACAAACTTTTGGTAACAACTTTAATTTTACTTTGTTCCTTCTAAAGATTTAAAATATATTATGATTTTATAAATGGGACGCAACCAAATGGGAGACGCCCGTTTGGACGTCCTAGGTACCGCTGGAAGGACGTTGTAGCTCAAGACCTGCTCAACCACGGCCTTAACGACTGGCAAGAATTATCTCAAGAGCGAGATGCGTGCCGTCGGAAGCCAAGACTCACCTTGGCTCGCTGAGTCACTCTAGTAAGTAAGTAAGTATAATTTTATAAGGAAGTTTGCGAAGTACGTGACGTAAAGTCAAGAAGTTTTTATAAAGCAAAAAGAAAACACAAACACACAGATTCTATTTATAAAAGGTAAATAGAAAATATAACTTTGAGATATTTTGGAAATATGCAAACTTCACACAAAACAAATTGAAAGAAAATATTAAAGCATTTACAGTCATACATTATTATTTGAACTTACAATCATAATATTTGAATGTCAACATTCAAAGAAGAGCTACGTGATTTTAAATTTTATTCCTAAAAAAAATATTTCATTCTTAAAAGCGTTGTCGTTTTATATTTTGCTTAAAATTATTTTTTAAATTGCTTACCTATATTGACTCTACAAGTATCATTTCAGTTTACAAAGTTAGTTGCAGGTTGAATACTCTTAATAAATGCTACGTGATAATTAACACAGTTTTAAGGTTTTATTTTTCATAATACTTTTACATTATAATAAATTAATAACGCTCTTGCATGTTTTTGTATTCATAAGCAACACACCCTTTTCTGATTTTGTTTTAATTTCCGGTATAGGATGAAAGTTCGTAAAAGCTGGATTTCAATAAGCTTTAACAATAGAAAAGGTTTCGGGCACTGTGAAAAGGAACATATTTTAACATAGTGTTAATATCAACTACCTTTTCTAACGGAATTTGAGGGAAAGTGTTTGTCATTTTACTGATTTTTACCGAAGTTGGTAACAAATACTGATGGAGGTGGACATTTTAGACCGAAAAATGTTTTGATGTGGGGAAAACATGATTTAAATAAACGATAATATTTCATATGTATATTTTCTTCCAGTGGTTAGGACGCTTTGCCAGACAAATAATACATCAACTAAAAGCATTGATTAACGTCTCTTTGCCTTAAACCCATTTTATTTTGCCCATAACACGAACGGACAGAAAAGTTTCAGATTGAAGACAGCCGAATCAAACGTGCAGCGTAAAACCTCCACCAGCAACAACGATCGTAGTATGATTCAAGTATTACACTGATTGCAGGCCGACATAAAAAGTAAAGGCAAAGTAAGCTTACCTGTGCAGCATGTAAATGAAGTTAAAGAGGCAATTGAGGGAGGCCATCATCAGATCAGCAAACGACAGGTTCACCAGGAAGTAGTTCGTCACTGTCCGCATCCTTCTGTGAGCTGCAAATAAGTATTGCTGTTAGTTTAAGTTAGCAAGGAAAATCTACGTTTGAATTTAGATTATTTTAATTTAACTGCCTCAGTGGCGCAACGGTTAGAAGGTCGCATTTCGAAGTGACCGCTGCGCCAGAGGCCCCGGGTTCGATTCCCGGGTCGGTTCAAAAATTATGTATCTGGATTTTTCTGTTCAGAAATTCTTAGGGCAGCCTGGAGTTTGGGAGTTACACGCTACATCCCTGTGTCTTGGAAAGCACGTAAAGCCGTTAGTCCTGCGCCTTATCTCTTTTCGGTCGTGTCAGATTGCTATCCCATCAAGCTATGAGAGTGAAAGGAACAGAAAGTGCACCTGTGTCTGCGCACAAACTTGTGCACTATAATATGTCCCGCGCAGTCATTTAGTCGTTGTGACTGGCCACCGATCGTAGTCAAAATCGGCTAAGACGACTATTATTATTTTACGAGTACTGAGGTTTTCTATTCTCATGTAAGTGTATTCTTTTTTTTTTAAAATAACCTTTGAACCGGAACCTAAATCTAACCATTTAATAAATGTAATGAATAGTAAAAAATATTCTTATTTAAACGTAAACCTGGTATTATTGGCTAACAAAACATTAAGCCACGATGCAAGCTGTTAAATTGCTTATGTCTCAATAATAGTGTGTATTTGGAAATCATTGTGTTTAGTACTTGAAGAGTTGAAAATGAATAAAGCTCCCAAAATGCGGCCACCCTCGCATACGTAACGAAACTTCATGCTTAGTCACTTTGGAAGACAACCAACTGTTGGGGAATTTTGTTTCTATGTATTTTCAATGATTGTCTCCGAAATTAAGAAGTGCTTTCATGTATTACGACTAGTCAAAAACTTCGTTTAAAAATTGTACTAGTATACAGCGTGTGGCCTGTAATAGGAGCAAAAATTTTTATCAATGATTCTACAGAGTATAAGTACTAACCATAACCTGGTCATAGTGGTCTTAAAAATGCTTTAACTCAGATATATAGTAATCCAAAGTTATAATCCATAATCAATGTATATTAAAATCGCTAACTCGCTGTAGTTAATGACAATGTAAAGTTCTATGACTGAACACATTTGTTTGCAATAAATTGCTGGTTCGATTTATTGTGTTAAAAAATAACAATAAAATATTTTTTCATTAAAATAAATTAAAACCATTTAGAATTGTTAACTGGTTACTTAAGAGGCCAATTTTTTTTAATTTTAGCTCCTATTACAGGCCTGTATAAGCATGATATTTGCTTGATGAAAATTGTTCCCCTGTTACACAGCTTACAGCAACCGCGACATTTACGGCAATCAATCACGGTCGGCTTTATAAACAGGGATTTGCAGCAGTGAACGAATAAATAAAACCATACCACTCATTTTATCTTCATAAAATAAGTGAAGCAGTGTCCTCAACTGAGCACCGACACATCTTTACGCAAATAAATAAAGACACAAATATGAATTAGTAAATGGTTGTCAAACTGTTGCTGTAAATCAGGCTAAGAGAAAACTGTACTTCAATCCATAACTTTACAGACAGTAGAGAAATAAATATGCCATTTCTCTGATTACAAAATTAAGAACTTTAAGGAAATCAGAAACATCGACCTACCAAGACCCAGCACAATATCGGGTCTAATGAAGTCATTCTGATAATCGTCGTTTGCAGTATTCTAACAATATTTGTTCTTTTGGAAGACACAACAGAAATGTTAGCAGAACTCCTAAAACAGATTTAGCCGTTAGTGCTGCGCTTGATCCCTCTTCGTCATGTTGGATTGTCACCTCACCGAATCATATCATGAAGTAACAGAGAGTGCGTGCATACAATGTTGTGCACTAAAATTATCAACAGTAGAGCTCCAATTTATGATTTTTCTGCATATAACGCTATATAACTTCGGTCCCTACAACTTGGAGTATGTTTTAATACATTTGTATCCAGCTTAATATGATTCGTCTCCCCGCTTAGTACGATCTTTAGGGGAGAAATTTATCATGATTGATAAAAAATATAGACTAAAAAGTAAAATGTGACTTCCATAAGTTGAAGTGAAAAATATAACAGCAACCTCCATTTTTGTATGAGTTTAGTTAATAACATTTCTACTGCATGTACTTTAGTAAATTTTGTATTTGCATTTTGTAAAATCTGTTCCTAATCGGGTAAATCGAAAATGTTAAGCTTGTAGAATATTGGAAACGCAAAAAAATATGATTATATGATGCAACGTATTTTTAATACATTTTTTGACTATAGTAATTTGAGTTCATAAATACAAACTATTTTTTTCTCTTTTCCATAGGTCTTCGCTTACGATTTCCCTATAGAATCGAACTATCGGGCTTATACTGCGTTCCCTATGCATTTGGTTTCAGTTAATTAAGATAGACATTCGCCGAAATTGGCTGAAAGGTATCAAAATGAGCTTACTTTATAAATGTACACTGGATTCCATTCGGCCGCAGGTCAGTTGCGCAAACAGTCACTGGTCCGTCGCAATTCACCAAACACACAATTACATACATAAATCGACAAACAGACAGACGTGAAGCGAATTAATTGCCATACAACTAGCATGCTCCGTTTGATCAGGAAGAGTATGGACATAGCGTAAATCTATAATTATTACCTACGAAACGCTTTATTAAAAAAAAAGCTTGCATGAGTAGCACTTATAACCTTTACCAACTTTATGCCGTTTCAAGCGGCCCTTATACTACATTATGTAGAAAGCCAGTATCTGCAATTATAGTGTAGAACTAGATTTATGCAACTATAAATTGGAGTGTGGAGGTGAAACGACCAACTTCAGGGAATACGGTTACAGACATAATTGTTACTTAGGTATGCTACGATAAGTTTACGTAGTTCGTCCTTTACGTCGAAATAGTGTAGTGGCTATTAAAAGCTGGCAAAATCATATTGACTGCAGCAAAGTACAAAAGTACTTCTTTAATCTATTTTATTATTATAGAGCTCCAGAGTTTGTTTGAACGCGCTAATCTCAGGAACTACTGGACCGATATAAATATTATTTTTGTGTTATATAACTTATTTATCGAAGAAGGCTTTAAGATATAAAACATCACGCTGCGACGGGGAGGAGGGAGAAAAATCAAAATCCGCGGACGCAGTAGCAGGGGACCGCTTTGTAATATGACGAACTGATTTTGTATCGCAGAAATTTATGAAGTTGAAAACCCAAAAAAAATGTCCCCAGCTCCACAACAACTCTCCAATGCACTAATACGTTGATTGGTTGTTATTAATCGATCATCATATCTAATCTCTTTCAACATTTGGTAGAATGGTAACATAATAAACCTTTTTGGACATCATTCATCATGATGGTATGAAAGGATACTCGTAGCTCATTCTTTTTTTCATAAGAGAAAATGTTTGTTTAGGTTTAGTGAATATAGCTGTAAAGTTAATACAATCAACGCAATATTTGTTGAATTTAGTAGTTAATTGTAAAATACTAATAAATACGGTGCAAAATGTACTAATATTTATTTTAATTTTATTTATTTAAAAACTTTATTGCACAAAACGGTAGTGTACAAAAGGTGGACTTAATACGTAAGAATGAGTACCTAACTATTTACTAACACCAGACAAACGCTACACTGCTCCACTTTTTACAGCTACTTCATAGTATTTATAAAATTAATCATTTTTAATCGCAGGTATGTTGAGGGAAGTAAAATTTAAATAAAAGTAAAGTAAAAAGTAATACCGGGATGGGTGACTAAATAAGTAAATAAATATACGCCAGATATCGCACCAATTGTCGGGTTTCGAAGTAAGGCTTTTCTTGTGTTACGACGATTAGGAGGGATGGGAGGATCGCCCATAAATAATTAAAACTATATAACATCCACGACTGTACAACTGTTCGTGCTCATTACACAAACATTTCATTTCATTTATTTCCAACATACATCTACCCTTACAGAAAAGATCCAAATCGATACATGCAGAATCACATAATAAATTAAAAACTTAAGATTAGAATTCATAACAATCAAAAAGAGTCAATAAATAAAAATACATACAATCATTAACTATAAAATTAAATTTAAAAAAAATATAAAACACCATCAGATCAAAAAAAAATCCTAATTTATAATAATAGTTTTGTGGCATATTAAATGTAATGTCACTCTCTCGAACTCCGCTCGTGAACAAATAAATAAATCTAGGCAATCGGCGGCTAAGTTTAGGTTTTTAATGGCACGCGTTAGGGGAGCCGTGGCCAGCAGTTGCGTCCTACCGCGCGGCACTGCAAATAAGCTCGGTCGGCGCCGTCTCAGTGCGTAGCCATCGGGCACGTTCAGACCTATCCGGGTAACATTTTCCCCATGCGGGATCGAACCCGTGGCCGCTGGTTTCGTAGTCAGGAACGCTAACCACTACACCAAAAGTGCCTACAAAAAATAGATAGATTGTAATCCGAATATTGATTACGCATTTTACACCCCAGAAACTCTTGATAAATTCTTCCCGATACTATATGACAGTCAATCAAACAATATTATCTGATTAACGCCTCGCAATATTTCAAAGGTCACGTAGTATTTATTCAGTCGGTTGGAAATAACACGGTTCGTTACCTCACAAAATGGAGCATTAGACCTATGTGTCATACAAGTTAATAGCAGTTGATATTCTCGCTTTGTCACATGCCAATAGATTTCATTTTCATCTTAGAAATGTGAAGTGATGTGAAAACTCAAGGTTACGATAGTAAGTAGCTATTATTTTTCCTTACAATATTGTACTTCTTCGTCTGATCGTATCGTTGATAAAGCGACATTTTGTTGTACACAGTAATTAGCAACGCGACAATATTGTATTGGTACGAACCATAGCGTATTTTCAAATACATATATCCAAAAATTCGTATGTATTGTCACTATAAAAGGTGGATGGAGTTAAATGTGCATGCTATAAAAATGACAAAATCATGCACAATATGAGGAGAAATATTTTCAAACATAAAGTAGGTAGGTAATTCTAATAACGTTTTTAATTCATACTACATTACAATAGTGAATTCGCAGTGTGTAAAGGGTTTTAGGGTTGCTACGTAAGAGCATTTTCCTGACGCAAAAAAAAAGGTTCACATTTTGTGACTGCATCGATGCAGCATCGCGAATGCATCGCGTTTGCATCGCTAATAGAAGTCGCAGTGTGTAAAGGGTCTAAAAGGTGTCACACATACGTCAAATATCCAAAAATAGCATGTTTATCGCTCTATGCTCAATCGCAAAAAAAATAATCATTCATCATTTCATTACTATTCATTTAAATCTCATTCAATTTAATTTGAACGTGGTTATCGGTAATCTGTAGTTAAAATCTTTTCAGTAATATTAAACAGGCTCATGATAATTTTACATGAAACTTGCACTTACAGAGATTTTCCTTATTCGTATTCAATTGAATGCAATGGTACCTACCTGTTTTTTACTTTTTTTACAGTTTATAAACTGTACGTACAATATTATTTGTTGCAAAATTGAGTTTTCAATTTCCGACGTGGAAATCCAGCAAGCATCGTGTCTCCGACTTCACCCGTAAAATATTTTTACCTTTTTACCTCATAGGGAGTGATTTCCTAGATATAAAAAGTAAAAACCTTTTGATCCCTTGCGTTTAAACCTCGAGTGTGGGTGCTATATTTGAACCTGCAATATCTATGGTATTTGCCAAGTGTGCTACTCATTGATCCATCAGTATGACTATTATTAAAAATGGAAAAAAGCCCTTTTTTCCAAAGCCTACATGTTTGCTACACGATAAAAGGCTTCAATAACGTATGAGTGACGTTAATAAACTCCAATAACTACACCAGTCTCCACGTACTCTTTTTAGAGACACGATATCAATCACATATTTGAAATTGTAAAGAGTACCCAACTCATTTTTTTTAGAATATCTACAGAGCTGCGTGTACTTTGCTGTCACGTATTTTATTCGTGGGTTATTATTGAACATCCGTTATTTTAAATTATGACCCAATTATGGTTGGATCGATATGATAAACCTGCAACCGCACATAGCATCACAACGTGGAAACAAAGGTGGATTTTTTATCGTGACCCGGTGGAACAGGCCGATACCATAAAAATGCAGAGTATAATATTTTGTCGATAGAGTCAGTTACATACTCGAGAGTATGAGAAACAGTTAGAATTTTTTGTATCCAATTTTTCTTTAAGTAAAAAAGGTGCCCTGGAGAACTTCGTATTTTTAAATTCAATAGGCGGCATGAACTTGGACGTGCTTTCAAGGATATCCTTATGGAGAGCAATGCTGTATAAGCTTGTACAACAAGGAAGTTGTTAATGCCTTCTTATGAATGGCCACCAATTTGGTTACACATCGTTATTTTATTATTTTGTTTTGTATTTTAAGTTAACTTCTTCCAATGTTTTTTATTTTTATTTTTCTATTATATTTGTAATTTGATGTGTACCAAATAAATAGTTTTCTTTCTTTCTTTCTTTAAAATGATATGAATAATCAATATAACTGGCACTACGAACACACATGGCATACAGAGCTAAACAACTCACGATCTTCTTAGGTAAACTTATACTGCATACCAGTGTTTAAAGTGGGCACCAAACAACTATCGATCAGACGATGTTGATTTGCCCATACACCACACTGGCCAGTAACATTTTGTAAAAAAAAACTATCAAACCTGTGACGATCCAAATGACGATCGCGTTCCCGCCGATGGCAACAGCCAGCATGGCCGCAAACAAGCACACCCAGGAGTTGTGCGCCCACAGCGGCATCGTCATCTGCGCCGGCGCAGCGGTAGGAGGACGCGGTACGAGCAGTGTTGCTGCGCTGAGAAGACTGCGGTTGAAGTCCATCTTCCATGTGTACACCACCTAGAAGGACGGAAAAAAGTTTTTTGCAGTTTAAAAGGCGAGTACAAGCTAAATAATTCATTACAGTAACCATTAACAGTTTAAGAGCATATCGTAAACCTTCATTTTAACAGCAAACCGTAACCTTAACCGTCCACTGTAACTTTTGTCGTAATCAGTAACTTTACTGTTAACTGTAACGCCAATTCAAAAAAAAAACATGTCGGTGTAGAAAGATTAATAACTAAAGGTTGTAGATACCTACCTTACCTACGCTTGACCTCCCAATGTTCAAAGGAGATTTGAGTTTCTGAAACTACTAGGTATAACGATATCGAAATACTTTAACCAATACCAAGTTATAAACAGCGTTCATGGGCACGTTTACCCCGTAAATAAAATATTCATTCCAAAGGACAGTTCCTATTGAAAACTTAAAACAATACAAGCTCTTGGGATTTGGGGATAAGGTAAGATTAACTTACCAACATAGCCTCAAGTAGGGGTTTTGTTTACAAAACCATGCAACTGTTTCTAAAAAAAATTTTCAACATTGAGTCCGAGAGAAAACCTCTCAAACATACTTTATGTTTAAAAATTGTGTAAAATTTTATGACTAGTATTGAATGCTATATGGCGTAAAGTCCACCTCTTATAAAAATTTTCGTGCAATAAAATATAATAATAAAAAATACTGATGAATATTTCTACCATACGAAACAAGACCATCACAATAATGGATATTCGTTATGTTTGATAAAGTACTCAGACGATTTTTATGACAAAGTGGAACCAAACCAAGCATACTCCGAAACAACATCACAAAAATTTTCGACTACAATCCCGTAAAAAATGGCCTATTCCTGATATATCGGAGAATGCCATTTCTCTTCCCCGTTCCGGTTAATATTAAACAAGTGTAGGAGGATTATGTTACAAGGCGTACACAAAAAATAAATTTACATTTTCTCATACTCAGCCTCCGATAAACCTATTTGTATCATCCTTTATTTCGACCACGTAAAAAAAGAAATGTGAGTAGCATTCTTAAAAGAAAGTTATAGTTGTTAAAAGACGCTAGATGTTGTCCCATAGAGCCGATCAATGAAAAAAGGAGACATTCAAATGTATCTGTCTAGTATGGCTAGTGGTTTTATTATCGAAACATAATTAATAACCAGCGGAGACGGTCTGAAGCACAAGAAATGAAAATTTTTTGACTGTTGATAAGTTCAATATACTAACAACTATCTAATATATAAAAATAAGTCTGGTTTTCCTTCCTGACGCTATAACTCCAGAACGCACAAACCGATTTCCACGGTTTTGCATTCGTTGGAAAGATCTTGGGCTCCTTGAGGCTTATAGCAGAAAATTCCCATAAAACGGGGCCGGGGTGGGATGGGGCTGGGGGTGAAACGAAGTTCGCTGGGACCGCTAGTTATATCTAAATATTTGTATTTTTTGAGTTATATTGAGAAAACCTTCTCAATCAACAAGTACACGAATTTTGTCTCAGCGTTTCCAAGCGCTACTTGGTTGTTCGACAGATTTAAAACTGTGTCGAGACTTACACCACTGGTTATAAGAGATGTAGAGATGTATCACAACCTCTAAAAAAGAAAATATTAAATAAAAAAGTTCATAAAATACTCCTACTTCTACATTACATCTTCTGTCTTGTTATCTAAAGCAGCATCTAATCATAGCAGTTTATATGTGTATTTTTTGTTAAAATCAATCATTGTTTTAAAATAACTATTCCGTTTTACTGTAGCTTCTACCGTAGCAATCGTTCGGTTTGTAGCTCGTAGCAAGCGCTACGTTGTAGCGTGAGGATTACTGCGTCACACAGTGTCCATATTTCCGATTGTGCTATTGTGCTCATTCAAAATCGCATCACAGCGCCAGTTTGGGTTGGCAGAGACACCTAGAGTCGAAAAGGTTTTGCAGAAAGATTTCAACGGAATACTCGTATAACATAAATACACTAGGGAAACTCAATTCTGAAACAATCTCGCTGTTCGGAAACAAGCCTCGGATGTGTAGTAAAAACGTGTGCCATGAACTATGTGCATAAAGACTATTTGAATCCCATGGTTTACATTCATCCGACCCGTCATATCCAATACTTATTAATCTTTTTTTTTTCAGACAATAACATGATACTGGAGTATCATATAATAGTATCATAGTAATAATAATGTATCCATAGTATCATATAACAAGCAATAAAAATTACAAAACGACGATTAATAAATAATTGCAAATTACAAATAAAAAATATAATAATAATAATTGATTAATTTGAATTATATTGAAATCTTATTCTATGTTTGACTTGTTCTCGCAAGGGGCAGTCATATTTTTGGGCAATTGTATTTAAAATACTATAAAAAAAAAACTATTTATGCAATTCAACGCGAAAGTTTAAAATCTTATATTACATTCATCCGGTCAAAACCGACCATTGTGAACGAAATGCTTATTTTCTTACAAAATATTTAAAAACATATTTTGTAAAAGCACCTAGCACCTTTATTTGTACCTAAAGGTATTAATAAATTAATACTGATGCTGATGATAAAGGAAAGTAGTTATTTCTGATGTCTGCAGTAGATTCGTGTCGTGATAAGGTTTTTTTATTAATAAATAAATTTTATATTCCGTCGTTTCAATCACTTTACTTTGTTCGTGGTCACAGGGTGACTTAGATGTTATTTGTCTTTTACAGAGTTAAGAAACAAATTAACTTCCGTCACTCAATAAAATTCACTAACGTTAAATTCCTATTCACGCAGAAAGAGCCAACTGTGTCTTGAGATCTTGCAGTGAGTGTTCTGGCTTGGGTTTTCGATAGAACCGGATCTCATGCTGGTAGGGTTTTCCAACCATCTTCTCTATTGAAATTTTGATATTTTCTACTAATCTCTGTAGCTTCAACTGTGTTTGAATCACATTGAATCAATTAATAGTATTCTTATAAACTTCAGAAACACGTATTATTTTTATTTCGATCTAAAATGACATCTATTTAATTCTGACGACGTCCAACAGCTACGATAATATTCGTACATGAATCACTTCCCACGGGATTTCGAATCACTACATCAGTCAGTAATGAATTAATATCGTTACGCCAAGAAACCTGCGTAAATAAAAATATATACAGGCAATAAAAAGGTTTATAGCCAGTTTTACTGGCCACGTAAATCATGATAAATCTTATATGAAAAACAATTTGCAACAATAATACTGGTAACAACGGATTTGGTAATTCGATCAAATGCTACAAATTATGTGTTGAGGTTGCGTAAGATAAGAAATAAGTCTACCTTATACTATAGTAGACTTGGATTAGATACTGGTATTAATTGACGAATAATGAATGTGTAAATGAATGACATCAAAAATCAATTTTTATTATATGTAATTTAATTTTTAATTCCAAATTCAATTTCAATTTTTTTAAATCAATTTTAATTCTATATTTTTATGTAAATTTATTTAATTTTATTTTGTGTAATTTGCATGCTTTAAATAAAATAGCTAAATAGGCTTAAGGAACACAACTCTTAACATCTGCTTTTGTATATACCTTATTTAATGGCAAATAAAGAATTTTGATTTTGATTGATTGATTTAAGATTTTTTAGATGTTGCATTATTTTGAGGGGTTCTGTAGCCAAATGGCAAAAAACGGAACCTTATAGTGTCGTCATATCTGTCTGTCCATCTCTCACAGCCGCTTTATTCTGAAACTTTTAGAACCACAGATAACTTATTACATCTACCAATGGTAATCGATGTTAATCCGCTTTACGATTTTTATACAAATGCAATTTAACGTAGAGCAGGGCCTTATTTCCAATCCCATACATAAAAATAAATCTATTTCTTTTCTCAAACCTATGTGCAAACCTATGTGTCTATAGAATGGAATTTTCAAAGATGTTGTAGAAGTTTGAATTGCTTCCAAAATGGTAAATTCGGAATCTGGGTTTTGAATGCGACATGTGACATTGGCATATCCTATGTCTCGCTCTAACAGCTAGATGTGATAATTGCATCCTTTTCAGTATCGATTAGCCGCATCGCTACCGCATGCGAATGCGTTGGTGTACTACCGTGTAACCACACAGTTACAGTCTATATTTTGTGGTGTAACGACGTAATTAATCACCATACTTCTAACCAGAGATAGGAATAGGTAGGGCTTATTAGCCTAAACTTCGAAGAACAAAGACAAGAATCGGAGACTCCCTTACTACATTTTTACTCTAGGACATCTGTTGGGACATCATTAATTAGGTACATAAATAATAATAATATTTTGAATAAGTGATCGGTCTTTGTTAACTTTAAGTTTACGACTGGATAAAGTGTAACAATACCTAAAAACAGTATTATGGCTACTACATCTATCTTTCCTCTTTATAATATTAGTATAGACAAATAAAATTCGACTCACGTATTATTTGATGTAGACAGACAGGAGCAATCTTAAGGCAGCAAATCGTGTTCTATAAATTCATGCCAAGCCGTGGTCTTGACCACGGGCCCAAGACCGTCAAAAAACACAAAAATGTGATTGGACCAGTGCAAAATTGAGCATGTACGCATAATTCACGATAGAAAATAATCTGTCTGGTAATAACTTACACTGGGCGCATGAAATTATCTGAAGTCATGCCAATTTTGTATTGCTCTGAACACAGGTACTCTGCTACACACCGCCTCCGTAATCTACACTATTTTCAGAATACCAACGCACTGTTTCACGCACACTCATGTCACTCCGGTTCCTAGATATTGATATATCTAAGAACCTGCGTCTACGATCATTGCTCACGCGCACGCATCTCGAGACAACCATAAACAAATAAAGCACTTGACTTACTAACCGATATTTTTATGGATGAACACTCGTTATTTGAAAAAAACACGTTATCAATGTGCGAAAGTAACAGATAGCGCGGTTACCTAAGTTCAAAAGAGACAAAAGTTCTTTTGTTCGGTGC
Source organism: Pyrausta aurata (assembly GCA_963584085.1). Lineage (NCBI taxonomy): Eukaryota > Metazoa > Arthropoda > Insecta > Lepidoptera > Crambidae > Pyrausta > Pyrausta aurata. Next base: position 11,196,346 of record OY757259.1, on the reverse strand, counting down.
CGGGTGGCTCGCAACGGCGCTAACCATCTGTTTTTGTAGCTTTTTTATGAATGAATGAGGTGCGCGCAATCTTAGATGTTTTTGAGTATGATTTTGTAATGCTTGATTTAATTTTAATCAATTGTTTTTAGTGAAAATAGCATGATCATTATTTTAAAGGACGCCCGTTTGGATGGGTGGGCCGTTAACTGTTCTGTATAACAATTAAATGCAAATTAAAACTGTATGTAGCAAAAAATCAAGATTTTTTATATATTTTTCCTGTATTGTAGACTCGACTCTTAATCACCTCTTTGAATTTGGATAGTACTTTTTTCACACCCTGTATTATGTCCAGTCACAAAGTTTGGTATACATAAATACTAATAACTTATTCCAAATAAAATTTATTTTTGATGTACTTAGATGATGTCCTATATGAGTCTTGATATGAATCTTGGGACAGACGTCTCGGAAAAAAAAACTATCATAAAAAGACTCCGATTCCTCTCTGTTCTGATTCGAAGTTTAGATAAATAAGCCCTACCTATTCCTATCTCTGCTTCTAACACAACTAGTATTTAGAAAAAGTTGTTATTTTTTTTAATGTGACCGAAGTGTCCATTCGATGCAATATCCATAAGTACGGAAACTGGAGAGCGCAACTCCATCCAAGAGCAATTACTCATCGTGGTCTAAGTTGCATGCCACTGTAGCATTTAGGCGCTTAGCAGACGACCACGTCTGACCGCTGAACAATAATACATTTTATGAAACGCTCTCTCTTTTGCCTATTCAACATTCGTGCTTCATCCATCATCCACCATTGATTTCGATGTATGAGTGCAAATATTAATAATGACACTTCATCTGTGTGGGAGCGTACGCCTACGTCACGGTCGACTAGTCGCGTGATAAAAACGATAACGCTATCCCTATGGAGCAGCGCTGACACATTGTATGAAACAATACATCCGCTCAAGTGTTGGCAAGTAGCTAACATTTTATTCGTTTTGTAGGTATTTCTCAATACAGGAAACACTCCCGTTTTTTTCTTTTATTAATAAGTCTTGTATATTGATAAGAAATAGTAATTAAAAACGATGAATGAAGATGAACATTTTAGTGGCACAAGGTATACGCTTAGGTACTCATATCAACGTTTGCTCCTTTTGGTAAATTAAATGTGTTTTAAATGGATGGCAATAAGTATTGAAAACGATGAATGAATACGAATATTTTAATAGCACTTCTTAAGTACTTCCAAGCTTTGATTTTCCTTATGAATCTTAAATCTTTATAATCCCCGGTCGTCTACGGAACGCCTTAACGAACGTAGGCGTACCTTTGATGTGCGCAGCCTAAACACCTGAATGTGATACGCAATTTGCAAACAATCACAACGATGTACGCCTTAAGTAAACCTACCACAAAACGGTTCTTGATTGAAATGGATCTCTAGTGTTGTTAAAGTTCAAAATTGGGTGAGAATGAAAGGTACTGTGGTTACGTAACGGGTCGACGTACTGCAAATTGTAATCAATCCTACAAATTGTGTGTTTATTAGCTGAAACATGTTGTTAGCAATTTAGTTGAAATTATGTTAATTAGATAAGCAGATATTTCACACTACCGAACTACCACCGCAGCATACTGCTGACTTAGGATAAACATGAAACTATGTATTTCAAACCACAGACTAACTATGCTAAAGCTCTACAATGCGTTAAGCTTTTAAAATAGCTGACTCATAAATTAATAAACTTGGTAGCGATCTCGTAGAAAAAAATGGTGACAAAAGTTTATTTGGAAATCCGATATTTACGCAGGCAAGGTCGCGGGGAGACGTTAGTATAGACTGGAATATTTATTAACACAGTTCACTATAAACCCCTACGCTACATAACTAATCGCTTGTTAAGTTTCCAATCGGGTAGCGTCAATGGACTTGCTTAATGGAGGCCTAGGGTCTGTGAATGAGATGCTTTGGAGGCTGAATAAGAGAGCTCAAGTAGATGTAGAACCTTATTGTGGTGAGGACTCGATCCATTATTTAACATTCCATTCGTGCATATATGACGTATCAAAATTTTAACATATTTTATCTTTGAGTAGGTTTTAAGTTCATAATATTAGTTTTTATTCTTAGTTTTTGCATGTATATACTTATAATTTTTAGTGGTGGATGTTTTTTAAAATAAATAAGTTAAAAAAACCTGAATTATTTAATGTGGAATGAAAACATATTAAACAATGAAAACAAAAATTGTTCATGAATGTTTCTAAATGATACGTAAAAGAACTTGTGACCAAGCTCCAATGCATAGTGAAATTTAGTTTCTTTTAAAAAAATTACAAGTGATTTCTCACTTTTCCAATTTATATTTAGCTCCCCATCTCGAATGGTGTCCGTTCCCTTTTCTTTACCATTGTAAGAAACACGTATGGTAATTGATGTATGTAGAGTCTAGAGTGAGGTAGTTATTTATAGTGATCACAAAAATGTTAGTGAAGAGATTCCTGACGTAATCATTAAAAATAGTTTATAGTCTATAAGCTATTATCCATGAGCGTCCTTAAATAGCAGTTTACTCAGTTTATAGCGTTAACTGTTATTTTTCTTATCTTAAGAGGTGTGTACTACCATAAACTTTATGCCACCATGCAGCTTAATGTTATCTCAAGTACAAAGCTCTGATTTTTATACAGCACAAATAACTTTTATTGGACCTGAGGGAATGGATGGCGAATGGAACATTTTGTTATGAAATTAAATAAACTAAGAAAGAGCGTTTGTTGAGCACAAACACACATTATACCAGTGAGGTGTCAGTTCCATACGCTATTATATTTTATTTTTTATTATATTTTGGCCGAGGGGTGTCGTATATCGTCGGTTTCGTGGACGGCTACCTGACACCAAGTTGCGCAACACTACGCCGACAAAATAGTGTATTATTTGTGTTATTATTATAAACTAGCTGTGCCCGCGACTTCGTCCGCGTGGAATAGTGACTTTGGATAGAATTTTTAATTTATAGGCTTATGATTTTACAAATAAGATACTTAAGTATAAGTACTTATAAGTACGCAAGATATAAAGTATTTATATAGTACATTTTAGTACTCACTTATCATTAAAATTGGCCATATTACAACAATAAGAAGCAAGTAGTAGGTACATCAAAGGTGATCAATTATTATGACCATACCGATTATTTGGACGTTCACAATTTGTATTTCGATTAGGAATTCCTTTGTTTGATAGGATAATATGGTTACTTTACTTTTAACTACTACTTTGCCACAAAAAAAACTACTACTTTACTAACATTTTACTTTGTTGTGTGGAAAAAATGGATCTAAATATAAATTTTTTCATGGCACTGTTTTGTTATACTTTGGCAAGTGCCATAAAGTACCAAATATTCATTTAATTTATACAAACCAATATGGAGGAAACACTACACATTGAATTAAAACACTTTACAGATTCATTTCCACCCACATTTATTTTAAATTGTTTCGCCTCGGCCCCGTCCCGCCTTAGCCCCGGCCCCATCGAACGGGATAAAAAGTATCCTATGTCCTTCTCCTAGTACTAAGCTACCTCCCCACCGTTTCGTCCCGGTCCCGTGCTACCCCAGCCCCGGCCCCGTCTAGCGGGACAAAAAGTATCCTATATGCAGTATCTTATGTCCTTCTCCTGGTACTAAGCTACCTCCCCACCGTTTCGTCCCGGTCCCGTGCTACCCCAGCCCCAGCCCCGTCTAGCGGGACAAAAAGTATCCTATATGCTTTTCCTGATTCTAAGCTACCACCCCACCAACTTTCAGCCAAATCGGTTCAGCCGTTCTCAAGTTATAAGTGTTGTAACAAACACGACTTTCTTTTATATATATATATTTTCTGCCTACCCCCTAAGTCTATTGGCGTGATTATTTCTATCCTAGTTTACTCTCCAAGTGATGCTGAGTCAAATAAAAAAAGCCCCATCAAAATCGGTCCAGTAGATTCTGAGATTAGCCCGGACAAACAGACAGACAGACAGACAGACAGACAGACAGACAAAAATTTTAAAAATTGTTGTTTTGGCTTCTATTACGGTAATTAAGACCCCCTGTAACAATTTTTCATAAAAATCTTCAATGTACAGAAATCGATCTTTTACAGTCTTATTATATGTATATAAGATAAGATATTTATGTTAGTCTTTAAGGTATATATTGTATGGGCCTTTGTTGCTAAGCAAATGATTAAATAAAATAAATAAATAAATAAATGCTATCCGTATTAGTTCAATGCATAGTACCACAAAAGACAGACTGTACCTACGTCATTATTCGTAAATAAAAAATAAATAAAATAAATATGCGCCAGACAACACACAATTGTCTGGTTTCGTGGTAAGGAATTTTCTAAGGAAGTACCAGTCATATATGTATGTAGGTACGTACGTTATGTTCCTACTTATAAACAAAATTATAGAATAATATGAAACAAAATATGGAACAGAAGAAATAAAGCGAAGCCGCCAAAAGTTTTATACCAACCCGTCAAAGTTGTATTGAAATGTGGCTTCGGGGTACTCTATGATATAAATTTTACCATTAGATTACTTAGAATATTTGTTATATGTGTTTCTGAAGCAGAATCCGTGATAAGTAGATTGCCTATACTCGTACATAATTGATTTTAAAAGTATTTTTGGTTATTAATATACATACTCAGATCATACTTACTACTTACTTACTACTACTAGATATTAGATACTTAGAAGCCGATCGCTGAGCCGCTGGACAGACTCTATAAAAGAAATCACGGGGCTCCCAGTGACTGCCGCTCTTAGACAAGCTGAAGAAAAGCTAAAGTGGCATGGAAACACCTCGTAAGATCATCCACTGAGGCTTACCAAGACGGGCACGACCTTCAGAAATGAAGATACGACTGAGAAGAGACTCAGATTATATTATTATTAACCGACTTTTAGAACGCTCTTGTTTTCTATTCTAACATTTTCATTTTTCATCGGTACATTCCATGCGAAGACGTTGCAAGCTCTTTAAGCGTATTTCAACAAGCAATTGATGTTTTTAGTAACTGGATGACTTAGGATTAGAAATATCACCCGAGAAAAGTAAAATATGTGTTTTTAAGAGAGGTATTTATAGACAACCCTTGCATATTTTTGTAAATAATGTTGAACTACCAGTCGTTAATAATGTCAAATATTTAGGCATGTGGCTGGATCCTTCTCTTAGATGGGGAAAACACATCAAGGAGACTACCGAAAAGGTACTAAAATTTAATAATATTCTGAAAATTTTAGCAGGTGCTAGCTGGGGAGTACACCAGAGCCATTTGAGACGCTTATATATATCACTAATTCATAGTAGGTTAGACTATGGTTGTTTTCTTTATGACAATAGCTGTAAATCTAATCTAATGAAGATGGATAAGGTACAAAACATAGCTATGCGCGTTGTGTGAGGCTTTATTAGAAGTACACCGATCCATGTCATGGAAAATGAATTGTATCTACCACCATTAGCTGTTCGACGTCGATATCTTGCAGGAAAATTTTATCTTGAATCCAGATCTTTTCATAACAATAAAACTTTGATTTTGCTTGAAAATATTTGTAATTTAAGTCATCGGCCTTATTGGACAGTAAGAAAGCTTCCTATTTTAGTAACTACTCATAATTGGATGATCAAACGAACTTACCTGTAAGTGAAGTTCGATCCAAATTGTCCTGACTTCGTCGAAGAGATTTAATTGACCATGTAGTAGGCCCTGCTACGCGTCCATTCACTCGCACACAGGTTTAGCGCAAGAAAGAGAAGGTAAAAAACTAGTATCCTGCCCTCCTTCCTGCGCCTCACAGCACTGCCAGCCGCCTGTCGCTCATTCATTTCAGAGCAAGGAGACCGATGTTCCAGATGTACAACATTGATTTATGGTACGGGTGGCAACAATTTTTGCAGAAAATACACGTACCTATGGGAATTGGGAAGGGTGGGAACTTAAATCTCTTCGACGAAGTCAGGACAATTTGGATCGAACTTCACTTACAGGTAAGTTCGTTTGATCATCCAATTGTCCTGCCTTCGTCTCTGAGATTTAATTGACCATGTAGATGTTCGGAGTAAATCAATGTTGTTACAAAAATAAGTTGACACCTCTATAGTTAGTAATCTTTGATTATTAAAATGATCATTAAAATAACAAAAATGTTTTATGTTACCATGTTTGGCATTATGCACTATTGTTATGGGTGCATGATAAGTAATTTCTTTAATGGGAAAGAAAGAAGATATTTAATAGTTTTTTTTTATATTATATATGTATATATATATATATATATTATTAATGTTAAACTCCAAGAATATGTAAATACAATAATAATTTTAGTAATCTTAACTGAAATAGGACGAAAATTTCTTAGTTCCCTTTTTTTTTGGTCTGTTATAAAAATTGCAAATAAATAAGAAATACGTATTGTTGAGACAGATTGCGAAAGCTACATACAGAAATACTTCTCTTCCAGCGCCCTATCATTTTTAATGCACTTAACGGGCGTATTGGAGAGTCTTTTTGTCTTGCAGTTTTAACGTATTTTACAACCATAGATTTGTAAAAAATACACGCATGATATTCGATTACTTTTAAGTATTGGGTATTTATGTATTTATGCAGCTGTTTGAAATATATTCAGCCGTATACCGAAAACAAAATACTTATTATTCGAATTTTGAATTCTAAAGAAAATGTTTTGTTGTAATAAGTGTAAGATGATTGGTAAAAAAAATAGTTGGTTCATTTGGGTATATAAGATTTTAGATGTATTCATCGGTGTATATCAACGCTATTATTATTTTCTGGGTTACAATAAGAATACGATATTTCAATGAATTTGAAATATTATCGTTACCAAAACTTGAAAGCATAAAGGAAGTAGGTAATGATTGAGTGATTTTTTTTTTTCTAAAGAAGCTTGGAAACGACCTCTGGGGGCGTTGTGGCTTTATAAGGTCATACGAGCGCAAACGATTTCTCCGATAGGAGTTTTGGTACCACCTAACCCGACGTTTGCCTAATATTTAACTTATCAACCAGGCGCGGAAGTCTCGACATAGTTCCTTGTAAAAAACACCAGTTGGCGCTCGAAAAAAGCTGAGACAAAATTGGTATTTTCGTGTATTTACTGATTGAGAATAATGTTTTAATCAAGCTTAATTTTTTTTTTTTTTTAGATTTACTAAAGATTTAGCTATGTAAGTTAGAAGGATATTAGATGGAGTAGAAAATCAAAATATTGAAATTATCTACGCGAAATATTAAACATGACGCTTCAGACTTCCAGCACAGGAATGTTCGCCGAGTATTCGATAGTCGGCGCATAGTCGGAAAAAAAAAATACTCATAAATATTGACTGGATAAAATATGTCTGAATTACTAAGGGTTACCTACATTTAAAAAAAAATGCGATCCTATCTTATCGTTTTGGTTTTGATGAGATACTTTATTTTTATTTAAGTTAATATTTTCTATGAGTTTGACAAATATTTGTGACTTATTCTTCTTTTTTGGGGGTAATGGCAATGTGCATTTCCGCAATTATTGTGCCGCCAATGTATTTGTGTCTTATTTGGCTTCAGATGAGACTTGTTTCAATATTATGAGCAGTGTAAAATAAATCTTGATGATTCAAAATTAGGGTACCTACTGTGACAAGAAGTCCAAAAGTAAATGAATATGTCGTGTTACAACAAGTATGTCATAGATCGATGTCACCAGGGAACACTGGTTTCATACATATTAAAACACCCTCAAATATAAATTATAAATAAAAAGATTCAAGCATTATTCTTTGTAATAAATAAATTACTTTCAGTTTTTTTAAATAAGTCGTCGAACTACTCGACGTCTTACGGCGCAAGAGTATAAGAACGAGCGTAAAAAATAACATTTGCAAAAAATATGTTAAAACTTGGCAGACCATGATTGGTTATTATTTTGTGGTCGGCAATTGTTTCACCATACCTAAGTAATTGGTGAATATTAAGACAAGATTTCCTTTTAACATAGTATATTCAATACTTTTAAACATCAATTAAACGATACAATTCATAAAATAAAATAATCTGTTTTATAGTTAATGCAGCAATGTTTCCATATGAATGGTTTCCTAATATCATAGTGGCTTTGCTGGGGAGATGGTTGTGGAGTGGGTGTATGTGATTAGTTGGAAAAAAAACTGATGATGATAGAAGATATTTACTCGATAAAGTTAATTCTTAAATCACAGAATATAGTGGGAAAAATATGCATAGTTTATATTCCCAATAACTCAAATTAGATGCTTGTAGTGCAATTTAGGTTTGATGCTGCGTTGCTGCCTTTTGTTTTAAAAAGATCGATTTTTGTAATTTGTACAATAATGACCATGTCTTTTATTTATCCAACCTTTAACGTAGGTGTGTAAATAGTGGAATAAATATAGCCAAAAAATGTAAAGAATAATAATAGTACTGCAAACAATAGGTCATTCTATGTTTGAATTATTCTTCGGTGGTGTTTGTGGTGGTAAATGGTGAGAAAAAAAACAAGCCCATAAAAAACTAAAGTCAATTCGAGTTGACCTATGGTTGTCACAATTTTTTGTTGGCGGTGGCTCAGGTATCGCCTTTTCTGAAGATAATGGACACAGATCTTTATTTAGTTTTTCAGACTCCACATTAAGTACCGAACTTTGTGACGATTTAATCTAAGAAGCATACATGAAAAGTTTAGTGCATATCACACCATATTTTTCGAAAAATAAAATAGCATCTAAAACAATTAATTACCGTCTACCTATTTAAATCAAATATGACGGTAGTGCTATATTGATTTCGCAATTTAACAAGAAAACTCATTGGTATAAACCAAAAACACATTACGCTTTCCAGCTGGTTGTTGTTACGTCGGTTATTAAAATCTAAGCTGTACCGAATTATTAACTGAGGAGTGAAACAAATCTTAGTTGGATTTCAAGACTGAATAAGTACCTACTGTAAATATTCCACCATTCAGAATCATACAAATGCCAGTTAATGAGCAAAGCTCAATATTATTAGTATAGCTATTTAAATTGTGAGCAATAAATAAATGAGTAAATAAAATCAGTTTTACGTAATTCTTATATGGACCCAACCATATGCATTGAGTAGAAAACAGAAATGTAAGTAAGAACTTGCTTACTTAAAAAATAATAATTGTCTTCTTTTTATACAATCCGTGTTCATTACAATAATTTGATTGAAACCTGTGTTGCCATCCTAATCTTGCGGCGCGCGCTCCTACGCACATCATTTTGAGTACTTACCTATTTTTTGCTTGTATGAGAACCCCGTAAAGTAGTTGCTTTCGAGACGTTGTTCCCATCACACTGAACTGACCTACCAGGGCTCAATTTTTGCGTGTGCTTTCCCTTAAACTTATCTGTAGACCTGTGTGACTGTGCCTGTGTCCTCGGTGATCACCTTCAACCTGGAAACCATCTACTGGCGAATAATAGGTGAGTCCTGACAGACAAAACGTCCCTTATATTTTTTGCCTACCACGTTGAATCCACTGCCGATCTCGAACATCTTTTGGTAGCAGAGCGTAGTTTATTTTGGACCTTTGCCTTAATAATAATTTTAAAATTAACGTAATTAATAAGCTTCCACCCTTTACATAAAACGTCTCATTCTATCTTAGTAATTATTGTGAAATCTGCATTCCCCCTTTGCACGCGGTAGCCATCTTAGTTCCATTCATTTCTAGTAGTTACATAATGACGATAAATAAATAAATATCCAAACTCATCATTGTGTTACGAGCGCATTTTAATTACTTGCATTCCTGCCTATTGTTGTGCTATTGATAACGTTCGCCGTCCCTCCGCCACGTGTGTGTTTATACGAGCTATTTACGAGTTACGATTATTCCTTACCTATTCTATTCATTACACCTTCACCGAGCCGTCCTGCATTCCTTTGCCTTTTTGAAAATTACGTGTTGATTTATTACCATTGATTTTAGTGTAAGTAAGTACATATACCTACTTCAAACATGCCTGATTCTGAATCGGGTAACGAGACCGTGAGGGCCCTACTTTACACGGACACGGCTGAATACCATGAGGCTATAGGTGAAATTCGTTATGTGAGTGATTGGGTTGATGATTCCCATCGCGTCCTTGAGACCTTCTCCGTTAATCGCATGCGTGCGCGTCTTTCTGACCTCCCACTTATGTGTGATACGTTTAGAGCTGCCTGTTCTAAGTTGTTAGGAAACCTTGACCCTGCTATTTATGAACAAGAATATGTTCAAATTAAAACCGAGATGCGTGTTGTGAGGGACAAGGTAGATGACCTAAAAATAAGATTGGAGGAAATAAAACCCCACCAGTTCGAGTCTCCCCGTACTAGTACCCCCTTGAAGGAAAATAGGTCCATGATTGTTGACACCCCGGCTAGTAAATTACCTGACCTACCTATACCTAGATTTGACGGCCGTCCCGACGGATGGATTAGTTTTATAGACCAGTTTGATAGTGTGGTCGACAATCAGCCGACTTTGACCCCTACCTTAAAGCTTCATTACCTAGTCGGTGCCTTGTCTGATGAGCCCCGTAGGTTGATTCAGCACCTTAAGATTGAAGCGGGCAATTATACTGTGGCTCGTGACCTTCTCAAGCGTAGGTATCACAACCTTCGCGTCCTGGCAGATACGCATATCGCGCAGATAATGATGCTACCTAATATTTCACCTAAGTTGTCCGGCTTACGTGTATCGTTTCTTAACCCTCTTCTCTCAACTTACCGTTGTTTAGAACGATTAGACCTGCCTGTTAATCATTGGTCATATTTACTGGTACACCTATGCCTTGCGAAGTTGCCTTCTGAATTAAAATCCCGTTTTGAGCGTCGTTTTGGTGATGACCCTAATAAACTTCCAACCTTTGATAAACTTATTACCTTCTTAGAGGATGAATGTAGGCATCACGACAATGTAGGTAGTGCTTCGGCCGTCGACACTACTGCCTCACTTAGTACGAGCTCCACTCGATTCCTGAAATCTAACGCGCGGTCTCCGCCTCCTACGAAGACATTTGTTACGTTTGCACCCACACCGAAGTGTCACGTTTGTAATAGTACGTCGCATTACGTACGCGAATGCCCCGAGTTTGTTCGCCTCCCTACACGTCAACGTGTCAATGTAGTTAAAGAGGCCCGTTTGTGTTATCGATGCCTAGATAAACACTCCATCTCTCAATGCAAGCGAGATTATCGCTGCAATACCTGCCGTCGTTCTAGTCATCATACGTTGCTGTGTTATGCCGATGACGCCCCCGTGAAGCATCAGCATGAACGCTCCTACCGCGACGTCGCAGCCTTACCTTCAAACTCGCCGAGGACGTCCCCGCCGCGCGACCTGACGGAACGTACTTTCCCACGCACTAGAGCCTATAACAGCTTTTCACCTCGTAATTCCCACAGAGCTTCACCCCCGCGTTCGGGCGGGCGATTTTTGCCTGTACCCAATAGTGATCGTGTTTATCACGCTCCTCCTCCAAGATCTCAGGATGTACGTGCCTTCCATTCAAAGCCAAACGACTCTTCACAATTTTGACTAGATAGCCCTCCTGTACCTACCCTTACTTCAGTATCACGCAATTCTCTTGTTCTACGGCCTTAATTCACGTTAAAACTTCGTCTGGATATTACGCAGAAGCCCGTGCCTTATTAGATACCGGCGCCCAAGGCTGCCTCCTTACTACAGAGTTTGTTACGGACCAAATGAACTTACCTATCACTCCTTCACATGTGCCCGTTCGTGGAATAGGTAATATACAGTCAGTCCATTCCCATGGAACTGTATCCCTTTCTTTTAAACCTGTCAATTCTACCCTACCTGTGATATCGACTACCGCCATAGTTGTCGACGTGATTGCTGGGTCCCTCCCGGAAGTAGATGTACCTAAAAGTGTTGTTACCCCTACCAAGCATCTACCACTTGCTGACCCCCTGTTCCATAAACCTGGTCCTATAAGTGTACTACTTGGAGCTGACATCATTGGCCGCCTGTTGAAGCCTGAGTTGTTTGTTTTACCTGATGGCCTTACTGCCATATTGACAATCTTTGGGTTCGTCTTGTCAGGCCCTGTTCCTGGACGTCTTTCTGAAATGGAACCTCCTATGACTGGAGTCTCATTGTCCCAAATAGTGGAAAGGTTCTGGAAGATTCAAGAGGCATGCCCGTCTCTAAATTGGTAGACCACACTCTTTGGTTTTCTCCTTCGTGGTTGACCGAGTCTCCTAATCAGTGGCCCGTGACTGCGGAACCTACCTCGAATAATGACCTCCCGGGACTACGTTGTTTAGTAGTGTCTGCTGAAGTTTCTCCTCCGGACCCTTCCTTTTTATTAGAGCGCGCGGTATAGCTCCTTGAACAAGTTGATAAATGTAACTTGTTACCTAAGGCGGTTTTTATACCCTAAAACTTACTCCTCATTCCTGAGTACTGAAGAGCGTAGAGAATCTCTTATATATTTAGTGAAAATTGTTCAATTTACCTGCTTCAGTGATGAACTAGACCGTTTGAAGAGGGGTGATACAATCACCAACTCCCTCAGGAAATTAAGCCTGTTTTTAGATGACAGAGGCCTAATACGAGTGGGTGGCCGTTTACGGCACTCTGACCTTCCTTATGACGCTAGACACCCCCTGCTTCTGCCTAAAAATGGTAATTTCGTGAATATTTTAATCTCCCATTACCATCGAGAAAATGCTCACGCAGGTGCGAATGCCCTTATGGCTATTCTAAACAGAGAATTCTGGATCCTGTCTGCCCGCCGCGCTATTCAACATGTGATTTTTAAATGCCTTTCTTGTTATCGACTTAAAACGGCTGTCTCCCAGCCTCCTATAGGTGACCTTCCTAAGGACCGTGTCACCGCGGCTAGGCCATTTGATGGTGTAGGCACTGACTTCGCGGGCCCCTTCTACACCAAAGTTCAGGCCTATAGAAATAAAAGGTTGGTTAAGAGTTACCTTTGTGTATTTGTTTGCCTCTCCACCAAGGCAGTCCACCTTGAGGTCGTGTCGGACCTAAGTACAGAAGCCTTTGTTGCCGCCTTTTCCCGATTCGTTTCACGTCGTGGTTTACCTCGCCTTATCCGCTCGGACTGTGGCCGAAATTATATCGGTGCACGTAATTACTTACAGGAGTTAGAGTCCTTCTTGTCTCAAAATCAAGCTACTATTGGTTCCGAGCTTTCCAAGCGCAATATTAACTGGGTTTTCGACCCCCCTGTCTGCCCCCACTGGGGAGGCCTTTTCGAAGCTGCTGTGAAATCGGCAAAATCCCACCTCAAACGCGTGATAGGAGAAACCCCTCTTACCTTTGAGGAATTAACAACTGTTTTTACCAAAATAGAAGCAGTTTTAAACTCGCGGCCTCTGTGTCCACTTTCTCCAGATCCTAACGACGTCGAAGTATTAACGCCCGGACATTTTTTGATAAGTCAGCCTTTAACCGCTTTACCTGAGTACTCTTATGAGAATGTTAAGCTTCATCGCCTCACACGGTTTCAGCTGATCCAACAACTTACGCAGCACTTTTGGTCTCGTTGGCATTTAGAGTACTTAAATACCTTACAGGCAAGGAATAAATGGACATCTCCTTGTAATACTCCCCAAGTTGGCGAACTAGTTCTAATAAAGGACGACAACCTCCCACCTTTGCAATGGCGCCGTGGTCGCATTGCTCATTTATACCCTGGACAAGACAAAGTTGTTCGCGTCGTTGATGTGAAAACTCCCACAGGTATCCTTAAGAGATCTGTGACGAAGCTAGTTCGTCTTCCAGTTTAGTATATAACTTTTCCTTTTACCCTTCCTTTCCTTCTCGTAAACACTTAACGTGTTTAGGGCGGGCGATATGTTCATTACAATAATTTGATTGAAACCTGTGTTGCCATCCTAATCTTGCGGCGCGCGCTCCTACGCACATCATTTTGAGTACTTACCTATTTTTTGCTTGTATGAGAACCCCGTAAAGTAGTTGCTTTCGAGACGTTGTTCCCATCACACTGAACTGACCTACCAGGGCTCAATTTTCGCGTGTGCTTTCCCTTAAACTTATCTGTAGACCTGTGTGACTGTGCCTGTGTCCTCGGTGATCACCTGCAACCTGGAAACCATCTACTGGCGAATAATAGGTGAGTCCTGACAGACAAAACGTCCCTTATATTTTTTGCCTACCACGTTGAATCCACTGCCGATCTCGAACAATCCGTAAACTTCGATATTTAAGTAATGTTAAATATTTCATTTAATAAGCGATGTTATGTTTTCCATAGCATTGTCTAGCAAGACAAGTTTTATAGCCAATAGCCAGAAATAAATAAAAAAGAGTTGTAATCAATTGCAGACATAGGACCATAATATTGTGAGCTATGTAGTATCGATGTATACAGTACCGTTTTTAGAGCTTTGGGGAAAAAAATAAGGAGCGTGCACCGCATCGCAGGTGGCACTATACGTACTTATGTTTATCAGTCTAGGCAGTTATAGTGTTCTTAAGTCTTTCATTTTTAAAATTTCAGGTAAAAATGTACAAAATAAATATAAATTTATTAGATTTGAAATAAATCTGCTGCCACTATTGTTTTTCGGTGCTTACAAAAAAGTACTTAGTAAAACATATATATTGCTCCTTTTGTTTGTAAGTGTAAAAGCTCACATTAAACTCAATTCCAATCTATGTCAAAAGATTGACTGAGTCAAGTGTTCGGTCGTGGTTTTACCACGAATGGAATACGGTAGCCCGTAACACGTAGTACGGCTTCAAGCTTAGCTAGCTTTAATGAAAAAAGACCTTACCTTTATTTGGTCGGATTCTGATTTCGAGCGCGAGACGTTGAAGCGCTAGGATTGTTGGACGGTAGTTCACCGTAACAAACAAGCAATTCACGGCGCATGGCGTCGCGTTGGCACAGGCAGGACACACTATGATGCCTGTTGGGGCTTGATGAGTGTGGGCGAGGAACGCTTCACACTGAGAGGCCCTGATGGCGCGTCGTCAGCGCTGCTTAACATTTTCAATGAAATGCCTTTGTGGCCCCATTAGTTCACTTTTTTCATTTGTCGAAACGCAATGAAAATAAGGGTAGGTTTATTGAAAGCAACGCATACCATACGTCTCGATTCAAGATAATTAGGACTGGCTGGCATCACGTGCCAGCTCGGCCAAAAAATTGCTACAGATCAATATCGCGTATTGATTCGGAGCGTTAAAATGCGGACTGGCTAGTATCTCGTAATAGCTCGGCCGCGAAGCGTAAAGCATGCATGTAGCAGCCACGCTGGGTTATGCGTTTAACTTCAGTTCACGTTCACAGTTTAATTTTTTCAGTATGAATATCACAATAAGGTAACTTTCGTTTAGCACGAAATAAAAAACTTAACGGTTTTTTCTTTTTTGCTGTGGTTACTGCGTGCGTCGGAACGGCGCGCGCGCACGGACACGAATGAGCGACAGGCGGCTGGCAGTGCTGTGAGGCGCAGGAAGGAGGGCAGGATACTAGTTTTTTACCTTCTCTTTCTTGCGCTAAACCTGTGTGCGAGTGAATGGACGCGTAGCAGGGCCTACTACATGGTCAATTAAATCTCAGAGACGAAGGCAGGACAATTTATTAAAAGATGCCTGAATTTACTCGTCTAGTCTCCTTGATGTATTTTCTCTTGACACTTGGGTCAGTGCCATAGGATTGAGAGAGGTAATATTTCCAAATATCGAATCAATTTATAAACCTAAACATGTTTACAGTGCTTCTCATCTTAAACGGCTGTGTCTAAGTTTTTTGGATCGGAAATATTCGCATTTTTTCAAAATTTATACTGACGGCTCTAAAAATGAGTCTGGATCAGGTGCTGCAATTTTAGATTCTAGTTGTGTTGTCTGCAAGCCCTTACTGCCCCGATTGTGGGATTATCGAAGATATTCATCACATTTTGACGGAATGTGTCAGGGTCCAAAATATACGTAATTTGATTTTAGGTAACCAAACCCATTTCAACATAGGGTACTGTAACAGTGTCCTGGCTCATCCACTTTCGGATGATGCCAAAGCATTTTATTTAATACTAAGAAAATATTTTGAATTGTCAGCATAAACATTGTATTGATTTAAATAACGAGGCGACATGATCGCTAAGCGACCAAGCCTCTAAAAAATAAAGAGAAATTTTTTTTTTCGGTATATTCGTATAAGTATGTTTTTAGCTAAGAAACCCCTCGCTGTAAGTTACCTACTTTAATTTATCACTACGTCCATACCGAAAACAATTAAAAATGATTTGTTTCAAAATATTGACTCGACCAGGGATTGGCATTCATACCAGTCGACCACGGAGGTTGTTGAAATGCTTAATGGTTAGCAAGATCAAAAATAGCCCTCAAGGAGGAAAATGTAAATGAGAACAGTCACTTGTGTTTTGTATAAAACGGGTATAATAAACTCATCCTTTTTTTCCGTCAAAATTTTGTGTGACTGTGACTCTACGCATTGCTAATTTGGAATTGTAATGAATAGCGAATTGTATTTCTATTTATGGTTTTCTCGTACCAAGTACAATAGATCCCTACACGTAAATTATGAATTTATCAAATTATACAAAAAAAACATCATCATTATATTCATCATCATCAATCCCTATTAAAAGCTACAATATTCAGCGATTCTATGACATGACGAGTAAACACCGCCATTAAATAAGCATTCGCCTGATGTTAGATAGCAGCAACATCAGTACTGGCAGAAGGCTGAAGATATGACGACGCGTTTGGTGTAGTGGTTAGCGCTCCTAACTACTATGCCGGCGTCGCGGGTTCAAATCCCGCAAGGGGCAAATGTTTGTGTGATGTGCACGAACATTTGTACCTAAGCCATGGATGTTTATATGTATTTAAGTATGTATGGGTGACGCCCCCATCATTATCGTTGTCTGGTATTCGTAGCACAAGGAAGCAAAATCCTTAGTTCGAAACCAAGACAATTGGTGTGTTGTCTGGCGCAAAAAAAAAACAAAAAAAAATATATAGTATATCAGGAAAGGCTTTTGACTGGACATAAGAGACGTGCGGTGTGGAAAGCACCACACTTTATTCCCGGACTTGGAGTTTTGGAAAGAACTCTACCGATAAGAGCATAACTCTTAAATTTGATCAATCATAAAAAAATTGAGCCCCGTTAATGTAAGATGTCGGTTAAGCAACAGTTGTTTGCGATCTGAGTTCTACATACTCAAAAGAGAATAAATAAGAACATTAGAAGGAATTGTATTCAATCGCTAATCATTATTATATTGTAAGTAAAAGCAATCCATCCGATTAAGATAAATATTTACTTAACTCGTCAAGTATGTGTAAACGAGACACAATAAAAATTCCATTGTTATGCGACTCTCGGCATTCGTTTGATACCTGACTGATTAATAAACCTGCGAATCTAAGAGCGCAATGATATTTCGGGCAGAATAACTTTGTGGACCGATTATTTTACTAAGCAATTCGGGTTCTCAAAAATGTTAAAATTTTTATGATAACACTGGAATTTACCAGAGAAACATTTATTATTTTTTCATACTTTTCTACAATCGAAACTCTGTTATTTTTTTTCCTGGAAGCCATAGCTATAGCTAATTTACATTGATATCCTTTATATGATAGCTTTTAATATAAAAGGTTAGCTTTTATTATAGATATCCACTTTGTTCGTATTTCTGCCGATTAAAAGAGAGATTTTCAAAGTAAAATAATTTTACTTTCACTTACTCACTTCACTTTTTTTAGGAAAATTTATTTACACTTGTCGTTTTTAACGTAAAGTTCAGCTGTAAACTGTATAGCGGTCCCCCGCGGCTACATCCGCGCGTTTTGAGTTTGCTCCCTATCCTCACTACACAGCCTGATATTTTATAGCCGAAGCCTTCCCCGACAAATAGGTATGCTATCCGACATTTTTTTTTATCGGTCCTGAGATTAGCGCGTTCAAGCTATAACTCTCCAGCTTTATAATTTAATTTATTAAATAACCATATCTTTTGATGTTTCATCTCAAGAGGCGCTCGCGATGCATGATGGTGTGAAAATTTTCTTTTCGTTTACCTACTTCCAATCACTGAGCGCTCTCGAACTCAAGCAGATAGTAATAATGTGCATATATTCATTGATACTTCATCACTTACTACCAATATCAGGTAAAAGAGATAATAGCCAAAAGTCTTATATTTTTAAGTGTAAATAATTATACTTTTTTATTAACAAACAACCACCGATTGCTTGAGGAATCATTTTTGTCTTTTAGTTGCAAAAAGTTTCGACAACGGATTTAACACAACTGCGCTTAGTGGCTTCATGCACAAACGATGAAATGGCAACTTGGCTAATAAAACTTACGGTTTGATTGATTGTAGCCCAAGCACGAACTTTAAAGTATTAACGTAAGCGTAGCGAGTTTACTGCACGATTACGATTGCCAGCTGTCGTCACTCACGCACGATTCTATACGTCAAAGAAAGGTAGTATAGCTCGTGCTCGCAAAGCTAGTATAAATATCATAGGATACGTTTACCGCAAGATTACATTACAATGCGTCAGGCATTCGTGCTGCCAAATTTAGTTTGTTTTAGATAGAGGCGCTCTCACGATTCTTATACAAATTGTTTACGTTAGCGATACGAATACATTGACTCAAATTATTCGTGCTTACCCTACTGTACTCACCTCGACGTCATTAGAATTCGTCGGGTTCTTGAAGTCGTGGTTGGCGTAAAACTTCTGCCGCTCCAGCGTGATATTATACATTATATCCATTTTGTACGCAGTCCATCACCATCACCATACTGACACTGCCTAACTCATTTCCTCAAATCAGTTATAAACCTCATTTCCCTTACTGTTTTCAATGAAACTTTCCCATTGTGATTCTGTCACTTGAGAGTTTGCTATCATCTTTTATGTTAATGAGCTGTCATGTTTCCCAAGAGTTTTCAGATCTGAAACGAAGGGAAAATATTTTAAAATTAGGACGTTGCTACGCTAACAGATGGTGAGACATGGTGAAGAAGTTTAAGGGCATGTTTCACCATCGGCAAATAAGCACTAACCAATGAATAATTCAAATAGCGAACATCTTTCATATGAAGTAGTGGACACATAACGCTAATTGGAATTTATTCAAACATTGTGAAATGGCCTGTGAGCCGATGTGTACCTAAACCTATTTTAATTGATAGTACAACAGAGAGCACATGTAATGTAATGTAATTTAATTATTTGTACAACTTTAATGTTCCAAGTTTGCATGCCGCCTGTGGCAAAGCATGAGGTCTAAAAGGAAACTCTGTAATCACATAAAAATTAACCATGTTTTACGCAAATAAACGATTCTATTCTATTCACACAGGTGCATTTTCTGTTCATTACATACATACACTTGATCATTAAATATCTCAAATAGATACACCAGTAGTCGGAATAGGCTGGGAAAACACAATTTTTTGCTACGTGTCGCCTTTGAAACGCTTTACTTAGTGTGCTTAAATGATATTGCTTTTTTAATAATGTTAAGTTACATCATGTCACGAATCTTTTGATTCGTTGCGTTGTTTATTTGAAGCTTAGTTAAACGAAATTTTATTAAAGGACATTTGTTTATTGGTAAGATCTGACACTGATATCTGAATAAAAAATATTCCAATTTAAGCTTCAAAAAGCGTAGAACCACAGATGATTAATCGTAAGTTTGAACTAAAGATTACAAAATAACGTAGCCCTGCAGCAATGAAACATTTCAAGCTTCAACTTTTAAACAAGCTTTCCTATAGGAAGTAACATTTCTAGCGTTTGTTCTTTTCCCATTTTAAAAGCAAAGAACTTTGATTGCACCCTCGTACCCGGCAGACGAACATTTTTAAACTTTATAAAGAGTGTTCTCACGGGGAATGCCTCCGCCCTTTGAGGTCAAAGTTGTTAAAAACTTATTGCCAATTAAAATAAACAGCAGAAATTCTGAGATACCGCGGCATAGCACCTAAGTTTTATTTTACACTGGGCTAGCACTTCAATTATAAATTATAATTTTTGACCCATATTTAGAAACGTTTCTGCTTGAGACTGACCTTAAACTTTTACAACACAAAACTTTAACATACAATAAATCAAAAGACGGATGACAAGCTTTAAAGACAAAAGATGTCGCTGTAAGCTATGTTCATACAGACAGTTTTTTTCTTTTACAGCTTTAATAGACCCGAAATTTTAGATTTTAGTTGACAGAACGTTATATTTTTAAGCGTTATTTTTAAAAATCCCTTGATAGATAAAATAACAATATCACTAAACACACATATTTTATGAAGTGTTTTATTTTCTTTTGAAGGTACCTTAGGCCTAGTTACGTGATCGATAATCAAAAGTCATCTAATGGTTAGATGTTGAATATTTACGATTGTGTGTGTTTTAAAGAAAAATACGTAACGTTACCCGAGGGAGCACTAACGCAAAGATATTCGTAATCGGATCTTATTAGCTGCTACAACTCGATTCTGACGTTCCATTCTCGAAAGTGTTGAATATAATTTTGACTCTATCTGTCACGCTTTCGCTTATTCGTATATAAGCCGATTTTTTTTTCCAAACTTTGAACACGGACTTAAACTGTGCTCAAACGCTCAAACCACAATATATACAACAACCATTAAAATATTGTTTTATTTAATTATAAATGGTAGATTTATATTTCACTAAACTTAATCAAGATATTAATAACACTGAAATTAATCTAGTAACAGAAGTATATTACTAAACTTGGATCGTTTTATAACTATATAAATATACAGTTTTTTTTTGTTTTTATAGTGTTTTGTCACTATACAAACTTAATGTCACGCAGCCTACGCGTTAAAAAGCACTTGCAAAATTCAACAGGCTTGTTAATGTGACGGTGGCCGAGTGGTATAGGCATACGCCCGGATTGCGTAAGACACGGGGTTCAATTCCTCGTCTGTCACAGAGTCACAGTTGCTTTTTACAAGTGAAATTTATATATAAATATATCCCTAGAGATATAACATGTATATGTTTTTACAGAATGAGTATAACATGTATATAAGTGTATAAATAACATTCAAATTATTGCAATAAAATTCAATCATTAGAGGTTTGTGACTTATTAAATACACAGACAACTGATGCCACGGCTCAATGTGTTATTCGGTGGCCGTATTTACCATAGGTACCTATTCTATTCCAAACACCCGTATCCTTTTACGTCCTATACATTTCACTCAATTAGTAAAGTGGCTGTTACACCTCTTACATTGATTAAGGATTTCAGCAGGATTCAATGGCTTTAGTGCCTATAAGGATTGAGTGGCAGAAACATTCAAAAATTTAAGATCAAACCGTATCTTATTTAGAGTAGAGCGAAAATGCCGAAACTAAGATAAAATACTACCTGGCAAACGTTAGAACTACAAATATTGTAAGTTTATCGTTTGTTTTACGGAATACAAAAAAGGATACCAACAAAACAGTTATTGACATACGACACTGTTCGTTACTACCAAATGGTGTACATTTTACATCACGAACAACGGCATCAAACGTCAAACCATTATCCTGAGCCCGATATTATTTACATAACGAAGGTCCTAAACACCCGGTAACGATATTATGTAACTCGATCACTATCCCATTCCTATTAGTGACGTCATCATGGCAGTGTAACGCGGCTGTCACAGTTGCTTTTTACAAGTGCAATTTATAGTATTAGTGCACCTGCACGCCGTAAAGGCGGTTTCAATTTTTATAGCTAAAACTTCCAAACTTAATAGTTTTTTTTTAATAGTTGATCATAGTGTTTAATTGCCATGCTTTCGGGCTTATGTTATGATGGAGTCTGGCCGAATGAAGACTACTACAGCGACTACAACTACCAAAACTTTCGGTGCTCATTCAAACTCATTAAATTTTCTCTGTCTGTAACCCACATACGCAAATGAAACCTCACTTAAAAGGTAAAAATATAAAAAATAAGCTATCATTTCATACCATAATTAACCAAATATACCGAAAAACACTAAACAAAAATCATTGAAATGTTTGGAATTGTTGCTGAGTATTCGTGAATTTTCTAAGATATTGGGCTTTATCTAAGCAACCGAAGCCATATCATATCGTTATTTTGCGACAAATTTATTGTTTGGCAAATGATTAAGATTAAAACAAAAGCGCTTTACCATAATTCGCATCGCTATAACTTTCAAGTTTCGTAATCACACCCATATCGAAGTTCCTTTAGGCTGAGCACGCACTTATCTAAAGGTCGCTTACCCTAAGTTATGTCTGGTGCCCACTGTCATTTCCAGCATTATTCTGACACAAATGTTATTCTCATAACAATCCTTTGCTTTACACAGCGAGACTCAATGGATCAATTTCACGAAACCGTGAATTCGGTATAAAAGTAATAAAACCTACGATTAATCTGAAACTGTTTGAAGATTACGTGCCTCCAAATAAGAATGTATTTTTGAAGAGTGTTTATTTTTGCAAGAAAAGGTTATAGCTACCGCCTACGATTTATTAATTTAAGAGAGTGCTGTCGGGAATCAACCAACTGTCATCAGGAATCTTCTTTAAAAAAAGAATTTGATGTTCTCTTTGAATAATATTTGGGAGTTTGTGGTAAATAAACACATAAAGTAAGATATTTATCCTCATGATATCATCAAAGTATTTGCCAGTTTGTACATAACGGTTGTGGCAAAAGAGTTTTTTGCCACTGTTCATAATAAGTCATTCGTTAGAAATTTTGACAACCATCTTATTCTGGCCTGACACTAATTAATTACCACGAAAATATTAAGGAACTCAATAATAAGTTGCCTGGTTGAGAAATTTCGAGTTTGGCTACGCTAGTAAAATTCTAATACTTTATTAACTTTCTGTACCTACGTTGTCTGAAAAATTTTATTGAAATCTTAATCTCAGTTTTTATTAGGTTGCGGTGAAGATTCCATTCGAGAACTCTTCCAATTAAGATAATGCCAGCTCTACTTCGACTGCTGATTGGTTAGTACTCGTGTTATCTTAGTAGATTATGTGCTGAATAGCTCAATTGAATCAAATCAAATAGGTTACCTGAATATGCACTTCTGTAAACTGATTAATCTGACCATGTGAAGGACTTAACTACTGGAATGAATACAAGAATAGATCAAGTAAATCATAAGTTATCTCCCATATTTTAATCTCGAAAACAGCTCCATCGATTTTCATAAAATTTTGTATTTTTGAGTGGAAAAAGGATCTAGCTAAGGTTTCATTTTTAGGAAATTGTGTTTTCATAGCGTTTTTAAACATTGAAAAACTGCTACAACATCATTTGAATATGAAGGTACAATGACGGCAAAGTGTACCTTGTTCCGTGTTCGGGACTCCCTGAGTTATCAGGCAGTCCCGAGTCTCAGATGCACGGGTTCGAAACCCGAAACTGTTTTTCTTTTTTTTTTAATAAAAAACCGAGCGAATCTCACCCACATTATTCAATGCATAAGACTATAGGTCGACCGCAAAACTGAGACGTTTCTGACGTCACTTTTGTCGCTTTTATTTTCATTTTCCTCCGAATGAATGTACTCCTTATCATTGCTATAAATTAAACGATCTTTCTTTTACCTTGAAGAAGAACATTTAATTCATAATAAAAATATGGAGTACATTATTTGGGAGAAAAATACAACAAAAGTGACGTCAGAAATGTTTCAGTTTCGCGGATGTGCAAACATATTGTGGGTTCGTTCATAAGCTCATCCAACTGACCTATACAAACAAAACATGTTTTTCTATGCATTACATATATTTTCTTAAAATATTTGGAAATACTATAACGCTTTTCATAAAACCTTAATAGGATTAAGGTCACCCAAGTACCTAAAACTTTTTTAATCCATCTATCCGTCCATGTAGGCACAATGTACATGGAACATTATCCTAAAAGTTCACCCACACAATAGTATTTTGCGCACTCAATACCAACTTGGTCAAATAAGTTACAGGCACTGGCACACTGAGCATGTCTTTTGGCTAGTTTCAGGTAATAGTTTCTTTGCTCAATCAAAGTTAGCACTAACTTTGAAGGCCGATAAATGTACAAGAGTGGATATTTGCTATACTTTCATTTCTACTGAGGAATCAACGTTAGAAAAAGCATTACATAAGAAATGTTGTTGTGGTGTCTTGAAATAAAATTTTACTTCATATATTATTAAATCGTATTATAGAGAAAACTGAAACGGTAGTGTAAAGCACTCACATTTTCCAAGAATGTATAAAGCTTTAGCTGAAAACTATTTTCTTTTCTTTAAATTGCGCTCAAGCTTTACTGCCTATGGACAAATTGCTTTTTGTCTGTAAAAATGTCTTCAAATTTTTATCCGATTGCATTTCCGAAGAGCCCAAGGCGCTTAACGTTGTTGCTTGGTTTCAATTTTACTAGAAATCGTTGCAGGAAAAACAACCACCCACTGCATTTTTTAAGTTACTGTTGAAACACACTCACTTTTACTCTCTTTTTTATAATTTTAATTTTAAAGCAAAGATTGTTGCACAGGTGTAGGTTACCAGGTTAAATGGTTTTTAATTTGCCTGCATTACATAATAAACTTCAGAAATCAACTTAGATTATTTATTTTTGAATTTCTGAAGTCATTACAATTTTTACAAAAAAAAATCAGATAAGAGACATTTAAGTCTGCAGATTTTTAATAAAGAATTACCTATAAATAAATCATTTCTCTATCTTTTAAAAAGTAATACGTGACTTCGAGTAATTTTACCACTTTCAAACATAAACTGTGGTATCAAAATTAATGAGCATGACGATAAGAATACATAATATATTCAATGTGATCAAACATAATAATTACGTGAACATTAACGCAGATAAAAATATTTAATTATTACAATTAAGTGGACAGCAACAGGCTGATTGATTGATTGATGATATTTTCATGCTTATTGTAGGCTAAATGTTTAAGCGGCATACGATGGTCTAAGCCTGATATTTTAAATGCCCGAAACATGCATATCAAAATCGGTTTATCTTATCCTATCCTTATCCTATTTCTAGTAAACTAGAAAACAAAAATATTATTCTCCCACCGATTTCAGTAATGATGGCCGCTCTCAACAGAGCAAGGCCAGGTACGCAGATGTTTAATAACTTATAGCGCAATACACAAGTGCACTCTCTGCTCCTTCACTTTCATGAATTCGGTGAGAAGGCAGATCCGACATGACCGACATGAAACCAGGTGCAAGACCAACGGCTTGACGTGTTTTCCGAGGCACGTGGGTATCATCACCGCCAACTTCCTAACTCCGAGCTGATTCCAAATACTTTCAAGACATAAAAACCCAGTAACATTCGGCCCAACCCGGGATATCAACCCAGGACCTCTTGGGTAGTGACCAGTGAACTAACCACTTCACCAACGAGGTAGTATTAAAATGACAGAAAAAAATGAGAAACGGTCACCATGAATTTCTTTTTAATTAATTCTCGTTAAACTGGACGATGTATGACATCAATATAAAACTTGCAAAAAGGTGTGAGTAATTTCCTTTTATTACTTCCTAACTAAGCCACCACTTACACCGTAATAAAAATTTAATGGCCTTCGTAACTTCATCACGAAAACATCGTAAAGAAAGCGGGAACTAGGGATAATTGTAATTAATAAAGCGGTAGCACTTTGTGCAGTCACTTGACCTCAAAAGAAAGTTTTCTAATTATATTTCCTGTCCTTTTGGGAGCTTCTTTAATTTCCGTAGAGCACAGAATATATTTTTAACAACTTAATGACCTTGTTATGTGTTTTGATTGCCAATTTTACATCAAAAGTATATCTACTATGGAAATTTATGCAAAAATTTAAAAGCTTTGAGGAATGTTAAAGGGTTCATACAAGCACTTGTTGCATTAAAGTACTTTTTGCTATTTTGATAATGGTCCGTAACTTGATTAATTGAATAACCTGTTAATTATTTTGCGTCATTTCATATAAACTTATAATTAAAAGGTCACAATGTATTGTTTTAAGTTTGATTCTGTTTGGTACTGCGCCATAATTGACTGTAATTTTGAAACTTCGGCAGACACGACTATGTCTACACTCTCAACAAACTTAGTTTCTCACTACAAAATTAGCTTTTCACTGGAAGAGCAATATTGTTAAATTTTGACGAAACTTCCATTAACAAGCCATAATGGGGGAAAACTCTGGAAATAAGGTACTATAAATGATTGCCCCAGGCTATGTTGCAAAATCCTAAGGTTACTTATTTCTGAAGTTTACGCGAATATTACACATTTAATGAAACACAATTTACGGATAATTTCGCGATAATTTATTTGATTTTTCATCCCGACGTTTCGAACACTTTACAGCGTTCGTGGTCACGGGGTAGACTAAGATGTTATTTGTCATTTACATAGTTTTGAAAAATATTAAACTACCATCATACTCATAATTAATTTACGTTCCTATCCACGCAGAAAGAGCTAACCGTGTCTTGAGATCTTGCAGTGAGTGGTCTGGCTTGGGTCTTCGATAGAACCGGATCCCATGCTGGCGGAATTTTCCAACCATCTTCTCTATTGAAATTTGGATGTTTTCTAATTTCTATGGCTTCACGTAACATACGAGGAACGAACCGACGTTCTTTTGAAAGTATTTTGGGTTGGTCAAAACGTATGAAGTGGTTGGGTTTATCTAAAGCATGTTCACACACTGCAGATTTCATATTCCGTCTATGTTTTACGTCAGCTATATGTTCTTTTATCCGTACGCCTATACTTCGTTTGGTTTGCCCGATGTAGGAAAGGCCACAGTCACATTCCAGTCTATACACCCCTGCATCTTGAAGAGGTATGGTGCACTTGACAGGTGGTAAAAATTGGTTTATCTTCTTTGGCGGCTTGAAATAAGTCTTGATGGAAGCTCGCTTCAAGATATTTCCAATCTTGTCAGTGACCCCCTTAATGTAAGGTAGTACGGCAGGTGGGCGTTCAACTGTAATGGGCTTGGCCGTGGCACGGGGTCTGCAACGACGTGGTACTGGAAGCTGGTTGTCCCGTAGTACCTTCCTTACATGCTGAAGTTCAGCAGCCAGGTGTTGGTCGTCACAGATGCCCATCGCTCTCTGAAACAAAGTTTTGCCCACGGTAGCTAACTGTGAAGGATGATGGTGAGATGCACCATTGAGATATTTGTCTGTATGGGTGGCCTTTCTAAAAACTGTGTGGCTAAGAGTATGGTCAGGATTTCTAGTTAGTAAAACATCTAAGAAAGCTAGTTTATTGTTTGCCTCAATTTCCATGGTGAATTGTATTTTTGGATGAATAGAATTAAGATGGTTCAAAAAAGCAGAAACTTTATCAGTGGGTAATACTGTGAAGGTGTCATCTACGTACCGTTTATAAAACCTTGGTGATATTGGTGATGAGCTCAGAGCTGTGGCCTCGAAATCTTCCATGAAGATATCAGCAACAACAGGTGATACTGGGGAACCCATCGCCACACCATCAACTTGTATGTAGAATTCACCGTCATATAATAAATAGCCAGATGTCAGGCAATGCTCTAGTAGTTCTGCATATTCAACAGGCATATCCAATTCAACTAACTTCCTTTTGGTAATTTCAATGCAGTCCTTCACTGGTAAACTTGTAAATAGGGACTGGACATCAAAACTAACCATTGTTTCATTTTCTGCCAATTGCATGGTCTTGATTTGGCGTATGAAGTCATAGGAATCCTTGACATGTGCCGTAGTTTCTCCTCGTAGCACGGATAGTGTTTTTGCCACATGCTTAGCAAGTCTGTAGGTTGGTGAATCAATCTGACTTACAATAGGACGAAGAGGAACATTGGTCTTATGTATTTTAGGCAGCCCATACAACTTAGGTGGTTTTGCACATGTTGGCACTAATTGTTTAACATCAAGACTTAAACT
The DNA here is from genome assembly GCA_963584085.1 of Pyrausta aurata. NCBI lineage: Eukaryota > Metazoa > Arthropoda > Insecta > Lepidoptera > Crambidae > Pyrausta > Pyrausta aurata. Next base: position 11,168,244 of record OY757259.1, on the reverse strand, counting down.
ATCGCTATGTTTTTTCACTAGGTCGCTGGTTTTCTTTAAAATTTTGTTGGTTTGATCTGTTTTGACATGTTTGTAGGTTGTTTCGTCCGACAGCAACTGCGACATTTTTAGTTTATAATCCGATGTATCCATTATCACCGTAGCGTTTCCTTTATCTGCACGTAAAATTGTCAGTTCTGGTTTAGTTTTCAGGTTTTTTAAAGCTAAATATTGGTCACGAGAAAGATTTGACTTCGGTATTTTACTATGTCGCAGGACTGATGATATGTCTTGTCGTAATGATTCCGCGTCTTCTTTCTTCAATTCATTCTTTACTAAACAATCTTCTACGCTGCACAACATCTTAGTCTACCCCGTGACCACGAACGCTGTAAAGTGTTCGAAACGTCGGGATGAAAAATCAAATAAATTATCGCGAAATTATCCGTAAATTGTGTTTCATTAAATCCTAAGGTTAGCTAGAACTCGTTTACGCGTTGCTTCAATTTTTCACACCAAGTTCATAATAACGTACAAAATCCGATGTTTACCGATGTTATTGACTAGTTCTGTATCAAAATATTACGAATGTTCAAACAGAACTTTAGCGTTTATTTCTTTTCTCATTTAAAAGCAGATGTAGGTGCTTTTTCTTGTAACGTTTTTCCGCATGGGGCTAAACGACTCAGCTTGAGCACCCAAATGGCAGCCAGTTGCCACGATAACAATTGATTTCCATTGTGTTTTGAAATTCCCAGTTAACGAAGTTTGAAGTTCGAAGGATTAAGAGATTTGGACTGTTGTTTTTATTCTCGGCTATGCAGATATTTGACCTCGATCGCTACTGGTTTCAGGTGTAGATGAGGTCAAGGATGGTGCATTCTTTGACTTACTCGTACATTCTTTCAGTGCTTAAGAAGACTCAGTTGCACTATCTTTTTTGACAAAATGCACTTCAAAAATTCAAGTCTGTGCGAATGAAACAATCCTAACTACAATCATGAGCTAGTGTTCAGTTCGTTTCTGTTTCATTACAGAAATGCTTTCATTGTTTTCCCTGTATTAATGTGAATAATCACGTTCGTTCCGACCAATGCAATCATTTACTACGACAACAATGAAGCCAAATTACTCTACAATTTAAATATTTAGCTGCTAATTTAAATTGGTCTATAATGCAAATGCGTGATGCCACACACCCACACCGCACTCAAAACTTTTAGCCCCGTTCGATTGTTTTATTATGTATCCATACAGAATGGTCCAACCACGAACCACACATTGCGTCAAATGTGAAAACAGTCCAAATGCATTTTGATACCTTGAACATGAAATCCTGGTAGGTAGGAAAAAACGTATAAAATTCCCTTTCTAAGTTGAAGAGTTTGAAAACGTTTATTTCTTTGCCAATTATACTGGTTATTAAAATCCATCAACCAATCACCTTTACCATCATCAACAGCCAGACTGTATCCACAAATTAAGTTAAGTACTTGATTGCGACTAACTTTTATCGGCTTAGTTAATCAGTCAGGGATCAAACGACTCTCGAGAGTCGCATAACAATGGAATTTCTATTGTGTCTCGTTCACACATACTTGACGAGTTAAATCAAAATCAAAATATCACACCAATAATTTTGTCAATCTACGAATATTTTAACTGGTGCGGAGCTTCCAAGAACTAATCAAGAGCCCTGTAAATTTGGGTAAAATCAGAGATAAAATCTACCCACTTTCCTGGAAATCATACCATTAAGTATCAAAAAGTTTACTTAATTTCGGAAAATACCTGAATTAAGTGTTCGTGGTAACGGCCTTCAAAAATAACTGAAGTGACATTAAATAATTATTCCGTTAAAAATGTAATATTTGCACGAAATTCAGTAGAGGCATAGATTTAAATGTATGATCCTGTGTTTTCTGATTCTGTGGCAATTGAAACAGCTGCCTTGATAAATGTTTAATTCAGTTTCATTTACAACTTTAGGTCGCCTAGCTAACGTGACAGGTAAAGCTTTGAAAACTTATTAGGCTCGTTGGATCGGGGTTACGATATCGTAACAATTAGTAATTTAGACGTTTATAGTATTTATTCAGTAAGAATCGAATTGGCACACCGGCGCAGGCATTGGGAAAACAATGAACCGACAAAGCACTTCTAGAAATGGTAGGTAGGAAGTGCCCTTGCGCTTACCTTAACTCGGCTTTAGCGGGCCATTACCGTAGCCCCAGTAAGAATTACCGAAGCCCCATACTACTATGGGGTAGCCCCAGACTACCTAGATACGCAGCAAATAAACTTAAAGAAGTATGCAACTGCCCATCAATTTAACCACATCTCTGGGGATAATACTCGTAAAAAACCTAAGCATGTTTTGCTTAGAACAGACAGAAAGCGTAAGAAAATAGAAAAATCTTTTAAAATACTAAAACAAAAAGTATTATGCTAAAAGAGTATGGATGAAAAGAATAAGGAGACGCCGAACTTCTTGTCTATTTTTTGCAAAGTTGGGTAAAAGCTGCGATGGGTTTTCGGATTTTCATATAATTCTGTGTAGCGAATGATTCTTTAGACCTGCCCCGCATATAAATCACATTTCACATTCGTTTCTCAGAAGAGCTACCCAATCGTGGTGGGCGGGCGTGATAAAATCTTTTTCATCTAGTACATGAGCCTGAAGGTTTGGAGATAAAGAGCAATAATTTACGATCTTGTTAAATGTTTGGGGAAACGAAAGATTCATGTGCGGAAAAGCCTTGCAAAAAATAAAACATTACATAACTTTCATTAACTCCATGAAATTAAATCTATTTAGAATTCCTCCAAACGTTTATAAGTGTTCTCACCTTTCACGTCATATCCAAAACGAATATACTGATTTCATTCATCTTATTTCTCGGTTTTCAATTATACTATAGAGGTTCTTACTCATAACATCCCTTCAACATTTAGAATAATTTTTTTTTATGGTGACTAAAGCCCAATTTCTTCATCATTGGTAATGGTAAAGTTAAATCAAAAATAACATAAAAAATCTTGTTAAATCAGGAAAATTTTAAATCTGTCATATTCCGTGGACATATTCGATTGATATCACTTATCATTTTACAAACCTTCTATAATCAAATAAAAAAAACAACTTTTATTAAATTATACTATTAAAAAATAATAAAGCTTATTCAAGACATTGTGGCTTGTTTATTTTACATGCCGCAAAAATCTGTAAGCACAAAAAAGTTTCAAACTTTCAACGCCAAAATACTTACTAGTTCAAATTCTTCAAACACTTCAATAAAGTTAGTCACGTCACGCACATGTTCACAAATTTAATTATTCCTAAACTTTTTTATCTAAATTTCAAAAACAAAACAAGTTCATATTATTTGTTGTAATCACAAAAGGGTTTTCGGATCTCGCAGTCGAAACTTAGCGAAGAGAGTAAACGCGTCCACACGGTGCGAAACTCTGAACCGAACTGAGGTACTTCGTAATGGTAAATTCGGTGACTTTGAAAGTTCCACCCCTTCCTAATTCATTGAACTGTAATGCATAGAACTTTGTGTGCGTTGTCATAACCATTTTAAATCATAAAGTTTATGCATCAAATTATTTTCTCAGTTTAAACGTATCTTTTTCTAATACTGACTCTTGTGGAAAGCTTGTAGAGCTGCTTTGTAGAAAGGAAACCAAACTAACATAGATTAGAAAAAAGGATCCAATGATAATGACAGCGCAATACGTAAGCTACAGTTTTTTATGATATGACAAGCATAATTGAAACTGTATTATGCTTTTTATTTTTGTTGTACTCGTATTGTTACGCGTAGTATACCGTCAAAGTTGTTTTTTGATACATTTTCATTACTAGTTTGCACCCCAGTTAATTCACTGTAACTCTTTTGAAACAAACAATGATTCGTGGTTCACATAGGTCAAAGAGATTCATTAGCTTTACATATTTTACTTTTACTGATCGATAAGAGTAAGATACTCTGTTTTTTAGTTTTTAGTAATAGTATCATACCAATTTTTTTTAAAAAGTGATATTGAATAATAGTCGTGCTCTATTATTTCGCTCACGTTCAACTTTAGTACGGATGAAAAAGAATTACTATAAAAAGTTGATTGCTTTAATAAAGCGTCTCGTTAAAGAGTAAATTAATTTAGTAACAGCGGCAATAACTTTACCTTCTTACTTTGATTTAATGTTTTAACGGTTTTAATTTCAAGCCTCTCGTAAATAACGTAATTATTGATAAAGCACTTATTTTCACTCTACATCCAACGTTTTAACTATAGCAAAACCTGTCAAAAGACCTACTTTAAGTAATTACTTACTTCATCATCAAACTAAAGAGCTTAGCTCTTATCGGTGGAGTTTTTCCGTAAGAACTCAAAATAAGAGAGGATATTGTCGTGGTTTCCCCTTTTGCCTTTCACACCGCAGTTTAAAAACCGGGGGTTTTCCGCCTCTTGATACCCAGCCAAAAGCCATTCCTGATATACTATATCTTAAGCCTTCTGCCAGTATGCTAAGGGAACGCTTATTTGTTAGGGCTGAGCTGTAGGCTACTAGCGGGGTCTTAGATGGCGGATAGTTAACGGCCACCAGTTGGCTGCGAATAAGTTAAACTAGCCGTTCCAGCGAACTTCGTTTCGCCCAGCCCCGTCCCGCCCCGGCCCCGTTTTATGGGAATTTTCTTTCCTATAAACCTTACGGAGCCCGAGACCTTTCCAACGAATGCAAAGCGTCAGGAAGGAAAACCCGACTTATTTTTATATAGTAAATAGAAGATAGATAAGCTGTCCCCGACCAAATAATATTCAGTGACGATCTTGTGCTATGCCGAGTAAAAGCCACTGTCAAATAAATAATTACTTAGACTTGTCTAATATTGGTGTAAAGTCATGAAATTCCCATCTACCTCTAGAGAACCTGTTTAGTAATTTCTAAATATTATCAACTAGGTTTACTGAATATAAAGGCTTGGAATCATTGCCTTGGAAATTTCCAAAAGGCAAAATTAACTGGATCTACCCAAATAGGTGGAGAATACTGATGAGCTAAGATAAATTAACTATGTTAGCATTTTCGAGGGTAGATCAATCGCGCTAACTAGATACATAGAAAGCAATTTGAATGGAAACTTGATAGCTGATTGAAGCGTGACTTAAATTGTGATAAGGAAGTCTTGTAAGTATAATACTATTAGTTAATCTATAGTGGCTATAATGTTACACTTCAGTGATGTCAAACATAGGCACGAGTAAGATTTTCGTACAAGATCATGGTCAAATCACTGGGAATGCGTACATACTTTATATAGTGTGCAGTGTGGAGATGACGCAAACTTTATCAAATTAAAACGAATGTGTTTATTAGTGTACGTAATATTCGGTAGATCGATTTCAACCGTCGGTTTCAAATCATAAACATTGAATATTTATAAAATTTACGATTTTGTAGAAAATTTTCGTCGTCCAGTGGTAACAAAAGTATCGAACAAATAAAAAACAAATACGTGAATGCATAATAACTAAATCAGAGTTCAAAAACTAAGACCAACTACTGAAAAATATCGCTTTTGCTTCAGGGCTTGTTCGTCAAACCCAACTATATACAACACATCTTTCAAGAAATCTCAAATCAGCCATAGGCAACACAATTAAGAAGAAATCGTGTCAAGGATATTGATTTTCTCGCCATGTATTGATAATCTCGTGTAATGGTCCATTAGAAGTCAATAGCGTCTCGTTACTGAACCGTTCCTACCACGTAAGTAGTTTTGTCAGGTGTCCTGGTGGAGTATTAAGTAACTGAGTAATAATGGACTATCAGCCGAATCCAAATAAATTTGAATTTGAATTTGAATTTGAATTTGAATCCAACCACGACGAATACGACCATCCATCTCAACTGTAATCTGCACCAACGCGTAAACAAGTAAAAAGTTGTGTCATAATTTAGCCGAGCTAACAAATCTTAAGTTCTTATACATACATACATAAGGGATGAGCGGGACATTCCCAACACAAGTGTCCTTTGACTACTTAAAGGGAAGTCTCAGCAATTTGTTTGTATTTAACTTTATTGAAATAAACTCATTTTTATTTTATTTATTTATATTTATACATAAAGATGATGGTTCGTTATACTATGTGAGTGGAACGAATACACGTATCTTAGTATTTTTTCCATTTTATCCCGCCACGTGGACAAGCTCTCCGGAATTCAATATAACCTATGTTTTTGATGCAAGTACTTAGTCATAAGCAAAGTTATCAAGCTTTTTATAATACCTTTACTTACCTTTTCACAGTTTCATTTACAGATGTAATAAATGCGGATTTTATCGTGATTTACGTAACTAGGTAGCTCACGCGATGTGCAATTTGAGTAGTAATAGTCCCCCTAGTGGATTTTGACTACGGTGGCCAGACACAACGACTAACCAACTGCGCGGGACATATTATAGTGCACAAGTGTGTGCGCAAACACAGGTGCACTCTCTATTCCTTTCACTCTCATAGCCCGATGGGACAGCAATCTGACACGACGGGAGAGAGATCAGGCGCAGGACCAACGGCTTAACGTGCTTTCCGAGGCACGGTGTTGAAACACCGCCAACTTCCAAACTCCGGGCTACCCTGAGAATTTCTGAACAGAAAAATTCAGGTACATATTTTTAACCCGACCCGGAAATCGAAAACGGGACCTCCGGCGCAGCCGTCGCTTTAAAATGCAACCCTCTCACCGCTACGCCACCGAGGCAGTTCGATCTCGAGTTTAGTATTGCATGGGCGATGAGATTTAGTATTGAAGGTAGAAAAAAGGACATTTTGGGAGACTTAATTTGTCACGTCAACTTTGTAAAAACAAAGAAACTGAGAAAGACATAAATACGCTACAAGTAGATGCAGGAAATGAAGCATTGTTATAAATATCATATCTAGTACGAGGTTGACAAGGGGAGCAGCGGAGAAGAATGGAAAAATATCAAATAAATAAAATGTCACATAGGCAGGCATAAGCTATGCAAAAATCTTGGAAATGGGACCTTTGCTAATGAGTACGTAAGAGGAAAACAGAGGGCTTGGATAATTGATTGTACATATGGACCCATAATTTGATTTTTTATGTCGTTTTCCTTATTTGAATTGATTTTATCAAGGGTTTAGTTTTCTAGCTAACTGGCAGTTGGCATATTTATTTTTATGTCTGCTCCATGTCTGGTATACTCTAGAGCAGCGGTACTCAACCTTTTTTTTACAAGGGTCGCAGAGACATTATAATACTTAAATGTGAAAATATAAAATACTTTATTTATTGGTGGTTTCTCGCACACAGGCTAATAATAATATTCGCACAAATTGCTGCAACATTTTACTTACAGATATGCAGCAAAGTGAAAAATGATAACTAATAGCTAATGCTTTTAAAAGTAAGTTTGCAATTTGATAAATAAACGAAAATCGGTTCTTCCGTTTGGAAGCCACAATGCCACAGACAGACTAGTCAAACTTATAACACCCCTTTCTTTTTGCTTGGGTTAAAATAGGTTTAATACTTAAATTGTCACAAACCTCTTTTGTAACTAAAAAAATATGTTTGACAGCTGAATTGACAAACATGAACGAGTGAGTTTTTTTGCAAATGAATTTGTTTTATATAAAAATATTTATAAATCCACAAAAATTATAAAATTCTTGTGAAATGCCAAACACGAGGCGTCGGCGATTTTCAGTACAAAATGACATCGGTGGCCGGAACTCATCTAAAATGCAAAATGGTCTACAAACCAGGTAATCAGATGAATTAGAAACTCCGGCTATGAATACTAATTAGTGTGTTTATCCCTGATGTTTATCCTAAATTATGCGATAGCCTTGCTCACAAAAGCTTAAAAAAATACTTTGTACCTGCTCATATTTTTGTTTGTTCTCGAGCCATACCTTGTTGCTCATAGTTTTTGCCTTTTCCATTCCATCTTCTTGACTTCGTAGTACAACATGACCTTCACTTTTACTTCACAGCTTTCAATTTATCTTAAAACATTTCAAGAACTAACTTTCATTTCGCATACAATGAACTCTAAACTAATCGTTCTATTTATATTTCTAGTCATCATGAAGAAGACACAAAAGCTCACGTCAATAACCAAGTTAGAACGTCTAGATCTAAAAACAGAATATTCGCAAACAGTTCAAAGAAGACCAGTAGTCTTGAAATAGTCACTGAATGTGAAAGTGCTACATCAAGTGTAGATAATGTGAAGTCCACAGTAGACAAAGATGTCACCGCTAGTTCAAGTAACATCGATCTTTTCAATATTGTTAGCTCCAATGAATCAACTGCAGAACAGCTGAATGACCACGAGTGTCAGAATGAGAAATCGGAGGCTCAAGAGAAAGTATCAGAGCCGATGGAACCTGGAAGTCAAAGCGAATCTCAAAAGATAGCAAGAGACCCAAGACCAGCAAGTAGAGAAACGCCCCTAAGACGAGAAAAGTATCCTCGTCAGCATCGGATAAAGGTTAGGAGCCCGCGACGACGGCTTCTAGCATTAGATCAGAAAGGGAGTGACCCTCCAAGGTCTTTTGGTACAGCTGCAATAGACTGGGAGCAAGAGGTAGAGGTGTACGTGCCGCCGGTGACAAATTTTGCTGAGCCTGTTGAAGAGCGACCAAGGATGAGCTCGCATTCGACGGAGGATATGTGCCGGATCTGTCACGGGGGCGAGTCGTTGACCGGGGAGTTAGGGCAGTTAATTTCAGCGTGTGCGTGCCGAGGGACCGTGGGCAGGGTTCACGTGAAGTGCCTGGAGCGATGGTTGACGGAATCCGGGAAATCGCGGTGTGAGCTGTGCGGTACGAGGTACGCGACGCGGAGAGTGCATCGCTACGGCGTCGGTCGCGCGCTGCTGATGTGGGTACTGAGCCAGAATGCTAAACAGGTACGTGAGCTTTGCAATGATTCACTGTTTATGTAAAACCTAGCACGTTTTGGAATACCATTAGATTAGATAGATCACTTGACGGGATTGAAATCTATCTTATAGATGTTAGAATAGCGTTCTATTGCGTGTGAGACACGTTACAGACAGGCGAAGTGTTATTTTAATGCGTAACTACGCCCTTACGCAGTATCTCAAGATGCTGTAAAAGATTAAGTACCGAATATGATCAGACATTAACATAATGCGTGCTCACGTTAAAGCTTAAAGAGACTCCTAAATGCCAAGAAAGATTTCACTTTAGTTGGAAAAACAGTAATTATATCTCATAGAAAGTAGTATAGTATAGAATGACAAACGCGGATTTTCAGCGTAACCAAAAAGTTACTTTACATGTGTGCGTTCAATAGTGATGTGTATCTTATGGTGGTCCAAGTTTTATCGACGAGGTTACGATAAATCATGTTAATTGAAACAAAAATAATTAAATTAATGCACTTTTAATTACATAATACTTTCTATTTGATAAACAAGACAACCTCATTTTTGTTAAATTACATATTTATTTATTTATGTATGAAGACATTCTAGAAACACTTATACACGTTCCAACATAGACCTTACCACAGCACAGCTTCGGGCCAGTTGTGTGGGCCAGTGCTGAGAAGAAGCTGTGCAAGAATTACGGTTACCTAAAAAAAACAGTCAAAAAATTTATCGATACAGATGACGTCATCATTTAGTCAAGCCCTAGTGTAAAGAAACGGTTTCTTATTTTACTGAAAATACCTGAATTAATCTATTGGAAACTTTGATATATGGCTGCAAATCACAAAGGAAGTCCTAAATTTACTGTACAATTTGGCATCGGAGTCGATTTCACTCACAAATTTTATGAAATTTGGATTTAAATTTTTTATCAATGATTCATATTTACTGGTGGAAAGTATGATTTTCGGGATTGTATCCTCGGCGCACTTCACAGTTGCTGAAAGCACAAGTCATTTCATCTGAAATTGTTATACAAAACTTAAATTATAATTATATCCATTCATAATTTTTCAAAAATTCAAACGACGGAAACTTGACGTTTCCACTAAATCCATTATTTCTTAGAAAACGGTCTCGCTGTCATAAGGTCTTTCGCTGTCAAATCCTATAGAATTTCACTAAGTAGCACGCTCTTTATAAAGCGAAGATTTTTTCTTTCTCTATGTTATATCTATTAATTTCTGACGCTTCGTTTAGACACTGTCAGGTTATTTGACATATTTTCTTTTAAAAAGTTAAGCAGCATACGCACAACTTGATTTTTAATTTTTCAATTTAGTTAAAATGTAGGTTCGTTTTTCAACATTCCGTTCAATTACATTTCTTTCATTGAATTTAATTTTAGTATTTTTGTTGCTTTTTTTGTTTGTTTTTTAAGAACTAGATTAGCGAGTCATGTCAAAAAGGTAAGCTGCTATTCTGCCTGCACATCTTCAATTTGTTGATGAAATCCTTTAACACGTTCCGGGACACTACTCCAGACACAATAGATGTTTTATTGTTTTCACGCCTGTAGGCGGGCACTGTCCCGGAACGTGTTAAAACACATCTGTTCGTACATACTGCCTATGAACGTACAGTAGCTCTGACTGAACAAAGAAAAAAACACATTACCTACCTTACTATTTAACGCAACTCTCCTCAAAGGCTATTCTGATAAAATGTTATTAATTAACTTCCGAGTAGCTTTAAACATAAATCTGAATAAAATAAACTTTACTTGTTTAAAAACTGAAGATGAATGACAGAAGGCTAAAACTGCAGTGTAGAAGGCAAGAGGAACCACAACACTATCTTCTCTAATTTGTGTTTATTATAAAAAAAACTAATCATAATCGTAATCTGAAGTGGGTTCTTACAAACACACACGTGATAGAATATTGTCAACTGTATACCCATGTGACACGCAATAAAGATTTTGAGTTTGAGTTTGAGTTTGAAACACACAATTCTGTACATTAAATCGTATTTTATCAAGCTTTTGAAATCAAATACAGTTAGTTACTCTTTGTGTCAACAGCAAGTTCACATCAATTCACCTATTGTAAAGTTGATTGCAAATTAATTACTTGCAAGATTCAAATGGCTTTGAATAATAAGCGAGGTGCAAAATGAGCTTTTGATATTCACACCTTCTTGGAGCTAAACAGTTACAGTAATTAATTCGAAAATAATATTACTTTATAATTTTATGTAGCTAGGAATATCAAACCATTATGAAGCTATCATCAAAGGAATATCAAACCGAGTTAAGAGTACCTAGATAAAGATCGTGTAAATTAAGTCAACTGTGTTTAATAAGCCACATGGATCAAAAGCTAATATTAACCTCCTTTTTTGAAGTTGGTGAAAAAGCACAAATCCAATGGGCAAAAGTCTACCCAGAATTTCATGCACGTACAAACTGTACATAAATGGCGGAGTTAATGCCAAAAGCATTATCTACCAGTCAACTATATGTCTAAACAGAGAAAAGGCTGCAATCTTTTTTTCGCTCGTGACTTATCAAATCTCATTACTTAGTATCCACAGCCTAACTTTAACTTTGAATACGGACTCGTAGCAAAACTTATTATTGAAGATTCTTCGGACATTTTCCAGAAAACTATGAAGTTTTCTTCTGAAAAAGAGTAATTTTTGCATTGGGTGAGCAGCTCGAAATAAAAAACCGGTCAAGTGCGAGTCGTACCCGTGCACTGAGGGCTACGTGCCACCCTCAAACTGAATTAGGGGTCCACTTACTTCTACTTAGCGAAAATATCACAATTTATTTTGACAGCAAAAATAGCTTTGGTAGTCATAGTATTTGTATGAAAGATAAAGTTATATTTGGTTTCAGCTGATGACAATGTGCTATAATCTGAAAAACTATCAGTTCGATAATTTTCTTTGAAAGTATTTGTTGCAATACAGATCAAGCTTCGGAAGCGTTTATCTCTCAAATAGTAGACTTTTAGAAAAAATAGTTTTAGAAACCTCAATTTTATTTTTAAAGACCTATCGACGGACACCGGTAGGCAGGATAGATTTAAGTAAAAAGTTTATTTTTAAGTTTTAGTTTTATGTATTTTTTTTAACCTTTTGTATCTGAATCATAAAAGCGGCTCATTGTTTCAGAATAAAGTGTCTGTGACATACGGACGGACAGACAGACTTGACGAAACTTTAAAGGTTCCGTTTATTGCCATTCGGCTACGGAACCCTAAAAAGACAAGTTTTGCGAATAGTTGCCGCGACAACGTCTGTGATCGCTGCAAGAAAAAGTTTGCGTCCATTTGTAAATTGACACGACAGTTTGAATGTACCCCTCTCTAACGAGTTTGTCGTTTCCTTCTACTTTTTATAAGTCGAGAAGAAATTGCACTTTACTCATGCTTCATGTAATTATAACTTCTCTATATTGAATTTGCAATAAGTATAAATATGTTGCTTAAAAGTTTGCACGCGGTTAACTTCAAGTGATTCCGCTAATAGCAACTTGTTTTAGTTGTGTTCATTTTAGTTTATGTACCTAGATATTAATATACTTTGATATACAATTATACGGTTTTCGATTTGCACTGTATAAAGGCTTCGAGGTAACATAATATTATTCTAAAGTTCTGACTGAAGTGAATCGTTAACCTCTAGGCACGTGGAAAACTAAAGCACTTATTAGCAATTTGTCTCCGGTAGTGAAACTCAATTAGATTCCATTTGAGAGGATACCAAGAGAGCATTAACCCTTAGGGATTAATAATGTGAGGTGTAACAGTAATTGTACGGTACCCACCACACGTAGCATTATTAATTAAATATTGAGGCTACAGTCGAGCAATTCCGTTCGACACGTGTAGTAGTTTATAGCATGTTGTCAGTGTAGTGTAAAAGAGCTTTTTAAGTGAAGCACTATATTATAAATTGCACTTGTAAAAAGCAACTGTGATAGACAAGGAATCGAACCCTGTGTCTTACGCTATCCAGGCGCATGCCTTTGCCACTCGGTCACCGCCATATTGGCAAGCCTGAAGAATTTCGCTAGTGCTTCCTCTGACGCGTTGGCAGCGTGACCTCTTTCATGTTGTGAGATTTCTCTTTCAATATCCGAAGACAATATTTTTACAAATATTATTTTAACAGTCGGTTAAGATGAGGGGAGCCAATTTTATTTATAATATATGTTTTTATAGTGTTTTATCTTGCACTTGTAACAAATTGTAAAGTGTAAGTGTGACTAAAACCAAAAAAACCGGTTAAGTGCGTGTCGGACCCGCGCACTGAGGGTTCCGTGCCACCCTTAACTGACTTCAGGGTCCACTTACTTTCACTTAACGAAAACATCACAATATATTGCGACAGCAAAAACAACTTTGTTTTTCATAGTGTTTGTATGAAAGACAAAGTTATATTTGCGGTTGATAAAAATGTGCAATATCTCAAAAACTACTAGTTCGATCTCTCGAACCAATTTTCGTTGCAAGTTTTTGTTGAGATCTACATCATATATTTTTTTCAAAATTTTCACTTTCTTAGTTCAAAAGTTAGATGGGGGGGGGACGCCCATTTTACCACTTAGGAAGCGTCTATATCTCAAACCTTACACTTTTAGAAAAAATGATTTTAGAAACCTCAACATCATTTTAAAAGACCTATCCATAGACACCCCACACGCATAGGTTTGAGTAAAAAAAAAATTTTAGGTTTTAGTTTCATGTATGGGAGCCCCCCCTTAAATATTATTTTTTCTTACTTTTTGTATCTGAATCGGAAAGCGGTGAACAAAATACACCTACCTACCAAGTTTCAGCTATGTGATGCTTGTGGGAACTCTTGTGGTTCTCACATAAAAGCCACAGAAAACAATTAACGTGCCGAAATAGTTTATTTATTATGAAGAAAAGCAAATACAGAATATTAATTCAGATAATTATATGGCACGTCGTGACATCCGTCAATTTTCTTCTTCTTTTTCTAATTCGCAGCAGCGGCGCGAAGAGTAGGTGGCAAGGAGGTTGCCACAGTACTCCCCCCATAGACCGTGACTACGGTCGAAAACGATCCGGAAAATGAACTCTCCTACCGCTTGAAGTCGTCCTGATCCCGGAGCCTAGGTTTTCTTGCGTAGTTTCAGTTTTAGTGGTAGCTTCTCTTGCTTCGTATGCTGGCTTCAGTCTGTCAATTGATACGTTCACCTTCTTAGTATTTACATCAATCGTGAAGTACTTAGGCTGACGACTGAGCACCTTGAAAGGACCAGCATACGGTGGTTCCAAAGCGCTTCTCACACGATCTTGGCGGATGAAAACGTGTGATGAGGATTGAAGATCGCGTGGGACGTAAAATGAAGAATTAACAGGAGTGTGCCAAGTAGTTGGTCGTGGGGACAACTTTGCCATGTACGCGCGGAGTCGAGTCGCGTACTGGGTGGCGTCGGCTGTCATGTAGTCATCGTTTGGGCATAGAAACTGCCCGGGTAGACGGAGAGGCTCGCCGTACAGTAGTTCGGCTGGGGACGAGCGAAGATCTTCTCTCCAGGCGCTGCGCATGCCCAGAAGGATGAAAGGAAGAGCTTCTGTCCACTGAGACGCTGGGGCGTGGCACATGATCGCCGCCTTGAGCTGGCGGTGAAGGCGTTCTACAATTCCGTTGGCTGCAGGGTGGTAGGCTGTCGTGCGGAGATGGCGCGCACCAACCAGGTCAGTAAGGGCCTGGAAGAGGTGACACTCGAATTGACGACCTCGATCAGTCGTCACCCGCTCAGGACACCCGAATCTGGCAATCCAGCCAGACACTAGGGCAACTGCACAGGTCTCAGCGGTGATGTCCTTTAGCGGAATCGCTTCAGGCCACCGCGTGAATCGGTCGATGACAGTGAGGCAGTATCTGAAATCATACGATAAAGGTAATGGCCCTACGATGTCGAGGTGTATGTGAGAGAATCTCGAAGAAGGTGGAAGAAAAGATGAAAGAGGTGAGATGGTATGACGAGAAACCTTGCTTCTCTGGCATTCAAGACATTGCCTACTCCACTCTCTACAATCGTTGCGAATCCCTGGCCAAACAAATCTTTGCGTGACCAGCCGCACAGTAGCTGATCCTCCAGCATGATGTAAGTTGTGCAGGGTATCAAATACTTGCTTGCGGAACTCAGGTGTGATGTAAGGTCGAAGTGTAGATAGCGTAAAGTCGCAGTAGATAGGTGTTTCGCAAAATTCTGTAGTAACTTTTTGCAGTTTTAAGGCCGTTCCATGCAGTAGTAGCTCTTGCAGCTCTGGATCGCTCTCCTGAGATCGTGCAAGAGACTGATAATCAATGACGCTGGTTACCTCTTCGACTCGAGATAAAGCATCGGCGACGACGTTGTCGTTTCCAGGAATGTATTTGATGTTGGTGGTGAACTGAGAGATGAAGTCAAGGCACCGGAACTGTCTTGGTGAACACTGGTCTTTGTTTAGTGAGAATGCAAATGTAAGTGGTTTGTGGTCCGTAAAAATTGTGAAGGTTCTGGCTTCAACCATGTGACGAAAGTACTTGATAGCCTCGTAGACTGCTAATAACTCTCTGTCATACGGGCTGTACTTTTTCTGGGAAGCGCTGAGCTTTTGCGAGAAAAAACCTAAAAGTTGCCAGTTTCCATTTTTGCGTTGCTGTAGCACGGCTCCTAAAGCCAAATCTGAGGCGTCCGTAACTATGGCAAGTTCAGCAGTATTTTCTGGATGAGCTAGCAGAGTGGCTTGAGTAAGAGAAGTCTTGCACTCGTCAAAAGCTTTTAGCATCTCCGGAGTCTGTACGATGGGCTGAGAGCCTTTGACCCGTGGGCCAGCAAGGAGGTTGGTAAGTGGCGCCTGAATCTTGGCAGCGTTTGGAATGAAGCGTCGGTAGAAATTTACCATTCCTAGGAAGCGCTGGAGCTCCTTGACTGTTTTCGGAGCTGAGTAGGTCTGGATTGCTTCGACTTTAGACCCTAGGGGTTTGGTACCTGCTGCAGAAACTTGGTAGCCAAGGAAAGTTATTTGAGACTGTCCAAATTTGCACTTTGTGGTGTTGACTAGTACGCCATAGTCCTTCAGACGCTGGAACAGCTGCCGGAGATGATCCTGGTGAAGAGCAGGGCTTCGCGAGAACACCAAAATGTCATCAAGGTACCCGTAACAGAAGTCGAGGCCCATGAGCATCTCGTCGATGAATCTTTGAAATGTTTGCGCAGCATTCCTCAAGCCAAACGCCATGTATGGGAATTCGAACAGTCCGAAGGGGGTTGTGACTGCAGTTTTCGGAATATCGGCTGGGTTTACTGGTATTTGATTGTATGCTTTTACCAAGTCGATGCTGGAGAAGATGGTGCATCCTGAGAGCTGATAAGCGAAGTCCTGGATGTGACGAATGGGATACCGGTCCGGAATAGTTCTGGCATTAAGTGCACGGTAATCGCCGCACGGTCTCCATCCATCGTCCTTCTTCCTTACTAAGTGTAGAGCCGAAGACCAAGGACTTTCGGAGCGACGAGCTGTACCACATGCGAGCATGTCCTCATATTCCTTCTTTGCAGCCTGAAAGCGAACAGGATCAAGGCGACGAGGCTTGCAAGATACAGGTGGGCCAAAAGTGGTTCTAATGAAATGCATCGTGTTGTGCTTAGGCGGAGACTGCATACCCGCTGGTCTGGTAATCTCCAGAAACTCGCGTAATAAAGCGTGGAATACAGACTCATCAGTTGTTGATGTAACTTTGACGGAAGAAATATCGTCGGAGTTTTCGAAAGTAACAGCTGGGACTGACAGTGTGGTTGTTCCATCGACCAAATGCTTGTTCCTGCAGTCCACGAGTAGATTGTAGTAACCGAGGAAGTCTACGCCGATGATGGGCCTTGAAACGTCTGCTATTATAAAATTCCAAGAAAAATCTCGCCTGAGTCCAAGGTTTAGATGAAGTAGAGTCGGGCCGTATGTGTGTATGACTGTATTGTTCGCTGCCACAAGATCGTACTTAGTTTTGGTACAGGGCGTCTCGATTGCGGACCGCGGAAAAACACACAGGTCAGAACCAGTGTCCACTAGGAACTGCGTTTTAGTCACGCGGTCGGTTACGAAGAGACGGCCTGTTGAAGTGGTGGGGCAGTCGTTGGCCGCTACTTCCGACCGCCCATGGAGTTTAACGAGGGAAAGCTGCAGGGTTCCTTGCACTTCCTTGCTTGTGCACCAAAGTTAAAATGAAAGAAGCAATATGGATGGTCTTCTGGGGGCTGTCTCGTTTGGGAACGACTGGAACTGCGTGAACGGTCATTGAACTTCGAGCGAGCTTTGGATCGTGATCTGTCCGAATTGTCGAATCTGGTGCTCAGCGCGGCCACCTGCTTGCTCAATTCCGAGATTTGAAGTGCTATATCGGAAGAAACTGGTGCTGAAGCTAAGGAGGTACTAGCTACCTGAGGTCTTGATGGAGCAATCTCGTAAATCTTGTCGGCCAGCTCCCCGAGTTTGTCTTTGTCTAAATCCAACTGTGAGGCGATGACGGCTTGGAGGTTGTGCGGCAATCTGCTTGACCATAGAGTAAGTAAAAATTCCGAAGATACCGATGGACCAGCTAAACTCGAAAGGTGACGTAGAAACTGCGAAGGCTTCCTATCGCCAAGCTCCTCGTGCGTCAATAATTGCTTAATACGCTTTTCTTGTGAGGCTGATAGGCGCTTAATTAACTCAGATTTCAATTTTTCGTATTTGTCAGAGTCAGGAGGGTTCGTTATGATGTCCTTGACCTCGATGGCATACTGGTGATCTAATTGCGCTACGAGGTAGTAAAACTTTGTCTCATCCTTAGTGATACCGGAGAGAACAAATTGCGATTCGACCTGCGCAAACCATAAGACAGGCTCTTCGGGCCAAAACGGCGGCACACGTACACTGACTTTAACGATCTCTTCTCGATTGGCAGTCTGGTCTGTATCAATATTTGCCTGCGCCATTTTCAAATATAAAAAATCCTCACCATACAGATTTTCGGTTCTACGTTATGTTGTCGATCACGTCGGGGTCACCAAATGTGGGAACTCTTGTGGTTCTCACATAAAAGCCACAGAAAACAATTAACGTGCCGAAATAGTTTATTTATTATGAAGAAAAGCAAATACAGAATATTAATTCAGATAATTATATGGCACGTCGTGACATCCGTCAATTTTCTTCTTCTTTTTCTAATTCGCAGCAGCGGCGCGAAGAGTAGGTGGCAAGGAGGTTGCCACATGCTTATAGTTTCAGAATAAAGTGGCTGTGACATACGGACGGACAGACAGACAGACAGACAGACTTGACGAAACTATAAGGGTTCCGTTTTTTGCCATTCGGCTACGGAACCCTAAAAATGGACTTACCCACGGAATGAACTCCCAAAACCTTTACAATATTCACCAAAATCTAGTGTTTAGACAGATTTACAATGAAGATTAGTAATGCCAAAGGCTCTGTAAAAATTACTATATCCTTATATTCTGCATAAGCGACATAAAGCGGTTAGAAAAAACCACATCATCATCAAAAAACAAACATTCTCCTCCATTCTCCATTGTTTCCAGCTAATGGTGGACAGCCTCGGCATTATGCTGATGTCGCCACTGGCGGTGCTGGCCGCCTGGCTGTCCGGCAGGACTCTGGCTGGTCTGATGACGCAAGACAGCCACGCCACGCCCTGGCCCTTGGCTTCCACCTTCGTGCTGGCTTGTATGACTCTTGTAAGTGTTATTCACTAAATACTACTGGCCATCGAACTGGTGGTACTGGCCGCCTGGCTGAGCGGGAGGACTCTGCCGGTCTGATGACGCAAGACAGCCACGCCACGCGCTGGCCCTTGGCTTCCACCTTCGTGCTTGCTTGTATGACTCTTGTAAGTGTTATTCATTATATACTACTGGCCATCAAACTGATGGTACTGGCCGCCTGGCTGTCCGGGAGGACTCTGGCCGGTCTAATGACGCAAGACAGCCACGCCACGCCCTGGCCCTTGGCTTCCACCTTCGTGCTTGCTTGTATTTACTAAACTACTGGCCATCAAAGTGATGTTGCTGGCCGCCTGGCTGTCCGAGAGCTTTCTTGCCGATCTGAGAACGCAGAATAGTCTCGCTTCGCCTTGTCCGCTTGCGTCCACCTTATGCCCATTGTTAGGCTGCCTGTCCATCGGAGTGGAGCGGGACGCGTAGCGGAGAAACAGTGAAATATAAACCAATAGAATTTTACAAAATCTCCGCGATCCACATCCTATCGGTTAATATATATCCGTTTCTCCGCTTCGCGGCCTCGCTCCGCTCCGGTGGACAGGCAGCAGTGCTATGTCCAATATACTACTAAGTTCCTGTTTCACCATCGACAAATAAACACTAACTAATGAATAATTAAAATGTGGCACATCATTTCGTATGAAATATTGAACACATCATGACACTTACCAAAACCTATTAAGACAATGTGAAACAGGCCGTAAGTATTTTATCTTATTTACTGCGCACTTATCCATGCAAGTATCGACTTTATTGTACAAACCTTCATTCCCCCAACTTTCGCCCACAGATGAAGACTGTCTTACATTCTAAAAAAACATAAATCATACTATTTTTGATTCTCTTTGAACATGTGTGAGGTAATTATTATTTAAAATACCTTCTGTTGCTAGACTTTGAAACACGAATCAACCCGGATTAAATTGAAAGTCTGATTTCTATAGAACGAATTCAATTGGAAGCTCGTTTGTTGCTTAAGCGGATTTTAGGCCTGAAGCCTTTTAGGCATCGTACACCCTGCCGCAGATTAATCGGCATTTCTCTCGACCTATTCCTCGTCATAGAATTCCAACAAAACCGCGGCGCTGTTACCTAACTATTTTTTTTAATATTTTGTAGTAGTTTTTGACGCTATGAAAGTATTTTTGAAAGCTCCGTAAGCGCTCGCTTTAGCTCTAATAGCATTAGGAGTACGAAATAATTGTGCAGGAATCGTGCAGAAGCACTAACTCCAGTTAAACGAGTACACACTCGGATTGCATTTGCTGTGGTTATCGCTATCTAGTTACATAATAACCGTGCCGAATTCATGATAAGGATTAAAAACTTAAATACCAGAAGCCTAGGTCCAGTCTGTCCCGCACTTAAACCTTTTGAGATTGTTGTATGATTGTGTATTTTGCAGATACTTTTTTCTGCAGGATGCCGTTTAATAGCCATAGACTACCTAGCTAGGTACTCTATCTATTTCTGGGTATCTAATCTACTTAAGTTTGTTACTATTCGAACATGGACCACCAGAATAAAAAATAAATTGTTTCTCAGCGTATTATAAGGCTGACAAATATGATGATAATGATGACGCATGACGATGTTGCCGGCAAGGAATCCAAGCGGATAAAATTGAAATGTATGGTGCCTACATGTATGTATGGTAACTTTTGATGGTTTGGCCACCTTACATTTTAATATTAACTACTTGGGCACTAAGCTGGTGACGTCGCCATAGCGTTACGGTCAGGAGGCCAATTCTCGTGCAGTTCGTAAACGAAAAAAGTTAAACGATCGAATTTTCTTTTTAAAATAAAATGCAGATTCCTTTATCCCGGTCACAATTTCTATGCATTTTGATTTCTTTCGTGCGGTAGTTTTTTTACGTGGATATATTACTTGATTTTCTCGGTAAAACAGTGATACTCGTAATCGAATTACCACACGATATAAGTTCGATCAATGGAGAATCGGCCTCCAGGTACGCTAGCCTAGCCTAGCCTAGCCTTAATGGGGTATTAACAAAGTTCACTATTTCCAGGTATGTTACTACTGCTGGATAGTATCAGCGGCGACCAGACACGCACTTGGTTGGTGGATCTGGTACCGGTCGCAGTACGAAGTCAGGTTACAGTTCCAGGAGACTGAAGAGTGACGTTTAACCCACGCATTATCGTCATAAGCCCATCAAACCCTGGCCGATGAGGTCTCATCTGGATGAACTTTCCCTTTTACCGATATAACCACCCATCGTATGTTACTTCACTTGTATTCAGTAAGGATAAAAACTATTTTTTCAAAAGGTATATATTTTAGACAGTGATTTGTAACGAAATATTGCTTTTTGAATTTTTAAATTCGTTATTTATTTTTTGTTTGCTAAAACGTTGGAATTGTTCTATCTATAATATCTACCAATAAAACGCCTCGTTTTTAAAAAAATATTTATTTTTGTAGAGCATTAGAGATCTCATTGTTTATCATCATCGAATAGTCAAAATTGCATAAAATTGTGTATAAAGAAACAATATAATTTTTTTAATTATGCACTTATCAGATCACTCAGAAGAAAAACTGACGCCAAACCTATCAAAAGGAGTAATCCTTCAAACAACTGAAGCGAAATATGTGATACGTGAATAATTTTGCTGTTAAGAAATACGCAGGCGTGAACGAATCCTTACGAAATAAAGTTTTGCACACAGTTTTTAATAAATTCATAGCATCATACGTTAGGTAAATGAAGAAATTTTCCGTGCGTTTTCAAGAACATAATTTCATGAGATTCTCATAATATCCGTAGAACAAAAAGTTATCCATTCATATGGATGGATAAATAATTTTATATTCTACGGATATTATTTGTACAAAGTGTCATATTTCAAATTAATTTACACTTGCACGTGTACCTAACTTTAATGGTAAAGTAACACGTTAAGTGTTTTTTAAAGAAAAACATTTTGGTGTCAAATCAATGAGGGATCATAAAATAAAACTTGTTTTTCGGTCAAATGGATCCCAAAGAAAATAAAAGTTTCACCCAATTTACTATTCAATTATAACAGAGTATAATACGTTTGTAAAATTATTAGTGATAAATTATTCAATGCTTAAATTATTTAAATTCATAATCCACAGAACCTATTCAACTACTTATGTCACTTAGTACTCATGTGTAATGAGAAGTCAACAAAGACAAGTCAACAAAGTGTATTAGATTTGTTTTGTCCGTTTTCTTACGCAGTTATTCACCACCTTCAAATGTTTCTGAAACAGAAAAATAATAAAATATTAACTATTGATGCAAACACCTTATGCAATCTTAATATCCCTTCAATCATTCGAAATTACATTTGGTTTATAAGTTAACAATTTATTTAGTTTCTCCATAACCTTATTTTATGGCGAGTAAAAAGTGAATTACACCATTTTATTTAGTTAAAAACAATCACTTGCGTAGCCACATAACTTAAAGCACAAAATGTTAATAATGTAGAAAATTTATAATTTTTATTAAATTAATTGGCTATAAAATTATTTACAGCTCATACACTCTTTGTAATAAATTCCGTCATTTAACCCTTTGTTTACAAAAATGCCTTTGCCAGAGATTTTGAACAATGTATCAAAAAGAAACACAAGGTGTACCGTAAACACTTATAAATAAAACAAAACGCACATAGCACGTCCGAGAAACGGCACAAAATAAAGCCCCATTTTGCTGTGAGAAACTTTCTTCAAACGTTTTTGCCCTTCCTAAAGTGTTGTTCTCGTCGGAAAATTCGCCCGAACACTTGCCAAACAATCGAATGTTTTCTGTTAAATGGATTAGGATACATTTCGTCGATATGCGTTCAGTCTTTATGAAGCGAGTGCTACGCACATTTACGAGGGTGTAAATGATTCGAAGACGTATGTCAGTCAACTCGATAGATAAATAGGAAGTTATCACTATCGTTATCCGTTTTATTATGAACTATCATTTAGGTGAAAGCATGCTTCGTGTTGGTCCAATTTAAAATGGAAGTTTAGCTTGACCTGTAGTGCGTACTGTAGATAAAACATGTGATGAAACATGTGAAGACGATAACAAACAATAATAGTATAATTATTGGTGTCATCTCTATACATATAGGAAATATTCGTTTCCCTTAAGTCTGAGAGTCTACTTGAAATGGAATGAAACATAGATAAGCTGTATTCAAGGAAGTGGTTTGCCGTTGTTCATTTCACATATTTACTAGTAGATTGCAAAAAACCCTCACAAAAATACAGTAAAATTCTTAGGCACTGAAATCGTTAATCCGAAACAGGTTGTCGAAAAGACGTTAAGTTCTTAAATTTTTGCACTAGTCCATTAATACGGGCTGGGTATCGAACTAAATCAATAAATCATAGCCCGTTAAGATTGAAGGAAATATTTTAGCTAAATATAACAATGATAACATCTTGTCGCCCAGAAATGCAAAATGCCAGGTCAATATGTCACTCACCCATGATAGATAATATACTTATCTAAAACATTTTTTTTTAACAAATACCAACTACAACATCACACGAATTTAGCTGAAAATATCTAATGATATCAACTACTATATACGTAAAACTATCGTGCCTCTAAATTGCGAAAATAGCCTGCTAAGCGAGGGACTAACGCTGTTTGCATTTTGAAGGGAATTTTCATCATAATATTAGTGAACTCACAAAGTAATAAGTTCAAAATTGTACCTATCTTATCTAAATTGAAAAGTTTACTTGAACATAAACAATTTACAGAATATTGAATTAGAGTTACGTAAATACATGAAAAAGCGAAATAAAAAGGTTTAAAATTATAACCTAATAGATAACAGCTATATGTCTTTGTATTTTTAAGTGCTATGATTATCTTTTTATATTTAATCTATAAATAGATGTGTGTGCTACCAATTTGTTAGGTACGTCTGGTAGTGAGAACATAAATATGAAACTAACAAAGTTAAAATATAAAAAAAACATGTTCTAGATCGTAAATTTTAACAAATAGGTACTTTCTTCGGTTTGCTTTGATTTAAACAAGATTGAAATGGTAGTTTTTGAGATATAGCACATTTTAAACAACTGCAAATACAATTTTGTCTTTCATACAAACAGTATGAAATACAAAGTTATTTTTGCGGTCATAAAAAAATGCGGTATTTTGGCTAAGTGGAAGTAAGAGGACCTCTAATTCAGTTTAAATGGGCACTAAACCCTCAGTGCGAGCTTCCGACTTGCACTTGACCAATTTATTGCTTGAAAAATGACTATTTTATTTGCGTCTTTATAATTTTGTTTAACCAGGGGTAGTGGGATTGAGTGAGGACTGTAACAATTGACTCTGTTCTATAATAAGTTAATCAGTACCCAACAAAAGATTATGTGCTATATTTCCTGAACTCCAAAGCATTTAGGAGTTCCACCATCAGCACGGCACCACAAAATTATGACTATCATACACAAAGACATGTCAGGATTAAGATACTAGTGCAAAAACTAACTAAATAAGTCAAGGCTGAAATGGTGTCAGGATCACCAGGAGCAGGTACGAATGGATGCCCTCGCTGAAAAACATCGTAATGGCGATTTTCGTGGATTTTGGCAGAGTACAAATAAGATAAATGTACGGCCTGGACTTCCTGCGAGCGTCGGTGGGGTAAGTGAACCTAAAGAAATTGCCAATGTATTTAGGGAGCATTTTACTGTGAAATCCCCGCGAGGTGCGGCTGGGGAGATGCTCAATGCTGACAGGACTGATAAGTCTGTGGGAACGCGTTTCATCGCCAGAGATGTGTCAGAGGTGATTAAAAGTATGACGCGGGGTAAATCCCCAGGTCATGATGGACTCAGCATTGAGCACCTCCTTTATGCGGGGCCACATATTTCTCGTGTATTGGCAATGTTTTACTCCCTGTGCGTGAGCCACTGCTATTTGCCGGCAAATTTTATGAATACAGACCTATTTCGCTTGCTACCATAGCTGCCAAGGTATTTGATGGTCTGCTTAATGCACAGCTTAATAAGTATGTAACACTACACGACAACCAATTTGGGTTCCGCCCAAATCTATCAACTGAGAGTGCCATATTGTGCCTTAAGCACACCATCAACTACTACACGAAGAGAAAAACGCCGGTATACGCCTGCTTCCTTGACCTTTCCAAAGCGTTCGATTTAGTATCGTACGATGTCCTATGGAACAAGCTAAGGGCCATTAATTTACCTGGGGAGCTCACCAGCTTGTTTCAGTTTTGGTATGGGCATCAGCAAAATTGCGTGAGATGGGCGGGAGCGACGTCGGAGTCATATCGACTCGAGTGTGGGGTTAGACAGGGGGGCCTGACCTCGCCTACCCTGTTTAACATCTACATGAACGACCTGATCGTCGCGCTCAGCGGCCAGCATGTCGGATGCCATGTGGATGGAGTCTGTGTAAATAATCTCAGTTATGCAGATGATACGGTGCTGCTGAGCGCGTCGGTCTGCGGTCTGAGGATACTATTAAATACGTGTGAGAAATATGCCAGTGAGCACGGATTAAGGTATAATGTGCAGAAGAGCCAGTTCATGGTTTTTGAGGCCGATTCAGTGTGCACCCGTGAGGTCCCATCGATATGTCTGAATGGAGTTCCCCTTGCTAGGGTGAACAATTTCAAGTATTTGGGTCATGTGCTCACGACCGACCTCAGAGACCATGAGGACATGGGTAGGGAACGGAGGTCACTGTCAATAAGAGCTAATATGTTGGCCCGCAGGTTCGCTAGATGCTCTAGAGAAGTAAAGATTACATTGTTTAAAGCCTACTGTACATCGCTATATACCTGCAGCCTGTGGGCAAACTACACACAAAAGAGCTACAGTGACCTTCGGGTCCTATACAACAATGCCTTCAGGATTGTTGTGGGGCTGCCCCGATTCTGTAGTGCCTCGGGCATGTTTGCGGAGGCGCGCACCGCCTGCTTTCACACTACTATGCGCAAGCGCAGTGCCTCCCTGGTGCGCAGAGTGCGGGCCAGCCCCAACGCAATCCTGTCGATGATCGCCAGTAGGCTCGACTGCCCCTATGTGCGGCACTGTGGTGACAGACATACTCCTGTGCAACCATTTGTGCGGAGTTTGTAAGTAATTTAGTGTTATTATTATTTGTTTGTTTTATATTGTGAATGTTTTAATTGAATTGAATATTTTAATTTTAATTTTAATTTTAATTTTAATTTTAATTTTAATTTTAATTTTAATTTTAATTTTAATTTTAATTTTAATTTTAATTTTAATTTTAATTTTAATTTTAATTTTAATTTTAATTTTAATTTTAATTTTAATTTTAATTTTAATTTTAATTTTAATTTTAATTTTAATTTTAATTTTAATTTTAATTTTAATTTTAATTTTAATTTTAATTTTAATTTTAATTTTAATTTTAATTTTAATTTTAATTTTAATTTTAATTTTAATTTTAATTTTAATTTTAATTTTAATTTTAATTTTAATTTTAATTTTAATTTTAATTTTAATTTTAATTTTAATTTTAATTTTAATTTTAATTTTAATTTTAATTTTAATTTTAATTTTAATTTTAATTTTAATTTTAATTTTAATTTTAATTTTAATTTTAATTTTAATTTAAATCTTGATTTTTATTTTAATTTACTTAATTTAATTTTAAATTTAATATTTTTTCTTATGTAATTTTAACTTTAATTTTATTTTATTTTATTCAGTTAGTTATTTTAATATTATTTATATTATCTTTTAAATGTATGTGTAATAATATGGGTCTCAGTAACCTTGAAATAAATGAATTTTAATTTTAAAAAAACACTATACTTGCCTATAAAAATTTGAGGGTTTCCCTCGATTACACCAGGATCCCTATTATCAGATCCCGATTTTAGTAACAATGGGACCTAATAGAAACAAAAAATCAAATCACGTTCCACGAAATTTTCTTACATAATCGCGTCTGCCGAGGTGTTCCGGCAGAAAAAGTGTTGGCAGACTTTTATTTTGGTGATCTCTAGGTTTGCACCTAACGACTAGTATAAGTGTCATCGTGGTATCAGATGGGTAAAATTATGGTTGAAAGCGTCTGCCGGGCACTTCCGGCAATAGAAATAGTGGCAGACTTTGATTTTCTGTATCTACACAAAAATTTATATCTGCTGTCATCACTATTATTGCGGTATCAGATGGGTAAAATAGGCCCCCTTTTTCGAGCCAGAAATCAGCTTTTTTACCCGACTTCCGGTAGGTTTAGACCTGGCAGACGTTTAACATTCGGAGTCAGCACATATTTTTTGGGAAACCAGTGTACTTTTCATCGTGGTATCAGATCGGCTGAAAGTGAAGCTCTCCCTCTATTATGTCAGCAGCACCATGTCGGACGGCATGTCGATGGCTTACCGGTCTGCCGCCGCTTGTTTGACCAAACCTAACAGTTTTCTGAATTTATCATTACAAGTACGGTCAGTCTTACTTGAATATAAATTGTTTTGAGAGCAGCGCAGTGTTTGTATTCAAGAAATGTAATTAACTCGTCAAGTATGTGTGAACGAGACACAATAGAAATTCCATTATTATGCGACTCCCGGCAGTCGTTTGATACCTGACTGATTAATTTAATTCCAGCTTAGGATTCATGAGGTCTTGAACTGTTATTGTTATTACATTTATCAATAAACTAGATTTTTGTCACAGAAGTCATGGATTCATTTTGCCGAAGGTATTATGAAAAATAGCTAGTGTCTGTGTATGTGTCATTCAGATAAATATAATTATTTACGGATATGTATAAATACTAATCAAACGGAACGGAACATTATTTTTGGTACTTAATGTTAGTTCTAAGTCATGTTTAGACTAAGTATGTCGAAACTTTAATAGTAAGATAACTTGCAAAAACAGTTCACCAGAAATAGCTGAAGGGCATAAAAATTAACGAGGATTATTTTTCCGACCCAAATATCGACCAATAGAATTGCACCATTCGACGTCACGTGGTACAACCTACATGGTATTATACTGATATTTTTTTGATTATTTTCTCTGGTAGTTGCTAAACAAAACATGAACCAGTCAAATTAACCACACGTCAAACTGACAAGTTGAATTCAATTGTGAAAATTGGAGATTTTGCATGAAAATGAGTCGATATTGGCCGACATTTGGGACGGAAAAATAATCCCCCGAATACCACACGAGCTTCAAAATTATCGGGTATTTCCCGATAGGTTCGTTGCAAACAAATGAAGGAGTCAAGTTCTTCAGGTTAAAAAATCACGAGCGCGAAGCGCGAGTGATTTTTCCTGAAAAACTTGACGACTTGAACTTGAAGCTCTTGTGGTATTATAAGTGATAATTCGCCATTTAAAAACTATGAAGTCAAACTAGCAAGTACGAAAGCTTTTTAAAGCTTATCTGATATGAAATATGACATAGATTACAATTGGTCACTTCCGTTATCATAAAAATAGGACCTGTATTAATTTGCAATTGAATTGCAGAATAACAATATTTTCAGTTCTAACTTTTCTTGGAGATTATTTCAGTGGTGTGTTGTCTTATACTGTGTACAACCTCATCTTACAAACTCACAGTTTTCGATGCTAATATTACTATATGACAAGTGTACCTACCCACAGTACTCACATGCAACCCTTATCTAAGAAAAACTGGGTTTTACACATATGAGGTAAATGTAACTCACTTAATCCAGAAAGTCATTTATATGAAGGGGAAAAGGGGAGTCACCTAGCTTATCAGGGACTGGAGATGCAATAAAATGCGATGATTTACGAACTATGAGCCAGAAGTGTGCTGTGCATTACGGGATATCTGGCATATTGTTGTTAAAAATCTATTAAAATCTGATACGCAAGATGAAGTGGTTAGAAGTTGTGGTTGTTGCAATGTACGCTGTTAGTGGTGAGTTTTCTTATTTATGATCATTAGACAAGATAATCTCTTTTTGCTAAGATTTATGATTGTGAAAGGAGTGATTTCTTAAGTGACGTGCGATAAGATTGTATGAAGGAAATAAATATACATACCTACTGAGCCGACCCCATACACTGAGTGCAGGTTAAGAAATAAAAGATGATGATGATTACCTAGTTACTTTTTTTGCTCACTTTTACGTTATAATGACCTAATGTAGCCGTGTCAGTAACTCTGTGACCGTGCTATCAATAAACATTGAATAAAGATTCTTTTACCCAGGGCAAGCATTGGAGATTGTCCCTATAAAAGAATGGGCTGGATCAGAGTTGCAACGAAAGCAAGAACTACCAAACCCGGTAAACTTGGTGGTCATTCAGCACACAGCTTCAAGCGATTGCTACACTGACAGCGCATGCCTGCGTGCTGTGAACAATATTCGAACATATGCCATTGGGAGTGGTTTCGATGATATACCTTACTCGTAAGTAAAGTACAATCTTTTCATAAAACACTTACCTGCAGAAGGTTTTGCCAGGCTATTTGTGAATATAATGGACTTTTTTATTGGTACCCTGTGAAAATCGATGAGGAGGCCAATGTTCAGCAATGGCGTTCTTCTTTCGATAATGATGATGATGTTGTATTACACGTATGTTTATAATTGTTAATATATGTTTTGTTATGATTATTGTCACGCTCTTTTTTGCTTATATAGCACTGCCTGTTCTTTCTCTATTCAGATCTATAGTTAACTTGTAGAGAAAGCTTTTGGCATTGAGTCCGCCATATGTACACTTTGTTTGTGCATGAAGTTTTAAAATTCATAAATAAATAAAATAATATTATTTTCAGCTTCATGATCGGTGGCAACGGCAAGGTGTACGAAGGAGCGGGCTGGCACCGCGTAGGCGCACACACCAAGGGCTACAATGACAAGGCTATTGGCATCGGCTTCGTCGGTAACTTTATCGGTAAGTTAGTGGTACTTAGCTACTTTTAGGTTAGAGCTCGTTTAAATTAGGTCCCAAGTAGAGCTATATTTTTTTATAAGTACCTACAAACTAACAGGCATTAACTATAGTTACTCAAGTACTCAACATCTTTTCCTCTCATCCATGCGCTTCCTACGCGAGATAGGTCTGATTCTCATCTCTACCTTCGGATAACGTCTACAGTTAATTATAATAATACGGGTCTAGTTTAACTAGTATAAATGTTTACAATTTAGCTGCTCAGAGAACTATTTTGGCGTATTCAATTTAGACCGAAAATGTAGAGGAACATTGTCAAAGTCAACAAGTTTAACTCGTCAAGTATGTGTGAACGAGACACAATAGAAATTCCATTATTATGCGACTCCCGGCAGTCGTTTGATACCTGACTGATTAAATTTATTTCTGTACATTTTATGTTAAAATTGAAACCGTCATAATAACATTATTTTAGCAGCTAAACTTAATCATCCATTTAATGATTATGGTATCAATGACTTATACATAGATTGCAGTGCAAATATTTCCAAATAAGTCTCCTATTCTAATTCTCCATCTTTTACAGCAAAACTGCCTACCACGGAAGCCTTGAACGCAGCTCAAGACCTCATAAAGCACGGTGTGCAGAACAAGCATCTGGCCAACGACTACAAACTGGTCGGTCATAGGCAACTGTCGAACACACAAAGTCCTGGAGACGCCCTGCAGATGGAGGTCGAAGGATGGCCACACTGGGTACAAGTTTTGAAGGCATACCATTAAATTAGCTTCTATCATGAAATTAACTACGTTGGCCTGTAAAACTAATGAATGATTGACTTGTTATAAAATTGTTATGACTTTTGAAAAGCGTTGCAATTAGTTTTGCATGCCAGTTTACGTAACGCGCTGCACACATGTACCTACAACAATCTATACATACATTATGCTTATTTTTATATTTTCTTTTGATTCATATTTTATCTCTCTCTTTTGACTTAGAATATCATGATATCAAATCTTTTTTGGTAAGAATAAAGCAGTATTTTTATTTTAATGTAAGTGATTTGCTGTATATTTGTAACGCAGAAATGTAACAATCTTGATATTCAATAAAGAATTTGAGTAAGCTAAGATGTATTTGTACCTACTCGTAACTGACGCGTATGACGTATGATTGGATATTCAGTGAACAATAACATTAAAATTATGGAACGTATGTAATTCCATTCAAGTTTTTCATTATGACTCCAACATGAAAGACGATGGACCACCTTCCATTACCACCCACTATACCTATTATTTAAAACAAACGAAATAAGCCATATGAATTCTTAAATAAACTATCAAAGGTTTTGATCGCGTCTTTATGTCATCTCAATCAATCCGATTTAAGGTTCTTGGAATTTGTTCAAGAATTTTGAAAATCAAGTGTGTAAAATTGATAGTGACTTTTTTCAATCAGAAGAAATTTCTTGGTCATTTTGGTTTTGTACGTCAATCAAGCATGCTATTTAGCCGACTCAAAAAAGAGGTTATCATTTACGCTTTATTTGAATTGTAGTAACTTTTACAATTACCTTACAAAAGCTCTCCTTTTGAGCCTGATCATAGGACCGATTTGTTGATCGATAATTAACTAATGGTTGAAATTGATTTTTTATTTATACTTAAAATGTCAATGATTATGGGCGGTGCGACAAAAATTCTTATTACTATACTTATACTTACTACTAGCTTTTGCCCGCGACTTCGTTCGCGTGGACTTCAGGTTCGTCCCGTCTAGTAGCGCAAAAAATGTGTTTTTTTACGACCTCACATTAGAAACCTCAAAAATTGTAGCCTATATGTTATTCTGATGTATAAGCTATATTGTGGTAAAGTTTCATTCAAATCCATTCAGTAGTTTTTACGTGAAAGAGTAACAAACATCCATACATCCATACAAACTTTCGCCTTTATAATAGTAGTAGGATATTAATTCTCCCATTTGTTGAATAATAACCAGATTACTACCTTGTACAAAGTTATTATTCAACATCATAAACAAACCTTAGCACAATATGCCAGGAAAATAATTAACAACTCAAACTATTTTTTACGTCCTAAATAAGCGACACGAAAACAATAACATGTTGTTGGTGTATTTGAAGTACGCACGACGCTGTTTGTTATTAACCTACCTAAAACCATAAAAAAACAAATCAGGAGGCTAGGGCAATGTGATTATTGCTGTTTTATTTATCGCGAATGGCCTGGGTTAAATCATTAACCAGGGTGCCATTTCTCGTGTAGTTCGCATTCGAAAAAAGTTCATGGTAGAGTTTTCTTTTTTGAAGAAATACAGGTTTTGTTTTAACATGTTTTTTTGTTTTAACATAATATCGACGGTTCCCGGGCTATTTGCATGAAGCGACATTTTGGACGAAATTGACTTATATATGTTACAGTCAAAACTCATAGCCGGTCAAAACCACTTTTGACTGCAAAAATCAGTCAATAATGGTTTTGACCGATGTCGTTAGTCAAAACCACTTTTGACTGCCGAAGTCAGTCAAAACTGTTTTTGACTAACGCTCTTGGTCAAAAGTAGTTTTGACAGCTATTTTTAGTCAAAAGTGGTTTTGACTGACTTACATTTTAGGCTATCGGTCAAAACTCTTAAAAAGTCAATAACGGAAGCGAAAATTACTATGGAAATCATTAATAAAGTTTAAATTAAACTATTTTCGAGGTGCATTATTGAAGTTTTTTGTTTATTAAAAAAAAGATGTAGATAAAGGCAAAGCTGATTTACGTAATATTCTCGGAGTAGTACTAGAAGTTATTTCTGATCAACTTTATAAAATTGGAACAAGAGACGGCATATTGGATAAATTATACTGCAGGTAAATACCTTTTTTTCTATCAAGGTATACAATAGTATGTGTTTGTTACTGTAAGCGTGTGTGGGTGTGCAGTTGTGTGTGTGGATGTAAGTATGCGTGTGTGGATGTGTAGGTAGGTGTGCGGGTGTGTGTGAGAGAGAGTGTGTGTGTTAGAAGTCACTTCTGAGCAACTATATAAAACAAAGGATAAAATATACTGCAAGTAATTACCTATTATTATTTCAAAGTGGATGATAGTATCTGTATGTGCATGTGATCGTGTGTGAGTGTGTGGGTGTGTGGATATGCAGGAAGGTGTGCGGGTGCTCGTTGCGGGTACATGAGAGAGAGAGAGAGCCAGTATGTAGGTATTTGAGTGAGTTTAAGCATAAGTAAATGTGCATAAGCACATTATTTTATATCTTATTACAAATCTGAATTTGACGGATGTATTAAAAAATTCATCTGCCTGGAAGAAGTGCCAAACGTCGTCATCACATTAAGAACTGCTGCAAGGAAATCTGCTACTGGAACCGGGCAAGGTTTTACACGATGTGTGTGTTCTAAGGGTTGTAAGAGTAGCAGATGTCT
This sequence comes from Pyrausta aurata, assembly GCA_963584085.1. NCBI lineage: Eukaryota > Metazoa > Arthropoda > Insecta > Lepidoptera > Crambidae > Pyrausta > Pyrausta aurata. The sequence goes on along the minus strand of OY757259.1, from coordinate 11,135,135 downwards.
GTGCAAGATAAAAGGATTTCTGTGCAATTCAAAGTGTCATAACAGTTCTGGATGTGCAAACAAATATGATCCAAATACAGCAGTTATAAGTTTTTAAAGTTTTTTTATTTTTGTTATTTAAGTCTCCAATCATATTGTAGTAGACAGATAAAACGTTGTCCAATTTGTTTTATTTCAAGATAATATTCTAAATAATTACTTAAAATGTTCATTACATTTTTTTAATAATAAACGATTTCGATTATATTATCTATAGAATTTTTATTTACTATTATCAGTTACAAGTAGGTTTGACCTACATTCTTGGTTAAAACCACTTTTGACTGGTACATCTTAGTCAAAATAACTATTACCCAATATTTTTCCAGTCATAAGTGGTTTTGACCAATGTCCTTGGTTAAATTCACTTTTGACTGCCAAAGTCAGTCAAAACTGTTATTGACTAAAGACATCGGTCAAAACCAATATTGACTGATTTTTGCAGTCAAAAGTGGTTTTGACCGGCTATGAGTTTTGACTGTAACATATATACATATTTGGAATCAGCAAATTTTTCCGCGTCGTTTGAGCTGGGTTTGGTGACGATCTGGGCACTTTTTTGTCGCTCAATACAATCGCATTTTCGGGGCCTATTTTGCACTGCGATGTATGTACCGACACAAAATTTTGACAAATTTAGGAACTGTGTACTTAAGCTCACTATGAAATACCAGAGAGTTATTTAAACCCTCTTTCCTGGATCAACAATTTACAGACAATGTACGTTAAACCAATTAGCCTCACCTTATAAATATTTTTAAATGTCGCTTCATACATTTAGCTTTACTTTATGAATACATAAGATTGTCGCATAATACAATTAGCTTAACCCTACAAATACATAGTAAAGTCGCTTCATACAATGAGCTTTACCTTATAAATATTATCTGCTTATTTCAGAAAACTTAATTACTCAAGCACGATTAGGAACAAATAAGTAAAAATGAAATCGGCGCTTAAACAAAATAAGCTATACACCACGAAAATGTATGGTATATGACATTTAAATCATTAGATCAGGTATGAAATGAACAACTCTTCAATTTCATGCCTTAATAATTGTCTTAATAATAATAATAGCCTGGAGCTATTATTTTCAGTACTAAGCGGTTAAGTCATTTAGCCTGGAGCAAGAATTAATAAACCTAGGCGGATAAGTCATATAGCCAGGAACAACAAATACTTATCCTAGGCGGTTCAATCATTTGGCCTGGAATAAAAAATATAAAAAGAAGGATCACTTTGTATTAACTCGTCAAGTATGTGTAAACGAGACACAATAAAAATTCCATTGTTATGCGACTCTCGGCATTCGTTTGATACCTGACTGATTACACGACATGTATCTTTGTTAATAATAAGAATATCAGAAAAAAACCTAATCAGATTATGCAGAGTATGTAACGTAATCAATAAATATCTTTTTTTTTCAAAATTTAACAAATTGCGGAAGTTATGTTTTTTTTTTTCAAAAATCAAAACTTTAAACAGCTCTGGTGTAAAGTTTACAAAATGTCGCTTAATACAAATAGCCCGGGAACCGTCGATATGATTTCTATACATTTCGAATCCTTTCGTGCGGTAGTTTTGTAACGTGTGGATACAAAGCTCGGTCACTCAGATACTGAGCAATCACGCAACTGCAAACTGGGCCTAAGATTTCAATAACATTGAAATGAGTTTGTGAAGTTGAAATCTAATCTTAATGTGTAGGTATTTCAGTTCCTTTGTAAGTAGAATCATGACTGAGACATGAGGAACTTCATGTAAGAAGACACGAACAACACGTTATCGAAATTAGCGTGAGAATTTACATTACTATAATTTTGCATGTTTAAAAATTTCACACACTGGATGCGTTCTGCGGTCAGCTCCATATGAAGTTGACCGAAAACAGGCCGCGTTTCTATTGACCAGACCGCAGAATGCATCCAGTGTATCAAAGTCTTAAGAAGTCACTTTTAAGAAGAAACTTCATCTATTTATCTTCATCCAAGTTTATTACTTTTTTTAAAACTTATTCATGTTTTATTGAGGATAAAAGGAAACATTTTACGAACGTACTTCTGCACAATCACAACTTATGTGTGTTACGCACTTAAATAACTAATAAGTTGCCGACCTTTCAGATAAGGTAATTTAAGTAGATACTGTAAAAAAATCATCATCTTATCTATCTTACAATTAATTCATTGCACTTGAAAAAAGCAACTCTGTTAGACAAGGAACCGAACCCTGTGTCTCACACTATCCGGGTGCATGCCACCGACACATTGGCATGTCTGTTTTTTTTTTTTTTTTTTATTTAGTATGGGTTTGCTCTTGAATTTATTATTATTTATTATTTCAAAAATGCACAGGAAAGCATTGTCAAAATTCAACAGATGCACACACAGCCTACGAGTTTAGGAAAACGCGTTGTTTTCCTAAACTTGTTATTAAATTGTTATGGTGACAAAACACTATAAAAACCAAACAAAAATTACCTTACAATTAATAAACCAGGCTATCGGTTCCTAACATCCGTTACCTACACTTACCGTTTTGTGCTAAACAAGTAATGTTCGCATCGTCTCATATTTTCTTAACAAATTAAAATGTTGACAAGGCAGCATTGAACGAGGACTTCGACGCATCACGCCCACAAGTTTGACGTCAATGTCTACAAGGTTAATTAGCAATAAAAGCGATGACTAGGATTAAATATTGCAGATACAAACAAACATCCACATGTGAAAATCGTAAGAGAATGTTGCTTCTAAAGATTATAAATGTCACTTCGATTAATAACTGTTTGAAATAAGGAATCTAATCTTACGTACGTCGCAAACTGGATGATTGTAAAAGATGAGAACGATTTTACAGTTTTTTTAAGCGATCGAGTGATCGAGTAGTAAGTATAGAGTCTATATTTTATACAAACGTGTACTAAAGAACGCAGAGCTCAACACATATCTACATCTTCCTCATATGTTTTCCCAAGTTATTTCAAGTGCAAGACACAAAATATTTACAAAACATTCTCTTAATATGAGTTACTTTACTAACCATTATGTAGTACTATTATTATTTGTATTATTTATTGTATGGTCTATTATACGACCATACAAGTACAAGATAGTAACTAATAGTAACTCATACCAGTTTTAATTGTATGATTTATCTATCGCAGTACCTAATGAAAATACCCCTTAAGGTACTGCGTTGTCGTTTTACGCAGAATTTATCCAAATCATTTGATAGATTTATTATGTCCTACGACGTTTTTATCAAGGTTATCAACCTGGTACCTCCGTCATTTAACATATTTGATACTGTCCCTTGCCCTCTGTACATTTTGTCGAAGAGGTGTACTTTAGATAATAATTATTAGCACCTTTACAGTACCTGATAGATCTTGCTATTAAAAAGCAAAATTCAAAATTAATTTAATTTAATTAATTATAATTTCAAATAATTATAGGCCAGAAAAAAGCAAAAGCAAATGTGATGAATCTTGTGTTTCTGTTTAGACAGGGAATTTCGTGATATTTCGTAGTATTAACTTTTTTGAGCCATTTGTGGTTTATCTTCTAGTCTAAAAACAGAACACAATACGTCCCCTTGAGGAGCCATAAGTTTTTGGGCCCTACTAGTTAAGCAAGTTTAACATTTACATACTGTTCTATTCGCTGCTCTCAGTATTTCGTATTGCATCACGGTGACTTGCTATTATGTAGCTCATGGTAATCTATTTTGTCAAGCTACGTCGTTAATAGTAAAGAAGTAATAAATTATAATGTCTCGGCATATCTACATGATAAACAGGACAAGGTATTATAATATGTCACACGTGCCTGACCTGTAACCCCATAATACCATAGTGTGACTGGTAGAGGTATACTTACCTTACTAACATAGACGCCTAAACATGTCCGTTTGTCTTTACATTATTGTATTTGTAGTAATTACATAGGTACGTTTCCTAAATACATAACAAACACTTTTAATACGATCAACACGTCTGAAAACCACTTGGTAATCCAGGATTAATACAAAAGGAATGTTACAGAAAAATACCCAACTTATGTATTTACAAAAATGGCTGAGCTCTCATACGTCTTATTGTATTTTGATGCTAATCAAGTATTGACTTGATTATTAACCTAACAGATAGGTACGTCATATATTGATGTGACGTATCTGTTAGGTACTATTTCTGCTATGCATCCTCTTGACACGCGCTGGCCAGCAAGAAAACGCACGCTACAAAAAGAAGAAAGTAACAGTTTTTTTTTCTAACGTTTTTTTTTGTAATACCTCATTCCTGTATTTTAAAGAAGAACAAACCAGCAACCTGTTATGTTTTCTTGTATACCTTATTTTTGCATTATTTTCCTAGTTCATAGTCCATTTTTCAGGCCAAGTGCATTGTTTGCACACGTAATGCCACACAAGACATTTTCGTTGCTTCTCTATCTTCCATTATCAGAATAATTTTTAATGCGTAAACCTTTATAGTAAGAAGACAAATAGGCCTCATGTATTTCTTTTCTTAGCAAGTCGAGTCGCTATTGATGCCTAAAGAAAACTTTTTCCATAGAGATAGCTTATGGGCTAAGCGGGAAAGTAAAAAAACTTTTTTATTTGTTCCCGGAAACGCTCTGGCTGGGAACGACCGGATCAATGTAGTATCCATTTGTCATCTCCATCGAATAACTTGCGAACAGCTTTTATAACTCACACTTTGATGTATTCAATTCTCTTGAGCAATCCGCAATTTATCAAGCATTCGTATTATTCAAAGATTTTTATGACATTTTAATGATATAGTCGGATGGTAACACGAAAAAACGCCAACTACATTGTAAATGTACAGAGTGGTAGACTACATATTATCCAATATTGCCGATTGATAATCTTAAATTTATTTTCATGTCTTTATAAGTATTCCCTGCGGCTAAATGGAATTCCCTTTAAATAAAAGGTCAGCAGGTACAAAAAATGATTTTTGACAGCTTGAACCAACTTTTGTATACTGTTCGATAACTTTGAAAAACACTGCACGCACTTTAAAAGAGATGTAAAATTGTTTTGCGGACGAAACCCTGGGGGTAAACTAGCTGTGTAGCGAGTAGCCCGTCACATAACACGCATTTTCTGACCCACTTGTACCGGTGATTATTGAGGATTGATCACGTTTGTAATTCTTATAAGAAACACGCTGCTAACAACGTGGTGGACGAACATTATCATGCAAATGACATTAGTATGATAATCCGTTAAAAATGGTAAACCGAAGTTTAATCTAATCATAACTCGTATTGTACTTCGTACAAGTAAATGTCTTTATTGACTTTATGCTAAAGGTTTCTTTTCGATATAACGCTACAAAATTGTTTTTTTTTTTATAAATTGTTGTGTTTTAAAAGTTTTAATATAAATTTTCAAGTCAAACCATAAATTGCCTGACTCAAAAAAAATATTACATTAGAAATCTACATAGCTTAACCTATGACAATGTTTGGTGCCCCACTGTCAAAAATATGGTTAACATAGACATTGGAGTAGTTAAAAATTTTAAACTAAAGGTCTCAGTGCCCAGTGCGGCCAGGTTTCAATAATCTTCTGCAGAACAGCCCCCGGGCTCATAGTATTCACTAATTGCTGAGCGCCAACCAGCTTGTAGTCACCGGCAAGATACTTTTTCTGATGTCCGAAGCTTAGCAGGTCTTGCGTTGCTTTCAAAGCTTCTGGTGTTGGTGATACCTCTGCGACAAAAACAAAAATTTTTTACTTTTTATCGCCTTTTACAAAAGGTTCTTACCCGACCACTAACTAAATATGACATTACGAAAATTAGTACTCGTTATGTTGTTTACTAAATTATAGTAAAATTCCGTTGTTTAGGTATAATTAAAGTGAAAATAGCTATGACCGGTGTAACCGACTTTGTCAACCCTTATAGCACGCACACAAACGCAGCGTCTGTGCAACACGCCGTCTGTCAATGTATGGCCAAAATGAAAAGTGTATTCCGAGTGTCCGGGTGTGACCCGACTAAGACCAAAACTAAAATAAAATATCAGCAGACTAATTTGAAAATAATAGCAGGTTGACGACGAATTGCTCGAGTAATTTTCAGTTTCAGTTTAAATCAGATATTATAAAGTTTAGAAGGGCCAATCTGCGGAGCTACTTATCGCATTTTGAAGATTTTTTATGGGCCGTTTCCCACGGCAGTACAATTCTGCGGGATTACCGTATTACTGGATCCCACAAAAAACTTTGTGTGTTCACACGGCAGTTTTTGCAAGGACTGTTTGTCCGTCAACTGTGTCCTGTCAACAATCTATCTCGCTTGCACTTACCGATAAAACGGAGCGCGTTGCAATTGTAACTGTGTTTGGCTTTGATTAAAGTAAAATAGCGGAAGATAGGAGACGCGCCACTCGAAAGTGGACCGCTAAAATCAGGCCCCCGTCGCCTAATTGCCTTCAGTTGCAATCGGGATTGCGTGTGCGGGTGACATTTATAAGACGTGTGACGTTAGCTTTAAAACTTGTATGCCACTAAACGGAATACTGCAGATAACAGTACATGCAAAATATGAGATGTCTCCATGGGAAACGGCCCTTACCGTATAAAGTTAGGTATATTTTTCCCGAATTATTTTTGTTAAGTTTAACCCGTGCAATGTCATGCGTGGTCGCTAGTCATACTTGGTTAACCTAATTGAAAAAGCTAACCTCTAAAATTACCAAGGAAAGCTATCCCGATAGACTGTGCATTGTAACGAAAAGTGAGCTGTCCAACAGTGTTCCAGCCTGAGGCCTTACTCTGGACACAAAATCCGATCCAATGGTTATAGCCATCCATGTCACTCATACCAGGCCGTGTACGCGTGTGACAGGGATGGGTATATTCATTGGATCGGGTTTTGTGTTCAGAGTAAGGGGGCTGAGGGGTAATTGTGTAAAGCAATCGTATTCACTTGACAGTTCAAAACGTACGATATGATCTGCCAAACTTTTTGTTCTTTGCCGTTTGACAGATCATATCGTATGCTATGAACTGTCAAATGAATACGATTGCTTTACACAATTCCATACCTACCTGCTCCTTCGTACACCACTCCGTTCCCTCCGATCATGAAACTGAAATAAGTATTAAAGACACACTTCTAAAACAACATTTATACACGGCCAGACATTTAGCCACGATTCTCATTTGGTGGTAAGTGATGATGACGCTCAGATAATGCTATTTAGTCGTCCTCAATTTCGACACAAAATCTATGGAAAGAATGTCAAACTTCCATACTTTATTATTTTCATATACAAAATGTATCAAAAACGTCCAAAATAGCATATTTTTAGAGACACTGTACGTGGTCTTGGCAGTTTTGTCAACATCCCTTTTCAAAATTCTACCTAAATACTGTACGAGTATTAATTGGTCTGTGACCTTTTAATATATTTTTGATCAATAAATCTTATAAATAATAATATTGTAGAAAAACCAGAATTATTATTATTATCGAGACGTTACAATATGGTGTGATTTTACTAAAACACATCCGCCAGGTGTTTAAAAAGGTCATTGATCGTGGCAAAAGTCTCATTTAAATAACTGGGCCATTAATGTCCTCTTACTGCGTGTCAGTAACAGTTTGGTGACAGGCTGTTTCCATCCCAACTCTAGAAATATCCCAAGGTTGCTAGCTTAAATTTTTACATTTTAATAATATGTGACAGGTTTTGTTATACTAAACCAGTTATTGCGTCTTCAATTTATATCACAGATTTTGCATTCATATAGCATGACTAAATTGGCTGTAGCTTTTTATTCCATAGGGTGACAGCACCATTATCGAAATACTCGTAGAACTCGATTGATAATTATTCTGATCCTGAAAAGTTAAATTATTTTACTTATTTATTCAACTAACAATAACTTACCTTTGGGTTATTATAATAACCGCAGCGCAGTGTAAAATATTTGTCAATTTCTTCTGAGATGGCCGCAAAGTGGTTCCTATTAAGGTATTTTTCTTGAGTTATTCTTAAAGTTTACATTAATGTTTTATTGATCAATTATTTCTGGTTCTGAGAATAGTATCGCTCGTAACATTTTACTATTCTTAGAAGCACATGAATAATGTGTGATATTTTTAATATCTCCTACAAACTTTATGCTATGTAATATTAATGGTCATGTTGACTATAAAGACCGGTGCAATTTTTATTTATTAAGTAAAATTAAAAATGATCAAGTATTCCATTAAAGACAATTTTGAATGGGCCGCAGTTTAGTGCCGTATGGAGCATTGCTCTAAAGTATCCCGCCAAAATCGGTTGAAAAGTATTATTGGTATTATATTTTAATTTAGCCGCCTAGCATGCTACTGAGAAGTTTTCAATTTTGACAGTAAATGTGTATAGAAAGAGTGTCAAACTTCCTAACTTTGTAAATTTTCTGTTTAAATTGAATACTTCAAATTATTCTCTGGGCGGCTGAATTCTACTTATCATTAAAATGGCTGACAGTTGGCAGCCCTAGCTTACTCTGTTACCGCGTTACCGCCGATTAGACGGGGTACAAAGTTAATTACAGCGGCAGTACGAGTACTACCACACTCCCGAGGGAAATTTCACTTGCAAAAATGCGAACCCGTTTCCCGAAAAAACCGCACTTATTAGACTTTATAAGATTTACAGCGCTCCTCAAATTATATTTGATGGATTATGTGCTACCTTTATGCTGACGATTTTCCCTAAAAAACATTTGAGCAAATTCCAAAGTGTTTGATGTATCGACTTCATCGTAGCCATGAAAAAAACAATTTATTTACTTACTGGACCTACTTTTATGCCTTCACTGCCAGATATATAACCAGGGGCGTAGCTACCGCCGTATCTGCCGTATCAATTATACGGGGCCCCCGCGCCACGGGGGCCTCCAACGTGCGTAAGCAAAAATTATTAAAAGCTTTTCACCCAAATTTTTTTTTTCAGAAATGACAAATATCAAAAAGCGATTTCTTTTTTTCCCGCGTAAAGCGTGCGTTCAAAAGTTGGCAACGCCCTACATCAGTTATCGCGGGCTGCGGGATTTCCCCGTTTAAGTCATTTACTTCAACGGGGGAATCCCACAATAATCGATGTACATACGATACGATGATAAACCATGGAGAACAGTGTTTATTGATGCGTTTTATTTAATTGTGCATTACATTGTAATACAATACAAACGTTTTTTTACAAATACTGTTACAAATATATGCAAACGTTTTTTTTCTTTTGTGAGAAATCTTTACCCTTCCTGAGGGCCCCAAAACAAATTTTTATACAGGGCCCCGCCAAAGCACGCTACGCTTCTGTATATAACACAAAATCCGAACTTACAAGTATACTAATGTAACGAAAAAAATACTATTTGATAAAAATGTCCAAAACACTTTTAGTGGTCATTATTTAAGATAGGTGATGCTACTAAAGAACGTGATATACTATTAGTTATGACATTAATCAAAAGGTTGATAAATTGATATTGTCAATTAATTAATGTTAGAATTTGTTACTAAATTAATAAATTCTGAAAGTTATTAATTGAAACACGGCAGAAGTTCACTGACTTATCACTCGAATCGATTTAGTACTACCAAATTTTATAATAATAAAATTTCAATAGCTTGAGAAACTAAGCATTTACTTTTTATCTTTTGTTATTTTTTTCTTGCTATTTTACTTACACGTTTAAATGTATTTTGTTTTTCCTAACCAAATCTGTATTAGCGAAGATACAATGGGACTGGCATATCCATGTGGATAAATGCCCCAAATTAAATAAAGAATAAAAATTAAAAATAAAGATTTCAATAGCTATTTAAGCTTGCTAAAGTAATTTTTCGGTCTGTCTTAGTACTATTACTACACTAGAGACCTATTTATAATACTCAAATAATAATAATATTGATGCTAAACAGACACACAGCTACTCCGCTGACCACATTTAGTGAATAGTAGCTCTATGTACGGGTTCGGCTCGAATTTGGACCATAGAGGATTACCACGCATAATTTAAATACTAGGAAATAAAATAGCCCAAAATCGTGAAGACTGAAAGAAAGATAAGCCCTAAGCTGTAGCACTACAGGCTCAGACTAAAACCTATCTAGCAATAAAATCGGGGCTTACATTTAAAATATACGTCACTATAGAATGGTTACCACACGGTTTAAAAACGAGTAATAAAAAGTAAAAAAAAACGAATTTAAGTTCCTACTAACAGCACAAAAAAAGGGAAAAAACTTACCGTAACCGGGAACCATAACAACAAGTGCAACAACAAACAACTGCATACTCGAAAGTAAAATAATTGAGTGCAAATGAATAGCAAACGAACAAACTAACATTAAGAGGATCGTGTGCGCGCAAGCTTCCATACAAAAAGAGAAATGTTAGAAATATTTTGAAAAACTATGCTCGTACGTCTTTATTTTTTTAGATATTGTATGTTTCAGAAAATATAAGAACCTAAACATTCACTTTTTTTGACAATAAAATCTCTTGGGAATTTTGATAATTTTTAACTGATCAAGCCTTATTTAAAGAATCGAAGACGTACAAGCGTAGTTCAGGATGTATGAAAACGAATGAGACCAAATTTGTCTCATTCCATATAGGTTTACGGGTAGGAAAACGTGTTCGCCCGCAAGCATATTTCGACACTCGGCATTCAAAATGTATGAAAACTCGCGCTGCATTACGCCTGCACACGATCCTCTTAAGTCAACAATATACTCTGAGTACGATTAGCAGTCAGTTTGACCATAGGTGAATAAGTAGTTACTGTTAGACTATTTAGGCCTAGCTAGACTCTCGTCGAGAATAATAATTTAACAGTGCAAATATTAGGTACCTCAAATTATTGTTTAACACGTTCCGGGACAGTGAACGCCTACAGGCGTGAAAACAATAAAACATCTATTGTGTCTGGAATAGTGTCCCGGAACGTGTTAAATAACAAGAAACTTTGAGAATCGATTAAACCAAACTTGCTTTTAAAAATCCTTGATTAATCATCATCAAATTTAAGAGCTAGGCTCTTGTAGGTGGAGTTTTTCCATAAAATCTCCAAATGAGCGAAGATAGTGTAAGGTTTTTGTCTTGCCTTCCACACCGCAGTTTGAGAACCAGGAGGTTCCCGCATCTTAAATACTCAGTCAAAAGATTTTCCTGATGTAGGTACCTATAATATCAATTCTCATGCAGTTCGTACACAAAAAAAGTTCACCGATCGAATTTTCTTTTTCAAAGAAAATACAGTTGTTGCTTTATCCGGGTCACGATTTCTATGCGTTTTGATTTATTTCGTGCGGTATTTTTTTTACGTGGATATATTACTTGTTTTTTTTTTGGTAAAACAGTGATACTCGTAATCGAATTACCACACGAAATAAGTTCGATCATGCGCGAATCGGCCTCCTGATCATAATCTCTAATTAAGTTTAGTTATTTTTCAAACGGGCCTTACAGGTCGATATCCTATCTTTAATACAGTGTAGTAACTGTATTGATAGGCTTTCATATTATGAGGTGATTAAATTCCCTTTGTCTTGATCAATGATTAATTCCGCGAGGAGTCAATTAATCAGAGAAAATTAATTTGAAAGGGAGAGCAATAACCTAAGAATGGAATTTTCATTCGAAAATAATTACTTGCTTTAAAGTTTGATAGAATTCGTAAAGATTTTGAAGTTGGATTACTGCAACACGCTTAAATTACTGGCAGTAAAACAGAATCTCGGATCGGTATAGCAATTATGTAAATATATGCGAGTTTAAAACAACAAGAGCTGAGCCAAAAAAAGAACAAAAAAAATATGAATCCATGCACTCTGTTTTTGTATTAATGAACTTATGTTTATCTAGATAGAAACGTAATAATAATAACGTAACACGCTTACATTCTGAGTTCTTCGTTGAAAGTCTAAACATCACTTACCTGTCGAACAGCAGATGGGGCTAAAAAAAACGTTGAGACAAAATCTGTTTCCGTGTTTTTAATGATTAAGAAAAATTTGCAATAAAGTTAACACAATTCCAAATTTTTTATTTTTATTTTTTACAATCAATAAAACACGAAAATACGAATTTTGTTTTTCGAGCGCCATCTGGTGTTCGACAGGAAAATGATGTCAAGACTTGTATCGCTACTGAATCTAAGTCTACATAGTTATGAATTTTTGTGGCTTTTTGGGGAAAACCCGTGAACCAGCACTATAGAAGTGACCGCAATTTTAATGGCTACTTCAACGTTAATAATATTAAAAGGGATATGATATGTTTGTATGTATAATACTGAAATATCACTTACTTACAAATAGCAATACGATTATACTGATTAATGGACTAACTTACAAGTACTTACAGTAAAACCGCGTCTGTCGGGACTCAGCCAAGCGGGGACTTATAAAACAGAGAATTGAAATATTTACATGTAATTGACATTTAAAAGTATTTATAATCTCGTTTTATGAGCTCCAATCCTAAAATTGTATTACGTTTATACATAACATCATACAATATTATTTCTTGCCTTTCTAATTCAAATTCAAATTCAATTCATTTATTTCGACCAACAAAGGATCAATTTGTTAGTTACATAAGAGACTTAGCCTAATGTTAGTATACAAACACACAGTGACACACAATAAAAATACATTTTTGATAGTACAACTAAACTAAACTTAACATTTTCGGCTTTATTCGAATAAGTACAGATTAATTAACAAATAGAAATCAAAGAAGAGAAAAATACACGTTATCATCAAATTTCAAATTTGTAAGCGCAATATATAAAATATAGTCTTTTAAACTATATTTATCATCAATCATGACAAATTTCATCCAAAAAGGCGTAGAGACCGATGTTATATAGCGTACTCGGCGGAAAATGATCTATCGGGGTTCTACCGTAGTATTTTTTCGTTTACAATTCAGTTAACTAGAATCTAATTAGTTAATGAAGTCGCGAAAAACCGCTTGTTCCCAATAATATGTGTTTAGATAACAGTACTACCATTACAAACACGTATGTTAATTCTAATTACCTAGTTCTGTTAGTATAAGATGTTAGATGTTAGGCCCTGGGATCTTACTCTATGTGCTAGTGAGTTAAAAAGGGTCTTTGTCAGTGACGTATCTTATTGTCACGTCAGTGTTGTGTGAAAATGAAACGATTACCTACCAAGTATAAGTAAACCGCTTCATTGAGACCTTAGCCTGTGGGGCACAGGGGCGCGTACAGTTTTCGTTTTTGAACCCCATAATTAAAACAATTTAGCCTCAGGCAATAGGACTATTTGATTTTTTATTCCTAATTGATGTCTAATTTGACAAAAATAATATTGGGGCGACCCAGTCAAACATATTTTTGTCAAATGAGACATTAATATTTCGTGCACCGGAACTCATTTGAAACAGTAAATTATCTTATTTTGATAAAAAAGAGAATGACCTACATGGCCTCCGTGACTTTTAACATGTCACGCTCTGGTCATTACCCTTAATAATCACTAGCTACTTGTTTATTTTGTTGTTTAATTATTTGTTGACAAATCTTTTTGTTTCCAATGCAGAAGAATGATGACTGTCTCAACTTTGACTTTGTTTGCCAAGACAAATTAATTTAAATAATCAAATGCATTTGAAAACAAACAATTCATATACTTAACTTTGTAATTATTATTTCGTATCCTACATAAATACGGCTATTTACAATGACAACTCAAGGTTTATACAATTTCCCTTTTGTTTTAAGGAAATTCGTTCTAAGGTGCTACTAACACAAGAAGGTACATACATTTAGGTACAACCAAGTGTTGATGTTATTTTATTTTCTCTCCTTACTCACTCTTGATAATTAATATTAAATAAATATTGTAGAACTCACAGTGAATTACACTTTAAATAAATAAATAGCTAGTGATTTACTCGCCTTAGGTTCTATAAAAATGTATTGCAAACTGTACCTTAGCCTATCAACAGCCTTCCGCGGCAGGTCATCTAGTTGCAATCAGATCAAGAGCGCAGATTAACTACAATTAACTTTATAACTCTACGATATATCATTGTTTTGATCTGATACAGGAATTTCCTTAGTTCATGTCCATATTAATTCGCTTTTGTCTTTATGAGTGAATAGAGTGGGCAACGCAACTTCCCACGTCAGTACAGAGGTAAAATCTTCCATTAGTTGTAACAGAAACTAATTAAGAAGTCAAAATCATTAATCATACATAATGTTTCCAAAAGGTCAAAATGAAAATATTTAAGTCTCCTTAAATGCGACTTCATGGAAATTAGGGTAATTCGAGGACTGATGGCCATAGTTTTGTTAGATGTCGATTTCTGGAATTTTGTGTAAAATAAAATAAATTTATATGGTTTTTTTTTCTAAAGTATCTTACTATGTTTTTTTGTATTAGCTTTATTATTTAAGATGGCCATCTCTCATAGATAATTAATGTGAGATGGCCCCTAGTGTTAGAGGTAAGATATGATTGTGAGATGACCATTGAGCATGATAAAAAACATGGTATAGTTAATTCGCAGTTTTTTGTCTTATTTTCTTTCACCCTATCTCTGCACGACTGTGTGATTTTTGATCGATTGTTTTGACGGAGCGTTCATTTCCACCTGGGAAAATTCTAGGCAACACGCCATATTTTCCCAATATTCCACGCAGCTCGTAGCTTGTAGCATAGAAACGAGCTTTGCTTTAGTTCACAGTGTTATGAACACAAACTCGCCTCCCAATTCAGAGCGATTTAATTTGCCTTACGACACGACGAGTAAGTATACATTTTTATTTAGGTATTAGAAAAGTTTCAGGTTCCATTTACCATACCTACATATAGTCACAATATTTCTTATGGAATTACCTGTGGATTTTCGCTCTACTTTTTCGTTCATTACCGAATTATTTGGTACATGCTTTTGTGGATATTTTTAACCAAAGGTAAACTGAAACTCAGTGGCCGGAAATTCCGTTCAATCCAATCAAACTGATATCCGAGAAATGTACCAATATAGCACATACATTTTTCCCGGCTTTGTACGGATTGAAACAGACACGTCGAAGGTATTTTCATAAAGTTTCCACAGTTAATATAGTGGGAAGAGTTGACAACAACGCTCAAATTCTACGAGGATTCTTAATACGATCCAGCGATCTCCGCAATATAACATTAGAACCGCATTTTACCATATAAATAAAAAATATCGTTTATGTACCTTACATTTTCCGACAGGTAGTGATGCTTACGAGAAAAACGCAGATGAAGGAACTATGTTATTAAGTTTCTTTCAATAATGCTGCTGCTGTGAGCTCTTCCCATCACTCATACATAAGCTGTTCACTATTTATTCATTGTAGCTATTTAGCTACGGTTTTACGGTTACGGTTTAGGTTAATATCAGCGTTTATTGAAATTTATTCACCAGCATATTTATAGATCATTACATGGTTGCAGTTAGGAAGAGGACACCGGTAGCGCAGAGTGATCCTTATAAGATTAGATTATAATCTTTATAGTGTCTACTATGTATGCCGCCATCAAATAAGCGTTCCGCTGGAAAGGTAGCAGCAACCCCCGGTTCATAAACTGTAGTGAGGAAGGCAAGAAGGAAACTACTATACCATCTTCCCTCATTTGGAGGTTTTAATGAAAAAACTCCACTGACAAGATTCTAGCTCTTAAATTTGATGATGATAACTATATACAATGTAATAGTGATAGTAAAACTGTAAGTTATTGTATGACGGCTTTCTCTATCAAATCAAATATAAGGTCAAATCATTTTAAGTGATAATATTTTAACAGAGGCTTTGCATATATTATAGAAACGGGACACTATCATATTTTTTTGGAAAATCGAGTTTTTTTTTATTACTTTCCTTAACATAGTCAATATAATTTTTTTTTATAACAGCACCCTGACAATTTAAAAAGTTATCTAAGTCATCGGATTTGCCTCTCTTAATTCAATGCCCAATCCTTATTTTTATCTAATCTTAGCCCTAATTATAAAAAAAAATCTGAAAATTTTATTACCTTAGTCTCCAATTTTCTCAAAAACGAGCGGATAAAAACCCAAAGTGTTTTCTTAATGAATAAAGAATGATTAATTTATTGTGTTGAATCGACCCTTTCAATATATCACTTAAAACGAGGTGACCTTATATAATAAAAGTAAATCGTAATATTGTTCATATTGGTGGGGGTTTAGAGTGTGTCATGAAAAGATACCGTGAAACGAAACTTGTAGCACTTAGCTACCTGTAGCAGTATCATTTTGAATAGGAAGTTCAACAGATGCGGAAGAAATCATAGGAATCTCTCTTGTATAACCACGTATAAATAAATTTTCTGTAGTGATGACTTAAGAACATGATAATATCATTGCAAATACAAACTGTAGCTATATTCTGCGATTTGACATCACTCAGTCACATTAGGTTATGGCGACATACATCATTACATAAAATATTGCTTTGAAAGGCACTTCAATTGAAACAAAAGTTCCTGGGCTATAAGATAAAACTATAGCGAAGTCCTTTTGATAAGTATTCTTAGGGAAATGATGTTTGAAACTGTTACCTACGCATCAGAGATAAGTAATGTGGATCGGCAGAAACAAAAGTTAATGGTACTGATACTATTATATATTCTGTGATCACGGGTTAAGATGGCTTTTTTCACCCTTCATTCAGGTTTTTTTTAAATGAAGATAGCGAGACATTTGGCCACGATCTCGCCATAAAACATAGCATCGACATTTCTAATGAAAGAGTTAAAACTAGAAAACCAGAGGGCCTAGTACGAAAAACGAAATCCGTCAATAGTCTTGTGGACCTGAAGCATTTTGTAGTACAAAAATGCTATGGATCTACAAAACGATGATAGTAGTAGGCCCGCAGATTTTTCCCATGTTTAGGTGCTGGTTAGATCTAGATAGGCCACCGGAGTACTTGATGAGGTAGGTAGGCCATCCTAAAAACGGCTCTACCACTAATAAACCACTGAAAAATATGAGGTTGTACTTACAACTTTTACATGTTTTTGAGATATTTATACGTAATTGCTACAGCTCGTTCAGATGAACACTTTAATTTTATTAACCCTGTTTCATTTTTAAAAGAAATCTAGAAAATATCTTAAAATATAATCTCAATGATAACAGTTCATGTAAATTATAAATTATTCCAAGAATAGGAACAAAACAATATGTTTTATTATCTTTAACGATGTAAATACACTATCTATGATGATACCATAAAGTAATCACGGCAGGATCATCTTAACATTATGCAATAGAATTTTCCGTTCATGTTCTCGAAACTTCAAATACACCTTAGTACCTACAACTTTGTTTACATCTTGGCATTCCTCCTTTCAATCGACTCTTCGTGGCTTATTTTTTATGAATAGTTAATACTAATTATCTTCATGTGCTTACCACAGTGATGCTACGAACTGCTTTATCTGCGATTAATAAATATTAACAACAGTGAGTTGTTTAGTTATTACTACGTATAGAGAAGCTATGCCTACCAAAAAACGTGTCGCAAATACGACAACAAGATTGTGTCCTATTTCTTGAAATTTGAACTTCTACATGAAACCGTTTGTATGAGTTGATGACAAGTAGCGTCAATTCATGGAGAATGTAATATGTTAGTGTTGTCAGTTCCATGATTAAAAAACAAACCAGGCCGAAGTAAATAACAGCTGGTGAATTACCTTTAATGTGCAGTTTAAATACAAATCTTTCAGTTCTGTGCTAGACTTTAACGAGTCGCCTTAACTATAGAAAAAATATAGTACTACGTAACGTATACCTAGAAGTTTGTGCGAATAGGTACTTTTACCTTTAACTTTTTTTATCAATAAGGCTCCTTGTCACCATAGAAAATTAAAAGGAAAATGTGTATAGGTACTGACTTACTTTTAAAACGCTGTAAAACAGGCGTAATTCTTTCTAATTCAAACCGGTTACGTTTTAAGTAGCAATTAAATATTTATGCTGTGCAAAAAAAATCTCAAAGGACACTTGTTCACGAGTAAAAAGAAAAATAGGTACAAAGCTCAAAGGCTTCAGGAATCCACAAAATACCTATGCTACCTGCAAAAAAAACTAGGTTTCACTACGGTACTCTTGAAACTAAACCGTACCAAAACTTTGTAGCCCTTAAGAGGTTGTAATGAGCTATGACCTTTTTTGCCTTCACACTGTAAGATAGCAGTTGCCATAGCATTTGTCCAAATGTACTTGTCATATCACTAGATATTCATAGTATGAATACCATATCATGAAGACAAAAAATGTATGCACGCAAAGCAATACTTAGTATAATTATATTTCGTCCCCATTAGGGTTTTAAAATTTTTAGAAGAGTTGTATTCACAGACAAAGTCACATGGTGAAAGCTAGTAAACAAAGTTTTCAATGTTTATCCTTGGACAAAACTTAAACTGTGTCACAATTTGTAGCGCGCGCACCTTCAGTAGAATACCTACTCAAAGTAACAAAACATCACGTTAACTTGACACGTCGTTAGTAATTTTCAAGCATCTTCCTTAAAGCATTCAAGTACTTAGTTGTATGGTTGTTTTCCGTCCTTACCCGCCCACATTCAGTATAAAAGCCCTTTCAACGAGTAACACAAATGTTAGACCTTCCTAATAATAACTAATGAGACATATGTCATAATTAATAATGATGGTCGCTTTCTGGTGTGGATATTAATAGTCACAATGAAAAATAGTTATTAAGTTCCAATTTACCCAGTATGAGAGGTGCTAAATATGAATTTGCGGTTAATATTGTATTCTATTAGCTACCTTTTTAGGCATATTACCGTTTTCCTACGGCATACAGGAACTAAATGACGAATCTTTTATTTAGACATCATCATAACTGGACAGGTATATTCCACATGAGTAGTGGTTATTTAATTTAATCATTTATTTCAGGCAACTAAGGCCCATACAATTGTACCTTAAAGACTAACATACATACAATAACAACATTAATATATCAAAATAAATGTCACTATTTGCCGGCGTTGTGTTGCGCGACTTGGTGTTCGGTAACCGTTATGATCATGTTCATGTTCATTCCTTATCTGAATTACTATCACGAAAATTGTATTTTAAAATAATTTCAGATACTTATTGTGACAAAAATACCTCTGCCTCTACATCTACATTTTGTAATTAGTAATTTGCACTTTGTTATGAGTTTTTATACTGTGTGCTCAAATTGCAATAAATAAGCTATGTTATATTAAAAGATAAAGCAAAGCTTTGTGTTTACGAAAATGTGGGCTGCGTCATTTTTACCTTTATTTTTTCATAATAAATAGTACCCTTTGTTATACCGCCCACATTTCATTAGGGCGTCAAGTCCACCTTTTGTAAAATTTTTGTTTGTGTCCAATATTCATAAATTTAATTCATGATAACTATCGTAACTATCGGTTAAAGTTCAAACGTCAAAAAAGCACTAAAAAGTCTTAAATTATATAAAAGACCGACTCTTTGAAAGAAATAACTGCATTTTTGGCGAACAAATTCTTTTTGGATTGAGTTTCCGATAGTGCTTGAAATGGCTGTAATGCATATGGCATGTACGGACCTGATAGATTTTAGATTAGAGTTTGAAAGATATTGAAACCAACTAAAAACAGGGTAAATAATATAATACTTAGTGAAGCGAGACTTCGTTTTACTACTAGCTTTAACAGTATTCAGTATGCGTCGTTTTAATTAAATCAACGCGAGTTGGTTGCGTTTTCAATTTAATTCAGCCATTCGGAGTCGACACAAAGCACAATTACTGAACAAATTAGTATCGGAATACGGCTTTCAATCAACGTTTAATCAATTAATGAAGCAAGACATACGATACGCTTTATCTCATGTTCCGAGAACTTGCGATTTACTAATACAAATGGTATTTACGCAACATTAATTAAAACGTCCACTAAATGTACTGACGCTTTACAAATCTCCAAAATATTCTGTTATTGTGACTCTTTACAAACAATTTGCATGATCAGAAATCAATATTACAATTCTCAGTAACTACACAAGTATCTATCAATTGAACACGCGCTGTTTGTTCCTTTTGTTCTCTACGGGACGTCAAAAGAATCAGAGGTCCTATTCTACATTACGAAGCTTAAATTTTCGACTCGCATTTTTATCCTCGTGGTTAACTTAACTTTTGCCTCTAAGTTTTAGTGACAAAAGTTAAAAAGATTAATACTGCACCACCGTTGTCAGACTTAACTCTCAGTCAGACCGACACAACTCAACGTCTCCTTCAAAGCAAAAAATCATTCGTTTTAAAGGGCAGCAGCTCAATTCACCTGTCAAACTAATATCTCCTGCTAGATTTACAGCTTCAAGCTCGCGCCAATCATCGTGCCTCACGCGCGAGTGTAAACCAGGGGTACTGATTAGAGATTCTTGGGCCTTAATTCTGCTATTTGAGTTGTCACTGAGTTGTGCATCAGTTGTACTGACAGCGGCGTGTCACCTTTCAATTCTGCACACGATGTGTTAAAATAGCAACACAACACATGTCCAACAGTCTTTTTCATCCTATCAACTGTCCCGTCTGGTGACGGGTTCTGCTTTTCGACTTTGCCCTATCCTCGACATCGTTCTCAGTTAAGTCACAGCTTTCTAGGTCTTTCTTAATGACACTCAACCATCGCAGTTTACGCCTTCCTCTTCGCCTTTGACCCGGTAGGTCTAGCAGTAGATGCCGAAAATACGCCAATTGACGGCCTGTACTCGTCTACTAGCCAGGATTGGGCAATCAAAGTCAATTGAGTATTCTCATGAGCTTTACGGCGCAAAACTTTGAAACGAAAGGTGGGTAGATTTAACGACACGACAATGTGGCAGTCTTCGAGGCACCGTGAAAGGGCTTAACTCAATAATACAGACGACACACAGGTAGACCCTCGGATCGGTAAAACGGTGCTCTCGTCAACAGACGCGTCATATTAGGACGTGAGAGATCGAGTAGCTTTAATGATACCCACTCGATTTTACTCGAAGAGGGCTTTGAAGCGTGAACAGGTTCCATGCATGCATCTGTGAGAATTTGAACGTCTACGCTCACAATATCACATCGGCAATGTCATTGAATCTCTTTACGAACTCTACATGTTTATACAGGGTGTCCCGTAAGTAGTGGTTCAACCGAAAACCGTAGATGGATGAGGTTATGATCTATCAGAATAGGCCAACATGGGTTAAGAAAAGTGTCATGGTTTCAGAGTTATTCAATAATTTATATTTTTTTCAAAAAAATCGACTTATGTCACTTTCCTTGTCACCATTATTTAAATATTGCGAAAATTAATGTTTTTCTGAATTATTATAATTCTCGCATAATTGAACTATGTAACCAAAATCTTTTTTCATCAATAACTTCAATAGTTTAATCAGAAAATGACAATATTTTGATTTTTTTTGGCTTATAAAATTTTACTCAAAAGTTTAAAGACCTGTGTGAAAAAAAAATACTGGACAGTTTGTGCCCAACAGCTTAAAAACTTCTACATTTAATGCAGATTACAAAATACTGTAATAGTGCTACGTCCCGTGCGGAAAAAAAATTACACCCAATACATTGGCAAGGCAGGCATTTTTTGAAAAAAATGCTTAATAGTTTACCTCTCTCAGGATCATAATAAAAGCTCACAGATCATAATTTAATCAGTCAGGTATCAAACGAATGCCGAGAGTCGCATAACAATGGAATTTTTATTGTGTCTCGTTTACACATACTTGACGAGTTAAATGATCAAATGACATGAAAATGTTACCAGATGAAACTCAAACAACGGATTAACCCAATCAGCAAATAATTTTAGTCATCATTAATTAATGAAAATGAAAATTTGCACGACACTAAATGTAGGTCATACCTACGTGATTAGCAGCAGCTACCAGGCTACCGGATGGTTACCTGACCCATAAAAAAGGTGAGTAAACTTTGATTTTATGATTGTTTATTCTCTAATTTAGACGTTTTTTTTTTAATTAGTCGGTTGACTCAATTCTGGCTATGCGACTTTCATTTAAGTAATGTCCCTTGCCCTTCTAACTAAATGAAAAGAGACAGACTACAATAATTTGGAAACGTCAAATTAAACAGCTGTCCAGAAAAATGCTTGCGTAATTTAGTGAGGTACATAGACAATTAAGTGGCGATGTGTGAATGTCCCTGCAAAATTGTCTCTGGATTCCTATTTTTTAGCAACTAACAGCCTTTAAAATTTGACGTAACTAAATTACTTATGTGTGTCTCTTTTAATTTATTTAGAAGGGAATAAGAAATGCCTTCAGTTTTAGTCAACTGCATGACCAGAATTAAGCCCACTAAGTAATACAAAAAAAAGATAGTACGAGATACCGCCAAATTAAAAAAATAAAAAAAACCTGCAAAGTTTATTAATCTTTTCTAATGACTACTAATCACGATTACTGTCGTGCAAATTTTCATTTTCATTAATTAATAATGACTAAAATTATTTGCTGATTGGGTTAATCCGTTGTTTGAGTTTTATCTGGTAACATTTTCATGACATTTGATCATTTTAATTACGAACTGTGAGCTTTTATTATGATCCTGAGAGAGGTAAAATATTAAGCATTTTTTTTAAAATATGCCTTCCTTGCCAATGTATTGGGTGTAACTTTCTTTTCCACCCGGAACGAAGCACTATTATAGTATTTTGTAATTTGCATTAAATGCAGAAGTTTTTAAGCTATTGGGCACAAACTGCCCAGTATTTTTTTTTCACACAGGTCTTTAAACTTTTGAGTAAAATTTTATAAGCCAAAAAAAATCAAAATATTGTCATTTTCTGACTAAACTATTGAAGATATTGATGAAAAAATATTTTGGCTACATAGTTCAATTATGCGAGAATTATAATAATTCAGAAAAACATTAATTTTCGCAATATTTAAATAATGGTGACAAGGAAAGTGCCATAAGTCTATTTTTTTGAAAAAAATATAAATTATTGAATAACTCTTAAACCATGAGACTTTTCTTAACCCATGTTGGCCTATTCTGATAGATCATGACCTCATCCATCTACGGTTTTCGGTTGAACCACTACTTACGGGACATCCTGTATATCGTTGTTTTTTATTCTTACTTTCTGCTTTAATTTTTATTCACTGATTTTATGCATTGTTTAATTGCCTTTTTATGTTATGAATTCTACTTTAATGTTTTAATTTATTATGTGATTTTGTATCTATCGATTTGGATTTTTCTGTAAGGGTAGGTGTCTGTAGAAAATAAATGAAATGAAATAAAAAACTTTTTATCTCGAAATTGTTTTCAAAGCAAATGCAGTCCGGTTTGAAGTGAACTGTGATTTTCAACTCTTACCTATTTCATGTAGAGAATAATTAATGTACTTCTTTATTCACCGTCTAACGACAAATTACTCGTTACATACTATTACACTGGTATTAACATATTAATACTGGGAAATAAGTCAAATACCGAAGTTTAACTAAAAACCTGTTGTTTTTGATTTTTATTTAACTTACGAACGTGAGAAACTATATGTATATGCTAATTGCAATTTTGTTCGGTGATTAAGATTACTTTAACTTCTATCAGTTTTACAAGCTAGTAATTTATATTCATAAGGCACATGTTACCTACTGTTTACTGTCTGAAACTGAAACAGTTTAGCAGACATTTAATTGTAATCATTTTGCGATCCACAACACAAGGAAAACGGAAAACATACATTCCTAAACGAAATTATTTCTTTGTCCTTAACCCATTTTATTTATTACAATTAATGTCGATTCGCTAAATAATCGCTCTTTTTGCGTCGGGTGTCAAAAAAAGGTAACTAATGTTAAATAGACAGATTATCGAAATAAGTCCTTGTCTAGATTAAAATCTGAAATTGGAATGAAAAATTACCGCATGATATTTCATATCAAAGTACTAAAACGATTCATAAAATATTCGTGATCGAGAATAAAATGAAGCACAATTTTGGGTCTGGTTCGTCTGGAATAAATCTGAGTGAGCGCTCTGGATCCTTCGCCTAAATATTCAAGGCCGCTGAAAGATGTTACAGATTTACTATGTCGCCCGAAATATGATATTTCACATTATTTAGCTCAAAAATATAAGGGACAAGCTGAGAATATAAATCTCAGGGGACAAGTTCTAGTCAACATGAAAGTGGCATAATATACACACATATGACATAGCGCGAGGCTGACCGTTTTTGATATCATCATTTAACTCGGTGTTAAGTTGGTGCAATAATAAATAATAATTACATTCCAATTCATTAGTACTGGAAATCCGTTTGATATTTTACCCCTCACGTATGTGTTTATCAACATAATTTTGTCATTGTTTTGCTTACGCGGTTGCGCCGCGGCTAATACATCCATACGATTTTAATATTAATAAAATGGTGTTATTATTCACAATGGAATACGGTTGTTATATTATAATTGAAATTAGTTAAACGGGGAAGATATAAGTTATTACGATTTTGTTATATTTCATAGTAGTAAAGGTAAGTACATATAACCTACTTAATAACTGAGCTAACTGAGTGCTGACTAACTGCGAAACACCATTAGACAAGCCACAATTGGGTAATTGACGGCAATTAAGTCAAAGAAAATACCATTAATTGATTATTCATAATAGTTTATACGATTAATGTTTAATGAATTTGTTAACAACAATAAGTGAGTCAGCTTAACATACCACGTTGTTACGTCATATAAATCGCCATAAAATCAATAAGAAGAATTTTGACAGTTGATAAAAAAAATTTTTACGATTAAATATACATAGTAAGTAGGTGTGGTCCACTGTGTGGTCCCAAATGATTTATCTACAAAATGGCGTGTCCATCCCTTACAAATTCAATTATTAAAACTGATTTTCCTACAACATACGTAGAGCTTTACATAATTTACTGTTCTTAAAATAAATACACTGCTAATAAAAGGACAACATTTTAGTAATATAATTATTATATTCGAATTATAATGCGTACTCCATATATTACCTATTTTCACATATTAGACTTTCTCCATTCATGCGGTTGACTGGTAGAGAATACTCTAGCTTTGCCGTGCAGTTTAAATTAATAAATATTTTTATTAACGGTCAGATAATAACGATAAAATCCAGGAACAATAAAAATTATGAGCAGATATTCAATGAAGAACCCAGTATGATCCAGATAGCACGGGATTCTATCAACTTCAATTGAAACACCAGACATATACTCATTTGCATTTGTCAAAGGACATAGTACGACGAGTAATATATAATATAAATTTAAAGGTATGTACATTGTTCTAGTTTTATCAAGAACTAACATCAAAAATCTTCTCTAAATTTAACTTTTTACTAATGTTGTACTTCTTCTTCTTTTCGTGTCGACTCTGGCGTTATATTTTTGAGGACCAGTACTCGGCAACTGACAAAGCGTTGTCAGTAGCGTTGTACAGGTCCGCACGTGTGCAGGTATATGGACACGTAGGGCATGACAATAGGTGTGCCGTCGTCTGTGGAGAGACACCACACAAGCATGCGTCGTCCGCAACATAACCCCATCTGTACAAGTTCTCCTTGCTACGGCCGACTTGTGTCCGCAGTCTATTTAAGGACTTCCAAGTCTGCCAAGGTAGACTATGTCCAGGGGGGAGCTGTTCCTTTAGCGGAATAGGAGATGTGTTGGGGTATCTCTCCTGCCAGAGTCTTATCCGGGCTTGGTTAGCTTTGCCATCAAGAGGGGACACCTCTTTGACGAAGCTATGCCGACTCTTTAGCCTCTGGACTACTGGCATGTGTTGGTGCAAGGGGTGCCGAGCGTCCGTCTCCTTTTTAAGGCGTTCCAAAGAACTTGCCACATCCCTGCGTACGTCCGGGGGGGCAACACCAGCCAGCGGGAACAGCATACCAACAGGAGTTGGTTTTAGACATCCCGTGATGATTCGGCATGTGTCGTTAAGAGCTGTGTCCACTAGGCGCGTGTGTGCTGATCGGCTCCAGACCGGGCTGGCGTATTCACCAGCTGAAAAGGAAAGGGCTAATCCAGTAGTCCGCAAGACTTGCGGAGATGCTCCCCATTTAGAAGATGTTAGGCGGCGTAAAAGGTTGTTACGGGTGCCCACTTTCTGCTTGGTGTTGATGCAGTGTTGTACTTAGTAACATCATAACGCTACGCAGTCATTTTCAATATATAATTTATTTATTCAAGTAAATAATTTATTGCATAAGTTATTAATAACTTGGTCTGGACATAATTATTATGAATGGTGATATGATAACCCTACAGATTTTTTGTATGTTTACCAATAGAAGCACTTATCTTGCCAATCGGACGTAGGAACAATATTAATTATATTTACTAATAATAACTACCTATGACGGATTTATAACTCTAATGGATTGATTAATAAACAAAGTGTAGTAACAACAATATTTTCCATCAAACATAATTATTAAAATAGGATGTCAAGTCAGGTTCAAAGATTTCTACCGAACAATAACTATCGCGTCAATGGCTTAATCACTCTAAATGAACGTACGTCTGTCGGTCAACAATTGATTGACCTGCGATGCGCGCGCGCCGCTTATATAAGGCGGAGTGGGAGGCGGCACACGTTAGATTGTACCGATCGTTCACATCGAACAGACGTGCGTTAATAACAAGCTTCAAAATGTACACAAACCCGTTCGAGAGAAAGCACTCATCGTTGAGGCAAGCCCTTGACCGTTTCATCGGAGAGACCCGGCTAAGCTTCAAAAAGAGCATCAGCATGGCCAAGTCAAACTCATCGAGCAGTGCCTCATCAGTTTCATCATCATCATCGCTCTCATCGCTGCAGTTCAAGCCGAAGTGTAAAGGGAAGAGGTGAAGACCTAGTGTTGTGTGTGGTTACCAGTGATATCTCAGCAAGTACCGCTTTTGACACAGGTTGGTTTTATTTTCGTTTTTTAACGTATTTTAAATAGAAATTAAGTAGCTATTCATCATCATGGGCCTAATATATCGTCTGCTGATATATTTACATACAATGCGTAAGATTACAAAAATATTTTGGTGGCTTCAACGAATATTCTACTGACTTTCCAACCAATATTATAGCCAGCTCTAATAATCTAAGTCGGTCAAAATTAATCCAGACGATCCTTAGGGAAATCAGTAATGATCCCCATTACGTAATACGTTATCTACTACTTAGTGACTACTAAATAGTAAACCGAATTCACCAAATTCCTAATCTCCATAAGCTGGATAAGACAAAACAATATTCCACTCACACATTATTTAATTATTCTGAAAATTCGATAATATATTGTTTGGGTCTGTTTTTGCTTAGACACTTTACTAGTTATTCGTTTCCGTTGTGATATGTTGATAGTGAAAAGACTTAAAGTACCTTTTATATTATTTATATTCAAAAATAATATTCGTATTTGCCTAAGTCACACCATGACTCTACCAATTTCATTCTTTTTGTATTTTAAGCTTTCTAACAGGCATTCAACTGAAAACTTCGGAATATAGTTCGTATGCAAAATCACTTTTTGAAGAAGTCGCAAGCAACCACTAGAGTTTATAAAAATTCAAGGCGATATCTTGTCTGTCATTTCTTTAGATTTCCCAACCGTATGGGTGGCCTTGCTGTCGACAATATCACATTAGGTTTAAGAAATTCATTTTGCAACGCGGAGTTAAGTGTGAAATATTATCAGGAACACAACTGTATTGCAATATGTACGATTAGATTATCAACGACGGATGGACAGTAACTTAGTTCTATAGAAATTGGTAAAATAGCATAAGCTAAAATCTGTAATAGTAACGTTGCCATACGTTCTAAATTCAAGAGCACGATAAGAATATTGAATTTGATTATTCTGTAATGTAGCCGTACGTAAAGCCGAGTTATAATCACTGTTGCTTTACCGCGTCAAAATCATAGGACAACACTTTATCATACTTAAAATGTGCAAGCATTAAGTACTTCATTGTAATAACAATTATCACATAAACACCACTGTGTTTATTCCTTGTACAATCTTGCAAGATGTCATTTACTTGATTATACTAAAGGTATGACATCTTTGCTTAGCCATTAGTATTTAATTTATTCAACGTTATCCACAAACACAAATTAATTTATGCGTTAAATTATTCGCAACGCAGGTGATGTTATGTTGTGGGTGTGTGAACATACCACATTCTCGCGATGGCACCGACTACCTGCCTACGTATGTTATAAATGCCTCTCTCTTTTCATTTATCGAAAACCATCAAAAGTGCGATCTTAACATTCACTACTCTAATTCACATAGCTGAGAAGTGAATTTCTTATCATAGATACATTACGAAAGCAACATTATTTCAACCAATTTAAAGAGTCAGGCTGTCATCGTCTTGCAAAACTTGAAATTAAACACTAACTAATTATTAATACATATACGAGTATAATTAATTTAATTATATATTTTTAAATTTAATTTAATTATATTAATATTTAATTAATTTACACAACAAGGTAATAGCAACAAAGACAGCCATTTTAGAAAACATAACTCACTAAATAAGTACGAAGAGAAAAAGTTGTTTTTCCTATAATGTCACATTGGCTTTCCCTAATTTTAACTTCTATTTTTGATCTATTCCGCAAATCAATTCATGGATGTTTTTCTTATGTTTTGTCCTATTTGGACTCTACACACTTCGAATTTCTTCGCAGAATTAATGAGAAAGTTCATAATATAATACTAAACTATACCTACATAGTTATCCAATAATCCACCGAAGAGTCTTGCAGGTGGCAAGAAAGCTAGTGACATAACAACCTTTCCGGAAATCGATTCATTGACCTTCCTGCGAATCCGGACTCACGATATAACCTTGTGTAGTATAATATTGGTAACTATTTAAAGATATTTCACTAATTATGTGCCTCCGTTGTCCTCAGGTGAAGTGGTACGACCGGTCAATTGACGTCACAGACACGACCCAGGCGCAGATATGAAAATGGATGCGATTTCATCAACCAACGAACTCATTAAATAAACATTATATTAATCGCCAAATTCATTTGTTTCATTGCAATCAACTATGTTGTGACACAAATAGCTAAATATTTACTGTTCCCGGATTTAGCTGTTGGAAAAATATCGATTAGCTTGATTGAGTACAATTAGTAATATAGGACATGGCAGCGCAATGTGAGATAAGTGAGGTTCCTAGCCTTCTAACAAAACCTTGGACTATGAATAATAATGTAGGATTGGACATAGTAAAATATTGTAGGTAGGTATTGTATTTGAGAATTTGATAACACCGTCATGCTGATGGCTAGAGTTAAATAATAACCATATGTAGATAAGCTTGTTTCATTAGACTTAATGTTTAGGGTAACATAAAATAATTATGATGATAACATACAGCAGATTAAATCATATGCCTAGTAATAAAACAGTTTATGAATAGGCATGTAGGTAGATGACAACAAATAAGCAGCGAATCAAAATATTACATTACGATGTCGCAATATTTATTACTTAGTACAATATGGAAGCAATGGTTGTTACATAGTCGTTAATATTGATTTACTGATAACGTAAAGACTCTGAATAACCATTTTATAAGTTATTATTCAAATAGATTTGAAGTCAAAATGTAGTCACAGCGCCGCCGATAATTATTTTTATCAATCGTCTTTCAAATTATTTACTAAGTATCAGTTAATTAGTATAGCTATTACTGAATAATTAATTAACTGCATTGTAAATCAAGCTCCTCAAGAGTGATAATTGATTATTGCATGATTCTTGCAAATGTTAACCTGCAATAACATTACTTACGACACAATTCATCATCATAATCCTACTACTATACTATTATAAAGGCGAAAGTTTGTAAGTATGGATGTATGGATGTTTGTTACTCTTTCACGTAAAAACTACTGAATGGATTTGAATGAAACTTTACCACAATATAGCTTATACATCAGAATAACATATAGGCTACAATTTAGGGCGCTGCAGTGCTTAGTTACCGTATTTCTTACTTATTACTAGACTAGACGGGACGAACCTGAAGTCCACGCGAACGAAGTCGCGGGCAAAAGCTAGTAATAACAATAAATGTATTGTCTTAAAGTAGCAGTATATTTGTTATTCCATAATTCCCTATAAGTGATGCATTCTAAGTATGTGAAGAATCTTATACGAACGAAAAAGCTTAATGAACATACTGAAAGCTCATATTGTATGTGTATGGCGTCACCTATATGAACTTTTGAGAGTTGGAAGCTTAATTCAAATCGTAACTATTATATATATCACGTATTTCATATCAATTAATGGTATTCCCTTTATTCTTATCGGGACAAATTCCCGTTTAAAGAGGACAAATTTTAACAAAATTGTATGAACTTAATAGAAGTTAACAATGTTATAAATAAAAGGAGGATAATTTAGCTGTTTCAGTATTTTGGATAAACCTACTTTTCTGTCATATTATTACAGTTACTAGTGCAAAATAAGTCAAGCACTAATTAAAATATAGGCGGATGAAAGTCAAGAGCAGGCATTGGCAAACATTATTGTGTGAAAATATCGGATTTGGCTTGCTTCGACTTATCAAATGGCAAAACGGATATCAAAAAGTAATGAGAATGTGATATCTTTCACAAGACTAGAGTATACATGTAAATTTTAAAATAAACTCTCACGGAGTCAACGCTCCAAATAGTTCGGAGTCGCGCCCAAAATATTAATATGAAAATGTTCCCAAGGCAAGACCATAATGTGGCACGCTGTATCAAAATAAAAATAAAAACCCGATCTCATGTAGAGCCAAGCTTCTAACTTCACAAACAGACTACTACTACTCTACTACCTACACCTTTAAAGATATGCGAATTAATAGAAAAGTGTACGTAATAAACAGCGAATAATTTTGTTACACTTTACGTCCATAATGTGACGGGTAACGCATATTTTTCTTTAATTCTTTCGTCAATCTTACGCCCATTGACGGAAATTAAATATGTACTTTTGACTTTATGCCAACGGCCAAGCCTCATAATTCATAGTATTTCATCTAAGGTCTTATCATTTTCCTTTCACAAGTAGACGCCGATAGCGTATATTTCCGTTGTTATGGAAACGTTGCACATTCTTGATGACATCAAAAGTATTTTGATGACGTCGTCTTTTACAACTATTTGCTTCGTCACTGCTTTGAGCACGTCATTCCGCACGTTTGCTTTCTGCTGCACCGTTTATGTGATATTATTATTTATCGTGTATTTACTACGTAGTTTCTTTGCGATGATGACCAATCTCGTAAAAACCGGTATTCATACGCAGATCTAATGCAAGACATATCTTTAGTTCGGCCAAGGTGCTTTGGTTAATGTATTTATCTATTTATTTTTAATATTGGTAGTCTTAGCCCCTAATTCTTGAATTATACAAAAATGTGGAACTCTTTAACCGCATCAGTGTTTCCAATGGTTTATAACCTAAAAAATTTGAAAGTCTGCGAACGGGTTTCTTCTGGGTGAGCTTGCTCCATCACCGTCTCTGTCTATGCCACGTCTGGTCTAGTCTAGAAATAAGAGCGAACCCATTTCATATTTTAAAAAAGCCCAAAAAAACATAACCCTCTGAAATATGTTTGCAGATTGAATCATAATAAACCAAAGTGACTCTGACTTGCTAAGTACTATTACAATATCACTTTATTTAAAATCTTTAAGAAAACAAAGCATAGTTTTTTTTCATAAGCCTTTTTAAGTTTCGATGTACCTACCTACTTAGGTAATACAAGCGAGTTTTATAACTTTAAATAGTTAGCTTTAATACTGAGTAGCTATTAAGAAGAGAGCAATATACTGCAAGCTTTATTTAATCCAAATGGGTTTTAAATATTATAAAAGGTTTCATAGGTCGTTATTGCAGAATTATGTTAGTAAGCGGCGCGGTGGTGAGATAAATTCTTAAATAGAAAGTCTTAAATTCTAGGAGGCAGCTAATACATAGTACTTAATACCCTAAGGTTTCAGCAATGGATTCTACTCGTAGTACCGTAAGTAGCTTTTGTCTCTAAGTTGTAAAGGTCAGTATGGTACTCGTTCGTATCTAAATATGACGCTTGTAATACTATAATTATTTGTGAAATATTCCTTAAGTTTAGCATTAGGACTACGCTGTTATCTGCGATACTTACGATACGATTTCGCATCTTTTCATATATAAAGGAGCTACGATTATATGTGTATACTTTCAATAGTGTGTCCTAATCAATAGTCTCCGAATTTTAAACAATGATTGATAATAATGACTGAGACGATTGACAATAGTGACTGAGTTTTTTTGCGCAGCTTCTTCTCAGCACTAGCCCACAATTGTCCCGAAGCTGTGGTAGGGTCTATGTTGGACGTGTATAAGTGCCCCTAGTGGGTCTATATGCAAAAATAAATGACTTTTATGACTTTTTATGACTGATGAACATGGTCATTGCAAAGCACCGCCAGTTTTTATTAATACTATAAGACATGGTAGTTAAGAAAGGATATTATCCAGTTCCTCTCCTAAATGATCAGAACTATTTACTCAACGGCAAAGCCGCGGGCACCGTGTCATAGACGAAACAAGGTGCGGCTTATAAATACAGGTGTAATGCAAGCTTGGTCATTACAAATCATTGTTTACGCGGCCTACCGGTCTAGCGCGTTTTGTAACGAGTGGAAAACGATGCGCGGGCGCAACCTTGACGTAGCCGGCAACTGCTCGCTAGAATGTTCAATGAATATTAATCTGTTACAGTTATTGGTACTGTGTTGCTGTTGACCAACCAGCGCTATGTAGGTACTTGTATTTTTATACTTTCAACAATATCATAATCAGAGTGAATAGATCTAATAAGCTGTTACTGGCCAGATAGAATCCATATAGGCTGCATCATCACATACCATAAGGTGAGGTTGTGGCCAAATGTCTGCTGCTATTTATATTTCAAAAACATTAACTATACGACAAAGTCCGATGGCTCCGCGACGTTTTACTCTACTGGTTTTATTTAATTGCTTTATAATCATGATGATATGCATAAGTTAGAATGCCTGGTTAGCGAAATTTATTGTTACTCAAGAATGATTATTCATTTCGTTTAGCTACATATTCTAATACGACACACACGCCTTACATGATATAATTTCTTGATTTCCCTTATTCCTTTGCATCTTTTTCTATACATCTGGGCCCGGTTTCCAAATCATAATCAAATGGGCCTCTTTGCTAACCGATCGTCGATTGAACGGTCCAAAGTCCGCAATCAACCAATTTATGTAGGCACCAACCATAGCGACCAAACGTCAACTCTAGTAGTGTTTATTGTAAAGAATTACTTTTCAAATATTTAGAGGAAAGGATTGTTTTTCCTGTTAAAACTGACCGATTTATAAGCTGACCCGATTGGCAACAATCTTTCTTTATCAAAATGTGCCTGACTTGTGTAAGGTTTCATATCGGTATTTTAATCAAACCACGACAATTGAAGCAATTAATTAAACAAAAAAAACTTACTGGTTTATCTAATTTATCCCTCATACTTTGATGTTTTACATCTATTACTACAATGGTCATTAAAATTGCCATTATGACATTTGGTTAAAGTATTTATTCTTAAAAACACGCACAATCGTTCATATTCAACTGCTGATAACATTCGTTGAGTTACTACTATCACGCTGCCGAGTCTTGGGTCTTAGCAGTACGTCGTACATCTCTACAACAAATGTAACTGACTGCATTAGTTTTTACTTTCCAATAAAGTTCCACAAATAGTTCAGACACTTCAACGTTTTGTTCAATAACAAGACTTGTCTAAAAGGAGAAGGAATCGAACCGTGTGTATTACGCTATCCGGAAGCATGCCCATAGCGTAATACCACGAAATACACAGGGTTCGATTTCTTTATTTTTATTTCCTTTATGTTATTAAGTTTTTATAGCGACAAAACACTATAAAAACAAAAATAAAATTATTTATTGTTCAAAAGGTTTTTAAGTACCTAGAAATATTTTGTGATATTTAACAGATTATAATCTCTGATTCCGAATGGGAACTATGTATACTAGTTATATCTCTACTATGAAGTATCTATGAACTATCTTACGCTTCCAATTCATGATTAAATCTCGCTCGACGTAGTTCACGTCTAGTAGTTTAAAACTATCGCAAGAACTTGAGTTGTCCAAGGTCTAAGGTGACATGTCGAAAAAGATAACAACTCTCAAGTGTCATCACACTATTTATATACGTAATCATTTTGTGGATTCGTTCAATCAATCTCAAGCGGGCAACCATGTATTTAAAATTGTTATTTTGTGGTCTCATTGTTGGAATTCAGTCGCATAGTTCAAAACTCGTGAATTTAAGCCAAGGTTCGGTGTTGGGATACAAAGCACATGATGCTGACGTTTTTGAGTTTTATGGAATCCCGTATGCGACTGCACCTAAGGGGCGAGATAAGTTTAAGGTAGGTCATGTACATTTATGTTTTTTATACACCACACACAATATAGGTAGGTACCTATATTGTGGTCGGTAGCCGAGATAGTTGTTATAACTAAGGCGTTATACTAGCTATGTGTTCGTTTACATGTTAAATTTTATGAATGAGTTGTCGCGTTAGCTATAGTAGTAATATACTACTCATTCATAAAATTTAAAATAAAACAACTGCGATATCGCAGCACAATCAAAGGAGTTTCAAATCAACGACAACATAATTATATCCATTTAAAGAATTACTCAAGAAAAGTTTAGTGTAATGACCACTTACGCACTTCTCTAGCTTTGCCAGACGGAACATTGGTTAAAAGCACAATCTTACAATCTTTATATTTTAAATTAATTTATTAAACAAAAGTGGTAGACCACCCAATGTTCGTACGTACTTCGAAAATATTGAAAGAAAGAAAGAAAGAAAGAAAAAGCATTTATTGGTTAAGGGACAGCACAAACACACACACATACGCACGCTTCACAACAGAAAAAAATGAAAATAAAGAGAAACAATTACAGAAATAATAGGACAAAAACAAAAAAAAAATACAGTTAGAAACGTAAGGCAGTTGAATGCCAGCCAAGCAGTGCGTGCCAGACGCAATGTGTGTTGGTGACGTCCAGACCAAGAGGACCTCACTCAGCATAAGCCAGGTCCCATGGAGGACCTGACGCTGGTTTTCAGTGGGCCCCTGCCGAGTGAGGTACACGAATAGTGACGCCAACATCACGTTAATATACTAAACATATACCTATTACTTATGTAATAAACTTTAAACATATAAATATGAAAATTAATGTCATTATAAATAAGTGTGTGTATATATATAGAATGATGTGATTGTGTGGGACTGAGCAGCGAACATAGGCTGAGCTGAGTCATTAATTTCATTCCGAGCGCGGGCACTGTGCATAGCGTACCTGCCCGCCAACATACCTAAACTACACAATAATAATTAGAGTTTGCTCAAACATTAAAAAGTAAGTGATATAAGGTTTAATTATTGCTTATAAGTTAAAAAATCTCTTTGTTTCATACCAGGGACCGCTACCAGCACCAGTCTGGACTGAGACATTTGAAGCTGTGGAAGATATCTACTGTCCACAGTTCAGCCAACAGTCAGCGTTCAGTGGCAGAAAGATCAAAGAAGATTGTCTCGTAGCTAACGTTTTCGTTCCTGATACCAATGCAACGAACCTCCCTGTTATGGTATGGGTTCATGGTGGAGGATTCTCAAGAGGACATGGAACTTCAGACATTCCCAATCAAATGGTCAATAGTAAAAGACTCATCGTCGTATCTTTCAACTATCGCGTAGGTCCATATGGATTCTTATGCTTAGGCACTGAAGCAATACCTGGAAACGCTGGCATGAAAGACCAAGTTGCTCTTCTTCATTGGGTCAGAGACAACATAAAAGATTTTGGAGGAAACCCTGATGACGTTACAATATCTGGATGCAGCGCTGGCGGAGCGTCCGTCGATCTTCTTTTGTTATCAAAAATGACCAAAGGCCTCTTTCATAGAGCAATCGCGATGAGCGGTGCTAATATAGCTGCATTCGGCATACAAATGGATCCAATAGAAACCGCGAAGCACTTTGCAAGGAAATTTAATTATGACGGGAACGACTTGGAGTCACTTGTAGAATTTTATAGAAACACACCTATAGAACTGTTAAACGTGACCTTACCACCAAGCAGCATGGGTGGTGCTGGAGGTTTTTCGCCGTGCGTCGAACATGATTTAGGAGGTAAAAGATTTTTAGATGACGCTCCTGTCAATATAATAAAGAGAGGAGACTATTTGCAATGTCCTTTACTGTACGGATTCACTAACATGGAAGGTTTGAACCGCCCCATCACACCGGAAGTACAAAACAAAATGAATAAATATTTTGCCGCCTTTCTCCCAGATGATCTGGAATTTGAAACTGAAGAGATAAAATCAGAAGTAGCTAAAAAAGTCAAGGAGTTTTATTTTGGTGACAAACCAGTTAGTAATGAAACAAACCTTAAATTTGTAGAATATTACACTGACATTATGTTTGTTTATGCAATGCAAAGGGCTGTGACATTACAAGTAAAATCTGGTAATAATCAGATATATCTTTATGTATACTCGTTTATTGATGAGAACTCACCGTTCGTCCCCAATTCCGAAATACAAGGGGCGACACATTGCGCTGAAACTTTTGCAGCAATGGATGAAGATGAAACCCAAATTACACCAGAATATAAAACAATGAAGCAAAAGACGCAAGAAGCATGGTTGGACTTTATTACGAAAGGGTAAATTTTTATTTTTATTAATCATAGCACACAACATATAACGTTACTTAAACACTTCTGTGATAAAATATATTTTTCTAAATCTCGCTAAGTAATGCATCAATGATATTACTAACATTAATCATCGTTAGACACTGATAGTGTTGTATTCTACACTTAAGAAAGAATGGAATTCCCTTATGATTCACACAAAAGAGCCTGTAAATACCACTCCTCTGATGTTTATTGTGACTGACTAGACATTTACTGGTTCGAACAAATGACAAGTTGCATTGTCATGGGTTGAACCATGCATACGTAGAATGCATGGTATATTTTGTATCTGAATTAAATGAGATTTGGTACTTATGTCGGTAACTTAGCAGTCCTATTACAAACATAGGCTTCACCTTAAACTAATTTTAAAGGACTGGTTGGTTCGCGTGCACACAATAACGTTATCCATCTTGCTGGTGAAAATCTTATATTTATTTTTTGTTAAAAATTAATAATAATTTCAGAAACCCTACACCACCAGGGTCATCTCTACCTACATGGCTGCCTGCTGGTGAAGACAGATCTCCGATCATGGTCTTTGGGAACACCATACAAGTGACAGGGCCGTTCGAAGAGGCCAGAACACGCTTCTGGGACGATATCTACAAGCGCTATCATCGACAACCGATTCCGCCTTATAGATTTTAAGATTAGCTTAACACTTTCGCGGACAGTACTCCAGAAACAATAGGCGGTCACTGTCCGTGAAAGAGTTTATATTATGTATACAGAAAAATGATTTGTATAGAACTTTGTGCAACCCCTTTATGATATTATGTACTATTGAGGTCACCGCCGCCTCACCACCTTTAGAGGCAAAACCCCTTGCACCTCGAGTTGTCTTCTGTTTGGAATGCCCGTTTTTGTGTCGTCCGTGTAGTTTTCTATTGAAAATGGTAAAGAAGCATAGACTTCGACCGATATAATAATAAAAATTGCAGAAAATGAAACACGATATTTTATTTCTTCCCAACGATACAACATTATTTCCATTTCTACGTACAATGACACTCACAGAAATAGATTCGAATTGGTATGCGTCGGGGCTGAGGAATAACTTGTTGATTGATCTTTATTCTTCAATTGATTCGACAGTATCAAACGTTTGTGATGTACTACACAAAGATATTTGTTTTTGCAGCTGTCTGCTAAGGAAATTGGAACTTATTTTTTTATTACTTCTTCAGGAATTCATTGAAACTTTTGATCTGCAATAACATACCCTACATATAACTTCCAACAAAAATGTAAAACATATGCAGACGTCATTTTTCTTTCCTTTTTTCCTTTGTATCATTCCTACGTAATTAAGGGCTTCGATGTAAAAGTAAGTGACTAATTGCGCGTAAAACCACTGACGCAGGTATGTTCCTAAGAATACCGTTCAGCACGATGATCGAACAGGTACTAATTATACTGATCAACAATGTTATTGACCATATCGACTTGTAAATAAGCTCGCGGATGTAGATTGAAAAGGGATTTCCCACGTTTCAGTCAACTACTTGTGCTTATTTGCTAAAGGTATAACTAATAATGACTTTTTTTTAGCCTCGATTGCATACGGTGATAACGGTCTGCGATGCGATTAAAAAAAATGATGAAGAATAAGATTAAAAAAATCGGTAATATCTTTTTTTAGTGTTATTTTCTTAGTTTCCAAGAAAATATTATTTGTATGTAATATTTGACTTAATCTCACAGAATTAGAGTTGTTTGTTATGTTTCCACTGATTTAATTACATTATGCTTAAACAATGTCGCTGATTTATAGCGTCAATAAAACCCAGGATTAGGACGATGTGATAAAATGAAAATTATACACCCAAGACGCCATTTTAGATACACTACCAAACATAATTTTAAAGATACAAGCACATGATCACACAATCTATTAAAACCATGCATACATATAAAGTTGTTTTGCCAAAACTGCGTCAATTGGACAAAAAACATATACTAATTTATAGCTTAGCAAGCCGTGTAAAAAACCGTAAACTAGTCTTAAAATAGCCACATCTATTTATATCATTCTTATGAATGGAATATTCGAGATCGATCATGCATGAGATGTTTATATCAGATTTGTTATTTTTTCTAAACACGTGCGAATAACTCATTCAAATTGAATTTATTATGATGAACCTAGCTAGTTACACCAAAAATGTATACTAACTACTAGCTGTTTCAAATACTAACAACACATTGAAGTGGCTCTAGTTTAAAAGGAAAATCGTTTAGCAATATGCGATTCTTTGATGTTCCTAATAGCACTGAATGTATCATGAAATGTTATTTCATTATAGTCTCGACTACTTGCGCAAAGATTTCAAAATGCACTATAGTCAGCACTTTTCCAAATATAGAAAAGACATTTAAAAGCAAAAGCTAAGGTTCGATAAACTTAAAATAAGAACCGTGCCAATCATGCGTGTATAACGGCACTGTAAAATATTTTTGATGTGTTTGTTCGCGCGAATAATAAAGGAGACAATCACAAACATAAGGGAGATGGGACGATCATTGAATATTTTTTGAAGAACAATTGAATCAAGACATTTGATATACATCTTAGAAATACTCATAATAATGAGAGTTTTGAGAATCGTTTCAATTAGTAGATGAATATTTTATAAGCGTCAAGATTTTATATTTCAACGCCCGCTTACATAACATACGTTCTGTAAGCATTATAACTCGTAAAATACTTCACAAAAGTTACAAATAATATCACCCGGCTCGCTTGTAAGTCGAACGCTTCCTAATTATTTTCATCACTTAATTAAGTAAACAAGGTAAGTTGTGCAAAGCCATCCAAGCAAGTGGCTAACGAAAGCGCGGCATTAAGTTCCATTACAAAACGAAGACAGCCCGATCGGTCAGTAAAATCTTACCAAACGTTTCATAACGGTGACTGAAGTAACATCAAATGGGGTGACTTTGAACTTGACCTTATAGGTGTTTGGTGTTTTGCAAGTGCGCCCCTCTCTCGCGTGCGTTGAGCTGCGTGGCCATTCTCGGCTGCACTCACGGCGGCACCGCGCGAGTCCACTGTCCACCATGTACCCGAACCCTTTCGACCGAAAACACTCAACCATCAGACAGGTCCTGGACAGGATCTTCAAGGACTCGCGCGCCATGAAAACGAAATCAACACTGACGAGGAAAGACAGCAGCAGCTCGTCATGCTCAACCTCCTCCGCCGGGAGCGCATCGGAACCCCGTAAATTCCCGAGATTCTCCCTGAGGACCCCCTGAATATGACTCTGAAGTGTCGGTTTAAGTTACAAGTGTGCGAACTGCGATCGTATACTGATGTTCTTGTATCTACTAGTCAACGCTGTACACGAAAAATTTGGTAAGTTTCAACCTTTTATATAAAATCTCACTACGTCTGACTGAAATTGATAAAACACTTGTTGATTGATTTGTTTACAATTCATTAACTTACGTTTCGCTTGAATTCTTTTTGTGTCTGTTTAACAATGCCTCAGATTGATAAATCACGAATCCACTTTGTTGGCATTAGTCAATCCAAATGACTTTTAATTGTTTTGCGTCTATCGTAAAACGAGCCGAAGTGCGTACAAAGTTCTATTTTAGGTATGGATACTGTTAATATTAATAAAACCAGATCGTTAAATATCTTGTCTGAAGATATTTACATATATTTCTAAAGCCTAATTTTTGGATTGGAAACAAGTTCTGCCTATTTTGAGTCCATTATTTAATTTATTTTCAAGAATTTTCGATATATTTTTAACGTACAGAATTTTCTGGTCTCAAATTCTGCGGAGCTTGGGCCATTAATAAAAATAAGTAGGCCTACATAATTAAAAATTTCAAGATAATGTTCAAATAAGTATGAAAAGGACAGTTATCCTTCACGTATCAAATTGCCGTCTTAACCTAGAATTAGCCGAGTATAAAATATGTTACATTATTGTTTAGCAACAAACAGAGCGTGTAGTGAACCTGTTATTTTGTCCCAACGTCCTTGCGACACATGTATAAATAGAATCAGCTAGCAACATGGCCCTTTGCACAACGAATATGTTGATTCTCGTAATGAATCGCTGTGAGAAGTCCAACGTTTAAGCTTGGGAAATATAGACAGCCGGCAGTCATGCGTTGTGCACACGAGATTTCATGAGACTTTAACATAGGTCAATCGATCTATTGACTCCAATATGAAATATACCTACTTAGATTTGTCAATACTCGATGCTTAGCATCCAATCTTGCAATATGTAGATGGAATAATTGAAATTAGAATAATGTGCATTTTCTTTCAGTTTCACTTACTTGATGAAATGTATTCAAGCTTTCAGCTTTAGACCCGTGAAAAGAAGTTGAGTGATTCTAGGTGTATGGCTAGTAGCTAAAGTGATTGATTTTATTTGAGCTAGAGTTGGGTCAATGAACGGAGTGTCATTGATCTACTACATTGCGGTTCAGTCAAATAAACCCTAGTTGAAAGTAGGCTTCGATTTGAGAATATAATTACTGCTTTTGTAGCTTTTACATTAAACTATTACTAATTAACATTTCTTGAGTTCTGTTTACAGTAACGCAATTCAAAGATTAAGTATATTTACATTGTTGGGCAGCGATAGCTTTATCAACCTATTTAATACTAGTTTATGTTTTTATACTTTTTTAGATCATATATTTTGATGGATGATTTTGTTATAAAGTTTTTGTTAGAGCTTATGATTATCAAATAGGAAAAGAGAGTAAAGATTTAAAACAGTTCAGGCTTTCCTTTTAGGTAATCAATATTTCAGAGACGAAAATAGAGAAAAACGTTATATAAAAGTTTAGTCTTTTCGTAAGTACCTAATCAATACACATGTTAATTAAGTCACTTTGGATCGGTTTATTTTACCATTTAACTCAAACCTTAACCAATGTCAAATATCTGTGAAACCTTTTTCAGTACTTATAGAGCCAGCAAATGAATATTAGTTCAGAATGAACTGAAATAAAACATGAAAAGAGACATTAGGCAAAAAATATTGGAATTTGGATCGACATAAGTGTTCCAAAACCCAGCGGCGCTGTGGTCATTAATCTATCTTTATGATAAAAACAATGAGACGAAGAAGACACACGTTACTTTAGGGGCTGAGTTAGATTCTTCTTTTGGTAATTTCTTTAGTATTTAAGCCCCGACCCTAACAGCTTTATAGGTTATATGTATGCGTCTATAGTCAATAGTTTGTAAATCTGTGTGGTGGCTCTTAAACGGGTTGAACTGATTTGGATGCAGTAGTGGCTATCAACACAATAAACATCAAGACTGATCAATACTGATAGATTGATATTATAAATATAATGACGATCTTTCCTTATAACTACGCCAATTTTTTGGAGAATATTAACTTCTCATAATGTAGGTTTGATACACGTAATCAAAATAAAGTCTAAGAAATAACTCAACATAATTTATTTGACTTTTACAAAATAATAGATATTTGTGGCGTGCGCCACATTAATATAATAAGGTATTATCATAATAAAAGGATTTATTTGTTGTGAAGTCAACCTGTAATAATGATTATTTCCGTCTCGGGTGTATTAGTAGGAGATCCGGCCATAGAATGACCCTCACCCATCGTATTACGGGATGAAAATGATTTTTTTATAAAATTAAATATGTTAAAAAATTTATTTACGGGAGGTTGTCTGAAAAATTTGGTGCAAAGTGTAATTAATTAATAATTAAAAAATGATTTTTTTTAAACATTACACTCATTCCCTTACGCAAAAAACTGTATACTAATCGAAAGTATGTAGCTCATAGAATATGCAAACGCTGGGTTGACTTTTTTTTCCGGTGCAATTATCAGGTAGGCAGGTATATACAGGTAAATCGATACTAGTAATTTGCAACGATCCAGTTACGCGATAAACCTTATATCAAAATAAAGATAATTTTATTATGGATATAATGACATAAGGTTGGCTGCAAAAAGTTGGTGCTAAATCCCGGTTGTCGATTTTTGAAAAACGAAATATTTGTGCGGTTGAATACGTGCGAAAGAGAGGTCCGAGGAAACATATATATATATATACATATCCGGACCTCAACAAACCAGACCCAAAGATTTTTTGAACAGCCTCAAAAACTATTCTTTCAAAACAGCCTTGGTACATTTTTTGGCTGAGTATTGGGAAAACCAAAATTTGATAACGATCATTAAAAATAAAAAAAAATTCTTAACCGTTGACCATCAGTGTTTCTCTTACGAAGTTCAGCAAAATGCTATAAAAAAAAATGAAGAAGTTGATTATGTATGCCATCATGAAGAAGCGGATACAAGGATAATTTTTCACGCATATAAAGCGCCACCAGGTTCAAAAATTTTGATAAAGGCCTCTGATACAGATGTTTTGGTTATTTTGTTGGGAAATATGCACAAAATTCAACATTCAGAAATTTGGCTAGCCAATTCAGCGACAAAAAAAAAGCAACATCTGGAATGCGTTAATTGCACTGAATTAGCGTTGAAGTTGGGATCCAAGTTATGCCAAAGTCTTCCAGCTTTTCATGCATTTACAGGATGCTATTATACGGCAGCATTCTTTAATAAAGAAAAAGTGAAACCTTTTAAATTATTTTCCAAAAACGAAAAGTATCAGACAGTTTTTTCGTCATTAACAGACGAAGCTGATCTTTTCATTAACGAATAAATGGACACAGTTCAAGAGTTCACTGCTAGTATGTACGGTATAAAAAACTGCAATAGGGTGAATGAAGCAAGATATCGAATTTTTCTCAAAAATTATTCTTCGAAAGAAGATAGCGAAACATTTAAAAAAAAATCAAAAGTTTTGACTCAAATACTATACCACCGTGCTGGATATCACTGCAACAAAAAATTTTAAGAACAATTTTTGTCAATTCTATGTGGCTTCATGCGACGGATCCTCAATCTGTTAAATTACAACCTGAAAATTGTGGTTGGTATCTTGATGGTTATCTACAACCAACAGGATTCATCGGAAATAAAACTTGTATCTTCAAGTTCACAACATTCGTCACTATTTTCGTCTTCTGTTATTTCAGCAATATCTTGTACTGTTAAAGGCGTTTGGTCCCCAATGAATCCTGTTGGTTGTAGATAACCATCAAGATACCAACCACAATTTTCAGGTTGTAATTTAACAGATTGAGGATCCGTCGCATGAAGCCACATAGAATTGACAAAAATTGTTCTTAAATTTTTTTGTTGCAGTGATATCCAGCACGGTGGTATAGTATTTGAGTCAAAACTTTTGATTTTTTTTAAAAATGTTTCGCTATCTTCTTTCGAAGAATAATTTTTGAGAAAAATTCGATATCTCGCTTCATTCACCCTGTTGCAGTTTTTTATACCGTAGATACTAGCAGTGAACTCTTGAACTGTGTCCATTTTTTCGTTAATGAAAAGATCAGCTTCGTCTGTTAATGACGAAAAAACTGTCTGATACTTTTCGTTTTTGGAAAATAAT
The DNA here is from genome assembly GCA_963584085.1 of Pyrausta aurata. NCBI lineage: Eukaryota > Metazoa > Arthropoda > Insecta > Lepidoptera > Crambidae > Pyrausta > Pyrausta aurata. The sequence goes on along the minus strand of OY757259.1, from coordinate 11,090,576 downwards.
TTAAAAGGTTTCACTTTTCCTTTATTAAAGAATGCTGCCGTATAATAGCATCCTGTAAATGCATGAAAAGCTGGAAGACTTTGGTATAACTTAGATCCCAACTTCAACGCTAATTCAGTGCAATTAACGCATTCCAGATGTTGCTTTTTTTTTGTCGCTGAATTGGCTAGCCAAATTTCTGAATGTTGAATTTTGTGCATATTTCCCAACAAAATAACCAAAACATCTGTATCAGAGGCCTTTATCAAAATTTTTGAACCTGGTGGCGCTTTATATGCGTGAAAAATTATCCTTGTATCCGCTTCTTCATGATGGCATACATAATCAACTTCTTCATTTTTTTTTATAGCATTTTGCTGAACTTCGTAAGAGAAACACTGATGGTCAACGGTTAAGAATTTTTTTTTATTTTTAATGATCGTTATCAAATTTTGGTTTTCCCAATACTCAGCCAAAAAATGTACCAAGGCTGTTTTGAAAGAATAGTTTTTGAGGCTGTTCAAAAAATCTTTGGGTCTGGTTTGTTGAGGTCCGGATATGTATATATATATATGTTTCCTCGGACCTCTCTTTCGCACGTATTCAACCGCACAAATATTTCGTTTTTCAAAAATCGACAACCGGGATTTAGCACCAACTTTTTGCAGCCAACCTTATGTCATTATATTCATGATAAAATTATCTTTATTTTGATATAAGGTTTATCGCGTAACTGGATCGTTGCAAATTACTAGTATCGATTTACCTGTATATACCTGCCTACCTGATAATTGCACCGGAAAAAAAAAGTCAACCCAGCGTTTGCATATTCTATGAGCTACATACTTTCGATTAGTATACAGTTTTTTGCGTAAGGGAATGAGTGTAATGTTTAAAAAAAATCATTTTTTAATTATTAATTAATTACACTTTGCACCAAATTTTTCAGACAACCTCCCGTAAATAAATTTTTTAACATATTTAATTTTATAAAAAAATCATTTTCATCCCGTAATACGATTGGTGAGGGTCATTCTATGGCCGGATCTTAGACTATATGCTCACAGTTTAATTATCAAAATAATCCGTTAGTGAATAGGTTTTAATTAAATTAAATACTTTGTTAACAAGCTTATATTAATTTAAGGCAAATGAAATGAAACTGATTATGATAGTAAAAATGGTTTCGAATAAATAATGCTTTGCCTAAAAACGAACCTATACCATTCGTTACAACAAATATAGGTAAGTAAGTATTAAAAACCGACCAAGCGCCTATCGGGCACAAAGGGTTTTGTATCTACTTAACTATGTAGGTAAGCATTATTATTTTCCTTACATGTCCTGTAAAACGTAATGAAGAACAACAAAAAAATCATTCATTTCAACCACTTTATGCCTGGGGGATTTCAATTTATTTTTTTTAGTCAGATAATACAATCCAACGAAAAAAACTATTCCTAAATTTTATTTTACCACTTTGACAGGGAGATTAAAATACACACCCATGCTAAAAAGCAGATTTCTAGCACTTCTAAGGTCTCTAGTAACAGACGGGCATAGCGAAACTATAAAGGTTCCTTGTTGGACTAAAGTAACCCTAATAAAAGTGTCTGAAAATTGCTTCCACTAATCGCGAAAATGATAATGTTTCAAACAGTGTGAAGGAATACCTAGGAATTTCTCAACCAAGCTTTTCATTACTAGAAATTTCAAATGCCATATTGCTTTGTTACTCTAAAATCCCATTGGACCTCCGATGTCAAGGAACAAAATGTTAATTGATGGATGGTAGTTATTCGTTAATTTAGCAAGGAATGGCTGCTACTCTAGACTGTGTTTATCTTTCGGTTCTCTACCAAAATCTCAGATTGCACTAGAGACTAGCTTTTACTTACTACTAGAGGACTTGTCTCTAAGGTATGTCAAAGAGATCGCTATGGAATGTATGATTTTGACCGTGTTGTAGAATAACGTTTAACTTTACTAGTTTACACTAATATGGTGAATCAGTCAGTCAGTACGGACATACTGACTAGACTGGCATCCTTTTTATGTTGTATTTAAAGGACCAAATTACATTAATTTTTGCTCTCTTTCAATTTGCTTACTTAGTATAGTATAGTATAACACTGGCAGCACCGTTATTTATACCAACGAAATTAAAATAAAACTTAAAACTTTACGTTTCTTTTTAGCTGGGCTTAGTTAAATGTTACTGCATATCTCTTGAGGTAGTAAACCCGACTCTATCCACAAAATACCAACGGACGTGAGAAGTCAGTAAGTATAAGCAAAACCGCGGCCGTTTCCTTCGTTGCACAACCTTCGGTCGAACAGGCCTGGAAACTTCTGTGCAATGCACTCTTTCGACAGACGCCTTTCTTAAACACTACGCCGATGAGGAATTGCACACGTGTGCACATCCATCGAAAATAGGCTAGAACTGGAGAAAACTAGCCAAGGAAATGAACGCGCAATGCGATGTTTATACTTGTAATGTTTTAACGAACAGAAACGTTTGTGGAATTGCATCTTAGTACGTGCAGAGAGATATTTCTCCTCTAAAAATAGAGTAATCTTCCAATAAACATCGTTATTTCTATTAATAAAGGAGTTGACATCGTGGTAACTACCAGCATTAAGATAGCGGGCGTTGTTTGTGTAGCGAGAGAGATAATAATAGAGCCCTTCTTACAAGTGACATAATAATAGAGGTCATACAAATTAAGAATATGCAAAACATTTTTTTGTTCCTATTTTGAAGTCGGTATTACCCATTCTAATCTTCCGATTCCGAAGTCTTGAACGGAACATATTTGCAAAAAGGCAAAACCTACATAGGGCTAGTTGAGCCCGAGATATTTTCTTATCCTAAATCTGTAGCTTCAGGCCATCACGTTTGCCCTGATAGTTTTTCGTACGCAGAATCATAATGATGCGTATGTATATAGAGCTCGTCCCATCCCAACCGAACTCTGCAAATATTGGTGTGAGCTGCACGACCTTCGACCCTGAGGATGTGTTTACCCGCACGTAAACGCAAACATGCAGCCACAGTACGCCACAAGTGAAGTTAAGGCAGAATATATAGGATTGATGTGGAGTTATGTCAAGGGAAAATGCCTTTGCCGGCATTCCGTAACTCCGTCATCATTGACATCATGACACCATCAGGTTTTAACGGGTATACCGCTGTCTTCCCTTTCTGAATAGCGAATGAAAAAGTCTCTAAGGAGGCCATCTCAAGGTTATACCTGACATTCAAAATGAATATACAATATAAATTGAGTACTGTGCATTAAGACCTTAAGAATTAAAAGGAGCTTACTTATATGTTTATACACTGTGTTTTAACTGAATACATAACGTGTGACCTTGTGGCGGCTAAAGTCGGTTATGAAATCTTTTTGTAATTATCCCATTTATTAGGAGTTTAAATAAGGCTACGGTTTCGTAACGGAAAATTTCGTAGCTTCCTCTGGACTTCGGGCATAGAATCGAGTCGTGGCGTCCGGATCGTTACGCTCTATATACATAAGTAGATAAGTACTGATTCCATGTACTATATTTGTGTCTATGAAACGCATTGTAAGAATTTTTTCTGAGTATGAAAATTGTACCTTTAAACATCTACATCACTTTACAATAATACTCTCACGGGTTGTTCGTCATGATCTTATCCGTCTGCGGGTTTTGTTTGGACCACTACTTACGAGACACCCTGTAGTTTATTGATTGATATTTTTTATATTAGAAAAAATAACCCGAAGAACGATTTTGCGATGATAACAGGGTACGATGAATACTGCTGTAAAAGAACACATTTTTAAATCAAGAGCCTTGCTAGAGCCAAAATAATAATAAGTTGAAAAAGCTAAATTATGTACTTGAAATTGTGTAGTGGCAATACGCTTATGCTCAGACTGCGTAAATTGTTTGAAAACAAGAGTTTATTTCGTTCAGATGCCAATAAACTCAGTTGCCAGCTAAAATTGCAGATTAACTTTTAAAATATTCAATGCATTTTGATAAAACAACGCACTCGGAAATTGAATGAGATATAACGACGGCTAATATCCGGGCAAACAAATATTTTGTTATTTATTCTTTGTATTTCAAGGGATGTGCTCGTTATACAACTTTTTGTGGGGGACCAAAACCTTAAAACTTTATCACGCTGAACTCAAAGTTATATAGAACTTCCGTTTTAGGGTTTTGTAGCATTTTAATTTACTCACGATAGGAAAAATTTTTTATCTGAAAGTGCTTGCTAAATTTTTACACGCAAAATAAGTACTCAATTCACTCTTTAAAGAAAATCGCAGCAGAATATGCTGTGAGATATGGGTAATACTTATCATCCTTTTAGCAAGTCTTTCAGCAAAAATCTGATGAGTTAATTAACAGAACAAAACACCACACAAGGTTATATCACATTGTCGCGCTTTTCGACGAGACGAAAATAGTTTTTGTTTGAATAAGAGTATTATTTTATTAATTTCTTATTAATCCTCAAACGATCGAGTACCATCTCGTTGGTGGACGTCCTACGCCATTAGTCGAAGGGTCTCCAATCTAGAACCTTGTAATGATTGGGGAATCACACTGGATGCAGACCGCTTGCGATCGCTCGCAATAGAAAGCCGTGGGCCTATGTTTAGCAGTGGACGTCCTATGGCTGATAATGATGATGATCGAGTATAAACCCTATAATTTACAGTGTTTTTTTTTTGTTTCAGATGTGAAAACGCTAATGGATTGGAACAGAACATGAAGCTTACGATGACTTCATTAATCATCTTTCTGCTTGTCGGGGAACAATATATTAAGCTACGTTATTATAACAAAACAAGAGTAATAGGAATTTATTTCTGAAACACGCTTAATATTTGTTACAATTTCTATAAAAAATATGCATATCAATTTATTTTACTTAAGATAAAACTATAATAAAATAACTTACCGATGTTCGCAAATGGGGCCATAATATGAGAAATCTAATGGGAGATAATAAATTATGGTTTCATACTACATAACAATATTTTGACAGCTTTTTTTGTGCGTTTAAATGTGTTTGTCTCAAAAACGACTAACGATGTTGTTGTTACAGTAATGTATTGTATTGCGGTAAGATTCACTTAACATTTTGTGTTGACTCCAAATCCTTTGAATCGGTTCATATTCACTTTACATTTTGTGTTGACTCCAAATCCTTTGAATCCAAAAAGTTTTGTCATAAAAAAACAACTATTAATCCACTTAAAATCAACTCGCACACCCCAATCTACCTAAAACATTAAAACTTGGCGAGATTTTTTATGGTCCTAATGGTAAAGGGCACTATGGGTTTAAAATTTATATCATTCATTGGTTTTAGAGATTCTCAATTCATCCCCTAATACATTAAAGGGGTGAAATGATAGAAAGCCGCAGTGAGCCTACTGTGTTCGTTAATTAATCTTTCTAAGGTAAGAGCTAGCTAGAATGATGCAATCCTCACACAATACGTTATTGTCTTAAAATAGCCTATAAGCTAGACAGCTTCAAACATTTTCTTATCAACGTTATTATTATTGCTAGGTATTTGATCTATTGTTCGTTTTTTTTTCAGTAGTCGAATATTGTAAACAATTTTACCATTCCATTTTACCGAAATTAGTATTCCTTATAAAACAAGATAAACACAAAACTTACAACAATACATAGGTAATTCATCATTTATTTACTTTTTTTTATTTTTATTTACTGATATTATTTAAAAAGTCACAAGAAGATTGTTTACAATACAGAGTTGAATAAGCAAAGAAGAATGGAGTTTACCTACCCAACCTTATTATTATAGATTATTTATAAATTTGACTTTCATTATACATAATTTTGAAAAGTAAGACTGGATAGACACACGGTAGTTATGAATTTTCATAAACGAATACTTATTTACTTACTTAGTTTTTTGCTAGGCGTTCTAACCGATATTTGCGTAATAACCTTAAAATTATGAATGCAAAGTCAACTGAGTGTAAATAAAATTAAGTAATAACTATTAAAGATACCTATACCTACAGTTACCACGAAATGTGTGACACCTACAGCCTAGAAGTTTTTGTGATGTTTCCTTTTCTCTACATTTAATCTTACTGTTACCAAAAATATTTGTAATAAATAACATATTTTCGTTTGGGCCCAAGTCGTTACGCGATGGATACCACAAGATGGCTACCAACGAAGACGTAGACCCAAAAAGAGGTGGTGTGACGACTTGACCAGCTTTGCGGGAGATTGGATGTCATTGGCTGCTGACAGAGACCAATAATGGAAGGTGTTGGTGGAGACCTTTGCCTAGCAGTGGGATGAAACGGGTTAAATAAAAAATATTTTCATTGGAATTGTGACGACCGCCGCCTCGGTTTCGCACGGGTGGTGTATATTGCTTCAGTTATTTAATGTTTTATTATTACTATTAATTTAATCAAATTGGTTAAAGCCGTTTCCAAATCGGGTCAGGGGTATCAACAATTACATCCTATAAACTTACTGTTTGTTTCATGAATACCTAAGTCTACTAACTGAACAATGTATTTCAAGTAATATGTAGGACATAGCTTATTTTAATAACGTCGTTGACGTTATAGTTTTCATAATCTAAGTCATCGTATAAAATAGACCTATTAGTTGATATGTTACGTAAAGTAGTTTCAAGAATCATGATAATTATTTAGGGTTTTTATTTACTTTATAACTGTATTATTTTAAAATGGCTATGGATCTAAGCGTTGCTTTTTCTGTATCAAAAAATACATCAATATAATGCCATTCGAAGCTTTAAAATACAACTATAGGATATCAAAAGACTATTTATACTATTATTGTATTTATGTGTTAATTAAATGTTTAATTATCAGAATTCCTCTCTTTTGTTTGTATTTTTTATGAATATTACATTTTCATTTTCATTCACAAAATAAAAATATAAGTTAATGCTACTTACTCACTTGACCCGCCCTCGGCGTCATGCCTAATTCTAATTGTAAGCGGTAGCTAACTAATATGCAGTTTATAAAAGTTTATTAGAATAGCTGTACAACTAAAACGCTTCTACAATGGTTTTAACGCTCACAGTGTCATATTTTATTCTTAAAAGATGAAATATGAAACCAAAAACTGCGCACGGGCGGGACCCGAACCAGCATCTTTCTGGTAACGTCACGCAATGACGTATCAACGAGACCAAGAATTTCGCGCGTTCAGACCGACCAGCACGGTAGCTCAATTGGAATTGGTTCGAGTCCCGCCCGTGCGCAATTTTTGGTTTAATATTTCATCTTTTAAAATGCTTCTTTTATGCTGGTTCGAGTCACGCCCGTGCGCAATTTTTGGTTTCTTATTTCATCTTTTAAGAATTCAAATATGTCACTGTGAGTGTTAAAAAACATTCTAGACCATTGCTTCAATTATCTTGCGTTACCCCTGTGATAAGGTGAGTTCATTGAATCTGAATTAATGTAAGTAGTATTCCAATTAACATAAGTAAGTACTTCAAGTACGAAGACAAAAAATATAGGAAAGCAAGTAGGTAGAACAGAACAGTAAGTAAGAAGTTAGTAGAGTTAGACTGTGTAGATTTTTCAGAGGTAACTGAAGTCATTAAAATAAGAGTAGGTTGCACCGAGCTACAATAACCATAACCTTAACTGCAGTGAGTTTATACAGCGTAAGTAAGTGCAGACGATAGCATTTGGGTACAGCCGAAAAATGCGCCTGTAAGCCATTGAACTCTGTCAGCTAGCTGCAGCGCAGTAGCTTTGGACTTTGGACAGGACTAGAGCATACTACTGCAGTAGTATGCTCTAGTCCTGTCCAAAGTCCAAAGCTTATTTCTTGGTACCGCCGAGAAGCGATGTACAAAGTTCGTGTGTAGAAACGACACGAATTCTTGCGTAGGCCCGGCTTAACTTAGCATATACAAAAGGCCTTACAGTTGCCATGTTTTATATGCGTTGTGAATTTGACACTTAAGTATTTTACGCAGTTAAAAAACTATCATGAATGAAAAGGAAGAAAAGGTGTCTTGGCAAGACTTCTAAGTTTAACTTTAGCCGAAAACTAAAGGTTACTTTAACTATTGGTGCAACTCACGCTATTTATTTATTTATTTAAGAACTTTATTGCACAAGTAACAGTGTACAAAAGGTGGACTTAATGCTAAAAGCATTCTCTCCCAGTCATACCTTTAGGTCATGCAGAAAGATTATAAGTGGGTGCAGGAGCATAATGTAGTAAAAATTTAGGAAAACGCAACAAAAATTTCATTATTCACGCTAAGGGTACACGCGCATCTAATCGCCTACCTAATTACATGTTGTTATGTTGTTTGACGTCATTAGGTAGGTACTTCAGACATGTTCTCAAAACTTACTTTAATACAAACAATGTGCTAAAGAGACTTACAGTTACCTTAGTTTGACCGTTTACTTCAACAATCTGCATAAACAAATACTTACAATACAACAAAGTGTACCTACATTTCTTCTTACAACAACAGTTTTTTTAATGAATGCTTTTGCTAGTTATTTTTTTACTTGTGTTAGTATATCAAAAACTCGTATTATTTTGATTTGCTCAGAGATGTTTAAACTCCTTTTCAAAACATGTAAATAAAAAGCACTTAATGCATAATTGTATGAAATGTATGAATATGAAACAATTAAGATTAATTTTAACCTTACCTCCAGCCAGAGAAGAGCAGGCCTATAAACGGTGCATTACAGAAGATTAAACCATTAAAAACTGTTGGCCATTTTGTGCGAGCAAAATTCATAAACATTCATAAGTGCTAAATGTTTTTTTTTTCATTCAACAAGCACGCATACCAGCCAGCGCTCCAGAAATTTTGTTTTATTTTGTGCCAGGATCAAACAAGGTTGCCACCGAACTTACAGAGAGTTATATGATTTGAATTGAAATCGTTACCTAGGTACTTCTAACTGTTGGGGATAAGTATTTGTCATTTCTATTGGACTAAAGAAAACGCTGAGCAAAATATATGTGTATTGTATGAAGGTAAGAGAAGACCTTGGATGAATTAACCAAGACTGATAAGATGAATACAATTTACATTCAATTATTTAATTTCAAGAACACACATGAACTGCAGATCTTAAAAGAAGGATAATAAGGCCTATAAGCCACATGTAGGCAGGGCGCATTGGTGCAAATTCAGGACAATTTGGATCGAACTTCACTTACAGGTAAGTTCGTTTGATCATCCAATAATCAAACATATTTTACATAAGACATAGCGCGCTATCAGGCCAACAGTCGCATAGATAAACCACGATAAACTGACTCCTTAAAAGTGCGACACAGGTGTAGTAAGTAATTAAATGTAAGTTAATTGTTTTTTTTAATAAGTATTAGTTGACTTTGATCGCGGTCAAGTTCAAGTATTGAGCAAACTAAGGTTTTTTTTTCATTACCTGAGCATTATTCATCGGACTAATAAATGATAAAGTACCTACGTCTAAACTTTTTGAAGCTTAGACCGATGAAATGATTTAGATACGATATGATTTAGGTACGTCGTTGGTTTTTTCGTTTAGAGGAAGTTTGAAACATACATCGTATAGTTTCTATGCAACGGTCGCATTCGATGTTTTATCCCAGATATCACCCTGCGAAGAAAAAAAAAGCCGGTGTACAACTTCAAGGTTAATAATAAGACTTATAACTGGTAGCTAATATGTATACATATATATTTTTTTATTGGTTGGCAAATACTACCATTTCTGATATGATCTTTCAATTTTTTTTTAGCATTTACCGTAATTATTCCTCTCGGCAAGTGACCTCTTATAATGACATAGTGCTCATAATTTTGTCCAAGAAGATGTCCGCAAAATAATGAGCTCATTATACGAGCGCTCTTTTTACAGTTTTATTAAATAAGGTGTTCAATTAGGTTCTGTAGGTCCTCAGAAAAATAAAATAAGTTACGGCGTTTACGTACCAGCTTAGGTACGTTCATATACAAAATTATTTCAGTTGTATTATTTGACAGCTAAGTAATGCGTAGGTAACGTAGGTACATATTTGCAAAATACTCAGCCGAGTAAGTACTTTTAAAGTAAAATTACATGTAGAGCGCCTCCATTTGAGCAAAATTGCAATTTTTTTTCAAACATTGTTTATACTTATGTCTGAGTGAAGATGTTTTTGCTCCAGGTTATTATTGACTAAAGTAGGTACTTACTTTAGTAAGTACTTTGTATAGATTTTATCTATAATATGATACAGTCTTACTAATAATTAGAATAGGCAATTAAGAAATGTGTTACACACGTAGAGCATCAAAGTTGAGCAGGAATGGTTTCTTCTGGCTTGAAAGATCACAAAACAAAGTCATTGGAAAAATCGACAATGTGACAAGTATCATCCTACGTCGGGTGCCATTGTAGAACCGCCTGATAGAGGTCGTCGAAACAGAGAAACGTGCCGTTGACTTGACGAAGAATCAAACTACAAAGACGGCATTCAATGATAATTAGGTATACTGTGAAGTCACGTAAGCTTAAGAATCAATCAAAATACATTCATGGTATTGCATAATAACTGTTCCAGAGCGCAAGAAAATAGGTGCTGCAAAAACGAATACTCGAGTAGTATGTTCGAGAATGTTCCTCCCACAAAAACAAAAGACATTCGTCTATGTCGTATTTTTTGTTAGGGTCTACAATTTTGGCATAATTATTATGCCTTCATTCACTTGTACAAAACCAAAGTATGAGGCAAGGTACATCGAGCGCCATCTCTTGGTATCTCGAGTTTATTTGTGGTGAAACTGGTGAAGTTTGGGAGCTTGAAATGAAATTGAGTGTAATTTATATCAACATAGTGCGAAACACGTCAATCGCTAACGTGTTTGTTTTAAGCTCATCTCACCTTTGTGGCTGTCGAGTAATCTTCCATAAAATGATGCGAAGTAGATAATTGCGGAAAACCCAGTAAGAACCGTTTGATTGCGTCGCCTACTACGGAGTTATCTACCAACTCGTATTGAGAAACAAAAAAACTGAGAGCAGTGCTAAATATTAGCATTACTAACCCGATTTTTAAGAATTTCGTGATTGGATATAAGGACACCTACTTAGTTACGTATGCCATAAAAAAACGTATCAAAGTCACGGATGAGTAAAAAAATAATTTTACGTGATCAAAGTAATTAAATGTGTACTTACCTAGACTGTAACTCTGTGTTGCATACGGAATAATTTAAAAATACTTAGATCTGAGTAAAGGAACGATAAATCCATAAAAAATATTTCTCGATAACATCACAAGATACTTAGCTTAAGTCTAATTTATTAAAGCATATTAAGTTCTAGAGGTAGAAACTCGCTTTTAACTTGGTCTTAAGTTCTTAGCCGTCGTATCTCAATAAAAGCTTAAAACTTTAGCCAGTCCCGATATCAAGAGTATTTATGTACCTGCATATTTAATACTAATTACTTAAGAGTATTTAAGTACTTACTTAAGTACTATTTATGTAAGGTATGTCGAGTATAGTGTGTGACTTTATACGGTTGGCGACAAAGGTCAAGTTCTTCATACCCTTCGTTATATTACTTAATTAATGATTGATAAACGCAGTATTGAACCTTGAATGAAAATAGCAAAACCTTTACTGGAACAGATAATTTTAATGCAGTTTAAAACGGAAATTATAATCACCAGCGTAATAAAATATGCACTAGCTACGTAGCTATAATCCATTTAATTGTTATGATCATAAATGCACATCAGTTAAGTAAATCGTAAAATGGTACTTAATACCTGAGGTAAAATAACTACTGACTGAAAAGGATTTTTTTTTCTACGAGTTTACTCTGAAATTACTAGACTTACAAACTTCATTCATATCTTACTTAATTTATCTTATAAAGTAGCAAGAGTAACTTTGTTACCTACTTTGAATATTTTTGTTATTTTATGTGATTGATTTTTTCTAGTAGACCTTATTGACCCTCGTGGTCTAGCTCACGCGTGTGATAGGAAGAAAATTGAGACGATCACTTACTACTTTTAAACTAAAACTAGGTACTTGCATCCAAAAATACAATTAATTGCATGAGCCGAGCGTTTTTCGCCCCAAGAAGAAGGAAGCAGGAAGCTGTGAAGCGCAATTTACTGTTTAACCATCATTACATCAATCAATCAAGGAAGATAATAATTTTTTCGACCACAAATATTACACCGACGGTATTTCCTATACTTTCAAGTAAAACGTTTCTTAATTTGTAGGTATAATTTTCGTTATGCGAAATATTTTATGTATTTACCGCCGTAAAATAGTGCTAGACAGAACTGCCAAGGCCAACAGACGTACCCCTTTCTTGATATATAGTAGTTTAGATTATACATATATAAATAAATATGAAAATATTTCCATATTATGAGGACAGTACTCGCTATTTTTTTTAACTTGATAAATTAATAAAGAACCAGCGAGTTTAAATTGCTGTGTGATTCTATTCATCTTTGCTAACAGTTTAGAATTTAGATAAAACAAAATGTCAGACCATCTGGTCTGTCAATGTCAACTGTCAACGTCAGTTCGCGTCATAACAAAAACCAAAAACATGTGGGTCTTTGCAGCACAAGACCAAAATCACATGTGATTTTCAAAAATTTTGTCCATGTAGCGATCTTTTGTATTTAATAAGTAAAATGCTGAAACCTAAAAATCTGGGAGATGATCTCCCAGGTTTCGAAGCGGCTCCTGAAGCCGAGAATGAAAATGAAACTGAGACCAAAAGTAGCAAGAAGAAAAAGAAGGGATCTGGTGGATTCCAGTCCATGGGATTTTGTTTTCCAGTCATTAAAGGTATAACTAAACGAGGATACAAGCAGCCGACACCTATTCAAAGAAAGGTAATTCTGAAATTATAGCATAACCTTAAAACTTGCCCTGTAGCAGTTTATATAAAATAAAGCATATTGTCTTATGTTATTTATTTATAAATAAAAGAGCTACGTAGATTTATCTAAGTTTTCCAACTTCTGTACTACATATTATAAATATTTTGTTTATTTCTATACTAAATTTAACTTTTTTTTGAAATCATTCAGACTATCCCGCTAGCTTTAGATGGCAAAGATGTGGTGGCTATGGCCCGGACGGGTTCAGGTAAAACGGCGTGCTTCGTGCTGCCCATCCTGGATAAACTCACCTCCCCGACCAACAAACCACTGCCCGGGAAGAACTTCCGAGCTCTTATCCTCTCACCAACTCGAGAATTGGCTTTACAGGTAGAAAAAAATATTTACTTATAAACTATGCTAGAAATTTTTAAGCCAACAGTTAATTGACTAGTAGGATTTGCTAGTTTTTTTGGCTAAGTTTACCTGAATATGGTAAGAATGATTTTAATGAATCTTAACACTTTTGTACAATCATTTTCACATGCATTTTATTTTTAAATAATCTTGACAATATAAGGTTTTGGTTTGACCTTTTCTGATAAATATCAGATAAATAATAAAGTTTTTGGGAGTCTAAAGTTGTCAAACTAACTGGCCAAATACATTAATGCAACCCTATTGCATTTTAATTTTCAACCACTTTGCACTAATTATTATTCATCATATGTATCATAATCTTATTTCAGCATTTGTAAACTTTTTAAAATTAAATATTGCAGACATTGAGATTTGTTCGAGAACTGGGCAAGTTTACCGGTTTGAGCTCAGCAGCCATACTCGGAGGAGAGTCAATTGAACAGCAGTTCAGTGTGATGTCGGGCACTGCCCCGGACATTGTGGTGGCAACGCCTGGAAGATTCCTGCACATCTGCATTGAGATGAGCTTAAAGCTTGATAACATTAGTAAGTAGTTTTTTACTTACCCTTTTTTATATATTATACTAGCGGTCCCAGCGAACTTTGTTTCGCCCCGGCCCCATCCCATCCCAGCCCCGGCCCCGTCTAACGGGATAAAAAGTATCCTATGTCCTTTTCCTGGCTCTAAACTACCTCCCTGCCAATTTTCAGCTAAATCGGTTCAGCCGTTTTTTATTTTATTTTATTTTATTTATTATTAGGTACACCGACAGATTACAATCAAAACATGCACTTAATACAATACAATATATACTCTTAAGACTAGACGGTAATCCATAAATGGTATACACAGCATGATTAATTCTAGTGACAGATAAAATGACCTAAAATACAGTTAAAGAAAAGTAAAACCGGAAAATTTTACAGAAAGAAAAGAAAAATTTTTTTTTTTTAAAAGAACCAAAAATCTACTTTGTAAGAAAATCCGTAATAGCCTTTTTGAAATGAGAAAACCTACTATTAAATACGTCCATCGACATGTCTTTGCTCACCACTTCGTTGTAAGTCCTGCACATTCTGACTACTGGATTGTAGTAGGAGGTGTTGTTTTTATACACATTTATAGAGAATGTTTTGGGAACGCGCGTCCTATAGTGGGTATTTATATTGAGAGTAGAAGCAGCCCAGGAGTTTTGGTGTTTGTTAATAATGGAGACCAATCTATCGCACACACATGTATCTTAGCTATGTGTTGCTATTTTCTAAAGGTTTTTAAAATCTTGAATGGCTATTGTTAATTGCTATGGTTTTGCTATTGTTATCACATCATATGCTTATGGTATCTCAGCATATGCTCATTGAAATTATTGACATGTGTTAGTCAGAAATCTCAAATCAGGTATTTTAACTGACTTAAAAAAAGAGGTTCTCAGTTTAAACTGTATGTCTGCAAATAATTTTGATGCGGTTTTTATAACAGTGTCTGTTACATTGAGAAAAAGGTTTAAGTAACTAATTTTTTTTAGTGTAAACCAATAACTTAACAATACTTCTAACAAGACCTCTAAATTTGTCTGTTACAGAAATGGTTGTTTTTGACGAGGCTGACCGTCTATTCGAACTTGGCTTCGGCGAACAACTGAGGGAGATAGTCGCGCGCCTTCCTTCAAATCGTCAAACCCTTCTATTCTCAGCGACATTACCAAAAATGCTTGTTGAATTCGCCAGAGCAGGTCTCTCAGACCCAATATTGATAAGGTTGGATGTTGACTGGAAGTTGCCATCAACACTCTGGCTGGGGTGGATATCGGTTAGAGCGGAACTGAAAACTGCAGCCTTGTTGCTACTGTTGGATAAAGTACTGACTCCTACGACACCGCAAGCTGTTGTGTTTGCTGCTACAAAGCATCATGTGGAGTATTTGCATTTGGTAAGTGAATTGCTAATATTTTTTCTGTCACCTCATTAAATTTTAATTTTAATGTTTGCATGCGTGCAGGCGAAATACACTCACTAGGTACTATAATTTTAAGATCTGCTTTTATAAATTGTATTCTCAGAAAATAAACGTTTATTTTTATTTCATTAAAATTGTATGTATGTATGTATAATAATAATTAATAACCTAGTTACCTACAAGGACAATGAAAGGCTGTAAAAAGTCGACTTATTCCTTCCAATGCCCGCAAGGTGCTTTGCAACATTTGATACTCACTCTTATTAAAACAACATAAGATAGGTATTCGTTTTATTTGACATGGCTGTTAAAGTAGTTGCCTAAATGCCTTTAAGCTACGTCTGATTAGGTCACAAGTAGCACAACAGTATCAGCTTCAAAATCCCGATGTCGGACGGTTAACACAGTGCATTTTTTTTGGTTTCCGTAAAGTCACTTAATGGCAGATTATTATCTGTACTGATTTATCAATGCTAGGTGATATTTCACAGTTTCCTATTTAATTTCCAGATCCTCCAAAAAGCCGGTATATCATCAACATACGCCTACTCCGGTCTAGACCCGTCTGCCCGCAAGATCGCTTTAGGCCGGTTCACCAACAACAAGTGTTCCGTGCTCATCGTAACAGACGTGGCTGCGAGAGGGTTAGACCTGCCAGCTTTGGACACGGTTATTAACTACAACTTCCCTGCCACACCGAAGCTGTTTGTGCATAGAGTTGGTATGTCGGATTTATAACTACATTATAAAAATACATCCATGTAAAAATAGTCGTGACATGGTTTGAGTAGGTAGTTAGCATATTGGGTGGAAGATGCCACTATAATTAACCTCACTTATATTGATAAATTACATATAAACTAACCCGTTTTCCAGGTAGGAGTGCTCGCGCGGGCCGGTCGGGGCGAGCATTTTCTCTCATAGCGGCCGAAGACGTAGCGCATCTGTTAGACTTGCAGCTATTCTTGGGAGCCGACTTGATACTACCGCCACAGGTGAGGCTCATTTCAAAGGACCTTTTGCTTAGATGTCACACTCTAATGTATGTAAATAAAACAGACGCTTCTTGTCTTTTTGATACCAAATTCATGGAGCTTTTTTCGACAGGATGTAGCATAACTAAACTTCCATAACAGTCAATTGTTGTTGTATGTAGACTACTGGGGGCACTTTGACTGCCTCGTTGGTTTAGCGGTTAGTTCGCTGGTTCGAACCCCGAGTTGGGCCGAAATTTGTGCTTTTTTTTGTCTTGAAAATACTCTGAAATAGCTTGGAGTCAGGAAGTTGGCAGTCTTGACACACCCGTGCCTCGGAAAGCACGCTAAGCTGTTGGTCCTGCACCTGATCTCTCATCGGTCAAGTCGGAGCCGCCTCCTCACCGAATCAATGATAGTGAAGGAACAGAGAGTGCACTAGCGTATTGGCACTATTATATCTCTGCGTTATTATTATTATTATCTCTGCGTACTCTCTTGAGAGGGGCCAACATTACCGAAAATTGATAGGAGAATATACTAATGATATAAATAATAACATGCCCCTACCAACTGCAATGTCAAACAGTAACTATCACAGATGTAAGTTACGTCTACCTTTTTAGTAAATAAACAATCTGTTTGTTTGTCTAGGTAAATGAAAAAGGTGCTTTATGTCCGAGCGGTGTGTGGGGCGCCATGCCCACTGGAGCCCTGGAACTGCGGCACCAGGACGTCACGGCCTGGGAAAAAGACCACTCGGAAATTGTAAGTACATCTGTAATTTATTTATTTTCACTTTATTTGAGAAAACGTAGCCATAACCCATTTATGGTTTACATGTTATTTAGCATCTACAAGTACAAAATAACAATGAAAAATGCAGTTGCCATTTAAACTGAACATATGTTACAGATTTTGTATGCTTGAATAAAGTTTTTCAAAGTGCATGGTGTAATTGGATACCAAAGTTACCAATTGCCAAAATGATAAAGATGTATTGCAACATGCTATCCATATAAATAATTTATGCATATCACCCATTTGTTAATTCCAGTTGTTTAACAATCTAGCATGTGATCTTTACTGATAAATTGATCATCATCAACATCAAATTTAAAAGCTAGGCCCTTGTCAGTAGAGTAATTTTAAAAAGACTACCTTCCTTAATTTGGAGTTTTTAAAAGTGATGGTTTCCCTCTTGCCTTTCACACCGCAGTATAAGAACCAGGAGTTTTCCGCCTCTTAATGCCCAGTCTAAAACCTTTCCGGATATAGTATATATTTAGCCTTCTGCCAGTACTGATGTTGCCGCTACCCAACATACCACACAATATTCAATAAATCAATAAATATGCACCGAACAACACACCAATCGTCTGGTTTTGAAGTAAGTCTTCCTTGTGTTACGAAGTACCTGACATTATGAACGAAGCGTATGTCATCCATGGCTTAGGAACAAATGTTCGTGCTCATTCATCACACAAACATTTGCCCCTTGCGAGGTTCGAACCTGCGACCGCTGTCTCAGTACTTTCAACAGCTAACTTATTTTTCAGGAAGAAGCCGTCCGAACATGTTCTCGTGGTTGGCAACAGTACGTCAAGTGGCGCGAGTCCGCATCGGCCGAAGCGAACAAACGCGCGAAGATCACAGCCATACCAGTTCTGACACATCCCTTCTTATTGGACGAGGGTGGGGATAACTCCAACGACTTGGTCGCTCAGATCAAGAACTACACGCCTAAAGGGGTGAGTGACAATAACAATCTTTTTTCTGTTTTATCTTACAGATTCTAGGACTTTTTTTACTTTAGCTTACATTGCAACTTTCTGCAGCGATACAGACGCTATTCAATATCGATGCAACATCGATACATTCGCGATTTGAACACGATGCCTCATATTTGGTTCTGAAGTATACGCGAATACTCTCATTAATAAAAACATTTAACGGAATGATTACGAGGCCTCATCGATGCAAAATTGATAAAGGATCGATATAAACGCTGTTTCATTTCCATCTACCCCCGTGTCTGAGTCGATACACACGTGGGTGGGTATCGCTACTCATAAGCGACGCATCAAACGCTATAAACGCGCATTTCCATCGTTACAAATACATGTTTTTTTTTTTAAAATATTATTCCAACTGTTGGACTCGCGGAGCTTACGGTTTACTTCCGCGAGCACAACGGTGTGCTCGTTTTAATGGTGATATTGTATTCATGGAGAGGCGTTATTGCAGAGACTATTGTTGAATTGTTTTAAAATGTTGACGATGAAGTTGTTTAATGAATTTATTGATGAGTTTTTGGTGATGATTGATCGCTGAGGTCGCGATGCAGCCGCGCGACTTTCAAACGCGCGTTTGTGTCGCTACGAAAAGTCGCATTATGTAAGTGCTTTTAATCATCAAACTATTCCACTAGGGCCCTTTACTTTAGTCGCAGTGTGTAACAGACCTAAGAGGCTGTTTAGCCATGTTTTGTGACCAGGAAACTCCATTTAATTACGCACCACTTGCTGCTACCGTTGCGGTATGGGATGGGACGCTATGTGTAAACATTCATACTTATCCATAGACATTCTGTAACAGTTATGCCACTCAATGTGTAAATACCCTAAATGTTTGTTTCAGACAATATTAGAGCTGGCAGCTAAAAACGACTCGCCTATGTACCTGGCAATGAAGGTCATGAAAAAGAAACACGCCAACGTAGTTCAAAAGACTAGAGAAAACAAAAAACTGCAGGTATGTGACAAAAATACAATTTGATTCTTACTTAGGGGACTCACAGCCGGTTTCAGATTTGAATATTTACGTTAAGAACGACTTAAGTAGGACTCATCAATGACATAAACCCAGTGATCCAAAGTGCGTCATGGTCTCTCACTCCACGGCTCTCAAAAGTTGCAAAAGTTATTGCCAGTTCCTAGGGCCGAGGTTGAGCAAATCTTGAGTACTAAGTCTTGCCTTCGATACCTAGGACGTCCAAAGGGACGTCTCTCATTTTATTGTCCTAGGCACGCTCTCTTTACGGCACGATCCTCTTCCATTCTCTCTACGTGTCCAAGCTGATAAGTATAAAAACTGAAATTCATTCTACTACACATTCTACACATAACGTAGATTCTATTTGGAAACCCTTTTTCTTAAGGGGAATCGAACCTAGGTCATCAGAAGTGGTGCATGCTTTCTACTAAACCGAGCCGATGTAAATACCACTCGACCACGAATTTCTGCAAAACAATTTTGGGCTAATTTATTCACTTCAATTTTCAGGCTGAAGGCAAATTAGATCCTCTGCCAGATTTTGGTAAGAAGAAAAAGAAGAAAGAAGTGGTTCGCGATGAAAACTATATTCCTCATCAAGCGTCAGATCAACATACAGAGGCTGGGTAAGTGTTTCAATTAAAAATTTACTGATATAAGACCATCGAACTACTATCTCGCTGGTGTCATCGTACAAAACTTTGTGTCAGACCCCTTCCTTTACGGTAAACAGCAAAGGAAACGTTCGACTTTCTTACAGCTCACATATAATGGACTAGAACGTGTATGATTATTTTTTAAATCGGTCCAGTAGTTCTTAAGATTAGTGCGTTTAAACAAACTCTTCAGCTTTATAATATTAGTATAGATTATAGATAGACTTAAGCGAGCTCTCGTCACACTATTAATGGGGCTACTTTACTATGTTTAATTTTACTAGCTTTTTTTAAAGTATTTTTATTAAATTTAACTTTTTAATGGATTTTTGCAAAGTTGTAAAGCAACACCTGATTATATTACCCAAGCCCAGATGCCAGAGAAGACAACCCAGGATAGAATATCCTGGCGCAGATGAGTGAGAAGACCCGACCCCAGATGATGGTAATAGGGAAGGAAGAAGAAGAACAACCTGATTCTATTAATAACTTTACTATGCTTACTTCACACAGTATGGCGGTGAACTTCAACGCGGGCGCGGCGTCGGCGGAACTCGACATGGGCGCGGACAGCGGTGAGCTGGCGCGCGAGCGCAAGAACCTGCTGCGCTGGGACCGCAAGCGCAAGAAGATGGTGCATGTAGACCCCGTACGTATTGTTAATCGATAAACCATTCGATTGGGAGATCATCGTAATCAATCGATAGGTGTACAACAAATGACACTTCCTGTCATGACGGCAACGGTAAAATAATCATCAGCCACTTTGACAGGTGGCGTTTCCGACTCGCTCATTTTTATTGACGCGTCGCGTAGTTTGACTGATCCTAAGAAATCGGCTTTTCCGTGATAATTGGTAATAGTATTGTGTTCACCTCTATTTTTATAGTATGGGTCTTGACTCCAGACCAGGCCAAGTGCGACTAAAACGGAGTCGAAGATGGAACGAGCTCGCCCAGAAGAAGCCTGTTCACTCAAGAGTCGGATTGTAATCATTAGGAATTACAAATTTTATCATATTCATGATCATTATTATTAGCCACAGAACGTCCGCTGCTAAACATAAGCCATGGTTGGTTGGACATGGTTTGCTATAGCGACCCGTTACAATTCTGCACTCAATGTGGTCCTGTGATCTATAGTCTGCAAAAAAAAAAAATATTTTAGCCGCTCATATAATACCATTTTGACGTTTTAAATTTTGATAATGCATAGAAAAATTTACATAGGAATGGGGCTTAATTTTTTTCTAACTCACCTAATTGTTAACTGGTAGGGAATGCTTTAAGTATTAAGTCCGCCATTTAAACTTTCTTTTGTCTGTTCAATAAAATATAATAAAGTTTACATTCTTTCCATAAATTTAATGTCAAAATTAAAAACGTCTAAATCTATCTAGGCCTCTATTTTTGAATCACTCGCTCGGATATGGCGTGTGATTTTCGTTCGAAAACACATTAAAAATCAACGGAAATCACTCAAAACCTAGACGTAAGTACTCACAAAATTGAGCAATGATTTTTCAAATCCCTTTTGTGTAGATTTCAACTGGTTTTCATTCCAAAAATCGACTTTAATCATTGAATATCGCTCGCCATCTCGACGCGAGTGATTCAAAAATAGGGCTCCCGAGCGGCTGAATTAAATAGTAGATTGTTATACAAGGGGAGAAAGCGACCCATTTCACTCGAGATGTTTCTGGCGCTCGAACGAAGTGAGAGCGCCAATAATTCGAGAGTGAAATGGGTGCTTTCACCCGAGTTAAACATACTATTTTTCATTTCGACTGTGAGGAAAACAATTTACAGAAGTGGTTGTAGATGTCTTGGTGAGGTATGTAGTTCAGCGAGAAAGGAAAACTCAAGTTTTGAACAAAATATGACAGTTGATTTACAGTACTAACAACACCTAACACGATTAGAAAGAATAACGGCACGAATACATGAAAACAGAGTACAAAAAAGCAGAAAATCAAATAATTAAAATCTTTGTAAAGAATATCGATCGATTTTTTTCCACAGATAATAACAGAATCCAAAAATAATTTCTTTTTTTATAAAAGTTTTAACGGCTTTGGACGAATCCTTCTCCATCCTCCTTTAAAATTAAAAAAAAAACATCTTGGCATTATGGCGGGCAGCCAAATATTTTAATTATTAATTGAATTAAAATTAGAAATTGTATATATTTTTTATCAACGATTATACATAATACCTACACAATATGATTTTCAATTTAAAGCTAAGCAAAAATGTTTGTTATTTTAATAACATGATGTGACTCAATTATCTTTGGTCCAAGCTTTGACTGCAGGCCTTGACTCTATGCCATGTCAATTAAAACTAAATTACTTTCCACCCTAGGGATGGATAAGCTATTTTCCACCCGGCTATCTACACAGGAAAGTTATATTTTCCGAACAGGAGAGATGAAAACGTAATTTATGTGTTAAACGTTATAATACCACATTTCGTTTTTGTAAACTCGAAAACGGGTTCAAATTCGACACACCTATCTACATATAAATAATGAATAATTTTTATAATCCCCAGGACGGCGGGCGCAAGATGATCCGCACGGAGAGCGGCGGGCGCGTGCCGGCGAGCTTCCGCAGCGGCCGCTACGACGACTGGCGCCGGCGCAACGCGCACGCCGATGACGACGATGAGGAGAGACCGGCTGCTGATCGGAACGTTAGGAAGCCAGGTAACCACCGTCTTTTTTTAAAAAAAAGCAAGGTGATGCTGATATTTTAGGCATTATTATCATCAAATTTAATAGCTAGACTTTTGTCGGTTCGGTTCGAGGAGAGCTAACGCGTATGAATTCGCCGCTAGGGGCGATGTGTAGCGTGAGGTCTCCCAAATGTCACTGTTTGTGAGTTAGATGTGCGGGTTTATTTCTATTTAGATTAATGTTTTGAATATTTAGCAATAATTTCCATTAATTATGGCAAATACTATGTTACGGATCAATGAATGAGTTTTTTAAAAAGGGGACTAAGGAAATAAATGTAAAATCTTTAATCACTTGTGTACTTAGACTTACTTCTCTTTTCCTAACAAAGCTGGACTGCGATATCCCGATGTATTTTAACACGTTCCGGGACACTACTCCAGACACAATAGATGTTTTATTGTTTTCACGCCTGTAGGCGGGCACTGTCCCGGAACGTGTTAATATTAAGATTTAATGGCAAACTTGATTTTTTATCTATCATGACAATTTACACACCATAAAAGCTATATTCTGGACCTCACGGGACAGTGGCGCCAACTAGTGAGCATGAAAACGGTAGCCCTCATTTAGGGGAGATAGTGTGGTTGTTCTCTTATCTTCCACCTGCAGTTTAAGAACCGGATTTTCGGCCTCTTAGTACCTACTCAATCAAAAGCCTTTCTTAAAATATCACCCAAAATACGCAAATAAACGCATTTGTATTTCCCTAGATAAGTACTATATCTTCAGCCTTTTGCCAATACTAAATTGCAGCTACCTAACCGTCACTGAACATTATAGCTTTTAGATAAACCCATCCCACTAAACTACCCACTACATTCTGCTAATCCTGCCGCTGTTTGGTCGGGGCTGCTTAATCAACATATTACAGCTGTCAAATCATTTATTCCAGTGTCCGAGTTCCGTCCTCACTGGGTGAAGCACAACGAGCGCGTGGCCAAACAGAAATCAGAAGCATCCTCCAAGGAGTTCCGCAACAAGCAACAGATCGTCAAGGAGAGAATGAGGAAGGAGAAGATCAAGCAGAAACTCAAGCACAAGATGAAGGGCAAAAAGAAGAAGAAGAAGTGATCTAATAAATGTAGATAAGAGTATGTACGATCGTGTTTTGTTTTTGTGAGGATCCATTCAGCATCTCTTGTTGAGCTCCCAGTCTACCAGACTATAAGATGCATTTCATACTTCACACTATTTTTGTATCATTAATGCATGTTACGGTTTTGGCTGATCTAGTTAAATTTTTAATTTGGCTTGGTATTTAATATATTTGATGAGTAGGCAGTAGTTACAATAAAAGACAGACAAAAAATCATGATATATGTATATTTAAAAAAATTAAGATAAACATTACAGTACCTACTTACAATTACCTGTACATGTTGATAAATAATTTTAATTTTGAGGAAATATTAATGTTTGGACTTCGGATGCAATATACTCTTAATCCGGAAATAGTGAATTATAATAAGCGAAAACGTTTATTTACAGATTTAACTTGTTTAACTAGCAAACAATACGATGCGACTATAAATTACCTTTTAGAATAAAATATTTTAAGGTACTTCAGATACAATTATATCCTATCTACATTTCCAATATAACGCTTCACAATAATCACTCTCACAATATTGGGTTTTTCTGATCTTCAAAGCAATAAAATAATTACATATTTTATTAACTACGCTAAAGTCGAAGATAAAATGAGATAAACTAAAATATCCATAGCAAAAATATTGTAATCAGTTGAATAACAGTAACTTATAGATCCCTAGCTTAACTAATGTCACAATTTATCAAGATAACAAATAATTTTGATCGTATTATGGTAATAGTCACGGATAATATAAATCAATTTGAAAGTAAAAAAACACACTTGCCTAAAGTTACTATTTCGTGTTCTACTATTTATTAAAAAAATACTATGGAAGTATTAAAAACCGTGCATCCTGTTTATATTTAATTTAATAACCGACACTTTTGTTTTTCATCGTGAAATCTCTATGTTACGCATTCAAACCAAATACACAGTTTCAAATTGATTTTCCGTAACATTTTATGAGTTCTTTGACTTAGCGGACTATTACAAAGAGTGAAAAATCTGAAAATCGTGAGTAGATCGAAAAATAGAAGCATTTATGTCCTGCGTAGTAAGATTTATCGCTTAAAATTTGGCAACAATCTTCTCACTCCATTTATACTAAGCAGTTATACTCTCGTAGTAACCATCTCGATACAAGTATGGGTATTGAATATTAACTTTAGTCAACGTTTAACATGCGGAGCCCGCGGCTCCATAATAATAATTATACAGTATTTTAAGACCTATCTAGCGGCAGCATAACAATTTCACACTTCGCATTTACAACATCGAAACAACGCCGTTCATACAACACAGATAAATTTAATTTAAACTCACAGTTCCTTTATTAATTTCCACAGATTCACCCAACTAACTTGGTGTCTCTGAAATGTCCTATCTAGCCCTGGATTTTCGTCAATTTCTACACCTCGTTACACCTAAATAATGCCACTTTTGTCTCAACGCTTTGGCATTGTTCTAAATTCACACCGAAAATGTGGATCCCGCCGAGATTATACACAACTAATTTTAATATACAGGGTAAAACTTAAATTTATAAGGATAAGAAACCTAAACCTAGACCACTCTGCATGCCTGAACAATCAGTCTTCTCTTTGCGAAAATTATCATAATTTTTTATCTATTTACAGGTCTGATTTTCGAAATTTTAACATTCCTACGCGCTCACTTTAATGTTTATACACGAAAGTTATCATGTGTCAGTTTTTACAAAGCTCTAAATGGGTTCTTTAAAGTGACTACAATGGACGGGTCAGAAGATGATTCGTTATGACGACAGCGGCATGTTGAGCAATGGGCGACACTTCTAAAAGGTACAGTGAGTGACAATGGATTATGGCACTAATTATTTTAAAAATCTACGCAAAGCGAGTAGTACACGTAACATGCGCAACAGAACTAACGGATATGCGTGTAACTTAATTTAATATGATACAGTTTGTCGTAATTTATCGATTAATCATCATTGATTTTTTTAATCGAGTTATCGATACAAAATCATAATCGATTTTAACAAGTTATCTAAGCAATTGTCGAGTGCTAGTCCTTTTAGCATCGACAATGACAACCGTGATACAAAAAATGTTTAAGCATATACGTAACACACTTACACAATGTTACAGGGATAAATAAGATGAAAAACATTGTTATTGTCACTAAAGATTTTAGTTGTAATTCGCTTATGACACTCGATTCGTGTATCGATTCTCTTGCCACGCGAAGGTAGACTGAGGAGTTTTTTGAACATAAAAAAAATCAGCTATCAGCAATAACTAACACGATATTCATTAATATGCGGGCTCAAATGCTCATTTCTGCATTTTATACGGCATTCCGATTTATATACCAACAATTACACCAAGACAGTACATCGTGAAGTATCCATATTTTTTGCGAAGCTCGTCTTGCGATCGCACGCATCACTACAGGATCCCGTTGGTGTAGTACTGGTAGTTGTCGTAGAGGCGCGTGGAGAGCGAGTGCAGCGCGTCGCGCACGAGGCGGTCCACGAGCGCCTGCAGCTGCGGCTCGGTGCGGCCGGGGTGGAAGCGCGCGCGGAACGCGGACACCGCGCTGGAGCTGCGCAGGCAGGCCAGCTGACCGCCTGGGTAGACAAAGTAAGGATTAATAAAGCGCGGTGAACTTTGTTTCAAGGTTAGGCTAAAAACTCACGGCGCGGTTTCCACAGACGTAGACTCGACAGTATGTAAATAGTTAAAACTCACGACGCGGTTTACGTCCGCGGCGGGCGGGCGCGGGTGGAAACCGCGTCGTCGCGCGGTTCGTTTTTAGGAACCCTTATAGTTTCGTCAAGTATGGTCACATCCACTGTATTCTGAAACTATTAGCATTACAAGTTTTAAGTATATTGTAATGAAAATGATAGGTCTTTCAAAATGATATAGATGTTCCTAAAATCATTTTTTTCTTAAAAGGCCAACACTTGAACGATGAGGTGAAGACGGCTAATTGAAAGTAAGTGGAGTGAAGTAAGAAAATGAATTCTTTATTTCCCTTGATCACACCATCTAGCGTTTTCGTTAATTCTTTTTTTGTTATGTTTGCAACTGTCAGGAGAAAGTTCTTATGAAAGAAAAAATTGAACTGGTGGACTGATTTTCATGATTATTACTTTGTTAGAAGAAACAACCTCCGGAATAAGATAATAACTTTTAAATATCCGGGGCCGGGAGCAAAGCAAAGTTCGCTGGATCGCTCGTCGTGTCTAATAAATAAATCCCTGAAATGGTACCAACCTGACCGCATAAGGTCGACAACGTGTATAATCTGGTCGCAGTGCTTGCGCGCCGCTATGAGCCCGCGGAGTATCAATATCTTGAAGTACTGGAACATGTCCGACTGCTCGCCGTCCATCACTTCTACGAACTCTTGCGTTAACTGAGAAAATAAACGCTAGTTTAGTACGGTCGACATCATCAACTATTTGACTCTGACATGGTTCTTAAGATTATCTTTCTTAAGATTAAGACATAAGACTTTAAGTTCATTTTTATTTGCATGTCGAATATTGTAAACAATCTTTTTATGACTTTTAAATTATTACCAGTGATAAAAATATATTTACTATTTAGAAGATTCCGTGTTTTTAACGATAAATTACCTATGTAGGTTAGCAGTTATGTTTATCTTATTTTAAAATGAATTTAAAAAGGAACGTAAAGATTGTTTTTAATTCGACAAGCACAGAATAACGGACGAACGGACTTTATGCTAACTGTACCAGAGCATCCAATACCCCCGTTTCGAGCCTGAGGGTAATTATTACGCATCTCCACAGGGTTACTATTTACATATGTGTGAATAAATTGGTATGTCATAAGTTCTGCTTTGTTTCAACAAGGCAAAACTAACAGAAACCATATTCTCTCGATACAAAATGAGCCGTTACTGAACATGGCGCGGTAAAAAATTACCCACAATGTTTTGTTTACATGCGGGTATAGGTAAACCGCTTCATTGAGACTTCGCCTGCGGGGTACAGGGGTACGGGCGGAAAGACGAGATCGGGGACTGTAAGGGGTGCGGGCGGCGGTGATACACAAGAGACGAAATTTGCCGCGACAGTTCTTAAGATATGTGACGTCAGAGGTCACAATGGTGGTCGTCAGTGTCGACACTTTATAACATTATAATTTTAAATATTATCATCCAGAGCCGTGGATTTTGATCAATAAATAATATGGAATCTTAAAATAAGATTATTTTTTTGGCAAAATTAAAAACTTCAAATAACATTCGCTGGTAACTTTTGTGACTGTTTTTTTGAGTGTACGAGTATATCTAGTTCATATTCAGATCATATTTTATTCTACACTGAATTTAGATCATATTTTATTCTAAAATATTCGTATATATTAAGAGCCTTTATTAAAACATTTTTATTTTACAGTATTCAAACGGTGGACTTAAGCTAAGAGCATCCTCTTTCCCAGTTATACTTTAGCATTGAATATATAAAAGTACTACAACTTTAGGTCATGTACAAAGATTGTAACAGGTGCAGGAGAATGATGTAAGATAGAAATTAAAATAAACACGACAAAAAATACAATAATATAGATTTTGTGTCCGAATATACTGCGACTCATCTTCAGACTTCAGTCAGACAGTATTCTCTTGTGTACTTCTGTCAAAGCGTCCGCAACTGTCAACAGATGCTATCGCTACCGGTGTAGCGAGCGTACTGAATTTTGAAAAGAATGTGCCTGCCGCCCGCACCTCTCACAAGCCCCGCTCTCGCCTCCCCCCGCGCCCCTGTACCCCGCAGGCGAGGTCTCAATTTCGCGGTTTACCTATAGTTGTAAATATGTTATTTATTTTGGTGTTTCTTTGGGCAGCCAAACTAGCCTTTGCCATTTGTTTTTAATTTTCAACAATCATACGAAACGGACTTTGTAATAAAACAATTATTAAATCGCGAAGGCAAATACAGGTTTTGTACTTAAAACATTCGCGTGATTGAATTACATTAGCATGATCTTAGCTTATTTGAAAATGGATAAGCCAAGACACTAACAATTGCAATGTAATAAATTATTAACTACAGATACTTATCATATCTTAGAACGCTATAAAAACCTCTCGTTATCGACACAGTTATTTAAATACTGACGATGGAAAGTTTTATGACACCAATTATGGTTTAATAAAATAATTTTATCTGTAAACATTTAATGAATATTCTTATAAAACATTTACCTTGAATGGAGAGCTCTCGAATCCTAAATTCTTGGGTGATATTGAGAAAATGAATCCAAAGTCTATGTGGATGATGTGACCTGCACTGTCCAATAGTATGTTCCCATTATGCCTGGAAATAAATAAGAATACATGGTTTCAAAAACACTGATGAAAGTACGTTAAGGTAAACACTGCGGCATCATGCACTTGTAATAAGAGCTAGTTTGCAACAAAAGTGGGTAACCTAATGTGCTGGCGACTGAACATACAACTTAAGCGATTGTTATCTTACTAGTAGGACTGGCAGGCAAAAGACAGGTGGTATTATTTCTTACTTCTATGATTAAACATCTATGATTTAAAAAATATAACCGATCTCACAATGCATTGATATCAAGCAAAGCCCGGAAACGAGTATGTAATGTAACACAAACTAACATTATAATTGTGGCATGTAATCGTGGTAATAAAGTGACACGGTGTTTGCATTACGTTGTTATACAGACATGGCTCAACGGGCATGTAGCATCACGAATACATACTATTTGTCACTATGAATGTTTTACTGAAGCGGTTTAATGCGCTGTAATTAAATGAGGCAACATAGCAAGCGCAACATGTTATTTTGTAATGTAGCCCAATTTTTTTAATGATTGGAATGTTATTTACACTTGCAAAATTTGACGATGGTTAGTTAGAGCATTCTTGCAATCAATACATTATTACGCATCCATTATATACCTAGTAACTACACGATAATAACGTAAAGAAGGAATGACTGAGAAATGGGGTAACATAGATAGAAAAAAACATACAGTCGATTTGCTAACCTCCTTCTTTTCGAAGTCTGTTAAAAAAATAAGACTAAACGCAGGGCCAAAACTAGGGCGTGACTGCCAATTTTTCTGGTAACATATGTTTTCGCAGACTTTTAGAGTTGTCTCTGAGTAATTCCGATATTTCTTGGACTCACACAAAAATAAGCCAAAAACAAAATACCGTTGCCTCAGCAGATCACCGGCATTGACCAGCGTGTGTCACAATGACTACTGAATCAACGTACTCTACAAACACCATATCAGCAACCAGTTATCTGTTACCTGTTCATTATTCTATTGCAGATGAATCAACTACTACTAAGAAGCTGGAGAGTTTGACAATTTGTTTTTAAACAAGCAAATCTTAGGAACTTCTGGTCTTATATAGAAATTTTGTTTTGTTTTGTACAGCTTTATTACCCGTACCCTTCCCAGAGATCTGCGGATTTGCTTGTCTTCTGTGAAGGTCCGAGGAGGTTAGAGTGAAAGAGACAACAGTGAAAGGGAAAATCCTTAGTGTAACTGAACTAGGTCTGCATTACGTACCTGTCCTTGAGCTGCAGCAGGTAGCTGGTGAGTGCGTACGCGGCGGCGGACTCGACGAAGTTGTTCTGCGCGCGCATGAAGCCCTCGCTCGTGGGCGGCCCGTGCTCCAGCTCGAGCCACGCGCGCAGCGACTTGCCCGACTGCTTCTTGATTTGGTGGAGCGATACCGAGTTCAACACCTGACAACGAAAAAAAGACGCATTTTCTTTAAATAAGAATAGATTTCGACTACGGTGGCCAGTCACAACGACTAACCGACTTCGCGGGACATATTATAGTGCACAAGTGTGTGCGCAAACACAGGTGCGCTCTCTATTCCTTTTACTCTCATAGCCCGATGGGACAGCAATCTGACACGACCGGAGAGTGATCAGGCGCAGCACGTGCTTTCCGAGGCACGGGGGTGAAACACCGCCAACTTCTAAACTCCGAGCTTCTCTGACAATTTATAAACAGAAAAACTCAGGTACATATTTTTGGCCCGACCCGGGAATCGGACCCAGGACCTCAGGCGCAGCCGTCGCTTTAAAATGCGACCCTCTAACCGCTGCGCCACCGAGGCAGTTAAATAAGTATATCATAATTATAAGAAATTGAAGAATATCATAATTATAACAAACGCAATGAAGATGCTGAGAAGAGTAAAGAGGGTGACCCGGTTGGATAGAATCCAAAATGACTATATCAGGGGGTCTCTCAAAGTAGCCCCTATCGTAGACAAAATTAGGAAAGTCGCTTGCGATGGTACGGCCATATCATGAGGCGAGCAGTAGATCACCCAGTTAGGAAAGCCCTAAATATCCTGAACAAACCCAGAGGCCGAGGCAGACCACCCGCCACCTGGCTAGCCATGCAATGTGCTGAGAGATCTGAAGCGAGATAACCCACCTACCCAGACAACCCAGAACAGAGCTCTCTGGCGCAGATGTACTAGGAGACCCGACCCCAGATGAACTGGGAATAAGGGCTGGAAATGATGATCATAATTACAAAAAATAAGAGCTTAAATACATAGTGACTTGCAGATGATGCGATCGACAAACGCCGCAATGAGCGTCCTATCATTGAAAGTGTATACCTACCCAACTTCGCGCCGCGACTATTCGCTGACTAAGCGCCAATATAAGCCCAGCATCACCACTTGATAAAGATGCTCACATTAAAATAAAAGTCTTATTAAAATTTAATTTTATTCATCCAAAAGCAATCTGTGTTTCGACGTACTATGCGAAACGCAAAATGAAATGCCACAAGACAGAAAGGGACAAACAATTTATCCAGATTCTATCAGCTGCACGTTGCACAGAGCTCCTCGTTCTGACATACCTTATATTTTGCTATCATGACAGATAGCTTTGTTCAATGTACTCACCGGCTGGTTGAGTCTGGTCTAGATTCATCATCCAAGGAGATGATCTCACAAGGAAGTAGCTTCAACGGAACTCTGTCAGATACCCACACGGCTTGCAACCTCCTTAATAACTGAGCTACATCTACTTTATCATAACAATTTTTTTTAGAAACTTACCGGCTGTATGAGTCCCGACTCTTTATCCAAACAGATGATCTCATAAGGGTGTAGTTTCAGCGGCACCCTCTCAGCGACCCACACGGCTTGCAACCTCCTCAGTAGTTGAGCTGCTAGCATCTCCTGCCTCAGATCGTCGCCTACTTTGACGATACAGCCCAGCAATCGCCAGCCGGCCAGCGCGCCGTAGGGAGACGTGGAACGCATGCGTGCCAGCTTGCTTTCCCAGGATTCCTGGAAAGTAGGAGACATTTTAATAATAATAATAGTCCCCCTAGCCGATTTCGACTACGGTGGCCAGCCACAACGACTAACCGACTGCGCGGGACATATTATAGTGCACAAGTGTGTGCGTAAACACAGGTGCACTCTCTAGTCATTTCACTCTCATAGCCCGATGGGACAGCAATCTGACACGACCGGAGAGAGATCTGGCGCAGGACCAACGGCTTTACGTGCTTTCCGAGACACGAGGGTGAAACACCGCCAACTTCCAAACTTCGGGCTTTCCTGAGAATTTCTGAACAGAAAAACCCAGGTACATATTTTTGGCCCGATCCGGGAATCGAACCCGGGACCTCTGGCGTAGCCGTCGCTTTAAAATGCGACCCTCTAACCACTGCGCCACCGAGGCAGTTTAATATTCGGGATATAGGTTTAAAGATTATTTATTTCTCAAAAAAAGACACTGTCACTTACATGAGAACAAAATGGATATGGCTAGTTTATGTTTCGGACTTATTCATATACATTGGTTGGAATATGAGCTTGTACAAGTAAGACAACAAGAAAACATCTACCTACTACTAATAGTTTCTCCATAAGATGACAACGAGTGTAGATGTCAAAACAAGAGATAGACATTATTATATTTGTGTATGTTAACGACAAAGTTAGTTTATACTAGACGCGAGACATTGTTTCCTGATTTGGCCCAGTCATTGTTTCCAGATAAGCAATCAACCAAAATAAAGCTAAATAGTTTTACGTATTATACTGTTCGGTAGAGATCAGTTTCAATCTAATTAAAATACATAAATTGATGATATTGAATCATTTTACGAGACCAATTATCAATACGTTTTTAATTAATTGCTCTCGAGATAAACAAGCCAGTTTACCTTGAATTTAGTTCAGTACTAAACTGTAATAAAAACATAGCTGATGCAGCGGTTTCGGCAGAAATTAACGTTATAAAAAAACAAACCCCTGCCATAGACTTCAATAACGTAGAATTAAGATAGAGTTATGTTTGTGTCGTACTCATGGTAAACTTTCTGCATCTTTTCAGTGAAGTTACGTTATGATTTACTCGTATTTTTTCGTTGTTATTTAAAGGAGCACTAGCTCTACAAAAGAAATATAATAAAATTTTGATATTGTTGCCAAAATATAACAAAAAAATGCCTCAATTCTTACCTTTAATCGATTCAATCCTTTAAGGTACCTATTTCACAAAAAAATACAAAATATCTCAGGTATTATCTTCTTAGAAAAAATCAAATTTAGTTTATAAATAGGTATATAATCTAAAGTCAGCGGGTCCCTCTCTGGTTGGTTTCAGGAACAGACTAGATGCGGGTCACTTGCAACTGATCACTTCGCAAATGAGATTGTTATTGGCAACTTCATTCAGCAGGGAACGTCTCGACCACCTTTGACTATGGCCACCAGTGGATAAATTCTATTAACTGGATGTCTGAACATGATGATGCTGGATGATGCGAGTACCTTGAGCGCAGTAGCCGACGGGTCCGCGGGGTCGTGCTTGAAAGCGTTGGGCGGCGGCGCGGCGGTCGCGTCGGCCAGCCGCCGCCGCACCTCGCCCGCGCCCACCGCCACCGACTCGCGGGACCCGCACGATGACGTCGATAACGCTGATATCGCCGACACCTGCAAGAGAGAAAGTGCTTTTGAGATGCTATTCGCTTGGTTTTTTTTTTTAATATTGGACACCAATCACATGCATTGCTCTGATCCCAAAGTAAGTAGCTGTAGGCAAACCATATTACTATTATTATTTCGCGCAGCGTACTTGTGTTATGGAAATCAGACACAACGGTGGTACCACAACACTCAGACCCGGGACAATATAGAAAATTATGATTACTACATTGACCCAACCGGAAATCGAACCCGTCCTCGGAGGGGCGACGCCTTGAAACCCAGCGTGCTTAGCCACTACACCACGGAGGTCGTCTAAGGTTTTGAAGAATCATACAGTTAAGGTATAGAAATAGCACAAAGAGGTCTTTTAAAAGTCATTCATTTTAAACCATACAGATACTCTACACAAGATCTTTATAAACTCAGTGATGTACTCTCGGTAAGACAGATCTACATTTTAAACACAATTCTGAAACTTCATAAATCTATACCTTACGATGCCAATAAAGTTGCCAGAAGACGTAATTATAACGTAGCTCTTATTCCTGCTGTAAGAACGGTTTACGCAAGGAGGCAGTATATGTCACGGTCTGCAAAATTATACAATCAGATAAATAAATTTTTAAATATCTACCCAAAAAATACGTATACCTGCAAGAAGTCGATCACCTCATTTCTTAAATCATGTAGCTATGTGGAAACTGAGGCATTTCTAGAAGAAGGAAATTAACCACAACACACACACACACAAACACACACACACACACACAAACACACACACACACAAACACACACACACACACACAAACACACACACACACACACACACACACACACCTTTATTTTTCTAATAAATATGAATATTGTGTAACTAATATAAATTGAATTAATTCAATATAATAAATTAAACTACTCTCGTCTAATAATGGCATAATTAATTTTATCTAATCTAATAATCGTAGGTACGTAAACTTCTTTATTGTTATTTTGTCTGAGAATCTGTTTATGTACTGGTATTTTCTCACCCTATCAATCAATAATTGTTAAAATAATATGGAGAGCGGGGATATTCTAACACAAGTATTTATTTACTTAAAAGAAATCCCCGACGCAATATGGAAATGTAAAATAACCTGTATATGAATAAAGATATTTGTATATTTGTATTTGTAAGGTTATCTTTTATCAATTTACTATTTGAACTTTAATCAGCTTAGGCCGGCTTTCCATTGAATTTAACTCTTGGCTACCTGTAATTGCCAGAGGGAGATGTGTATGTTAACTTACAGCAGCAATATACCTTTTTTATATGCGTTTCGTACTGATCGTGCATTAATTAATATTTCAGTTACCTGACAGCAGAATCTGGCCGCAAACACAATTGATTGTTGGTAAACAACGACGTAAGGTCGATAACGATATGTGCAACCCCAGGTCAAGACAGGTGTTCAATATTTTCAAATAAATCATCAGACAATGCTCTACTACAGAGCCAAAGAACTACAACTTATTAAGTGTTTGACAAAACGCTATATAAAATAGATTATATTAAATCGTTATGATTTATTAGAAGAACCATATGAAATTCTTCGTGTGTATTTTTTTTACAATTCAGATTTTGGAAGCCACTGAAATGTTTAACAAACCAGAATAGTTACTTCACTTCACACCTTATTTTTGGTTAGCCAGTTACTGAATATTACAACGAAAAGTGTGAACAAATGAAAGTGTATTCGAAATGTTCATTGTCTGTTGAATTGCTATCGCACGATGTGTGTTATATTTGTAAGGTTATCTTACAATATTTTATTGCGATATGGTAAGCCAGTATGTAAACATACTAAATACTTTATTTGCAGTACTCCTCGACAACATCGCAAATAAATTAATCACGAAATAGAATACATAAATGAGATTACAATCAGTGACGTATGTTATGGTGACGGTTGAACCCAGACCGAGTCTTATATCGTGACATTTATTATCATTTCGTAACAGCACAATACTATGTTGGTATTGTTTGAGAGTACTCACCGTGTACCTGATTAGAGGGACACGTGCATTTACCACGTGTGCGTGACACTCGTGCAGGTACTACACGTCTGTGAGGCTAGTGGGTGGAACGAACGAACGATGACAGCTGACGGGTTAACAAAGCGATTTGGGGGTTTGAGGGTTTACATAATTTTACTGATAATGAAAAGGGTTGGTTATCTACTGAATTTATAATTTTTATGGAGCACATTCCATCTATACGATATGAAAGACAAAGTACGTATTTGAAATATGGTAACAAACAATAACTTTACAATGAGTGAGCATTTCTATGAAATATCAGACAAATCTCAAAATACATCAGATCAATATACTATATTGAAAGAACAAGAACAAACAACAACATTGAAGATAAGAAACTTTATAAACAATTCTAAAACCACTAATGAATTCGTTAAATTCAAACCACAATCAGCGTTCAAGAATGAATAAGTACTCAAAGTATTCGCAACACGCGCATTGTGGAATCATCAGTTCTATTGTTTGAACGGTCTACATCAGCTGTCCTTAATTTGTCCGGCTTTTTAGGTGAGGTCTGCGTCACAATGAACTCGAGATAAGACTGCAAAGAAAATATATACTAAGCGCCACCTCGGAATATATCTTAAGTATGTATTTTTACCCATTTTCTAGATAATAAAAAAATGCATATCAATTTAGAATATTAAAACAAAATAAGTAGGATTATTCGAGGGTGACGTATTTTTAGGGTTCCGTAGCCGAATGGCAAAAAACGGAACCCTTATAGTTTCGTCAAGTCTGTCTGTCTGTCTGTCTGTCTGTCCGTCCGTATGTCACAGCCACTTTATTCTGAAACTATAAGCATCACACCATTGTAACTTGGTAGGTAGGTGTATCTTGTTCACCGCTTTCCGATTCAGATACTAAAAATTAAAAAAAAAGTTATTTAAGGGGGGGCTCCCATACATGAAACTAAAACCTAAAAAAATTTTTTTACCCAAACCTATACGTGTGGGGTGTCTATGGATAGGTCTTTCAAAATGACATTGAGGTTCCTAAAATCATTTCTTCTAAAAGTCTAACGTTTGAAATATAGACGCTTCCAAAGTGGTAAAATGGGCGTCCCCCCCCCCCATCTAACTTCTGAACTAGGCAAGTAAAAATTTTGAAAAAAATATATAATGTAGACTTCAACAAAAACATTCAACGAAAATTGGTTTGAGCGAAATCGAACTAATAGTTTTTGAGATATAGCACAGCACATCTTCAACAACCGCAAACATAACTTTGTTCTTCATTCAAATACTATGAAAAACAAAGTTATATTTGCGGTCAACAATATTTTGTGGTATTTTGGCAAAGTGGAAGTAAGAATCTCTAATTCAGTTAAAGTTGGCACGGAACCCTCAGTGCGCGAGTCCGACTCGCACTTGGCCGGTTTTTTTACATAATGATATGATGATTAATGCTCCAAGTACAATATATCAGTTGCATAATGGAACAATTTATCATGAATTTTATAAAACAATAGCAGGCTACCATCCGAGTAGGTATAAGAATTATATCACATATCAGCTTCAAACGATTCACTACTAAACAATACTTATGTACCGCTATCTCGAGTCCTACTTTACCTCTTTAATTAATAAAGTTCATCTGAATATAACACATAGAGACATGTATTTTGGACCACGAATACGTAGAACACTGGATAGTTTTGATACCGAAAATCGTCCCCTGTCTGAGAGAATGAAAAAGAAGGATGTGCGCGGGCTACGCCGCTAAGGAGAACTGATAGTTCATCACAAAAATCGTCTCATTCACAAAAATACCACGCAAGGTGCAAGCGATTTTGGCTTAAAGGTGGTAAGGCGACGGCGAACTGGATAGCATAGTCGCCAGCACATTGTTCATACATTATGTACGGTGCCTGCGGAGGAAAGTTAAGATAACTGCTCACCTGTGACAAGCTATCCGGCGCCGGCGCTCTCGAGGGGTACTGCGTGCTCAGATCCTCGTCATCATGGCTCCAACAGTCCCCCGCGTCTGCGTCGTCCAAAGCCGAATACAGCGACAGCACCGGCCATTCCGGCACTAGATTCTCTTCACTCTTCGTATGCCGTATCGGTGGGGAGTGCGGCGCGGGAGGCGCGGGTGGCAACAGACGCGGTGGTAGGGGCTCATGCCCTTCTGTCTCTAGAACCTCGACGTACATTATGTACGGCGCCTGTGGAAGAAAGCCAGTTTTAATTGTAAGGTTAATGAAAGAACTTCGTTGTGAATAAGGCAACGAGATGGAATATGGTAATTTTAAGCAAACATAACAAATTCTTCGGTTTGTTACTTTCACTTTTCCAGTGATGAATACATTCATAATTTAAGAAGAGAATGTGATGTAAGATGTGTACTTATGTATTAAATATTTACGTTAAAGTCATGGACACAAAATTGTCCCTACTTTAAAACAGAAAGAATTTCCATGTGTCTATAACTAATAACGTTTTCATAACAGTGCTCTTTCACACAACAATACCAAGACAATTCAGTTTAAACTGTGATAGAAAACAATACCTTTATTTTCTTTTTCTCAAACGACGTAGTCACCTGAAGATACCAGTGTGATTGTAGAGGTAGTTACTATTCAAATGTTGATTGATTTATCAAGTAATTAATCGTATAAGATAAAATAAAATAAAAATAATTAAAGCTATTTTATCTTATCTTCGCTGCGAAATCGTACAACTTATTTAGAAATACTATGAACTTGTAGTCCGTGGCCCGAATTGAAGAAACTTTAATTGCAATCAAATACTCTGAATAGGTAGGTATTCTAGTCTACTAAAGTCGCTTCAACTGGTTCAGTTTCAAGTACAAATTAATAAACGACGATTGGATATATCTTGATTGGATATATCTTGGTATGCGGCCATTAAATCAATTATTTTATAGCATTGTACAAAATGATATGGCCGCTTTATGATCTAATGGCACTTTTCAATAGCCAATGTATTAAAAATCTGTATGAGTATAGAGCGAATCAGAATCATTTACCGAGGATTCCGTCCGTAGTATAGTAATATACTTTCATGTTTTTTTCAAGAGCCTACATCTTGACAGATAAACAAACGAGGTTACTTTTATTTTATTTATTTATGTATCCTTATTCAAAGAGTAAAAAATAAAAATGATAAATAAATTAAATTATAACCAGTTCATTACGACAAAGTTGTTTGATTTGCATTAGACTCGCCCCGTTTATCGAAAGGAGACCTTACGAATATCAGAAGACAGAAGAAGCATACAACAAACAATTCAATTAGTAGAATCTCCAATACGTTCACGACTCGAGGTTGTATTGTATACGATTTCGCACGAAATATCGGTTGCCAAGTTTAATTCCGTGAAATTAATATAGCGAGACGCGACTTGAAATTCAATACAGTTTAATATATTGAAACCTTTGGGCGAATGTTATTAACAGTCGTACTTTGATATCAGACTATATTGCCTACTTGTTGCTTGGATTAACACCCAAGAAAATTAGCTCCAGAGGGGCTCATATACATAAGAATAGGAGAGAAGGGGCTTGGTTCTTAAACTCATAAAAAAAAATGAGTTTAGAAGTAAAAGAGACTTGCATACAGTTATACTAGTATCTTTTGTGGTGCTTGCGTGTGTGGGCATGTAACCTTGTTAGAGAGTGTCAAATTAATTCTATGTGCAAAATATATCCGTGTAGCCCACTTATTAATTTGTCCTTTCGAATCGCGCCCACCGCTCACACAAAATCCGCACTACGAGTATGTCATGTCTCGCGCTACTTGATGCCGGCTGAAGGTCGAAATAAACACGAAAGTTGAGAATATCAATAACGTTTTATATTAACGAGTGAAGGTTTTTAACAAACCTTGTTGTTTCCGCTACTGTTACGTTTCATTGTGAACTTTAACGCCTTTTTTAATGACTCATATCTTATATCGGCTTAGCTATTTCTCAAGAAAGAGTTAGATATTAGGATATGTACTGGTATTTTAAAATTCTTCTAAAGCAAGATTGAAAAAAAAAATACCACAAAGTGAAGTAATAACTTTGGACCCATTTGAAGCTTTCGTATTACGTGCACGTCTAATTTAATAAATAAGTTAGAAAAATGAATTGTTGGCTAAACTTTGTATTTTATTAGTTCTGATTTACTATGTAATTAAACTAAACTAGGGAAGGATACCAGTGTAACATACGGTTTGCTACAGTTGAAAATTTATGACATATACCTACCTACTTACTTAAAAAATTTGGGTATTAGGAACCGCAGCTAAAATGACATTCATTTCTCAATTGAAGTTAGTTTGATCCTAAAACCGTGTGTGCGAGACCGGACCAATTAGAGAATCATTTGTTGGGCGCCAGTAGCGTTTATTGGTTTATGGCTGCCGACCGGAATTCGGCTATCAGACAGAACATGATGATGATCGCGTTTACACGATTACCCAGGCCCAGTACCTTACAGTACTTTAAAAGCACTAATGTTGTCCGAATTTGACACTAGAGCCACAGAGCCATTACCATGTCAACCCAATGTAAAGTTAGTCAACGGTTATACTATCACCCTAATACGAGTACTATAAATAAATAAATATAAATATGCGCCAGACAACACACCAATTGTCTGGTTTCGTGGTAAGGAATTTTCTTCCTTGTGTTACGAAGTACCAGACAACGATTATGACGGGGGCGTCTCCCATAAATACTTAAATACATATAACATCCATGACAAAGGTTCATATGTTCATCACACAAACATTTACCCCTCTGCGGGATTCGAACCCGCGACGGCCGGTATAATAGTCAGGAGCGCTAACCAATACACCAAACGCGTCGTCAATTGGTATCTAACCTTGAAGGTTTGGTACAAATTCTTAGCCAATTGTTTATTGAAAATAGCCAAAGAGTATCTAACATAATATTTCTGGTAATATTCCACGTCAATAAAGGAATTCCGAACCAATGACCAACATAATGTATTTATAGTTAACGATAAATATTTTATCGTTATTAGTTTATGTTTGACTGTAATACACAGATGTGCATGAGAGTATCGCGAACTCTGGTTATCTAAAATGAAAAATTCCAAGGTTTTAAAGAATTTTGAACTCTTAGTTTGGGAAACGGGGAAGACCTCGGCAGTCAAAAGTTCCCTCCAAACTTGGAGGTTACAAGGAGGAACCACGTTTGGAGCGTGTTAATTGATGACTTATTACGATTCCGACTATGTACTGGAATTCAAATTCAAATTTAAAATCTTTATTTCAATTTAGGTCATGAAATGGTTAGAACGGAACATCGATCAAATGAATCGGTCTATTCATCGTTGCAAAGCTGCTATGAATCCGTCCATCTGTCATAATATACAATAGCCAGCATGATATTGACCTCAGCATTTAAGGGTCTGTCTACAAGTGTAATTGTATTAATAGTCAGTTCCGTCTTGTAGACTCTAGAGTAATAAAACAAATCTAAATTACGATTGCGAAGGAGTCTAAGAAATCTACAGACGTTGACTTTAAAACTACTCGTCATCTTACTTGCTCCAATTTGTTATCAATTAGCTTGAGGGCATGCCTCAAGCTAATTGATAACAAATAAGTAGACATACCGAATGTCCATTAGAAGGCCAAGAGCATAATAATGAATGTGGGCGTAGAGAATGTCACAGTGAATGTTATTTATGCTTGCCATAGAAACGTGAATGTTCCTTGCGAAAAGGAACTAGTTTTTGTATGCAATATCCTTAAAAGTATTTCGTGTGTGAGATGATGGATGATGTTACCATTCCGCACAGATAGAACGCTGTTGATAGTTTCTTTATCTGACAAGGGAGTATCAAATGATTTCTGCCTCATTTAATATGCTATTGTGAGTTTTCCACTGGGAAAGCAGGCTACCAAACAACAGATTTTATCGATCTATGAGCATTCATTGCACAGAAAGTGGATGAGAAAGCGAAAGTGGGAGAGTTTCATACTTTTTCTATACTAGGACAATTACATAAGGTAGGAATACCCTTAAGTAGTTGCATTTTAGTTGTTGTGGTACCGGCACAGGGCTGTGCCAATTTGACTTTCAGAACATGTCGGCATCAAGGAAAGAGCAGAGTTTTGGGTTATCCAAATACCAAAACTGCAATAAAAACGATTTTGATTTTAAACCTCATCAGTGATGTGGATGTGGGAACAACAACATAACAAGGCTACTATCACTTACGCAGTTCATTCCACAGAGGTTGCACTACTAAACCTAATATCATCTCTCTCACCTTATCTTTACTGTTGAGCACGGCAGCCGCGTGCGGGGGTATCCTCAGGACATAATGCGGCTTGTGGTGTAAGGGCAGCCACACGCGGGCGGGTAGGTTGAGGTCCAGCGTCGCTAGTTCAGCCCGAAGACGGCCATTCCGCCTCTCCTTGTCGGCCACACTGGCCAACCGGCGGCCGATGTTCGTCAACGCCGTGAGGAACTGTGGAATAAATATGTAACTGGTCAGACAATGTTTAACAATATCGAAATAAGAGGATTTGAAACATGATGATGATTTTCATGAAAAGTTGATAACCCAACCTGTAAAGAAGGTGGTCTCTAGTGACAATGAGAAGGCTGATGAAATTATCTTATTAAAAATAACTGAGACCCTTTGACCAAAGACGCAGCACGTCTTTAGCCAATCAAAGGGTCTCAGTTATTTTCGTAGGACGACACCGACAAGATGGGCAGACGACCTTGTAAAGACAGTAGGATCAAACTGGATGCAGACCGCTTGTGATCGATCGCTGTAGAAAACTGTAGGGGCGGCCTATATTCAGTAGTGGACGTCTTTTGGGTGATAATGATGATGATGAATGTCAAAACGTATAATTTTGTTTTCTCGTTTAGACCGAAATTAATTACGTGATTGTTAGGCTTAAGGTATGACACGTTGTTAGAATCACGTCCCAAAATCAAGTCGTTTACATAATGTAACATTTGTTGATATTTTAATATCAAGCGTGTTTAGTGTTTAAGTAACAAAATTGGGCCAGAATAAACATCTGTTGTTGTCCTCATTTACAAATGCTCAAATATTACAATACGAGTTTATTTTTGCAGAAATTGACACCCAAATTTTTGACAAAGAATAGGGTTCCATTCCAAGAAGACAAGAAGCCCGAAACAATTCCGTCAAATTAGAAGAATTGAAGCTATTGGAGCAAGTAAGTAGTTCTGTGACCCGTCACCCCTATGCGTAGAGCCTATTTCAATTGAAAATTATTTATGGCTGCTAGAAACAGTGTGCGTGCATTTAAACCACTTGCGCAGATTATGTACCGCTACATCTATTTCGTAGTTTACAAACAACCGGCGTGTTTACTCATAGCTCGTAGTTCGTACAGCTGGGGAAATCGCATACGTTAACAGTGTCACATATCATGTTTCTGTTTGAACTTTGCTACATAATAACGTTTGCAGAATTATGATTCTTTTGTATACAGAAGAGAACATGTAACATACAACGTCATTCTTTTAATGTTAAAACACAAATTTACGTCATCAACGCGTATGCGATAAAATTACAAAAGCGACCTCGCAATTGTTATCATCGTACAATGAGTATTGCATTAGGTACGAAAATTAGAATAAGCTCTTTATCTGACAATCAGCTGCTGATTACAAAATCGTTAACCTACTCAAAAAGAGCAGATTGTGGTTATTTCAAGTAAGAAAGTAAAACCACAACTGTTTTTTCTGTGGTAATACGAGTAGGACCGTAACTCTCAACGGAGAGATTTTTTGTAACAGGACGTCGTACCGGGTCGATACAAAAAATCATCCAAAGCTAAGAGGGACAAAAACAGTAGTAGGTGGTCTATTAATAGAAATTGAGAGCAGTAGAAAGGTGCAACAGCACCTGTGTTTACATCCGAACGATTAGAACGTTTAGTGTCTACTTAGAATATCTTATCTGCAACTTAACGATATCTTATCTGTGTATTGATAAAACAGATTATTTTCATAAATAATTGAATGATAGCGATAAAAAGTTGTTCTTCATCTGTCGGCAGTAAGAATCATTTGTCAACCATTTTCTTTTTTTACCAGGAATCGGATAGAATGTGAACTAGTGATACGGATCCGTGAGAATATTTGTAGTAAATTCATAAGACTCAATGTGTGGGAAGCGTTGTTTTTGTTCAGTACATAGCAGACTTGACGACTGCATGTATCAGGAGGAGTAGGTCTCTAGACACGGCTAATGACGTCATTTATACGGCTGCCTGGCCTGACTCACGGCTTTAATTCGGGCACGTTACACTCGTAGTGATTAAGACGAAAGCCCGGTCAAGCCGTACATTCGTAATCTCCAAACATACACGTGACGCTTTGTTTTGAGCACTTCAAGGGGTTCGGTGCATTTTAATACATTGAACTACAAGGACAAGAAGCAATATTCATTGATTTACTTACTGGGTGAAATATTTACCACACCAATGCCTCTTTACTTTTAAATAATATGTGGTCTATTAGGCAAAGCAATGGGGTTGTAATGACTGTTATTTTAGATTTAATATTTAGCGACTAATATTATTTGTCTGCTTCTGGCAGCTTTCGTGAGTTCAAGCTCGGTTGGGATTGTTACTTAGCTAAATGGATTGAAAACGTAAAATGAGCTGAATGCTGATTCGATATCGATATCTTTCGAACACAATTGTTCACGTAATGCTAATCACTAAGCGCTATATTGTTATGCTATATTTTATGACTGAGTTCGAGGTATGTGACTTATTGTGTTGTTATCAACAGAAAGAATATGAAATCGTGGAATGCGTGTAATGGCAAAACTTAC
Source organism: Pyrausta aurata (assembly GCA_963584085.1). Classification (NCBI taxonomy): domain Eukaryota; kingdom Metazoa; phylum Arthropoda; class Insecta; order Lepidoptera; family Crambidae; genus Pyrausta; species Pyrausta aurata. The sequence continues at coordinate 11,046,187 of OY757259.1, read as the reverse complement.
CTGCGTCTGTGGCGCTAATCTGGGTGCGCCGCACGAGCACTGTTCGCCGCAGAGGCATCCATTGTCGAAGGCACGTCCCGAGGCCAGATCCCCTAAGTGCCGGCCCGAAGGCGTCGCCAGCCGCAGCGCCGACGCGTCCGAGTGGGACCGGTGGTGCCCGCGCCTCGCCGCCGGCCTGATCTCCTCCGCCAGTATCGAATCCCTCAACTTCATCGCCTTCGACCTCTTCATGTCACCACCGAAAGCCGTCAACAGCCACGCTAGCCGCAACGAAAACTCCGCACTTTGTTTACACCTGTGCACCAAGTACGGCCGAAGAACGTCCGCAACATCACCAATCTCTATATACATCGTCGCCAACTGTGGCAGATAGAAGTCGACGTCTTCGTGAGGGAATGAAAACAGTTTGTTCGCTAGATACGTCTGAACACCGGGCTCTTTCGAGTTAAACAAATAGGAGATGGCCATACTCATATCGAAAAGTTTACTTTCGAATAGCCGTAAAAGAAAGTCTTTGTTTTTCGACGTTTCCGCGGCGGAGGCGTCCGACCTGATCGGCGTTTCAACCACGGCGTCGGGTGGGTCGGGCGGTTTATCTGTGTCTTCTGGATTGCCGGAGTCGAGACTCTCTCTAGACCTCGCGGCAGCGGGCGCCGGTGGTCTGTCTTCGTCGTTTCCGTCGGGCGGGGTGTGGATGCCGGAGTCGTCGGAGCCGGCCGGGACCTCGGGCGGAAGGGCCAGCCTCGGCGCGGGCACCTCCATGGGCAACCGCAGCGGCGCACCCTCCGGCGACGTCGGTGTCATGTCCTCCGGTATCCTCTGCAGAACAGAGTCCAAGGACCTGTTCCTTTGGTGGCCGCATCCTGCCGGCGGCCCGCTTGCGCCGGTCACATGCCTGAGAGCAAAACAAAATCTCAATGAGGAAACTTGAAGCTCGGAATACTAATATGCGGAGGAAAACAGATACAAGGTAAATTAGATGTTTGTTTACGGTACTTTACGTACTTATAGAAAGGATCCTCATAGTGTCGGATACCGACGACGATTATTTTCCTAACCATTTAGCCGAATTCACTTTGTTAACCTAAACAATCACCGATCAGAGCACAGCACTGTATTTTCTAAGCCTCCTCTCTCACACAAACATTATCGTCACGCTTGAGCACGGGCTCGACGTTAGAACAATGTGAACAGCCGCGCAATTTATCATAACGAGTGATTAGCGATTAGAATCGGAACATTTCGCGGTGCGCGCACGTCCAACGCGTCGGGCGTCGTGGGGCGGACTGACTTTACGCAACCAACAGCCAGCTACGCTCGCACTCGCATACCATTCGAATAAGGATCACCACGGTTACGCAGCCGAAACGCAACTAAACAACTGCGAAACTGTAAACAAAGATCTATGCTACTATCCAGGCCAAAGATTTCCCCGACCGAGTTTATGTGTTTTGTGTGTTTTCTTTCATAGCGACGTGGAACCAACCAGTTTTGACAGTTGTCTTGGCTTTCCACGTGCCGTATAATATATTTAATATTACACTTGTGTAAATAGACGTAAGCGATTTTCAGGACGTCTGTAATGTGCGTAACGTCAAGCGTGCGGTTCAAGGGATTGTTTGAATAATTTCATCGATAGTTCAAAGACTATTGACACTTGAGGCATGAAATCATTTCATGCCATTAGTTAGATTAAACAATGTCAACATATAAGGCTACCTTATGACTTCATTTGTATTCAATCGGTGAGTTTATAAGCAGTTCCTTATGAGATCGCAACGCGTATTACTCAAAAGAGCCGAAGAATATTAATGCGGATCATGAACAGTTAGAGTAGAGCAGAAGTTAGAATATATTTTCATCTATGTTGTTCTATACTGAATAACAGTGTATGGTTTATTTGTAGGGGCGTCCTCGGGCGAGTTTACGATGGACAGCGGAGCAGACACCATGACATAACGCTTACGCATACCATCTTGGAGAAAGCGTACGACGACCTGCGTTTTATCACCACTTAAGCTATCAATTTCAGAAGATCCATCTGGCGCAGTGCATTCTGTGGAGTGCAGTGTTCTTAAAACGGCAGTGTAGCCATTGAATCAAGAAAGTGGAGGAAGTGGAAGTGTGTTCATTGAGTGGGCATTCCGAGGCGTGAGTGGTGAACGAATTAGCGTCGCTTATTTTAGGAACGTTATCGGGATTGGAGCATATGGCAGGGAGCACGAGCAGATGTGCCGATGACGAGCTAACGGCACTTTTCCATTGAAAAGGATGCATCCATTAACTCCTATTTATTTAGTTCCAAAATATTCGAAGAGTCGTCGAGATAAACACTTGAAACATTATTATTAGTATATCCTCATCATAACAAAAGGAAAATGCACCTTGCAATTTTATCGTCAAACGAGAATAATGTCCCCCAAAAATATGGAGTTTTTTTTTACTGCAAATGCAATCTTTTTTAATCCCTAGTCCAAGCTAACTAAAGGCTTTTTTGTTGTAATAAATCGGGAATATTAAGTGAACCGCATTTTACTTCATGGAAACGCGCCAAACTACATTTCATTGCCACAACATCGCTCTTTTACAAACGTTTCTACAATGCGAACAAACACCCGGAGTTCAGTGATGCAGTAGCGCAAAAATGGGTTTCTTAGAAGCTTTATGTTTATCAGTTTCACCGTAAGAGTTTTGGTTTCCGTTGTATTCGTAACATCTATAAAAATTAAAACGTATTGGCTAAGTAAATGGGTCACAATCGATGGACTCGACACGCTGGATGACTTCGCGTGCAGGTCAGGTAAGAACAGCGATTGCATGATATCTAATAATCACATTAACCAAACAATGTCCGCTAAAAACACAGTCTGCCTGACGTCATGGTAAAAACAAATCTATTAGGTGTGGACATACCCGTGTATGGCTGTTATGATCTAGTATCAAGTAGCGCTAATAGAGAAGTTGCTCAGAAAATTGACAAACCACTTAACTACAGTCAGAGCTCTATTGATTTCAATTAAAATTGTATTGTTTATTTCGAGCTTGATACGTGATCTCCAGGAAACGGATCGAAAATATCATCCAAAGATCAAAGCGCAATTAACAAAAAATCATGAATAGCACGAATCAAAATAAAGCCAATGAAGAATTAAGCTGTCTAAAATAAAATAAAGACTGCCTATAAAGTAACAGGTGGTCGCAGCCAAGCCAAATGAAATTGAAGTCGTGAAGGCCCTGCATGCCACATTCACGACGCATTGACGTCAATAACTAAACAATGGTGAATTGATTCGACTCGGCTCTATATTAAGGCATTGTTGCACTGAGCATCGGTGAAAGTAAGAGAGCTTCTACAAACATTAGGAAACGTGGAAAATATCCATCCATAATCGATTACCAGAAAGTGACATCTAACATTCAAGCATTTTCTTTAAAGAGACAACTAATTCCTATAGGAGTTTCGTAAGATCATATTGAGTTTAAAACAGCTTTGAACTGTTGAGAATCTTAAGATATTGCAGAGTCATCCGAGCTACGCTAAATTTCCGTCACGTTTCTAAAACATAATTGAAACGATCTACGTAATATCTGGTAACAGTCGCGCAAAATGAATAGTTGTAATTACAGAAAGTTGCTAAGACGCGCAGACGCGCTATTACTGGTTGGTGCTTACCAAATCGCATGGATGCGAAAGTGAGCGCCACTTACGACCTTGTCGTTTTTTTTTTTATATGCGTGGTTCATACACTTTCTTTCATCACACTTGAAGTATATGTTTTTTTTTTAATATCAGTTTAATTTAACTTATGTAAGGTAGCGTCAAAATCCAATACATATTGATGTAACGTTGTTGCCAGACGAATGCGAAATACCGATACACTTGTAAGTTAAGGAAGTAGACTTGCAAAACTTGACCATTTTATCAGAAGCAGGTCTTGTTAGGTTACATCTGATTGAACTCGATTTGAGTTTGGGACATCATTGACCCACAAACATGGAAAGGATGCAATGTCTGAGAGCAAATGAATGCATTATGATATCATCAAAGTAAACAAACTACAAGTTATACGTTTCTGTATTATTACCATTCACCACCAAGATATATGAAAACTAACGATGTAGTCGATATGATGACACGATAGAGCACGCTCGGAGAAAGTGCAATTATTTCTCACCTGATACGATAGATGTTCCAATAAGTATACCATCACGTTCCCATCATTGAAACTAGCATCAATGCTCCAATTTCCAATTTCTATCCATACCCGGCCTTAGAAAATCAGAATAATTCCTTTAGATTAAGTACAGTCACAACAAGTCAGTGCAGTGGTTTAAATAACACATTAAACATTGGAATAATTTCGATTAAAAAACACCAACTAACCAGCTTTGGGTAAATTAATGAATACAGCCATATTGCAAATATAGCAATCGCCTGCTTTAGAATGTTAATTGATTTCAGATTCAGTAAGCAATACAATTAGGTTCTGTAACGTAACTCAATTGAAATTGAACTGCTGCTAGATATTATCATTCAAGTCAATCAATAGGTATCGGTTAATGAAACCTATTCAATTTCGCGAAGTTCTCTCAACTCTTGTTACGTAAGCACTGCTTTGATTTGGCACAGACTTACTGAACCTACTCTGAGACAATTTGGTGGCAACAAAACAAATGTTTATTTCAAGCTGGAACTACTTTGTGTAAAACACTAATCGTTTGATGACTTCACCTCTAAAAAAACACTAATTAAGCTGATATGTGACTAAATAATTATATTTGTGCCAGGCCCAGGATATTTAAATAAACTTTGACCAATAATTGAAAACAACAAGGTCGTTTGTGACCGAAATGTTATTGTACTGCACGTGAGTGACATTTGTATGGATTCCTGGTAAACCAATGTCACGCAAAAATCTACAATATATTTAAAATGGACTTTACGCACACAATGTTTTCAATTTCATCGCCAGAGTTCTAAGTCGTAGAACGTCTGATCAATGACCCAACATTTTTATTAGACGGATGATCGGCTAACCGCTAGTATTAATTAGATTACTGGTGTTGACATTATTTCGTCACTTCGTCTACGGCTTCTTCACAATAACATACGTACACATTTCAAAACAATTAATGTTACTTATTACATTGATATGCGAGGCCTCATGGCGGGTGCAAATAAACTCGGAGGATTAGGCAACCACAATATTCTCCAAGGCTTGGAAGGCAACGTTGAATTATATAAACAAACAGCGTAACGCAAGGAACTTTCTATTAATTTTCTTATATTAATTTAACAAAAACATATAGACGACTCAAAGTTCGTTTAAAAACAACTGACAATAAAATAACCATAACGAAAATAATGTTTAGCCCATAAGAGACAATACCACGTTTCTTGGTATTTCAAATAAGTTAATGCGAGGTTGTTTTTGTGTTATTGTTTCGATTGTATAAAGAACCCTTAATTAGTAAAGCAAAAGTTTTTGTTTTGTTTTCTTAATTTATTTGAGTTTTGTCCTCAACGCACGTTACTTTTTATGATTTTGATTATAATAAATGCAGAAATAAACATCTGTTATTGACGAAAATACCATAAATTGTTTTTACATATTCATGTTTTTCTGCTTTGACGTTATTATTAACGACATGAAGTTGATTGAAAATATTTTCACTGTCAACTGTAGCAAGAGATGTTTAACCGATTTACATATATACAAAAGGGGCCAATAAACTTTAATTTATCAGTAATTCTATTAAGTTTAATCAGATGACAGCGGGTCACGCTCTTGCCATGTGCTTATTAAATGTAAAGTCGTTATCTGTAATAGCCTCCATATTAAATATAACTGTTCGTCCGTCATCTATTGCTCTATGCGGGTAGCCAGGAGTCAGCCCCGGCACTAATCTAATAAAAGCCAAAGCCTGCTCACCTACTTCACCCTGATTCTATTACATGGCTTCCTCAGCGCTGGTTTTATGCACTGTTAATAAACCGCTTGGTGGGATAAAAAATAGTTCAATCGGGCCTTGAGCGAGGATTTGACGCAAAAGAGATACCATGCAACCACCAGTGACGCCATACATGGTCTAAATTTAAATTAAATAAAAAAAAAAAAAAATACAATGTTTGTAAGTATGGCTTCTACACTCTATGCCTTCGGAAGCCATTGATCAGATGGTGGAAATCAGTTCGGGTCTTGGGGATGCCTCTTTGTTCCTAGCTAGCCCTAAAGATCTATAAAATTCTGAACAAAACTGCTGACTGCTGCAACCACTTGTAAATATAAGGCACCAAGTAGTAGTTTATGAAAAACATCAAATAAATTAGTTACAGTCCTAAAGCAAATAAACTTGACTAAGTCCGAGTGACCTCAACTATTCTTCCGTCGAAACTGGTTTCACACCTACGTAATATTCGCGAAGCCCGTATTAGAATGCACTGGATTTTGTGGTGATATATCTCCATCAAACTGTTGACGGGATCACTGACAGACAATGACGACTTATTTTGCTTATAATAAAGTATATTACGAAATTGACAAAGCATAATAGAAGTATCTTATGAGGAAAAATCTGACACTGACACTTTTAGAGTTGGAGTGAAACGGTAAGAGGTACCTACTTGATACAGAAAATTGTGCCAACAAACATATACAAAGTAAACTTTTGTAGTGGGGTTCGTATGTACAGCTGTTTAAGGGCCGACGCTGATTGGGCAGCTGTTTTGCGAAACATCTGCCGTATTGATTTCACAAAGATATACTTACACGACTCGCGTATGCCGCCAGATGAAAAAACAAATCAAAAGAAATGAAAATCAAAAATGTTACAATGAAAGTTGATTTCTGAACGATACCAGTTTCAGAAGAACAAAGAGTTTTCAAAATGAAAATGGAAACACATAACCGCAGGTCAAGCAAAATAGCGACCGGTGAAATGGATAATATTGAAGGAAATATTTGAATGTTCAATTTAGCTTCAATAAGCATTTGTGAAATACTTTGAGCATTTCGAAAGTTAAGAGCTCAAGTTACCAGAGAATTTTAATTGTGTTGTGCTCAACGTTAAGTCACTCACGTAATTTTAAGCAAGTATAACAAATGTTCTGTATAACCGTACCGATGTTATTTTTCACACGTTACCTAATCGGTTGTGTACTAGTGGCTATCTACGACGACATAATACTGCATACCATTCTAATTGGACATTTATCTTATCGGGCATCCTGATTGGATAAAATATCATCGAACACAATATTAAATAGTATATTTTAATAGTAAAACCTATGTTATAATCACAGTTCAAGCAACATCTAAACTCGTCGTTAGTTACATGGGCATCGTGTCATGTCGTTAGTCTCTCTCAAAACAATGAAGTTTCCTGAGCACTCAAAAACGCTGTTTCCTTTCATCGCAATAAAGGGCAATTAGATTACTTCCTCAGCACACAATAGAATGTAAAAAGCGGCAGCCATGACGAGACTGCAATTATAAATGACGTCGGGTGACAAGTATCCACAGCAAAAGTGGGGGGTATTAATGCCTGCAAACCACTCTTTTACTTCGGTAAGCATGATATTTTATGATACTTGTGGGTTTATTTTCATCACATGTAAATAATTCATCTTTTCCCAGTAAACTTATCAAGGTTTTGCAAACTTTTTCAACCAACTACATGTTTCATTTCAATATGCAATTATTTTTCAACTTAAACCCACCCGCATCGTTTAACGGTCGATCAGCTAAATTTAGAAACTGGGGCATTATTCCTAAGAAGGAGTGGAAACGGCTCCAAGTCGCTAATACAAGATACACCTTCACTTTTAGATTTGGTATTACATTAAGCATGTTAGCTATGTGCGACCTTGCTTTTGGCTAGGCGTGTTAAACCTATGAATTGGTACTTCCGAAACCAAGCGACGAGCGAGGCCGGCGCAATACTTTGCTCGCGTACCCAAATGTGCAACTATTCAGCTGCTCGCTCCGTAAAACATTTTTCTGGCGAGCCTCATTAGCGCTGCGCGTAAATGTAAGTTTAGCCTTTTTCTCTTACCATATTTACAGCTACGTCATGGACGCTTGATTCAACTCCGGAGTCCATAACGCGATCATCAATTTACATAGCGTTTAGGCAACTACAAGATCTTTATTTACAGAATGGAGAGGTAACTGGCGACTTTGATTTAGAATTTGAAAAGAACTTCGCCTTCAATTTGTATACTGTTCAATTTCAATTGTCATCACTATCTAATAAAATCTTCAAGCTATAAAACTGCAATCAGTGTCCTCAGACAGAGACCAACACACGATGGCTTGAGACAATCTGAGGGGGCATTTGTTCAGTCGGCAACTATTGTGAGTGTGGACCCTCTCGTAGTGGGTGAGGACCACTGATTGATGATTTCCGTCCATTGTGTCATTCCCTTTTATACCCCGGTGTGCGTAAGCTACGTAATAGCAGCAGTGGTTTATATTTGACCGCAGCAACATGTTACTTTGTAATGTGTCCACTTGAATCTCACGAAAAGCCTGACCGTTCACAGTGGAATTACTATTTGTAACTGTGAAGAAATCCACACTACACTCTGTTAACTAGATAATGTTATTTGTAAAAATTCTTGCATACATTATTACTACATTTTTGTTCTTTGTTCCATCAACATTACGCATTGCTTAGCCAGCAATGTTGCCAAGAGAACGCAAAACACAATAGGGTAGTAGAGTGTGACCTACATAATATACAACCGTAAAGCCGACGCCTTCTGGTCTGTGGGGGAGTGTCTAAATATCAACATCATTATAGGTAACTACCCGTTTTAGGGGTTTGTAGGACGTCCTCGTTTTGGGGTTCGTCTACTTTTCACCTCCGCGTTACAATACTTCCGACAGATACAATTTGATTCATAATTAATCACGTGATTGCGGGGGTAGATTTTCAGGTCAAGCAAAACTATGTCGCTGATTAATAAATAAATCAGATCCTTGTTCCATAAAACAAAACGTTAACTGCTTAAACAGTTTGCATCATCATGACTGACTCTGCAAAATAGTATGCGGAACAAAGTAAATTAATATGCAAGAGAGACGGTGTATAATGAACATTTAATGAAAATATCCTTATGATAGAAATAGAATTATCAATCGTTTGAAGCAGCCAGTGACGCAAGTTACGGAGTCGTGGACTTGTGGAATAGATAGAGGATAGAGGTTGTTTAAACGCGACGTTCTGTCCATTGCGTCATCAAAAGGAAAATATAACTAAACTAACATAAACTCCTGCTATTGTAGTACCTAAATCGAGATTCGACAAGATGGAATTTTGGAACGTTATCCGAAAGTACATTCAATAGGTACATCAGTAAAGTGTACTCAGAGATGACAAACCACGAACATTCTAAGATTTATTGAATCCGACGTTAGTAGAAATATCACCTGAATCTGAATTTTTGGGGCACAAATTCATGTGATTGATCCTATGGACTAAAATTGCCAGACATACTTGGTGTATAAAAATAAAAAGGGAACGGTTATCGTTTTAGCAGCAGAAACCAATGGTGGGTTAGTCACTTAAAATATTTGGATTTTATTACGCACACACAATAACAAATAGCCTAGATGAGTGGCAGTGGTTTGGCATCAAAGGCACCATAAATATAATTCATAAGTTCTTAAACTACTGATGAGTCGTCAGTTGGAAATAACCTACTAAGGGTTCACATTAAATGTTACCTCGGTTGATGTCAGAAAAATAAAAAGTTTGATCAAGAGTAATCAATAAATCGAATTAGAGCAACAAAGTGCTTTGTAGTAACGCCGTTGATAAATTGGATTAATGTTTGATTTGGTTGTGATTATCTAGCATCTTGAGTCATCAGCCGAAGGTCTTAAGAGCTCATTCAAATGGCGAGGTACCAGAGCCTCAACGACCTCTACCTCACCTCGTGGGCGCAAAGATGACCTCGATACAAATCCGTGGGAAGGAGTGTTATGGGCTCACTACTTAGCGCGGCCTCTCATCATAACAGCCGGCAGCCCCGTTATGTGTCCCATCATGACACCGGAGCACTACCAGTGGATTCGCCCGTTAAGATAACTAATGATACCTCAAGAACTTTGACACTTGATGCGATTCATTAGCTCAATCTGTACTTGCAGTGTGAGCTGTGAAAGTTAGTAACGTGCTACATTTTTCGACACATTACTTTTAATAGCATTTGGCATTGGCAAACAAAGCTGCAGTAGTTATACCTATACCGACTTCTAAGGGATTCTTTCACATGAGTGATGTTGTTCTACGAGTATGTAATAGTAAAAAAACTCAAATATTATTTTCAATGTGTATGATGTTAAGACAAAAAAATACATTGTTTTATTTGTCACATAGTAATAGATTCACATGATCATTGTAATTTGAAAACCAATTACACAGCAATTTAATGGGGATTTACGCCTTAAAGTTAGAACACATTAAACCGAAAAAGGAACTAACGTTGCGCGTTGCCCGGAAATAGGGAAATTCTTAGGAATTCAACTTTTACTGATGTTTCTTTAATATAAAGTTGATTTAGTAGAAATTTAATATAAAATACCGACGATTAAGAAATAACCAGTGTAAAAAAGAAAGCGTAATTCAAAACTTATCGTGCATTTTTACAAGCTTACAAATCCATAAAAGATGGAAACGTTTTTAGTATAGAGCTGCGGTGACTTACAGTGATTCATTATTGATATCATAATCACAACATTGTCCCCTCTATGTTTGTGTTCGCCAAGTTCATTCATGCATGACTCAGATTCCAAATAAGCTATATTTAGTCACATCCGTGCGGAAACGTAACCTGAATCGGCCGCTTGAGGTAATTCCTGAACTCCAGAATTTGTGTCAAACCAAACCAAATAACAGACCGATGATGTAGTTTCATGGCGGGCACAAAGGTTTCTACGACAACTGCAACTGATTGAAAAAGCTTCCAAAATGTTGGATGCTTCAACGACATGAAGTGTTTGATAGATAAGAGCGACTATTTTAGTTGCATGTCGTCAACACAGTATCTCTCATTCCCATCCGTCGAAAATTCTAAATTATGTAGTAGAACCAATCGAATCTTCAAAACTGTATTGACGTCACTTCTGTACAAATGCAAAAATGTCCACGGTCATACATGATTCTACCCAGATAAACATCACATCACAAAAGATGTTTGTCTCGCGTTGTATTGTTCTATCCATGTGCCATAACTTGGTATTCTACACGTCGTGAACAAGACTACATGTGTTGCTGTCAAATTCCGCTCATGCAACTTGCCTTCAAATACTTGGTCCAAGACTTGTTAAAAAATGATAAAACCAACGAGCCAACTCATTAACTACGTAGTGAGCGGCGAGTGCGCGTGCACTGATTTATCAACCGAGGCCACGAACGAGACGTTGATATTATACTACTGAACTTTGTTCTTAACCAAACACCGAACTAATTAAACACATGTATTTCGACCTATTTATGATCACCATTCATGACTCATTTTGAGATCAAGATCCTCAGCACAGAATAGATAAATAAGGTATCCTCAGTGTTCAAAGTATTCAATGAGTCAGAGGATGGTACCAAACACTTCACGTAACAGTGTCATTAATTATCATTGCGAAGACAAATATTGTCATGGAAACCAATAAAAAAATGTAAAGGTCGTCACCGTCGCAATATTGAAAATTAACTTCAGCTACAGCGGATATTTGCTCTTATCTGCATCCAATTACAACTTACATTGAAATATAAGCGTCGAGGCAGTCTGTAATTAATAATTTTAATAGGTCTAGTTATCATGGTCTGGGTAACCGAATCCGTTTATTAATTGCAGTTGTGGCCGGTAGCGTGACCGCCGTCGCGTTCCATGAATTCCTTCTTTAATTCCCATTAGTAGGGGCGAGATAATAGAGCCTAATTGACAAAGTAAGCCACCAACTCTTTCTGTTCACATATGTCTGATGTCTGTGAGGCGCCAATACTGATTCAGTTTGGCATTACATTGGAATTTATCAAAACATTTGTCTGTTCTTCTGAAGTTATTGAAATACATCTCAGATCTCTTGATACTTTTGAGTTTTTCTTTCAGCATTAATTATAATATTTTGAGGGCTGGTGAGGAAAATTCCAAAAATCTACGTTTTCTTTACAGTACATACATACCTTCTTAAAATCAAACTAAAAGTAAGGACACCGACATGTGCATGATAAAATATTGCTTAATTCCTTGTAACTATGTAATTAAAATGGTTAGTCGATATTTTATCAACGGCGTCAAAGATATCTCTCATATAACAGGAAAGCAAGCGATAACAGAGGTGAAAAACGATAAACGAGAAGCGCTGATGACACTGACAAGTAATGAGAAACCAGTTTTTGTCGGAACTCGGAAGTAGTCATGGGCACAAAAATTAATGGTTTGTCAATGAATCTTCGCCAATGAGAACAGATGGACCGTAGAAAGAATAATTACATAATTTATTATCACAGCATTCACAGCAGAGATAGCCGTTTCGAGAAACAGGGACACGAGTTATTCCGGAGTAACAACTCTTTTCCTGGTGCTGGGGTCTGTAGAAGAGTGAATGTTACAGAATACATATGAGACTACAATCGTAATAGGTAACCTAGTTTCAAAGAATGCATAAGTCGTATGCAAACAGCCTTGTCAATGTTTGCTGGTCTAGTGACATTAGCTAGTCCTAAGTATCGAGGTACACAAAATCTCAATCCAAATCGCCTTGGTCGACCGCACACCGGCAGAACAGAAGGTCGCTTACATTATAGAATCGATTGTTTCCAAATTGGTCAGCTGCTGAAAATCACGTTATAATAGAAAAGTTATTTTTAACATAAGAGAACAACTGGAAATTCTTTAACAAAAGCTTCAAATACAAAGCCACGAACAGGTTGGGGACGGAGATTAATTTATCTTTTACAGAATGACTCGGTAAGTTTGTTATAAATAAACAGCAAAATTGAAATTAATGCTTTGTGGGGAAAACAGGAGGCTGTTAACGACCGCGTAGAACGGTAACGAGCTTAGCTCGCAGAATGAATTAATGGCGTAAAGAAACGCGAGCGTTTAGGTTGTTTAAAAGACAAGTTTACGTGACGCGGACACCTCAATGGATGTCAAGAAAAGATGATTATGATGATGTTGTTTGCAGAAATTGAGCTAATACGAACTCGCAGTCTTTAGCTTACAAACAGCGTTATGAAGGAGAAAATCCACACCTAAAATACTCTTTGTAGGATGGGTCTTGAGAAGTTTTGATAAGTGAGAATATAATTTAATTTACCTTAGGTGCTACACGCAAAGTAACTGCAGACCACAAGTTGGATGAACTGTGCACAGGTCAAGCTAATTTCTCTTAGGTTCTTTTACCTTTGCTTCGTAGAAATCAAGCGTTTCATGTCATAAATAAGTACATAGTTATATGACTGTAATTATATCGGTAGGTAATATTATTTTAAGAATACATGGCGGACTTTATATGAAATGTTTCTGGGATCTAAGACTAAACATTTCGCTTTTTGCTAAGACTTGTGCAAAGTACAGATAAGATCTGATTTTAAATTACAGGACAATGTATCGCAATTTTAAATTAGAAGGAAAGGATGTCTCTTTATTACAAAATACGATGGAAAGCCAAAAACTAAGTTAATAACCTCATTTTGTAAGAGACAGGAGGCAATAATAAACTTCTTTCAAAAGTCGAAGAGTCGAAGGTAAAGACATCGAAAATATTGAAATCGCGACATTTCGTGAAGTTTCAATGCATACTGTAGGCAATTCCAAGAACTATCTCTCCATATCTTCCGCTACCATAGTTCTTGTCCAGGAATACATATAATTGGGTAAATAAAAAGAAAAATAAATAATAAAAATAAATAAATAATAAGATCACATTAAAATGCAATAACTAAGAAGAGGAAGTAGCGAAAATTTTCTGTTAAAATATCTGCATATTACGCACACGCATCTCGATATTGTGTAACTAACCATATATGTTAACTATTGTCTACTTTTTCTAAGTAAGCGCGATGACATGCGCGGTTTTCTCTTATAACAACTTAGTTTAGCGGTTGGCCACCGTGAGAGCGTCGCCAACGTCGGCATTCCAGGATGGGTGTAACAAGGCATAATTAGAAAGAGTACCCGTACTTGGGAATTGCAATTCAACTTGATTACAGAGAGCTAGCTCGTCAGGAAATCGCCCCGCGTCCGTGTCGACGGCGAATGGACTTGTCCACTTTTACTTTCGCCAGTCCGTTCACCCGGCAAGCGCTCAGAACTGCCCTACATTCCTATCACTGTTTACCCGATCCCCAACAAAAGTAAGGCCGAACGCACATTACTAATACATTTACACTTTTCCAGTCATGCAAACGCCTGAATTAGGTACGCATTAAATGGACACGTCCTGGCCTCAGCTGAAATATTAGAATATTAGATCCCGAGTGATTAATGAGCATCCTCAATACTTAACGCTCATTAGCCGGTCGAATATAATGTGTTAATTATCACAGCTTTGTTTTGTTTTCAATTCTTACTGAGGTCAATATTTTATGTCTAATTGCTTATTATTTTAGGTGAAGAAATCAAATAGTCATTCATTAATTATAATGATAATCCATTGTTACTATGCTAAAATTAAAGTTTAACATAAATATAATTAACATTGCTATTTAATATTAGGACTTGATAACAAATTAATTGACAGAATATCTATCTGCTCTGGTACGGATAATAAAGAAGGAGAAAGAATTTATTCATCCAATGGTTGTCCCAAAACAAAAGACAACAGTAGGTAGGTATTACAGATATTGAGGAAAATATCTTTCTTGTGACTATTGTACTTAAAAGGAAAGGAAATAAAACTAGTTTAATTAAGCTTAATAAGTATAACTAGATGAATAGTCATAGGAAATGATTCCACTTATCTCATAAAACCAAGATTAAACAAATGGATCTTGAATAATGAATATTGTGATTAGAATTACACATACCGTCACAGGTGCTTAATTGTTCTTTAGCTACTCGGTCCTACTCTTCCATTACTTAGTATTTTTTATCATGTTAGACAATATAAGAGATGCTCCGTTTGTTTTAATATTTTTTAAATAGTAGCTAGGTTGAAATATTTAAAAAATTAAGCATTTAAACTAATTAAACCCTCAGACTAACTAATTTAGAAACTATCAAGATTCCCCATTTAAACAACCATAAAATAAAACACGAATTGATGCCAAGGTCAACTAAAAGTGTAAGGCATTTATGATTGAAATTAAAAGCCAGTCTGGCAATCATAAACCCTGCGAGCCCATAAAATCTGTGCTTCTATTGTGCTCAAAATTATACTTCCTATAAAAATTTATGACCTATGAAAATTTGTAATTTTGAAACGGACATGTGTAATTGTATTTAGCATCAATTTGTAATTTAAATATTTTAGAGACCTTTGACACTATCAGGACACATGCATTATACATTCGGCAGGTTGATAAACACTGCTCACATCATGTCACTCAATTATACGAATTCAGTAGCTAACTTTGATGAGTCAATAGTGTCTGCATTCCACAATAATTATGTGTTTAAATAAGATTATTCCTAGTCAATAAGTTTATCTATTAACATAGAACCTAAGGGTCTGTTTGGCCTTGCTGGCTACATCAGAGTTAGATCATTACATGAACTACAATTAAAAACAAAGGACCTGTATAGGTGTGGTACAGAGATATTTATGGCCTATTTACACGAGGCCAGTAGCACTGGCGCCAGCAAATTTGAAACCGTTCTATTCTATTTGACTGGCTTTGTCCACTGGCTTGGGCCAGTCCAATGCACTGGCCTGGCTCTATTTTCACGAAGCCAATACTGGCCTGGCTTATTGGACTGTCTCATCTACTGGACTTGTGTAAATGGGCCATTAGACTGTGTGAGCACTCTCACATTGTAACATGAAACACTTATTGTGTTAAAATATAATTAATATAGCACTGTCCTGTTAAAAAACTGCAATTTGAACTACTACCTACTTGCATTTTTTAATTTAGTAATACTTGATCTGAAATAAGTGCAGCTTCATGCACTATAAACATGATCACTGAATTAAATAGTCTGCCTGTATGTTGTTAGCCTTGAAGAAAGATTTGTTAATGTCTTTTGCAAAGCCATTCTATCACAACAGCACTGATTGTTATCTTTTACAGAATAAAATTATGTTAATGTGTCCAATTTTCTCTTATCTAGTATTACCTATGTTAAATCTGTTCCACACATAATTATGGTGCCTTCTCCTTGCTAACAAATTCAAAGTAAAATACTGTACAAGCAATTTGTGGTAAATTATTACCGTGTGAATTCAATTCAATCAATTTGTGTAAACCTAAAACAACAATATAAGCAGGTACATTGTCAAGGATAATCAAGCAGGTAATCAAAACTACTATCTATAAAATATAGTGAGTGATAAAGAGAAGTGTTACTCACCTAAAGTCCAAACTAAGATTTCTTTGATGCGTGGGCGCTTGTGGGCCCTTGGGGTCGCGATTTCCATGGACGGGTACATCTTCCAACATGCTCACACTTTAACTTTGGTCGCACAGCACACTACTACCCATATCACAACAACCCACAGCAAATTAACGAGTAAATAACAACATTGCCAACATGGCGTCGAAAGAAACTGTATCAAATGCAAACACCCCACTAAATTAAGACAACGAAACGATTTTTTTAAAGGAAACTATCTAAGCTAAAGTACGCTAGCACTTGATTTACAAAATTTAGATTGTAAAAGGTAGATTTTAATCTTGTTAATTTACCAGTTTTCTTTTGTGTCCTACTAAAAATTAGCGTACGTAACGCGACGAATTTTATGTCGAAACACGAAATGATAAACACTGAAAATGATTTGAAATATAATAATAAGTGCAGGCGTAACAAAAGAAACAAATTTCTCAAAATTAAAGAAATCGATGATTGTTCGTCCAAAACGACATCATATTTTTTATTTTTTTATACGTCACTCAGAAAATGATCGACTAGTGATGCTCCACAAAATCATGTGATTGTATTAGTAACCGACATTTATAGCAGTTAGAAATCGAATAGTTCTTTTTCTAAGAAATAAAAAAAATCATTTAAAATCTTATTTTCTGAGGAACTCTTAAGATTTTATTAACGTAGGTCAAAGCAGATATTTGTTAAATTTAACGTAATAAAAAGTAAGAATCATAACTTTTATTTTTTTAAACGTCACATGTCACAGCACAGTTATTTTTCTTAGAAATTAAAAAAAAACATATAAAAACTTATAAGGGTGAAGAAGACATTTAAGGAGGCAGGTAACCGGTACCGAACCGACCGACTGACTAGTGATGTGCCGAGTTGGCTATTTCATGGAATTGAAATTCTTTATTGAGATTCTTCCGACACAAGTGATTTGAATCTTATTTTAAACAAGTTTCTTTCCTAGTGTAAGTCACTCCTTATTTGGAGTTTTGAAACGAATGTTCAAAATATTTCAAGATTAAAAAAAGATTACTTGGCAAATCACTTGTCAGTCGGCTCGGTACCGGTTACCTGCCTCTTTATGTCTTCACTCTTAGTGACTGCTAAATGAAAAAATTACACGTCCATAAAATCACCCCTACACTAGCAGCCTGTCACCCACAGATTATATTAGAAACACACAAAGCATAATAAACGCCATCTATTAAAAACTAAAAGCAGGCTGCACATACTATGATTTTTCTTCTTCTTTTGTCATCCATCATCATCCTAGTGATGTGACCCATAGTGCGTAGAACGTAAACGTAGCGTAGTCGTACGTAGACTTACTTACTTGCTCAGTGGCGCTGGTAGTGGTGAATGGCTGTGGATAGAGGTAGTTAATAGTTACAATTGTTTTCTGTACTCTTGGATTGGAATAAGAACAAACAAACAATAAATAAGAAGATATTTTATTTCGTAAAGCTTTTGCAAAGGTACAGATACAACTTATACACAAATATTAATATGATAGGTGCTGGACTTATCAGCCGAACAATGTAAAAGTACCCAGATCTGAACCTCTTTGGCCGCGATTATGTCGCGTTTGGCTGAACCGATTTTGAGGGGAAGGTTTCAGTAGCTTATTTTAGTTTAATCAAGTTCATTTAAACTTAGATAACCAGAACGCAAAAAAAAAAAACTTTATGCATGGACTTCAAATGAGTTGGTTTGTCCTAGCTAGAAGCTTGATTTTGTGGGTTTTTTTTGAACGCGGTTAAATTTTTTGTTAGTGGAAAAAGCTTTAATTAACATATAAATAAATTAAATAACAATCTTGTTAGTTCTTCTATATGATCTTGATATTCAGGGTCTAGGAGACGACTCTTGTGACTGGCGCGATGATGGTGGCCTTTTGTGTACATTAGGTTTTCTCAGGCTGTGGTAGTTAGGCATGACTTTGCTCAAGAAGTCTAGTTGGAGGACCTGTGATGGCTGCTTTTCAAATGCTTCTCGTATGTGGTGCTCTGAGCCCCAGATCACTGTGTTATCAGCCAGTGTCTGTGGTGATGTAAGATGACATGCTGCACCTAAAATCAATAAAATTTATAAAATCCACATTACAAAAAAAGTTGAGATCCTTATTTTGGTCAGAGATTAATAGCACCCTTGAAATAGTATTCTTCTGTTCTTGTTGTTTTTTTTTATTTTCCCTTAATTTTTTTTTGAAAATGTCAAGCAATTAAAACAGTTATTTGTTATTTCATTACCTATAACACAGCCACTCCCAATTTTAACATCCACTCCCACAAATGACCTGCATTCAAAGACGTTACTTTCTCCAATGTGGCCGAATGAAGATTCTAGCCGACAACCTACTTCAAACACATTATGAGCCCCAATGATTAATGGTTGGGGAGGCACTTCTTGGTTGTCACTCTTTCTGGAAATAAATCAAAGATAACTGGGCAATCCTAAACAAAAGTTTAGTTGTGAGTAGTACATTGTGTAGTTATTAAAAGATGAAATAAGAAACCAAACATTGCGCATGGGCGGGACTAGAACTGGCATCTTTCTGGCTAACCAAACCGGACCAAATGCTCTTCCAATTGAGCTACCATGCTTTCAGTCTGATTGTGCAAAATTTCTGGTCTTTTATAGATACATCATTGCGGGATTGAGTCATTCTAAACAATTGTGTAGTTAGTCATTTAAGTGTACTCACTTATGTATAATAGTTGAGTATTCCTCAATGATACAATATTCAGCTATGATTATGGGACCACCTTCAGCTATGATGGTCACACGGGGATGAATAACTGTTCCTCCACCTATAGTAATATCACCTTCAAGGGTACAATCCTCACAGACTGTTGCCCCTGGTAGTATTTTAATGCTGAAATTCGAAGAGAAAGATGAATGATTAATAAGTTTAAGATGTTAACATTCTGTTAGCTACTCAAGTTATTACTGGAGAACGGCTAAGCCAACTTTTAGTTTGATGGATTCGTCTAGGTCTCTAATAACAAAATACTTATAAAATAGGGCCCGCCCACAAACATAAATAAACATAGTGCAAGAATTCAAACATAAAATAATTAAGTACTTGACACTTACTTGTTGTGCGACATGATGGATGAATACAACAGTACAGTGAATCAAAGTATTCTGCTGTATGACTAATCCTAGTATATTGGGTTTGTTTTTCGCCTATTTTTTAAATAATTATAATTAATTGGGTCTCTTTTCTGGGCTCTTCTTCTTTTTGTGTTTCTTCTCTTGTATGTAATGTTGTAATTTGTAACTATCGTAGGTAGGTAGGTAGGTACATGGGTACAAAAAATATGACAACTTAGCTGTCATCATGTCAATGTCAATCAAACAAATTATCTTATCTAGATCCAAAGAACTTTAATAAACAGCCTTGCTGAGCTTCATTTCTATAGCTCATCATCATCACGGTAACCGGAAACGTTACATCCCTATGCCTATTTTGACTTAGTCAGTGAAACGTTAAAATAATTAAAGTCAATAATCCGTTTCTTTCCTCCCCTCAGCCCTCCCCCCCTCACTCAGCAGAAGAAAGAAAAAGAAAGCAGCGGGAAATAAAAATAGGTACCTAAAACAAAGTTGATAGACAATATATTAATTCGTGCTTATAGGTTACTCTTTGTTCTTTACCTTTTAGTTACAGCTACATCTGTTAAGGTGGTTACGGTGAGCACAAAAATGAGCACTGACCACAATAATGTACCAACCTTTGTGTTCCCTTTCAAACCATATTTTATTCAAGAAAAGTTTATGCATGAACTTTATTTTACGATACAAAACAACAAGTGTGGAATTTTCGAAAGTCCGACTGGAACTGTAAGTAATTTTCAGCGTATTTTGAAGTACCTTGGATACACTCTGACCCTTTATTATTTTAAGGTTATGTATATAATAACTTTATGTACGACTACGTATTGTTTATAGGGCAAGTCGCTAAGTATATGTTGCTCCGCACTGCAATGGCTCAAGGATTACAGTAAAAAAGTTATCAGTGACTTAGAAACTGAAGTAAACCTATTGAAACAGGAGGTCTCCCAAAGTGAAAGTAAGTTTGATATTTAACTTTGCTTATTCAAATTTATGATTCTGTAATACGTTTTATTTTTGAGTATGTACAGTCTAGGTTAGTAGGTTTTAAGTTTTTATTATTTGCATGTTTTTTCTTTAATTTTAGGTAGTAATTAATAAATATATTTCCTTTCTGTAATTGTAACTTAACTCTACATACATTTATAATTGAAGGCAGTGATGATTGGCTTCAAGAGGAATATCACAAGATACAGAAAAATCAGACACTTTGTACAATACAGCTTAAACTTGATAAAATAAGGAAACAAAATGAACACTTGTCTGAAATGAAGAGACGCGTGACAAAACAGAAATCTCAAGTGGGCACCAAACCTGCGGAATTTTTCCATAACCACCAAAAGAACAAAAAAGAGGAAGACAATAAGGAAAATGTTGAAGAAAGTGTTTCAGTTTCAGTCGAAGACCATGATTTAGTTCTTGAAGAGTGTAATGATGATAATGATGATGATGAATCTGAAAGTGAAGAACTTGCCGAAGAAGATGAACATCACATGAAGGTGAGTCATGCACCTAAATGAAATTTTATTGTTAGTGCCTAATTTATCAGTCATTTAATTTCTTACAGATGTGTTAATCAACATTTATTTGTTAATGCAATAAATATCGTCCTATTGATCCCGTGAGGCTTTAGTATAAAAACACATGTTGTTACTCATAGAAGTTTCTGTCTTTTATTATAAATAGTATTTTACCTCAATGATAATTCATGATTAATTAATAATATTGATTTGTGCAATCATTAATAATGTTGTTGAACTATAATATTTTCAGATTTACATCAGTAGTCGAACTCATAGCCAGCTATCACAGTTTGTTGGTGAAATAAAAAGAACTGCCTTCAAGGATGACACCAGTGTTGTTACCCTTGCTTCTAGGCAGCACTATTGTATCAACCCTGAAGTTACAAGGCTGAAGAATGTTAACTTGATAAATGAAAGGTAAATATTGCACTAATATCATATTTAATTCCAGATGTGTATGTATTTTATTATGAAACATGTTTTGTATTTTACACAATTTTTATAATGTATATACATTATATTATGTATGTATGTACTTATTTCATAAAGAAGAGAATAGAACATGAAAATATAACTTTCTTACATTTAAACTTGTTGTTGTTTGCTTTACTTTCTCTTATTGCTTTAATAATAAATACTTTATTGCACATAATAAATAATACAGAAAACATCTTAAATATTACATAGAAGTACAATTCGGGCGGTCTTATCGCTTGAAGAAATTTCATATTTTATCTGCTTACAGATGTCTTGATATGCAAAAATCTAAAACTAAATCAACATCAGTGGGGGATGATGGCAAAGTTTTGAAGAAAACTAAAACAAGATCTTGTGGCAGCTGTCCCTTTTACAACCAAACTAATATCACTAGGTTGAAAGAGAGAATCTTGACTGACATTTTGGATATGGAAGACTTGGTAAAATGTGGCAAAGAACTAAAGGCTTGTCCGTATTATGCTAGCAGGGCCGCTTTGGATGATGCTGAGGTAATTATTTAAAGTTTCATGGTTTTAATTGCTCCTATTATACTTTTGGAACAAAGGAATAACAATTATAATATGAAAAACGAGAATTTAATGGTGCACTAATTCACGTCACGTCACTTATATGGTCGGAATGGTCACCCATCCAAATACCGACCGCGCCGTAAGTTGCCTTCGGTATCTACGACCAAAGCGCTGCCACCACTGCGCAACGAGCACCTCAATTAAAAAATAATTTGTTACCATTCATATAAGTATTCATATAGTACCTGCGGATAAGTATGAGAAATTCACACCCACACTCACTGTTGATACTATTGCTGTTGTCACTGTTGTGACTAGCATCACTGTGCTATTGTCCCATCTTCATCTATCTGTCTCTCTCTTAGTGTTATCTCTTTCTCTCATCTTATGGGTTAGTCTCTTGAGCCAAATTTTTTTATTGTTTTAAATTTCAGGTAGCCCTAGTCAGTCACGCTGGTATAGTCAGCTCCGGTGCCAGGTCAGGAATGTCCTTAAAACTCAAAGACAATGTACTAATAATGGATGAAGCGCACGGTCTTGCTGCGGCATTAGAAAACGCACACTGCGCACCCGTGTCTGCTAGACATCTGACTTCGGTGAAGACGTTTTTACAGCTATACATAAATAAGTACAGATCAAGACTCTCTAGCAAGAATTTGCTGACTTTGAATCAACTGAATTATGTATTAGGAAAATTGATTGGTGAGATTTTTCATAGTGTTACAAATTTTACATATAGAAGTACCTAGACCTAGTATAGTATTAGTACACAAACATTGTGATTACTACATTACTGAAAAATAACTCAGGTTCAGGTTCATTAATGAATAAAATGTGTATCACCGCCGCCTTCCCACCTTAAGGGCCAAAATCGCATGCACGTGACGTCGTCTTTTGTTTGAAGCGACGCCAGTATCCTTTTGTAAGCAAGCAATTTTCCTTTGAAAGTGGTAAGGCGGGGGAGACCTCGAAAGTACATAAAATGATTTTTCAGGTATGGTAACCAAAATCAATCAGGATGAAAAGAATCAAGATTCTCCTACAATATTCACATTAGAAGATTTCGTGATAAAAGCTGATATAGACCACCTAAAGTTGACACCCTTAATAGAACTATGCAGAAAAACAAGGTTGGCACCGAAATTACATGGGTTTTCTATGAGGTATACACCTCAAATGCTGGAAGAAGAAATGAAAAAATCTGTGCCAGCTAAAAAAAGTAATTTAGAAAGTTTTCTGAAGAATATTTCTAAGAAAAAGGATGGCAATAGTGATATTGTAGTTCAAGAGAAAGAGCCAGAAGCAACTGCTAATATCCAGGTAATTTTCACTTACATTCAGTAAGCTCAATTTCATCAACATAATGTAATATTTAATGTGGTGTACTTATTAAGTAAATAAAAATATGTTTATTGACCACAAGACTTTTACATCAATAAGCTTAAAATATTAAGAAGCACCTTTAAATCTCACAAATTACCAGAGGCTCTATACTATGCTATGCCTGTATTTTAGAGACCAGTTACAATTACTTGCCTTAGGTATGTGGCACTTTCTAGTATATGTGTGTGTGTGTAATATGTTCTATATTTTTAGGGTTCCGTAGCCGAATGGCAAAAAACGGAACCCTTATAATTTCGTCAAGTCTGTCTGTCTGTCCGTCCGTATGTCACAGCCACTTTATTCTGAAACTATTAGCATCACACCGCTGAAACTTGGTAGGTAAGTGTATCCTCTTTACCGCTTTCCGATTCAGGTACAAAAAAAAATTAAAAATGATATTATAGGGTCCCATACATGAAACTAAAACCAAAAATTTTTTTTTTACTCAAACCTATACGTGTGGGGTGTCTAGTATAGGTCTTTCAAAATGACATTGAGGTTCCTAAAACCATTTTTTCTAAAAGTCCAACGTTTGAGATATAGACGCTTCCAGTGGTAAAATGGGCGTCCCCCCCATCTAACTTTTGAACTAAGGAAGTGAAAATTTTGAAAAAAATATGTGATGTAGATCTCAACACAAACTTTCAACGAAAATTGGTTTGAGCGAAATCGAACTAGCAGTTTTTGAGATATAGTGCATTTTTATCAACCGCAAATATAACTTTGTCTTACATACAAACACTATGAAAAACAAAGTTATATTTGCGGTCAAAAAAATATTGTGGTATTTTGGCTAAGTGGAAGTAAGAATCCCTAATTCAGTTCAAGTTGGCACGGAACCCTCAGTGCGCGAGTCCGACTCGCACTTGGCCGGTTTTTTTATATGCTCTGTCAAACGTATTCACGTATGCATTTTTATTTTTTCATTCGGTGGGCGAGGTCCTCGTACCTCACATGACTAGCTTGTCCGCGCCACTATACAAGCAGGGGCAAATGTGAAAATTGAACAAAACCCACTATAAAATATTGTGTTTAGCTTTGCTGTGATAATAATTTACAAATGTAACCTTCTTTTAGACTTAATTTGTAAATTAATCACCAGATCATTGTATCTGTTGCTCTGCGGTCAAGGTCTCTGCCGCCTAACCACTTTCAAACGAAAAACGCTTGCACACACGACACAAATCAGGCATCACGTCAACCAAAAGACGACGTTCGAATACAAGGTGTAAAAATGTACGAGCCAAATTCAATGTGGTGGTTGTCAATCCAAATTAAAAAAATCTTAGATATTTTTTCCTGTTTTCTAGACTCGACTCTTATCCACCCCCTTGAATTTGGCTCCTACTTTTTTTCATCAATGTCCACGGATCCCTAAATTTCTAAACAGGGTGTAAAAAAGTACGAGTGGTGCTTCTTAACCACTCGTACTTGAATTTGGCTGTAGAAAACGGTCGCGTCTAGAAAAAAGAAAAAGAAAAATAAAATTGATAAAAAAATACATTTTCTTAAAAAAATCTTTTTATTTAATTTTCCTGTATTCTATTCTCGATATACAACAACCCCCTTGAATTTGGCTCGTACTTTTTTTTACACCCATATTACAGAGCCCATCAGAAACGTCACCCGGAACAGGCTTATACGCTATACTAGACTTCCTACAAATGCTGTGCGAGCGGTCGGAAAACGGACGTGTGTTGGTGCAGAGAGGAGAGGAGGGAAGCGGGAGTCTGAAGTATCTGCTGTTGAACCCGGCTGAACACTTCGTTGAGGTGGTCAAGGAGTGTCGGTCTGTGAGTATTTTACAATAAAAATAACTGCCTCGGTGGCGCAGCGGTTAGAGGGTCGCGTTTTAAAGCGACGGCTGCGCCAGAGGTCCTGGGTTCGATTCCCGGGTCGGGCCAAAAAATATGTACCTGAGTTTTCTGCTTAGAAATTCTCAGGGAAGCCCGGAGTTTGGAAGTTGGCGGTGTTTCACCCCCGTGCCTCGGAAAGGACGTAAAGCCGTTGGTCCTGCGCCTGATCTCTCTCCGGTCGTGTCAGATTGCTGTCCCATCGGGCTATGAGAGTAAAAGGAATAGAGAGTGCACCTGTGTTTGCGCACACACTTGTGCACTATAATATGTCCCGCGCAGTCGGTTGGTCCTTGTGACTGGCCACCGTAGTCGAAATCGGCTAGGGGGACTATCTATTTTACAATAGACAAATAGATTATTACAGTGTTATTTTGATTATCCCAATCTGTATTAAATTTTGAGCGCTAGAATCACGTTATAAGCAACACTTTTTAGATTCCTGTTGAAAGAGATTTTGGCTTAACACGGCACGTGTATTGTCCATTTTTACTTACAAGTAAAACGGGATTATTTTAGGAAAAAACTTATGATGTCCTTTTGATATTAATAAGATTTTAATATAATTATTTTTTTAGTTATTTGATAGGTAAACAGATGCTTTATTAGGGCAATTAAATTAAAACTGATTTTATTCTCGCAGAGCTGTGTACTTTCATATTCCTTTTATATTCTAGGTGATAGTAGCCGGCGGAACAATGGAGCCCATATCGGAATTTCTAAGACTCCTGACCGGCGACTGCAAGCAGTGTGACGGCGTCAACATTGTGAAATGCGACCACGTGGTCTCGCCGGATAATGTTCTAGCTATTTGTATGTCGAAAGGACCTACTAATGTTGGTCTGAACTTTTCGTTTGAACGCCGAGGGACGGGGGATCTTGTAAGTAACTCTTTATTTAGCGTTTAAGCTTTAGGCCTCGTCCTGGACGCCAGCGGGCGGAGGGGGCGGAGCGGGCGATGGCGCGCGCGTTGATCAATTTCATAGATTTGTGTGAAGCTGTTCTCGAAGACAGCGGTGCGGGCGGAGCGGGCGGCGAGGGTTAAGCTGTATTACCGCCCATACCGCCCGCTGACGTCCAGGACCAGGCCTTAGGGTTGTCATTTTCGCCCATTTATAAGTTCGTGACTAGCGGTTCCCCGCAGCTGCGCCTGCGCATAATCAGATATCGCGTACAAACTTTCATCTTCATTTTGGAGTGAATAATTTGATTTCCGGTATATTAAATGTCCGTTACTATAGTTGAATGGTTTATAACTATTCTCTATGTTAAAAATCATTAAAACCCATTCAGCGTGAAAACTCTATTAACACGTTCCGAGACACTATTCCAGACACAATAGATGTTTTATTGTTTTCACGCCTGTAGGCGTTCACTGTCCCGGAACGTGTTCAATATACTTTAGTAGTTCTACACTTTTTGTCTTGACAAAGTCTTAGAATGGACCTTACAGGCTTTTTCTGTTATCAATGCAAGAACACAAAATTTTTGTAATTTTTTACACATACTTATTTACAATTTTACAGCTAAACGAAGTAGGTCGTATTCTCCGAAACATCTGTAACATAGTTCCCGGAGGCGTCGTATGTTTCTTACCCTCATACTCCTACGAGCAGAATGTCTTCGACTATTTGAAGAAATCCGGTGTCATTGACGCCATAAATAAGAAGAAAACAGTATTCAGAGAGCCTAAATCTGCTGCTGATGTTGATCAGGTATGTTTTTGTTTTATTTTATAAAGCCGTTGCTCACTTTTCGGTAAAAGAAAAAAACAAAATAGCGACCGTCAATAAAACCGTAAAAATATATTCCTTGCATTTTTTTTACAAATAATTTATTGACGTGACAACGTCTTATAAATTGGTTTGCCGGGTGACACTTCAAGAAACTGCGTTACGCTCCGCTCACGTTATGCGCTCACAATGAGAGCGAGTGAGAGGCACGCGTCCCTTCCACTCGGGCATGGTTAGCCCGCCTAAGAGCGAGAGAGACAGACATCAAAAGTCGTTGTCACGTAAAACTTTCGCCCGTATACCGACTTTACAGGCAACCAATTTTTTATATTTGATTAAATCTACTAAACCGTCACGCTAAGCCATAAACAGGCTCTAAAAGAAGCTCGAATTTTAGTTTTATATCTTTCACAGCGTATAATTCAGAAACCTGGCATTTTGTGAAGTTTTACCAAAGTATAAATTTATTCGTTTTATATTGATGTGATGTATCGAGTCTTGCAGGGCCTCTATTTTTTAATCACTCGCTTGGATATGGCGTGTGATTTTCGTTCAAAAACACATAAAAAATCAACGGAAATCACTCAAAATCTAGACGTGAGTGCTCACAAAATTGAGCAATGATTTTTCAAATCCTTTTTTTGTAGATTACAACTGGTTTTCATTCCAAAATTCGACTTTAAACATTGAATATCACACGCCATCTTGACGCGAGTGATTCAAAAATAGGTGCCCAGGTCTCAGTAGTTGCCGACGTTTCGCAAAAATTGAAAAACCTTGCTGACTTGGTTTTTAAATTTTCAAAGTAAAAGTTTCAAACCTTATATGTACATGTACATGTTACAGGTTTTAAGTAAATACGCGACTGCCGTGAAGAAAAAGAGCGGCGAACAAACAGGTGCCTTATTGTTGAGCGTCGTAGGTGGGAAATTGAGTGAAGGGTTGAACTTTAGGTAAGTGTAAGTGAAAAGTAATAACAGAAAATGAAAAAAAAGTACATATGAAATAAACCTACTGAAATTACTACAATAACATAATATAATCTATAAACATGCATAACTAACACAAATAAAATAAACAAACATAGAATAAGTACGTAATGCAATTATCTATTCTTTGAAATCTTTTCGGACTTTATTCTTGAATGACAACTTTTAATCTGTCTTCCTGTCATCCACGGCTTGTGTTTGTAGAGATGTGTCCAAAGAACTTAAATATTCGCACCTGTCTGTTAATATACCTCTTTTTCATTTCAGTGATGATCTGGGCCGCTGCGTTATAGTAGTGGGCATGCCGTATCCAAACAGCAAGTCGCCAGAATTACAAGAGAAGATGAGCTACTTGAACCGAACCATAGGGCCGGGTGCGGGTGGTCAGTACTACGAGAGCTTGTGTATGAAGGCCGTTAACCAGTGTATAGGTGAGTTATTAGATGAATGGCCCCTTTTCACAATGTCTAAATAAGTTTCGGTTAGTGCAATATGCCAGAAACATTAATTAAAATTACGTTATTTATTTGAATTATGTGTTGTCTGGTGATATTGTGAATCAGGCCCTTAAATAACAGTTCAAATCAGGACTGTTTTTAATAATATTTCAGTACTTTAAACACTTATGCATTCTAGGCCGCATCATAGCAATGGCTTACATTATGTTCAAAAACTACGTATTCAAGCAACTTAAAAAAAAAATATGTTTGTAAAGATGTGTATGTATTTTAATTCCAGGCAGGGCAGTAAGACACGCGAACGATTACGCATGCGTCCTACTTCTAGACGAAAGGTATTCGAGGCCTCAAACTATGAATGCGCTGCCTTCTTTTGTACAAGTGAGTTATATCTTCTTTTATATTTATTTTATGAAACTGCAATGTGCGACAACGATCTTTTGGACGATAGATGACATTGACAAAGGGGCGCTAGCATTCAATCAGGGTAGCCAATGCAAAATATCTCCCTTGATTCAGAGAGTTTAGGAAGCTGTTTAACTAATAATTTTTTACCCATGGCAAAGTTAAAGAGACTACTAATTTGAAGCAGGATAAGCATTTATTTATTTCAAATAAAAAGAGTTATTAAGATGAAACATAAGGAGACAAAGAATCATGGGGCAATGGGGAAAAATGGGGAATCTCCTGTAAGATCGGGGAGATTTGGCTGCGCTGGATCTGACAGCCGTATTTTACAAGATGCCAGCGTTAGTTCTGGTTTTCGCCGTCGGCGAAATGATCGTTGTCGCACTGTTTGTAACTTTACTCCATAGACTATAAAAGAAGGAAATCGTACGTATTGTGCTTTTTACCACTTTACGTATAGCTTACAGATATTTTATTTCAATTTTCAGAAATCCCTGATGGATAACTGTACTTTCGGAAAAGCTTTTGGCAGTATAGGAAAGTTTTTCACTAAGCATAAAGATAGTAAGTAAGCATACAATTTCGATAAATATTTATATAATGTTTTAAATAAAATATATTTTTTATTTAATTGTTTCACTTAGTATCATTGGATTGCATATGAATAAAGCAATACGATTGTATCGTCTTAGTCGATGTTTAATTTAAGTACTAATTTTTTAAATCACTTTAATACACAGTTAAAGTAAAGTCTTGATGCAGTACATCGGTCAATGAAAACATTCCATATTGTGTAAAGACACAGGTGTGTGCAAAACAACCGGTTGCAAATTGACCTACTTCAATTTGTTCAAGTCTATACTAATATTATAAAGCTGAAAAGTTTGGGTGTTTGAACGCGCTAATCTCAGGAACTAGTAAAGACACAGGTGTGTGCAAATTGACCTACTTCAATTTGTTCAAATCTATACTAATATTATAAAGCTGAAAAGTTTGAGTGTTTGAACGCGCTAATCTCAGGAACTAGTAAAGACACAGGTGTGTGCAAATTGACCTACTTCAATTTGTTCAAATCTATACTAATATTATAAAGCTGAAAAGTTTGAGTGTTTGAACGCGCTAATCTCAGGAACTAGTAAAGACACAGGTGTGTGCAAATTGACCTACTTCAATTTGTTCGAATCTATACTAATATTATAAAGCTGAAAAGTTTGAGTGTTTGAACGCGCTAATCTCAGGAACTAGTAAAGACACAGGTGTGTGCAAATTGACCTACTTCAATTTGTTCAAATCTATACTAATATTATAAAGCTGAAAAGTTTGAGTGTTTGAACGCGCTAATCTCAGGAACTAGTAAAGACACAGGTGTGTGCAAATTGACCTACTTCAATTTGTTCAAATCTATACTAATATTATAAAGCAGAAAAGTTTGAGTGTTTGAACGCGCTAATCTCAGGAACTAGTAAAGACACAGGTGTGTGCAAATTGACCTACTTCAATTTGTTCGAATCTATACTAATATTATAAAGCTGAAAAGTTTGAGTGTTTGAACGCGCTAATCTCAGGAACTAGTAAAGACACAGGTGTGTGCAAATTGACCTACTTCAATTTGTTCAAATCTATACTAATATTATAAAGCTGAAAAGTTTGAGTGTTTGAACGCGCTAATCTCAGAAACTACTGGACTGATTTAAAAAAAAGTGTCTGTATGTTTTTTTATATCGGGAAAGGCTTGAGGTATGATATTGAACTCTTACGTTGTAAATATTATGTTACGGATTAGATTATTATATTAGAGATTGGTATCTGTCATTTTGCAGCTGGTATCACCATTGAAAAGAAAAACCGTCAGTCATTAAGCACCAGAGATAGGGTCTTAGCACAAGGGCCTCCAAAATGGTAACTAAAGCTATTCGTATCCGGTGTCTTCTCGATATTGAATTCTGCTACTACCGCCCCTCTCGCAGCCGCTAAGGGCCCAAATCCGGCCGCAGGGTACACCATAGATGAGGTTCCGATTAATAGTAGAACGTCGCATTTGGACATTGCTTCATCTAAAAAAAAAAAATTCGTTCCGCCCGCACCCCTACGTACGTGCTCTTGCCTCCCCCCGCGCCCCGCAGGTGAGATCTCAATCTCAATGCAGCAGTCTACCTATAGAACTTTTGACATTCCTCGCTACGCATCCTTGAATAGTCGCCAGCACATCCGATTTTTGTTTGTTAAAAACTACCCTTATTGCTACAGTATAAGATACCGTTTGTCAGTCGATCTCTATCTACCACAGCGGAGAGATTTGTTGTGATTACCAATTTATCCCGTTAGATTGGGACCCAACATATTGTATCGTTTTATTTACCTATTCTCGTTAAATGCAGCTTCAATGAAAACGGCTTTGCGGAACGAGGATTTTGGACAAACCAAGCGCAAGGGATATAGGGGGTTGACGACGCGTTTGGCGTAGTGGTTAGCGCTCCTGACCCCTATGAAATCGAATTCGAATGCCGCAAGGGGCAAATGTTTATGTGATAAGCACGAATATTTGTATCTGAGTCATGGATGTTTTTAAGGCTTAGATATTCCATTTTTACGATGTTTCGATTGAGTTTTAACATGGAAACACTAATTATTTAAATCTCGAATCTATATATGTTATAGAAGAAGATTACTAGAAAGCTGGATTGTGGTTGGAAACACGATTGTAATTACTTTGCTCGATAATAATTGCCTCAGAAGTGGGCCCCTTTTTTTTCGTATTTTCTATGTAGTTTTCAAATTATTGGACTTATATTTATGAAAATCACATATTTTAGTAGGTAATTCCATTCTACACATATACATGTTAAAATGATTTCAAAATGTTTGTTATTTAGATCAGAATAACGAAATATCTAAAAACACTTTATTTGACCTATTTCGACTTTTTTGATCTTGATTTGCTCAAGCTACACAGATGTGAGGAACAGGGGATTATAAGAATATACATTTTGACCACATAAGTGAGATCTCAGCTATGAATCAAATGATTTTTTTTTAGTTTTTATCGGTGTTATGTTCAGGCAAAGAAAGGTCCATTTTTTTCATTAGTCTGTATTCTTTCTTACAAGCAGCAAATTCTTCCAATTGTCTTTTTAAGATTACTTTAGACACCAAAGATGTTTAGGGCGTCCAATCGTTTTTTTCCAGTTTTATTAACATTTTCATTCATAAAACACTGATTTAGTGATTCTCACACTTGTGACGATGGTGATTCGCGCAACGACTTTGACGCAACAGTTGATCGTCGTGTCATCTCTATTCTATACATGCAAGCAGAAATAGCGCTATCTTTTTATTCAAATGACAAGCACGAGATACCATTTCCTCATTCCCCTTGACGCCACTGCGAACGCTGGACCTATGTCAATTTTTGCAATTTTATTTGCGTACTTAATTACGTAAAACACCTAAGAACTAATAATAGCTAATTTCGCCGCGCCGCGTCACGCTCAGTTGGATCAGCACCAGTCTTATACTAATCAAAGGTCGCGAGTTCAAATCGGGGGTATCATGAATATTTTTCTACATAGTCACAATATTTTTTTAGAAAACGAAATAAGTATTTATTTTAATTTTTGGACATTTTAACATATAAAATAAAAAAAATTAAAAATAAAAACTAATTAAATTTTTAGGTTTTTTTTTAAAGTAGCAAATCCTATTAAAAAAACTACATAACAATGAAAATAAATTTCAAAAAGAAAATTAGTATCAAAAACATCATCACCATGCGGATAAATCTCCTCAATGCCATGAGGATGGAACCCCCAACCTCTACGTGTTAAGCAAAATAAAAAGAGAAAGGCTGTAGCGACATATATAATTGATGTGAATAAATGAACTATATTTTTGTACCAATCGTAGAGATGAATCCGTTTCTATAGTAACAATATAAACAAAAAGCATAAAACACTCATGTCAAATTTTTGTAGTTTTGAACATTTTCTCTATTTGGAAAAATCAGAGCTAAACCATAACTGTAGGTTTAGCAGTAATCTCAAATGCTAAAGCTGTGCCCTGGTGACTCTAGTATATTGGAGACGAGAAAATATTATATGAATTTGAGGGAGGGAGAAAATTATTAGGTGATAGGTCTATATTAATTTTATTTATTTATTTACATCTAGACTCCTGTGACAAAATACAAACATTGGAGGTTAAGTTAAGGTCGGTCTAGCTCTCTTCGTGTATGGAACTCAGGTTTCCATGTTATTTACGTACGTACGTACACATTTTCTGAATCGTGTAGTAATAATGCATTGACTATCTATCTCTTATTTGGTGACATGGACTTGAGCGACGAACATAGAGATTACTCAGTATAATCCAATTATATTTGCATTCAGAAATGTCAAATCTGAATAATTTTTTCAATTTTGTTCTTTCGAAAATGTGTGGAGACTGTCTTAATTTTATTTTTATAACCGTTGTTCCTCAAATTGCTGTTACTGAATATCCAAAACAACTTTGGTGTTTGTGACACATAATAATTCTATTAATCTTGTAGTTAGCGCGAAATGGCGCTTCGGGGTCACGAAGGGTTCCGTACCATTATCTATGAAAATGGCATAAACATCATATCTGTTGTCAGGGAGTCCCATACAAAAGATATGAAGTCCTAATAATGGGGCAGCCCCTCATTATTATCATTATCAGAGTAGATAAGTTGTATGAGAGCAACCTGAAAAAAAAACTGTTTTTTAAGTTTTTGTTTTTTCAACGGCAACATGAATACATCCTTCCTGAAAATTTCAACTGTCTTACTATCACGATTCATGAGATAAACCCTGGTGTTGCCCTTTCGGTGTAGGAACTCATGCTCATCATAATTCATTCCTTGTAGGGAGGTGTCCCAAAAATATTTTAAAATACATATTTTAGGCGGTGTGATTAGCATATAAAGAAACCCATGCCAAATTACAGTTTTATAGTAAAAAAGGTCTATAAGCTAGACTACAAAAAGTCAAACATGGCAAAACCATATATGGTTTATCAAAGTAATTGTGTGGGTGCGGTGCTCTAATTAACAAACCTAGACAGTTGAAATATGGCATCTAGCTAGGTAATAATGTGTAAGCGAAGGAAAAAATCTGAAAACAAAAGAAAGTTTTTTAATTGTAGGGTCTGAAACCGTTATAATTAAGTGGATGGAAGCTTGCACAAAATATGTATTAATGATTTATGAATAAGCAAATAAATATTTCTATAAAAAGTTATGATATCCCAACAAAAACATCAATGTGAAAAATGATAGCCAAGTTCAATGCTCAGTATATTTGATAGTGAACTTCGCCGAAAAAAGTATTGCATCTAAATGAGAGATTACTACTAACTACTTTTGCCTTACTATTTTCTTACTTTCTAACACATGATAGTCAAGTCATTTTTATAGTTCAGGCTGATATTATGCGAGTATTTTAAGCGTGGTGTGGGTGACCTCGATAGTAATTACTTTAAACCATTAATTTACTTGAACCATTTCACGGGACATCCAAAATATACGCGGGCGACGTCGCGGGAGACGACTAGTAAATAAAAAACTTTGATATTATTAAAGGATTACTGAAACGATAAAGAAACCTTTGTCTTTAATTTAGCTTTCCATATTTGTAATGTTAAACGGAAGCGTGAAACATACTGCGCAGACCCTAGATAAACTGGGAACAGGGCAAGAGAATGATGATGATGATTTGAAATGTTATGAATTTCAGTGTGTAAAAAAAAACCATGACAAAATTCTCGTGATGGGTGAACTTTGACTTATATACCTACTGGTTTGTACGGAACCCTAAATTTGAAGTGCCATATCTGTAATGGTCTTCAGTCATCATCAATTGGAAGACTGATGGAAGATAGTAGTGAGACTATAACTGTGTCGACAAAAAGGATCTTAATAAAAACAACCTAAATGTTATTACATTACATTTCCTACACCTATGGGTTGGCTGGAAGAGGTCTCTTTTAGGGATAAGCCCACCTTTGTTCACATTGTGACTTCTTGTACCTATTTTCTGTACATCTTATAAGTGCAATAAAGAATATAATAAATGTTATTGGATATTCTTTCTTGTTTTTATAATGGTTACAGGTTGCTGGCATAAAGTGCTGACCAGTCGTGTGAGAATGAAATGCCACTCTTTGCGTTCCTTGTTCTTTCGATAAACGTTTAGACTAAAAAGCATGTATGGTGTACTAAAGAAACCATTTTGTAAAAGTTCTTAGGGGTTCTGCTAGATGGCGTGGGTATGTTACTTACAAAAGCGCATGAAGTATCTTATTCAAGAAAATTTTGTTCCTTAAATAAACACTAGATGGCTTAATTATACACGAGATTTGTAAGACAAAGTTGACAGAAAAAGTTTTGTGCGGGGGTGCTGGTGGGGGAAGCGCCCCGCACTTTTAACAAGGGGGCGGGGCTTATGAGATAATTTGACGGAATAAGACGGCCTTAAGTAGGTATTTATGGTATTCGTACCCTAACACAAGGAAGAAAATTCCTTACTTCGAAACCTGTCTGGCGCGTATTTATATGTGCGAGCGATCTGTGCTACGGACACGAGTAGATGCGATTTAAAGACTGATATACTGAAGACATACCAGCTTTTTCAAATACCGGAATTTCCAAGCTCTCACCAAACCATACAATGTGTGGTCTTAATAGTCCCTTGCAGTTAGTTCTTTTGCAGTGAGGTAAAGCCGTTACTGGGATATCTGAATCCACCACGTCTTTGCTTGGGGCTCCTTTATTAGCTAGTGCCTGAAAATTATGTTCTTAATGCTTGTGGATTTTTTTTGGATATAAAGAATGTTTTTAATCTTTTTCTATTTAACTGAAAATTACCTCACAAATAGGACTGTCAGTATTAACCAAAACCTCATTGCATTTAGTGCATCTAGTTTTAAACAAACTACCGTGAAGCTCAACTAAGTTCTTAGTCCCTGCCCGTCCGTGCAATCCATCCACATTTTGAGTGACCACTGTGATTGTTTTTGATCTCTCGTGTTTTTCTTCAAAATGAGCTACTGCTATGTGACCCTAAAAAGAGGGTAAGATATAATTTTATGTACATTATCAAATAATACCTAGTTATGGTGCTAGTTGTCTATAAGATACGATAGCATATTTATTGCACATCACACATAATATTTACAAATTCTTTTAAAAGAAATGTACAATGTAGGCGGTCTATCTACAGGGTGAATTTGAAATCAGTCGACAAAACTTAAGAGGATGTTCCATCCATAGTATTGATAAAGAAATAAAAATATTAGCGTGAACGGAGCAGTACATTAAAACAAAACAATATGCTATTATACATTTTGGCCAACACGTTTTGTACGCAACTGTACAGACGGAAAGTCGCGAGTTGCGGCCGAGAGACACTGCGTACCTACAGTTTTACGCCCCGTAGGTATTCGTATTACGCGGGCTTTTTTACAACGTGTATTATGAATAAAATTTACAAAAGAAAAATAAAAACATCTATCAAAATTAACTTACCAGAGCTACGTGTATGGATTCGCACGAAAAGAAAGCCGTATCTGTCGATAAAGGTGCTGTGGGTAAACTGGCCCTCTATCCCTAGCCAATTGGCCAAAATCGAGTAAGTTCTGCGTAGCACTGAATATTCGTTCCTCGTATGGGAGTTGAGTGGCTGGATGCATCTGACGAAAACGTCTCTGTTTCTCGGAGGTCATTTGTCTGTGAGTACACACTAACCATAAAAAAAGCTCGCGGTTAGAGTACGACATAATGACGAATCATGCACTATCACTTCACTGCAATCCAACGAAGGTCACTGCAATCTCAACAAACTTATCGCAAATTCGCCTAATTAGGTCACGGTCGCGCGGCAACTGAACGGATTTTTTCTGTTTACGGGGGACGCACCCGGGGCGCGCGGCGGGATCAAAGAGCTAGCGTGTGGGTGGGGTGAATCTTGCGCACCGTACGCTTTATGCGATTGAGATAAAGATTATATTTGCTTAGCACTATCCCGCTTCATAGAGATATTGTTATTATAAACATGCCATTTATTGCAATGCGACTCTTGTGAACAAAAGTGCTTAGCACGTATAATGTAATATTTTATGAGTGTTACTTTGTAAGCTTGATTTTGGTTGTTTTTAATTTGTATTATGCTTATTTATGGACTTTAAGTCTGGCTAGTGCAAAAACACTATGACAGGTTCAACACTTACGATTTTTCATTTGATTTCACAAAATGCATAAGTATCCGTAATACAACCTACCTGTAATCAGTCAGGTATCAAACGAATGCCGAGAGTCGCATAACAATGGAATTTTTATTGTGTCTCGTTTACACATACTTGACGAGTTAAAGTTTGTCGATTGTTTTCGGGGTCACCCTGTATTTATAAAGGACCTAAATAGAGCACCCAAGCACTAAGCACATAAACTGTACATGATAGTTCTTGCATGGTATAAAACAATAATACCAATTAATATTTAAATATATCTGCTTATATCTGAATTTAGCCTTGCAATGTAGTACCTACTGCAGGCAAATGTACGGTCGAGATCACTGCTTGCAAACACGACATAAAACCGGCTCAATTCAAATAAACGGCGCAAGGTGCAAGCGACTTTGGCTCTTAAGATGATTAGCCGGCGGTGACCTCGATAGTACTTTGCACATATAGTTATCATCTCCCATCTCCCTCAACTTTCAAACCGTAATTTTTGTTCCTATATCCGTCTTCATGGTCTAATACATTGCCACTTATGTTAAAATTCATTAAAATCAGTTCAGCCGTGTGAAAACAACACATATTTTTATGTTTACACATTTTTGCCTTCTAGGGTGATAAAAACATGTGTAACCTGATTCGGTCGAGCCTTAGCAGCCACCTCTCTTCTATGATGATAGAACTCCCACACTAAGCTAGGATTCTCATTGAATGCCTGAGGAGTGGCCAGTGATCTCGCGGAGTATCTTCTCCAGTACCCTTCAGCACCCCGGAAGGTCGGAATACCGGATTCTGAACTGATCCCAGCTCCGGATAAAAATGCTACGTTTTTGGCAGCCTTTAGTTGCTCTTTGAGTTTGGCTACGTCGGACGAGTTGCGTATGATGGAGTTGGCGGCTGTTTGTATTATTGTCATGTTCTTTTGGATGTACATTGCATTATTTTCTGTTTGTTATTATCATGATTAGTAGCCAAGATGATTTTATTTTAAGACAAATTTTAAGATCTAAGTAAATGATAAATGACACATAAACATGTCATAAAGATAGATAGATAACTCTTTATTGCACACAACATTAGTGAATTTACAAATTTGTTTTAAGGAAAAGTACAATTTAGGCGGTCTTATCGCTATAAGCGATCTCTTCCAGACAACCTTTGGGTAAAGAAATTATGGGTTGAAATTAAAATATGATTACTTACTTTTTTTCGGATTTTGGCCTTTACCATTGGTAACATTAGAAATGCTTGGCCTTGGCTATCAAAGATGATGGAGCAACAAAAAAGTATTATAGCATCCACCCTATTATAGAAATAATGCAAAGAAATAACTTCCAAAGTGAATTTCTTAAAGATATCAGCTAGCCTAAATTCTTAAACATGACTCACTAATAAGTAAAGAAAGGAGTACTAAGGTATAAATAAAACTATAATTAAAACAGCATCATCAACAGTATATTTCTTAAAAAATAATATCATTACACTTAAGTACTTTACCTATATCACCATGATAATAAAAATATAACTTAAATTATGATAACTGTACATTTTAACCTACATACTAACTACACAAATTCATCGTGTCATAAAATCAAGCTTTGGGAGCATTTAATCCTCTAAAGCCAAAGGCAATGTGGTTCCACAAGGTCCTTCAAAGTAGTAGTGAAAATCTGGAGTAGCTGGTGTAGGTTCTAAGTTAAATTCTGCCACTATAGCACCTCGTTGTGCGGCTTGTGGCGCGAACATGGCTGCCGGGTAGACCACTGATGATGTGCCTACCACTAGGCAGACGTCGCAATTCTCCATGACTTCACCTGAAAATAATAATATTCAATTAGAAATTGACGCTTCAATATTGGCTGGAGTGAGAACTGGTTGAGAGTTGGAAGCTCTCTTTCAAAATAAGCATTAGTGGAAAGTTTCATGATTGGTTTTTGGGATAATCATCAGTATCATAAAAGTATTCATCTATACATATAATAAAACTGTAAAGTAGGTGAATTCTGTACATTGCATATTTAAAAAAAATGCATTGAGGGGGCTTCTTACACGTAATAGATACCAAAAATATTTTTTTTGATTTTTTTGTCTGTCTGTCTGTTTGTTCGAGCTAATCTCAGAATCTACTGGACCGATTTTGATGGGGCTTTTTTCATTTGACTCGGCATCACTTGGAGAGTAAACTAGGATAGAAATCGATGTTAGTGTCGGTGTCTGTGATTTGAACTGGGAATCATTTTGTTTGCTGACCGTGTCTTTCCTGGGTAGGCTTTTTGCAGCGGTAACCGACATCCACGCGGGCGGAGCCGCGGGCGACCTCTAGTTGGAAATATAGCCCAGTTTGGGTGCAATATTTGTGTATGAAGACCAATATGTCATACTATCCTTACAAAGTTATCGATCATTTTATAATCAAAACACCCAAACATGCATGGGGCTTTTTATGAAACCTATTGCAAAAAAACTTACCAGCTTTTTGCAGTACTTGAGATTCCAGATTTTCTCCAAACCAAACAATGTGTGGTCTGAGGAGACCACTGCATTTAGACTTTTTGCAGTGAGGAAGGGACTTAATGGGAATATCTGAACCAACCACATCCATGTCCGGTGCTCCTTTGTTTGCTAAGGCCTGGAAAAATACAATAGGTGCATCTTTAATATCTGCTTACTTAGACCAATCGTTTGGTATATTAGTGTTATTTTGCACTTTCTTATGGCTTGGATTATAGTTTAAATTTTCTCCTATTAATGGAGATTGGTCTTAAATGTTATTGTTAATCTTACCTCACAAATAGGACTGTCTGTATTGACTAACACTTCTCTACATTTTGTACACCGAGTTTTATAAAGATTTCCATGAAGTTCCAGCAAGTTCTTGCTTCCAGCGCGCGCATGTAAGTTGTCAACATTCTGAGTTATCACTGTTATTGTTTTTTCTGATCCGTATTTTGCTTCAAAGTTTGCTATGGCTATGTGGCCCTGTGGACAAGATTTATAAACAATTTCAAAAAAGTTA
Source organism: Pyrausta aurata (assembly GCA_963584085.1). Classification (NCBI taxonomy): domain Eukaryota; kingdom Metazoa; phylum Arthropoda; class Insecta; order Lepidoptera; family Crambidae; genus Pyrausta; species Pyrausta aurata. The sequence goes on along the minus strand of OY757259.1, from coordinate 11,005,901 downwards.
CTTGTGGGAACTGGGCCACTATTTGCTTGCTTTTGATTTAACAATTACATGAGACCTGAATATATAGACTTTTTGTAAATGGAGACAATTAGGAAACAAAAAATACCCGATTTGGCTGGGCCTTAGCAGCCACTTCGCGTCTGTAGTGATAGAACTCCCAAACCAAACTTGGGTTGTTTTTGAACGCCTCGGGGGTAGCAAGTGATGATGCCTGGTACTTTCTCCAGTACCCACCGGCTCCTCTAAACGTAGGTATACCCGACTCTGCACTTATACCCGCTCCAGAAAGAAAAACAACATTCTTTGCAGACTTCAGCGCTTCTTTAAACTTGACCATATCGCTAGACTGTCGGGCTGCCATGATGCTAACAACTTTAAACTGAATACGCAGAGGTTTCAGTAGACTAATGCACATAATTTCAAGACAAGTATTATGTTTTTATTCCATCAAAATAAATATGATTTCGAAAGTCGCAAGAGCGACGGCCCTGATAAGATAACAAATGTCAACAAGACACATGTCACAAACGTCGATTCTGACATTGACAAATGACAGATAGGGGTCGATATCGTTCAGAAACTTTAACGGTAGGTTGAACCGAGTCACAGCCAAAAATGTGTCTAGGTATAAAAAATTAAAACATCTTCCAGCAAAGATAGTGGTTATCTTTAACATTCTATAGATAGAGGTCTTGTATTGTACTCAAATCCAGTTCTCAACCTCCATTCAGTCCAGGATAGCATGCAATAAAGTTACGCAGTTTTTGTTTATTTCATCTGACAAAATTACCTACCACTCAGCTTCCACCGTTTTTTATGTATTCCGTGGTGTGCGTCTATCACAAATATTGAAATAATAGTGTGTAACTGGCTTATTACGCGTGTCCATAGCGTCCACATTGTGGTCCCTATAGTCCAATTTTCTCGAAACACCAGCCAGTTACTGAAACAACTGTAATTCGCATGCTCCCCCTGCATGTATGGAGCTATAGGTAATTTAAATAAGTGATAACACGAGTATGTGTAAGCACCTTTGCGGCATGCCACTTGGGCCGTACTGTATTGGCACCTGGGGCCCTATTTTTGAATCACTCGCGACAAGATGGCGTGTGATATTCAAAGTTTAAAATCGAATTTTGGAATGAAAACCAGTTGTAATCTACATAAAAAGGATTTGAAAAATCATTGCTCAATTTTGTAAGTACCCACGTCTAGATTTTGAGTGATTTCCGTTGATTTTTTATGTGTTTTCGAACGAAATTCACACGCCATATCCAAGCGAGTGATTCAAAAATAGGGGCCCTGGGGCAGCAGCCGAGTCAGCGGCGCTTAAAAAGCATTCAAAATATAGTGCCTTAGAAACAACCTACCATTTCGTCCCCTTTGCTGTCGAGACTGTGGGCTGTTGGGGGTCGGAGGCCAAGAAATTGATTGCTGAGGTGGGTTGTCGCTTGAGGGTAAGGTCCAATGATCCTCGTGCGGGGTCATTTCTTATCCAGAAGTTGGCTCTGGCCATCCAGCGGGGTAATGCGGCGAGTCGAGTGTAATGGGTACTTTTCCCCCTGGCACACTCCAAGGTTGACACTGTGTTGTTTAGTTTTATTTTTAAGTTACTGAAGTTTTTTTAATTATTTTAATGCTAAAATTAGGAGAGTTATTTAATTTAATTTAATTATTTTGTAATATTTTTTTGAATCTGATACTGAAATGTAAAATAATGAATAACTTTAAAATAAACACGAGTAGTGTTTGTTACTCATAGTTATCTTCAGTCTACAGGTTCTTGGCGAGTATTGTAACATATTATTATAACAAACATGAAATAGTCTAAGTAGATACCATTATGTACAGTTAGGATGGATGATAAGCATTTCCATTATTTGTCTTTACATATGCCTTCATTTATTTCATTGATAGCGGTTCTCCGCGCCTATGTGTTATTCCCATGCATGAGCTATATTATTCTAAAGTTTTATCAACATTACGTTAGTATTTAATTAACAAGTAACAAACATACATCGATACTCTTAAACTTTCGCATGTATAATGTTAGTGGGACTAATGTTTATTCATTAGAAAATAAACCTTTTTTGTACATAAATCATTCATTTTTAAAGCTCTTCTCAAACCGGAATAAAAATACACGTTTTCAACCATAAATTGCAAAGGTGTACAAAAAATAAAATTGACGACTTTTCTTTTAAAGTGAAAATGGAGTCTGCAGTAACAAAGTTACTCTTTCCTTTTAATTAAGCCTTCCTTTGACGTTTTTCTCTCGTTCGCCAAAGGTATTGAATGAATCGAACGGAAGCACTAAAATGTGAAATGGTCTCTAACCATTTGACCTTTTGATAACGGGATGAGCTTACCTATACATTAAATATCCCACAAATCAGGAAACATTTATTTGTCGTCAAGGAACCAATTCTAATATTGTCAAGAAATTCGTAATGAATTATACCAAAATATTCGTATGAATTAAGTAATAATTCGTGTTAGTAAAGTTCGGTTTCTGGTTTTGTTCTTCAAATGCGGCTGTCCGTAATGTAGTAGTAAACGTACCATACACTGTTGTTTTTAGATACCTCAACTTCTATAAGTAAAAAAGTATTTGATAAATTCAAATTCAAATCCAAAATCTTTATTTCAATTTAGGTCATAAAATGACACCTATGAACGTCAAATATACAATGAAAAAATAAAAATAAATGTGCCCTGAAAGGGCCGAATCATGTCTCCTTATCTTTTGAGCCCTACAAAGCTATCCATATCGTACTGAACTTTATTAAATATCTCGCATTCGCAAATAAACTTTTTTAGGTAAATTGACATGTGATTGGCCTGAATGGCCCAAGCATAAAAGGTTACCTACCCTCATTCATCTTTTCATCCCTTATTATATGATTTATTGATTCGTTCGTTCGCTTAAACGAAAGCTTTTTTATAGAAAACACCAATATGTTGGTAGTATATTTTCTATAGCTTGAATGATTTTGAGGTTGTTATTATCTTGTATGAAACGTAAGTAGGTACCTACTTAAAGTTCCTACTTACTATTAAACTATCATAACATAGATCTAAAATAAAATAATTCGAAAATAGTTCTTATCTATTCAGATCAATGTTAAAATTGCTACGTTAGTACATATGGTATGTTACATGAAAGCTTATGATTGGCCTAACACTTAAGTTATTCATAGACGACATTTACTTTTTGTTACGCTGCAAGGTTTCTTAATAAAATAAAATGAAAATTCAATTTAGTTTTCCATGATTGCATATTAATTCATGATATATTTCAGGCATAAGTTTATTATGGTTTACTAATAATAAGTTTGAATGAAACATAGTTGATTAAATTTTACTTAAATGATGTGACTGAAATATGATTACGTATTTACGTGTAATAATATATGATACCAGACTTAATGAGGCGTACCCACGCACAATTTAGTTGACTAAATAAGATTAACTCAATAGAAGCATCATCTAAAACACCTACGCTATTAAATGCACGAATTCTCACATATAAAGCATTACCTAAGTAGGTAGGTAGTTACATAAGAAGGAGGTTACTTAAGTAACGTCGTACGGACCACCAAGGTTTGTACTTCTTTAATTCATGTTGAAAAAAAAACAAAGTTTTGAGAAATACGAAGGAACCTATATTACGTAGATACACTTAATTTTGATCAGTGAGAATAAACTTAACTTCAAACTAGACTTATCGAATTCCCATAATATTTACCTTTTTGGTCATGGTTGCTTTAAAAATGCCTTATTTAGTGAGGACTTTTCTACACTTTCAACAATTCCAACCCCTGTGTAGCCATGATCTACAGCTTGGCTTAATTGAAAACCCATAAAAAATGGGTAGGGGAGAGACGAAGGGATGAAAGCATATCAATCTTAGACCACGTAACGAACCTAATCGGAAGTTGAAAAGCCTTATCGAATTCCCTCCCTCGCAATGTGGGAAACAAATGACGGCTTACAAACAAAACTTTGTCGTTGGTACTACTGAGTTAGCAGCTGTAGATTTAGTATTTACTTTACAAACTTAATTTGCTGAACCCCTTTAAACCAGTGAAATTTAATATTTCTACAGGTGCGAAAAATATAATCCATTCAACTCCGCCATATTGTAATTAGCGCTAGCTAGAGCGTAAATTAACCAACGCACACAAAGGCTTTAATCCCCAGAAAGGGAACGGTGCAAGTTTTACTTACTTTCCGATTGCGACCACGCGGTCACTGCGGTATACCAACACCTGTATGCTTTGTGAACGAGCCATTGACGTCATAGTCTCGCGCATGCGTGGTGCATGGCGTCTAATACTCCTACGCTCGGCGGCAGATCGCGACGTTCTCGACCTGACACCACACGGTTCGCGACCACTGCTGCATCAGCGCGGGAAACCACCGGTAAGTATTAAATAACATAATTATAATATTTACGGCGTACTTCCCACTCGCGGGGAAATTGATTCTGGAATGAGCTGGCTTTCTTGTCACGGTTCAGTAATGTGGTTTGTTATATAGATGTTTTGGTTTTATGAGGATTCGCCGCCACGTGCGACGGCAGTTTATTGTTTGGGACAAATGTTGCGTGTCCCTTTTTGTGACGAGACGCTTAATTTCGTGATGTGTTCGCGTTGCGAAAACAATTTCATTTTTAGACGTCATAATATATTTCATACTGAAAAAGTTTTGAAAAATAGCTGCAGGGGGAGTTGCACGTAGTTTTCTCGAAGTTATAAACGAGCAGAGCGTAGCAAAATGAAACTTTATTTTCTACTTAGTTTATATTCATTCAAGTAGATGGAAGATTTTTTTGGTGAAATTTACTACATCGCCTTTAAAAATGTACGATAAAATATGATTGAGATACACATAGCCGAGTCGCTTCGCTAGACTTTAAAAAGCTGTCTTACTTATAACAGGCTTAGCATATTTATCGACCACAATATCATTCTGCGGCAAAATTTCTACCAATGTCTATTGTGTGTAAAATTTCTACCAATGTCTACAATGTCTTCTTTGATATTTTCTTATGGTGAGACTGTAAAGTTACTAGTTTAACTAACATCTTTAACTAACATCATAATAATTTTAGCACCACCCTTAATCTTAACACCAACAGCAACCTATTTACAAGTCGTAAACTTAATTTAAATTCATTGAAGTTGCCCGTTCCCGGTTCGCTTCCCGAGTTGGGCGCGCTGGTGGAAACTTGTGAATTATTTACGTACTCCGCTTGGGACTAGGAATACTACAAATTCCTATTTCAGATTGCGAGTTAAAGTAAAGAAAATGGCCCAGCAAAGGGACTTGGTGATTTGACTTTAGGGGAATCTTTTGACTTTGACATTTAATAAAACGGCCTTATTATTTAGAAAAAAAAATATAATTATTACCAAAATAAACGATAGGGTAATAGCTTTTTTATTTAATACCTTCTAGTCTCTAAAAAAATTAAAAAATAAAGCTATTAAACATATTAGCATACAAAAAATCACTTACGAGCTTCGAATCGAAATTATGTTTCTGTCCATACGGCTTATTAAGTACTGAAGTTGATTTAATAAAGTTCAGTAAGCTCTTCGGTGACTAATGGTAAAAGTTTTCAACAAAAAATCGTTTCGGAGTATACGATTGAATTTCGTCTAGGTACGTTACGTACGTTTTTTCAACTCTTAGCAAAAAGTGAAGGCCTACTACGAGGAACGAAATCCGTCATTACGAACATCGTTTTGCAGATCCGAAGCATTTCAGTACTACGCATCGCATTTAACGGATTTCTTTTTTTGCAGCAGGCCCTGTTTTCGTAGCGTCATATTGTAGTTCGTAGCGTTGCCAACTGTGTTCGTAGTCTTCGTAGCAATAACGACTCGTTTTATTTGTTCTATGTTTGGAATAGTAATGATGTGATTCGGAACGCGTTAACGGTTGTTTCTGTTTTGCATTTACGGAAATGGAATACGAAAGAATGTTTGTTGGGAAGCAGGATCGGACTGCTTTTAATGGCTTTTCGATGTAGTGTGAATAAGAGAAAACAGTATGTATTTGTTTTGCTTGAACTACTTGATTTGATTCATCAAACGTTAGTATAAAAGTACTTAAATTATGTAATTAGAAATCAATTAGCACTACTAGATGTAACGCCTAAGGCGGGTACCAATCTCAAATACAAATTCATTGTGGAAATGAGTGATAAATGCGAACTACTGGGACGTTTCTATAAATGTATAGTTACTATTTAAAATATGCCAATACCAATCATTTTTACTAACACTGTGTGTTAACAAGTACAGAACAACGCAAGGATACCTACACAAAACAAATGCCATTGAGTTTGTGTAGTTCTCATTCAGCTAAAGAACGGCATTGTCAGTAGATTGGACACTCCTGCGCCGATTGAGGCATAATAGAACGACGGACGATGATGGGCCGTAACCAGTTACCTCGTATGAATGTACAATATGTACTTTTCTGGGTATGTCATTATTGACTAGATTTGTTTTGGATACACACTATAAAGGTACCTTATAAAGTTAAACCTGTAAATATCCCACTGCTGCGACTGATTGACGGTCTTAAATTACTGTAAAGTATGAGTATATTAATAGCGTTTCCCTGGTGTTGAGTAGCAGCAACATCAGTACTGGCAGAAGGCTGAAGATATACACAGTACATCAGGAAAGGCTTATGACTGGGTATTAAGAGGCGGGAAATCCCCGATTCTTTAACTGCGGTGTAGAAGGCAAGAGGGAAACCACAACCTTCCCAAATTTGGAGTTTTTATGGAATAAACATCACAAACAAGAGCGTAGCTCTTAAACTTGATGGTGATAATGATGATATCGAGCAAAAGTCAGCTGAAAGTGCGCACACTAGATATTATGTGACGGATTTAGTTTTGTTATGCAACAGGTTGAAGAAAGAAAAAACATTCATTTATTCGACTCACAAACACATATACAATACACTGACTCGTAAACACATACCTATACAATAAACAGACACACACTTTTTTAACATTAACATCGAGAATGAGTCGTAAAGGCACCCTCTCATCATTAATCGTTCTCTATTCATTCCTCATTACATGGTGACAAAAGCACATCAAGGTACGTTATTATAGCATTATCATATTACGTGGTAATAAAGTCGATTTTGCAACAAAAGTGTATAGATACGTATGATTATGATGGCGACTGTACTACATCCACTCGAACTGTTAGTTTAGGCTCGGTTTCAGTTCTCTTACCTATATTATCTTCGACTCAGGTTTTACAAACGCAACCTTTGTCTTTTACTCTGTATTTATAGTTTCTCGTGTAGAAATAGTCAATTTAACTTTCTATCTTTAGTCGCTATCATCAACGTGGCTTGGAAACGTAGTTTGGTTCTAATTCCGCCCTTCGTTGATGCGGCAAGCACAATAATTAGGCTGTATTCTCATTAATGCAGGTGGTGAGATGAGAACAATTTTCAGCGACGCAATTTTGATGTTCAATATTCATTCGGGCTGCTATTTAAGACTTGAGCTGTTAAAAACATGGCAACATTGAATAGTGATGAAGTGAGCTACTGGTGGGGATGTCGATGGATTTTGCGTAGCAGTAACCGCAACAAAATTAATACAAGAAAAGTTGATAGGTTTATTTTAACAATCATTATAGTAACCTTCGATTAGGGCCCTTCCGCACTTATAGATCATCGATACATATTCAGTAAAAACGTAAGAAAATCGGATACGGAGAAGTTCGAAAGCGACTTATTATGCAGACCAGCTGAATCAGTAAAAAGAAAGTCGAGTAGTTACATCACTTACAACTCGAGGATAGGCGGACGGATTTTCATGATTTTTTCTTTTTAATAAAACACAATTTACGGATAATTTTGCGATAATTTATTTGATTTTTCAACCCGACGTTTCTACCCCGTGACCACGAGCGCTGTAAAGTGTTCGAAACGTCGGGTTGAAAAATCAAATAAATTATCGCGAAATTATCCGTAAATTGTGTTTTATGTTTTATTCAGAAATAAGTATGATTTTTACTTTGTTGTATTTGCCCGAATAGGACATACGAATCGGAAATAAGAATCGAACTTAGCCGGGACCGCTATAAAAAGCTCTTTTATTTTCAAATCAAATCAATCATTTATTTGCCAGAATACACAAAAGTATGCCAGAAACAAACTGCAGGTCTTAAAAGTATGTAGTTGTATTCAGCCTGCATGCAGGCGTGCAAATAAATAATAATAATCGTTAACTTTCAAAGACGTAGATAAAGTTAGATTTTTTTTTCTTCTTATTAACTTTTTCAAAGTCTAGAGTTCAAGTCGTAGCAAAACTTTTATCTATTTTACTTCGCCTAGCAAAAAATAGCAGACCCAAGTATGCCAGATAAGTACAAAGGGGAGATTAAAGGCTGAGCCGAGTTTGCGGGTTCATAAAGTAACTGGGCTTATCTCGTACGTCAAAGGACGGATTTGTCATTACACTGAATAATTTGTAAGATTTTTTGCGGATAGTAAGAAGAAAGTGTCACGGTTGCTCCATTTTATAGAATATTCGATAGCCTTTTACCTATGTACTTAGAAGATTTATTTACGACTAGCTTTTGCCCGCGACTTCGTCCGCGTGGAATAGTGACTTCTTTCTCCCGTTTTTTACACATTTACCACTATATCTTTGCTCCTATTGGTCGTAGCGTGATGTAATATAGCCTATAGCCTTCCTCGATAACTGGACTATCCAACACAAAAATAATTATTCAATTCGAACCAGTAGTTTCGGAGATTAGCGCGTTCAAACAAACAAACAAACAAACTCTTCAGCTTTATAATATTAAGTATAGATGGCCAAATACCTCACATAAATACATATAATAACATATAGATGCTTATCTTTAAAGTTTTCATAAATAAGTATAAATATATATCTACAAGGAAAGAAGAAATGAAAAAGTAGCCGAACGTTTGCAAAACCAAAAAGAGGAAAAAGTATTTTCCGACAGCAACTTCTTAAAATATTGTTATTACGGACAACAAGTTCAAGCGGAAAATAAAGGTAATTTTTTTTGCGTAAAACTTTTAAAAAGCTTATTACCGATGAATATATTAATAGCTTATAATTTCTAAAGCATAAAGTTTAGCAAATTGTTAAGCATTTCTTTTAGCTTATTTGTGAAATACTTATATCCATCCTTTCAATCAGTTTCCATGAGCTGGGGGCGTATTGCGATGCAGTTTTGACAGATAAAACGCTCTGCCTTTGGGCTTTCTGGCTTTCTGGGTGCCTTTTCGACTCGAGTAGTCTACCCAGCTCTGCATGTTTTAAATGTTTATTATTTTTCTCAGTCGAATAAATGTGTTTTCTTTCTTTCTTTCTTTCTTTCTCTGATTATTGTCAAATTAGCAATTATTATTGCAATTTCGCATTATATTGATAATATTACTATAATATAACAATATAAAGATTAATATTCATACCATTGTAGTATTATTATAATATTATTATATTGATAATATTCGTTTACACTGAGTCTGAAATGAACTGCCTCGGAATTGAACGGATTAAGTTGGATCGCAATACGCCCCCTGGTTTAATTTAAACTTTCATTTTAATATTGTAAAATGTTTTGCATTGTTACGATCCCACCAATTCAATTACCCAGGGTGATTTATTTTTGATGGAATGCTTACCCGCAGTAACCCACGCGGCTTCTTACGAGACTCACGTAAAATACTATGTACCCGACCTTCGCATCCACTTTATTACAAAAATAGCAATTTCTATAAGTACCTATACGCAGTACAGTGTAACTTTTTTACCTAGAACTCGATTTTATCGAGTTGCCAGTCTGTGCCCATGCAGTCTTTCTGTCTAATCTAGAGGTGTGAATAAATGTGTAGGGCAGCGGCCTGTAGGTTTTGTGTAATATTAAAGCCTGGTTCGACAGTAATTTATATTGTTATTTTCTGCATAGCACAGTATACAACACAAAATAAGTTTACAGATTCTAGTAAAGTAGTAGAACAAGGTGAAGCTCACGACCGGTTCGTAAAGAGTGAAAAATAATTGAAGGTGGTTAAAATTTCAATTATTTTTTTATTTAATGATTTTAGTTATTTACCCATATCTCAAACTCACACTATACCCTAAGCGGAAATAAACTTAATTTATCTACAAAATAAAGAATCATCTCACTATGACTTTTCATTTTCGAGAAATCCGTGGACAAACATACAAATATACAAACATAGATACACTTTTGAAATTTTGCACACGTGCATATGAACAACAAGTGAGTGTGTTAGCAAAATTATAAGATGAAACCTTTAGCAGTATAATCAATGCATTTTACCCAAGATAAACTCTTAGGTTACGCGGTATATTATGTGAGGACGGCCGCTACAAAAGCGTTCATCTACTGATTTGCATCAGCGATTACCCCCTATAAGCCTTCCCGAGGGAAAATGCTGAAAGTTCAAGAACTACCACTCGACTGATATCAAATTTGATTTTGAAGCTATATGTATATTTGAGCACAGATTGGCCTGTGATGTGATTAATGTGATGATATGGACGAAAATTAAAGCCAATTTGTCCACAAAATAACGCCTTACGCAATGCTAACATTTACAAGCATTTATTTATACTTTATTGCACAACCAAAAATTTATCAAAAGGTTGACTTAATGTGACGGTGGCCGAGTGGTATAGGCATACGCCCGGATTGCGTAAGACACGGGGTTCAATTCCTCGTCTGTCACAGGTTTACAGTTGCTTTTTACAAGTGCAATTTACATTATTAAGTTTGTATGGTGACTAAACACTATAAAAACAAAAATAAACTATAGGTTGACTTAACATTCTCTACCAGTAATACCTTAGGGCTAAGCAGAAATTATTGTGTGCATTTTGATTCATCACACGTATTTAGCTACTTATTTAATTACTAAGTCAGTCTCTAACAGTTTCTATACCTATCAAATCCTTGATTTTGTATGAAACTGTCACCTGTGAGTATTAGCATTATGTGTTATCACTTTGCGAGTGTAAGAATCAATTGCTATCAATCTGCTACTGGCTCGCAAAAAGTTTGGTCTTCCAATTAAAGAAAAACCTGGGAGTAAAACAGATGATTGAGTAAAGTTCACATGTAAGATTGGAACTCGCAATTCATTTTGTTGAATATGAGACGAGTATTAAGTTCATTCACTTTCACCTCTTACAAGAGTTCAAGATCAAAACAATTCCGACCGTTGAGAAATATTGGAAAAGGCTTTGAATACCTATGATTACCACTGAACCGGTAATTTAAACATGAAACCAATGATTTGCAAAATTCAAATGGTAGACATGTGCTGTTATGAACAAAATACGCGTATGTTAAATCGATCCGCAGTATAATGAACTTGTTTTGAACATTTTAAGTTATATTTTCAACAGAGACTGAAAATCGTGGAGAGTGGAAAAGGGGTAGGGATTAGGGAGGCCTTTGCATTGCAGTGGGACACTACGAGCACATAATATATTATACGTGAATGTCCTACATAACAAAGTTGTTATTATCTGCGATATTTTGTATTAGATTCAATAATTTAATTAATTGCTGTCATTTTGCCATTTTGTTATTTTCCCTTTTGACCAGACGAAGCACATTTTTTTTTAAACTTTAGTACAAGTTTTTCGTAGCTCGCACAAGTTTATTATCTTCTTTGTTCTCTTTGTGTGTTAGTTACACCATTAGTTCGGGAACGGACTGTACTGATTTTAATGATTTTGATTTCTTTGGATTTCGGTTAAATATTAGAATGACCTTAAAATATATAAATTTTTGAGGACGGGGTGGGACGGGGCCGGCGGATCTAAAGTCTGACGGGTCCACTAGTTTTACAATAAATACCTCTAATCTTGCCGACTTGTTTTTTTTCCATAGCAGTTCAGTGCTGGAAGTCTGAAGCAACATGTTTGACATTTCGCGTAGACAATTTCAATATTCTGATTTTCTGCTTCATCGAATATCCTTTTAACTAACATAGCTAAATTTTTAATAATATTTGTAATTCTTAAAAAATACCTTTGTAATTTTTAAGCTTGATTCAAACATTCTTCTCCATCAATAAATACATGAAAATACTAATTTTGTCTCAGCATTTTTCGAACGCCCCCTGTTGGTTTTACAGGAAACCATGTCGAGACTTCCGCGCCAGTTCTGCGGGATCCAGTAATGCAGTTTCTGCGGGTCTCCGCATACGGGATGTCCTTGTGATAATTAGCATTGAAACGCGTATAGTACTAGCACTATTCTGAACCTATAAAATCTCGCTGTGGGAACCGGCCCTATGTAAAAAACACACATTATTCCTCAGCCGTCTTGCGTGCTTGGCGGAGCACTTGATCAGATACATTACAGGTTCGAGTGCCGATGGCTGTTTGTGTAAGCGTTCGATTGGAAATGATCGATGTACTCGCGTTATAGAGGTTTTTTGCTGCGATTTATAGTCAGTACCTACTTTATTTTATTAAATAGGATAGATAAGGTATGTGATGATGTGAGATTGCACAAAGAATGTGTATAAAACTAATCGTCTAACTAGCTTTCATTTTTAAATTAATCTATGTCAGTAAATAAATTGTTAGCAGTGATTAGGTTTTTTAATAAGGTCTTTCATTAAGTTCGTACTAACTTATAAATTATGCTTATTAACTTGCATTGTATTAAACTTTCTCTTTGCCCTTAAACGCCTTGAACCTCGACAAGTTTTGTCCTCTGTTTTGCAGAAAAAGTAAGAGACATCAAGATTTTCATGAAATTATTTATATTTTGTTGACGTATCGTTTTCTATGAACAACTACTCAGTAACGCGTGTCTTCTTTTTTCGTTTTTATATCTCAGCGACCTATTTATCTAACGATTGACAGATGTTGAATGAAACAGTAATTGGATTTCGATTTAACGCCGCATTTTTATTTTGGTTTTCGATGAATAAAACCGACACAAAGCTGATTGATCTGAAATATAAAAAGGCTGAACAATCGATGCTAAATGTGATTTTCTAAAATACTTTCAAGCGACACCAAGCGAGTTAAAAATGTTGCTGACGGGTTGATCATGACTGTGTGCTTTAAAAACCGAACGTCCAATAAAGACAAGCAAATGAGGTTGTATCTTTGTCGTATCGCTGAAGGCAAGCCGTAAGGAAAACAGACTAGAAGTAAATTTTTCTATTTTTTTTTTTTTTTTTTTTCTATTTTTTTCTATCCCTTTTGAGTAAATATTTGTTGTTATTACGTTTAATAGCGGCGCGGTAGGTTCGCCATGCGCAGTGCCCGCGCTTGGTATGGCATGGCTATTATGCTTTGTTTAATGAAATGAATGACTCACACGCTTAAACGAAGTCGTTCTGGGTATTGGTGCAATAAAATCACACACTCGTATATATTCACACTTATGTATGTATTCAAGTTATGTATTTAGTTTATTATAAAGTTTTTATGTATCGTAAGTATATATTTAGTAACGTTGTGTTGGCGTCAATTTCTGCCGTCCGTGTACCTCACTCGGCAGGGTCCACTGAAAACCAGCGTCAGGTCCTCAAGAGGACCTGGCTTATGCTGAGTGAGAACTCTGCCTTTGCTGGTCCCAAGCCCAGATGCGAAAAGAGGAGGGTTGGCTGACGGACAACGCTATCGGTGTGCACTATCACCCGCACACCGTCCAGCCGTAAATAGTTGTCAATGCCGAACATTGGGCGGCAGTAAATAACCCAATCAAAACCCGGTTACCAGGAACCGTGAGGCCTAAATAACCTCTAAAAGTCTGGGTGCAGGGACATGGGGAACCCCTGTAGCTATTTCCCTAAATACCTTTCGTAAAATGAGTGACAAATATATTGAGAACGATGTGCCATGCGATCCGGCTAGCGCCCGGCTCTCCCAGATACCCGGGTCTGGGAGTTGTAATGTTACCGACGACCAAGGACGGGTGGAGACCCAGGCCCCTCCTTTGGTAGATATTACTGGTCGAAACACACCGACAGGGAGTACCCTGTCCACAGAGCACGGCCCGAGCCTTGACCTTTCAGGTCTGGCAGAGGCCATACCATCCACCGCCGACACTGCAACGGTGTCGGAATGGACTGTTGTCGCTCGGAGGCGCCCCTGCAAAGGGACCGCTAAACCGGCGGCAACTACCAGCAGTAGAGGGCAAGAAGGCCGACCCGACCGCAACCGCCACACCGGCCGTGCTACAGTGGGAACCCGAAAGCCCAATGCTGCAACGACAAACCGAGGGATGGTGGGTCAGCCCCAACGTGTTCACCCCACCGCGTGTGCGTCGGGGGCGGCCCACCAGACCGCAGAGTCGCGGCACACTGACCGACACACCAAACAAGGGTTGGGAAGCCAAACAGATCGCATGCCCCCACGGGGGCACGCGGGAAGGGAAGCGGACCAATCTAGTACCAACCAAACGCAGACGCCGGCCGCAGTGGCAGCAATGCCCAGCGAGCCCGTGCCCTCCACTTCTGCAGGGGTGACCCCGGCGGGGGTGGGGCGGCATGGAACGGTGACTCTCCCACCACCAACCAAACCAACACGACCACCCAAACTTCGCCAGAGGAGACGGAAGCCGAAGGGTAGCCGCAACCGAAGGTCGGAGACGGAGGCTCCCACTGCTCCCGTAGGTGAGCAACCTGGGGCCGGGAATGGTCCGGACGACCGCGCTTCTACGAAGCGAGCTCGTCTGGACGATACTCGGTCCCCCAGGGGGGAAGCCAAACGTCCGAAAACCGACGGTAGGCAGAGGCGGGCGGAGAGCTACGCAGATGCGAGTCAATCGCACCTGAGAGTAGCGGTTATCACCGTCCCGCCACGCGACCTTTCGCAGGAACAGGCAGTGCAGCTTAGGGAGGCTATCGACGATAGAATCCTTCAAGCTGTTCTGTCCCCACCGTCCCCGGGCTCGCAGGCTCCATCTTTCCGCGGACGCCCCTTCCTTCTGGATGGGGTGTTAGCGATGTGGTGCGAGAACGCAAACGCCCTCAACTGGCTGGAGAGGGAGGTCAGAAACATACCCTCACCAATACCCCAGACCACTCTGACTGTCATCAGACAGTCAGACATGAAAAAGAGGCTCAAAGCAGGGCTTCTACTGCACACCCGTATCACAGACTCCAGCACGCTTCAGAGAGTCCTCAGTGCCCAGAACCCTTGGTACAGAGTTGACTCCTGGCTGCTGTATGACATGACGGACGACGACAAACCAGGTGAACCAGGGTCCAGCGAGAGAGTAGTCCACCTCATACTGGGAATCCCGGAAGACCAGCGACAGACCATCCTGGACCGAGAACGACGCATTGCCCACATGTCGGGAAGCGGATATATCCGCTTCTTTGCACATGAAGAGGCAACTGCGCCGGCCGAACCCAGCGTCGCAGGACCGAGTGAGTTACCGGGACCATCTACTCCAGCAGCTCCCCAACCGGGTCTGAGCTGGCTGGACATGATGAGTTCACACACAGAGAGCGCGGGGGACACGAGTGATGAAGATGGCGTCCTGCGTAGCCCCACCCCCCCCTAGTCTCAAAATCATACAAACCAACCTCCAGCACAAACAGATCGCGACGGCCACACTACGCAGAGTGCTGGAGGTTGACAACAGGATCGTCGCGCTGATCCAGGAACCCTGGATCAGGAACAACACCATTTGCGGCCTCAACAACATCAGTGGTAAGATATTACTCAAGACACCAGTTGAAAAACCGAGAACCTGCATTATAATGCCTAAAACCACAAATACCACCTTGCTTAACCAATTCTGTTCCAGAGATCTTACCGCAGTAAAAGTCCTCGTTGAGAACCAAACCACCCTGGTCCTGGCTTCGGTGTATATGCCGAGCGAAGGCGATATTCCAGCCAAGGAATTAGCCGAGCTGGTACTACACTGTGAGACAATGGACTGGGACCTGGTCATCGCCGCGGACTGCAACGCGCATCATCCTCTGTGGGGAAGTAAGGATACCAACAAGAGGGGTGAGCTTCTTACTGAATACCTATTACAAACTAACCTCAACATCATGAACAGGGGCACGGAACCAACGTTCGTGACCTCAAGGTGCCAAACCACTATAGATATCACTTTAGCTACACACAAGGCGGCAGATCTCATCGATGGATGGCATGTATCCAAAGAACCATCCTTCGCTGATCACAGGCGTGTATGCTTCCAATTAAACTTTAAACTAACAGATCCCATTCCATACCGTAATCCTCGGAAAACAGATGTAAAAAAATACGGCAACATACTAACAAAAACATTAAACGGCCTTAAAACAGCCGATGTAACACTCAATACGACTAACATAGAGCATACCGTTCAATCCCTAACCACAACCCTACTTAACAGTTATGAGCAGGCCTGTCCCACCGTCACACCGAATAACTCCGGCAATAGTCAATGGTGGGGGCCAGAACTAGAAAGGTTAAGAAAGGCTCTCAGGACACTGTTTAACCGAGCCAAAAACACCCGAACCACTGAGGACTGGGAAAAGTATAAGACAGCACAAAAACACTACAAGAAACGTATCAGGTACCGGAGAACGGAAGCCTGGCACAACTTCTGTAACAGCATTGATTCAACAAATCAGGCCGCAAGGGTAAAGAAAATACTGTCTAAAGGTGACCTCAATTTTCTGGGATCCCTAAAAAAAGGAGACGGTACATTTACAAACACAGACCAAGAAACCTGCACGGTTCTTCTAGAAACCCACTTCCCAGGATGTAAAATCGCACCAGATCCTGAATGGCCAGACGAACTCGCAGAGACACCAACACCACAGGAATGGGAAGTTGCTACCAAAATCGTGACAACGGACAAAATCACCTGGGCCCTAAAAAGCTTCCAACCATTCAAATCTGCGGGTTTAGATGGGATTTTCCCAGCCCTTCTCCAATGGAACTCGCAAGAGATCATCACCTACCTACTACCAATATACAGAGCATGTATAGCTTTCAAATACATACCAAAGCCATGGAGAGAGGCAAAGATAGTCTTCCTACCTAAGCCCGGTAAGGGAGACTACACGCTGGCCAAATCGTTCAGGCCAATCAGCCTAACCTCATTTCTTCTGAAAACGCTAGAAAGACTGGTAGACAGATACCTAAGGGATGAGGTGCTAAGAAACAAAACACTTCACCCACAACAACACGCATATAGGAAAGGCAGATCGACAGAATCAGCACTACACATGGTAGTGCACAAAATCGAGTCGGCCATCAACAACAAATCATCAACACTGGCCGCTTTCATTGATATAGAAGGGGCTTTTGACAAAACCATGCACAACAGTATCAATCACGCCCTAAGTAAACTAAAGGTAGAACCAGTAATAACAAAATGGATAAACGAGCTGGTAAGCAAAAGGGCAGTCCAAATAACCACACACACCACCACGCGTGCAACAGTAGTCAGGGGATGCCCACAAGGCGGCATCCTATCTCCGCTCCTATGGAACATAGTAGTAGACAGCCTCCTGAGTAGACTAAATGAAAGAGGATATACTACTATTGGATATGCGGATGACTTAGCCATACTGATAAACGGAAACGCGGAAAACCTCCTATGTGGCATAATGCGTGCCGCTTTTCAAATAGTAGAAAAATGGTGTAACGAGCACCAGCTGTCAGTAAACCCGAA
Source organism: Pyrausta aurata (assembly GCA_963584085.1). Lineage (NCBI taxonomy): Eukaryota > Metazoa > Arthropoda > Insecta > Lepidoptera > Crambidae > Pyrausta > Pyrausta aurata. Next base: position 10,988,187 of record OY757259.1, on the reverse strand, counting down.
AAAGACAGAACTTATCCTTTTCACCAACAAAAGGAAGTTACCGGAACTACAGCTACCAAAATTGTTTAACACCGAATTAGCTCTCTCATCACAAGTGAAATATCTGGGCATCACTCTAGACAGTAAATTGAATTGGGGGAGCCATATCGACGATAAAATGCAGAAGGCCTGCATAGCTTTCTATCAATGTAAGCGACTTGTTGGAAAGAAATGGGGTCTTAACCCAAAGATCACACTGTGGCTATACACATCAGTTATCAGGCCTTCACTTACCTATGGATCGGTTGTATGGTGGCCCAGAACACAACTGACCACGATCAAATCAAAACTTCAAAGCCTACAACGGTTAGCAAGCATCGCAGCTACAGGATGTATGAGAACCACTCCATCAGCCGCGCTAGAGTTTCTCCTGAATTTAAGACCGCTTCATCTGGTAATCCAGGAAGAAGCAAAGGCAGCTGCCCTCAGACTCAGAGCGAACGGATTATGGAAACAAAACATAGTGACTACACACTCAAAAATCTTAGATAGGACCCTAAAAGAAAAACCGCTTTTAGACGCACCCATGGACAGAACACTAGGCCAACATGTCTTCGACAGAAGATACAATATCCAACTCACTGAAGAGCCTAGGGACAGCTCAGGCATAAAGGAGGTTCGGATATACACAGACGGGTCCAAAACCCGGCTGGGTACAGGAGCTGGAGTCTTCTCGAATGACCTAAACATTAACATATCAACTACTCTAGACAAGCTAAACACAATCTTTCAAGCAGAATGTATCGGCATCACTAGGGCAGCACAGGCGGTTGCAGCCAGAGACGTAAAAGACCAACACATTAAAATCGTCTCGGACAGCGCATCGGTGCTCCAGGCCCTACAAAACAATAGCATCAAATCTGTCCTTATTTGGGAGTGCCATGAAGCACTCCAATCCATTGCAAACGCAAATGAGGTAACTTTGCAATGGATCAAAGGACACAGTAACTCACTAGGCAACGACGCAGCCGACGAACTAGCCAAGAGGGGCTCAGCGACAACAGTATATGGCCCGGAACCATTACTGCCTATACCGCAGGCCCAAATAAGAACGTGGCTACGTGCAGAAACCGAAGCAGCACACCAAGCAGAGTGGAGAAATGGTGAAGGTTGCAGGCAAACTAAGAACGCAATTCCGGAAGCTTCGAAAAAGCTTACCCGCAACCTTATCCGGTTACCAAGAGACAAACTACGTATGGTTATAGGCACTATAACCGGTCATAGTCTCCTAAACAAACATCTATTCACAATAGGTGTCACAGACAGTCCCTTATGCAGAGGGTGCATGGGGGCAGAAGAAACACCACAGCATGTGCTCATGGAGTGCATGGGCGTGGCGGAACAACGGGCAAACTTTCTCAAATCTCCGGCCACATTCCCGGAAGCCTTTAGCAATCTAGGCGGATTGCTAGTCTTCTGGGAGAGCCTGGGGTGGTTAGAATAAGAAAGGAGGGACACACGTACAATGGCCCAATCGTGAGGCTAAGTGCGGAAACTACCCCAGCTAAACTAACTAACTAACTAACTATGCTGAGTGAGGTCCTATTGGTTCGGACGTCACCGACACACATACGCACTGCTTGGCTGGCATTTGAGTAGTAACTATCTGTTGCATTTTTATGTATAGTTTGTCTGTTTGTGTATGTGTGTGTTTGTGATGTCCTTAATCAATAAAAGCTTTTCTTTCTTTCTTTCTTTCTTTCTTAAATTCTTGCAACAACGGGGCAAGTATTTTGCGCCGTATTTTAAAGTAGGTCATGGGGTGCTGAACTCAATTTACTGCTGCTGAACTAATATTTCAAAGCAATACCGAAGTAGAGAAAGAACATTAACTGCTATTTATCACAACAATGATTGACTAAACTTAAAATTAACCACACATTTAATACACGGTTGAAAATCGAAGTGGGTTAGAAAACTTAAAAATACATTTATTTCAAATATTCTGGCCACTGCTTTGTTTTCATCACAATTTAATTAGGCCATTATAATAGTTAAGAGTTGGATTTTTTACATTTGAAAAAATACTTTCAAAAATAATAAGTGTACTATTTATTTTCAAAACGTGAATAGCTAAAATATCAGAAATCACGGTAACGATAAAACTAAATGTCTTATCTATACACACGGCCGTGTGTCAAACAAGTTCGCTGTTATTTTCATCAAAATAATAACATACGGAGCTAACTCCGACTGTTGAGAAACAATTTAACGAGGCATCCGTCTACAAAAGGGGACGATATATAAAAGTTAACCAACAAAATGAAAAAGGATACTCTTATGTACGGCCACATGGATGGCAATCTCAGCTAGCCAGTCGGCAGGAACGGCATGCCTTGTTAGACATTGATTAACCTCCATTCAACTGGAGTGGGATTAAAAGCTTTGTACTGCCCAGCCTAACTCCTGATGAGAATAGATCGCTAGGGTTTCCTTGGCCGGCTTCTTCATCGATAGATAACTCAATATTAATGATTAAACTTCGTTACCATTGGTTTTAAAAAATACTTTTGTTCGGTTTTTGATCACAAGTTACACGATTTACAGCACAGAATATATAATAGTACTCAGTAAAAATATATAACTGCTCCTTCGCCAAGGGATTAAGAATATGGCGGATGGTAACTAATCAATCTGTCAATCAAAGTAAAAAATTGTGTTGTAGAGCAGAAATTGGAACAAATTATCGGTGAAATCGACAGAAATAATTAATTAAAATTAAAAAAAAAATCTTTGTATTTTACTCTGTAAATTATTTTTAACCTAATAATTCACATTCTACTAGAGTAAAAAAAACATACAGTCAAACATTAACCTATTCCATTTTTGAAGTTGGTTAAAATTATTAGTAGGACACTTTTCTTACATTGTAGTGGTGGAAAACATACCGTGCCCACGGAAACCGCAAGCGATTTATCTTTATGCTAATAATATAAGACATGACAGGATTCCTGATGTTGACGTCGGTTTTCATCAACCAAGTTTGTCCATATCATTACAGATAACACCAAACTCGTTTTGAGGACAGATAATCTTGAGATATGCTTTTAAAAAGTTGGACTCGTAATTACAAGTTAGAAAGTTGTCTAAAGCTCTATCAACATTGATTTGGAACTTTTATCTTTTTGCATGGTCATTAAAAACATAAAATACATAAATGACTATTAATAATTTTAATTACGCATGCTTTATTGATTCATTTGAGTTCAAATAACTATTGTAAGTAGTAGGTGTAATCAGTACTTAGTATAGATTAGTGCCACAACATGCATTAGAAAAAAAACAATTATTTTGTTATTGTAGTAAAAAAATAAGATCTACCTACTATAATAAGTTGCTGTACCTACATATAAACCTTTATAAACGGTTTTACTATATCTCGTTTGTGTTTACTACGTACAAGTATTCATATACCTACTACGAGCACATTACATTTTGTAAGTATGTGCTAGAAATATCCTGAAGTCTTCGTGTACGTTAACTGTTTAAAATACGTACTAGAATAACTAGCAAACATTTAAACTGTATAATTGAGCTTAAATTTAAACGTTTAACACTCTCCAATCTTTTGATACTTAATTAGATAGTTAGTACTAATGAAATGCACAAATTCGTTTTATTAAGCTCAAATGAGAAGAAACGTGTGTTTTAATGACTTGAGGTTAATTCTAAAACGTAATTGGTTCACAAAAATGAGTACTCGTTACTTTTAGGCGTCTTTTTAATTAAAAAGCAGTATGTCTTGTTAACAGGACGCATTAGCGGCGCAGTTAGTGTTCTACAAAGTGAGCTTTTACGTTACTAACTTTTTTCTTTTTCACAACGTAAATGAATGAAATGCTCTATGTGAGTATGATAGATGTGGGAAATATTCTTAGTTTCATTTATTACCAGAGACGTTAGTCTGCAAATTATTCACTAAAAGTAAAATGATTTGCTAAAATTCAACAATGTGTAAAGTTGAATAATTGAGGCGAATTTATTATTGCAATCGGACGCCTTAACTGTTTTTTAGATGTTGGTATTTTTTTATGGTAGTAATAAATGGAAAGTAGGGGATAGGATGACGTAATACCTACATATCACTAAAAGTTATGTTTTGAAGCTCATCTCACAGAGCAAGGTTTATGAGTTAACAATCGTGTTTCGTTAAAAATAACATAACCCACCCTAGGTACTTTAAAACGTATATTTCACTTCAATATTGCTCCTATTACTCCCTCGCTACCTGCAATCGGTTTTCAGGATGTGTATCTATTCACGTGGCGACAGCGTCACTCGTTTGATCGGTGTAGGGGTGCACTCAATAAGCTGTATTTCTTGCAGGCATACCGAACAAATTTCCTGGTTACGCAAATATAATTGTTAAAGACCTCACAAAAGTATTTGAAAAGCTTTTGTCGATAGTAAATCGCTAACAAAAAGCAGGATTTTGGATGCAATAAGCTTTCGTCGATAGAAGATCACTTTCAAATAGTACGATTTTGGATGCGATCAACGTACCTAGGCTTGCAGGAATTTGTCGTGTTGTTGCTGTTGTGGTAGCTTTGCCAGACGATATGCGGGTAAATTGGATTCAGTGCTTCGTTTAAAATACGCTCAGACATCGGTTCCTTATTCAAGCAGCAACAAAGGTCATATTGTTCTATTAGCTTACCTTGTTAAGTATTTTCTCAATTTCTAAGCATGTTCCTCTTGCTTGGATTCGTATGAGATATAACTCTATTTTTGAATCACATAACTCTTGAGTTGGCGTGAATTCATTTTTTCTTAATTTTTTAATTTAATCAATAGAAACCTAGACGATCCTGTTTCGATCGCCCTTTTTCGATCATTTGAGACAGTAGCGTCTGTAAATAGGACTCATTGAGAAGACTTGTCCAAAATAACGGACATGATACAGAGTAGGGTCCCAGGTCGCGTTCCCCGAATTGGGTCACCAGAACACAAACCGGGGGAATGGGCACGCGTTAGTGTCTTGATTTGATAGAAACAGATGGATTTGACAGACGAAAAGATAAAATAATTATTCTTTTTGGACAATGATTTTTTGATGGTAAAAAGTTCAAAGTTCAGTCAATCAAGTGTTATTCGTGATCAAAGTGTTCATTGCCAAAAAATCTTTGTAATCCCTACGCACTTAACGTAATTTTACGGGGATAGAACCGATTTGTTCTGGTGGCAACTGCGCAGCGGAAGCTATTCCTGACATTCGAGATTCTGCGTAGTATCATATGCACATTGAATTTATCTTTTTCTTGCAAAATATTTCCAATATAAATGCTGCGCACGTATTGCAATTGCTCTGTTCGTTTTCGATACTTTACCTATGTGCCAATATTTCAGTTAGATAAATGAACTTTTTCCACGTAAGTATACACGTACACCTTATACCTACTTATACCAGTCGATTGTCATTTTAAAGCGACGGCTGCGCCAGAGGTCCCGGGTTCAATTCCCGGGTCGGGCCAAAAATATATACCTGGGTTTTTTTGTTTAGAATTTCTCAGGGTAGCCCGGAGTTTGGAAGTTGGCGGTGGTTCACCCCCGTGCCTCGGAAAGCACGTAAAGCCGTTGGTCCTGCGCCTGATCTCTCTCCGGTCGTGTCAGATTGCTGTCCCATCGGGCTATGAGAGTGAAAGGAATAGAGAGTGCACCTGTGTTTGCGCACACACTTGTGCACTATAATATGTCCCGCGCAGTCGGTTAGTCGTTGTGACTGGCCACCGTAGTCGAAATCGGCTAGGGGGACTATTAAAGTTTAAAAATTACATATTTGAAACATTAAACAACAGCTACATTCCTTAAATGTTAACATCAAATGATAAGATTTAATTAAAAAAGTACTTGTTATCTCTTACCAAACTGGGTATAACTTTTGTGTTAAGGCAGCTTTTTTATAAGACTTAAAACTTATAAACTTGAGGTTTAATGCCACAGTAAATCACAGATGCATGCAAGCTAGTACGCGGGCCCAATCTGGGTCACCAGACCAGGTCACTTACCGGGAATGGGGAGCGCTCAAAAATCTATAGACCTCCGCACTTGACAGGATAATAGATTTTTAATGGAGCCGAATGCTAACAGTGAAATCGATTCCTGATTACAACATTAGGGAGTTTTCCCCCCTGCTATTAAAACTTGGCACTTTTTCCCCGAACGCTTTTCAATTTAGGGGTAAGGGAAGTAATTACAAAGAACGTTTAATCAACGCGTGGTAATTGTTTTAACTGTCGTCGATTTTAAGCCAACGTCGTTAAATATAAATATCAAAGATGTTAACTTTGGTATTTTACTTCTACCAAGTGAGAAATGATGTATTGATAATTCATTTTGATATTTTAATTCCGTGTGTTACTATAAATGACATTAATAGGGCAAAAAAGTGAACCTGGTGTTAGACTATAGTTGTCTCACGAAAAACTAAAATAATGTATGGGTAATTTAATTCACAAGCGTCACACAGCTTCTCTAAATGGTTTCTAACAACTTTATCCATATAGGTCCAATCCAATTGCCAGGGAAATTCGTTACGTTGGTGCAAACTGCAATCATGCGGCTTTTAGAGCGATTGCGGCGTGCATGCCACACGAATACGAGGTATTATGTCCGCAAATTACGATGTCACGCCCTCTGTTGTATGGGTATACAATAGAGGTCCATAAATGCAGCGGTCTCACTGCCGAACGTAGTTGAATAAAGGCATATGTGGACGCTTAGTAGCGCTGTAACAATTCCTGAATGTATTTTGAGCTGAGAACAAAAATGCAGCATACGTTACAAACGAATTAGGGTTCAAAACATAACCCTCATCTTTGATTTCACTGCAGTTTGATTTGCGGCGTTGCTGATCCCTTTGCGTAACGTGCTAACTTAAATCACTATGTTAAAAAAGTACAGGCTGAACTGTAACCTATAAACAATGTTTTCAGATTTATTAATACAATATAAATACAGTAATCATATCAATGCAAAACTAAATTACACTGGAATTATTTAAAATTTAATCATCTAAACAGATAACTGTCTTCAGGATCAAATAAAATAAACTCATTTATGATTTAAAATGACCTCTTAATTTATTAACACGTTCCGGGACACTGTTCCAGACACAATAGATGTTTTATTGTTTTCACGCCTGTAGGCGGTCACTGTCCCGGAACGTGTTAAATTATTACAGATCAAATACAATTCCGTGAAATGGCCATCTTTTAACAAGAATAATATATAATATTATCGTTATTTTCAATCGCTCCTCGTGAACTTCATTAAGTGGGTAAAAATGACGTCGTTAAGAAATCTGTTCACAAAAAGAAATCCCCAAAATTTTTATTGAAAAGAAGGGCCAAGAAATAACAAAGATGGAAGTTAACTACATTTCTCTTGTAAAGTGAAGTAAGGAGCGAAATGAAAGTTTTTCATTGCTATCAAAGCTGCTTACAGAATTACAATTAAATATTAGCTGATAGATAACACAAACGCCATTTTATTTTATTGAATAAATAGGCACAGTATGTCAATTAATGCCTCTAACAGTGTTCGCTATCATAAAATACCAGTGTAATAAAAAAAAATACTGCTGGTTTTAGGACCAAAAGATCAGGTTATTATTTAATTGGACAGATGTATCTCCTTATTATATCTGTTGCTGTGCCTATCCGTTGTTACATCATAGTAACATGAATCAATATCTCAAGTCGCATTTCTAAGACTTCTAAGGGCTGTATTCCATCACTAATGTCTTGCCCCACGCATATTCTATTTCTGATTATATCTCGATTTATTAGTATGAGCACTCGTGCTGGCTGATTTACTTTATAAATAGCAGTAAAGTTATGTTTAATTTATGCAGCATCTTATCTATCATCATCATAATTATCAGTCAAAGGACCACTAACTGAACATAGACCTTCCCCACATACTCCCCATCTTATCCACTCATGTAGAAATCATGGACCCTTGTCCATATGGAGAAGCATACCCATTGGTAGTATCACTACTTCCACTAAAGTTACCAAAGATAATTCCACTTCGTCAGCTCTTTATTCCCAGAGGAGGGAATGTCCTTGTTTATTCAAGAACGTTTATTCTGCTATTAATAAAAGTCTGCATTAATGTTACTTTAGGATTAAAAAATAAATGTTTTAACTAAACTGACGAGCATCAGGGGGCGTATTGCGATGATACAGAAATGATGACAGATAAAACGCTGTGATTTACTGTCAAATTAGCAATTATTATTGCAATTTCGCATTATATTGATAATATTAATATATATAACAATATAAAGATTAATATTCATACCATTGTAGTATTATTATAATATTATTATATTGATAATATTCGTTTACACTGAGTCTGAATTGAACTGCCTCGGAATTGAACGGATTAAGTTAGATCGCAATACGCCCCCAGGCCAATTTTTTTATCAAATTATTACGCGGTTCAGTAAAGAGATACTGATTGTATCATGCTAAAAACAAGCTCATAAATAAAAGATTAATTCGTTTAGTCTGAACACGGACAAATGGTTTATGTTTGCGGTTTAGACCCTTGACTTTGAAGTAAATAAATTTCAGTATAAATTCTTGGTAAGGAGTAATATTGATAAACCAGCCTCAAAATTAAGCTTTACTTACAAACAAAATGACTTGAAAAGGCGTTTGTTGATATTTGTTAGAAGTACAAAACAACTTACATTTTAACACGTGCTTTAATATACGAGAACTTCCCTTCGAATGATTTTACTTATGGATACTCAGTTATTTTTTTTCTTCTGCAGATCAAAATGGCGGACTTGGTGTGGTACAAGATGTTCGCTGTGCTCTTGCTGAGCTTGTCCCAAGTGTTATCTGCGCCAACTCCGCAGCATTCAGGTAAGTGATCTGATAAAACACTGAAAACAATACACAGACACACGTTATATCGGTATAACTGTAGGTCTTATGTGACGGAAAGCAATGTATCCAATATGCTATTTTTAAAAAATGCGCTTCCAATACTGCTATTTAAAAAATAATTGCGCTAGCCCATACGGTTTAATAGTACATTTCAGGCGAAGCGTGTATATTTGTATGGCCGAAGAAGGCGAAATGCGAGACCCTACAACTTTGACTTACACTTATCGTGAATATAGTCAGTTTTTTTTGATTATCGTATGTTGCGAACAATCTTTTTATAACTTTTAAAAGAATATCAGTAAGTAAAATTCATAACCTATTTGATTTCAAAAGATCTCAGTGTTCAACGATAAATAACCTTTGCAGTTTGATTTTTGCAGCTTAAAAATAATGATATCTTTAAAAAGGAATATCTAGATTGATTACAATATTCGATAAGCAAAGAAAAACGGACTTTACTTACATAGTATCACTGATAATGATGGGACTTCGTTCAAACATTACTTTCAAATATTCGATAAGCAAAGAAAAACGGACTTTACTTACACAGTATCACTGATAATGATGGGACTTCGTTCAAACATTACTTTCAAACGTAAACAAACAAGCTTCACCCATATTCAATACATTGACCTCGTTCAATAATGTTCGAATTTAATTAACACATATTTACTCAATTATAGCATGTTGACTCTGTTACCTAGGGCGTAAGTCAGTTACAATCTTAGAAACAAGTTAGAGTTCGAGCAATTAATTCACAGTTACAGCAAACATGAGACACAGAAGCTCGGCTGTTTTTTTTACTCTTTCCTTTTTTTTACTTTGTGTGTACCGCGTGTATTTTCTCTGACCAGAACTGGTAGAAAATGCTTTTGGCATTAAGTCTGCCATATGTACACATTTTGTTTTGTGCATGAAGTTTTATATAAATAAATCAATAAAATTAACGCACACGGAGTATTCTCATTAGGTAGTGTATGGCATGCATGGTAAATACGAGTACATAATATCTAGAATATAATAGATTTAGCACATTTATAATAGCGTAATATGTCCCAAATCTAATATAAACACGGAATAAGATGATTTCATATACCAGTGTGCAGTCCTATTCGAAACGTAGTTGTAACGTAATGACGTCCCTTTTAGAATAGAATAGAATGATTATTTATTTGACACACACAAAAAAATAAAAATAAAAAATAAAAAAGTTTTAAAGTCTTGCACCAATATTTATTTGGTTATTATTATCATCGAACTTTTTTACCAGAAAAGATCCATCAGAGATGGCTATCATAACACTTGAAATATCTCTCATATCGGAACTCAAAAAAAAGATACAAGGTGGCATACCATGGCGATCGCGTTAATCCCCGTGTGTCTGTGTATTTATAACCCCATATGAAATTAGTCCAGTGTAGTAGCCATTTATTTTTAATACAATAAATCTTAACAAGCCATAAGGTTGTCACTTACCAAGTAATGTGTTCAGTGAAATTTCTCTATTAGGGTGAATTTGAAAGATAAACTAAGAACAAAAGATAAACATACTCGTGTGTGCCCCCGGAAAATCTTAAATTCTGAAGTTGAGCCTACAAATGGTGTGATTATAAGTAACACAACATAGCGTACTTGTGTGTAAAGGGTTAAACTTAGGTAAAGTTTAGTGTAACTTAGAACTTTGGGGTACAAACAGAGATTTAGTATAGTACATTATGAACACTCTTAATTAAGAATCTTTATATTTTTTTGTATTTGCTTTAGCAAATCTTAAACAATAATTGATTTATTATCTGCGTACACTTTTCAAAACTTTTTTGCTTCTTTGATTATTCGCGGAATAAAAAGCATCATCATCAAGTCATATTTTTTTAAATAATTGACTTGCCTTGACTGAAAGTTACTATAGTGACTAATTGCATAGTCACAAACCGCGTCCCTTTTAAGCCTTCGGGATTCCTCGCTTTAGGATTTAATTTGCGAAGTCCAAATTGTAATATACATTTGGTACCGCTAGGGATTACCTTCCTTTATTTTATTCTTAAGGTTAAAACAAATAAAATTGAGAGGGAGTCTCGTTTGTAAATTACGGACCTATTTGTCTTTCGTTTAGTTCGGTTTATGTAAGTGCTTTCGACGATTCCTCCGTTACTTTTTATTTCATTTGAAACAGTTAATAAATTGAGGAAAGTTTGTACCATGGTTTTTTTCTCAATTAATTAATTTTGTAAATTTTATTTTTCGCTATTTTCTACGTAGTATGAGTACCAACTCATACCTATCTGGCTTAATTCTTCACATGCTGTTGTTTACTTTTTCTTTAAGTGTTCTGGGCCCAGATTCTCGCGTCATTCGAACATTTTTCGTTTAGTAATTTGATTACGAGTTTGACTATTAGACCTAAAAAACAAGTAATATATCCACACGTAGAACAGCTGTCGCACAGATGAAATCGTAACCCTGATAAAGCGAAAACTGTATTTTTTTACTGATTCAATTTTCTGCATTCCCAAGCGGTTGACTGGTAGAGAATGCCCTAAGGCATTAAGTCCGCCTATTGTACAATTCACAGTGCAATAAAGTTTAAATAAATAAATAAATACATTTTTTTTTGGAAAACAAAATTCGATCGCTATACTATTTTCGAATGCGAACTGCACGAGAACTGAGGCCCTGATTGTGATTAAAATGACGTACGTTAGACGCACTATTTGTATACATAATATACCAACATGTCTGTAGTATGTTACTTTCTGCGCCACCTTGTTTTGTAAGTTAATTCCTGAGGAAGAAAACCTACATAATCTCAAATAATATTTTTCATGTGACATAATATTCCGCTTTTCTCATCCTGACCTTGGTCGTGAGATGCTCTTGACATTGAAAAAAAAACCTTTTTATAAAACGTTACGTAATTATTGTTACGGACAGCGATTTGCGTAAAAGCTTATCCAGAACGATTTACGCAGTATCCGATGTTATGTAAAGACCTAAAACATTGAGCCTTATGTAACACATAACGTTACATGAATAACATATTTACTTAAACTTTCCACATCTCCATCCCCAAAAAGCTTTTGAATTATATCTTACCTAAGTACCAACCTATTTAATAAATGATCCTTAATTAGATTTTTTGTATAACCTTTTTCACACAATGTTCATATTCAACAAAAAAGGCCACATGGCGTTAGACGTATCAGTGCGTATTTTGGTTTTGCAATAAAAAAAAAGTGCAAGTCAGACTGGTTCCTACTATTGACTAGGTAAACAACATAGATGAATATTTTAAGTGCCTGTTGTTGTCATTATTGATATCAAGCAAAAAAGGGCAAAAAGTCGCGTGTGTTATACAACAGGGGAAGCCCCCTTAAATATTTGTATGGGAGACCGCTTAAATATTTTTACTTGTTGTTATAGCGGCAACAAAAATACATATTTTGTGGAAATTTTAACTGTCTAGCTATCGCCGTTCTTAAGATAGAACCTGGTGACAGAAAGACGGATGGAGAGACAGACAGCGAAGTCCTTAGTAATAGGGTCCCGTTTTTACCCTTTGGGTACAGAATCCTAAAAAAGATAGGAAGTTACTTCAAACCATGACCACTACTTTGTAACGGCCTTTATAGTTAGTTTAGTTATTAAATTTCCTGCAGTTTGTCGTCTATTACATGGCATCACGTAGAAAGCCCGTGTCACACAGGTGAGTAATTGGCAATATCTCGCACACTTCCAGCCATAATTGCATTCCTTTGATGGTACGACGTCCGTGTATCGCTACACTACAACATCTTTAGATCTTAGCAAAAATAAAGCAAGATCTAGTCTTTTACATGAGCATGGTTCATAATTTGTTTTGTGTTGTGTTTTACTCAATTTATAATTTTTCATTAGAGACTGAGCTGAGTCATCATGACCCCATATAAACTGGATCATTTTGCTTACTAACAGATGTCAAAAAGGAGGTTATCCATCCGACCTGTATGAATTTTATTTGGGTCCGCTATTCAATTTACCTGTCGTCATAGTAAAAAAACAATTGATGAAAACTTTTGTGATTTGCAATTTATCACTTCAATACTGTAGATAAAACTGTTAAGTGATTTCAAAAGACGATGATTCGAATCTCAATATACGCGTAAAATAGATTAAGGAGATCAAGTCCCGGAATATTCATTAAGTACTTTTACCTTTTAATGTAGTCCCTTCAAAGGGACTTTTCAATAACGTAGAATTTCATATAAATAAATGGATACTGCTATTTAGTGAATACAATAAATAAATAGCAGAGAAATAAATAATGATGTTGATACATATTCCACCTGCCTGGAAATAGCAATTTCTTTTTTTTATGCAAGCGAAGACCTACGCCGACCACATCACGATTGATTGCGGTTAAATATCTTGTCTATTAATTATTCAGGTTTGGTTATATGAGGTTATCCAGTTTTATAAGACAGTAGGTAAGTAAAACTGGATAAATACACGATATGATTGATCACGCTAATTTTCATTATTTGCCTTCCTAGTATCCTATCAACACAAGTGGCGGCTGCATGCGGTGAAAATCATATTTGGTTCACCACAAACAATGTTGATTGGCTTTTGTCTAAATATTTCAGGGTTTCCAGTAGTATAGCTTGTTAAAGTGCATTATAGAACCAATACTGACAAATAATACAATGCATGCATTGCAAAAACAGTCGCAAAAGCAGTAAATTGTAGGAAACTAATGTAGTTTTATGTAAAAGCTACGATCTAAATAAAAAAAATGTGTATAGAAGAAAATATAATCTGCATTAACAAAGAATGCTTGAGTAGGTAATACCTAATAGTAACATAGAAGGAAATAAGCGTGGTACCAGGATATTTTCTGTTCATTGCAGCTAAATATAATGAAGCGCGACCATAAATAGTGACTACCAGGCTCTGCCACAGCGGTTTTCAAAGGAAAAGTGTATGAAAGGAAAACTAGGGCAAACTCCACATAACGAGGTGGAAAAATAGAACAAACCTATCTCCTCATGTGCTGCAAGCTAAAGTTGCATGCAAAATTTGTAGCAGAATTAATAACAGGGGAAAATACGCACTAAATTAAAATACTGCAACGAAAACAAAGCACTACCTAACGAATATCGTCGTATTCTTTTAACATACTTTTAACTAGAGAATGGGTGAACTGATTTTGACTTTGTTTTGGATTTGTCTTGGCCCGAAATAAAATTATGGCCATAAAACGAGTCCGGGCGGAGAAGGGGCCGGGGATAAAATTAAGTTTACTTAAACTGCAAGTAATTCAAATAAAAAACGTCATTTTGTATGTAGTATCTGGCAGATAACACTAACCGGAATATACTTAGTCATTGTGAAAAAGGACTTATGAGTAACAGTTAAATTCCCTTTAAAGAAATCGGTATTATATTTATTATATTAATTTGTAGAATAAATATGAAGACTGGATTTTTGTTATGTTATGTGCCGCAGAATTAACCCGAGTGAAAAAGAAGGTGGTTAGAATCGACTTCCATTTTTCCAAAAACATATTTTGTTGTACGTTGAATAACTGTCAATTTCAGTGATGTGCGCAATGTCTTCGTAATAAATAAATCAATACCGTCGTTTTATCAGTTCTGCGTTAATAATAAAGTTCAAGAAAACATGCAAACGGTTGTCGTAAATTATTGAATTATGTAATAATATATTGGCGAATGTCGTTATAAGATCAAAAGACACCCTAAAGGGTCTAAAATCCTAAGCTGTGCATAGGAAACCTACGAATTACAAATTATACACAAGTAAAATGGTTAAAAAAACAAATGAATACCATGATTTGATCACTGTAGGCGCCGTTGCTACGTATTTGTACGAATAATATCGAATCCAAAAAGTTTCAGCTTAAACAAACTGAAGTTACTATTTCTTGTAACTGAAATTATTTTTAGTTTACCTCCGTAGGCTTACACGAAAGTAGCTTTGATTTAAGAAGGTCACTCACCTCGGGGTCAGAGTACTAACAAATTGAGGTCTAAAAGCAAACAGATGTTTCCTTATAAATGTTGGTTATAATGTATAGCTTTGATGTCTTAAATGTTATTGGTTTTTTAACCGACTTCAAATAGGAGGTTCTTATTTTGACCTGTATGCTTATAGCATGCTTTTTGTATGTTTGTCCGCGATTGTCTTGCAATTGGCTGGACCGATTTTGTTGCGGATTTCAGAAAAGTAAATTTCAGTTAAATCAATATTTGAACTAAGACAATAATTTAAAACTATGATTCTTTACGAGAGACATTTAATTTGAAGTCATGATGCATGATGTTGTAGCTGAATGGCAAAAAACGGAACCCTGTCTCTACCTGTACCCTTGCTGTCCACAAAATATTGTGGTATTTTGGCTAAGTGGAAGTAAGTGGACCCTAATTCAGTTTAAGTTCGCACACTCCTGCGCGTGTCCGACTCGACTTGGCCGTTTTTTTAATGCGGTTCAATATTAAAAAAATAGCTTCTTTTCAACAATGGCTTGCAATTTTTTTGCCTAATTTAGCATCAAAATAGGATCGAATTTCGCAGCCAAATTACATAAGAATTCAAAAGACATTATTCTTTAGACGCTTCAGCGATATCTAGTTACGCCTGAAAGCCTTTTGATGTGTCTCTACAAAGTCTTTGTAGGATTTATTAAACGGTTCTCTTGTGCTTATGTAAGAAACTTGTCTTTGACTTACGTAGGATTGTATAAAAGACCATTATTTATAAGTGAACTCCAACTTAACGGCTGACTCTACTTATAACAATCTATTGTTACATACATAAAATATCTCGTATTCTTCGGAATAAATATCGGACCAACTGAATAACCTGTTGATGAAGGCCAACGCGGAAATGAGAAGGTAGTTTAATATTACCTTAGCAAGAAGACTACATTACATACAAAAGACATTATGTGATTTAATATTAAATCTAGCTGGTACAAAATAATGAGTTGGCTAGCTATTAATTTAATGACTTATAGTGGAAGCTATACGCACAATAACTCTTATAATACTCGTATAATACTAGAGGTCAAAACATTTTTTTTTAACACGAAGTACCTTTTTTATTTCCCAAACAAAGTATTTGATGACTCAGCCCACCTATTCTAACCGAAGTACTTCGGGTCATTTTTTTTTATTTTGACTTCTTGTATGTGTAACGGACGGCTAAACTGTACATCTATTTGCTTTTTTCCTTTAAAATCGGGGTCATTTGCCGTCCACTACTATCCTACATTTGTCCTGCACATTTTATTACTAACATATTAAACTTTACACTTGGACTTACGAGTACTTGACTGCACTTTATACCCCTGTTTGAGATGGTCATTACTCTGCAAATCTTCACCCGAATTTCGACTTTGAGTTGACCACTGAAAGCAGGAAATAGCTTGTTTTCTTGAAAGTTTGGACAAATCGTAAATTTTTAGTGGAACTAAACCTCTTCTTTATTGTGTGGGCCTAAAGGCCACTTTACTGCGATGGCTATGATGCTGGAGTGACTCGTTTCAGATACTGGTGCAAAGCTTTGATTCGCGCTTCCGTCTATATGTTTCAAGTTTTACAAAAAAATTGCAGCTTTTATATTCTGTTCCGCATGAAAATCTATCACACTCAGTACTTGATGCTCAATAGTAAGACATACGTCTAAGACTTATCTTATTTGTGTATCCACGGCAGAGTAATTCACTGCGAACTGCTGAAAACATTCACAAATATTAATTGCTTAAATATGATTCTGGTGAATAAAGTGTTAGTTTTGTGGCTAAAGTGAAAAGAAATATAACATATAGACAAGAGACAATGTTTTTATACATCTGTGGTTTAGTACAAAATAATCTCATCACATAAACATACTCCACTTACGGGCTTCGAATCCCTAACAACTAATTTGGTAACCAAGGTGAAAAATCTAATTCAAGAAGACCTACATACACTTCAATATGTTGTTTGTTCGTGTATTCCACATATTATTTATAACAAAATGCAGATAGGTCTGACAGTAATCTGTCAGGTTTATGAGGGTCCATGATGCTGGGTCTTATGAATGCTGACTTAAGAGTTGTCATAAGTGTCCGCATTTGTTATTCGATTTCAAGGGTATATTCTTTTCTAGGTTTACGGCACAGTAAAATATAAAGCTGTGGCTATGTAAACACAATTTTTTTTGCAGGTATGAAGGAATTTGGGCTTATGCTAACTTATGATGTCATTTTATTAAAGAAAACTTTTACATGAAATTAAATAGGCAACAAATTATATTTAATAAACGCAGAAAATTTAAACAATTAGTCAATAGATATGCTTGAATTGGAGATAAACACAGCTGTTTGTTTGTAAATTAAAAAAGAACTCGCTTTAACAAGGCCTGCTCATTCTTTAAAGACGGATCATATGTGAGAGTCTATTGTCTCGTAAAACCTCTCAACTGAGCAATCTACCATGACCACAAATAAATAAAGCCCGAACAACTTACAATGAGCGTCACGTGAATAGTCAACTTGACCTACACGCGGCCTGCTTATGAGTTCGTGCCTTCAACCCACTTTTCCGCCCTTGTAGAACTTAAACTATGACTCGACAACTTCACAAACTTTTTCAATATCACAACACGCGGCGCGCCTTAGGAGATATAAATCAAATGCTTTTCCATCTTATTTTTTGTACGAAACCAACAATAGGTGTTCGTAAACTGGCTAAATATTGAAATTAGTTTGTTTGTTTTGGAAAGGTACTGAATATGCTTTACTTCTATTTGAAATTAATGTATTATTATTCCAATTAATTAATATTGTAGACTAGCGACTTCAGCGAACTTTGTTTCTCCCCCGGCCTCGTTCCGCCCCGGCTGCGCTAAAAAGTATGTAGGTATTCCTAAGATTTCTAATTTTCAGGGCAATTTCCTTAAATTTTTTTCATAACATTCTGCTACATCAGTAAAAATACACTGAAAAAAGAATTAGCAAAATCCATCTAACCGTTCACGCGTAATGGTGTGACCAAGGGAAATAAGGATTCATATTTATATTCCAAAAAATATAGATTGTACATTCGTATTTTTTTTTTAAAACTATGAAATGATACATCTCGTAGACGATGCTACGACAATTCCGAATCTCGTAGTCGCCTACGATGAATCGTAGACGGTAAACGCATTCGTAGCCGAGTCTATGTTTTATGGTATGTTGAACACAAAGTAAAACAAGTTGTACTTAAGATTGTGCCATGACAAAATGTTATAATTATGCAATGTTGTTAAATAAACATTTTGTGGGTTCCTGATTTGATATACATATAGGTATGTAGTACTATTATATATTCCGTGATACAGGTATATTTAAGTACACGTGTTCATGAAACGAACGAAAAACATGAATAATCAACGAACTTTTCCTAACATTGTTCCTTGTAATAAAATGGCTCCAATAGAACATTTCAGTAATGTTTTATCATGATTACATGATTAAATGAATAAAATGAAAATTAAAAGCAGAAAATAACAATTTATCGATCGGACAGAAAATAATATAATAAGTGCAATTAATGAACACTCAAGTGTTCTCGAATATCCAAGATTCAGCAGTCAAGATTTAATCATATCTTTTAGTGTTTCAAGACCTTTAAAAGCGTATAAGATAGATAACGTTTAGAGGATATACGAGTACTAACTTTCAACTTCAAGTCAATACAATTAAATAAGAATTAGTGGCAAATAAAGCAATTAATAGAAAATAAAATAAAATAAAAGAGTGAACAGGCTTCTTCTGTGTGAGCTCGCTTCATCTTTGTCCCTGTCTATGCCTTCGGTATAGTATAGAGAAAAGAGCAAACCCATATCATATATTAAAAAAAAAACTTTACAGAAATGTTATCGTAAATCTAAAATAACAAGACTCACAATCAATGAAACTTCGCAGTAAATGTAAAAAAACTATGATGGTTATCAAGAGAAAAAAAAGTGAAGCCTTAAATATGTTGACAGTCGTTCATAATAAAAAAATAATTCAAATTTTTACGGTTGAATTAGGGCGTTGAAGTTTTAAATGGCTTCTTCTATATTTGTTTTCTCGTTAAAGTATGTACAAAAGACTTAACTTTTGATAATACATTTTGTAGGGTATCGTGAATTACGAATAACGCAATATTTTTTTTTCACGAACTAGGGCCAGTATTTTTATCCGTAGCAATGGTAAAGTTACGTTACCAGCGGTTGAATATTACTATTGAATGTGTTTTTAAGATAAAATACCTTAACCTATCGTCATTACAATAGCCATTCTGACATTTGGTTAAGGTAGTTTTTCTTAGATCCTATTTATTTTTCATAAGACATTGACCATTGATTACTGAAGATATCGAAGAAAACGCATCTTGATTTTAAAAACAAAGCATCCGATTATTATAAACTAGCGGCCCGCCAGCGACTTCGTACGCGCGTAATTGTTTTACTCCGTTACCATAGATCGTAGCGAAAATATTTATAAGCCGTTACGGATTAAACTATTTCTATAGCCTTCCCCGATAAATTAGCTATCTAACAATGTATGTAACATATTTTATAACCAGACCAATAGTTCCTGTGATTAACGCGTTCAAACTTGACAAACAAAAACATCCAGTTTTTAAATATATGTGTAGAAATACGTATAGATAAATATCATATTTTATGTACACACAACACGTAGCCCGGTCTTTAATCTGGTCAAACTTACACGGGGATAATATCGTTTAATTTTCCAACGAAATGGAAATACTTACTATGCCTATCGTCAATCGTACATTTCTTTCGGGTGCTAATAAAAAGACCAGGCTACACTCTGTGCGCTTACACAGCATCATGCCACATACAGACTGTGGGAGAAGCAAATTCCCTCAATTTATCTCCCGCTACCTTAAGAGTTTGAACTTGAGCTTTGTTTATGGTCATAGCGAATACTCTACTTTCTTGAATTCAAATTGTAAATTGAAAGGGAAAATTCTATGTAAAGATCTACGCCACCATCATCATCAACATCCAAAAGCCGTCCACTGCTAAACATAGGTCCCCCACGAATAGTTTGCAGAAAAGTTCCAGATTGGACGCCTTTCGACCACAGGAGCAGCGTAGAATGTCCACCGACAATATGAACATTCGATCAATCTACACTGGACACAGACCGATTGATACCTACGCTGTTTAAACACAATAAAATATTATTTATTCTAAGGAATAAAATTTCTTCTCGAGACCTACATCAACAACATATATTATTCATCTCTGAACATCAATAACAAACATGTGTCAAATATTCTGTCTCAGATATGTCAAAAATGAAATAAAAAAACATTTTAATCGTAAGCACTAAAGAGTATTGATATCAAATTCGAAGCAAATCACCCCCATAATAACTTTGCACCACTTTTTAACCCCCTTAGGGGATGAATTTCAATAAAATACAAAATAAGTCTTCAGTCAATTTTGTAATATAATGTGTATGCAAAATTTGAAGTAGATTGGACCAAGGGATCTGGTTGTCCCATACAAACTTTGCTCCCCTTTTTGACCCCCTTAGGGGTGGAATTTCTAAAAATCCTTTCTTATCGGATCCCTTCGTCATACAAAGAACACACCCTCCCAGTTTCAGGACTCTACAATCAGCGGTTTAGGCTGTGCGTTGATCCATCAGTCAGTCAGTCAGTCAGTCAGTCAGTCAATCAATCAATAAGTCAGTCGTTCAGGACAAAGCATTTTATTGGTATAGATAATATTTGCGGTTGATTATTTATTGATTCTAAAATTTTGTTCATTAACCGACTCACGCAGAAATCAACTAAAATAATATTGGAAAATTCAAGATTATATTTGCCGATGAAATTAGCTTAACTTTTATTCGTTTAATGACTTCGGAGTCGTGTGGAAACTTTGAACCCGGGGGCGTTACACGTTGCGGGCACCTTGTCTAAACGTGGTTTTATTAATGGCAAGCCATGTGATGTCTGCCAATTACAATGTGCATATTAAAATGCATGCGCCGAAGGCACTTGATGGATTTGTGCTAAAAATTTCAACAAAAAATGTTTTTGATTCTTTTTATCTACTCTTTGGACATCCCAATTAAAGAAAGAGACAGAAAGAACTTGATTAAACATATTTTCGTCATCCTATTGATCTTGCCATTACAATAAACATTCTCATTAAGACTGATATGGCATAAAATGTACCATAGATTGTTGTTCAGAGACGCTTTATAGCTAAAGTAAAACGTAGCATTCTTAACTCAACCCTCTATTTTAACGTTTCATTAGAAAATAAATAGAAAATCTTTTTAAATAAGTGCTTTTAAGCGCTAACTAACCTCTTTGATAATGCCTTATTTGACATGAAGTTCGATTTTAAAAAGCTTTTATCATGACACACACAACGAGTAATATTAACTTTCAGACTTTTTAAAGTAACGGTATTTCTTTAGATATTTCTAATGTCCTTCAGACAAGTTTTATGTTATAAATAAGGTTCAATCGCAAAGTTTATTAATACATCGACTAAAGTTGGAATATTTCAAGATAACGGTTTCAGATTTCCTCACAAACTTTGCTCTAATAAACTTGAAGTTTCACGTCGTTAGATCTTATAATTCAGTGCACTTTAAAACCAAACTGAAGTTACGAGCCGTAACTTATTAACTTATTAATAAATTATAAAACGGGATGAAGTTAAGTTAAGAAATATCACTCAAAAACTACCTGCCTGCCAAAAACCTTTTAGGCTTTTAGGTTTATTGTTAGAGAATAGAATAGTATAGAGAAAGTAAATACAGTATGAAAAGGTTTTGTCCAATACAATAAATGGTTTACGTAACCTCATTGAAGATAACACATTATAATATTCAAAGGCAATATCAATCTGATTTGCGATTCAAAAATGTCTATAAGCCCTTAATCCTTATAAAAACCGTTATTCCTTGTTATTTCAGGGCCATGTCATCAGGCTAGCCTTTCATGGAAATGGTTACTGTAATTAATGTAAACAACTTGTTTGTGAAGCTTTTCATGACCGGGTCGCTACTGTGTGAGACTACATCCGTATAATCGGCTTCTTTTCATGTTTTTAATAGTAAGACATTGATGGTAAAGGATTCTCCCCGTCGCTGATGATTGCTTAGCGCGATGTATAGGATTGAAAATATAGATATTAGACTTACTGAGTAAAAGACTTCTTCGCATCGATACGTGGAAGGTTCCGCTTAGCGGTGGATGTCAAATGCTTTAATTTGTTTGGTCGGTAATCAGTCGATCCGTAGTAGCATGATCGAACTGTAGTAGCATGAATACAGAGTCAATTTATGGGTACAACTTTAGATATACCGCCTAGTTATACGCTTTTGAAAGGAATGTAAGAGAGAAACGTAATTGAAAAGTACAAAAACATGAACAAATTAAGCCTGTTCAAAAAGTCCAGTCTAGGGCTATATTGTTGTCTTTTTGTTTCTGCATTTGTGTTTTGACGTTAACAGAACTTGAATAAAATAGGGACACGGATAAGGTGATAGACTACTATAGTGTTTGTACAATAACTTAAGAAATTGAGTGACAGCGCTAAAAAATATATTTTATGTCCTTACTTTGGCATTAAAAAAATATAGTAGTCCCAAGTTTGAAAAAATTATAATTACTTTATCATTTTATGTCAAGTTCCGCCGGGAAAAAGGATTAATGTAAAATTTTCTCCGAGAAAGAAGTTTTAAATATGAAAAGAATTTGTAATCCCCATTGGTAAACTTCAGTGGTATTTAATTAATCAAGTTCTAAACTTCCTTCAAACCTTTTAAAGGTAAACTTGTATTTTATAACAAAAACTTTTAATAAGTATTCAACAAGTTTAGAATTTTAGCTGCATGTTAATAACATGAGTGAAGTTAAGTATTTTCTGTGGACTAATAGTAAATTACAGCACTAACTTAGAGATTTATCATCTTATTCCTATATCGACTTCGAAGTAATAGAACTGTCTTCTTCTATTAAACTCTAACCTACCCTTTGAAAAGCTTTTCCCATTAGTCACAAAACCTTTGAAACTATTCAACCTGTGATAGTCAAATTGGCAGATTATACCGGCTGTGAAAACTTAAAACGTCAGTTAACCCAGCTAGTCCCATAAAAGGGTGTTATGACGGAGGCATATTAGGAAGACGTCACCGCGGCGTCTCTCAAAATATTTGTCGTACATCCGAGTCATGTTTGCCTAGTATTATAATATCGTATGACGTAAGCGCCTATCGCCGCCGAGATTTGATAGCAACACTTTCGTAGATTGAAAAGATATGGGGTAATACGCGGGCAGGCTTTGAGATGATGGAAGGGCTTGAGTTGTCAACCCTAAGAATGTGATGGATCTGAATACAGCTCTTTGTGGGAAAGTAGTGGATAGTGCTTTAAGTATAATAAATTTAATGTCAAACAGGGATATTTGTGGATTTTGAGAGAGTAAAATATTTATTGCCTTGCTTGGGTAAACCCGCTAAAGTTTGTTATTTGAAAGAGTGAGTATCTTTATTTTTATTTAAAAACTTTATTGCACAAATAACAGTGTACAAAAGGTGGACTTAATGCTAAAAGCATTCTCTCCCAGTCATACCTTTAGGTCATGCAGAGAGATTGTGATGGGTGCAGGAGAGTGTTGTAAATAGATATTAAAATTGCAACAAAATACTAAAGTGTAAAATAATAATATTATATACATACCATAATTTACATACTATAGGTTTATAAACTAAATATACAGTTTATAATTTATATGCATAAATACCAAAAACATAAATAACTAAGAATATACATACATAAACATATTTTACATGTTTTGCAATTATTGAATAAGAAACTTTCGCAGTTTATTCTTGAAACACAGTTTCTTCTGGGACCTCCTAATCTCTAGAGGGAGTGTATTCCACAGCCGTGTAGCCGTAACTGTGAACGACTTGGACTGATAGGAGGAGCGATGAGCCGGTATGCCTAGCCCGAGATCTTCGGAAGAACGGAGAGCACGATCATGATGATTTTTACTGATTCTTCATCAATTCTTATGGGATTATGCAATTTGACCCATAAAGCCCTTAATAGACTTCAGACAGAAATTGTTGAGCAAAATTTTACATAATATACCTATTTAATTCTTACTCAAAACTATTTTACTCTAATAAAACATCTTTTTGAAGTAATTGGACTATTCCAATTTCAAGTAAAGTTAATTTACGAGATCTAAACTGGCCTAAATAAATGAACACTCCGCTATCAGAATAGATAAATTCCCATAATTAACCTGGACCTGACCTGATTTTATTTGAAAGCGAAATTATGACTCAAATATCAATTTATTACAATCTAACGATGTTGTTTATTTTTGGTATAAGACGATCACTTTGCAACACCATCCCTCAGGCTAAATGGCTTTAATTAGAAATCACGTGACGCAATTAATGTGCTGATTGGTTCAGCAGCCAAAACTCATAACAGTAATTGCAAGTAGATATGATGAAACGGTCAACGGGTATGGGAATGTAATATTCCCAACCGATTTTTCGGTAATGGCGGCCCCTTTCAACAGAGATAGGCCAGGTACGCAGGAGATATTATAGAGCCCAGATGTATGCGCAATACAAAAGTGCAATGTCTGTTCCTTCACTCTCATTTATGCGGTGAGACGTCGGGCCGACATGACCAATGAGAGATCAGGCGCAGATGTCACCCCACCTTTGATGAAAGATTATAACCACCCCACTCACCACCAACTTCCTGACTCCGAGCTGATTCCGAGTATGTACAATAAATTTCGGCCCGACCCGCTCTTAGCTCCTATTAGCATTTGGCAGAGTCGCATCAACTTTCATACCCTTGCTGCTTATAATAATGATGTCAGAAATGCAGTTATAAAAATGTTAGGGGAATAGAACTAGTACTGTGTTGGTGCTATAAATAACATTTCTATGTTTTTATGTATCTCTGATTTGCTTTCTTATGGGTGCACGTATTGCGCTGGTCTGTAGGTGGCTTGATCTTTATATGTAAAAGGTTTATTACGCAAGATGGTAATTGTATGTTTTTTTTCTTTTTTAGTTTTGGCGTTTCGCTATTTATTTATTTATTCACTTATTTTTTCTGTTTAAAACTGTACTCAATGAGCGTTTGTATGAGCACGTTTACTTTTATTTTTTTCTATATCAGTGCGTTACAACCATTCGATGTTATGAATTTAAATGATAAATTTGTAAAATGACAATCCTTTATTGGCTGTAGGTAATATTAATAAATTTTGTTTGTTTACTAAATTTTAAGAGCAGTTGATTGATGTAAATTAAATTTTAAAAAAATATCTATAATTTTCAATAATGCTGAGCTATAATTTCTAACGTTTTAGTGTAACTCAATTAACATGAAACTATAAAACGAGTGTCGCTTTCATAAAACAAACTTTCCCGCGTAAAAGGTGACTAATACTGTTACGAGAATCAAATTATTTTAAACAATACCCATGACAGAGTTTCATCGTTTTAGTTATCTCTAGAACGGCTGCCGCACTGTTATTACTTGTAACGGTTCTTCGAAGCGTTACTTTTAAACTCGAGCCGGCGGACTTTAATTGGTTTTACTGACCACGTGACCGTTAACAACACGTGCCAATGAGAGGGTAGATTGGTTTAGGGTTCCGTCGTCGTTACGAAAGTTCATAAAGGGTTAACAAAGAATAAGGAAAGAAACGTATACGTTAGTTAAACAAGTTAATCAACTTATTAAATTTTTCTCGATCTTCTTAAGAAGCAATGAGTTTAGGAACGAAAATAAATTATATTTCGTAATAAAATGAGTAATTTAGTCCTCAGATAGAACTTATGTAACTTAAAGTAACTAATCGCTTACAATTTAACATTTAATTCTACTATTTACTCGATAATTTATTACGTGCACTTTTGCAGGTTCGCAAAAGTCACTCAAAAGGCTTTTTAAATGTCCCAGACAATTTCTTAACGAAGTCACGGAGTGTTAATTCAGTTAAAACGCGAATGACACCCACCCTCTATTTTTTTGAAAAGGTTTTAATATAGGCGGAAAAAAGGATTTACGTTTGCGTTTATGTTTAATCGTTTTTCTAGGAAAGATTGTGAGTCACTTAGCTGACTGTGCAGTAGGTATTATTTAATTTTTGATTCAATTTCAACTTTGTGTTATTTTACGATTCTTCGATTTTTTTTTAACTGGTTCAAACGATGTGCGCTACTAAGGTGCTATGGAAACTTTTTGGATGAACATGTTTTATTTTTTTTCTTTATTTCAGAGTTTTTCGAGACGTTTTAAGAGTGTAAAAATATTATTATAGAAAAGATTATTTCTAACCTTTGAACAAGGCTAAACCTTTCGGTAAGTCTGTTAGTATAAAGTATTATCTTAGGTATTTGTTCTACGTATTGCTACGACTTTTATTTGTCAAACGGCGCAAAAGTGTCGTAAAGTTCTCTCGTATCCTGTTATTGCTATAACGTTGGCAATAACTTTACAGTTATGCGTTAAAATGAGCTGATACTTAGCACAAACCACCCTTAACATAAGGATAATATATATTTATAACATACAAATTATCCGTAAGCTGTTACTTAACCGCATTATTTAAATCCGTTCTCGTCGTTTTAAATTTTTTACCGACTTCAAAAAAAAGGAGGTAATCAATTCAATGTGTATGTATGTGATATCGTTGGAATTTAATAATATTTGTTGACGTTTTAAATATGTTCGTCGATTGTAATATATCAGTTCTAATTCCCACTTACGATATACGAGTTTTGCGTGGTTCTTTTTATAGGTCCCGAGTTCGATTCCTGGTCAATGTAGAAATCATAATTTTCTATATTATCATGGGTCTGGGTGGTACCACCATTGTTGTTTCTGATTTCCATAACACAAGTGCATTACATTAGCAACTTGCTCTGGGATCAGAATCCAATATTTAATATTAACTAGCGGTCCCAGCGAACTTCGTTTCGCCCCCAGCCCCGTCCCGCCCCGGCCCCGTTTTATGGTAATTATTATCCTCCTTAAAGTAGAGTCAACTTTTAGTTAGAAAACGTTTGTATGGGAAAAAGAAAAGGGCTGTTTTAAGGCTTTTCCGGAAATAATTCGAATTTTTCTCGCCGTAAAAACCATCCTTGAACTTTAACAAACATTTAAAAGAAATAGTAAATCCAGGCGTTGTTGATTTATGCGCTTACCAACACATTTTGCGATTCATTTTTATATTATAGATATATTATTATATTTCACTTAACCCACACAGCGTTGGAAGTTGCATCGTGTCGGTTGTCATTATTAGTTACCACCCCCTTGCCTTGTTTACTGAGCTCACATGACGGGCCAGAAGGTTTAGGTGTCACCTACCTGTCCACGATGCAATTAATAACTTGTCAAGTTACTAACTGGCTATATGAGTTCCCGTCGTTGTAACAGATTGTTCGCTTCATAGGGTGGACCCTAAAGGGTTAACATTTTTGTTTGGTTGCTAGTGACAGCATGATTACGTAGCGGAGTAAGCGCTTATAGTAAGGAACTTCTGAACGATTTTTGTCTGTGCTTTCAAATGCTACGTAAAGCATACTTTGGAGCTTTTACAGGGTGTGGCCAGTAAGAGGAACAAAAATTTTTATTGAAGGCCGTATAAGTAACCAGTAATCAATTCTAAATGGATTTAATTTAAAATAATGAAAAATAAATTTATTGTTATTTTGTAACAAAATAAATTGAACCAGCAATGTATCGCAAACAAACGTGTCCAGCCATAGAACTTGACATTACCATTTACTACAACAAGTTAGCCATTTTGATATACATTGATTAGGGATTATAGCTTTGGATTACTATATTTCTGAGTTAAAGCATTTTACAGCACAATGATCGTTCGTTGATTCGATCAATCGTTGATTAAAATTTCAGGCCACACGCTGTATAATACAGCCTAGGCACAGAATATATAATAGTACGCCTAGGCGTCACTAATAAGTGCAATGCTGCATTTCATTATGCAACTTCTTAACTATCTTACCATCCAATTTAAAGTAATGAATATTTTTAATAGATTTTTTCTTTGTTGCAGACGTATTAACATGATTTTTCTTTAAAAATGCTTTGGTTTATTGTAATGTAATAATAATGTTGTAATGCCAAGAATTTCTGTTCATTACGCTTTCATTTTACTTAAATAGACAAATATTTATCCATTTTAATCTTGTTAGTTATGTCAATATGACTTGAATTAAACTTAAGTTGACAATTTAAATGATTTTACATAACTTATCCCAATAACTAATGATAGGGTATGCCTAAATTAAATATGTTTGCAATTACAAAATTAGCTCTTGAGTTTGGTAAAACAAATATTCTTGCACTTTCATTTGCAAGTTTTGTGATGAATCTTAATAGCATTATCTAAGTTTAGTGGTAGTTCGAGTACAACTATCTCTGTGAAAAATGCTATTACCGAAAGTTTATTTATCCAATTAAAGACTAAGCAATTCGATAATGACTTTTCAAATGAACGGAGAAAGCAATTATGATTTATTATTACATTACTTTAATTTTCTGTGCAACGAATCTAAGAAAATCTATATACATAAAATAAAGTCTTGTTAAATATACCGCTTATAACTCGAGACCGGATGAACCGATTTTCACGATTTTTGTTGATTAAATTTGTCGTGGATGATTATTATAAAAACTAGTAGACTACTAGCTAGTAAAGAACATAAAGAAAATGACCTTGAGAAAAGTGAGGTAACAATAAAATTTCACACAACAATAAAAAAAATACACGTGTATATGTGTCTCAACCACCTTTGTTCTTAAAGGGTAATAAAACAAGTGCTTAGATAAAAGTTTTGAAGTACCTTGAGGCACTTTTCACGGAAGCTTTTAAGTTAACTACTTACTGAAATGCACTTACTTAAGGATATTAAAGCGACCACGCTATAACTGAAAGTACAGAAACAAGTTTTAAAACAACAGTTTATTTCGCCCCATAAAATTATTATCACTTAAAGAATATTAATTTTATGTTTCGCTCACATTTATTTTGATTTTAATGCCTGACGTTTCGAATGCTATAAATGTATGCGAAATAAATTCGTAAAGTATTTCAATCAATGAATAATATTCGCGTAAACTTCGGAACCAAATATAAGTTTAAAATTGACTTTATGAATAACAGCTTAGGAAGTCTACCGACAAGATGGAAAGACGACCTTGTAAAGATCGCAGGATCGCACTGGATGCAGACCGCTCACAACCGGTCGTTGTGGAAAGCCGTGGGGGAGGCTTATGTTCAGCAGTGGACGTCCTTTGGCTTATAATGATGATGATGTTGATGACTATGCTACCACATAACATACTTATTTAATTAAAATATTTCTCGACAGCAGGAAAATAGGTTTTTGTAGCAGGATGTATTCAGAGAAAGGTATGAGTATATATAATGTATTGTAGGAAATTGTGGTCAGATTTCCAGCTTATCAACTTTTGACGAAATATCAAAACTCATTTAGTTTTTGATTCCAGGCTAGCTCTGACCTATAAGGATTAAACACATCTCATTGTTTGCCAACCGAAACATAGTTCGCGCACCGAATTCCAATTTGCGTTCGGATTCTATGACCGGGTCACGTTTTATTAATCCAAAGAGCTTGAACACTGAACAGGACAGTCATATGTGGGGGATTTTCTCAGTCGAAGGCTGCCACTTGTTATATTCATGTTCCATCCTTGTTTTTCTAAAACCTAAAACCAGGTATGCACGTTTTTTCTGCAAAAGACTACCCGCTCTTATTACGTGCGATCGCACTATTCAGTCAAGGCTTCAAAGCGTCTTTGTTTCTAGTATATTTGCAATTTTTAGGTACGAGTATAGATACTTTTATGCTAAAACATCATGGACGTATAAGCACAAACAAGAACTATGAAACGAATAATAATAATTTAAATATGGGACGTCATTTCGTATGATGTATTGGACAGATAACGCTACCTAGAATTTATTGGGACATTGTGAAACAGACCTTACGAATACGTAAGTATGAGTAGGTATAGGCAAAGTATCAGCGCTATTTGTGTTACTTACTAGAATGTCCGATATTTATTCGCTTTTTACACCACATTTGTTTTAGGATATTGTTGTGTAGACACATAATTATAATTAGTCATTCATATAGGTATTTGCCAATAGAAAAATTTGACTAATTCTAGTTATAGTAGCACGATAGTTAATAGAAAAATGTTTACAATTATCTTCAGTTAACTATATCCAACATACATTTTCTACGTATTTCTTGCAGGGCCTGGGTATAATCCATTTTCAAATAAACAGGGTTTTCCAATTTACCCGTTTAATAAAATTTTGTAACGGTAGTCTCGTCACGTTCCTAGACCACAGAGGATTTGACATGTCCCAATGTTTGACGACCATTTAACAACTTATTTCCCAACAGTCCCTATTTGATTTACACAAGCGTCATTAATCGCCTAGATTCGGTGATGGGTTTGATTGAGTAAGGGTGCACATATAAATAGGCGGATAACCAGTACAGACCTCTATGTACCGACTAGTGATGTGCCGAGTTGGCTATTTTATGGAATTGGAATTAAATAATAAAAAAATAGTAAAAATTTGTTTATTTCAAATAGTACCGTTACACATATTTGTTGAGTTTTCCCTTTAAGTAGTCGAAGACACTTGTATTGGGAATAGCTCGCAACTTCCCTTACGGTTAGCTTAATACTATTGAAACTAACTACTAAACTAAAAATTATTTCTCGAGTCTCCTGACTCACTGAAATATGACTTTATATCTTGTTTTCAACAATATTTTAGTATTAAATAAATTCTTCTGACTCCGGTTCTTTTAAGGAGTTTCGAAAATATATCAATATAAAAAGACGACTTAGCACATCACTAGTCGCTCATACAGGTTGGTCCCGGTTACCCACCTCTTTATGTCTTCACCCTTACGTGTTAATATAGTACCTGTGTTATTGAAATCAATTTGTCACATTTGAAATCGACCTAGTACTCTGAATGATATGAGTTCATGAATCGTGCAATCTAATTCGAGCAGGTAAAATTTACCTTTCCATGGTCTCAAATTAAACATAAGTTTCGTTAGTAAGAAGTCTTTAGAAGTCGTATATTTTTTTCTAAGTAGTCAACCTCTCTATCTCCTCTTTTGGTCCTTGTTACATAGGAGAAAACAATCGTTATGAAACATGTAGTTTTGTATCCGATATTTTTAGCGTTACGTAGTACCACAGTAGTACAAACGGAACTATCTAGTCATCTTACACAACCGATCGTTTTAATTGCCAGCTCTAGTTTAAGCCTTCCAGCCTTTTGAGGGTACACCCTACCGGTAATAGGTGGAGCAATACACGCGATCACTTTCAGTTGTTTGCCAGAGAGCTTACATTTGGCTTTTATTAAGCCTGTAAGCGCCGTGTATAACCAACGTTCAAAGGAGTCCTATGGCGCGAAAGAATATTACGTATTCACGATTTAAACTATCGGACCAAATCATCTCATAAACATGTTAAAGTATAATTGTAGTAATGTATTTCAATTGATACAGGTATCGTTTGCATTAATTTCGTCTGAGACAAGGCATTCGCAACAACCTAAGGTAAATGAAACTATAGGTATGTTCTTGAAGGCATATAAGTAAGAGTTGATGTTTCTATTTACCCTTTCTGTCCCCATATAGGGTTTATTTATTTATTTATTTATTTATACTTTATTGCACAACCAAAAACTGTACAAAAGGTGGACTTAATGCCTCTTAAATGTCTTAGGGTTCTCTGTCAAGCTCCGTTTTACTATTCCCTTATGGGGTTAATTTTGATGTCTTCTACAGAACATTATTGCGCTATTTTACTTGCTATCTATTGCATCTCTGTATGTCTATTGAATGGAAAAGTTACTTTATTTTTACATAATTGTAAATTGGTCTTGTTTTTGTTCGTAGTCGCCACCGAGATGTGTCGAGTCCGTAGTTCTTCGTGGAAAAACCCAGGTGTTTTCTCACTCTCAAACGATTGTAAGGGTAATATTATGATGGGCCAGCGACAAAATGTTCATCGGAGCGTAAAATCTGTAAGAAGTATCTCATGTGTAAGGATCGATTCACTTTGAGAATATATCCTTTAATAATAGTTTAAAGCACCTAGTTACTAACTTCAGTACTTTCTAGACTCACGGCCGTGAGACTAAGTTCACTTCTTTTGTGAGGGAAATAGCTGACTGCGCACTCGAAATATTCTCATTTATGTTTTGGTGGGATTATACTTACCAGTTAAATGTGAAACTGATAACAACAGGATAGAATAAGCATTTAAGTTTTTGCTGAATTGTGAAGGGGGCTCAAACATTTTCTGGAATAAATAAGTTTCGCAAATTATTTATAGTTACATACTTACATACGCTTTTATTTAGCTGAGGCAGGTACCTAGCTACCTCTAACATACTTGAACTAAGACACGTCCCAGTGTATAGCTAAGTTAACTTTAGGTTGTTTACTTACCGTACAAGGTAACGAAGATTCAGTAGGTAATCAACTCTACTCAAACATCCGATTGAAGCTATTCTTATAAATGTACTCGATACTCCCAAATTGTGTAAACTACAACTTACTTCTATAAAATATTTTTAAGAACACACAACTCTTTACTTCAAAAGTCTGAATTTATTTTAAACTCAGCTTTAAATGGGGGTAAATTAAAATTCTTTTTTATTTTTGTGATGATTTTTGTATTTAGATTAAATCAGTTAGACCTGTAGTAATATTAACTCAATGCAATAACAGTTAACGTTATTAATATTTGTATAAAAATGAGTATTGTTACTTTAACAAATACCGTTATCGTTGTTTATAAAGTGGCAACACAGGCTGCCCCTTCCCCTCCTACTTTCTTACTTGCGAGGCGCACTCGGAAAGCGAGGCAGTCTAATGCTCTCCGCCGAAGCGAAAGGTTGTGGAAATAAATCTATGTTGAAGTGCCGTTATAATTATTATGGTTAGAAATAATGATTTGTATAAAAGATAAGTGTGGTGATCGAATAAAGGACTTTATAAAATTGTGATGGTGTTTGACTCATGACAAGTCAGAAGTGGAAATCTGCAGCTCACAAAGGGTACGTACTATTTTTGATTCATATGATTAGAGTAATAAAATGTTTCTTATAAAATAGTTTCAATAACGTAACGATTTTGCTTTACATCGAGCAGTGTGTTTGGATTGAATTCTATTTTGCTTAGCACTTACTATCCTGATTAAATCGTGTTAAGTTTCCAACTGACCATTTGGTCAAGGCAACTCCTTGATAGTGTTCAGTGGTTACGAATACACAAGTTTACTTGATATCTAAGTAGGTAATAAAAATGGTCCAGCTAGCACTGGGTTTGTTCTTGATACGAACCTAGCCTGTGCTAACAAGACGTAGTTGTGCTGTGTTATCATTAAATCATTTGGGCAAGGCTACTCTTTGCTAATGGCTTATGAAAACACAATGCGCGATTTATGTAATTGGTGCAACTAAAAAGCCAAATTTAATATAAACTACTATGATCGTTTCTCAATCCAAATACGAAATACAAAGCGAAATAGGTACTCAATATTATTATGTTATTTTCTTGTAGCTGTGTTTAGTAGATTTAAAACAAAACACTTTAACCTACAACTGTTGTAGGGCTAATATTCTGTTTTTTATAAATAAATATTAAAAAAAAAACTTATTTCAAAAGTTGAATACATACCACTCCATTTTTGATTTGGCAGTCGTAGAAAAAGACTTATAAAAACTATGTTGGTGAGTTATGACCAATAGTGAGTTCTAAATTGGATCCAATTTAAACCAATTCAATTCATCAATTTCATTTAGTTCGATTCATTTGTTTTTAATTCAATATAATTCGATGCATGACTTAAAATGAAGGCTTTTAAAGATATTACTAGTTCCATCTAAATAATTATTTTAATTAAATTTTAATACAATTCAAGTTCATTTAATGTGTGTTGTATTTGATTCAATAATTAACTTGATCAAGGCCACTGTGCCGATCCAATTTTACAAGGTAGATATAGCGGCCAAGTGTGTCCTTAAGCAGCGGCCAGGTGTGTCGCGAGGGCCAAGTGTGTCCTTAAGCAGCGGCCAAGTGTGTCGCGAGGGCCAAGTGTGTCCTTAAGTAGTGGCCAGGTGTGTCGCGTGGACCATGTGTGTCCTTAAGGAGCGGCCAGGTGTGTCGCGTGGACCAAGTGTGTCCTTATGTAGCGACCAGGTGTGTCGCGTGGACCAAGTGTGTCCTTTAGTAGATAACAAATATTTTCATATTAAATTAAAAACTCATGATATGTAACAAGCAGACAATAACATGCAAAAGATAGTTAATTAATTGGTTACATTATGACCTCAGCAAAGTATTCGTGAATTAAAATTATTAAATTAGTTTAATCAATTCATCATTAATATGTGCCTAAATATCAATAATAATTTATTAGAATTTTGACGAATCAAAAGTCAAGATAAAGATTACTTTACGGTTGACGTAGTTATACTTCGACCGTGCTGGATAATTATTTTTATTTTATTGTTATTTTATTTACTGCAGTTTTATTTTATTTTAAATTATAATACAATTATGAGATTTTAATACATGGAATTAAAAATTAAATCATATCATCTACGTATTGTAAAAATATGTATACATCTAAAATGAGGTTAGCAACATCAAATCTAAAATATTAAAATTCATCATTAAAATATTCCTTCACACTATAATGATATCCCCTTTTAACTCATGAATGGTGTCTTCAATTATTTGGGTGGATTTTGATAAAGTTAGACAATAACATGGCGGGAAAGTATGTCGCTTGGGCAATGTTTCCTTTTATTTTCTTGAGTTTTAGTAAACGTAGGTACAACGGTTAGATGCGAATTCCCTATTTGGGGCGTATTGCGATTCAACTTAATCCGTTCAATATCCAGGCTGTTCAATTCAATTCAGTGTAAACGAATACTATCAATGTAATTATATTTAAATAATACTACAATAGTATGAATGAATATTGTAATGTATATGTTTATGTTATAATATGATATTATCAATTTAATTCGAGAACACAATACGAATTACTAATTTGACAGTAAATCAGCTGATAAACATTAAAAGCTGCATCGCAATACACTCTCATCCTGATGGTTGAATATTGCATTTGAAGCTAGTATTAACAGATTATTTATCACAAATTATATCGCATATTATAAATTGTACCTAGAGAAGAGAAGCATTGAATACAATATTCATTTATCCTAATTCACGTATCGTGTATATTAATATATATTATATAGAAAGACTTCTAATACAAATTTACTTTTTCCGAGGCCATGAAGACGAATTTGTCGAGGTGACTGACATGACTGCGCACTCAGCACTGGAGCAATAGCCAGGCTGCAGCGCCCCGCCTATGCGTCGGAGGACTAGGATGTCCACGGCGTAGGTGTTTTCTGACATGCTGGCATGCCGGACGAGCCTCCCGGACGTCAGAAGACTAGGATATTAAGACTGAGGTGTACGAGGCCAGAGCAGGTCGGTCGGGTCGAAAAAGAAGACGGAGCTCGGGATCAAGGCTGAGGACATCGACATCTTTCAATAGAATTCTGAAAACAATAAGGACCTCTATGCGTCGTAGATGGTAAGAGCCGTCGAGCCACCTGTAGGTCCCGTTTCACACAATTTATATTGACTCCTTTAGCTTTGTTCGCAAAATTCCTATATTTTAACTGTTGTGGGTATCTACTGTATATTCACCGACTGTGCATAATGTGTATGTATGTTCACCGAATATGTCTTTGTTAATATAATTTGCAGATATTTTTCGCTAAAATCTTGTAATTTAAGATCCCGACGTTTTGAAAACTTAAAGATGTTTGTGGTTGCGAGTAGAATGAGATGTCAAACTTTAAAATAAAAGAAATAAACGTTTATTGTACCACTTCAATAACAATAATAGTAGTTCATAGTGTGGCAAACCAATCTCTTTTTAGATATATTGTTTTTGAATCTTCCTTTTATTATTTTGACAAGTTTGCTTTTTACGTCAAAAGATAAAAGTTGAATTTCTGTGAAAATATCCTTTTATTTTACTTTGAAATCCGATTCATTGATCCTTCTCAACGCAAACACATACACATAGTATTTAACAACAATCAGCCGTCTACCATCGAATTAGTACTCAACCTGTACCGTGGTAGTAGTTAGTCATCATGAGAATTTTCTCATTTATTATATTGTCAAGTTGGTAAATACAGTACAAAAAGATGAGTTCACTAATTTCCAAATTAGGAATCTGCATTTTGGCGATCCATAATTTTACTAAACTTGTAGATTCAAGAGTGCACGCATATTGCACGCGACGGAGGGATGGAGGTGAAAAAAGTGTGCAGGACATCATAACGTTGTTGAAGGAGACCGATCCTGACGAAGTGCCTTCGTTTGTGGCAAAGGAGCTGCACAAGCTGCCCCCTGTCACCTTCGATCACGTCGACGTTACTAGGCTGTTGAAGGACATCACGTTCCTGAAAGCGAGTCTGGTCGAAGTGCATGCCAAGCTGGAGGCCTCAGAAAACACCATATGTGACCTGCGTGCCAAAGTGTCGCTATTAAGCAACACTGCTCCAGTTAGTAGGTCACCCGAGGCATGCAGTGTCAACGCACGTCGCGGGGCGCAGAATGCATCGGTCAGCAGTTTCGTGTCCGCGCGAAATAATGCGTCACCCGGCGCGGTCACTGACGTCGTCGGCGCTACTGCGCGCCCCGCCGCCCCGCCCGCAGCGCCGCAGGAAACATCACGCGTGTTGACGTCAACTCCAAAACGTGCATATGCTGCAGCAGCCGCAGGAAAAAACAATCTTATGGCTGCTCCGAAGAAGCTGGCATCACAGGCCGATAAGTGTGATGAGGAGGGCTTTACCAAGGTTGAGAGGAAGAAAAGGAAGCCCTCCACTCGTAACCAGTGCGGCACCGCACCGACTGGACCGAACCATCTGCTTCGTCCCGCGATACCAGTGACGCTGCTGTACGTGTCTCGGCTGCATTACTCTACAAAGGTCGAGGAGATTGTGGAGTACATCCGTATAAAGACCAAATTCTCACTGAGGGTCGAACGGTTGGAATCTCGTCATAATACGAATTTCAATTCGTTTGTGGTAAGGGTTCCGACCGAACAGCTGTCGACCTTCACGAAAGAAGAATTTTGGCCGAGGGGTGTTGTGTATCGTCGGTTTCGTGGACGGCTACCTGACACCAAGCTGCGCAACACTACGCTGACAAAATAGTGCCTATTAATAAATAAATATATTGCTATTGTATGTATGTTAGTCTTTAAGGTATATATTTTATTTTAAATTGTCATATGTATGCTAGTCTATAAGGTATTTGTACTATGGGCCATGTGTAGCCTGAAAATAAATGAATAAAAAAAAAAAAAAAAAAAAAAAAAAAAAAAAAAAATATTTATAAATATTAAAAGTAAATTCTGAAGAGTTTTCTTCTCTATTTGTCATTTACAGAATCATTACTCATTAATTACAATATTAACGTTCCTATCCATGAAGAAAAAGTAGAATAGAATCCCATGCTGGTGGTTAATTGTTTTGATCGAAAAGTATTCGCGTAAACCTCAGAATCAAGTATGCCTTTGTAAATCCATTAAAAGGCACAAAAATGACGAACGTAAAGAGTTATTCTTTGGAACACTTTTTCTGCGTCACCTACATAAAAAAAAGTATTTCAAAATTTTTCCATTTAATAAAAAAAAACCTGACCCAAAGTATCCGTCAATTTATTATAACAAATTCAGTTTAACCCGTAGAAATCGGCTTGGGACCAACGTAGATATTTCATTTAAAAATTTCATCAGCCACAAAATTTAGTTATTGGGACACGAATGTTAAACAACGTATTTTTCTAGAACACTTGGAACTAAAACATCAATTACTTTTTATATTTAATAAGTATAATAGGAGGGATTATTTTACTGCAAATGAGTGATAATAGATTAATTGTAAATTGGACCATGCCCTCTTAGGTCATGACAAATAAATAGGTAAATAATGTTGAAACGCTTTAAAATTCGTTTTTTTTAAGGTTCTACTTTAATATTTTTCTGCAACTCTTTGAAATAGATGTACTTTATTTTTTTTAAATGTATACATCATATATCTTTACTTGACTTTACGGGGAGCTGTTTCAGTAAAATATTAAAAACCATTAGAAATGATTTATTTATTTACGAAAACATGTACACAGTAGCAGTAGATGGTAACATAAAAAAAAAATTGTTGACATTGTTATTGTGTAATTTATGTCAAATATATGGGTTTTTATTATTATTATAATTTTTAAAAAATTCTGTTCTACCAGTAAAAGAAAATATCTTTAACATTCCATTAAATTATTTCTGTGCCACTATCTTATAAATCAGTCAATTTAAGTTATTCGAACACTACCAACAAGTTATCATAATATAAGAGTTTAGCCAAACCTTATGTGGCATAATTCATAACATTCATGGGCACTGAGGCGTAAGTTACAAAATTATCAATTTTCAAAAAGTAATTAAAGAAGCTCAAATATTGTTTTTTTTGAAGATTGACTTTATGTTAGATAAATTTTGATTATTTTATTTCTTTTAGACACTTTGTCTATCCTAAAGATTACACAAAAAAAAAACATGCGGGTGTATTTTCTTTAATCATCTATTTATTTCTTTAGAAGCATTATTGCACAAATGACAGTATACAAAGTGACTTGTTGCTGGAAATATTCACTCCTCATCGTACTTTTGAGTCATTCGAAAATTGTAATGGATGCGGGAGACTGTTGTTAATAAAAATTAAATACTCAACAAAATATAGTATGGAGTATTATACAATGATGTTATTTATAGTAATGAGGCATTAATCTGTCTTCTACTGATGTTTTATTACGTTTGAAACGAGCTGTTATTACTGTAGATAAGTAAAGTTTCTTTAAAGCTATGATCGTTTATATGCCACATTCTTAAAACTACAAAAAAATGTTACTCAAGATTTTATAGTCAATTAAGTTAAAGAGGTACATTTTTCCATTATGTTTTCTTATAATCTCGAAAAATGCCTCTAAACATCCGCTGTAGATTACTCATTATTACTACAATTATTTTAATTGTAACCGTACTAGCTTATTAGCCCCTACAATAAAATTACATTTAAACTACCGATACAAAGTAAGACGTGATGTACTCGGATTTCATCAAAGATTATAGCTAAGATGCTTTAAACTTTTGTTGCCGCAAGTCGTATAAGGGCACTGAATTAATACTTTAGCCTTTGTTGGTTCAAAATTTCAGTAAATCTTCTTTAAATTCAATAGATCAATCTATATTTTCCAGAGCTGCGGCAACTCAAAGTAAACCAAAAATAATAGAATTATAAAAAGTACTAGCAAGCAACATGGTTATTGTTATTTATATGTATTTTTGTGATTGATTTATATATGCTGTGTATTACAAAGTGAGCTCAACAGTACTATTGTAGCATAATCTTTATTTCTCGAAAGTCGTATTAAATTTTGTAGTGCTAATATAAATACCGAATGTGATGATGGTTTTAATAAGTACAATTTGTAATGTTTTGATGTGGTGAGCTCAACAGTAAAATTTTAACATAATCTTTATTGCTCATAATTTGTAAAACGTAGTATACTGTAGTAGTATTGATATAAATGCCCCATTGTGAATATATGTAGAGACAAATGCACCAGGAGGTGCACTAGGTAGGATGGCCGAATGTGATGATTTTTGTATTTAGATTAAATCAGTTAGACCTGTAGTAATATTAACTCAATGCAATAACAGTTAACGTTATTAATATTTGTATAAAAATGAGTATTGTTACTTTAACAAATACCGTTATCGTTGTTTATAAAGTGGCAACACAGGCTGCCCCTTCCCCTCCTACTTTCTTACTTGCGAGGCGCACTCGGAAAGCGAGGCAGTCTAATGCTCACCGCCGAAGCGAAAGGTTGTGGAAATAAATCTATGTTGAAGTGCCGTTATAATTATTATGGTTAGAAATAATGATTTGTATAAAAGATAAGTGTGGTGATCGAATAAAGGACTTTATAAAATTGTGTGGATGTCATGACATTTTGATTCAAATTAATATCAACGCCTCCCATAGCAAACGACGTGCAAATCATAGAATATAGGTCATTACATATAAACTTAGCGGTTTTCGATTTAGCGGATTTGTATTGTTATTAAATTTTTTTATCCTATGAATTCAAACACAATGTATTATTGTTATATGAATAAATCAAATGAATTGAATTGAATTGAATCGAGTAGGTATTGTCAACTCTTGAGTGCCCTTAATGGGGCTCGGAACTCAGAACATTAAGACTAAGAACTCAACTCTACAT
Source organism: Pyrausta aurata (assembly GCA_963584085.1). Lineage (NCBI taxonomy): Eukaryota > Metazoa > Arthropoda > Insecta > Lepidoptera > Crambidae > Pyrausta > Pyrausta aurata. The sequence goes on along the minus strand of OY757259.1, from coordinate 10,947,702 downwards.
AGATTTTTATCACGGCTACATGAAATAAGTAAAGGCTTTTATGATTACGTGTCTGGTTTGCTAAGGATAAATAAAATAGCTTTATTTTGTTTTCCTTCTCTGCTGAGATACTATAGACAAGTCGTGCTTAACTTTGAACTTACTAAAACAAAAATTTATGAACAATTTCTCGAAAATCATAGAAAAGGAAACTTCTTACGTGTTTCTTTATTAAAACCAAACCACAATATATAATACAATACAATTATAATGTTTATTAAGCAGGTTTTTTTAATTAGCTTAAATTTCAGCGTATGTCTCTCAATCGTAACCGATATCGAATGGCGAATCTTATTGCTAAGGCTACACAGGCAAGTCGATATCACCACACAGGGGCGAGGCTAAGAATCGAATCGAAAAAGGATAAAATCATCTACAATTCTACAGCCAATGGGATCACGCCCCCGAGAACGGTTTCGTTTCAAAGTTCAAACATTGAATTAGGTTTCCCGTTGACACTCCGCAAACTGCAGCGCTAGGGAATGCCAACGTTATGTACGAGTACGTTGTCACGAGGTACTAGAGAGCTAATACAGGGTCGTGTACGCTTGAAACGATGTCTTTTGGCAAATAATACCACTTGGGTTAGCCTTGGTTGGCGATATTTTCTTTTTCAGGACTAACGAAAAAGTCTTAAAGTACTTTTAATTTATTAGCGGTCCCAGCCTACTATGATTCCCCCTATATCCATCCAATTTGGACGAATCCAAAAAGTAAAGATGGTGAAAAATCAGTCCGATCTCGTGGAGTAACTACATTACACAGCTTTCTTTTATGTAAACAGATTATCATCATTTTACTCAATATAATGTATACTAAACCAACGTTATTTTTTATATCAAACTCATAGGTCATCACTAACCTTATAATTGTCATCAACGTTACAAAAATTGTAAATATAAACTCAAAAGTAAGTATCTTTTGTCTTTCGCTTTCTGTATATCGGACTACTTTCATTCTTGTTACGCCTTCTGTATGTCGGTCTGCCGTCTCTCTCCCTTCATTCTTGTTACCTTGTCTGTTGTCTCTAAAGACCTCATCCCATCCACATATTCCGGTCCTTTGTTTTAAATGGTAGGTTAGCAACACTGAACGAGGATTCCTCCCATTGACGCTAAGTGGTGTGCAGGGTCGCCCATTACGAATCACGGCGGGGCGCGTGGCAGTGAACTTCAGATAATGGGCTTTACATGTGGGCCGAGGACCACGGAATGAGTGACTTGGAATGATACAGCTGATTTTGGTTGGAGACCAAAGGCAACTTGATTAACTCCTACTAATGTTACACACTACAACTAAGGGTGGTGACCTAATTTCTTTCCATCCATAGATCACCACACAAACAAGTGATTATTTTATATTACGTACATTTAATTTATTTTATTTTATTGACATCTGTAATGTAAGTCATGAAATTGTTTACGATATTACACTAGGCAAAATTAAGAACTTCAAAATTATTAACCAATACCAAAATATCTATGTATGTTTGACCTATGTACCTACATCGGTATTCGATGACTCCTATACATAGTTCCATGGTGTTTAAAAAAACTTTCTTATTTCCTTTCAGGTATTGAACTTTTAATATGATTTGATATTCAAGCACCCAGAAAATAGGGTTAACTGAACCACACAGCTATAACTTACGTGCTGAAAATGTGTACAAACATAACGGCTGCTGAACAAAATTTCGCGATTCCTTTACGGATTAGTGAAGTCTACTGTTCGTGAAAGTTATTCAAACATGAGTGAGCTCCACTGTATGTTTACCTCTATAGTGTGTGTGGTAAGGTGGATTTTGTGTTGGCTGGGGTTTTCCGCAGTGTAGTAAGATTTTGTTAAAGAATTTCTGGCTACTTGGTTATGTTCTTTTCTAGCTTACTGAGCTTCATGCTGTTGATTTTACAATGCCTCATGAATACGTCGAGGATTACCGCTTTCGATTGTGATGAGGCTAGACTAACAAAATTTTGTACGTTGGCGTTTTTTAACACTTTTTTGTAAAGCTTATGTATAATGTTATAGAATGACGGACAATTGTGAAGGTCTAGCTAGAATGTCACAACCGGACGCTCGGAATAGATATCTATGGGGTTCGGATCTTGCTTGATAATAACCGAAATTTACATTATCATGGCGGTCTCATGCTTAGAATTTAAGTTGTGTAAGCTAAAGTACCTCATAATTTTATTACTTCAACAGTGTATATTTCTTAACTACGTTATATCATGTCTCTTTATGACAAACCAAATCTAGTAGGAGTGAAGTCGCATGGTAAATCGTTCCAATTTATAGTGACTTTAATGGTGCGTTTCTGTATTCCCATACACACTTTTACGAGTGTAGTTTCAAAGAAACAACGTCATTGATGGGGCAGTAAAAATAAATATTAATGCTTAAATGAGCCCTTATAGCTATGACATCCAATGTGCATCGACAATTAATGTTATAGCTTACTACTGTAATAGTTATTGCTTAAATATAATGCAGGGTTACCGGTTATTCGATACATTTCTTTAGGGGGATAAAAAGTAGAGCTCATTTGCAATAGATTTTGTCATAAAAAAAATTGCGAGCTCACGTGCTAATGTTTTAGAATATGCTTATTGTTATACAGAAGTGTTGAGGTATTAGGTAGGTATCAGATCAGATCATACACAAAAATAACATCAAAAAGAGACATACAAATTACGAGACATTTAACTTGAATATCACAAAAAAATATTATTATCAATTATTATCGAAACACGTCGTACCGCGCCGCGTAAACATCTTTTGAGCGCTGTTCCGTATTTATCGCATATAAACATGCACAAAAGTGAATCTTAAACATGGAAACTTAAACTATTTTGAAGCATTTAATGTGTACTATCTGTCAGTGAAGTTACTTTTTCGTGAAACGTTCCTGTATTTGTGTAAATCAGTGATATTGTGAACTTGCGAATCATACTTTTCAAACGCACATAACGACCAGCTGTGTTCTACGACTACGTCATCGCCGGCGGTCATCGACCCGTCAGTGCGTGCACGCAACGCTTGCCGTCTCACTCGCACCACAGCAAACTGCAGTCTCCGCTTTCATTCGTACACGGAAACCCGTTCGTTGCTACTAGACAACCTGTCGCCGCCATCCACCTGTTGTGCATATTTTTATTGCTTAACTGATTTGCTACGCTTGCATTAACCTTTCACAATGAATTGCCGGGCATGTAACACTGCTATATCTAAAGATGACTTGCTTAAATGCAATCCCTGCCGAGGACTTTATCACTACAAGTGCTTAAATATGTCATCTGCTTATTTCACACAAAACAGAAAAGATTTAAAGGTTCAGTCTGAGCTGTCCGCAATGGAACGTCGCATTACCTCGATAGAAAAAGTATCCCGCAGTCGAAATCTGGAAATACAGGCCGTTCCGGATAAACGCAATGAGGATTTAATGGCCATTGTAAAGAAACTCTGCGACACTATAAATGTGCCCGTGCAGGACTCGGACATCTGTGCAATTAGAAGAGTAGCAAAATTTAACCCAGGGTCTGCACGTCCTCGTAATATTCTTGTCACCTTCCCGTCCGAACGTCACCGAGATGCGGTTCTATCAGCCTACAGAAGATATAAGAAAAGTCACCGATCATCCCCTCTAAGCACGACAACCCTCGGCATCGCTGGTGAAAGAATGACTGTCTACCTTGCGGAACACCTGTCTATTGAGTGTAGGGAGCTTTTTGCTACCTCTCGAAAATTTGCCAAAGATCATGGCTATAAATATGTCTGGGTAAAATACAATAGTGTACCTCAGGAGGGACAACGGCTCCAGTGCGGTCTACGTTAAGGATCTTCTCACTCTGGATAGGTTAAGGAAATCATAGGTGGCATATAGTATACCTACTGTTCCTTTCTCTCTTGATAACATTTAATACGCATATCATTAAATCAACAAATTTTTATGGCAATTAACCTAACATTGTACTACCAGAACGTAAATAGGATTAGATCTAAACTTACAAATGTATTTTTGAACATATTACAGAATGATTATGATATTATATGCTTAACCGAAACAAATTTAAACAACAGTATATACAGTGGTGAATTTTTGGATGATCGGTACTGTGTCTTTAGACGTGATCGCGAATCATCCTCAAACTCTAAATCGGACGGAAGTGGAGTCGTAATAGCTATTAAAAAGGATATACACGTCATACGTAGATCTGGCTGGGACTGCGAGGCTGAGGACATCTGGGTATCTCTTCAAGTCGGATCGCATGGTAATAAACACACTGTGAACATTTGCACATGTTACTTACCCCCAGACATTCCTAAAAACACACTTAATCAATTTTACAGTAATATGCAATCTAGAATACTAGAGGCTGACCCCTGCGATCTTTCTTTGGTGATAGGAGATTTCAACACTCCCAACTTGTCTTGGTCATCTACTGGCCCTTATCTGACACCAACTTTGTCCCATGATTTCAAATCTCAATATCTTATTGATTCCATTACAGTCTGCAAACTCTCACAATCTAACTTCACCACCAACGCAAACGGACGTTTTCTTGATCTAGTACTATCTAATAACTCGAGAGTGCGCACTCTTGCATTGGACGCTGATCAAGCTATCTCTAAAATTGACACACATCATCCTCCACTTGTAGTTGAGGTGGAAATTGAGGGCACAGTTAAATGTATGAAACCTAGGCACGTTCCTCGTTACAACTTCGCCAAATGTAATTATGAGGGCATGAAGGCAGACCTCCGCTCAATAGACTGGCACGCTGAGCTAGACTCCCATGATCTGGACGCAAATGTTAACAAATTCTATGTATTGCTTAATGAATTAATTGTAACTCACACCCCAATGACGAAACCTAGAAGCCTCAGATATCCTGCCTGGTTTACGCCCCCTCTGATTAGATGTTTAAGAGAAAAACAAAAGTATCACAAGAAATATAAGCGATTCCATAACCCGAGGGACTACGATATCTTTTCTCTTTTGAGAAAAAGGGCAAAAATGCTAACAAGCTCTTGCTACAAGAATTTTATTGCCTCAACGGAGAACTGTTTGCACACTAATATCAAGTCTTTCTGGAGCTACGTTAAAAATAAAAAAGATCATGGAAGTATTCCTCAGACTATGACCTTAGACGGAGTATCATCCTCTGACGGTAATGGTATATGCCAGTTATTCTCATCCTATTTTGGCTCAGTCTTTAATGACCCTATGCCTCTATGCCATCACGTCAATGACGACTATCTTCAGCAAAATAACTGCCTTTCCGGTCTGGCCACGGTCTCAGTGAGCGCTAAGGAAGTCTTGGGTAGATTGGAATTGCTTGATGCCTCCAAAGGGGCAGGACCTGATGGAATCCCTCCTCAATTGTACAGGCTTTGTTCCAGAGAGTTGTGCTATCCGCTTACACTGATTTACAACCAATCGTTATCCCTTGGCGTGTTTCCCTCGACCTGGAAAGTGGCTCATATAGTACCTATACACAAATCTGGAGACAGCTCTAACTGCGAAAACTACCGGCCAATTAGTTTGCTGTCGTGCCCCGGAAAAGTGTTTGAATCTCTTGTTTATGATCACCTTTATTACCACTTCAAGCCCCATCTCTCTCAACATCAGCATGGGTTTATTAAGAACCGGAGCACAACGAGTAACTTGCTCGAGTACAAATCATACCTCTGTCAGGTCTTCGACACGGGAGGTCAAGTGGACTCTGTTTACACAGATTTTAAAAAGGCGTTCGATAAGGTTGATCATGGTCTTCTGTGTCGCAAGGTAAACGCTCTCGGTATCCACGGATCTCTGCTGCGTTGGGTAGAATCGTACCTCACTAACAGGAGCCAACTTGTGTGTGTCAAAGGGTTTAAGTCTGCACCTGCTCCGGTCAAATCTGGTGTCCCCCAAGGGTCACATCTTGGACCATTATTGTTTTTGGTTTTTATCAACGACCTGGTTAATAAGTTAACATGCCCGCGACTCTTGTATGCCGATGACCTAAAGATTTTTGCGCGGATTGAAACATTAAATGACTGCGCCCGCTTGCAGAGTGACCTCACAGGGGTGGCAACTTGGTGCAAAGAGAATGGAATGTCCTTGAACGTTGATAAGTGCCTGGTGATTTCATTCACTAAAAAACGCCATAAGATACGCCACGACTATGAGCTTGAGGGTCTGACACTTGAGCGCAAACCCATAGTAAGGGATCTCGGCGTTTATTTTGACGAGGATCTCTCTTTCCGTTCGCATTGCACCAATATTGTCAACAGCTCATTGAAAACCTTGGGGTTCCTTGCTAGGGTCACCAAAGACTTTAAAAAGCCAAAAAGTCTCATTACCTTGTTTTATTCTCTTGTCCGGAGCAAACTTGAGTATGGATCTGTTGTCTGGTCACCGCACTATGAAATCCATACCAGTCACATAGAGACTGTCCAGAAAAAAATTCTCAGACTGATCTCTTTCCGCCTGGGTCTGGGTCGCTCTTTGGGCACATACAAGGATAAGCTGGAGACCTTTAACATGACCAGCTTGAGTGCACGCAGACAGCAACAAGACCTAGTAGTCCTTCACAAAATCGTGCATCACATTATTGAGTCTCCCGACCTCACATCCTCTTTAAGCCTAAACACTAAAGTAAATACAAGGCGCCCGCTGCCCACTTTTATCCTGCCCACTTATAAAAACAACGTTTCGCGTCACAACCCTATCGCTAGAATGTGTCGTCTGTACAATCGACTTCAGGATAAGCTCGACATATTCGATGCCGGACCTACTCGGTTCAAGAACGCGATAAAATCCCTCAATGACCTCAGCCAAGCGTCACCCACTGTACTCATACCTGAATGAATGCTGTAGCTCTGTGTGTTTATAATTTGATTATTAATAATTAATTTTCGAATATTTATAACTTTGTATTTCTGTCTTTTTTTTAATTTTCAATATATTTTATTATTTTTTACGCAATTTGGTAATGCTTATGTGTAACACGCTAGGACATTAGTCTAGTTCTAACTGTAATTTTATTCTCCCTTTCTTGTACCATTCTGATTAATGTCTGTTCTGTTACCTATTGAAATAAAATAAAATAAAATAAAATTGCTAATATGCTCCACTTTTACCTCGCCAAAGGAAAGTATCGAATTACCGGTAACACTGTATATACTTTAAACTTTAATTGACTTGTAACAGAATATAGCGGGACATGCGAAAGCTAAACCCAGTGTTTTTTTGGGTCATTGTTTTTTTTTTTTTTATAATAGATCCAGATATTTGGCTACCATTGCACCTGATGTTAAGTGACAATGTATTAACTTAAATGTAATAATGACAGTGACAGTAAAACTGTCATTTGTTAAGCGTTGACTAATCATGAAACTTGATTTAAGAGAACTGTTTTAAATAACATGTAACTGCAAAATTCTCGCATTTCAATAATGTATGTTTTAATAACTAAAAAACCTGTACATGAAATCAAAAGTCTTGGATAGTACGAATATTGAACAACAATTATACACGAAAACGGGCAAAGTATCAAATTGTTTTACTCCTGAATAGTGATTCCTGCCCATACTGTAATAAATTTTCCTCGTATTATTTTATTCTGGTGCTAGTAACTAAATAATGTTCAGAATGTTCCACTTTTGCGATAGGCTAGGATTTTATCAATGTCGACATATTTGATGAGGGTGATACTACACAGAGACTTTTCAATATTAACAGACACCAAGAATAAGAAATAGACTATCTGAGCTCTATTGCTACATACATAAGGTTAAATGTATCTAAATGTTCAAGTTTCAACGCGACGTGCTCATTGAATTCCGGTCACGTAGTTCGGGAACCTTTGACGTAATAGAAAATAACTTTTTAACGCAACTTTTGTTTTAGTAGGGAACAGTATTTAAATGGAGCCTCTAATGTTATTTAAAAGACGACAAATTGACGTAAATTGAATTCACCGTTTTACGGTTAATTATGGAAATCACGTTAATAGGTTTTTTTTTGTTTAAATGGTTTTTTATTGTTAATAAAGCCATCAATGTTCGGTAATTGTAGAGTACTGTATTGTAATTCCAAAGGGTATCATCTATATTAATTTATTTATTTATTTATTTCAGGAACACAAACAGTATCACAATCAATGCATGATTAAAATATTAAGTTAAAACTAAAGGCTGGACTGTAACCGATAAACAGTGTTCACAACATGATTAATACAATAAAAAATATATACAGAAATGAGATTGATTATAGAAAATTAATTAACATTGAAATTAAAAAAATGGTGTCTGTTAAATTTTTATTAGCAGTATAAACCTTGGCATATGCTCGATGCTGAATTTTACTTATAGGTGCGTGGATGGGTATAGATTTCTTCACACTCCATTATCTTATAACGAATATCGATTGATGAACGTCCTTTGCGTGAAATAGATAACCATTGTGACATGTTTTATATTCAATTATGGTATGCCTACACGTTATGCTAGAATACACGGTATGCGAATAATATATTGCTAGTTAATCTGCTAGAACTATTTTTGTGTAGTTGTTGTTGTAAGTACATCAAGTACTTATCAAATGAAGGAATCAACTTTATACCAATGTCTGTCGCATGCAAGCTACCTACTAATTAATTTGTCTATTATTTGAAAATCGAATAAATAAGAAGACATTTACATTTCATTAATTATGAGAGTTTGGAGTTCCATTTCAGTAAATGGATCTGTTTCGTAGATAAAAATAGCTTCATATCGAACAATTTACGGTTGGAAAGTAGGTAAGTCCATCGGAATATATTTGCGTAGGCAGACGAAGTTAATTGATATTTGATTAATTCAAAGCCAGTACTTTCACACTCCTGCTATTAATATTTGAGGTAATTGAGTAGTTGGTTTTGTTTGAAGCCTGGAATACGTATTTTAAAACAATGTACGTTTAGTGAATTCTACTTTTAAAAACAAATTGCTTCAACTCTTGAAATCATTCTCGGTTTCGGAGCAATTTATTTTTACCACAGTCAATTGTGCTTGAGAGGTGGGGGGCTCCATCAAACTGTAAATTAGAAGACATACGTGTGGTATGGAACCATTATTGAATTTCATTACAAGTATAATGATATTCCGTAGGTTGTTTATGTATGACACATGTTTTTCTCGCTTTGATAGAGTTTCGTCTATTTCACATCTAAAATCTTTATCTAAAAAAGGATGTTATGCCCTCATTGGCGTAACCAACCACATCAGTAGATTCGGACAATATTTGCTTGACTATGCATAAAGCAGTTCTTGCGCGAAATAAACGTAATAAATTTAAAGTGAGATGATAAAATTACGATTTCATCAATGTTATGTTATTTGTACTTTAAAGGATAGGATTAGGATATTTAGGATTGAGTCTCATTTGTATCCAATCCTCGTAGTCCATTTTATTTACAGCTTCAAATGCTGTCACTCTAAATCATAATTAACACCAAAACCCTGTTGACCTTTGTTCCTCTCATCATTTTGTAATATTCGCTCAGAGTACGTGAGAATCATACGAAATTGCTGTTTTGTGTGCCAAAACAGACTCTGCTCCAACGACTTATGGTTTAATGGCTTTCTTAATGTGGATATGATCAATTTTGGGAAGCACATACACATTCAAACGACTTTAAGGGAAATGTAACTACTGTATAATAGTGAGTGTTATAATGAAGCACGAAGTATTTAAGTACTTCTTAATATAAAATAAACCCGATTTCGATTTCCAGTTTTCTTGAAGTATCTCAGTTATCTGAGTAGTAGTTGTAAACGAATAAACAGTTTTTTTCTGTTGTTATCAATCATTATCAATGCTTCAACATAAAGCTGTCAGTGTAGTGGATAATGGTGTTTCGTAATTTTCGGTTTACTAAAAATACATATCTTATAAACATGTTCATCACTATATTCTTCTGAAAGTGTCCCGTTGCTATGTATTAGAATTCTTATCTCATTTCATTTTGCCTAGGCAAAGCGCCCAGAAAATATCACACCATTGGAACGCACGATTGGTTCAAGATCGAGACGATTTGATTACCATAACGTTCGAAAGAGTCTAGACGTATTTTTCTATAAATATTAATCACACTTTGGAGGGCTTAGTAACTGTTGGGTGACAGCAAATTACTTTTCAGATTACAAAACATCCCACGCAGATTTTTATGATTTTAATGCTTTTATGGGTAAAGTAATTGGCAACCATCAGTAAATGAACATTCCAAAAAGGAAAATTATTTCAATAAAAATATAATAATTGCAAAAATTTTGAAACGTCAATTTCAAGTAAGGTCCTAATAGGTACATTTAATTTCCTAGAATAGTTTTCAATTGAAAAGGTCAAATATGCCTATAAATAATCTGATTCAAGATAACCTATAGGTACAAATAAATTCTACCATATTAATCCAGTCTGCATTCAGTTGTTTGGTGCGAACTACTTCGGCAAGTAATTAACTGATAGTTCCTATTTACTGATGCAAAACTTTGATAGTCTTAGTTTCACTTCGACCTAGTTTCTCAAATCGTCTTGATGTAAATCAGAGATACAATACTTAGTCTTAATATTAATTTATAAATTAATTATTAAGATACGAAACCACTTATATATTGTATGGGTCTAACTAATAAATTGCGACATCCTTTAGGACAACAAAATCTGTTTTTGATGACGAATTTTAAAATTGAATGAAATAAAGTATTTTTAATCACAATTATTTTCATTAATGTTCCTATCAATGTATCGAATAAATTAAGCTGCTAAGCTGCACTTGAATTCAAGGTGATGGCAACCTTATTTGTATTCTGTATTAAAGCCTCTGGCTGGATACTGGCTCTCCTTAATGTCGATATTGAACCCGAGGGCTTTTAGTATCAATAAGTTAAGTACTTCGTTCAAAGTACAATGCCGGTGAGATATTTCCTTCAAATCGACTTGAAACTGCCTTGTTTGCTCACTATCTTTATTTATCTAATAACTATTAGCCACCCAATAAAAATATCAAATTAGCATTCTCTGGGCAGCTAAATTATAACTATACCCGTCACTGTTGTTGCATAGTTTGATGTCACATGTTGCGCAAATTAAAATAGGTGATAAACTTTACCGAGCGCGTGGCTATATTTTTATTATAATATATTTCATATATTTTTTATTGAAAATGTTTTCTATTTATGGCTCAGCTCTTTGAAATTAAAAATAAATATCTGCTTGTATTTTTACTGATGATGACATTTCGTAAAATAAGGAACTTATCCAGAAAAATAAATTATCGGCTTGGACACTACAACTTAAGTGAGTCAAGATACTTCAGACAGAAGCATTAAATAATCTTAGAAATTATTTAAGTCCGAAGGACAAGATAATCAGTTTTCTGAATTAAAATCGTTATGATTTATTTGCTGAAAATATAATATTTCGACTGGTTTTCCACCAAAAAATTAGCTCAGTTGCTTTGCAAATAGTGTTTCGAATCGATCAATAATCTTACCGATAAGCCGATACGTAACTTGGGCATAATGAAAATATCTGAATAACTAAGTATACCGGTCTCATATTGATTTGCTAGCTTCGTAGTACGATGTTCGTAAGTATAAGAATAATATTGTTGAAGTCATCAGTATTTTTTTATGTAACAAATATCATTTGATTTTCGAACGAAAACACGCAAGTGATCCAAGAATAGAGCTCCTGGTGGCGAGTAAGAGTCGTAACTAATAGGCTTATTGACTACCCAAACAAGAACCTTTTGATCCAAGGCGAAGCTCCATGACCTCGGTTGTTATAGATCAAATGCACCCTCAATGTCATTTGTGATCCGAGGGAATTAAGCGCCGATAAGCAATGGATCTTAATTGCTTTGGCATTGTGAATGAAGGGCGTCTTCTTATGTATTTTAATCAACAAGTCAGTCTAGATTCACTTGTAGATTCTAATTTTGATGGTCCAGACTTTGTTTTTCGTTTGAGAGTGTTTGGTTGCTTCTGTGTATACGAATAAGAAATATAAGATTTTAGTACAATACATGGCTCGTAAAGGTAGGACTTGTTTTCTCAAATAGTAATGTACTACTAGCAAAGTACTTTTCGTTCTTCTCCTATGGAAATAATAGACAATATGCTTTTTGGGTGATGGATAAAAAGGTTTTTAAAGGTAAGTATTTTGATATAATTAATAGTAATAAATGACAAATTGCGGGCAAAAAGCACCCTCAATAAAGTCCGCAGATGCGTTGGCATGACGACATACGAGTAAATAGAACTGCTGGTGTGACATGGATGATATCAAGGAGGTTTACACCCTAAGGTATCAAGGCTGAAAAGAAGATAAGAAGATGATGTTATCATTAAAAAAAAAACAAGTCAATGTCAATATAGTGTCAAATAACTATGTCACGGTGCGCATTTTAGTCCTTTATCTAAATATTTCTGAACTATATTTTTGTGCACAGTTAACCTGAAAAATACACTAATAGGTATACCTTTATATGGCCTTGCCCCAATTGCAGGTCATAGTGCGGATTGACCTAAATACAAAATAGTAGCAGGCTTGCACTGAGCTATGAATATGGAGCGTGTGGCCATTCTGCCGGTAAGAGCTCGCTTAAATACAACCACACTTTCCTTTTAGTAAAACTAATCCTGGAGATTATTCTTGTGCCCCAGAAACTTGGTCAAACTGCTTTGTTATTGCAAGAAAAACAGAGATAAACACATACACACCATTTGCCCTTAAATTAAACAACAAATTTTTCAGTGCTACTCGTAGCTACCATCACGTAAACTTGAAATACTCGACTTTTGTTCAAAAGCTTAACGTGAAACACATGACGACATATTTATTTAATGATTTAATTTTTTTACGGACTTTACTGGCTTGGTATGAAAGTAAAGTGTTATATTTTATAGAGAAATGGTGGTACCTCGAAAAGCTTAGAAAGAATTAGCACGAAATGCGAAGTCCCTAAACAACCACAACCACAATACGTTGTGTGGGCGAATATTTATTATATTTCGCGTAAAGCTACGGGGGAGTAAATATTAGACGGCTGATGGAAGACTGACTGTCGGTATTTTATCTTATAAACATCAGCGGCCGGGCCAGCCATACAACCTGAGATGTTTGAACAATTGTTTCTTATTTTTAGCTCAACAAAGGCACGAAAATAGACGGGCAATTTCACTGTCCTTTGTTCCTGTAATGGCCACACTCAGATGGATTTAATAAATGAGCAGTAATTGTTCAATAAGGTTGTCATTTATTTTGTTTTTCCTGTTGTCATCTCTCATCGTTCACAATAAGGTAAAATACGCAATAATCTAAATTTGTTTATTTTTGACACCATTTCTCATCATGTTGTGTTTTTATGTAAGAGTTATCGCGTTTCTTAAATACATTCACCGCATTACCAGACTTTAAAAACTATACAATCGTTAATGAGGTTATATAGAATATAGTTACCACTGTTTACACCTGCCTTATGTTGTTCATGAACTTATAATCTTAAAACTATAAGTAGTAACTATGTAGTAGCATAGTATAATAACATGCCATTCTCATAAACGTTCCGCTGCTTGACGTGAAACTTTATTAAACGGCAGATTACTCGACTTAATAAGTTAGGAGGCTGTTTATGACATATTCAGGTCTCATGTACGTTACACGTATAATCTTAGGTAATGAAACTTAATCCTCTACGCTCAAGGCTCAAACTGGGAACAATCGCGATTGTTTAGACTTTCTAACCTTCATACATCTAATATTTATTATCCTATCCCACTATAAATTGAAAAATTCAAAAGTTAATTGTTTATGGCTTTAGTCACTAACTTATTCATGTTAACCCAACGTACGTGTTTTTCAAATATAGCTTGCACGTACAATTACTTGTTTTAATTTGCGAATGCCTTCATCTGTGTGAACAACACCAGCTGAATTAATTAAGCTCACCGTTATTTGCCATGGAAAGTTGATTTTATGTTCCCTCGTGGGCGGTGTGCTGATAAAGGTATCGTACGTCTTTTGTCTTTCTTAAATTAGAATTCACTAGGCATTGTTTTTGAAGCGATTCGAACTGGCAAAGGACGAGTCTTTCAAAAGGTTTAATTATGCCAAATCAAAATACAATTTAATTATGCGATTAATTATATTATTTATTTTATTAAGTCATTTAGATGCGTCCATACCTAGATGTTTATGAACGTGTCGTAGACGACTACTTTCGTAGCACGTAGCATAATAAATCGTAGCAATACTAATCGTAGTCTCGTAGTCCGTAGCACTTCTCAATGAGTGAGGTCAGAACTATAGTGGGCTAGTGAGGTGGTTAAGTAAACTAATATGAGCTCTCAGTTTTCTCTCGTAAACGTTTTTATGTGATTAAGCTTAAGAATTTTAACCTATTTTTTGTAGACGAATTATCTGTAAAGACTGTACATATGCACTGTGCATGGAAAATGGTGTAGATAGTATCGACGATAAATCTATAGGATTTAAAACTTTCGCGTTGCATTGCAATAAGTATTAGACATGACGGGTCTAAACGCGAATAAAAACTTATTAGTTGCTTATTACTCATTATACATCGATAGTGCCACATCGGTATTATGCATGTAATTAACGAAGGCTTTGATGTCGCCCATGGACGTGTGAAATGCCTTGCGTGGGCGGCTAATCCAATTCCTATAGCTATGGTTGTGACGTCATGCACAACCCAGTTGTTCCTACTGTTCCGTAAAAGACACACCTTAGTTATTAGAAACGACTTGTAGTTTTATCAAGGAGCTGACTATTTATCAGTTTTGCATGTTTGCATTTAAAATTAGTAAAAAAAAATATACTTTTCTATGTTCTTGATAAATTTATCAACCCTTTTATTACAAAATTGAACTTTTTAAAACTAAGTTAATAACTAATTTTAAGCAAACAAGTTTTGTTCATGTTTGGTACATAGTACCTTATGTATCTAAGACAGAATTTTTCCGGAACATCTGGGTAAAGTAACGTCACTTTATTGGTATCGAAAGTAGTGATAAGGTCAAACGTGTATTCAAATATACCAGTCGTACTATTTTTTCCAAACAGCAGCTATTTGTGATACCTACACGGTCTGTGTCACAATGTCCTAATAAGTTCTGGTTAGCGCTATCTGTCCAATACTTTATACAAATATTATGTCCCATATTTGAAATACTCGTTGGTTAGAGCTTATTTGAAGATGGTGAAACAGGCTCTTAGAAAAACATTTTTGAGTTACTCACATATGCGAAGTTGCTCGCGACTTTTGTCCTATTTTGAAGAGGACTCACAAGTCAATAAACAATATTCGGTTAGGAGTTGACTTCTGTACTATGCCAAATTGTTCAGAATATACACCTACCCTTAAAGGAACGATTGGCAGTTCTTCCAATAGCTTTTACCCAAGAAAAATGATCTCAATACAGTAAAGAATGGCGTAGCTTATTGCTAAGAGAAAACGTCGCCCAACATTACGCTTGGTTTATTTGAAAGGGGATACCCAGTTGTTTCATCTCGCTAGCTAATAAGATTTGTCGAATTTTCCCCAAGAGGATATATCGATGATGTAGGCACTATGTTGAAACGTCGGAACTACTAGAAACGTATAACTTTACTTACGTAGTTGCCTTGACCTTATGTTGTCTCGAATGCGAAACTATCAGAAGTTTCATACCTTTTTGCGTGAA
This sequence comes from Pyrausta aurata, assembly GCA_963584085.1. NCBI lineage: Eukaryota > Metazoa > Arthropoda > Insecta > Lepidoptera > Crambidae > Pyrausta > Pyrausta aurata. The sequence goes on along the minus strand of OY757259.1, from coordinate 10,931,928 downwards.
GCAGCTTGATTGATTGAATTCCCAGTTAGGTTATTTCTATCGGTTTAACTATAACGCTCACTTTAAAATGATTATAAATATTATTTACATCCTTTTATTTATTTATTTATTGGAAGCACTGTCTTTATTGATTTGTATTAAATAAAAATTGTTTATTGTTTCAGGTGTCGATGAAAGGCTGGAGGGGAAATCGGTAAGCAATTAGCTTAATCATTTCACATTATTGTTACGAGCTTCTTTATTTAAATAAGACCCTGTTTTATAATGTCAAAATAAGTTCCGGTTAGTGCTATCTATCAGATACCACATACGAAATGACGTTCTTTGTTTGAATTAAGTGTGCATACATAGACACTGTGAAAAAATCTCTAAGACCTAAGTCTATCTCAAAGAAATATCTCACAGAAAAAAGATCAAATGGATGGTCTAAATAAGAACTGTATTAAAGACAAGATGAAATTTAAATGATTCATGCATCCACTTGCGCTTTTGCTTGTTACCAGGATGATGTTTCAGAGGATTTTTAGGGTTCCGTAGCTGAATGGCAAAAAACGGAACCCTTATAATTTCGTCAAGTCTGTCTGTCTGTCTGTCTGTCCGTCCGTATGTCACAGCCACTTTATTCTGAAACTATAAGCATCACATAGCTAAAACTTGGTAGGTAGGTGTATTTTGTTCACGCTTTCCGATTAAGATACAAAAAGTTAGAAAAAATAATATTTAAGGGGGGGCTCCCATACATGAACTAAAACCTATTTTTTTTTGTTTACTTAAACCTATGCGTGTGGAATGTCTATGGATAGGTCTTTTGAAATGATGTTGAGGTTTCTAAAACCATTTTTTCTAAAAGTGTAAGGTTTGAGATATAGCCGCTTCCAAAGTGGTAAAATGGGCGTCCCCCCCCCCATCTAACTTTTGAACTAAGAAAGTGAAAATTTTGAAAAAAAATATATAATGTAGATCTCAACAAAAACTTGCAACGAAAATTGGTTTGAAGGAGATCGAACCAGTAGTTTTTGAGATATTGCACATTTTTATCAACCGCAAATATAACTTTGTCTTTCATACAAACACTATAAAAAACAAATTTATTTTTGCCGTCGCAATATATTGTGATGTTTTCGTTAAGTGAAAGTAAGTGGATCCTGAATTCAGTTAAGGGTGGCACGGAACCCTCAGTGCGCGGGTCCGACACGCACTTAACCGGTTTTTATTTTAAATATGCGCCAGACAACACACCAAATGTCTGGTTTCGTGGTAAGGAATTTTCTTCCTTGTGTTACGAAGTACCAGACAACGATTATGACGGGGGCGTCTCCCATAAATACTTAAATATACATATAACATCTATGACTTAGGTACAAATGTTCGTGCTCATTACATAAATTCGAACCCGCGACGGCCGGCGTAATAGTCAGGAACGCTAAACAATACACCAAACGCGTCGTCAAAGGAATTATTCTATAAAAAAGTATGATACATACTTTCTGGACGTTAGACTGCCTTCCATTGTTTGAATCTCAAATAAGATGCCAGAGTAATAAGTGGCATGGGCCACTGCTTTGTAGCCGCAAACAAAACCTATTGTATCCAAAGGTTTCCTTACTGCGCAATTTAAGACGTATTTACAAGGCAAAATAATACGTATTTCCCTAAATTTTCCTTGCAAACTTAAGGACTTAGGTTATGTAATCTTTCATTTAATAAACGTTATGACCAAAGCTTCGAAACACACATCGTTTTTTGCCTTTTAGAAATTTAGATACGTGCTTTGTGTAATAAATATGATATGTTGCTAAAGTTTTTAGCGATTGGTAATATTAACTTTTTCGTCGCTATAAGTTTAGGTAAAGATTTGTGAAATTTGTTTCGGTTAATACATACTTTTACTTTCTGAATAAATTGTGCTTTATATAATTTTAATACGAGTTATTTTCTAAAACAGTATACCATCGTTATAATATTCTTACCGAGCAGTTCTGCGGGGACAGTATGCAAATACCGTTTTATGACTCTGTAGAGAGACAACGACGCGAATAATTCGTTTATTTTCAGCTCTTTATGTCAAATTTCGCTTAGCTCGGAAAGCAGATTCGGAATTTAACAAACAATTTTAACTGAGCTCACGCGCTCGTTGTGGAGCAAAAAGTTGTTGATCAAAATTATTCTGCAAAATTTTATGGTTATGAAACTCGTGTCCTGATTTTGTTTTAGTCTAACAAAAGCTTAGTTGTGTAAATTCCGATCGAAAAACACGAGCGTATGACGTTATAGATAGAAAAAACCGGCCAAGCGCGAGTCGTACCCGCGCACTGAGGGTTCCGTACCATCCTTAATTAAACTGAATTTGGGGTCCACTTACTTCCACATAGAGAAATTATCATAATATTTTTTGACAGCAAAAATAACTTTGTTTTTCATAATGTTTGTATGAAAGACAAAGTTATATTTGCGGTTAGTAAAAATGTGCAATATCTCAAAAACTACGTGTTTGATCTCATTTAAACACAACACATTTAGTTTTAGAAACCTCAATGTCATTTTGGAAGACCTACTCATAGACACCCCACACGTATAGGTTTGAGTAAACAATTTTTCTCAGGTTTTTGTTTCATGTATGGAAGACCCCTTACACCTTTCATACACCTACCTACCAATTTTCAGCGGTGTGATGCTAATAGTTTCAGAATAAAGTGGCTGTGACATACGGACGAACAGACAGACAGACAGACTTGACGAAACTATAAGGATTCCGTTTTTGCCATTCGGCTACGTAACCCTAAAAAGTTGGACGGTTAAACCAAACCGTAGTACTCGTACTTTCTACTCGTCTCTGGCAGGCGATTGAACTCTACGTCCTTCGCTAGATGGGTGAATGTTTGAACCACTTGGCCTATGCCGAGTAGTATATGTAGGTATTAGCTTTTTTATTTTTTGCCACAGACACAGGGATCGACTCCTTGTCTGACATAGTTGCTTTTTACTAGTGCAATCTATAATTAGATAGTTGGTTTATACAATGAAGCGCTTTTCACAGTAGCAAAACATTTCTACCAAAATTATGTGGCAATACTGTCAAGGTTACAATGCCCTCGCTTTTCTGCCAAACGAACCGACCACCTTATCGCTGCAATATACACCACCTCAGCCCATTCAGTCTACTTGAAATAATAATCAAAGAGGATACAGTTAAGACGTTTTGTGCTCTTTAACCACATTGTGTGAGAGCTTAAAAGCTTTAACCAGACCTAAAGACTAATAATAACCCTCCAACGACTCTTGCTTAAGCGTAACCTTAGATGTAAATATATGGAAGTATATATTTACATCGCATCTAATCATCAAAAACTATCTCTGCAGAGTAGACCATTAGCTCTGCAAAGAAGTTACAAATTTACACACACAACATAAAAAAAACACCGCAAAAATACAATATCCTACCATAAAATTTAAATCTATCTAGTTGATATTTGGGGTCTGCAGCTTAATTGGATCCTTCTTTTTGTTTCAGGATGTTCCGGTGGAGCAGTTGGAAAAGCTCAAAATGGGTAAGTTGGATTTAGTAACGATTTTACTGTTTAAAAACGTGTTCATGAAGGTTAGACCTTAATTAGGACTAAGGGTATGATCATATTTGGATAGTTCTCTCTTCTCTCTTTCCTCAGAAGTGCGTAAGGAATACTTCAGCTGACGTCACTTGTAATGATGTGCTTCTTCTTCTTAGCGTGTCGATGGAAACCCATGATGTGCTGAAAACTATTGAATAAGCTTTGATTGCTGTAATACACGCGTAATATGTTAAAACGTTTTTGTTCCGGTTATGGCACTTAAAATTGGCAAGTACGAAGGATTCAGAAAAAATACGTATCGTTGGATTTGGGAAAAACATAGTAAAATATATAAGCGCTGTCAAATTGTCATACACCTAAATATTGGTGGCCTATGTATGAGCAACGATACTCAACTCAATACGCTTAAGTTATAGTATAGTTATTTACCTATTCAAGCAACTACATTATCTAACAGATAACCATCTGGGTTCTAGTATTTGAATAAATAACTATTACTGTCCGCTACAGTCTTTCATAATGAGTCTGTCTGTTCGTGAATTGTTTCTCGCAACAAAAGAAACCAATTAAGAGAATATGATATTGTATAGAATACGCCAGATGGCATTGTTTCACAAGGAAATAAAATGCTGTGGCATACGTTTCCGTGATATTATTGTTTCTTTGAATTCCAGGAATAGTATTCTAAGAAAATAACGAGTGACAGTAATGAAATGGACCATTACAATGTTTCATGAATGCGGTACAAAAAAAACATTTATTAATTTAGGCCTTCAAAAACAAACACACTTACATGTGTAAAAGTCATCATTATTGTCAGCCGCATGATTTTCATTGCCCTCAACCATTGATTTTCTTAGAGTCTGTACACACTGCGACTTTTAACATAAGAAAAACGCTTCCAGCAACATTCACGATTTTTTTAACAAATTATATATTGTAGTTCATATTTTTAAAAAATTTTTTATAGTGTTTTGTCACCATACAAATTATATATTTATACTTAGTTATCTTTTAGCTACTGGCTTTAATAGACTTACCTAAAGTGAAGTTTAGAGTCTTATCAGTTATTTATTGGGTAGTTAGTACCCTATCCTATACTTCCCCGTATGGCGTATAAGAAATATTAATGCGCAAATGGGTACTTAAGCCTGTGATTTATTCAGTAATCTTCCCTCTAGTTAAAGCTGGCTGTGTAACAATTAATTAGTTGTTAATGGTTTCTTTGTTCTGCGCAAGTAAAAATGAATTCCGTTCAGGAGTATAAAATTAATAGCATTTACCTACGCGTTTTATATTAAGATGTTTTCAGGAATATAGATATAAGCGATATATTAAAATAAGGTAGTTATGTTTCAGTATGTATATTAGAGGTCTGACAGTCATGGGTAAAGGTTATTGACAAAAGCTGGGCCCAGATGGCGACTTCATAGTTTATATTTTTTTAAATCTTGTTTTTATTATAATTGCACTGGTATTTTTTAAATAATGTAACGAATAAGGATTTCAAAGTAACACTTAAATAGTTTAGATAACTTGTAATAGGTGCATTAACTCTGCAATCACAAAACATAACCTCAAAATGCCTAATCTGACATTGAATTCCGCGTAAATCCCTATATATTCAAAAAAAAATTTTTTGTGTGTATTTTTTCAAATTTTTATATTTAACCCAAACATTTTGTAAAGACGCATGCTGACGCAAAAGTGGGCCCAGGTTCTATAGAGTTTTGGTCAAGATCCTTTAAATTATGTTCACTGCTGTCTTGATAAAGTATACTTAACAAAAATTGATTAGAACGATACATGTACATTACCTAATATAATTCCAGCTTAACCTACGAGATAAGAAATCTTTACAAACAGCGTTTTATAGTTTAGTGAGAATAAGTAACGTCTATTATTTTCACTTTACGCTTACGTTGAGCTGTAAAGATTTATCAGTCTACCTACACGTTTTCTTGTAGCCACAAGCTTATACATTGACCTAGAATTTAGGCTGATACGCACACACGGCTAAAATATTCAACGGCTCAAAAAAATATATTCTATTTCTATTTCAAATAGCTAAAATTAGAATTTGAGTACATAAGACTCCGACTGTTTGTTAGGTATTTATTGTGATTTCAGGTGACAAAACGTTTTAAAAGAATTAATTTATTTAAATACATTTTAACTACCTTTCAAAGAAACAATTAGTAGAAAACCCAATTTCTTTCAAATAACAAATTGAATTTGTAAATGGTCATAATCATTTAAAAGGTTAACGACCCCTTAACACGTTCCGGGACACTACTCCAGACACAATAGATGTTTTATTGTTTTCACGCCTGTAGGCGGGCACTGTCCCGGAACGTGTTTAAGAATCGGGCTCTACTTTTTATTCCTACCTTGTAGAATTGTGTATGTTGTTGTTTTGAGAACTCGTTCAAATGTGTGTGTGTGTTTGTGATGTCCTAAATTAATAAATTCATTTTCTTTCTTTCTTTCTAGAAAGTTAGACTAATTTGGGCCTCTGTTTTTTATCAGCAAAGGCACAAGCCGCAGAGCTATTACCTAGTTTCTAGTCACTCGCTGTCATATTGCAATTATAAAATAAAGTGATGACATAATTTTGTAAGCTTCGAAGAAATGACTTAAGTTACAAGCATTTAAAAACTCTGACGATTCATCTGAAAGAAAGAAAGAATTTATTTTTATTTAGTACACAGCAAATATATATAATATCTGTTTTAATATCCATCAGGTTTACTTTAACCATGCCACACATAGATTGCTATCGCTTACAAAAAAGTTGTGAAATCCTTGCAGGGGTTGCAAATTGAATACAAAGCAAGCAGTATTGTGTGGTTCGCCGTAACCGCCTCATATATCACTCTTCGACGTCTACAGTTTGACCTAGAAATAGCTAGGTTATTGTCTAACTACGATTTTGCTTGACTAACCATTAAAAGTCCGACAGTAATCAGTAAAAAAGGTTGGAAAAGCTAAAGGAGACGGTCGAGACCTGTCCCAAAGTCGGTTTATGTGTGTTTAGAGAAAAAAATTAAGAGTCTTGACCACATAATTTTGCAAAAAAATATATAATAGTTCAAGTACCTATATTGCATAATCAGCATTAAATATCAAGATAATCAGTCAGAGTACTTTCATATCAGCCTCCGTTAGTATTTTGAATAGATCTACTGCCGCATGTACTTCTACGTTTTGTTATTATTCATACCGTACCGTGTAAACAGTATTGCTAATTAAACTTTTCCAGCGTAAAGTTTGATCTTTCCACTCCAGTAAATTGCGTTGCAGAATTAACACGCAAATTAATCGAGTGTTATTAATTTGGGAAGCCTAGTGTGGGCCCGATACGAGCTATTTTTAGACGTAGGTGACATGCCAAATTACTTGACTGCGTAGTAAAATTATTTACATTACTCGTGTAAATTCGATTAGGAGGTACACGTAGCGCAGTGGTGGCAGCGCTTTGGTGTTATACCGAGGTAATATATGATGGTGATAGGTGACCATTCCAACTAAAGGTTGGAATGGTCACTTAAAAAGTGATGTATATAATGAGTATCTCCGTGCTACGGATGGCACGTTAAGCCGTTGGACCAGGTATTATCGGTGGACATTAGTCGCTAAGTCTAGTCAGAGGCCCTATGGGCGGCTTGATAAAATCTGAAAGCACAGTTGATCGTTTCAAGTCTCGTATCACTCCTCCACCAATTCGAAATGAGTTTGCGCAGCGTGGTGAAGTATGGCTCATACCTCCTCATACTCGAGGTGAGGTCTTTGTTCAGTGTTGTGATGTTAACAGGCTTGCTTTACTTTACTACAATTCAATTGGTGTGATCGGGAAAAGTAGAGATAACTATACCATTTATTTATTATTTAAGAACTTTATTGCACAAGTAACAGTGTACAAAAGGTGGACTTAATGCTAAAAGCATTATCTCCCAGTCATACCTTTAGGTCATGCAGAAAGATTATTAGTGCATTACTTTATTGTTAAAATTCGAAGACAAGTTGGTATGATTTTAATCAAAAGAACAATCTCGGTAGTCTTTTTTTCGTAGCGTTATCATAATTTCAGTCAAGGGTAGCTCCCCACCTACGCATGTTCATAAATATTTACGAGACACGAACATACCACAGTGCACAAGCACACATACCCAACTGTCCGACACAGAATTATTTATGCTACGAAATTAACCTTTTTGTGCACGGACCCTTGGAGATTAGAACGAGGTTTTAAACGGCTAGCCTCTGTGTAGGTGAGAGTAAAAATATGTTGTAATAAGTGTAAGGGATTTTAAAACAGCGAATTAAATTATTTTTTGATCAATTTTCTTTTAAGTTGAAATCGAATTCCAGCTTATTATGTTAGCCTGTTTTAAACTGCTCATAATTTTCTTGATGCTACGACATGCGTGAAATTAATAACTAAATAGATACTTGTACTAATACCTAAATATATTTTCTCGCAGGCAATCTATATGTCCATAACATTCTCATATACTGCGAATACTTTTACTTCAGCAACGCGCCAGTAATCCGTGTGAATGACCCCCCAAATGTTATAATTAGCAGAAAAACAAGTGAAGACCATTACTCTTAATGTGTCCGAGGGCTTTTATTTTTGCTCACGAACATTGACCCCTATCTTTACTGAAATGAGACCTAAGTTGGCGCAACTTGTGATTTAACCTTTTATTGATAGTGATCATTGAAGATGGGAGGAAACGACCCTTAGGAAGGACAATTAAATTAAAGAGGCTCGGCGTCTCTTAATTGCTACGTATTATACGTATGAATATGTATACTGTTCCGATTGTGCGACGCCAATCCCTTATGTATATAAAAAAACGTTTTTAAAAGATTTTTTTCATCTTTTTCTTTGGTATCACGTATGAAGCCGGCTGTAAAAGAATTCAACAGACCGTTCTCGTTGGGAGAATTAAATGATTTTTCATAAAAAGTTACGAAAAATATGTTGGTGTTGTTAGACTTTGTGTACTTCTACACTTTGGTTCTTGTGAATATCTGCGCATATTTACTGTTATCCTTTCCTATAGGTAAGACTTTAAGAAATAAAGGAAGAAATATATTTTTCTGGCTTATATGGGGTTGCTGCCTTTTCTACATTTTCTTATACTAAAGTCACACAAAATGCACCTAACTTTTTCATTTTATAAGTTTTCCAATAATCAAGTTGATATTTTTTCTACAACCTATAAGATATGATAAGGTTAAACACTTAACAGATAACGCATCCGTGGCCACAGGTGATCACGGATACTGGAAAGCATTCGAAACCTTAGGCATTTAATTTCGTGCGAAATAAATCCATCAAGTGTTTAAATCAGTAGTATTCGCGTAAACTTTAGAACCAAATATAGATAACTAGCTTTTGCCCGCGACTTCGTCCGCATGGAATCGTGACTTCTTTCTCCCGTTTTTTACACATTTACCACTATATCTTTGCTCCTATTGGTCGTAGCGTGATGTTATATAGCCTATAGCCTTTTTCGATAACTGGACTATCCAACACAAAAAGAATTATTCAATTCGAACCAGTAGTTTCGGAGATTAGCGCGTTCAAACAAACAAACAAACTCTTCAGCTTTATAATATTAGTATAGATATGCCTAATATTTACTTAATTTTCTGTTTATTTGTTGCAGCGGAGTCTAACAAGGATGAGAGCGACCTGAAAAGCGAACATGTGGAATATCACAGACTGGGTAAGTTTTTTTACAAACATTTGTGACGTGTAAAAACTTGTTGTTATTTGTCAAAATCACAAGGACTTAGAGACTCTAGATAACATAAATACAACAACTCGATAGTATGATATTGATTCTTACGAACTTAACGGGATAACGAAGTTGCTAAACAAAGGTGATTAGTGGCTTAGTGATAGGTAGGTACATTTAGTGGATTAGTGGTAGTTACGCTGTACAGTTGAGCTATCTCGTGTCTCACCACTTTTTGACAAAAATCGACACAAAATCGGGCGTCACTTCAAACAAAAAGTGACACGAGGTGCACGAGATATTGGCTCTTTAGTTGGTTAGGCGCAAGAGACCGCTACCGTACATTAAACTCTTTGCACACTGATTTTTAGCAGCGATGCAGCATCGATGCAGTCGCAAAATGTCAACCTTTAGGCCTTGTCCTGGACGCCAGCGGGCGGAGCGGGCGGTATGGGCGGTAATGCAGCTCAACGCTCCGCCCGCACCGCTGTCGTCGAGAACAGCTTCACACAAATCTATGAAATTGATCAAGACGCGCGCGCCATCGCCCGCTCCGCCCGCTGGCGTCCAGGACGAGGCCTTACACACTGCGCTACTTTTAACATCGATACAGTCGCGATACTAACGCGCGTTAGCATCGATTCAGTCGCACTTCTGCATCAATACCAACGCGCGACTGAGTCGATACCAAATTAAATCTGTTCATTCCGTGAGTCGCGATGCTGTCGCACGTTACCAAAACGCGCGTTAGTATCGATGCTAAAAGTCGCAGTGTAAAGTTGTATTCAAATTAAATAACACTGAAACATTTACTTCTTATTTATTTTTATAGAGTCAGTAACTTTCCTAATGGCTAAAACTAATAGGCTCCGTCTAAGCCCACGCATAAAACTTTATGACTATCACATAAAAGTGAGTGTTCACCCATATTGGTTTGGCTAAATAATAGTAGCTGTCTATTGGAAAACCAATACGACACAATTTAAATACAAATAAACTTAATATGATAAAGTAATAATAGTATTTCCAAACTCTTGATTAAACGTAGAGACTTAAATTTACGATATTTGATACTATGACAAAAAATATACATGGATGTCCTTCAACAACAAACACATCATCATTATAAGCCAAAGGACGTCCACTGCCGAACTTAGGCCTCCCCTATGATTTACCACAACAAACACAATATATAATTAAATAAAAACTGCATGCCAATCTATAAAAATCCTCACTTTATATTTACGGTTTTTTAAAAATATTGCTTACTAAAAAACTGCTGAATTGTCAAGTACCAAATTGGTCGCAATAAAAACCCACATACATAGTATACATACTTTACATTCAGAAGCTTAATTGACACTTAGCCAGCACAACAAAGCCATGTTTTCCGATAAATATTACGAGCCAAATCGATATGATATCACTTTCCACTTCAGATAACGCCTGCGGGTATATTCCATATAGGAAAGAGAAGCATTGAAATCTTTTATATTGAGCATATAGACAGGCAAAAAGTATGTATAATAAATAATACAAAAGGCGTGGTCTCGATTTTTGTAATAACAAAGGGATGTACTGGATTATTTGGAACACAATGACAGAAACCACAGCGTGATTCGAAAAAAAACTGTCTGAATATTCAAGCCCCAAAGGGCTTTCCAGAAATTGCATAATTGAAATCGTGCTAACGGCTTATTGTATTTTATTAACAGAATTAAAATCATTATGAGTCAAATAACTTATGTAAGTAAAGACTAGAGTATGATTATTATACAGTCTGCAGACATGTAATATGCTTATTTCTCGAACATCGTCAAACAACCTATAGATAAATAACTTTTAGGTCTCACGAAACCCTTTTGATAGAGTGTAATACTACAAATACTTCAACACGGAAAACTAATCTAAAGTTCGTCGGTGAAGTACTTCAGTGAAGTTCAGTGTTTATGAATATTTAAATTGGTATTACGTCTAGATGCAACAGAAAACGTCTTGACTTCTGATGGGCAGGCTTGGTAAATGCATATTCAAACGCCGTTTCAATAGCGGGCGGAGAATTTCAATCAAGTACCTACGTCTTGTATTCTATCCTATCTTGTTTGGTAAACATCTGTTATCCAGTTTCGGCTTTGTTAATAAACCTCGCAGTAGAAATTACTTGTATGTTTTGTAAAAAAAAAGATTTTCACTGAAGTGTCAGTATCGAATTATAAGCCGCTAAAGATGTAAAACGAAAATTCAAGCGTCCTTCACAGACAGTTAATGGCTAAAAGTGACGGTTTAGGAGATTTTGTTAAAGAATATTTTGGTAGTAAACATTACAATGAATGGTTTTTTAAAGATTTTATTGATGGCCGCTACTTTCGAACACAATAAAATGGCGTACCGAAAAGCGAGCCAAAAGTTCACCTTCAGTTAGGTAACGAGTTACTAGTGCAAAAATAGAAACCGGTACGGTACAGCCTACGCGGCCATTTCAAAATTTTCCGAGCTGTTTCGCGGTAACTACGCAAGCGACATTGCACATTGTTTTCGAAACTCCGCAAAGAAGCCAAGTAAATTACTTAGTTAGTTTACATTGTTACAACTTTGAGACCAGTTGAAATTGAAAATTGTGAAATTGCTTAATTTTCTGTTGAAATTCCACAATAGGTAGCTATTTTAGTAATTTGAATAGCAGGTTTATTTTGTAGAGGACTGACATGACAGGGTAATAGACAATCAATAAATAATGAAGATACTCGTACTTGATTGAAATCGGTTAACCACACGAAGCGTTAGAAGCAAATTCTAATTTGATTGATTTGTCTCGCTCATTACGTTAACTAATAATTCAAAAGTTATTTATTGTTACATCAAACCGTGACATGCTACTAAGAGCAGTCTGTCCGCTCGATACGTGATGAACTATATCTGGACATTTGTACAGACCTGTCAATAAGGGTTAATTTCGTCTGCCCAGATGCAGTGAAAGCAAACGGCGAGCTGGTTTCCCGTCTCGAAGAGCACGCTTCAGCGGACGCTGTAGGAAATGAGAAGCCAAGAGTCCATGCCTCGTCGAAGCTGGACGTTCCTTCTGAAGGCATCCACCGCGTGCTGGAGCAAGACGGATCAGACGTCAGCGTACACGAGGGTGGGGTGACAGCGGCGCCCAGTGAAGAGGTCACTACTAAGGTAAGAAAGAGGCATTCTTTATAAATACTCATGTATGATTTGCTGAACGCCAGTTCTTAAATAGACATAAGTCCCCCGCGACGTCATTCGTGCATCAAAATGCAAGGATAACGTCTCTTGTGTGCAGTGCTTGTGTGTGAGTCTTGGCCTCCGACACGCCAAGCCTCTTGGTCTTGCTATAGTTCTTGCCAGTTGCTATAGCTGAGATTGAGCCGGTATTGAGTACTAATATACTTTTCAGTACCTGAGATTAGTCCGTTCAAACAAAAATGTTCGCAGTAGATGAATCAATTAAGTACTTTTTCAGGTGTTCCACGGAGCGGCCCGGCTTGTGCAGCCAGGTTCCCTGACCACCAACCCTCAGAGCGGTCACACGGCAGCGCGACGAGCCTTTAATGCTGATATCACTAAGGAGACCAAGAATAACGTAAGCAATTATACCTCCAGATTTCTTCTAATATCCCTGGAATAGGAAAATATTTCTGAACAATGCATACCAAAACCAGTCATATTCATTACTTGGTTTGCCAATGCTGACAATGCAGAAATTATGATGACGACTATTTAGTTTGAATTCTTGTTTAAAGTAAAATACTAATCATAGTTTTCTAAGGTAAGGTTGAAGGTTAGTCTTGTAATAGATAGACTAAGAACCTCATTAACGGCCGTTACCTACGAGTATATCCGTTCTGTCTTTAGTTATGCTCTACTAGCGATAGAAATGGCTATCTACCTTTAGATTTTTTGTCCCATAAATTCTGACCGTAGGAAATCCTATCTCCGGTCGAGGAACTTTTATCTCGGGTCGAGAATACCTTTGACTATAGTTTGCATGTAAGACGTACCACTACGATTATATTTAACAAAGACGCAATATTCAACACCTGCTACCTTGCTACCTTGCTACCTTGCTACGATGTAAATAAACTGAGTTGCAAATGTCACTGTTTATTTAAGACGTTCGTGCTTACAAACTAACTAATTCACTCACGTAATGTAGGTAGCTTAAAGCCAGCTCTTGGGGACTGAAATTGAAATAGGAATTCTGCCATGCTCGCACTAATTGTGGATTGCAATTCTGCAGAGCGTAGCCAGCGAATGTTTACGTAAACAGTGCTTGACTTGAACGTCGACAGGAGATAATGAAGTTCAATTACTGCTTTGTATGATAATAAAACCGGTCTAGAGTCAGAGTTTCCTTCTATTATCTTTTACCTCTGACTTGGTTAAAACGATATTTGTAGATCAAATCAGAAAATGGCAATGTTTGATATGAGATACATACATGTTTTATTTCTAATTCAACGCGCTCAAAGTCTTAAGTAGTAGAGAAAGCGGCATGGGGCGTTATTTGTACGCTAGGTATCTGAGTGAAATAAAAAAAGTATGTTCTAACAAAGCACACATTGATTAATTTTTCGATAAATAAGAAACAAATTTCTCATCTTGGCTATGTACGTACGTATCTACGGGAAAATCAATTAATCGGGGGCGGAAAACTTTGATCTTTGGTTATTAAAGGCTTGTCAGTAATACTTACAACCAGCCTATATGTTCCGGACTTGCAACGTGATTGAGCACATGGGGATAGCAGGCAATAGATGAGCCTATCCTTTGTCAGAGTTTATTTACCTACGTTATCCTTTTCGGCGTTTGAGAAATACGACGCGCGTTTGGTGTATTGGTTAGCGCTCCTGACTATTACGCCGGCCGTCGCGGGTTCGAATCCCGCCTTTCGGTAATAATTTCAATTTATTTCGGTAATAAATTTAAGACTTTGGAAATTTAAAGCCATTTTTATAATCATTTTTAAATATTGCGCGAAAACAGCTCGCCGTGTCATGGCGTCGTATGTGACGTCATACTTACGTAAACGTGAAATTTGTTTACGCGTAGCTAGACAGCAAAGTAAACAAACACTGCGTATTTTTTGTGTTAAAAATGAATTCTAAAGTTTATAAGTGCAGTGCCTCAGTGCAAAAATACATCAATAACGACACCCAACAAATTTCACGTTTACGTAAGTATGACGTCACATACGACGCCATGACACGGCGAGCTGTTTTCGCGCAATATTTAAAAATGATTATAAAAATGGCTTTAAATTTCCAAAATCTTAAATTTATTACCGAAATAAAGGTTTTGTTGTAAACAGTAGATGGTTATCTGCATTACGGAAGAGGATTTCAAAATCTTTCGCCTTGCCTATTGCGTCAAATTATCGAATTTTTTAGCAAACTCAAAACTAGAAGCGTGAATAAGAGTAAAGATCCCTGATTCATTTTCGATTTGCTCTTCGTAATAAAACCAGACCAATATGCTGTTAAAGATCAAGGGATCTGTCGTGTAGTTGTATCTACGTTGACGTGTCTTGGTTTATTCATATCCCGTTTCATTCGCATCATATAGATCAAAGTGAAAGGGAAACAGTTGCATTTAAACCCTGTTAACGAGGTACAAACAAAAATAATATACGAGTATATAAAGTTCCCTTCATTGAAACGATAGGATAAATTGGATTTAAGCTGTAAGATATTTTGAGGGTTTACGTAGGTATTTATTTGTACCAACTGCCAATCACATTTCAAACTCTGGGTGACGATGTGAGAATGCTTGGAGGAGGCATTACGCTTGATGAAGAAGATATAGATTAGATTATAATCTTCTGATAAGTATGGAAATGCTAATTATAGCATCTTTCATAAAGGTTTTTTTCCAGGTGGACCATTACTCCTCATACTCAGGAGTACAGTACTCACCCTTGGATATGGCGGAGTATGTATTCTGGACTGGTGACGAGAGAGGAGTCACCACGGCCATTGAGGACTTCCTCCAGGAGGGATTGGTGAGTATTGCCTTTGGCATACCAGTTTGACTCTATTATACTGATACCTAAGCATGCCGGTTAGCTGAAACGTGAGACCTTAGATTGTGATTCAAGTCGGTACATACAGGATTTTATTTAGTTGTTATTTGAGGACACTTAATGAAAAAAATATTTTAGTAGGTAGAGATGTCGTGTAAGTTAGAGCTAAGTACTAACGTGCCTTTAGCTCGCGAACTGGTAACATTAAAAGGACCTAGTTCCCAATTCAGTCACACGACATATTTTATAAACGTGATATATTTAGAAAGTATAATCATAAAAACAGATTCATGGCTAATATCGTAATATTGCGTCATGGCTTGCCATGGCAATAAAGCTGAGTGGAAACCAATTTGGTTTCACTACCTATAAATGTTTTAATTTAATTTCTTTATACTGTTTATTTTTGTACTTTTGTAGTGTACCAAATAAATTACTTTTCTTTCTTTCTTTCTTTCTTTCTAATATGCAGGATGCATTTAAATAGATTCGTATCCTTTTTACCCCTTTGCTTACCAATGCTTTCTCTCCTAGATGTCAAAAGAAGAAGCGATCGCGTTCTTGCAAGAGATCAAGTTCAACATCGACTACCTCCGCGCGCACTACTCGCAGAACCTGAAGGCTGCCGAGGAGAGCGCTCAGCAGGAGAAACTGAGAGCAATGCTGCTGGAGCAGGCCAATGCTAAGGTAAATGGGTAATACGACGAAACGAACGAGCGAATGTTGATAACGATGCTGATGAACCCCCAAACCCTGCATGCAGTTACTTTTGCCTAAATTAGATTGAAAGAAATCAATTAGCATGCCGCATCATAAGTGTAAGGGTTTTACTTTGTCACACTGACGCAGATCGCACCCAGTGTTACAAATGCTTATAGGTAGTGCCATCCACGAAGGCGCGCGACGTTCATTTTTGAATAAGGATAGCGCGGGGTGTGGGGTGTGTGGCAAATATTTTTATATCATAAAATAAATATGTAATAATTAAATTCATTATAGCATCATCAAATATTGCCACACACTTGCACACATGTACTTAAAACGTTTAGAACGAAAGGTGGCGCGCGCCTTCGTGGACGGCACTATCTATAGCAAACAATTTAGTTTCTGATTATTTTACCTTGGTAATTGCTATATAAATCCGTTTTTCTTTTGTAGACGAATGTTGCAAACAATCTTTTTTATAACCTTTAAAATAATATCAGTGAATTAAATTAATCAATTATTTGATTAAAATAGATATCAGTGTTCAACGATACATTCTCTTTATATGTTGTAAGTTAGGTGGTTGTCTTTTTTAAAATTATTATTTTTTAAAAAAGGGAATGTAAAGATTGTCAACAATAATTAAAAGGCAAAGAAAAACCACAGATTTTTATAGACTGCTGAATCTACGGAAAATAATCGGAGGCGTTGTTCTAAAACTTTAATTAGGTAAGTACTTGTAAAGTAACTTCCTGAACCGCCGTTGTATCTTCCTGAAACTAAGTTCATAACCAGGAAACTACTGAGTGTAGATTTTACGGGCATACTTACACCCCATAATAAACAGTTATTATGCTGTAATCATATTTCAGTTCTTAGATGATTACCTAGATTATAAAAAGGAGTATAGTAAGTAGTGTTTTATGGAGTATAAGGATACCAAAATGAAATCATAAAAGCGTATCTTTAATTCTTCAGAAGCACCAATGTCTGTGACTTAAGAGTTTATCCTACCTGGCTCTTACCAAGTTGCTAAACAAATTAATATAAAAACCGGCTTTGTGCCGAACTAAGTATTCCAGTATTTCTTATTAATACGTCGTATCTTACAATTGAAAACTTATATTCAACGCAAAAAGAGCTTCACTCCGCAGTTCTTGTGGAATTTTCCGACATTTAAATCTTTTAATAAAAGGTTCGAGTTTCCGTTAAACGCGTTTAAGTGTGATTCTTTGGTATTACTTACTCGAAGCAAGAGTCGACTTGAGTGGGAGAAATTGTTATGTCTACATTTGTGCAAATATTTTGAGGTTCACTAAAAGTAAGATATTATAAAGTTATTACAGACAGTTATTGTTTAAGTTGGATTGGAATTCAAGTCTTGTCATGATTTAATCCTTCATATTTAAAAAGTTTAAAACTTAAAAGTTGAAGTTATACATAGGTACCCACCCATGTATAACTTCAACTTTTAAGTTTTAAACTAACTACTAGGTAACTTCCAAGCCAACTAGGTTGAGCAATAAAATTACTTACGGCCTGTTTCACAATGTCTCAATAAGTTCCCATTAGCGTCACCTTTTCACTACTTTGATACGAAATGCCGTTCCATATTTGATTTTTTCGTTGGTGCTCCTTTGTCAATGGTGAAACAAGCCCTTAGCTTTATTTAACACAACAAACGACGATCGTAAAAACATAATAAATTGAAGCACAAAGACGTAATATTAGCAACGGTCTGCGAGTTCCGATCAACAGCCAATCCAATAAGGATCAACTTTCTTGGTGCAGCCAAGTGAGACGAAGCTGACGCGTCGGTCAAGTCCATTGTATGAACATTGGATTTACCGGTAATTCGGATTTACCGAACCAGACAGCGTTAAGTATAATACGAATCGAACTGCCTAACTGTAACTAACTCGAATAACTGCCTCAGAGGCGCAGCGGTTATAGGCTGCGCCAGAGGTCCCCGGTTCGATTCCCGGGTCGGACAAAAAAATATGTATCTGGGTTTTGCTGTTCAGAAATTCTGATTTCGGAAATTCCACATTAACTGTCAGAAAGGATGAAAAAATTAAATGTTCTTGCGTAGCGACAAACGCTACAAACACCTCCCCTGAACAATGGATTGATACTGCTTTTGCTACTACTTTTGGACTACGATTGTCCACATTACCGCTACAATTTACTTAAATTACAAAGCTACGAATGTGGCAGTCGTAGTTAATCTTCTTACATTGATTGGGTTAGTACTTCAAAGCGTTTCTTTAACTACGGACTACGATTGTTAATTTCTACAATGCTACGAAGCTACGAATGTGGCTGTCACGGTACAGCAACCCTCCTCATGTTGATGGATGGCCAGCTTGTCGCATGACCTCAACTATAGTAAGCATACAGTTGGGTGGGTCTTGCGCACCGAACCGTGACGCTGGAACGCACACGTGTGATTCCATTACCGTCGAATTAAGTCGGGTCAGAGCTCGCGACCCACTTCTAACGAACACTGAATAAAATATACCAAAAACCTGTTGATGAGAGTGCGACTGACAACTTTAGCGGGTAGGTGGATAGTTAGGTACCTACTTTTATGTTGGTAGGATATTTGTCTGTGTCCTTCACTTAACTTGTAGATCGCTCCACTCAATCAAGCAACATTTGCTAGTATACGTTAAAGGTTACTGGAATGATTTGTCACCTAAACCTCCCCTTCGCTTAATGCATGGTTCATAAGCTTTAAATTTAAGGCTAAACCAGCTGCTGTTGCTGAGCTGTTGAATACTTTTCCGCTCGGAAGAAGTAAACTGGTGTGAACTTAAACTTATTGACCAACAAAAAACACTTCCATGTCTTTTCAAAATTCTTGATTTAAATGTTGCTGTTACGAATATTTGTCATTTAAATTTAAACCCTCGATATCCCACAGGAGTACCAGTACAGGAATCCAGCAGCCCTCCAGTCGTTCCCGTTCGGGAACAGTCCCGACATTATCAGGTCTATCGCGAGCAAGAACTGGGAGCTGAGCAACAACCTGTCCCCCATTCCGGTGCTACCTGTCACTTCAGACCTTCGACCTGAGCCCGTGAAGCGATACGACCCTATGCTGCAGACTAACATTATCAGTGAGTATCTATTACCTAGGCCTATGTTCAGCAGTGGAAGTCCTTTGACTGTTAATGATGATGGTGGTATTAACAAGGTATCTGCTGGCGCCCAACCTTTGAATCGGGGCCCAATCTGTGTTCATATTATTTTTGATTTATATCCCTGTGCAGCCATAGTACGTTGTTTTATAACATTTAGCTATTAGGGAGCTTGGGCGAAGGGGTACGTATCTCCATAGATACATATATTGTCTGACGCAAGACCGCGCGCTGAAAAGTAGATGAAGTGCTGTAATTAAAGCAAAAACAAATGTAGGTGACCTAAGAGCTGCCTTCGACAACGCTAATCAAGAACCCAAGCAACTCAGTATCTTTATGTTCTATGGACCTGGTAAATAGTGCGAGCCACCATTTATTCAGAGATGTATTAATCCAAAATTATATTTTTCATAGGCACATCAGACTACGACCGCGACGGGCCGATCATCAGCGAGGAGGAATACGAGGAAATGATGGACAAGCTGAAGGCAGCTGACACGCTCTACACTGAGTACACACTCGAGGAAATCATCTACCAACTCGCTAAAGTAAGTGAACTCTTCTTTCAAACTATATAGTAGTTGAAGCACTTACTCACTCCTTTGGCGCAGCGACCCAAAGTGTGTCTTGGCCTCCGACACAAGAGAACGCCATCTAATCCGGTCTTGCGCCGCCTCTTGCCAGTCCTCTCAGTCTCTTGTCAGTAGAAGCTCTGCGATGCGCTAACCAACAGGGCGGTTACAGTAGTTCTTGAGACACAGCCTGGTAAAAGACAGACGGAAGGATGGACAGACAGCGAAGTCTTAGTAATAGGGTCCCGTTTTTACCCTTTGGGGGTACGAAACCGTAAAAAAAGAAACGAGTAAGTCTCGAGGTCACCCCCGCCCGCCTTACCAACTTTGAGCCCAAATTGTTTTATATTTTGTTTGTAGTGACGCCCGTTTTTGTGTAGTGTGTGCAAGCGATTTTCGTTTGAGAGTGGTTAGGCGGTCTCGAGCTTGATCTTGACTGTACCTAGTGGCTAAAAGAATTTTCTATTGGAAAAATCCTGTGGATGAATTCATTCAATTCCTTGGAATAAGTCAAAGTAAGAAAATAATTTATGAAATGTCATAAACATATACCTAGCTAATACATGTTATTGTTGTCCCCAGATGATGTTCTCCCAATCGTTGTCCCACGATCCCGCATCTGCGCGCGCGGCGACCCAACGATTCATGGCGTTCCTGGAGCTTGAGGCCGAAAGGGGACAGCTGTCTCGGACCATTGAGAAGAAGGTTCTCGGTGAGTTTACACTGTTGTAGGCGGCTGATAAGAGATGGCGCTGCCTGTTTGGTAGATTGCGATGAAATTAAATCATTAAAATAAGCTTGCGTTTCAAAGGTGTTATTATCGTAACCAACGATAAAATGACGCGATTTTAATGTGATTAATTAAATAATTAATTACTAGTAGTAGGTTCTTCAAATCAAGATAATGGATTAAAATTGAAATCAACGATAGTTTTTTTTTACATTATTTTATATTCTCTGCTAATTACTTTAACCCTCTTCACCTCCTTTGTAAGTATTATTTTTTTTTGCAAAATTGATAATTTATTGGTTTTCAGATGTCATGATTGCGGCGCTAACAGACACGATCGGAGACCACCCGGAGCTGCTGCAGACACACGAGGGAATCGGCGTTAACTCGGCCAACAGGTAGCTCTTACATTCTTGTATTTATCTCATATCGCTAATGCATGATTTAGCCCCTAGGCAATACAGACAAGTCAAACTATAAAGCATGAACTACTCGTACAAAAACATGTCATATTAATATTTATTTACCAAAATTTAAACACATATTGATTGCGATCGCACCTGTAAGCATTTCGTAGTAAGGATTGTATACTAAAAATGCTTCGAATCCGCAAAACGATAATCGTATTGACGGTCTCGGTTTTGTCTCCTGTTGTTAGCTATACTTAGATGCAGTCTATAAATGAAGTTAAATGTTTCAAAACTTTTCCAAGTGATATTATTTATTTTAATGGACTCAATGCTAAAAACATTAACCGCCAGTCAAACCTTTTGGTCATGAAGAGAGGTAGCAATGGGTGCAGTATAACGTAAAATATGGTAGTAAACGCTAGGGTTCGCCCTTATATGAACGCTGCAGGTTTTAATTAGTTAGAGCAATCCAACACAATAGCACACTCAGTATTACAACATCATACAACATTACCATAGTCATCTTAGCGGATCTTCCATTATCCGTTATGGTATCCGTCACCCCGCGGTCTACTTTCTTGCTTCTTCTCTTTGAATGGTCTTAAATGAAACTTATCTGTGAGATCACCTACTAATACTTACACTTACTATTATCCTCAGACTAATGCGGCAATTCCTGGAGGCGTCATCATCAGAGCCCAGCATGTCTCGAGCGATCCTAGCGGCATACAAAGACGAACTACTCAAGGGTCCCCTACATAAGTTCTCGTACCCAGAGAGAAACTAAGCGTCCACGGTCACCTGCCTGCAATCGTCTTTCGCACCGCAGTGTGGATAGTCGCTCAAGGATTACTAAAATTATAAGTTTAAAAGTAAAGTAAGTTGATTTTTGCGTAACCCAATTCAATTTCTGCTGCATCAAAAGTAAAACAACAATCGCGCGTCAGACGCAATGTACTTTCCGCAACTTGCTCTGCCGAAAAATGCAAAAGCACGCTTCAAAATGCTATGCGATACTGGGGCCCTATTTTTGAATCACTCGCGACAATATTACGAGTGATTTTCGTTCGAAAACGAGTTATTTTCCTTGACTTTTAATTCGTATTCGAACGAAAATCACTCGCCATCTTGAAGCAAGTGATTCAAAAATAGAGCTCCTGCGCGTCGGATTATGTCCTTACCGAAAAGTTAAGGCCGTTATTCGTATAATGTAGTAGGTAACTACTTAGTCATTGGTTCGAGAATACCTACTACAATAGCACTGACTTTGGAACGTGGATTCGATATTATGATAATGTAAAGGAATGGCTTCATATTTACATTCAACAAAAGTTACTTCGGCATTTTGAGTAAATGTTGAAACAGCAAAAATTTTATCGTATAGCTGAGACGCATGGCTACTGCAGCTTCAACGTGATTGCTAAGCGACTATTCACAATCAATTTACTCTAGATCGGAGTGCCGTAATATCTTATCGAATTTCATGCAAAGAAAAATGAAATACTTAGTTGCAAGACAGACCAAAAATTTTCAACGATATCACTTTGAATATTCGCACCTGCCAAAAAATACAAAAAAATATTAGTATGAGAAAAAATATATATTTGGCAGCTAAAGAAATAAATAAAAATGTTAAAACTAACATAAGCCAAAGCTTTTCTCTTATAATAAAGTTGAATAAGGTGTTAGAAATTAAGAAATCTTCAGAAAATTATCAGATTTGAATTAAAAAGTACCTATAAACGACAAATCATAGCGATAATGTTACTGCTATTACATAACTTTCTACTCTCAAAATCTATACTATGCTAATGAAATCTATGTCGGCAGATAATTATCTATACTATGAAAATCTATCTTTGAAGTAATAAAATGTTATGTACCTTGAGAGTAATTCAGAAAACAGATAATGCTATGTAATAAATAAAATGGAAGGAAAAATTTAATTACTAAGGCAGTATGCCTTTTAAAAAAAAAAACTTTTCAAAACTATTCTTCCATCTTGAGCTCCAGTATACTACCTAATTAATTAGATTATATAAAGGAAAGACGAATGCGGGTTATTTAAAATGTATCTATTATTGTCATGGTCTTTTGCCCTTAAGTGGACGTGACACTGAATTGAAGATTAGTGATAGGCGACTCGAAGGCTGGATTGATTCAGATGTAACGCAATGTAATGGCTACGATCTGGAAAGTTTTGGGTAGGTTTAAAGTGTCATGTCTACATGACTTGTAAGTTTTCTTGCTTATAACAGTGAATTAATTTTAATTAATATACATTTCACCAATTTTCTGCTTTCCCTGTAGTAGTTTTGTTGAATACCATATATACAAGTAAAAACAATAGGATTTAAGCCACAGTGTATAACCACATAAAATAACCGCAGTACAAAATGTGATGTATGTAATATAATATGTATACCCAACTGCTATGTTTCAATACGATAACTTATATTTTTACTGCATGCATAAAAATCCTCCTCTAAACGCGTTTATATGTCATAACAATAAATAATAATTTAAATATCACGAGTATTACGCGTATTCGTGACTTTACATTACAGTATTTTAAAAGATATAATAATAATTAGGTGTATGACAGATTATTTTACTAAACTGTGGAATGTCTCAAAAAAATATGCTAATCCATACCTTGTATTTGTTAGGAGTTAAGTAAAAGTAGATCAAATCATGATTTTATCAAATGGATGTATTATGTGGGTACTAAGCTTTTTAAATAAGCTTCTTGCGAGTTTTCAGTATTTATCTGTTAAGAACCTCATATAACAAAATATATGTAGATGGATCATGTTAGGTAATAAGTGTTAAGTATAAGAAAATACAAAATGTTTATATAAATAGCTAGTCAAATATTTCTTAATATTTTTCTACCAAATAAATATTCTATTGTGGTGATGTGCAATTAGATACATTTATTTTAAGGAACTTCAAGTCATATGTCTTCCTAACATTTAAGGATAAAATGTACACCAGAGCTTGCACTAGTCTTTTAATAACATCATCTGATAATTGTGTTGTATGCATATCAAATGATACACTGAAAACATATCTAGTAACCAGCTTAATATTGACTTAAACATTAGTCATTGCCCAATATGGCAAGTCATAAAATGTACGAGCTAGCTAGAGAAAGTTATACTGTAGTGTAATAGTATGAAAATCATAATTTATTACTTTAATACAAAAAACAAACAGCAAATTGCACATCACTGCAGCCTTTCAAATTTTCAACTTCATACCAAAGTTTAACCTGTGTATCTATAAAGGACATTGCTGTAAAAATAGATTAGATTGTGTCTTTCTATTAGAGTCACAGACAGTACAACTAAGACTTAAAATTATGGCAGCATTGTTGGATATAATGCTATGTTAGTGATGGGCAAAATTTATTATATTTATATTATTCTTTGAAATATATTGTGGATTTAATAAAAAAGTTTAATGTGATTCGTTTTTTATTTTTAGAAACTTTATAAAACTTCACTTAGAATATAAATACTAACATAGAGTTGTCAATGGCGGGAATGCATTTTGCTTACTGACTACAACTTTTTGATGTTGGTAAGAAATGTATCCTTTTATTTTACCGTCATAAATGAGATTGGCAACAATGCACTGTGTCTCATCGGCATCCACATCATCATGACCCATTATTTGCAATGCAGCTTGAAAGTTGGCAATGTCTATTTGGTGAGAATTTTCTGACAAATACACCCTCCTAAACAGATTTCTGTATGCGGAAATCTTGAGTTTTTCAACAATTAGGTATATACCTGCTTGAATAAAGAAGCTCTCGTGTTCCTCCATAACATGGTCAATACCTCTCAAGTTACCATTCTTTACAGCACAAGCAAGATCCCAAAAGAGTGCCAGATCATACTTGCAGACAACCCTCTTAGTTGGCATGTATCCCAGCAACATTTTAACAGGCACTAAATATGTCAAAATCTGCTTCTTGTTTTTCATGCTTTTTCTGTGACAGTTTTGGAATGCAAAGGACAAGTGTTCGTCAGCAGCACGGTAGTCGGAATCGAACATTGCTTTGCGACCAACAAAGTATTTGTAGGTGATTCTTTGTGCTAGAGGAAAAGGCTCCTTCAAGTTGGTTGAGTCTATGGCTCTTATGAGAGGTTTGCACAGGTGTATTTTGTTGATGTAAAAATAAACCTTGAGCAATTGGTTCACTATGGTTAGCATACCTATTTTCTTAGAGTATGGTTCGTTCGTTCTTGTGTCTCCCACACACACTCTGAAACCCGCCAGAAGACTGTCTGCAGCTTTTTCCAAAATCTTTCCATTGCTCGCTAAAAAAAAAATTTTTTTTCCAAATGAAATGTAACTTAAAAAATGTGCAAATATTGTATTGTACCAAAACTTTTCATGTATTGTAGGAATGTATATGTAGGAAGGTTTCAAACAACTATCTGGTAGGAGGGCTTTTTAAATCTGGACTTCTTATCAACAAGACCCAGCATCCTATCAATTTGTGAGGCTTTAACATGAGAGGTTTATCACAAAATGGATACAAATCACTTTATAAGAAGAATATACAAGATTTCCTTACGGTTATCAGCCTCCGCTTTCAAAGCAACAAGCCTTAAGTCCAGACTAACAGTGTACAGGAGTGGCAGGTTCCAATTCTCCCCTTGCTGTGCCTGGATTAGCCTTACAACACACGCGACACATGCAGTTTGGTGCTCATATGCCTCATCATAATCTTTCATGTATAAAGCCTGGAAATTTAAGGAAAAAACGATCATAGAGAGCAGAGTACGGCACTCGTTTGGCGCCGGCAGAGAAAAAAATTATAGAAACAACTATTGAAAAAAAAGATGCGGCTTTTACATACTAGGATACTTACTTTTACACATGATAGATGAGCAATGATAATTTCATCTAACGGCGCCACACAGTTTCCTTCGACTAAGGTAGCGATGTCGCTAGATCTAAGGTTCCTGTTCCTGACATGCTCATCTCTCAGAGACACCAATCTAGCTAGGGTTTCTCCCTGGCAAGTCCGAAAAACACGTTCCACGAACTGTATATATTGATTTATTGTGCCAGACGACATGTTCGACATTTTAGTGGAAAACTTATTTTTCCAACGTTACAAATTTGTGTCTTACGATTACTAGTAGTTGGGTCAGCAATTATAACTAATGATATTCACATCAATATTCATGGAAAACCAAATGAAAGAAAATACAAAACTGTAGAAAACAATACACCGACCGACGGACGTCAATCAATCAAACTTTGACGTTCAAACAACAGAGAAAGAGTTCTTATTTTCACGTCTGTCATATTTAATGAGCTAAAAAAAAGAAACTGGGCTCACTTAGCTCAGCACAGCAGTCATCCAGCCAGAACAGCACATCAATTTATGTAATAACTAACTACATGTTGGCCCCACTGTTCGTTCTGTCATGATGACAATTGACATAATCTGTCAGTAAAAAAGGGCGGAAGCGCGCGGCGTGTGTGAATTCCGTAATAAAATTTGTTGATAAATACTAAATAATTACTGACGAAATGGAAGAAAATGTTGCTTTAGATTCTAGCAAACAAAAACAGTTTGTAAAATCTATCAAGAAGTTAATAAAGGTATATATACGAAAATGTGATCGTTATAGGTTATGCTGCTGTGTACGTATTCTGAGTTTATCATTTCAATTCATTTTTTTGTAGAAAAGTGATGTAAAAGATGGAATGAAGACTAAAGAAGGCAAGGTCAAGAAACAGAAGAGATTACCAAGGGGCCTTGTTTACTTGGGCCACATTCCGCATGGTTTCTATGAGGTATGTATGTCACATCTGCGTCTTTTCTTCTACTTCTTTTAGTGTTACGAATTACGTCTGATTTAAGTAAATATTTTTGTAATAATTAACCCGTTTATCGAGGAAGGTTATATAACATCACAACACGATCTTTATGAGTGGACAAAATATTATTTTAGCTCTTGCTAATTGTATGTTTTCAGAATGAAATGACACAGTATTTCAAACAGTTTGGCATGGTGACCAATGTTAGAGTGATCAGATCAAAACGCACAGGAAATTCCAAAGGCTTTGCATTTGTTGAATTTAAGGAGCCAGCTGTAGCGGAAATTGTTGCAGAGACTATGAACAACTATCTCATGGGGAAGAGGCTGATCAAAGGTAAGATAAAATATAGGTATAACTCGAACCAATTCTACAATTTAAATAATTTATACATTTAATTAAAATCTAGGTTGTCTGGAAGAAATTGCTTCAAGCAATAAGACCGCCTGAATTGTACTCCTATTTAAGATGTTTCTGTATTTTTATTGTTTATGGTGTGCAATAAAGTATATTTTTTATAATAATCTAGTCATATGAATTAGGTTTATTGTTTTCTCCTTGCCTTTAATTCTATTCAAGGCTAGAAATTATGCATGTCAAAGTATACTTTAAAAAAATATTATCATGACTATTCTATTTCTTTGCAGCTGCATATATACCACCAGAAAAACAGAAGCGTCATGCCAAAAGAAAGTTTTGGAGCTCTACATTCAACCCTGGCAGTGAAGCAAGAATTAAAATGAAAAAGGTAAATTAATTTTAACGAAATACAGCCTTGAACACAGTTGATTATTGGAAACCAAATAACAATGTGAGGGATTGAATTCAACTTTTTATGTTTCGCTTTCAGGCATACAATGCTAACAAAGATGAAAAAGGAGAGCTGGAGAGAGCAAAAAAATTAATTTCAAAGTAAGCAGGTTTTATTAAATTTACTGCAATATTTCAGAAAATACTGTAAAATCTGAATGCATATGTTTTAGACTAGTATAGGCATTAGCAATATATTTTTCTGTTGTTTCAGTTTGTCAAAGACAAAGAAGAAACTCAGTGATTTAGGTATTGATTATGAGTTCTTTGTACCAGTTGATGTGCCAGAAAGTTTACAGCACCTACTGGCCAAGCCTGAAGTCAAACAAGAGAAAGATGAAGTCAAAGGAAAGGTAAAAAAAGTAGGCTCACATGCCTACAAAAGAAAGAAAGCTGATAGCTTAATCAATTAAATTATTTAAACTATTTTCTGTGCAAAATATTCTATCTAATGGCATCAAGGTTTTAATTGGAAAAAAAGAAACTGTATTATTAATTATTTTTTGTTTGTATTGTTTAACATAGTGAGAAAAGTCATATAATATTCTTGATTCCTAACTTTTTAAATGTAATGATTATTTACTTCCATTTATTTTCTTGTTTTTACAGTTGGATAAAAAAGTAAAAAAAGAAACAAAAGTTGATGAAAACAAAACCAATGATAAAGGTGATAATAAGAAAGACAAAAAGAAAGTGGCTGTACTAAATGATAAAGCTGTCATTAAAAGTCAACCGACTCCGAAAGTGGAAGAGAAAGTTAGCAAAAATAAAAAAGCTGAACCAGAAGTGAAGGTGAATGAAAAAGAACAGAAGCAAAAGGAGAAAAAATTAAAAGATGCTGGAGTCAAGCCCGTTGAGAACTTCATAAAAATACAGCAGTCTGATGATGACAGCGATGGTTCCGAATATAACTTTGATTCTGATGAGTTTGAGAAAATGTTAGGTAATGATAGTGATGATTCAGAAAATGAAGCATCAGATGGGAGTGGAGAAGAGGAACAGGATGTTGAGGAATCTGATAGGTACGTTATTAAAAATTGTGTATTAAACTAAACTCAATTTGTTAAAGTTTTGGGACATTAGTGCCGCTTGTCTTGTATAAATATTTTTTTCTTGATTTGGCCTTTGATTTTTTTAAGACTTTTGATTTTGGAGTGTTTGTTTGGACACCTAAATTAACCAATGGTTAATGGATGATCTAATACCTTTTGTGTTTTAATTTATGTACCTGTTTTTTTTTTCAGTGAAGAGGAAACTCCAAAGAAAAAGAAAATAACTCCTAAAGTAGTGCCTTTAGTGAAAGCACCGAAACAAGGGAAACAAGAGAAAAAAATGCCAAAAAATAAAAGAAAAGCCAGCCAAAGTAATAATAACACATTTGTATTTTGTTACAGACATTTGTATTATTACCTCTAAGGTTGATTTTCTATTACTTATGCACACTTATTTCTTTCAGATCTGCCTGTTCCAGCCAAGAAGTCGAAATTCGAAAACAGAAATACACAGAAAATAGTAAAAAAGCAATTCAAGAAGAAATAGTAACATTTACCTATAGGTATTGTGTATGTTGTTGACTTATATGTATAATAATAAAACAATTATAAGTGACCACTGTAATGAACTGATTTATTTGATATCATAAAAATTACATCAATAGTGCCAAAACATGAAAACTATTGCTTTGTGAATGGACTTTGTTGCATGCAGGTAATATAGATAGGTTCCAGATTGTCACATATAGATAAATCTACACAAGTATAGCTTCCATTTAATATTAAAGACAATTCCTGCATACCCTATGGAATTAATAGTCATTGTATATTTTATTTAAAAAAGGTAAAGATTTAAGAAAATAGATAAAATGTACACAGTACACAACTACATAGACAGAAAAAGATTATTTGATAATCTTTGGGTACTACATAATTAATATTTGAGTTTTCCTTTACTCATCTACATCAACACTTTCAGATAATCTTACTACCACTGGTCTCTCATCCTCTTCATCAGCATCTAATTCCGTGAAATCCCACTGCAATTTCTCTGTCAAGTTATGTTTGAAATCATCTATCACCTTCAGCAGTCTGCCTTCAATATTGCCCATGTAGACAGTTCGGAAAAATTCTCTCAACTTTTTGTATACAAGATTCTTATTCATTACAATATCAGCTAAGAATTCCTCTGGCATCTCTTCAATCTGAGTCTCTAATGATTTGACAAAGTAAAAGAAGACAGTTTTGTATTTGGCTATTGCATCATCGCAAGAGCAAAACAGAATGACTAGGTTCTTCCAATGTTCAAATGCATCAAGGGAATGTCCAATAAGGAAGCAGAGGTATGCAAACTGCATTTCTCCAATAATGTGAAGAGGTCTGAAAGAAAGAAATAAATTAGCAACTCGTTTGACAGTTCACCTAATTACAGAATGTACCTCTGTAGCTTTACTTACTCTTCATGTTGTTCAATCATGAGTTCCAGAGTGTAAGATTGGTCCAAGTAGTGTTTGGTTATTTCTTCTGGAGTGGAGCCGGGTGGGTATTTGTCTAGTGGTATCTCTGTGAATCTGAGGGATGTGCCTGAAAACATAAAAATTGTTTCAATTTATGGAGGCAATAGATACATAGAACATTCAAACATTCATTTTGACAGTCAACTAGGCATCTAATAAATAAACATTCTACCTGGAGTTGGTTTTAAATTTGGTAGCATAGCATTAAGTTTTTCTTCATTGGTGACTCTTTTCACTCTTTTAGCGTCAGACTGGCTGGGGGTAGAACTGCCTTCTTGGGGGTCACTGGGAGGTGATTCCTCACTGTTCTCCTCCTGACTCTCCATTGATTCCTGAACTTTGACTCCGCGAGGTCGTTCTGCATCGGTCATGGACATTAGCTCAACAGAAGACCTGATGATACCGCATTCAGGAGATAGCTTGGCTGCTAGATCAGCTGTAATTGAATAAAGAGTTGTTATATGTAGTTACAGATTTATGCACTTTTTAGTCATACTTAAGGTACTTCCTAATGGTAACAATAAATTCCAGACACAATAGCAAACCTATTTTTGTGTCCATTATGATGACATTGAGGTTTGATGGAATTAGTATAATTAAGATATTTACCAGTAATATGTGTTGTGAGTAGTTTCCACTTTTGCCATATTTCATAAGGGTAGGGCGCTAGGTGCTTATCTATGTTGAATAGGTTGTCTTTAAGGCGTTGAATGCTTTCATCACTTATTTCATCTTTGCTTATATCCTCCATTTTTTTATCCCACATCTTTACAACAAACTCTTTTTGGGCGAAGAAATGCATAAAGCCTGATCTGGAAAAACACATGAAATTTTAAATGATACATGATAAATAGTAATATGTACAGAACAGCTAAGTTTATCTATTTTGTGGTAGCATTCATGCGGAATGGTGGTCATTGTTACTGGAAAAAAGTTATGATCTTTATAGATTTACCTGTTAGTTTAAGACAAAATAAAGAGCACTGAATGTAGGTATATAATAATGACGTTATTTATTAAAATAATAAACTTAAAGTTTGAGGCGGATATCATAGAAAACCGGGTATCAAAAGTGAAGGGACTTGGTATGGCAAAAAAATTATTTTAAGAGTACCTCGGAGACACATCACCAGTGCCTTTGCTCACAGCAGAATAGTGTATGTAGTGTAATCCAGGAGGAATCATCTTGATTCCGCGAAAATCCTCTTCTGTATTCCAACACTGCATGTCGATTCCAAATTGCGTTTCCTCTGGTACGCCAAGGAAAATGAACGTGCCACCTTCCACAAGTAGCTTCTTGGCTGTCTCCTGGTCCATCATTTTGTTGAATATACTAGAAAAGTAGCTTGGTGCAGGTTAAAAATAAAAAAAATCAATTTGTTTACATCGCCGTGAACTGACACTTCAACTAATTAGGAGTGTTCTTTCTTTTACTTTATTTGGTTCGTCAATCGATCATCAATTTAGCTGATGGATTTTGTATGGGAAAAAACAAAGTTCAAAATCAATGTGAGTGAATCTCATTCACAGTCAAACTTCAGTGTTCAACAGGAACACGATTTTGACATTATCGTTCCTTTCTTCGTAACGTCACTTGATTGAAAAAATGAACAAGAGTGCGAATTGTGATCTTTATGAAACGGAACGTACCTATTCACAACCTTTGCTTGCAAAGTCAAACCTACCCTACAATAACGCCCCACAAGCTCCCGTATTCAAAGAAGATAACTGGTAATCTTAAGTTATTCTAAGTATAGGTACTTACTTACCTAATGTTAAATTTGTAAGAGTGTGCACACAGGAATAACAAACGTGGTTGTCGGGATTGACGCAACAGGCCGTAGGTGAGTATATATTCCTTGCGCAACAGACTCACCAGCTGGAGGGCGGAGGCGTGGTGCTGGCTGGACTCAATTAAGTGTAAGGTTAGTAATAAGTATCTGTATTAACTTTATCTTCTTCTCTTTAATCTGAAAAATTTACTTACATAAAAGAAAGTCGTGGCACATAGGTTAGGTTAGGTTTAAAGACATTTATTCTCATAAAGACATTACATAATATCACTTACATGAGAACATAGGTAAACAAAAGAAAATTTTGCAATTCGTTGTCGTACATTGCATAAGTGCATAAATAAATAAACAAACAGCCGGCGTAACAATATTATTAATTATGTTTATCATCGTCACAAACCAATCAATAGTAGGCACAGATCCGAATAATGCACAAAAACTTCATGTAGGTACGTTAATTATTGTTCAGTATGTAATTTGTTAGCCGTTTTTTAAACCCGTTGAGCGAGTCAATATTTTTGATGACCGAGGGTAACTTGTTAAAATGTCGCGCACCTTCGTGTGTAACTGAGGTTCGGCCGTACTTTGTCCGGGTCTTAGGCAGAACAATGAAGCTCGCGCGTCGAGTGCAGGGGCGCCCAACCTTCGGACGTTTGTTAAATTGTAGTTCAGTGTGGATTTTTTTGTTAACAGTTTTATATATGAATATACAGGTGTTGTAAATGTATAATTGATTTATACATTAGATTAGTTTCGCGATATATTTTTGAGGTTGATGACCGGAAATCATAGTTAAAAATTGTTTTAATTATTTTATTTTGTAGGACTTGCAATTTGCTTAAACTCGTTTTGGCAGCGCTTCCCCAGATTTCAATGAGATATAGCAGATGGGATTTAACTAAACTGTTGTAAACTGTAAAAAGTAGTTTACGTGGTATGAATCGAACATTAAACCGGAGGGAAGCTCGGAGTGATATTAACTTGGTTGTTAACTGCTTAATGTGAGCATTCCATGATAGGTGAGCATCCATGTAAAGTCCAAGATATTTTTCATGCGTTTTTTCTTTCAAAGGGATATTATTAATTACGAGTGGTAAGTAGGTAGGTATTGGTTTATTTATGGCTTTGAAAATAACGTAGCTAGTTTTAGAGACGTTGATTGTTAGCAAATTGTATTGGAACCAATCGTGAAGAGTGTCGAGGTCGTGTTGGGCTTGAGAGACTAAATCATCTATTGACGGACCGAAGTAAAAAAGGCATGTATCGTCAGCATATAGTGTTAGATGGCCATTTAAGCCCAATTCGTGCATGTTATTAATGTAAACTAGGAAGAGCAGAGGTCCTAGTATCGATCCTTGCGGAACTCCACAAGATATGACATGTGGAGGACTTTGGGTGGTTCTGTCTATCCTTACTACCTGTGAACGATTTAAGAGGTAGGATTCGAACATTTTCAAGGCACTGCCAGCAACACCAATGACTTCTAATTTTTTAAGAAGCAATGTATGGCTGACTGTGTCAAAGGCCTTCTTTAAATCGATAAATATTCCTAGCACAATGTTTCTTTTATCAATGTTGTGTTTAATTTTGGTGACGAGATCAATTGTTGCTGTCAGTGTATTACTTTTTGTTCGAAACCCGTATTGCCGTGCAAAAAAGAAGTTTATTGAGTCCAGGTAGTTTTGTAACCGTGTATGCAAAACTTTTTCTAGAATCTTTGATAGTACCGGCAATACAGAGATAGGACGATAGTTTCCAGGTTCTACTTTGGTTCCTGACTTATAGATTGGCGTTATTTTAGCTATTTTAAGTGTGTCTGGAAATGATCCAGCTTCTAAAAGTTTATTAAAGCAGTTTGTTAGTTGGGTTTTTACTGAGTCTTTTACACATTTGATAACTTTTGTGCTGATGCCATCTAGACCGACACTAGCATTAGAATCGAGATTGTTAATGATATCAACGATCTCTTTTTCGGTACATGGGTCTAGACTTTCCATTTGTGTCTTGTGTAGCGGTGGGTTTGGTAGAGCACGCGTGTAGGTAACATGAAAATGTATCGGAATTTTCTCAGCTAAACATGGTCCTACGGTAGCAAAGAAGTTATTGAATATTTTACATATTTCGTAAGGATCTGTTACCTCTATTGAGTCGACAATGAGTTTTGAGGGAACATATTTTAGTTGTAACTTGTTGTTGGTTAAGGTATTTAGTAATGTCCATAGTTTATTTGGCTTTGCACTGTACTTGTCGAATTCCTTCCTATAGTATGACCTCTTTGCTTCCCGGATCAGGTTAGTTACGTGGTTTCGTTTTGTATTAAATCTTGATTTCAGGTCTTCGTCATTCGGGTTTTTCTTTAGTTCCACAAATACTATGTTTCTCTCATCGATTTCTGCTATGATTTTTCTGTTGATCCAATCTTTTTGTGGTGCATTGACAATCTTAGTCTTCACAACTGTACTTGCTTCTGTGCATTTTTGTTATCAAGTTTTCTAGTGTAGTAAAGTCACCGTATGATCTGTGTCACGGAATTTTTCATTATCGTTGTAAGTTTATTGTAATCGATGGCTTCATATTGATGGTGTTGTCTTGAAGGTGGTTTTATTTTCTTGATTTCGACGTACAGCTGCCTATGATCAGAGAGGGATGAGTTGATATATACCATATGAAAGTTATCTCTGTCTAGGTTGGTGCTCACGTGATCAAGGATTGATTTTCTAGTTAGTCCATGTCTGGTGAAATGTTGTTTGGTGATTTTATTTACTATCTTGTGTCCCATTTGCTTTAAGAGTTTGTTGTATTGCTCGGTTTCCGTTTCTTTCGTTAGTAGGTCAATGTTGAAATCACCAAAAACTATAGACCTTTTTCTTTTTTGTAATTGTGACTCATACACCTCTAGAAACTGCTTGAAATTAGTATTTCCGGGATTGTATACGACTCCTACTTCAAGTGCATATTTTTCAAGTTGTATCCACAAGTAGTTATTACCTCCTATGTACACCGATTCTGATAATCTGTGTTTCCGGTTATTATGGACATATGCAGATACCCCGCCTCCACCACAATCTGTTCTGTAGTTATAATAATGATAATAATTCGGTAGTTGTAGTTGCAGTGCTTCTTCTTTGTTACGGATCCAGGTTTCAGTTATTAAGATAATGTGCACGGTGTTTGGTATTGCTTGTAGTATGCATTTTAGTTCATCGAGTTTTCCTTGCTTCCGCAAACTACGAGCGTTAAGGTAGAGGAAGGTAAATCGCGACTTGTTTAATGGGAAATTTAGATAACTACTTCGAATTTCGTAGGAATTACTATTTTTAGGTGTGTTGTTTGCTGTGCTTATTGTATGTAGTTTTTTGACGTATTAATGATTGTTGGGGTTCCATTGACATACTTAATTGTGAGGCTAGTCTCACCTTGATCTTGTCGTTGCTTTAGCTCCTCTCTTAGCTTTTTCATAAAGTTTTGCTGAGTTGGCGTCTGGTCTGAGAATATTTTAAGACCATCTTGTAGCCTATTTCTATTGACGAGTAGTTTTTTGGCAGGTCCCATTGTGTCAAAGCAGATTTTGATGCTACGGTTCCTGCCTGGTTGGAGTTTACCGATCCTAAAAACTTTGGATGGGTTTGAAATTCCAGGACTCACCAGAGAAATAATTCTGAATACATCAGCTTCGTCTTTTGTTAATCTTTCTTCAGGAGAAGAAACAGTTTGTTCTGGTAAACCAACAAGCACAACATTTTTTTCTCTGTTACTGCGTAGCTGTATTTCTTGTATAATTTTTTCACCAAGAACGATGTCATTTTCCGATGTTTTGGGTGTGGTTTCTCTCATTTTTAGTTGATTTATGTCGGATTCAAGCGATTCCATCTTGTTTTGTATTGATTTATGTGTTTGATCATTTGAAGATTGCATTTCAGTAATTTGGTTCTTTATTTCAGTTATATTGCTTTGCATAGCTTTCAAAATCTGTTAATAATACTTATAACCCGAGCAGGGATAAAGGGAAGGGGTAACGTACAATCCATGTAGGTAATAGATATTAGGACGACTTGTCCTGACACTCTTGACTAGTCGGTACTCAAATCAAAAGTTCGAAACCCTGAATAAGTAAGTAGTTTAAGAAATCCAAAGTAGGTAGTAAGTTAGGTGCTAAATAGGTAGCTAGGTACTAAATATAAGTTCAAGTTTCCCTGACTAAATTTAATAGCTGTAATCCCTGGTATTTAAATGTTAATACCTAACCTAAGTACCCGTTCAGCTTTTGACCAGAGACCGTTGAGCTGTCGTAAACATCCTATCCTACTACTATTATAAAGGCGAAAGTTTGTAAGTATGGATGTATGGATGTATGGATGTTTGTTACTCTTTCACGTAAAAACTACTTAATGGATTTGAATGAAACTTTACCACAATATAGCTTATACATCAGAATAACATATAGGCTACAATTTTTGAGGTTTCTAATGTGTGGTCGTAAAAAAACACATTTTTTGCGCTTACTAGACTAGACGGGACGAACCTGAAGTCCACGCGAACGAAGTCGCGGGCAAAAGCTAGTTTAAAATGTTTTCAGTGATCGATCAGCGATCCAGACCATAGTTTTATTAATGAAGTATCGACCTATTTATAAATCATTGCTTTTTTCCCTCTCATGACTACATCAGGCGAGCACACTCTTTCGAAAAATAGTTTACCGCCGTTTCCCACCAAATTCCGACTGCGAACGAATTTCCCGTCGAGTGGGTAACACAGAAGGTTGTTGAGCCTGAGTTTGCAGCACCTAGATTTTTGTTTTACCGCTGATTTTTTTTGCCTAATTATTTTGAACAGGTGACGAATTCGCAACTCAAGCACCACTACCGAGGGCGAGACGGGTTCAGGGTACTATTAAAAATATCGACGGTGTTTTCGACTTTAGTCATCTCTTTCACTCAAATGGGAATTAAGGCTTGAGTGGGCGGGATAGCGAATAGACGAAACAAAGATAGTATTAGAGAGTAGGGGTCGACGTAAATCCGAAAGCTCAGTTTAGCTGCTAGCAATTAGTGCGATTTATGAACTCCACTATTAATGTATTTCGGTTTACGTGCCGGTTTTTGTGCTCGCATCCGCCAGACAGATTGTAATTACACTAGGCTTTCTCTTTGTTGTTCGTGAGACTTTCAGAATAGAGAGTCTTGTCGCGTTTTGATAGTTTGTTGATGTCGTGTGCGCTACTCCGAGGCAACGCAGAATCATAAGTGCACCTTGCGTTGTTGCAACCAAGCTGAATGCAAACGAGAAAGGAGATAGTAGGTATGTAGTATCTTATTATGACAATAATACAATTACGTATCTTAGTATTAGGACCTATGTGTCTCGGTATATTATGTAGCTAGGACATTGTTCTCGTAGTGGACGAATAAAGAAGGTATCTATTAAAATGGTCATTCAGCTCGTGCAATGCAGGATTTTATGCTTTTAGATGTAAGTAAATGTATTTAATACTATGTTAACAAAAGCTTTAAAACTTTTCTGTGACCTAACTAATTTCTGAACAAGCTTCGTAATTTATTGTTATAAAAATTGCTCGTTTAATTTCAGCCTCTCAACGAAGTTACATTCAATTTGCATTTTTATAGCAACTTTTAAGACCGACCACTTTCTGAACAAAAGATATTTAAAAAGTAATGAGTGCTGAAAAAACGGAGTCGTTAAAATTTAACTTTTGCATTAAAACAACTAAAAATAATAAGTATAGGGGTCAAATACCAGTTTCAAAGTAAATTTTAAAAGTTTCAAATAATTTAATTTGTTGCGCGCCATCGTGCAGCCCCAATTTAGTCCATCGTTTGTACTCTTTAGTTTATGTCATGTACACAATTTACAAACTAAAACTTCCTATCGTTTTAATTTTACTTGTGGTTTCAAAGAGTTTCAAAGTGAACAGAGAATATTAACATTATTTAAGGTGATTCAATGTGAGCTGTTTTTAAAATTACGTGTATGACCTGCAATACTTCCCAAGGGAGTTATTGAAACTGCTGACGAATAGACAGAGGTCACCAGGGAAATTAGGATGTAAATTTCCATTCGCTCCGCTTTCGCGATCCTGTATTCACCGATTCTTTGTTTTCATCGGAAATTTAAGGATACGAAGTCTCTGGAGTAAACCGATATGTAGCCCGGAAACAAGAACCTTCGTGAGAAACGGAAAAATCTATCGAAATTCGTATTTTGTTAGGGAACGCAAGGTACTCGTTACGTTACCGATTTACATACATCTATTTTCGTCCTATTTGGGTAATACTCAATGCAAAGTAATGTTCAATGATCGTACTTATATAATATTAGTGAAATGTTTTCTGTGTTTTGTATATAGAAACTTT
Source organism: Pyrausta aurata (assembly GCA_963584085.1). Classification (NCBI taxonomy): domain Eukaryota; kingdom Metazoa; phylum Arthropoda; class Insecta; order Lepidoptera; family Crambidae; genus Pyrausta; species Pyrausta aurata. Next base: position 10,893,673 of record OY757259.1, on the reverse strand, counting down.
TGAAAAGATACCTAAGTAAATAATATTATTAGCTCTATGGTGCCAAAGGTTAGTAATTCATCATTGCAAAGCAACCCCATTCAATAATTGCGCTAAGTTATTCAAACTAAAATTATTTTAATGTAAAACTTGGTAAGCGCTTAAAAAAGATAATCCAATAATCTATCCTAATATTATAATATTATCTATACTAATATTATAAAGCTGAAGAGTTTGTTTGTTTGTTTGTTTGTTTGTTTGAACGCGCTAATCTCCGAAACTACTGGTTCGAATTGAATAATTCTTTTTGTGTTGGATAGTCCAGTTATCGAGGAAGGCTACATGCTATATAACATCACGCTACGACCAATAGGAGCAAAGATATAGTGGTAAATGTGTAAAAAACGGGAGAAAGAAGTCACTATTAGACGCGGACGAAGTCGGATAATTTTGATTTTCATCCAATATCTATACTTTCATGCATTATATAAATTATTCAACGTTTAATTTAATTAAATATCACTTCCTAATTATTGAATGCTTGTTACAGGTGGAAATCATCAACCATCATTATCAATTGTCGTACCGTTACAAAGTTACTAATGATTCAAAAAGGCCGTATTTCAATGTTCACACATAGCTCCTACTCGTCCTGTCTAGCCCGACCACTTCCAGCCTTATAGTGCGTCCTTGAAAAATACTTATCTCGTCTTAAGTCTGCGCTTAAGCCTTTTGCGGGCGCATCGGTGGCCTGACGAATACGTGACTATTTGTACACCTTTGAGCTCAGATCCTTTACAATCCCTCCTCGTAAGTGCCGTCCGCCCAACAAACTGAAGGAAGACCTTTTTATTTTTAAGAGCCGCCCAAGGCCGAAACTGTAAAACGGGATAGCGAGAGAATATAGATTAGTTTGCGTAACGAACTCGGGCAAAAGTGAAATTAGGAATGAAAGGGTTAAAAGAAATGTCTAACGAATTTAGAAGTGAATTATCATGCTTTAGAAATGAAGTTAAATAGGTCTGTAGATCCTCCATAGTGGTTAAGTTTTTTTTTTTTAGAAGTTTTAACCTAAAATGAAGCGATAGACATAAATTAGGAATTGTAACACCATACCAAAGGAAGGCAAAAGGATGACTTCGGCGGCCTATACGTGGAGTAGTTGTCGACGCGCACTACTAGATGGCGCTGGAAGTTACTTGACTCGCATTATGTTTTCATCGCTTCGTTTACTTAAGACCTTTTATCAAATAAAACTGTTTATTGTCCAACAATGGCTACCGTAGTCCCCGTCTACCGTAGCAATCCCGTATCGGATACAACTCTATAATCGTCTGGATGATATATTAAACGACTACTGAAACCTATTGAAGTCATTTTCCATCGACCACCTCCGCCACTCTTTTATAGAATTGATTACATGAATACCTCGGGGTCTCGCTATAGTTATCTTTCATCCACTTCTTTCGTTATTATTTTCGAAACTTTGTATTTACGCGACAAAATCACTCTCCAGCCAATAAATGGGAACTAACCCAATCAAACAGTGCGGAGTGGTCCGAATCTTTATATCAACTTAGTTGGCATGTATGCCTGTTTAGATATACGCCGAACTAGTTGCGTCGCTCGCAGAGTTAGGAGAACTTTTAATAGTGTCTCGTCCCCTGAGTGCCAGGCAACAGCGCAGTTATCAAGAAGTTATTACACAAATACTCAGTGAGCCCGAGGTATAAATGTTCGCCAAAACTTTCGAGATAGCTTTCTTGGGAGGTTTTTGGGTTTCCAAAATGTTGTTGTAAATGACCGATACAATTGCCTTCCATAACCCGGTGTACGACCCTTTGCACTACGACTTTTAGATTTATGTCATGGGGCGTATTGCGATCCAACTTAATCCGTTCAATACCCACTCAGTGAAAACGAATATTATCAACATTTGTTGTTATATTATAATAATAACATCAATATAATGCAAAATCTCATTACGAATTGCTATTTTGATTGTAAAGCAGAACTGCTTTTAACTGTCAACGTTGCATCGCAATATGCACCCTCCTGTGAGAAGTGCAACCATTAGCTTTCTGATATTACCTCTTTATTAGAAGTATGGTATACATTGCACTTGTAAAAAGCAAATGTGTTAGACAAGGAATCTCACCCTGTGTCTTACGCTATTCGGGCTCATGCCTATATTACTCGGCCATTGACCATTGACAGTTCTGTTGAATTTTGCAAGTGCTTTCTTTATCTTTAACGCATACGCTGCGTCACCTCAATAATGCTGCGAGATTGCTCTCTTGACATCTCGCTAGCTTGATAGCGTTTATAAAAATAATTAATTTCTTATTCAATAATTGCGAAACATATAAAATATGTTTATGTATGTATATTCTTAGTTATTTATGTTTTTGGTAGTTATGTTTATAAATTATAAACTGTATATTTAGTTTATAAACCTATTGTATGTAAATTATTATTCTACACTTTAGTATTTTGTTGCAATTTTAATATCTATTTACTACACTCTCCTGCACCCATCACAATCTCTCTGCATGACCTAAAGGTATAACTGGGAGAAATTGCTTTTAGCATTAAGTCCAACTTTTGTACACTTTTATTTGTGCAATAAAGTTTTTAAATAAAGAAATAAATTAATTAATTCACTTCTTGTCAAAAATTAACTCTTCTTTACGACACTTATTTAACTTTAACAGTTGTTTACGACACCTAGTTCCAATGACTAAACGTAATTTCCTTTCGGCTAAGACCCGTCTCTTCCACCTAACTTCCTTATGTCTTGGCGTTGCAACTAGGCCACTGGCTAGCCAACTGACGAAACAGTATAAATTACCGAAGTTTGCTGTACGACCAAAGTTATGGCTTTTAGCGATTGGCCGGCAAGAGCACTTATGGGATATTAAGCTTATTATAACTTACTATAACTTATATGCTTAAATTTTGTAATATTTATGTAACATTAATAATTATTTTATTATAAATGATTGATGACAAAATTTGATGATTATAATATTATTGTATGTATGTATTACTGCTTTATGTATGATGTTTATGGTTAAAGTTATAGTTACTATTTTAAAGTTTATTTTATAATTATAGGATGTTGTTGTTCTTTAGAAAATGTTTACTGCACCCGTTGCCATCTTTATGCATGACCTAAAGGTTTGACTAGCAGAGAATGCTTTTAGCATTAAGTCCTCTTTTGTACACTAAATTTGTGCAATTGAGACGTTAAAAATATATTTTTTTTGTTATAAAAAAACAATGTTACAGAAAAAATGAACTCACAACTTTCAGAAACTTTTTGGGTTATAATATTCCAAATTCAATTTTCCGAGAATAAACGTGCTTGAAAAATAATTGTAAATTTACCACAGCAGCGGCGAAAACAAAAAATACTATTCAATGTAGAGCAAGGGTAGAATTAATTTAATTCCTAAAAATAATGAGTCCCGTTAACATCGACGGCGGCAGACGGACGTGTGTCTTTATTCACAATGGCGGCTAAATTGTAAGTAAGCTCCTCTAAGTCATAATTTTAATACTTTCATATTCTATAAGTAATTACGAGTAGGTTCATGATACCTTAAAGATGTAGAGAGTGTAGAGTCATTGTAGTGTTTAAGAAAATAAGCTTTTAAAAACAAAATATTTAATTTATAGACCTGAAGTCGTGCATCATTTACGTAGAAGCCAGCAAAACAATACTTCCCAAAAATCTCAGTATTTCCCCAAAAACAGTGCTTTAAATTAAAACAGAAAAGATAGCAAAAGCAGTGCAGAACAAACACTGACGAGTAGACATCTGTTTACCGTAGCGCCGCCGGAGGAATTAAAGTAATTAAAACTTGCTACGAGCCGACTGTCCACGGCGAACTTCTTACTTTTTCTAACAGATATTCCGATAATGTTGGATCTAGCCGTTTGTGTGGTCATTGTTCAGAGCTTGCACACATTTAAATATATCAATATCCCTCTCATAGACTTTGAATTTGCGCTAATACATCTATAATACTAATGATTTCAGAATCTCTCATTCTCGTTAATGGCTTTGATAATTTAAATCTAAGCCTTAACCCAAAATAAAGTGATTTCTATTGTTTCAGAGGAGACATGTTACGGACCATCATTTACCACAGACAAGAATCATCAATTCACTGAACTACCTTGACGGCAGCTTGCAGTTATACAGAGGTAAGTTCTAATTTATATAAATCTATAAGGTGTTTTTTTATAAACGGGTGAAACTTATTTTTTTAAATTTATTTATTAAGAATACAACATGGTACATTTTTGTAAACAAATTTACAAAAATGTACTTAAAAAATACAAAATACAAATGTTATTTTTTGTTTTAACAGAACTCTCTCTCTTTTCCCTCATTTCCTCAGGTGATGACGTTGGGATGTTCAGAATAGACACAGGATGCTTTTAAAATTATTATGTTAATTTTGTTAGGAAAAATAAAAATGAAAACTAGCCCGTTTTTAATAAAAGAAATGGTAGGGCCCGGTTTCTCTAATTTTGAAGTTCTGTTAAAATTTAACCCGTTTATAAAAAACCTTATATAATACCTCCTATTTGTTATTCCAATACACCGTATAAACACTCATTTGATGGCCCTCCTAACACATTAAAACTCTTGCTTGTACAAAAGTTACCAAGTCGAAATTAAACCCTTCACAAACCGAACTTAAGCAGCTCCGAAAGTAATCCGGGGATGGTGTTGCAAAATGAATAGCGGCCCGATCGTTCGGCCTTACAAGTGTTGTGCAAAACAAGATTGGAAAATGGGAGGTTTGTTTTCGGGTCGGTATTGCAATCGTGAATGTGGACAAATTCAATTTTCTCGGTGTCGATAAAACGGGCAATAGCCCCGAGTAAGGAACCCGCGTTTTATAAACCGCTCCCGGTTCGAAAGGATCGGATTCTGTGATTAAACAGCAGCGGTACTAAACGTGATATTACGTTTCGTGTAAAGGTGGGTTTAGACCAAAAGAACAAAGAACTAGAGCTAGAACAAGAACAATATTTCGTACTTTTGTTCTAAACGGAAGCTCGATTTCAGCGTTTTACACCAAAATATCGAGCGAGCGTTTTTAGAATATTCTATGGAATGCAATAAAACAACGAACGAATGTTCTGAGTAGAATAATTTAATGAAGTGGGGATAGAATAAGCATTCGCTCGTCTGATTTAAATGGGCCTTAATACAAGTGTTATTCAGCCAGAAGGTACAGGATACCTACCAAGATAAAAGGTTTAGTTTTTGTCGGATACCGTCGTACTTGGCGATGTCGTCGTATTTCCGATGGAATGTGTATAATTTATGTTACAGGAATTTACTGCTGCATATTCGTTGTGTAACTCATAAAAATAAAGTTATGAAACTAATAAAAATTAGTCTCATTTTAATATTTTCTAGCTATACTTATGTTGTTTGCTTACCATCTAAATCTCTCGTGCGTTTCTTCAATTCTACTCTTGTTTATCCGATCTATTTTAAAAGAAAAAAATAATTATTTGATACATTCTTCTCAAGTGCCAAAGCATTATCCTACTACTATTATAAAGGCGAAAGTTTGTATGGATGTATGGATGTTTGTTACTCTTTCACGTAAAAACTACTGAATGGATTTGAATGAAACTTTACCACAATATAGCTTATACATCAGAATAACATATAGGCTACAATTTAGGGCTCTGCAGTGCTTACTTAGTTACCGTATTTCTTACTTATTACTAGACTAGACGGGACGAACCTCAAGTCCACGCGAACGGAGTCGCGGGCAAAAGCTAGTCTGTTATAATATTATCTTATCATTGCTAAAACTATTTGAATAAAAATCCCAAATACGCAATAATCCAGACAGCAACAAACTTTAACACAGATTAAAAGACCTTGTGCTCACCCAGATCTCTGCATTGCGACTGTTTAGTGCTAAGATTATATTCAAATATTTCTACTGTATTCATGTGATAATTTTCTTGACTTAGAAATGAAGGCAGTTTTTTTGTCCAAGCGCTTTTTGAATTGTGAATAAGATTTTCTCATTTTCGCTTAGCATGCCTACGAAATAATTCACTTTAATTATTGGTAGCTATATTTTAAACATTTTTATCATCAAATTCAAGAGCTAGCCTATTGGCAGTGGGTTTCCCAAGTTCAAAATTAGGGAAAATAGTGTGGTGGAACCCCTCTTGCCTTCCACTACAGTTTAAAAGAACCGGGGATTTTTGACCTCCTAGTTATGATAAAAGCCTTTCCTGATATACTACCCAACATCACATATCCATAAATTTCTAGTAAATGAAAATACCCGACAGATTATTTGTTATTACCTGAATATTTAATAAGGCTCCTTCCAGAAATTCTAGTTAGATTTTACATGTTGTCAGGAGAAGTTTCCAATCAAATTGAGTTAAGATTCTTCAAAATTAAATGAATTTCAAAAGACCAAAAGTCTTTTTAACGTCTTACAATGATTACCATGTCTAGTTTCTAGCTTCAACATCAAAAGGCTACTGCAAGACTGCCGTATGCAAAGGGCAAGCCTCGATCAAGTTAATTAGTGAGAACGTTTTCTAGAGCACTAATTGAGAACTTTTTTTGTCGCGGTCTTTTGTAGAACCGAAGTTAAAGGAGACTCTCATTAGAGCAGAGTCTTGAGCTTTTGTTTTAATTGCTATGGATTTTTGTACACCCATTTGGTTCGCAGTGTGTGCCGGGTCTTTGCCGAGTTTCTTAGTTTAATGCACGATTACAGCGTTTGCAAAGTTTTAAAATTGTGTGTGAATAAAAAAAATTGAAATCAAGAAAGAACATGTTATACCTATCATCTGTTGTACAAGTTGTACTTGTTTACTTCGTTAGGCAGTTAGTCCGGTTTTTTTGCGTGACGAATATTGTTAACAATCTTGACATTCCATTTTAACGAAATTTAAAATATGATAAACACAAAACTTACAACCTCCATCAGGTAATTCATTGTTGATCAATATGGTCTTTTTAAATCAAATAGTTAATTATTTTTATTCACTGACATTATTTTAAAAGTAATAAAAAGTTTGTTTACAATATTTGACTAGCAAAGAAAAATGGACTTTAGGTTAGACTTCAGTGCTCCAAATGGACGGTGCTGACACTGACAAGGATTAACATGAATTCTTAATAAGGTGAATCTTCTACCTGACCTAAAGAAAATATAAGATAGGAGCAGAAAACTATTACCACATTTAAGGCAATAACTTTCTCTGTTTCAGCAAAGCAATTATCAAATCGTTTATATTTTGAAAGGCAAATACCGATTCCCAATTTGCTCTAACTGTATCAAAAGCTCTCAGAAATCGTAGTCGTATCAAAAACGTCCTGTAAATATACCTAGGGTTTGCTCAAATGTGCGACGGCAACTCCCTTACAAAACAAATATAAATCAATCCGATCGAGTAGGTAATATTTGCGATCCTACATGAATTGAGAATTCTTGTTTGCAACATTTCGCTGTAAAGACGAATGTAGTATTGACATGATAAAGATTTTCACAAGGGTTAGAAGTTGTAAGTGTAGGTAATAATTATTTAGTTGACTTCATGCAGCATACCTGCGGTCTGTGGGTTACGCAGAGACGAGAGATTTTTTTTTTGGCCCAATAGTCTGTTTCTTCACCATATTAATAAGTTCTAGTTAGCGTTATCTGCCAGATACATCATTTGAAACGCCTTTTCATATCTGAATTATTCGTTGGTTAGTGCTTATCTTTTGATTATGAAACAGGCCCTAAAACACTGGTAGTTAACCCGTCGCGCGTCAAAACACGACTTTTTGCGCAAACTATATTTCTCTGTGAAAAATGGCCGCGCGTATCATTACGCCTAGTCTACATATTGCTGACTAACGAAGCCATGTTCAGAAGCGAGATGAAATGAATATATCGTAACGCGCCTCATTAGGCACAGGCTCGATTCACGCGTGCCGTACAAAAAATGTATAAAAACTGAGCGTAAGGTCTGGAGTACACTATGAAATGAGACTTTCAGTCAATTTCTCGAACAACTCTAATATACAGTCTTCTGTTAAGAGCGTGACAGACTAACACTGACACCATCATATAACTAATCTTATGTTACTAGTACAGTTTAAGTTGCCATGAAAGACAAATTTAATATGTAAGTATAATTTGATCATGTAATTTGTTAATTGATTTATTTACTTAATCTATTTTGACATATTTTGACAATGGTTAGTGTGGTTTAACTCGTCAAGCATGTGTGAACGAGACACAATAGAAATTCCATTATTATGCGACTCTCGGCAGTCGTTTGATACCTGACTGATTAAGGAAGAAAGAAGTAAAATAATAAACCAACCGGTGTTGTAGTGTGCGTGAGCCTCTACTATAGGTAGACCGCGAAAATGAGATCTCACTCGGATTGCGTGAGGGGTGCGGGTGGCGCGCCCGCCCGCGCACCGCACGCACCACGCTCTAATATCCCCCCGCACCCCGCCGCCCTGCAGGCGTAGTCTCAATGAAGCGGCTTACTTATACACCTTCTTTTGAGCTAATGAGTGGGCTATTAATATGTTTTTGCTTTATGTGAAAGATTGGCCTTAGTGAGTCACTGATGCCACATAAGCACGTCTGCCATGAATATCTGTTTTACTCTGTGCTGGAGTATTAAACGGGTAAAATATTGTTGCCAGGCTTTAATATATAGTAATTACTTATATTTCCCGATAGGTTACGATCGTGGCATATTTGCATACTGTACAATAAAAAAACATTACATCGACTAATTTGATCGACTATGTTGTCATCATATCACTAACTAAGGAGTACCTAATCAAGTAATCAATCGAAAGGAACAATGAATAATGATACTCAAAGTTCCTCATTCATTATTTTGGAATGTTATCTTCAGGACCAATACTTTTAAATAATATCAAACAAAAGTTCACAATTAACACTCACTCCAAAATGACGGCATTTATTACAGACGTACCTAACACTAGCGACCAAAAGCATTGGTCTGTGTGATTTTGCGCCTTACGTTGCCTAAAGTAGGTGCTTGACACTCATCTGTGAAGTCAGGTGCAAAGGGATCGGACAAAAGGGAATAATAAGGGCTCGAGAGGGCAGCGGCGGCGAGTGTGCCGTATCACTCCGCGCGCCCTCTCGACACGACCGCTTAGAACGCTGGAGGATTCAGTTTTTTTCGGAAGGTAGGAGTTAGTGCTGTTATTTGACGTATCGATTACAACCTTGGGTAATCGTTAAGAAAATATTATAACGGTAAAATCGTTAAAAAAGACATTATAAACTTAATAACTAAAAAACTACACATTTCTGAGCCAGTTTAGTTATTTTTGCAAAAGAATTGCGATATTATTTTGGAAAAATAATAAAGTTCTATTAAAAACTAAAATAGCTGAACTGATTCCAATGAGTTTTGAACATAAAAATGAATCGAATCTTAAGAAAAACGGACATAAGATAGTTTTTGTCGCGAATCATCCCCTGTACAAAAAAAAAAATGTAGGACGAAAGTTTTTTCAATCACGCAGACGAAGTCATAGGTACTGCTTTGTATTAGTGATCGATCACGATTTAATTTAGATCAATTACTATAGTATAGTCGATTGTGCCCGTCACTAGCTCGATAATTTTAGGATAGGCAATTTAGTATGATGGGAACTCGTCTAGTAGATATTTTCATGCGTCAATCTCCCTTCAAGTGGAAACTTTCAGGGAAAAAGGGTTAAACCCAGAAACTTTTTCTTTGACTAAACTCGAACGTTTTTACGAAATTCCAAGTAATCTACAAAACTTAATTAAGATGAATTGGATACAGATTTTTGAGATAAAAGTAATATCAATCTTGCAGGTAATTTCAGGAATCAATTGTACGAGTATATTTTTTTACGCAGAATTTTGTCTGTCTGTGATATGTTAATTTAACTTTTCAGTGATTAACGTTTGATAGAAAGGTACAGTCTATTAAAATGCCACCTGTAGGTATTTATTTTGCGCTTCACACCTTTAAATTTGAAGGTAGATATTTACCATTAGTCCATACCACTGTCCCAGAAATTCAGTGAAATCTATACTAATATTATAAAGCTGAAGAGTTTGTTTGTTTGTTTGTTTGAACGCGCTAATCTCCGAAACTACTGGTTTGAATTGAATAATTATTTTTGTGTTGGATAGTCCAGTTATCGAGGAAGGCTATAGGCTATATAACATCACGCTACGACCAATAGGAGCAAAGATATAGTGGTAAATGTGTAAAAAACGGGAGAAAGAAGTCACGATTCCACGCGGACGAAGTCGCGGGCAAAAGCTAGTATCGAATAAATAGGTAGCGAAATCCTTTGTTGGTAAACTGGCGTCGCCTTATTTTTGGTTTATGGTGGGTGGTATAAATAACGGGAATTTTATTCAGTGCATGGGGCGACCGTCGATTTAGTTTAGAGAACGCTCTCATAAATGTTGGCAGATAAATAAATTGTAAAACGCATAACAGTAAGTAGAGTAAGTTATTGTATAATAGACTGACCGTCCCGGCGAACTTCAATTCCTTCCCCATGTCCCATTTGGGGCCTCATCAAATAAAGTAGAAATCATGATAATCCATTCTCGAATTTAAGTGGTGTAACTGACACGACTTTCTTGTATGTACTAAAAAATTTAGATAAAAAGATAAATTTATTATATTTTATTATTTTCTAAACAATTGTTGTTTTCCATTTACATATCAATGTAGATCTCAATAACTGATATTCCGCAACTATTGATTGCGTTCTTGATGCAGTCATTAGGGGCTCCTTTGAAACCAGAACATGTAGCCCTAACACGGTTACACACTGTAACCGACTTGGCTCAACTTGGGTACAAGCAAGCAATATATGTGTTACATACAAGCCGATCTACGTGATTGTTAGACATTTAAATATTAAAATTGATTATACTTTACCTATTACTTGGATCGATAGGAAAATCTAAGATAGTTACGAGGATGTTATTGGTTTTGAAATTTAGTTATGATGATTTTTATTACGGGGAAACTCTCGGATCTAGTATCTTACCTGCGTTAAAAGTAGGTATCTGGTATCTATGCAAGAATCCAAGGCAAAGACAATTAAAGTCTAGTAAACAAACACACAAAGCTCGCACCTCAAACGCATACCTAGCTACATAACTTCTCCGTTGCGTCGCGGGTAAGAAACAAACTGTTGTTTTAAGTAAACGTTTGCTGCAAAAGCTTAAACGAGCAGAAAGTGTAAATTCACAAAAATACGGATTTGTTGTCAAAGCCCAAATTACGAGCAAGCAACTTCTGGCCTTTTATAATACAGGGTGTAGGTGTCGAAACGAGCCGATGGCGATCAAAGGGTTAACTCTGCTGGTCGGCTGCCGGGCAATTTGCGTCGCTCTCGGAGGTGCCCCAATTGAATTTATGTAACCACGCCTTTAGATTTGCACCTACACACACTGGTTTGAAAGCGAGTGAACATTTTATAAGTAACTAGCGGTCTCAGCGAACTTCGTTTCGCCCCCAGCCCCGTCCCGCCCCGGCTCCGTTTTAAGGGAATTTTCTTTGCTATAAACCTCACGGAGCCCGAGACCTTTCCAACGAATGCAAAACCTTGGAAATCGGTTCGTGCGTTCTGGAGTTATAGCGTCAGGGAGGAAAACCCGACTTATTTTTATATAGTAGACTAGCGGACCCAGCGAACTTTGTTTTGCCCCGGCCTCGTCCCGCACCAGTCCCGGCCCCGTCAAACGGGATAAATGTATCCCATGTCTTACTGGTTATAAGCTCCTCTCCACCGTTTCGCCCCGGCCCCGTCCCACCCCAGCCCCGGCCCCGTCTAAGAGGTATGAAAAATAGATGTTGGCCGATTCTCAGACCTACTCATTATGCTCACAAAATTTCATGAGAATCGGTCAAGCCGTTTCGGAGGAGTATGGCAACGAAAACTGTGACACGAGAATTTTATATATTAGATTTAAGGTCAATAAAAAGGTCAGAATTAGAAGAACTAATGATAAAGAGAAGAATAAATAGGTGTTGAAATTAATTTAAGAATATGAACCATCTGGAATCTTATACTTCAGACCTTTAATTATTTATTATGTATTTGCTATTGAGGTGAGACTATCACCTCACGTTACTGCTTTAGTGGAGACGCATTTTAAACTTGATAGCGTCGTTTCCCATTCCCATGGGAAAACTTAATAAGTATCTATGTTCAATACGCTTTGGCAGTTATTTTTATAAAGTAATCTAATAAAAAACCGGCCAAGTGCGAGTCGGAGTCGCACACTAAGGGTAACCCATACCATTGTTTAGGCAAGCAACATAGGTAAATATTTAAAGTGCCTACCTGTTGCCATTATTGTTGCCAAAATCGCGTTGATTGTATGGGACCCTTTAATATTATTTTTTCGTGTTATCAAAATTACGCTTGAAAAGTAAATTTTACAGGATTTGTTGTGTTCTTCTATTTTCACTTAGTAATGTAGCTTCAACTTGATACAGGAAATCGAAGTGTACTCAAACTGAAGAGAAGCACTCACGTCGTTATTACGTTAACTTAACTTATGATAAGATGCGACTGAGTAATGGTCCGCACTTGCACCGCGTGTAGCCTTCAGTTACGGAACTTCAACGAAGTTCAGCCGATTTTCTTGAAAAGCATCTCCCACTAATATTGACTTGTAGATGAACTTCAGAATGAAATTCGATACAATATGATCAACGCGCAGCGTAGCTCACCCAGATGTCTCTCACGATGATACCAAAATTACATATTTTTATTTAAGACTATGCAGCAGATATTGAACCTCGATCGATTGTTTTGTTCATTCTTTAATTTAAATGTATCATTTATTATTATGGAGAAAAGGAATTTTTGAAAGTGTTAATGTGATACAGTGTAGTAGTACCCGTCTTGTAGCTATTAGGGCAGCTATTGAAGGACGGTCTATTATTCTATTCTCTGTGTACATGCCTGTGAACTCACCAGACAACTTACCTGTATTTACTGAGGTGTTAGGTGAAATAGGTGCGATTGTTGAGAGCGAGAATATCGAGAGTGTGTTCATTCTAGGTGATTTTAATGCTCACCCTCATGAACTGTTTCATGATGAACTGGTAAGTTTTTGCGTTGAGCAGAATTGGATATGTGCCGACACGGAAAAACTGGGCCTTCATTCAAATACCTACACATACGTTAGTGCGGCTCATGGATGCAGGCGGTGGTTAGACCACTGCGTTGTCTCAAATTCGGCTTGGCACTCTGTTTCCAAAATAGAGGTTATAGAGGACGTTTTTGTATCGGATCATCTACCCTTAACCGTTTCATGTGATATAAGCATTGTTAAACCTAAACTGGTGACGTATGGCTTGCATATGAGCGCAGTGATATGGGGCGAACGCGACGAAGCCCAGATAACTAAGTACCGAGAACTTTGTCATAGTAAGTTACGCGAAATAGATTTTCCCCCCGAGTTTACTCATTGCGGAAACAGTTTATGCAATTTAGAGCAGCATAAAAATGTTTTAGATAAGCTTTATGACGACATTGTAAATGTTCTACGCAAGGCTGCTAGTATGACCAAAAGGCAGGTTTGTAGTAGGACGAGCAAAAATAGGCATCTTTGTGGTTGGAACAAGCATGTTCGTGAGGCTCACAGGGCGGCCAGACGGGATTTCAAAATGTGGGTCCTTTACAATCGACCATCATGTGGCATAATTTATACTAGAATGATGGAATCCAAAAAGGTGTTTAAAAGTCGATTAAGATGGTGTCAACGTAACCAAGATCAACTTAAAATGGACGTTCTAGCTAAACACCGAACCGCGAAACATTTTAAACATTTTTGGAAGGCCACTAGGAGGCTTGAACTTAGGCCCGGCCGACCTGTGAGTGTAGGTGGAGTTAGTGATCCAGTGCAAATTGCCAACGATTTCTCGCACCACTTTAAAATATGCTCTCCGCTCGGCCCTTCAGTCTCAACCCACTGCGCTCAGCCGGAATGTCAGGGAGCGACATCACCGTTCCGTGTTACTGCAAAGCAAATCAGAGAGGCCCTAAAGAAAATGAGCGGTGGTAAATCTCCCGGTCACGACGGCATTAGCGTGGAGCATCTGCGTAACGCAGGGGTTCACTTGCCGAGGGTCCTGGCTATGTTCTTTTCAATGTGCATAAGTCATTCTTATCTTCCGCAAGACTTAATGAAAACCATTGTCGTGCCCATTGTTAAGGACAGAACTGGTGACATCTCGGATAGGAGCAACTATCGACCTATTTCACTGGCTACAACAATTGCTAGGGTATTGGATAGTGTGCTTAACTCTGAATTACAAAAGCATTCCAAAATACATGATGCTCAGTTTGGGTTTCGCCCAGGACTCTCGACTGAAAGCGCCATAGTAAGTCTTAAGCACACTGTCCAGTATTATACTGACCGTAGGACACCGGTATATGCCTGCTTTCTGGATCTCTCTAAGGCGTTTGACTTAGTATCATACGATGTGCTTTGGAGGAAGCTGGAGGACAGGGGTGTACCGAGTGAACTTCGAACGGTACTCAAGTTCTGGCATGCAAACCAGACTAACTATGTCAAGTGGGCTGAGTCCTTGTCTGATGCGTATGTGTTGGAGTGCGGGGTGAGGCAGGGGGGTTGTCTTCTCCCAGGCTCTTCAATATATATGTAGATGAACTCATCGTGGAGCTGAGTAGCATGCGTGTCGGTTGTCGGATAGATGGCATAAGTATAAACAACTTAAGCTACGCCGATGACATGGTGCTGCTGAGCCCCACGGTGGGGGGTCTGAAGCAGATGCTGAATGTATGTGAGAAGTATGCGGCTGTGCACGGACTTACATACAATGTCAAAAAGACCGAATACATGGTCTTTGAGGCTGCTGGCAAATGTCCAGATAACATTACGAATATTACCCTAAATGGCTTGAACATCAAACGTGTGTATAAATTTAAATATCTGGGGCATGTCATCACTAGCAGCCTTAAAGATGATGACGACATTGAAAGGGAGCGCAGGGCTCTGGCGGTTCGAGGTAATATGCTGACTCGCAGATTTTCTCGTTGTACGGAGGACGTGAAAGTGACGCTATTTAAAGCGTATTGTCAGAACATGTACACGGGTAATCTGTGGGTCAGGCACACCCAAAAATCGCTAGACACCCTGCGTATCCAATATAATAATGTCTTTAGGATGATGTTGGGTCTGCCACGTTTTTGCAGCGCTTCAGGTATGTTTGCGGAGTACCAAACTGATGGCCTCGACGCCGTTATTCGCAAAAAAACAAGCTCCCTGATCAGTAGGGTGAGAAACAGTCCCAATAGCATCCTGAAGACATTAGCAGATAGGTTCACATCACCGATCTGGAGATGTTTTATGCAAAAGGTGACATACATGGGGACATTCCCCTTTTTATAGAATTTTTTTTAAACTGTTTTGTAATATATAAAATGTAATACTAACGTAGTATATAAGTCATACGCTACTAACATTCATATGGATACATTTTGTCCGAAATAAAAGATATTTTATTTTATTTATTTATTTTTATTTTATTATAGGCAACAAAGGCCCTACCAATAGAAACCTTAAAGACTAAAAAACATACAACAAGATTTTAAGATGGATCGACGTTATAAACCTCATAGGATCACAATGGTGCAGACTGGTTGCTATGGTAACCCATGAGAGGAGGCCTATGTGCATCATAAGATATCCTGCGGTTAATGATAATGATGACAAAACAATACTTCCTTCGAGTATAATTTCTTCATTTTAATTTATAAATATCAGCCTGTCATTAGATGATTTCATTCCTTACTGCATTCTTTACAAGTCAAATTGAATGGTTACAATGCGTATGTACCTCGATGTTCTATCTTTTGGTTAGGCAAACTATTATACAAAGCACTTGCCGAAACTATGCTTTACTAAGTAGTTAGAAGTTTGTTGCCTTAACTTCAGACCAGTGTGCCCAGCTTAATGGCAAAGATGACCAATATTGCCACACGATAGTGACCACGGCCCACTACTGCCCACTACGGAAGGTCATCATTGAACGGTGATGTTTTCACAATTTAAGTCTATGTGTTTTCAGAGGCACTTGGCAATTCCCTCTGTTTTAAACCGAAATCAAAAGGTGGTTTCAATTCGATGCGTTTTTGTTTTTAAATTCTCTCTGGACGCGGCAATGGAGTGCCAACAGTTCGGCCGTTCGGCGTTCGACGATATGGACGATTTCAGGAATTCAAATGATTTATTCACGGTTCTCAACGCTTTATATACGGTAGATGAAATAGCCATCACACGGCATGGGCTTGTATGTCGATACTTTGATTTAAAACCAATCTCGAACAGCCTTTGCCTGATACAAATTCATTCTATCATTCTATTGTTCATGAAAGCGCCTGCAACTTGTTTATTCAAGATGGATTATTTTTCAACTTCATCTTGTTGTTCTGTGTAAAATATTTTTACAAAATATAAGAATAAGAAAGAAAAAAAGGTGCAGCAAACCGAAATTCTGATTTATTACACACTAAAGATAGATAAAGATAGATATAGACAAACATCTGTAGTCAGTGTTCGACACGGCCACTCTTTGTAGATCAGAGCTCAAAAAGAGAGCTCACATACCGATGCGATAGGAAGTCAGTAGGTGCAAGCAAATTGATTAGAGCTCGGACTCGTCGCTACGAGAGCAAAATTTGGAGGTGACTGAGTCAAAGGGATGCATGTCACCGTCGGAGATTCTTTTACGTCGGCATTTCGACAGGATTTTTTTGATGTCCTGCTCCAACTAGAGACTATGTCGCTGTTTCGGCTTAGGTTTGGTTATAATCTTATGTTAGCCTGTAAGCATCCCACAGCTGTGCAAAGACTTTTACCTCAAGCCCTCAAGTATGAGGTAGTATAAGCCATACTCCACCACGCGGGCTCAGTGCGGATTGGCGGAAGGGTATTTGCAAGGCAAGCGACGAACCTTGCTGTAACATATAATCAACTAAAATTATAATTGACACCATTGATTTACACCATCTTTGGTGTAACCCAGCCTTAGTCTAGACCAGATTAAATAATTTTAAAAAATACTTCAATCACCAATCGCAGATTCATTTGTTACGCAAGTGTAATCACAACACAACCCGTACGTACTCATCTAACATCAAGGGCACTGCGCTGCTCGAAACGTCATCGTTAAGCGTGGGTGAATATTTAACGGGTCCCGAGCCATTAAATTGGATTCGGTAGAAAGCAGAAAGCATACCTCTGCAAATTGCCTTGTTCCTGCGCTTTGACAATGCGCCGCGCATTTGTCCAGAGCACCTAGTGTTGGGGTGGGACGTCCCGGCTTACGAGCGCTCGGATTACAAGGACGAAAGTTATTAGCCACTGCAGTATTGAAACACTCGTAGTATGGACAGCAGAGTAGATAAATTGAGCGTTTTAGTCATTCAGTGATAAAAAATACTACCTCTTACTTCCTACTTAATAATATTATAAATGTGAAAGTTTGTGAGGATGGATGTATGTTTGTTACTCTTTCACGCAAAAATTACTGGATTGATTTTGATGAAACTTTACAATAATATATCCCATACATAGCAAAAGCACAATGGCTATAATTTATAGTTATATTTTATAAGATTCGACATTTACGCGGGTAAAGCCGTAGGGAACCGCTAGCTAGTTCTTTTGTAACTAAGGTACATCTGCAATGTGCCTTGTTCCTGTGCCGCACATTTGCAGCAGTATTGGGATTGGGTGGCGTATATTCCCAGTCGCCCCCTCGAGGATTGCCACCGGAGGCGACTGGGAATTTTCATTCCCATTTGCCTCCGGTGGCAATCCCCGAGGGGGCGACTGGGAATATACGTTGGGTGGGACGTCCCGGTCACTCCCGGTTTATAAGTGCTCGGATAACGAGAGTGAGAGTTATGAGCCACTATAGATAGTAAGTCGACAATGTTAGTCGATGAAATAGGCTATCATTTTTATCTTTTTGTGGAAAAGTAACAACAAAAATTACTTACGTCTATTTAGATACACATTTCAACTTAATTTTTATGTGAAGAAATGAATACAAATATCCGGTTTTCGATCCCTGAAAGTAGACGCGTGTCCTGCTTGTTTAGACAATAGTTATGTAGCTTCAAAGAGGTTAGCTCACGGCAATTGTCCCTTTGCCGTGTCCCGTGGCTTCACTAACGGCGTCGGAGTAATTGCATCCGTTACAGACGATGTGCCAAGGGCTGACCTTTAAAAGTTACATTTGCAGGTGAAATAAGGCTCAGTGTCCACAGAGAGAACGCTGAAACGTTAGAGGTGGGATGATTTCGTGATGTGAGTGGTTCTGTGCACCGGGTTTACACAGAGCGGTCAGAGGTCGTTCAATTCGAACAGAACCACCTTCTCACATACACATTTGTGTACATGCATTGGGTAGAATTGCGGGACGCTGCGTTAAGGTTCGCTTAGTTAGGCACACCACTCTCATTATGTTTACTGGTCTATTTTAAGATAGGTAGGTATGTATTGAATTTAGATATTCATAGCTCTCGACGTTGTTCATCGTTAGAACCACGCTTTGATGATAGTAACTTTATTTTTGAGTTTTTTAAAGCTTAGCAGATATTTGACCTCGATGACCACTTGATGGCCTGTTCCAATATGAGGCTCCTCACACCCAGAGTACAGTAAAACAAAACAATTACCAAAGAGTTTTCACGCATTCCGCCGAACGGAACTTGAAAAAATAACACTCAAATAAAAAGAAAAGTAGAAACCGGGGTGAAAGTAGCGAATAGCACTTTCGGAGGCATCAAGTCGAGATGGGAGGCTAAATTGTAATGTTTACAAGTTAAATTAGATGAGGGCGGTGGAAGTTATTCATAATGGCGCCGCGGGCTTCACCTTTTTGTGGTGGTCTCTTGCAGATTACGCACAATTTGTTTTCTGACGCGACGAGCGCAGCTAGGCCTGGAGCTTGCGAAACGTATATAAATAAATAAAATATATGTAATTTATATAAGTAATGGTGTTGTTATTTCATTTTTTGAAATGACGTTCAGACCATTTATTACCGAATCTATCAATTAAATGCTTCTGGATATAATCATCACCATCTTCATTATCTGCCAAAGGACAACTATAGAAAACTGTGGGTTGGCCTATATTCAGCAATCTGAATACAAGCCAACCCACAGTTTTCTACAGCGACTGGTTGTGAGCGGTCTGCATGCAGTGTGATCGCGATATTTACAAGGTCGTATGTCCATCTTGTCGGTGAATTTTTTACGCTGCGCCTTTGGTCAAAGGGTCTCCAGAAGAGTTCTAGATTGGAAATTATAAGAGTCATCTACTACTGAGTGTTAATGTTGTTCAAATCTAGCTTTCTCACAAACGGGTAAGCCAGATAGACCGCTGGCTCTCCACCTATTTCCCTTCTACCTATTTGTGTACTTAATTCGATTCTCCCCGGGATGACGGAATTAGAAATAATTGCGATTGCTAAAGGTAAATTTTTGCTTAATGAGGACGTTGGGGCCACTGCGGTTAATAAGGGCGTTCGGAGTTTCTATAGAAAACCATTTGCATATCTGAAAGGAGCGAGGTGCCATTACAGTAGATAGAGTCAGTGCGATAGAAATGTAGGTCTGATCTTGTTTTTTTATGCCGCTTACCACTTTCAAACGAAGTAAATAAACAACACTTATTTCAGACAAATGAAAATTATGTTCACTCAAGAATTAACCAAAGGCAGTCAATCATACAGTCCAAATCCAAAGAGGACTATAGAGGTCCCTTCAAATCCCACCTCGAGATTTATCGAGGCAGATTCTACTTTACGAGTTTAGCGTTGTTAGTCCCATGGCTTACCAACCTAGCGTGGTTTATGTCTTCTGCTTGTAAAATATATACTAAGCTTGATTCATCCATATACGAGTAGTAAAGGGATTCGTCTTTGGTAACTAAAACTTTTAAAGGCTTAAATTTAAAATTCTGTTCTGAGAAATCGAGTATATTATAACGTTACTTTATGTACGACCGGATCTTGACGACGACTGCAGATGGACGGTACGTCGACAGTATGTTGACGGCAGCAGTTTCCTTCTGTCGACGACTGTCGTTGCTAATGACATAGACAAACTGTCTTTTATTATTGCCTCTTAGTAGTTTGATCCAAAAATACAAAGCAGAAACCCCGATAAATTATATAATGTACTAAAATACCTACAAAGATCAATGAACAGTGGTATCAGCGGCCGCGTACACAATCCTCATGGTATTGGTAAAGCCAGAGCCCTGTCGCCAACCGGAGACAATGACGAGGGGATCACCCACCCTGATGAAGCCCATACCCATGGCCCACTTGGTGCAGAAGTTGACACGTTTCTCGAGATCGTTCTGCCAGTTGAGATCCGGAGAGTCTAAAAAGGGGTAAAAAAAATCAAAATAAAATATCACGAGCCCTTGCGACAGCTGTATATGATTATGATAAATTTTCTTTAAAACAAAAAGCTAGCAAGTTTGTATAAACAAATAAAAAAGCAATCAATTGCATTTCAGAGCCACTATTAGCACCTTTATCGTGAAAGCGTTAGGTTTACTGCGAAGTAACGAAAATACTTCATTAGCTTATTAGCTTTTTGCAATCACAAAGCATTACTTCTTATAAAAATATTGTAAAATAAAATAATCTACCAGCATTATTATGACTTTACAATGCTTTACTGACATAGTCTTATTTCTTACTCATAAATATCATAAATAAAGTTTTGTATAACATTATTCAGCATCTACTAAGCATTAGCACTAGTGTATGAAATAGTCTAGGATAAGCTTAGTCAGGTTAAAGTTTTTAATGGTATTGTTTTTCAAATACAGATTTGCATCTAAATTGTTTTGTCTATTAGACTGGCATAGAACACACAGCTTGTAAAAGAACACAAGTCAAAATCTATATAAAGAACACAGGTCTCTTACCTTCATAAACTAAAGGAATGAGGCCTCTCCAAAGATGAAGTTGCCTGGCTATAGGCGCGTATCTGGTGACTGTTATGATTGGACATCTCGGTCTGTATTTAGCGACCAGTTGAGCTGACTTTCCAGTAGTAGTGACAACTACGATAGCTGCCGCTAAAACTCTTTGGGCTGCTAAAACTGCTGCTAATGCTGCCCCTGTGGCTTGATCGCAAGGCAGTGGAGTCTGCAACATAAAGTATACTTGTAAAAAATAAATTAAATATGTTTATATTTCAGACACGGTCATGAACTGACAATAGATACAATAATTAATGGACGCACGAAGAGTGCGCCTATACACCCTTTAGGGTGGGCAGACGCATCCAGTACCGTATCATCGGTTTGGGCTGCTCCTCTGCCGACTTAAAAGCGACAACGCTTTCTAATAATAAAATGAAAGCAAAAAGTGTATATTCCAAAAGAAAGGTAAGCCAGTGCAATAGCAAACCGATATTGGATACCTTTTCGATCATGTCATGGTACAGCTGCTTTGACCATACACAAGCCTCAGCCTCCTTACAGGCACCTGCTAAACAAGCTATTGTGTCCACTGGATATTGGCCTACAGCAGTTTCAGCAGTTAATATGAAAGCGTCTGCACCATCCAGGACACAGTTGGCTATGTCCAGCAGTTCAGCTCTTAGTGGTATCTTTTTGTATCGCATGCTGCCTAAAAGTTGTGCACAGATGCATACAGGAATGTTATGCTGGAAAACAAAAGTTAGCGTAACTATCACCTGGAAATAAATGTACTTTTTAAAGTGAATACATTTTATTAAGATGTAGAAATCGTACCTTGTTCGCTCGGGCAATCATATTTTTTTGCGCTATGACTAACTTTTTCGGAGTTATATCAGATCCTAGCTCTTGTCTTGTAATAATTATTCCGTTTGCCACCTAGAACGAGCATCAAAGTGTTTATAACTATACTGCATAGAGCATTATTTGCTATCATTAAAAGTACAAATTACAGATACTCACTTTTATGATTTCATCAAAATTATTGAAACCTTCAATAGTTTGAATGTTTGCAATAATTGCGATTTTCTTTCCTTTTTCACCTAATAGCTCCTTTAGTTCCGTCACAGCGGCTGCTGAATTGACAAAAGGAGCTACAACAATGTCAACCTGAAAAACGATTAGTTATGTTATTATATTTCACGCCGTCGACACACCGTTAACGCTACGTCTATCATAGGCCACAAGAGTCGTTAAATTCCGATCGTGTGTGAGATGGAATGATATTATTTATTTATTTGTAACTGACAACTCACCTGGTTTTTCACAGCCATTTCTATGTCATTTTTATCTTTATCCGTGAAGTTTGGCATGTCGAACACAACATTTGGCACAAACACATCTTTGTAAGACCCCAAAAAGCCGCCTCTTTCAATTTTACAAGTAAGAGTAGTAGCTGATATCATCTCTACTTTCAACATTATGGTTTCATTGTCTAGTAAAACGTAGTCGTTTTTGCTCATTTGGTCCGCGAAATACATGAAGTCGACATACACTGTGTAGGTGGAGCATCTTTCTTTGTACGTTTCGTCTGTGGTCAGTCGGACCACTTCGCCAGTTTTTAGTTCAACACTATCTCCATAACTCTGCAATTAAATATGATTTTGTCAAATTGGGCTTTATTTTATTGGGCTTTAGATTATTAAAAACACACACACACACACACACACACGCGCGCGCGCACTCACAGACACGCACTCACAGCCACGAACGCACACACACATTATATATAATACAAATTAAATTAAAATAAATAAATAATTTAGATAGCCCAATCTTTTTAACGAAGAGCAGTGTCTTCTGGCACAGGCTTAACTAAGCTTAAAAGGAGATACTGATCACAATTAGTCTAAGCTGATCTTTGTTAAAGGAAATGAATATTTTTGTATTTTGTATTTTTTGAAAATTTAAGAACTAGGCTCTAGTCGGTGGAGTTTTTTTTAAACTCCAAATAAGGGATTGTAGAGTAGTGGTTTCCCTCTTGCCTTCCACACTACAGTTTGAGAACCGGGGGTTTATGCTTTAGTTCTATTATTTTTAAAATACGCACTTACTTCAGCAATCCGACCCGTCCGAATCTTCCGTCCAGACATCTGAGTAGCTATGGCCAAAGGGTAGTTTCTGCCCATATTCACGCTAAAGTTTTTCGCTGCTTGACGAAGCGTCTTAATAATTTCTATGTTCTCTTCTCTCGTCCCAAACGATAGATTGACGAGCGCTATATTCATGCCCGCTCCTATCATCTTCTCCATAACTTCAAGGCTGTTACACGATTTGCCTATGAAAAATAAATACTCGTAACTTACGTTATGGATTTGGAACTGAAAGTTAAAGCTTACAGACAACTTAATAGTAAAATAGAAAAAAAACTTGGATTTATTGAGCTTTAAAGGGCAAAAGGGATATAGATGTTTTAAATCTAAACGAGACTTTTTCGAACAAAATGTTGCAAATTTGGGATAGATAACAATTCAACTTTGTCTGTAGGGTTTAATGTACATAATAAGTACCTATGATAAAATTATCTTAATCGGTGTAGCCGTTTAGTTTGAAAGCGGAACACACATACAATAACGCCTTCGCATGCGGAATTCATGTGGCTGTTCAATACCGACCATTGCATATTTCAATGTCACATTTTGCATGCGAATGCGGTGGTGGACTAACAATGTTAATTTATGTAGCGTTTTAAGTTGCTTTGTCTGCCTGTATAATACTAAGCAACTGTTTCTCATCCAAGCATAATCCATTTACTAATCTTATCTGTAATTAGCAAGTAGAATATAAACTGAAGTAGAACAACTGACAGCAACACGACTGTTAAACACGGGTGCTTGTGAATATATTCATCTACAAACAATTTGGCCTTTAAGATCTTGTATGCAAGTTGCAACGTGCATGTAACGTATGCTTCCATCTGCAAACAGTGTCATAACAGAGAAACCAAACGTGAACGAAATGCTACCTTGTTAAGGGGCCCTGTTTTTGAATCGCTCGCCTGAATATGTCGTGTGATTTTCGTTGATTAATGTTTGATTTTCAAACGAAAACCTAATAAAATCCACATAAGAGTAATAAAAAAAGACAAATCAGTTTTGTAAGTAGTAGCGTCAATATTTCACATGATTTTCGTTGATTTTAAATTGATTTTTGAAGGATCACGAGTGATTATAAAATAGCGCTCCAGCCAGTGTTACTTAGTACAAGGTGTATTTTATAAACCTTTAAACTTGGATAATAATTTGATATGATAAGTTTAATTTAAAATCAATCAGAAGCTTTTCTTTTTGGCGAATATTGCAAACAATCTTGAAATTCCTTTATAAGGAATGATTTATTTTTAATCCTAAATTAGACAAACATACGACACAAATAAAGCCAAAAAATACGATATTCGCCAAGTAAATAAAAACGGACTTTAATGATTGATGATATGACAAAAAAGCACGGAAATACTTAAATTATTATAGCCATAATCCGAAGAATGTAGATATTATTATAACTTAACTAACATGATAAGTCAGATATGTACCTTGATTTATTATTTTCCGCCCTCATGGATACACTCTGACTTACTTTACTATGCTTAGTTTTGAGATTAAAAGAATTGTCTCTTTTTTTTGTGATTCGTATATGTGATTTTCTGCATCTGCAGTGCTTGCGGATTACTCTGCAGACACAGTAATGTGTTCCTTTATTTTTTATTTATTTGACTATTTGGTAAATAATAATTTATTTGTTGAAAGACTTTAGTTCGGCTATTATAAATGTTAGAAGAATGTGGAAGGTATTTAGAGTGCTTTCTTTTGAAATTACATCGAGAAGTTTAAATGGATCGAGTTTGTAGTGGCTACAGTTGATCAGGTGGTCGTTTCGTTTGTTTTCGTTTCGAATTGGCTCTTACCCATCGTTGCAATAATAGCAGTCAACCTTTGACATCCCGGAGGGGCTTTCATGTCCAAATTCAATAAATGGTCTAAAGGAGTGAAGGCGTTGGTGGCTGATAACTGCTGACCGGGCAGCTCCATGGCATCATACTGATTATAGAAACGTACAAATAAATATATTTTTGTTTACTGTTATTAGCATTAAGTAAAAACATGTAGTGAAAATGTGTGGAACGTAATAATGTTACCTACGAAAATAGGGTGCTCACCTCGCTAAGTTTTATATCGAACTCGGTTGGCCACACCATGTTATTATAAAATTGATGTCGAAAATAAAGTAAATATCAACTAAAATAAACAATTACTGAAAATGTATTACACACGTGTTACAAATGTATTATACACTTTGATGATCAATCAATATCAGAAAATGTCTAATAATGACTTATGTCTGATTGACTTTTGACGTAACAGACAAGAAAGTTCCTTTTTCTAAAGAGCTTCATATTTGCAGCATAAACAGAAGAAGATTCGTTTCGTTTTTGAATTTGCAAATTGATCGGAAGTTCCCATTCCTAATTGTTCCTACGCAGTCAACGTTGGATGAACTATGCACTTTTCTAACATTTCGTACGGTCTCGTGACTATAGTGGCGGCCACCACCACCATTATTTGCTCATCTGCACGAACACTAAACCAATAAACATCAGACCTACCTAACGAACAATTTAGTAAAATAATATTTTAATCAAATAATCAAACTAAAAGGCCACTGTGTACTACGACGCTACGAGGATGCAGCAGGTTTCGTAGCAGTGATGTAGTAGGTCGTAATGTTTGCGTCACTTTTCGTAGTCGGCTACGAACATACACAGTAAAGCAGTGATTATTATTTACCATGTTATGTCGTTTCGAATATACGAGTACCTTACGAATAGATAAAGCCGGTTAATTAGTATCATTTTTATTTAAAACAAATTAAAGCCATTTAATAATCTTCGTAAGCAAGGCCTGCCTCTGCTAATTGGTTTGTAACCTTGTAACGTATTCATAAACTATGGTTTCATTTATATTTACCTATATATTACCTAGTTTTAAGACGTTGTTTTCTCTTAAAATATGCCGTGAATTTTTAACAAACCGTTAAGAAAGTTGATGCTGATTCGAGTCGGAACACTTTGTCAAACAGACACGCTTTTCCCGATTCCTGTATTCATCGGATCAGCTGAAGATTATTATATTATCAGTATTATTCTATGCAACCAGTTGCTAAAACTTTGAAAATGATCTATTAGGTATTTGACGCCTCAATTAAATCAATGGTGATCTCATAACTGTCGCACATGCCAAGGGGATAGTTTTTTATTTAAAGATATTATTGCACAAATCATGCTGTACAAAGGTGGACTTAATGCTAAAAGCATTCTCTGCCAGTCAAGTAAAAAGTATTGGTAGCTGTAAAGTGCGTTTATGAATAGGTTTTTGTCCAAGACTTAAAACAATCAGGCTAATACTCAATTTTGTCTGGTTCTAATGCAGCTACGACGCTTATGCAACAACAACAAAATATTACAAAACGTATCAAAGAATCTGCTCAAGTGTGATCAGGATAAGCATAATGATAAACAAGCGGCCAGCTGTCGCTAGCAACGCCAAAAACAAAAATAAATAAGGCCACGAAAATAAATAAAGCCGTTTTGTGTGCAAAAACGATTTGGGGATCAGAACAGCGGGTCTAAAACGGCCGCTTTGAGCAATTCCTCTCAGATTCGTATTA
Organism: Pyrausta aurata; assembly: GCA_963584085.1. NCBI lineage: Eukaryota > Metazoa > Arthropoda > Insecta > Lepidoptera > Crambidae > Pyrausta > Pyrausta aurata. Next base: position 10,866,920 of record OY757259.1, on the reverse strand, counting down.
TGAATTGGATTAAATATCGCAAAATGGTCACTTGCCCGACAATTCATATTATGATTCGGATAGGATTCATATTCGGCAATTGATTTATTTGACAGTTTTGTATGAGAAATCTTAAAATGGTTCACTAAATAGGAATTGCTTGAGCCCGAAAATGTGTCAATTAGCAGATTCATAAAAAGTTACTCAAGAGCAACATCTTACAATTCAGTTTTCCAGTATTTTATTTAAAATTACTAAAAACAATGCAGATTTAGGGCTGTATGATACCTTTTCATATTTTATTAATTATTTAATAAATTATTATTTATTTAGGACATAAAATACATAATTAAATGAGTATGTGAAATATACCTTACAACTTCAAATAATGTAGTGCAACTAGATGTTAAATTAATATTCAACACAATTAAAATTATATTTTATTAATATCTATATGCACTAAATATGTATTATGATTTTATAAATATTGTTTCAGATATGAGACTTTCTTACTGAAATTTCCGAAAAAATAAATTGAATTCCTTGGCTGCTGGGGAATCTTAGACTCTAACTCTGTTTGTTAAAAAAAGATAATGATGCTATTCAGTCCTTTATCCTACTACTATTATAAAGGCGAAAGTTTGTATGGATGTATGGATGTTTGTTACTCTTTCACGTAAAAACTACTGAATGGATTTGAATGAAACTTTACCACAATATAGCTTATACATCAGAATAACATATAGGCTACAATTTTTGAGGTTTCTAATGTGAGGTCGTAAAAAAACACATTTTTTGCGCTACTAGACGGGACGAACCTGAAGTCCACGCGAACGAAGTCGCGGGCAAAAGCTAGTTTTACATAAAAAAAATAATCATTTCATATCTTAGAGCTACCGAGGTGATTAGGTATTGTTGCACACTTATGTTCAGCTACGTCAGCAAGGAAGGCGTCTATTGGCATGGGCTATTTGAACACACGCATATTATTTTCATTACATTAGTTTTAGAAGGCCTTGGTGGAATAACTTGCACTGTTGTTTCTCACAGTGTCTGCATAAGAGATATTGTTTGTAATGGATTTGCGTTCAATACTTCCTTCCTTCATTCTCGTTTCTTCTCCACATCTTCTTTGCTTTTTGTAGTTGAACATATAGCTGACATAGGTACTACAAAGAAGAAGAATAAAGTTCATATGAGTAAACATGAAAAAGATAAAATTGAATATATTATATCGCTATCCATATAATACTGAAATACTAACCATCGAACACTATTTTAGTAACTTTCTTGTTTGCCTGAACCCTTAACATTTAGCATTCTGCATAGTGGACATATTTTGCGACGAGCCGAGATTGAGGTTAGGTTAGGTTACTGCAAGAAAGAAAACATTATTTAAAACCTCTAGCCTGTAGCACAGTGAAAGTAAAGAACTCATGTGTGTAAATAATTAAAAGTAAGTACGTACTTACTTTTCTGCGACTAAGACATGTAATCAGTCAGGTATCAAACGAATGCCGAGAGTCGCATAACAATGGAATTTTTATTGTGTCTCGTTTACACATACTTGACGAGTTAAACACGGAGAGTTTGTGATCTCGACTTGATTTGACAAAAGTGCCCAAGCCCCAAGCTGAATGAATTGTGTTCGTGCGTGTTGGACAAAGCATTAAGTGGATACTTCTTCTCATTTAGATCACAAAAAATATTACTTGGAATGCATATAAGTACTTCAAAACACTCAAAACCCACCAAATATTAACTATTCACACTAACAGATGTTGTTGTTACGTTTTTTCTATGTTGGTTGGGCCACAGAATATATAATAGTGGCGACACACTTTAACTTGTTACCAGTCGCAAAAAGCAATCGTGACTTATATTTTATCGTCTATTTTTAGCCTTCTACTATTGATTTTATGATGTTAGATCACAACTTTTACTAATTCAAGATAATTCTTAAGTTATTTCTTCAAGATCTTCTTCGTAAAATGTGATAAATGCGAAGGATTGATAACCGGTAAAAGTACGGTTTTCATTTTTTGCATGCGGCAACATAAACGCCAAATATGAATCTGCGTATGAATTGAATTGCCGTAATTCTGCTAAACTTAGTGTCTACTTTACGAAAATTAGAGGAATTGCTACGGAATTGCAAAGAATTCTGGAAATGAATTCCTTCTCGCAATATTGCGCGATTCGGCCGTTTTAGACCCGCAGAGGGTTTGTGGATCGGATAAATAAAAAAACCTTCTTTGATATATTTTCTTTAAAAACCTATCAGACTATGTAAATTGCATACATTTTTTTTTTGTATTTGTTGTCATACTTAGCGGCAACATACATACATAATTGTGAAAATTTCAACCGTCTAGCTATCGAGGTTCAAGAACAACACAATTATACATCTCATCGATAGATAGTAATAGTAGGGTCAAGTTTTTAACCTTTCGGTACGGAACCCTATAAGATTCATAGTTAATAAAACTTATAGGTGCTGTAAAGTTTTGTTTATTTTTACAACAATAGATACAAAAGTTAAACAACGAAATGCCATGATTTACGAGTATGAACAAAATAATAAAATACAAACCAGAAATAATGCTCCAGTCGATTTTTCAATAAGAACCTAGGCCCTTAGTTTGTGTTATTTGTTTTACGCAGTGTCAAGCAGCAATTAGTTAAGAATAATACATTTTTTTTGACTTAATTTAGGCTCTTTTAAACTTTCGCGTTGCATTATAAATACACGGACATCATCAGTTCGCCTGTGACCACGATTGGTGAAACCCGATCGAAACGTCAGGCAAAAACATAAGGTAATTATGTTTATCTCGATCGCGGTAATCCCCGTGTGTCTGTGTATTTGTAATTTAGGCTACCTCGATTGTTTCATCCGGTTTAACGTATGCACTGTTTGGATTGTTTAGGTTTTTGCTTGTTCCATGTTTTATAACTGTATTATACATACTTGACAAAACGTTTTCTGTATATTATTAAGAATCAAAAAGGTAGCCTATCAATAAAATTCTTACAAATATGTCTACAATCGATGTATATACCATAAACGCAGCGACCGCATAATCATCTTCCGCCAGTTGTACTGTTTTACCCCCGATAATCATCTGGAGTTCTATCATCAGCATCACAACGCTGAAAAGTGTGCCGACAAAGAGAAGCGCTAGGTGGAGCGGTTTGAAATACACATTTGCAATAATGACTCCCAATAAGACACAAATTGACAAAATTGAGAAGACAGAGGCGGCCACTATTACATAAAGCGTCCATTTAGTGAAATCAAATGAGGAACAAGCTAACAAAATACAAACAAACACCGTAAGGGTCGTAGCAATCAAAGCGTATAGGATCAAGATTTTAGATACTTTCACAGTTAATCCTGCTGTTACCAAACTCATACCTACAACGGTGAGACCAAGGAAAAAGTAGCTGCAGGGAGCGACAGTTGCACATTTAGAACAAATAAGTGTATAGTTTAAACATAGCATTAGACTGAGACCAATTATGAGGAACAGAATGCCGTATTTCAGAAATAGTTTGGATACAGGTTCATAAAGGTTAACGAATACATTAAATCCCACGGTACCCAATAACATAATCATAACAATGGTAAGAACAAGCTTAACAAACGAATTCCTTGATGGGGTATACTCCATACCCCCAGAATCGTTTCCGTAGGTATTGGACTCAAACCACGAATCTTTTGCGGTCTGAATGTTTTGTCCGTAATACTGGTAAACGGCAAATTCTGGATTTGCACTTCTGCTTTCCATTGCTTGATTCTTGTCTTTTTCGGCACTGAGATCTGGGTTTTGTCCCTCTTGGCTTTTGGCAGCCTCCATATCCAGGGTAATGACTGTGTCTGGAGCTGTGTTATCAACGTATGAGTTGTCATTGTTCAATGGTTTCTCTCCTGGTACTAATATGATTGGTGAGTGCATTCGATATACACAATGCCTTATTTTCTGAACCTATTTGTTTTTATTGTTGTGAATGTTCTTTACAACATTGAAAAAATAAAATATTTGTATAATAAAACTACATGAAAGACCAAGATGATGTCACGATGATGTATGATTTTTGACAGTATACGTTAAAATGACAAATATCAAAAACGTCCTCGTGCGACAAGATTACATGATTGATCCTTATCAAGGACACTCAAGGACAAGCTCAACGGTGCCAGTCGGGACTAACGGTGTCAAATTCTAAAATGCGGTTGCCAGACCGAGTGTAACGAAATCTCCCTAATCTTACAAGAGATTTTCCGTTTTTTTCTTTTGTTTTATTTTCGTACGTGTTCTGTGTAAACTATTATTATGATTGTTTTTAAATTCCTCATGCCCCAGAGCTATGAGAATACGGAGGCTTCACTAATGCACATGGAGTAATTGAGCACGCCATCACACACACACACACACACACACACACACACACACACACACACACACACACACACACACACACACACACACACACACACCTTTTGAGTATCCAGGGCCGTAGTACGGAAGATACGGATTTTACTACGAAGCATTATAATATGTAAAATTTTAAAACGTGTAAAGACACTGATAAAACACAATTAAATCGCGTGCGCCTCTACTCAAGTGAGCTGAGCAAACAGGACAATCTTTACTCGACTTCACCAAACGAAGGGTAATGTTTAGAGTTTGACACAAATGTTTTCTTTTGTTTCTCTTCAAAATTCGATTCTTTTTCGTCATTTATCATGGTCAGCGCGATTTCGTGCCGATAAAACTGTATCATAATAGAGTACGAAAACACGACCTTTGTGCATTAGAATTGCCATAATATTTTTTTTAAAGTAATTGTTAAATAATAGTTACTATTTCAAAATTGGCATTAACTAAACAAGTTTTTAAAGTAATTGGCACTTTCCTTTTGGTACATTTTTTTTTACACCACAGGCTATGAAAGTCTGATGTTCGAAATATCGATTTTACAAAAATATTGCATTACAATGCATTTCTTGGGGTATTCTAAAATATTATTGTCAAAAATTGATAATATTTTGAAAAATTTAAATTTTATTTAAGGAGTTTAGCTCTACGGTATTTAAAAACAATAATATTAATACTTTACACAGAACACGTACGAAAATAAAATAAAAGGGAAAATTGGAAAATCTATTGTAAAATTGGGGAGACTTCCTACACTCGATCTGGCAACCCGATTTTTGAATTTGACAGCGTTAGTTCCGACTGTCACCGTTGGCCAGAAGATCCATGTCGCACTGTACTAAGTGGCACTGTACTTGTATAACAAACTTATCTGGAGAATGGCCAAAATTGGAACTACAGATGTCACTTTCATTCAAAACGTCATTGCTGCCGGTACAAGCCAGAGTCACCATTATTGATACTCAAAAATTCACGTAAAAAATTTTTCAATAGGCGTATTACCATGTTACCAAACACCGGCTAATTTCTATAATATAATAAATATTATTATGGCAGTACATTTTCATGAACTTATTATTTTTATCGGTGATAGCGAGCAAGTAAAACAATAGAATGGCCCACATCTCCTTTGTATTTAGGTGTAACTGGTAGAGAATGCCGATCGACGTTAATCCACCTTATGATAAACAATAAAGTTAAATAAATACGTTTTTAATTTTTCATCATGTAGTTACGGAGAATATAAAAAACTGGAAATATTTTTTTTGTAAAAAACGGCAACCTTTTTCGTTCGTGGCGCCATGCTGTCATTCTTGGTCACAGATTAGTAAGAGTATGTTCTTGGTGGGTCTATACCTTAGATTATAATATACTTCGTCTAAGGTCTATACCGGTCTATATGTCATGCTGGGTCATGAGTCATCTACTGGTCATCATTGGTCATCATTCTTGATTGGGATTTCACTTGTACCTGCTTATTAAGAATATTTACAATAATTAACAAATAAATTCATATCGAATGCAGTATGCAGTGTCACGACTCGCCTAATAAAATAGCACCAAGAGAGAAATTTAGGCCTTTATAAAATGATAAAACCTTATGATGGTGATAGCAATGCCCCAGACACAATCATTAGTTTGGGAACGGGAGTTGCCCAGAGCCAAGAGAAACAAAAACAATTTACTAGTACTGAGAAAGACAAGAACCAAATCGGAAAACCCCTGAGTGAAATACCAGAATTCGCAGTATACCGGTATTATGGACAAAACTTTCAGACATTATCTGCTTATGGAGGTTATGGAGACTATTCTAGTGGTATAGACTATGACCCATCGAGAAATTCATTTGTTAAGTTTGTTCTTACCATTGTCCTAATTATGTTATTGTGTACCGTGGGATTTAATGTATTTGTTAACCTTTATGAACCTGTATCCGATCTATTCCTGAGACACGGCTATGTTTTTATCATAATTGGTTTCAGTCTTATAATGTGTTTAAACTATGCATTTTGTTGTTCTAAATGTGTTACTGTCGCACCTTGCAGCTACTTTATTCTTGGTCTAGCAGTGATTGGTATGAGTTTGGTAACATCAGGATTAACTGTGAAAGTAGATAAATTCTTGGTCTTATATGCTTTGATTGCTACTACCCTGACGGTGTTTATTTGTATTTTGATAGCTTGTTCTTCGTATGATTTTACTAAATGGACGCTTTATGTAATTGTGGCAGCCTCTGTTTTCTCAGTTTTGGCGATTTGTGTCTATTTGGGCATGGTATTTGGAGATTTGTACTATAAGCCGCTGCACATAGGTCTTCTCTTTATCGGTACACTTTTCAGCGTTGTGATACTGATAATAGAACTCCAGATGATTATCGGAGGGAAAGCAACAAAACTGGAAGAAGATGACTATGCGGTCGCTGCGTTTATGGTGTACACATCGATCGTAGATATATTTATACGGATTTTATTATTGGGCGACCTTTTTGATTCCTAATCAACTGGAAATATTGCAGCTTACGAGTATACAATATACAATTTACCAAACCTGATTTTAGTTTTTTTAGTCCTACCGACCTTAAGTCGTAACAATAGACCGGCAAAAGACTACTTCCAGCCACATCTGATGCTGACTCTTACTGTTATACGAGAAAGCGATGGAAGATAAGGAATTATGTATATTAAAGTTAATTTTTTCATGCTGCATCTTCTTTTTGCTAATCGACATCGAATCGCGATATGATTCTAAGAGAATAAGGTTTTAACAATAAATCGCACAGTAAAAGTAGAGGTAGTTGGGAGTAATCAGCCGAAGAAAAAGTTTTGCACTTCAAATAGAAAAAAAAATTAGAAAATATGTTAAATTGCACACAGCATGAAGAATATATTCTTTGAAAAAAATAATAATATAAAGGTTGTAAAATATTTATTCGAATAATATTTATTTTAACAATAACATACATTACATATCAAAATATTACTTATGTTTCCTTTTCTTCCTTAACATCATCATCTTCATAAAAGCATCTAAAATAAAACAGAAATAAGTACATTACCCTTACGATAGAAGAACATTTCTTTATCTCAGCTTCAATCAACACACAAACTCTCATCAATACCACAGACATCAGGTGCGATCGTGGACAAAATATCTGCTCATTTAATAGACATAAAAATAATATAGAAATTATCTTTTAGGACGTTATTAAATTAATGAAATTATGTGATTAGTATTATGTAGGTCCTACGTATAGTTAGTTTTAAACAGCAGCATGCTAATAGGTAAGCAGTATCTGTACAAAAAGTTGTTTTTAAAAGAAATGATATCAATACTAACTCTACTAAGGCCTTCTTTCCGCTGGTGACCTTCCATATCTTGACTATATCGCAATAGGAACTTTCCTCGCTGCTTCTCTGCAAAGACACGTACGTATCTCCATACAACAGCCAACTTCTGTGCACGGCGTACTCTATGGCAAAGAGTACTCTTGCTTCGACAATTTCGTGCCATCCTCTATTTCGTGGACCTGCATTATCACAATCACACAATCATCACTATGTGCGATCGGAAGCGGACGTGTCCGTTGCACTACAGAATATTTTTAATTCGCGACTAGCGCAGACTATATACCAGTCAGTGCCGTCAGTAAACACAATGGGTTCGCAAAAACTCATTGCTAACGAATTGTTGGCATTTATACAATATGCCATCGACACCATGGATGAGGTCAGCATCATGCAGATCTGCAAATCAAATTTCAAGGAGGAAGAGATTTGCAGTGGCAAGGCGCTCCTGTTCCAGACGCTCGGGAAGAGTGCCCAGATGCCGTCTCGCCGGAGGGATGGAGGTGAAAGAAGTGTGCAGGATATCATAACCCTGTTGAAGGAGACCGATCCTGACGAAGTGCCTGCGTTCGTGGCAAAGGAGCTGCACAAGCTCCCCCCTGTCACGTTCGACCACGTTGACGTCACCAGGCTGTTAAAGGACATCACGTTCCTGAAAGCGAGTCTTGTCGAAGTGCATGCCAAACTGGAGGCCTCAGAAAACACCATAAGTGACTTGCGTGCCCAAGTGTCGCTATTAAGTAATACTGCTCCGGTAAGTAGGTCACCTGAGGCCTGCAATATCAACACACGTCGCGGGGCGCAGAATGCATCGGTCAGCAGTTTCGGGTCGGCGCGAAATGATGCGTCACCCAGCGCGGTCATTGACGTCGTTGGCGCTACTGCGCGCCCCGCCGCCCCGCCCGCATCACCGCGGGAAACATCACGCGTGTTGACGTCAACTCCGACACGTGCATATGCTGCAGCTGCCGCTGACAAAAGCAAATCAACGATTGCTCCGAAGATGCTGACATCACAGGCTGCTCAGTGTGATGATAAAGATGGCTTCACGAAGGTTGAGAAGAAGAAAAGGAAGCCCTCCACTCGCAACCAGTGCGGCACCGCACCGACCGGATCGAACCACCTACTTCGGCCTGCGATACCAGTGACGCTGCTATACGTGTCCCGGCTCCACTACTCTACAAAGGTCGAGGAGATTGTAGAGTACATACGAATAAAGACCAGATATTCACTGAGGGTCGAACGGTTGGAGTCTCGTCACAATACGAATTTCAATTCGTTTGTGGTAAGGGTTCCGACCGAACAGCTGTCGACCTTCATGAAAGCAGAGTTTTGGCCGAAGGGTGTTTTGTATCGCAGATTTCGCGGACGGTTACCGGACACCAAGTTGCGCAACACTACGCCGGCAAAATAGTGTCATTTATTTTAATATTTTTAATGTTGTTATTGTATGTATGTTAGTCTTTAAGGTATTTATTGTATGGGCCTAAGTTGCCTGAAATAAATGATTAAATTAAATTAAATTAAAATTAAATTAAATTATAAAACAGTCATTTGAATTTTAGTATTGCTAAGTTTTTATTTTAATGAAGAGCAAACATCATGACATGGCAAATTTTGGTGGATATTTATCCAATAATGGGTGGCATAAAATAGTTAAACCAGTCACAAACCATCGAGATTTGAGACAATACAACAGAAAGGAGGGACCCTGTTTGGATGGTATCATAACAAAAACCGCATCAAAATCCGTTGCGTAGTTTTAAAGATCTAAGCATACAAAGGGACAAACATACATCGGGAGAAGCGACTTCTTCTTCGAATCGACTGGTAACAATCAAAATATTTTCGCCCAATGTTGTGCAACGTTGATTGCAACATTTATTAATTGCGACTTTATTTTATACTATGTAGTGATTAATAAAATTTAACTAATTCTTAAAGGAATATGATAAGCTTTCCTTTGGTCGATTCGGTTACAAATCTTTGCTACTATAAAACTCAATAGGATGAGGCATAACACCATCACCATTGTCCCAGCTATTTTTAGCAGTGCTGTACAAGCACAGTTTTGTTTTGCAACTTATGCAGGTGGACTTGCCATCGTATATCAGCGGCACGACACACCGGAACGTATGTAGCAGCCTGGTGACGTTGGGCTTGGTGCTGACGGTGATGACGATGCCGGCTGGCTTCATGCGTAAGAGCGCTCTCGCCGTCACGCCCGTTACAGTCGGTATGACAATGACGCGCGCCGCTGATTGGTTGGCTACAGTTGCGCAGGAGAGGACGCACGCCTCGGCTGCGTTGAGCGGCTGTTTCACCTGAAATGTATTGTTTTTAACACGTTCCGGGACACTACTCCAGACACAATAGATGTTTTATTGTTTTCACGCCTGTAGGCGGGCACTGTCCCGGAACGTGTTAATCGTACTGAGCAGCTTAGAAGTATAAATACTATTTTTTAAAATATTAATATGAGATATTTGATTTCAAAAGCACGCACTACCACAGGAAATATAATAGTACTGTACTACCATTTAATTATGGGTTTGCTTCGATGGTTTAGTTACAGGGCTACTAAATAAGATATTGTGATTAATATCATTAGTGTCTTGGATGTCCTAAATAACTCTACTTTAAAGTTATTCTTATTTTGTAGACATTGGAAGCTTATTGCAATTTTATGCTACATAAATGACATGAAAATATTCTAAAATAATACCTCATCAACAAGCCGCCAGAAATCTGTCTTTGAATTAGTGTACGGTTCTATAGCGCAGCACAACTCATTTAACGACTTTATTGTAACAATCAAATTTTCCATGTCGTGTGTGTTTTCCAGAATGAATCCACTTGCGCCGTCGAACAGGGAGTTTGTAACGTCTGATACCTCGGCGTCAGTGTATTCGCCACTTAACAGCGATCCTTGGAACACTTCCCCAGATATGTAAAATGGTTTACCATGCTGTAATATGAAACAATAATAAATACAATTTGTTTATTAGAGTTGAAGTCAGATGGCTTCAACAAATGATACGTTTTTTTCAGACTGCCTTAAAGAAACTTTTGTTATAAATTGCAATTGTAAAAAGCAACCGTGACTCTGTAACGGGGAATAAAACCCCGTGTACTATCCGGGCGTATGCCCACACCACTCGGCCACCGCCACATTAACAAGCCTGTTGAATTTTGCAAGTGCTTTCTTTTAACGTATAGGCTGCGTGACCACAACAATATCCAGGGTTATGTGAGAGCAGTCTCGCGACATTGATGGCCGAGAGGTGTGGGCATACGCCCAGATAGCGTGGGACACGGGGATCGATTCCTCGTCTGTAAAAGAGTCACGGTTGCTTTTTACAGGTGCAATTTTTATTATTGGGTTTGTATAGTGACAAAACACTATAAAAACAAAAAACATTAAAACTTTTGTTACCGATTGACATTTTGCTCCTACCCACTTCTGTATTTGGCATAACCTGTATCGTTTCGATGACTCCAGCTCATAGGGTAAAAACTCCCGTGACAGTACTATGGCATCGGATTCCTGAAAAGCCAATGTTCAGATAATGTAAAGTAGAGAAAAAGGTCAAACTCTACAAATCCCGACTGTATTTATAACTAGACATTTTATACCCGTGCTATTTCGTCGAAATTATCCAAACCATCTTGTGTGCATATTCCGCAAATAAGCATTGGTCTTTTTCTCTTATTTCCGATGTACTTTTTAATTTTCTTCATTGTTTCTGCTTCGCGAACGTAGTTAACTATCAGAATATCGACCTGAATTTTTTTATAGCTGGATTATGTAAACTCAAACAAGTGAGGCTAGTTTTGACAAAAAAGCCAGGAAACCTTCAGTGAAATTAAGATAGATTACTTACTTGGTACTCCATAGCAAACTTTATAGTTTGAAAGTCCCTTTTACCCAATACCGGACGCTGACGCTTTACTCCCCTCATACATACATATGCCATGTTGTACAATCGACCACCTTTGGTTATTATACACCTTATTGCCTTTGTATCAACTATTTCTGTACAGTGGAGTATCAGTTCCTCCTGCCCTATCGATATCTCTGTACCGACTTTAACTTCAGTAGTCAATAATGGGTTGTCAACAAATATCTTCTCTTTATTACATGACTTGAAATCGGATATGTTGCTTGTGAGTAGAATGCTACTGCCTTCTTTAAGCGAGATAAAATTAACATCCTGAAAGACAAAAATAGATTTCGTGAATGTGATTAAAATGGTTCTAATCAATTGTGTCACTTAGCGACGTTACACAATATGTATGTACAGAAGTAAGCCCAAGGTTAACTATGGTAGTAGGTCTACCAGGAATAACAACTGCATCGTAGGGAAAAAACCTAAATAAATGGTTCTCGTGAAGAGCTGGGTCTGTGGTCAGCTTTGCAGATTGTATTGGAGTACTGAGACTATTTATGGTGGATTTCACTGACTTTCTAATAAGAAGTGATATAAGCTAATTACTAGTCGGATGTACCCATACAATCTTGCGTGCCAGAGAGAGTTGAAAGATCTCTCACTCTTGCGGCCTGTTTTAGGGTGTCTCGCAAGTATACAAGGTGTTTAAAAACAGACGGGTAACATGACCGATTTAGTATGGGAAGTTAAATTATTATTGGCGTTATTCGACCTATGTTTCTACGAGAAAGATGTTCAGTTACTGATTCTGAGTAGATCTTTTCATTCTTTACTCGTTGTTTTGAAACACCTTGTATAAAACATAGGTACAGCCGGCATAACACTAACCTGTTCAAGCAACCCAGTCATGATCACGCAAGTCTTCAAGTCCAAACACGTCGCGATAGGCCAATCTGCTACTCCAAACTTCTTGGACAAAGTCATAGCAGCCTTATCAACTTTGGCCAACATCCTCATTTTATCGCCCTTTGTCGTGTTCGACGCGTTGAATCGGACTACATTCATGCCAGCTTCCATCATCTGTTGGATGTCTACTGGCGATATTTGTACATCAGCTATGGAGCAGAATATTGATATTAATAATATCATAAAGGTTTATTAAGTTCTACTAAGGGACAAAACGCTAAATCCGTTAAATTACCAACTACAAGAAATTAAGTAAACTAAAGTTTATTGATCGTTGATTATTCGAAAGGGAAAGTGCTTACAAATTGTTACAAAGATAGGGCTCCTTCTTTGTTTATACTCTTTTTGTTTTAAAACGTTACTGTCACCAAAATCGATGTCGGTAAACGCGATCAACTTTTCCATTATTTAATATAATTCCTTGTAAATTGTCTACGAATTATAAATCTTATAGTTTAAATAAACACCTATGAATAACATGAATAAGTGAATGTGACGCAGTCATTACACGTGTCTGTACGTGACATAAAATTAATATTCCTTCCAAAAGGGATAATATTTCTACGGTAAGTGACGAACGTGACGTAAGTTTTCTGTCATGATAAACGAAGAAGGAGTTTGTGCTTGATGGTTTTTGTGTGACATAGAAATCGTTAGTTGTCTGACGATAATGTGATAATACACCTCAAGAGATTCACACTGATTTACACAGTTATTTTTCTGGAGGCAGGGACCATTATAATATATTGTGACTGACATCTTTGAATGACTAAGATAAAGCTTATGTTATTATCCGGATAAGATGACCTAGGCAGGGATCCAAAAGTGAAACTGCAGATTGTACGTACTGTTAAAGTGCCCGTACTCAGTGCCCCTAGTGTTTATTTGTGGTATAGCATCTCTTAACGTGTGTACTGACCAACGTTACGAGGCGTAATGTAACATTCGCATCGAGCATTTTACGCTGTGTTTTAAATCGGCGTAACATGCTCGTCAAAACTCTGTACAAAACCACGTTACAGTCAAAGAATTCGCCAAAAAACCGACGAGCTACGAGCGGCTCGTTGCTCGCTGGTTTCTTCGTAACATGACCTACTGACTGCACGAATGTTCGCTGTGTAACATGTTAAATTACTTCTCGTAACTTTGGTCAGTACCCTCCTTTACTTATCCGATCTCCCCGACTTCAAAAATCGGAATTTATATCGAGAGTCGGGGAGTTATCTATCATCAACGTTATCTTTAATTGTTAATAAAATAAAAAAAAAAGTTTGTTATAATTTAATTTAAAATAATAAACTACTACAAACATAAAAAATAACTTAGTAAAAAGCAAAGTAGGTAGATACATCGCAAAATAAAAAATCACAAACCGTAACCAGGTAAACGAGCAAAACCCTGAAAAAGCTTAATTACGTTTGCGTTACGGATAAACTTTTTAGCCGAGCAGTGCCATGAACTATTAAGTATACAAGGAATAATAAAAAAACTATAAATAAAACATCATCATAACAAAAGTAATCCACCAATAGAAACGAAAATAAAAGCAAAAATTCATTGACGACCTTTTCAATAAGCGCACTCCATCCTGGAACATTACAATACAAATTTAATAACTCAAGATTTTGATATATTTAAAAAATGCAACTGAGATTTAACAAATTGAGTAATTACTTTGAACTTGTTTTCTTCTCTATAGCAACGACCTTCAACAAGCTGATTTGATCGCAAAAGGCACTGAAGGGTTTACTTTTCCGGAGAACTACGTAGGAGTCGTTGTATCGCAGCATGTTGTGTGTTAGTCCATATGAGATGGCAAACGCCACCCGGGCATTCATATCCTCGTACCAATCCTTTGTTCTGTCTGTGTCAAAAGTGAAATAAAGTTAGTTAAGTTAGCTTGTAAACATCCCACTGCTAAGCAAAGGCTTCACCTCAGTATCAAGAATAAGGTGGTGTGAGCCATACTCCACGCAGGCTTAGTGCGGGATGGTGGAGGCATGTTTGTAAGGCAACCGACCTACCGTGATGTCAGATGTTATCAAGCCCATAGGGCCTCTGATTAGACTTATTGACTTTATTGATATACACCGATATTATCCTAACGGCGACGATTGAATGTGCTTAGAATGTGTTCAAAAGCACGGAGATAATCGAGATATTTATCTCTTGGTCGGAATGGCCATTCAAACACGACCGCACCGTATTTTACTTTCGGTATCACTACCAAAGTTCTGCCAGCCCTGCGCTACAAGCACCTCAAAATTATATGAAGTTTTTAAAATGATCACAGTGGGTATACCTTATTTCGGGAGCTATAAATTATTAAATAAATCAAATGCTAGATAAAATACTTTGTGATCTTCAAATTTATATTAAATTTGTAGAGGGGCTAATCTTTGAGCTTCTGAACAGAGTTTGAAAACTCTTTTACTATTAGGAAGCTACATTATTCTTGATTTTGAATCTTTATAACACCAATTTATGGTCTAGATTCTAGTTTTCAATTAACACTCACCATCATAAACAACAGATGTAATGCCCCTATAAAGCTGGAGCTGCTTCGCGACCCTCGGATCGGAGCTGATGCACAGGATGGCCGCGTCAATCATCAAGCGAGACAGCTTCACTGCCGTTCTGCCGGTGACTGTCAGAACGACAACCAAGACTGACTTCGTTTGCTTCGCAGTTATTGCGCAGGCTAAGATCGTGCCATCAGCTGCATTCACCGGCGGTGGCATCTACGAGAAGAAATTATAGTTATACATTCATAGTCGCCGAAAGAAAAGAACTCTGGAACTGGAATCTGATAGAAACTACATATCTATCATCATTATCATCATAATCAGCAGTAAGACGTCCGCTGCTGAACATAGATCTCCTATTCCGATAACAGCTTGCACACATTTCCAGTTACATCTTGGTAAATTATTTTTCAAATAGCGGATATAATATATACCAATGGGACAAAATTTTGTAGAAAATCTGTCATTTCTTTACTGAAAAAACGAAATTCCCAATAATATGTATGTTGTGAAATATAGTTCGGTAATATAAACTGCAATAAGCCAAAAACCTACCTCTAAGCAGAATTTCCAGAAATTATCCTGCTCATGTACGGATTCTGCGACTTTGCAAACGGTGTCCAGTAGTTTAATACTATACAGGAGGTTACTGGCATCAGAATAGGTTCTAAGAACGAAACCAGCTCCTTGTAATACAGCATTAGTGACGTCACTTATGTCACTGTAAGATATATTGCCATTTACCAGAGTATCTTCCAACACATTTCCTGACACAAAAAACGGCTTACCGACCTTAAAAAAATTGTGTTATATTCTTTAGATATTCTTTGAACCATACTTCATCGTTGGAGATTTACTTACTTCTTTGCATTTTGCACAAATATGCATTTGTACCTTAATCAACTGTTTGTCATTCAATAGTGATTGAGCAAGAAATTCTCTTGCAAGAATAATACCATCTGATGCCTGTTGAAATTTAATTTGATAAAAAAACTACAATGTTTATAAAATATTTACAGAATTATCAATGACTTACACTAATGATTTCATCAAAATTATCTAAACCTTCCTGTTCACTTATTGTGCCTAAGATCATGGGCATGTGAGACCCTTTAAAAAAGGAACGTGCCTTATTTAAAGTTGCCGCCTTACGTATACAGTGAACTATTACTACATCTAGCTGAAACATTAGAAAAAATAGTTTGTAGTTATGAATTAAGGAACATACATTTGAATTATTATGTGCTTTAACTTGAATAAGTACCTCATATTCTTTAACAAACGCAAGAAGTTGTTTATCAAATTTTCCCAAAGCAGGTTTTAATATTTTGACTCCTCTTATACATACAAATTGTCCGTGCGACAAATATCCGCCGATAGTTACTTTACATTTTATACTTAAGCTATTTAAGACTTCAGTGCAAATCATTACTATATTACCAAAATGTATGCTTATTTCAGTGCCAGGTTTGATTATGTTTAAAGTGTTAGGATCATCAATAAATATCCTCTCAGTGCCGCATTGATTCCAATATTTGACATCACCAGTTACTTCCAGCACTGTACCTTCTTTTATAAATACTAGTTGTTCGGACTGTGGAATAAAGTTATTTTCATGAACTATCTAAGTAACTTTAGCTACCTACCCCTCTCTTTCTCTATCATTTCACTCGTCTTCAACTCTTCATTCAACCTTTGAAGCAGAATCGTGTTTACTGAATACAAAAAGTTAAGTTAAATCTTAATTAATGGCAAGTTCATCTTTTGCTTGAATTTGTTGCTATTTTGGGATTTACTTATAATCATAATTAAAGCCTGTTAGTTAATCAAAATAAAATTCTTACGTCTTTTAAGTATCCAGTGCGTATAATTGCATTTGGCAAATCGATACATACAGCTACATTCCAGAAATTATTATCGTATTTATTGCTGCACCACTCCAGTGCATTCTTCAGCATTGAAAGTATCTCAATCTTGTCTTTTTTGGCTGTGTGTGTCATTTTAAACCTAACGATCTTGAGACCAGCTTCTAAAAGGTTCCGTAGGTCGATCTCTGATATTACGCCTTCACCTAAAAATAAGAAATAATAGTTTATTGTTTTTGAATAATAAATCATAAGTATTTTAGTAAAAATCAGCTTTATGTTCTAATTATAAATATATGCTGCATTTTGTACAGATGGACCTTTGAATGGATCATACGTTTGTCTTGCGGACGAAGTGTTCCTATCCTAGCACGTGAAGTAGCTAATATGGTAATTCAATACAAACGAAGCCGGGGCTGAAGTAATTGTGTATTTACATAAAGTAACAATGTATGGAGTGAGTAGATTAGGCTTGTCACGCTTTTGATTCAATATTGTGGCATAGACGTCGACATCTGTTCTTTCTCGAAGCATAGCCATTGGTAGGTTAGCAATATAAAAACACAAAAAAAATATAAACCACCTCAAAATTATCAAAAATACTAAAAATTACTCAAAAGTGCACTCATAATAAATGATAGAAAACACATGTCAAACCATGTCAAATGAAAAAAATATGCCAATCTGACAAACTTTGCCAAGGTCATAAAAAATATAAACCGAAAAGGTGTTATGTATCAATAACTGAATAAAGTGTAAACACAAATGTGATAAAAATGAAATATTAAATGGAGGTTAGCAATTCCTATTCTTATTTTCAACTTAAGCTTAAAAAAGCAGGAGTAAAAACTAATATTTTCCCCAGTTCAAATATTTGATTTACAATAATTTATTTTCTTTACCGAAATCCCTTCTTATCTTAGAAATAAATCCGATAACAAACGCCTTTTCACAGATGCAACAACAAAATTATAAGTGGGCAGATACCCAAGTAACGAATCTCTGTTCCCATTCTTTTCTCTATTTACCCTGTCCTCTGGCTAATGGACAAACAGAGGACCGCGGTGCAATGTTGATTTTGAGTTAGCCCCGACGTGGCTTGTATCTTGCAAGATTTATTTTCGCCTAAGGCGGGCGAAATAAGACGGATCTCTATATTTTTCTTTCGGTTAAACCGCTGTTGCGTCTAAGTGGCGGCAAAGCTCGCGGAATCCTTCTGGGTTGAGAATAAATACTGCTTATAAGGAAATGTCTTCAGTTTATAAGAAATGCATTATGGTTGAGGTTTGTGCTGGCTTAAAAATTGCTTTGCAATAAGCAGGTACAAACCTACACTGAAGACCGAGAGGTAGAAATAAACCCACTTAGCTGTGATGCGTTAACGATGATCTTATTGCAGTGACTAGTTACTAAATATCATTTTATTTAGTAAACTAAAGTACCCTACCCCTACAGTAAAATGTAACTGGAAATAGGTAGTACCTTTAATAAAGTCAAAAGTTAAACACATTTTAAAGCATAAAGACTTACTTTCATATTCTAAGAGGCAAATAATCCGAGCCATCCTCGTATAATGGAAAAGAAAACATTACATCAGTAAAATTTGCCTCAACTTTCCAGAGACCAGGCATAAATAACGGACAGGGATCTTTTATATTGGGCCGAGTAAAGGTATTCCCCTATGTCTCAAGTTTGCTTGTGATCTCGGCGACATCAAACTGTCTATTCCTTGTGGAATAACCCATGAATTATGGAAAAAAGAGGGGGTCAGGCAGACCTTTGTCCAACTTTTGCAATGTTTTTCTGGTCCGACGAGTAGAGTTACTTTTGCTGAGACTGACAAATTTACGGATCTTGCCAACAAGGCAGGTAGATTTGGCCGCGAATCATATAAGTAGGCGCAGTGTGTAGTTAGATAAAACGAAGATTGCTTACTATAATTGAGAAGAATGTTAATATTCCGTAACTTGCATGGGACATACTTGTGTAGGTTTTATGTGATGAGATCAGGACATTACCTAACCTATCCACCATTTAAGTGGGCATTTACAGTTACCACAAGTTGTGGTGACGGATTAATAACCAATTAGAAACTACTGCAATCACACTTTATTTACCCTTATAAGAATAGAGGATCACAGTGAAAATAATAACTAAACGAAAGATTAAAATACGTAACTTAATGAAAATTCAAATTAAAAGTTAATTGAATCTTAGAAGTGAAAATTCGCACAAAAAGTTGAATCGTTTGAACCGATCCGGACAGGTGCTCAGTAATTATATTTTGAAAGGGTCCAATATTTTTGCAATCCGTTTTCTTTAAAAACAAATTTCAGCTACCCTTCAAGGGGAATTTGTCCGATGCTTGCCCTCGGGCGCAAAGGTATTAAAGTTATACAAACAGTAGATATTTTGTTGAACAAATAATATTATTTCAATTTTGTGAAAAGCTAAAGAGATCTATGAAATGATTTTATTTTATGTTTCGTATTTGTTAAGCTTTGCTTTGCTTTTCGTAAGAGGATTGTGTCTCAAAGCTGTTTTGGTATCCAATAGCTGTGCTGATATTATCATTTATATTTAAATATTTAGTTACTCTGTTTTTTATTCTTTTTTATAATCGCCTGGTGATTATACTTCATGATTCTATCTACAAGCTATGCATGCATGTATACCCAACTATATGCACAACCGAGTATGTATCATACGAAAAGTTTGAGCTACCCAGTAAGTGATCTCTTACTGGGCATTATTAACCCTAGTTAATGGTTAAATTAGGTACTTAATAGTAAATGACCGACGTCCGTCATTTAACAGCAGGCCCAGGCTAATCTGTAGAGGCTTGCGGCTCTTTGTTAATTACATCCTTAAGTAGAACCAACCGAATTGTACTTGAATGATAAATCTCATTTATTCCCAGCTATCATGCTTGCAGACACTACTAACGTCGCGTACGGACTGATTTCATTAATTTATCAGCTATTTTAGCTTTTTCCAGGCAAGAACGAAAAACTGCGTTAATATGACTTAATTTAAAGATGTAATAAAAATAAGCATCTACGCACTACCTATAATAAAGATCTTGATGTATTCGCTAGAGGATTTTTTATGAAATCTTGATTTGCAGTAAAAAATACTATTATTCTAGTAATATTTTCATACCTATTTATTAAAGTTAGTGAACTAAATATATTACTTAAGCAACTTAGCAGTAACTCGGTAAGCAAGCTCTGAGGTTAATCTGTAGGTCCCAAGGCGGACCATTATTTCAGCCTAAGGCTGTTAACCCATTTTGTACTCTTTAGTTTTGCCTACTGCCAAGAAATAGTGCTGTAACCCCAAGATCATAATCACTAGACTAGGTATTTTAACTACCTCTTTCTCCCGAATGCCGACAGCAAACGGAGGAACTAAATATGCATTAAAACTAGTGCCCTTTTGGCAGGAAGTTTTATCTTATAAGCCAAATGTCTTTAGTTACCTAGTTAGTTTCTCTATTCTTTGTTATTATAGAGACTCTGGTGTCTATCTGACTTAAATTTTCACGCCGAAAAGCAAGTTTTATAACGTCATTAATAGACGAGTCGATATTTTTTAAAGTTAGATAAATCAAAGGTTTACATAATTATTTCATTTAACGCGCTTATTATGGCCCCTGAAGGGTTATCCGTTCAAAGAAGATTTGAGTTTCTGGAGCTACTAAAACGATATCGAAATACTTTAACCATTATTGTCACGTTTACCCCGTAAATATAATATTCATCCCAGGAGACAGGTCCTATTGAAAACTTAAAACAATACAAGCTGTACAGTTTAACATACAGTTTTCTAGTAAAACTAGTACAGTAGTTAACGAACATCCGTATCTTACTAGATAGCGTACCTTTTTTTTTAAATAAAGCAATATACAAAATTGTATGTTTGTGGAGTGATTTCATTGCGCTTGTACAGACGGCAGCACGTCAGGTTATTGCTATGTGAACTACGAAAACAGCTTTTATTGCGTAGGGAATAGAGGCGGCCTCAAGGTCAAAGTGGGGTAGTCTGACGTGCGGCTGTGTGCACACTGGAGGGTATGTCCTCCTAAGAGTTTTTTTGGCATTTCAATTATTGTATGATGTATCACAAAATAAACAGTTTAATATATTTCAAACACAACGTTTCTCTGACCGTACATTCTACCATTTACATAGCAAAATTGTTTTCCAAACCACTATTTGAAACATTGTTTTTGGGAAACGAATATTGTCGGAGTGTTCCGACCAGCCTGACTTTCCAATCAGCTGGTGACAGCTAGATTGGATCCCATATAGATGGAAACCAACTGAAAAACATAGATTGATATTCGGCCACTTCTTTTTATATTGCTTGTTTTGAATTTTAACGAGACTGGGTTTAGAAACGCTTGCAAGTAAATGAACTGTCCAAAAAATTTAATGCAGTCTGCATTCAATTTCTCATTAGTACTTCGTTTTCAAGGTCTCTTGAAAACGAAGTATTAATGTGAAATGATATTATTTTGTTGTTTTGTCAAGTCAAAATTTATATGAACAAGGCAACATTATATCGTGTGCTCTATACTGCAGTCCAGGGACACTTTTCTAACCAAGATTATTTTAGAATTACATAATAAACTTTTTATGCATATGAACTTTAAATATGAACTTAATAATACATCTAAACATATTATGCTTGATGATAAAACAAGTTTTACAACAACATTAGTAAGAAGTTTGTAAAAGCCAAATAGTGTGTCAACGCGTAGGTCGTTTTAGCTAGGAGATTATTACTTAAGACGACCTATCGCCTTCTATCCATTAACGCCTATACGACAGCAATCCAAAAAGTTTAGACACGCTAATTTCGGAGCGAACTCGCAAAGTAACAAGTTCTGATGACGAAGTTGTTGGCTTTCTTGTTAGAGATATTAACATTGACTTTGCTGCGTCGGAAAAATAAAGATAAATACGTTATCAGTAAAGAACTTGTGTGTTTGTGAAGTCCTGAGTAGTCTACTTATAATAAGGATAGTGATCGACTGATTGCTTGGATGATTGAGATGCAATTACGAGTAGAAAAATAATAAAAGTTAGGAACCAAGTCATCCAATTTATAAATGAGCATTGGTCTGTCATTGTGTTTTTATTATCAAAAGTGACACTTACACATATAACCTGAGCGCATTACTTTAGTATTAGTCGGAAGAAATATTTGCCATTCGAGAATCATCTCTTATCTCATTAGATTTGACCATAGCACAAACTTAGCATAGACTAGGCAATTTCTTAAGGTGTTTCAGTAGTGGTTTCTGGGACGCTGATAGGCCATGAGGCCTATTGGCACAGAAATAACCAACGTAATTGTGCACTTGAAAATAAGGTCTACAAAACAAATATACAAGATAAATTTTTATAATATGTGTTTTGTGCTATTGAATAAGTTACCAGACGACTTTACATTAATTAATGACTTTAATGCATTTAAAACAAAGCTGTCAAAATGGTTATTACACCACAGATTTAACAGTTTTAAAGAATTTATTGAATATAAAGAAAAAATATAATAAATCAAATTGTAATATTATGTCCACGACTGTTCTGTATAATTATTGATATTACTTGTTCACTACATATTTTCACTCTATTGTAAGGCTGAATGCATGGGATCTACGCTATCATTATCAACTGATGTATTTGATTACTGTATTCTTGCAAATAAAACATTTGACTTTGACTTTTAACAAAATCTATAATTAATGTCTGTTAACACTTATTCTACAATTAAAATTTATGTTAAAAAGGTAGGTAACTGTTTAATATTATGTAGAGTGACTGATTGAGACTAAACCTGTTTCAAGCTGCTTACGTAACAAGGAATTTACAAATGTTCAAATAATTAATTTTACATGACTGAAATTTGATTTATTTTTGTATTTGAAACCAAATGAGTCCTCGTCGCCAGTCAAAACAAAGTATCAGATGGGTTGGAATCAGTGTTACTTTATTCTAATGTTGTTGTTCAATAACAAGGGACAACAATGGCAAGCTGCATAACGGGGGATGTTTGGGGACAGGCCCAAAGAAAACAGACAGCTTTACTAAAATTATTATTTTTATACATGTAGGCAGAGATTTGGCCAAGACTACACCTGATGGTAAATGATGATGCTGCCTAAGATAGATCATTCCTGGCTAGTAACAGACTATTCAATCACTTCTTGTATTCGTCCCATTTATAGTGGCTAGGGAACACTTCGGCTATTTATTTGATGATGATGATGATGATTAAATAAATAACAGTTTTGAATAATGGTGCTTTAATTTTAATAATGTTATCTATAGGCAGTTTAGTTTCATCAAGTCTAACCTTTTAATACGATAGATGTGCTATGTTAAGATTTGAGCTATATGTTTTCAATAAATCCTTTACAAAGTCTTACTTAACTGTTGCAAATAATAATTTGTGGGTGACTGTATTTGCAACATATTAGTAAGGTTACAAGCAATTACCTTATACTTCATGTATTGCATAATAAGGTAAGAAAGTGAAAGCACGTAAAATAGCACTTTCGCAGTTTCAGTACGTCAAGAACGGACTATAAAATAGATTTCTAAAGTTATTATCAGTATTAGACTGGCTGTTTTATTCATCATATGGTTTAGGGGAGATCCAGCATGGCGGTGTGTTTACGAAACTTACGAGTTTGCGTTTTGACTGATTATGCAGTAAATGAGTTTTAATTTGAATGACAGCGGTAGTTTGAAAGTCAGCTTGGGCCGAGTTTGAAATACATTTCGTCACTGTTTAGCCTTTCCAATCTTTAACAAACTTAAAAAAAAAACACTTATCCGTATGAGTA
This sequence comes from Pyrausta aurata, assembly GCA_963584085.1. Taxonomy (NCBI): domain Eukaryota; kingdom Metazoa; phylum Arthropoda; class Insecta; order Lepidoptera; family Crambidae; genus Pyrausta; species Pyrausta aurata. Next base: position 10,843,050 of record OY757259.1, on the reverse strand, counting down.
CAGATTTAGTACAAAATTTATAAAAATACACATTATCAATTAAAATACAGACGCATTTGATTAAAAATACCTAAAAAATATTGCAGACACAAAAAGAGAGGGGTGTTATGAGTTTAACGTGTCTACGTGTATATGTCTATGGTATCGTAGCTCCCAAAAGGACTACCACCTCTAAGTCATATGACTTGTTTGTCAAACCTAGCTGGTCCAAACCAAACCAAAAAAATAAAACTTATTATTCGTGGTAAAACCATGTCTTCAAGGCTCATAAATACTTACATTGAGAGTTCTAAAACAAATCCAACAAAGTTTAGACCTTAACTCTTTATAGCTTTTGACAAACGCAAAGGACCTTGAAAGATACGAAACCAGAGCACTTCGAATAATATGTCAGTACATTGTAAAACTGACCTTTTTCCAACACACTTGCAAAATAGGAACGATAAACAGCATCATACTATTTTTACGGGATAACTTTGCGCATCGTGAGCGCGTCCATTAAATTAACATAGTTGTCCAACCCCGTAACATGTGGGTCGTCACTTGTTTCATTAAATCATTACAGAGATTCCTCCGAGGTGTGGACGCCACATAAGTTACCAGTGTTGCTAGGGTAAGCTGGTATTTTTGTGCAGATTTTACTAAATATCTACAACAGTTTAATTAAATTCAGCTGTAAGCCGTGAAAATGATTCGAGTAGATTATATTACAAAAAAAAGAAAGAAAGAAAATGAGTTTATTACTTCACAACATACTTAAGCTACAATAAATTGTCCTGCCTTTGTCTCTGAGATTTAATTGACCATGTAGTAGACCCTGCTACGCGTCCATTCACTCGCACACAGGTTTAGCGCAAGAAAGAGAAGGTAAAAAACTAGTAAGTATCCCTCACTCCTTATTATGTAATTGTCAGTGTAATTGTAAATTAGTCATGTATGTTTTATCGACATTTCTGTGTATTTTAACCTGCATTAGGTAAAGTTAAACGTAAGCTCGTAACATACATTGAGTCCTGATCAGAATGTACCGTTAGTTGGTCCTCTTATGTTTCAGGATCTATCTAGTTTATTATTTTTATAAATTTTAACTAATATAGTGCCCCTTATATGGAGTATTGAATTGCTTGCATTGCTTTTACATTCATCGGTCAAGGCCTCAGCTAGCAAGTCATTTCTCTTTTATCCCCAAAACTGTAATTTCCACCGAAACCTGGCAACACCGGGCAGCAGTCTCTAGTGACAAAATTGCTATTAGGGAGATTCGCGCCTAATGGACGCGTAATTGGCTACTTCGCTGGCTAATGGACAATTACAACGAGGCGTAGATTGCGACGGAGTTATAATGCCGCTACGGCCTTTTAGCGATACGCGGATAAGGAATTTAGGCGGCACCTGAGGAGCTTTTAAAGTTTTTAGGACGTAGGCCCAAGAAAAAGTTACAGCTCTTGGGATAACTTTCGTTCTGGAATAAACAACCGATACTATTTTAAGTTTTTAGCGGTGGAATGTGTACACAAAAACTGGTAAATAAAAATACCTTATACGAGCCATCCAGGCACATGTAAACCAAAGGCTACAATCGGACAGTGATAAGATGCGTTAAGGATTGTTCCTCTAAAATTATGTAAAGATAAAAAAATAGATGTTTAACCATCAAGTTCGCTAAACTTACCCAGAAGCTTTTTGTAATCTAATATCCTATCAGTTGAAAGGCCTATTCTATCGACAAATAAACACTAACAAACGAAATATTTATAAAGTAATGGATAGATAACGCTAACCAGCGTTCCTAAGATGCGTGCCCCTTTATCGTGGCAATCGATACATTTCAAACATCTTTTTTATCATTTAAAAAAAGGTTTAAACTAACTTTAATGTACTTATTTGTTTTTTAATTAAAATTGCCTTACTACTTCAAAAAATGTAGGAAACCATGTCGTTTAGGAAATAGGAAATTCGATTATTTTATCGACGCGATAAACGATATAGAGGCGTGCATGTTAGGCCTACAGAACTTATTAGGACATTGTGAAACAGACCAGAAAGCTTTTTGAGCCTTTTTGCACTTATTTACATTTACTGTAAAACCTCTGGCTGACTGTGCCATAAACCATATTTAACAATTGGCATTTGGACCCTCAGAATGCATCGCAAGCATCGCATCCAAGCCTGCAAATGGTTCAGTTCAGTAAAGCTAGATTTCAAACAGTGAACTCCGCGAGGTGAGAGCTCAGTCCACAAAGCTGGGAATATTTGCTAATCTCGATCATGCCGCGTGTTTGTTCGCCTTTTGAGCCGATCATTTCTAAGCTGAAAAAAGCCTTTTTATTCCTGGGTAAGTTTGATATTACGTACGGGTAAAGTTTTAAAGAAAACATCGTCTTTCTTGTCAGCCTAAAGGTTAAAAGGAGACGGAAACTAGGTGAACAAGGATTCAACGTTTTTGAATCAACACTTCTATTCTTTACGTAACTTGCAAACAAACATTTCTACGTCTAATTCAAATGAAGATGAACTAATGTTTTGTTGTTAGTATACAGATGAGTATTATATTTTTAAAGGTAGAAAAAACAAAGGTTGCCTATAAGTACAACGAAAAAACGAAAGTTCATAAAATGGAAATAATTGTTTTTATTATTTTCTGCGAGTCTTAAATACCTGTTTCTTCGTTGCCATTCAAGCCAAGCTTTCAAGAAATTCTCACACATTTAAATAATAGAGTGCACGAAAATGATACAATTTTCTATTTACTTAGAAATCTAATCTTATATTCCTGCAGTGTTCATTACCATAATTGGGCACTTCTGCAGTCTCTATCTTAATTTGATATTAACATTCAAGTACTCTAAGTAGGTACAGTCAGCAAGAAACTATAATGCACATATTATATTTACTCACGCTTACATAGGATAAGTGAATAAAAAACAATGTATTATAAGAAATGTGATACTCATTGACCAAGTGGAATTTGGAAACAGTGTTAAATCTTGAGATATCACTAATTAATGATTAAATACTGTCGTGATGTATCGCTATATCTACAACTTCAAGCATTGGAAATTGTTTGATGCTCACAATATTTTTCTGACCGATTTCCTTTACTTCGGCTTTGACTGTACCACTGCATATCACTGGCCGTGTAGCTAACAATGTTCCTCGCACGCGAGTTCACACACACGGCTACTATGTAACATGATAGCTGTCATTGCAATTATATTGTTAGTGATGTCATGACAGTATTAGTAGTCCCCCTACGCGATTTCGACTACGTTGACCAGTCACAACGACTAACCGACTGCGCGGGACATATTATAGTGCACAAGTGTGTGCGCAAACACAGGTGCACTCTTTATTCCTTTCACTCTCGTAGCCCGATGGGACAGCAATCTGACTCGGCCGGAGAGAGATCAAGCACAGGACCAACGACTTAACGTGCTTTCCGAGGCACAGGGGTGAAACACCGCCAACTTCCAAACTCCGGGCTTCCTTGAGAATTTCTGAACAGAAAAACCCAGGTACATATTTTTTGCCCGACCCGGAAATCGAACCCGGGACCTCTGGCGCAGCCGTCGCTTTTAAATGCGACCTTCTAACCGCTGCGCCACCGAGGCAGTTTATAGAAGCTCCGAAGCAAGGAATTTAGCTATTGAGATCGCTGAAAAATAAATCTGCTTGGTCACTCTTGAACTGCCTGCCTTCCATCGGCCATGTGTGAAATGCAATAGTATTTCTATGGCTTGCAAGTTATTTAACCACCCGCACGGAGTTAAATTCGCCGCTTAGTTTTGTAATAACAAAAACAAAAGAACGAACACCCATTCGCCCTCTTCCAAATTACTTGAGTTGCGTAATAAGCGAGAGGGCACGTGTGTTGAATAACCAGAGGCATCACAAACGGTTAGGGCTGCGTATTGAGAGTTTTTTAATGTTTTCAGTTTTTAATTTAATCTATTAAATAAAACATGGCCAGTGCATATAAGCCATATCGCAGGGTAAATACAGTGTCTTGTAATTTTTTTTAAAGTTTATTTATTCAATTGTATCAAGTCATATTTTCTTATTATATTTATTTTATTATTTTACATCAATCCACTGCCCGTAAGATTTAGAAAACAAACCTTGTGTAATTAGAACCTTATAATGTCTTTAGTATTCGCTAGGCAGCCAAATAAGTTTTACTTTGAACAAAATTAGGTAGTCATTATTATAACATTCTGTGTAGGTAAAATCTAGGGATACTAACTATCCATTCATGTATAAAAAACTAAGTATTTTGGAGATGCTATATTTGATGAGATTTAGTTTTTACTTGTAGCTCAAGGAAGTCTCAATTAAAAGAAAACTCTTGAATTTCTTAAAAGCCGAAAATGGAGCTTTCGCTTGCTATACCCACATACTTTTCACCAAACCTGAGTTTTTCTTTGCTTTCACATAACCTTATTACACGCAACCCTGTTACATTATAACCTTCCCTGTTACTGCGATTACGCGGCAGATGCCAGTTAGTTCCATCGTTGATGGCTCCAATTTTCATATAAACTGCAATCAATTCTAAATAGTTGCGAACATATCGCCCGCCGTGTGCGTGCTAACGGTTAACAAGTTATTTAGAATATAATTTTAATTCACGCTTTTTATCAATGTACTATCGAGGTCTCCACCGCCTAACCAATTTAAGACCCAAAATTGCTTGCGCATCTTTTGCATCGCGCCTGTATGAAGCCCGTTTTGCAAGCGATTTTCGTTGAAATGTGGTTAGTCGCCACATACCTTGACCATACCTATTGCCTAATGTGGTGATTAGAATTTGCCAATTGCTTATCACACTTTTATATACGAGTATAATATCGTTGTCTTTGGCTAGACCAGCCACCCTTCCAATTACCGAAAAAAAATGCTCATTACCTTTACTTATGAGTGCAAGAAAGGAACATTAATTAATATTTAGCAGAAACAATGAGAGAAACTTTGTGTAGAAAAGTCACTTAAAATCCAAATAAAAAACCATTCGGCGAACTTTTTAATTTTTCAAGACCACTTCATAAACTCGGAAACTTGTTCAACTGGCTTTGCATTCAATTTTAAGAAAACTCAAGTAGTCATTGCATAGTATTTTGTATTAAGCAGAATGACTCGCCTGGGAGTAAGCGCCAAAGAATTTTCTTATGAAGTTTTCATAAGCGCAGCTTGTCAAGTGTCTGGTGAGAGGTTAACTATGTGAAACGGGCAAGTTTTTAGTACTACACATAAGGCTGGTTTTCATGTCCAACCTAGACCACTTGAGCTAAGAAATTCTGAGCATAACTTTCGTGAGTGGACCCTTTACATGCATGTACGTTAAAGTTTGTTTATGAGCTTAAATTATTTTAGATTCGCAAAAAACTTTTATTTTCCCAAATTTTTTTCAATTTTTTTTTACGATATATCATCAATGTGTAAATATGGTATAAAAGAATTTAGCATTATCAAATTTAGGAACTTGCCTTTTGCGTTTGGAGTTTTTTTTCCATTCTTTCCGCCTTTATCTTGAGCTTCTTATACGATACGACATTAAAGGATTTGTTTCATTTGCTCCACATAGCTTATTTTTTAATTTTATCACTTCCCTCTATTTTAGTTATGATGAAATTATCGTGTTGAATTAGGGTCCCAACTTTCGCCCTCTTCTACTTTCTATCGTTTCTATTAATGTTCTCTTCTCCTATACCATTTCCAAAACCTCATCGTTCGTTATATTCTCCATCCAACTTATTCGCTCTATCCGCATTCAGAATCACATCTCAAAAGTCTCTAGTCTCTTCTTGTACCTCTAAGTTAAAGCCCACGTTTCACATCCATAGAATGCTGTATTCCTAATGCACACTTTCACAAGTTTCTTGCAAAAACTGAAAGAAAGAAAACATTTTTATTTGGTACATATCAAATTACAAACATAACTGAAACTGCTTGACATCCGGGCCTTGAGTTGATGCTTTTTAGTGTTAAAATCTTGCCATGGTGGTTCTTAAATCTCATTCATTTATTTAAAACATATTGCAAAAACAATCTTTGAATGGCGGATTTAATGCCAAAAGCATTCCCAGTCTACCATAGGCTTAACGGATACCTAAGTTTAATCAGTTTTATCTTTTAAGATACTAAATAATAATGCCTTATAATAACTATTCATTTTTACCAACTCAACACACACACTTATCCATCAGACTCCACCATTTCACCTCTTTCTAATTCAATTCGTAAAACTTTTATTCCTTCGTAAAAGCGAAAAATTAGTTCATGCGTCCCATTTGGTCGATACGGGATGCTTAGAAAGTGAATTATCCACAAGGGAGAAAGGGCAAATAGAACCCAAATAAATAGTGCTAACAACTTACACGTAGCCAATCATTTCGTTAAGAAACTACGCGCTGAGTTATTTCTGCGAGTGCGAGGAAGTAGGGGGAAGTTGGTCAACAAATCACTATTATGTCAACTTGTAGTGGACTTCGTGGAGTGCTGTGGGAACTCGTAAATCGTGTCGTTATATTTCTATAGTTTTTTTTCCCGCTAGTTGAAGTGGAGTAAGGACTGTGCTGGGTAACGCATTGTACAAGTTTTTTCCTTGGGCTTAGTAATATGACTTCTGGATATTTAAACTCTTCTTTTAACGTTCAAGTATACAGACACATTAGTTTCTGCTTCGATTTAGCACTATTCGATAGCAAAACAGATAAAATTAAATCGTGCAATGTATTTATCAAGTGGTTCAAGCATTCATCATCAACATTTCATCATGATTTACTTATCTCATTATTGTTGTTGAATAATTTCGAAATATGATATGAACCGTATAGTTTATGTGTAGTCTAAAACAATACTAATACTATACTAAAATAAAATTTATAATTATACAAATAACTACTCTTACTCTTATACTCTTTATTACAACCAATATATTTTAACAGAAATATGTAGCGATCTCTTTTAGACAACCCTTTGGGTAACCTAATATGCTATTCATAAAAAGGGGGAGCTTTGACGGGCAAATACAATGATTTCAAAACACATTTACTAAAAAAACTTAAACTTTCTTAAAACAATTGAACTCCTCAATTAATTTCATGATTAAGGTAGTTTCAATTGACGCCATTAAGTTGAAATCCCCGGTAGCCAAGCTGCGGTCGGACTTAGTTTTCTTATTTTCGCAAACTCCGAAGAAGTCCGACTCACGTGCAGGTCTTAGGGAAATAAATCCAGGATTCCCGGTAAAACTAATACGTCTCGAAACGGGAGTAAATACAAAGGCATTCTAAATTATCTAACGGGAAAGTGGGAAAAGTAAATTACTGGTCGCAGACTACTGGTTCGTTTAAACTAAATTTATTTTGACGTGGGCTATTTTTCCGAGCGTAGAAAGGTGCCTTGAATGGTTATATAGCTAACTTGTGCGAAGCATGAATAGGAGGCTTCGGTTTCATGTACATAATTACCGCTTGTAAAGATGTTCGCTTAAAAGAACAGAATTGCGAAAAGAAAATAATAATATTTTTTTTCTTACGAATTATCAAGTCAAAAGTGCATCACCGATTAAAAGTGGTATGAGATCTCACATAACTGCAGCAGAGATAGCTTTTACGAGTATAATACATAGTACTTAAAAAGTCATCTTGAAGTTAATTCCTTATATATCCTGTCTTCAAGTTCGTTCAGTAAAGTTGCATCTTCATGGTACAACAACCAAGGTTCCGTTAGCGAGGCTGCATCTAGACTAACTTTCACCCGTCACGCCTCGTCCAAGAGAATTAGGTAGTTGTGCACTTGCGAGCCGCAACTCACCCTTTGTCCCGAACATTGCCACTGCAGATTACTTCAGCGTGTGAGCGTTCTACTTAGATGCATGATATTATTGTTTCTAATTTAAACTTGCGATTTAATATTTTGATCGGTTTTGATCGTCATCATTATCATATCTGCAGCATGACATTCATTTGAAAGAAAGAAAGAAAGAAAAACGTTTATTGCTTTCATTACAGAAAAAATATGATGATACACAAACAAACGTGAGCAATTAAAAAATAGTTTAAAGAAAGCAAGTGGCGAGTGGCTCAGCTTGTGCTGATATGGGTAGTGATCCCACTCAGCGCTGGTTTTCAGCCACTCCCATCTCTCCATAGGTGTTAGGTGAGAGGTAGGTCATGAGGGCTTACAGTTCTAGATTATGGATAGGTATGAGATTCACAAAAAAAAAATAAGAGCAAAAAAAAGAACAAAATTACAGTGTGCGAGCAAAGGTGAGAAACCATTGGATAATTGACAGGCACTCTATCTGTGTGTGTGTGTGTGTGTGTGTGTGTGTGTGTGTGTGTGTGTGTGTGTGTGTGTGTGTGTGTGTGTGTGTGTGTGTGTGTGTGTGTGTGTGTGTGTGCGTGTGCGTGTGTGTGTTTGTGTGCGTGCGTGCGTTTGTGTGAAGTACTATATTATCTATACTAATATTATAAAGCTGAAGAGTTTGTTTGTTTGTTTGTTTGTTTATTTGTTTGTTTGAACGCGCTAATCTCCGAAACTACTGGTTCGAATTGAATAATTCTTTTTGTGTTGGATAGTCCAGTTATCGAGGAAGGCTATAGGCTATATAACATCACGCTACGACCAATAGGAGCAAAGATATAGTGGTAAATGTGTAAAAAACGGGAGAAAGAAGCCACTATTCCACGCGGACGAAGTCGCGGGCAAAAGCTAGTTTGAAATAAACCTTTAGGGGTAGTGAGTTCCAGTGTTCGCGAACAATATCCTCCGCAGCAAGCTGTCCGCAATAAGGCTGCCTTGTATTTATTTTTAAAAACAATCCACACTCATTTTTCCTTGCATAGGCGGGGGCAGATCATTCCATATGCTCGCTGCGCGGAATTTAAAAGAACCTTGATATCGCGTCGTCTTGTGTTTGGGTATTATTAATCTGTTTCTGATTATCGTCCTAAGACTTCTCTGAGAGTTGTCCTTTGCCCAGGTAAGCTTTTCGAATAAATATTCTGGCTTTTTCATTTCTTGTTGGGTTTTGACTTAAATTGCCACTGCAGTGCATATAACCGGAGTTGAAAGCAGTTGTGGCCGAAATCGGCCGGGAGAAATCATCATCATCATTACTTACTGTATATGCAGTTTACATTATATGTTTCAACTTTTGGTACACGCTAATGATATTCTTGTCATCATCTAATTTAGGAGCCAAGCTCTTGTCGGTGGAGTTTTTTCCATTCTTTACGCTCTTCCTCCATTCTCTTGACCTCTTGATACGACGCAAAATTCAACTTTTGCTTTATTTGATGCATATAGCTTATTCTTGGTCTTCCTCTCTTCCTTTTTCCTTCTATTCTTCCCTCTATTATCGTTCTGATGAAACTGTCGTGTCGTATCAAGTGTCCCAGCATTCTCCCTCTTCTACTCTCAATTGTTTCTATTAGTTTATATATTCGTTTATTAGTTTTGATATTCTTGTAAGTAACCTAATTTTGCATCTAAATTTAAGCTTAACACTGGGTTTAGAAACTATCTTCATCATCGTAGCTTCTGCTTTTACCTAATTCAACATTTGATTAACATCGATTCTTTATGTATAGTCGGCAGCAATGTTGCGTTGGCAAACAAATATTTTTTACTAGCTTTTGCCCGCGACTTCGTCCACGTGGAATAGTGACTTCTTTCTCCCATTTTTTACACATTTACCACTATATCTTTGCTCCTTTTGGTCGTAGCGTGATGTTATATAGCCTATAGCCTTCCTCGATAACTGGATTATCCAACACAAAAAGAATTATTCAATTCGAACCAGTAGATTCGGAGATTAGCGCGTTCAAACAAACAAACAAACAAACAAACTCTTCAGCTTTATAATATTAGTAAAGATTACTGAGTGGCCGATTATGAAGTCATATTTCCAAATTACGCACTAATTAGTTTATCACATTACGCACGAGGTACCACCTACTTTTACCTGCATAACCTACCGTGATTCTAAGTCGTACCTGAATTGAAATAGTATTATCTACTAACTGCTAGGCCACTTACATACCAATATCCACTAAAAATTGATATTGCAGCCAGAGTGGAATATTTTAAATGAAATCAAATATTCTATGCATAAAGTGTTCACATTTTGTTTCGCTGGAATATTCAATTTAGAACTTTTCCAAATCGAATCAGACTATTTTTTGTTTCAAAACAATACCTATCTACTTTTTTAATTGTGCTGCTGAGTTTCATTGGCATATCATATTTGATGGTTTCGAATTAGTCCCACACATTTTTATTCATCTTGGTGACTTGAAAAAAGAGAGTATTTCAAAATGTCACCAACACAAACTTTAAGCTTCAATAAAAGAGTGAAAGCTCTCTCGCGATTCGTAATAAAATCTAACATAGCACTCTGGAGACAATATCGGGAGTAATAAGTCGAGGGCACGTTTTATATTGCCTGCATGCACCCAGAGATGGCACTCTATTTGTGTCACTTACGGTGCTGACGTGACCACGGCTGAGAAAATATTAATGGATGCGGCACTGATGTGATATTTAGATAGTATTACAAGCGTTTCGTCGATTTCTGTTTTATAAACGCACTAGCTTTTGCCCACGACTTCGTCCGCGTGGAATAGTGACTTCTTTCCCCCGTTTTTTACACATTTACCACTATCTATATATCTTTGCTCCTATTGGTCGTAGCGTGATGTTATATAGCCTATATATAGCCTTTCTCGATAACTGGACTATCCAACACAAAAATAATTATTCAATCCGAACCAGTAGTTTCGGAGATTAGCGCGTTCAAACAAACAAACAAACAAACTCTTCAGCTTTATAATATTAGTATAGATTTTTCATAAGGGGTGGGGTAAATTACTGAGATGTTTTCAGATTGAGTCCCTATAATCAGCTTATAGATTAAGCATAGATACCCAACGCTGCAACGCAGCCAGCACCTACCTCCTTGCCACAAGGAAATGGTTTCGTATTTTCATAGGTAGGTTTTAAGTTTTTTTTTATAATGCATGGCTAAGTTAATAGTAAAAAGTAATGTTACTGATCTTATACTACAACACTCATTGTTAGTACTTATGCTAATAGCTCCGTGCTATGGTTTGTTCATATTATTCATCTAAGTTACGCTACGTTAATTCAGTATCATGTATGTATATTCTTCGTAGTTATGACTAAACAAATCTTTGCAATCAAAAAAGTATTATGTGAAAAAAATGCATCAATATGCCTCGTCCATCTTAGAAGACTTCTCACCTCCATTGTTAGTCTAGCATGTAACGCCACAGGGTGTCAGAAGGGTAATTAGTTAGCTTTAGCTCTGCTATAGCAGGTAACTGAGCAATTCTTATCATGCAAAATGCAAATTTATTTACTAGTAACGTAAGCTCAGACGTCGGGACATGAATATTTATAATCATGAACGAGAGAGGTAGAGCTAGCATAAGATAATACAGGATTAGTTGTAATTAACAGCAGTTATAAGATGAACTTTGGTGACCTTTCAGTACAGACTTTAATTAAAATGAAGTACTCATAACTTATACGTACGTATTTATTAAAATTAATGATCATATCTCACTTCTCTTTGCGTGAGGCATAAACTAATTGCTTTGGAGTATGAATACACTTACTGTTGGCGAAAATAATTATATCTCGAACTTTTTTTATCTTACTAGAAAAAAGGAGGCAAAAAAGGTTCGTCTAAATAAAAACACTAAAAACGCAATCTAGCATCAGCATAAATCTCTTTTTTTTGTTATTTATCTCAAACAACTATTCACAAAATAAACCGTTAAAACCTTCGTCAGATAAGTAGTTAACCTTTTAAAACAGTAGCGGTTAGTTGCGAACTTTGCGCCCGAGACAAATTAGCCCTTTGAAGTTGTATCAAAGACCCTTCTGGCCGCCTGCACATAGTTTGCACAGCTAATCAAATTTTACCATCAACAAAGCGCCAGTAATCTTTCATCTGTAATCCTTTGTCTTGTTTTTAAGGTCTTGCAAGTTCTGAGAAGTGGCATCGGCGGAAATAATTTTGTAGTTACATAATTTTAAGTGTTACACACAGTTAAAAGTTATTACTACGTATAGAAAAGCTTTTCCAAGCAAAAAATGTGTCGCAACTCAATGACAAAATTGTGACATATTCCTTGGAATGTTGAATTTATAACCGTTTGTAATGATGACAGGTTGCGGTCATGTGGCACGAAATTAGTTCATGATGTCAGTTCCATACGCTAGCAATAGTAGTTAAATGGTTACACATAAAAATGAAACATTTTCTTTCTTTCATTTTTTCAAAAATAATAAATAGCTGGAAGTTTTCATGCTCTCAACAACAGGAAAAAAAATACAAAATATCTTTTTCTAAAAAAAACTGTTATTAAAATGTTATTTAATTTTATTAGTCTCAGAAATTATATCAATCTGTGCTTTTTTATTTTTTTGTTGATTTATACTTATATCATTTCAAACGTGTGCTCGACGAACTTGTGTGAGAAATACATATACCCCCTCAACCCCCTGTAATTTTTTATTTCTTATATCTTGTTAAAATGATAATTTCTCGTATCTTGGAGCTCTAATAAACTTTTCACCGAAACCTTGGAGTCATTGACCTTCAAGTTATTGCAGTACATTGTTACATACTCTGCGCAAATATTGAATGGAGCGAATTTGTAATCAAAGAGGAGCAAATATGAACTTGGGACTGACATGCGGGTGTATTTAATTAATTACCATTCCGCCTGTCGTGTGTTTGTCTTTTGCTTTTGTTTAATAGCTATGGGTTGCTTGTCTTACTACAATTAAAGTGTGTTTGTTTCGTGTAGATATATGGAGTACGTCACTGTGACTGTACAATCATGAAGTATGTGTAATTATTTGTTTCTATGGAATAGTTATGACTGAAAGGATATTGTCACCGCTACAAATAAGCGTAGTTATGATAAGGCTCAGTTGCTTGATTGATAGTTAACTCAACTAATGGTCGAATATCGTTACTAGCGGTTAAATGTTTACGACTGTGCGTGTTTTGAAGGAAAAATACCTCAACCAATGGTCATTAAAATAGCCATTCTGACATATGGTGAGGGTATTTTTATTCAAAGCGCACACAGTCGTAAATATTCAACTAGCGGATGAATATTTACGACTGTGTGCGCTAACTAACTAAATTTAACCATTATTAAAGTAATTATCGATCAAGCAACTGGGCATGGGCGAAAAGAAATGCCTATATTTTATTTGAATTTAACAAGCACCTTAAAAACGTTCTTCTTTAGGATAGTTGAATTCACCTTACTGCAAGTGTTTAGCTATAAAATTGTCTCAAGCTTAGTCTAGTCCACAGTCACGTAACAGTAAATCTAATGACTCGGAACAACTCAATCGCAGCCTAAACTTAAATCGCAGCTCTTGGCATACCACCAATTCCTTGGGCCATTCGATATGCAAGGCCATCTCTGCGCCGTACGCTGAACTACATACATACTAGATATGGTATACCTTTTTGACTTATTTATTAAGTTAATATATTATTTATTTCACAAACAAAATTAAGAACAAATGGCGGACTTAATGCTTAAAAGCATTCTCTACCAGTCGTCCATTGGGTGAGGTAACAGTTAATAAATAATAATAATAAATATGCGCCGACAACACACCAATTGTCTGGTTTCATGGTAAGAAATTTACTTCCTTGTGTTACGAAGTACCAGACAACGATTATGACGGGGGCGTCTCCCATAAATACTTAAATACATATAACATCCATGACTCAGGTACAAATATTCATGCTCATCACACAAACATTTGCCCCTTGCGGGATTCGAACCCGCGACGGCTGGCGTAATAGTCAGGAGCGCTAACCAATACACCAAACACGTCCCATATAAGTTGTAGGCTTGATGGGACGAGTTGATAAATGACTATATTTTCCACCCAAAAAACAGGAGACGACTTGCAAAATGAAGTTAGTATTAATTTTGTTTTTTTGCATCTTGTCCCAAGTGGGCCGTAATCACATGGGACGAGATGAGTATTGAGTAAGTACGAAGTACCTTACCGAAATACTCTAATACTGTAGTACCTAACTGAAACTAGTAGTTATTTCCAAATAAAGAGTACATCATACCTGAGACCATAAATAATTACCATATTTTCCTTCATCGGCGAAGTTATTAACTACATAATTACATATTTAAAACGCAGGAGAAAGCAACTGCCTTGAAATGGGGGCTTTTGCTTACATTTTCTACTATATTGTATTTTCATTCCCATAAAAAGTGCGAAGTGTGGTCACCCAAATGCATCAATGTATGGAAAAGTATTGAATTGCTTATAACTTTTGATTGCCGGCATATAGAGCCGTCACTTACGATTATACTTACTCAGAGTCCGCGTCACATCAGATTTGATGAGTTTCCAGCTTCGTGGAACACCTGGAAGTGGTAGAACTGGGTGGCTCAGACAGCCAGCATCCGGCTGTCTGAGCCAGCAGCTTTTTCTCAATAGCTCCTAAACGCGTGCGTCACGAAGGTTCAAATCTGGTCGAGAGCTGTCACTAACGTCGTCACATCAGTATATCGTTAAAACATTTGTCCGAAACATAGTATTTCGTGAAATATAGAGAAAAACAAGTTGGCTCAGACGACCGGATGTCCGGCTGTCTGAGCCATACGTTTATCATGATTTCTCGAAAAGTATTGGATTCAAATGGATGAAACTACTTCGGATGGCCGTCACCTACGCGTCACATCCCTTTTTATAAGAAACAGCGCCTTGAAACCCTCTGAGAGCTGAGATCCAGAGTGTCAGAAAATGTGAAATTCTGGCTGTCTGAGCCAAGTTTTTTTGATTTTACACGTAAACTACTGCGTCACCTACGATGAAACCTGGATATACCAGCGTCACCTACGATTCGTTATCAGCCTAGATAGGCCAGATCTCTCTAGGCGTCTGGCTCAGCTGCCCGGATGTACACGACCATGAGAAGTATTTACATCTACACTAAAAACAAAGAAAAATCAATTTAATTATTTCAGCAAGAGTGCAGTTAGCCCGCATGTCATTTTTGACTGATTGCAATAAAAATATTTAGTCAAAGGTCTCTTCTAGTAATTTAACAACAATTCCGGTAGCCACAAGATTGGCTGTTTTAATATGCAGCCAAGGTGTCCGAGGTTCAACGTTTTAAATTAAGTTACAGTATTGAATACAAACTCTATTTTAATTACCTCATCTTGAAGGCACTGCAGGGACTTTAAGACGTGTAAATGCGGATTAGCCAATGAAATTAGCCGGTTTTAGTCTGTTATAGATACAGGTTTATGAGAATACGATTCTTGTCTGGGTAGCATTAATATACACAACTTGAGATTATAACTTGTAAAATACCTCAAAACTGATTTAGGCGTGATGAAGTCGACTTATTCAATTTATTGCCATCATTATTAAAGACTATATTTACTAATCAAATATTAGTAAATCTCTACTATAAATTATAGTTAAGAACGTTAGAAGCATATCTAAAATAAATAAATATGCGCCAGACTACACACCAATTGTCTGGTTTCATAGTAAGGAATTTTCACCCTAGTATTACGAAGTAACAGACAACGATTATAATGGAGGCGTCTCCCAAAAATACTTAATTACATATAACATCCATGACTTAGGTACAAATATTCGTGCTCATCACACAATTTTGCCCCTTGCGGGATTCGAACCCGCGACGGCCGGCGTAATAATCAGGAGAAATTAAAATTACTTCAAAATTTTCATCTGCATTTTAAAGTAGGATGGTCATAAAAATCTTGTGTCCTTTATTATAATAGCACATCTTAAATAAACTGCCCATTACCAAATTTTTAACATTTATTTCCACAAAAGTGCCAGCATCCCGGCCACGTCTTGAATTATTTAGTTCCCGAACTACAAGCCGGAACTTGAGCGCAAGTGTTTTAAAGCTAACGCCTCTTAGATGCGGTGGAACAATTGAAACTATGGCACATACTTCGACGTTGTGGGCACGCTTAATTTTATTAATTACTCCCAACTCGCTACGGGACTACGGCGTAGCAATAAATCTACTTCGCACGTAGCGCCGTAGCGCGTAGCTCGTAGTTTGGCGATGTTGTTTAGCGCTAAAATGCTTGTTTATTTCTAAGGCCTTTTGCGCTCAGATGCTGCTGTTGTTCGCGTATTTTACAGATTAAACTCATTGTGCACCTTTTGCTATTTCATTAAATATATTTTATTTATTTCCATAGAGTGCCATGTAACACATACGGTCTGATCAATTTGTTTGTCAAAGTTATGTAGGTACTTACTTATTGTTAAAGATTTGGCCGCATTCTTATCTGATGCCAAGTCCTTTTGTACAAAATAACAGACTGATGAAAGGATAAACAAAAGAAAACTTTGATACCTACCTGTTCGTAAACACGTATTGACCCAGATCTTTTTTTATACCAACAGCAGAAAGCAAAAATTCAACCAATAATTGCATTTAATGCTACACGCCCAAATGGATGGTGAACCCAGTTTAAGCAACAAAACCTTAAAAGTTAAGACCGTTTCATAATCCCCGCGAAATCGCGAGAACTTGACGCGGCCACGGTAACGCGGCCTAGTATGCGCGGGCGATCAATAATCCAAGCTGTGTGTACTCCGCTTTGCGCTCGTCTAATCCGTATTTATTTCCCAAAACAGAGGAACAGCTGGTACAGTTTGCCTCCCGGAATTTATGTTCGTCCGCGTCGGATCTAAGAAACTCACGTACACGACCCCTATTATTGAGTCGTGCGAGAATTCCACAGGCGTCTTTTAAGAGTAGTTTACCGTTGTCGGATACGTGTTATTTATTGCTTGTTATTTGCTGATAAAACGCAATGAACAGATTTAATTTGGCATCGATGCAGTCGCGCGTTAGTATCGCTGCTGAAGCGCGACTGCATCGATGCTAACTCGCGTTTTTATCGATGCAGTCGCCAAAATTCAGAAATACGAGTAATTGGTCAATTTCCAGCTATTGCATCGCGACTGCATCGATGCTAAGAGTAGCTTAACTCGTCAAGTATGTGTAAACGAGACACAATAGAAATTACATTGTTATGCGGCGCCCGGCTGTCGTTTGATACCTGACTAATTAATGTGTAAAGGTTGTCATTTTGCTACTGCATCGCATCTGTCGTCTTAAAAAAACTTCAAATAAGTAGGCCAAATCGAAAACAACACTTGCCGTGACATAACTAGACACTATCGATTATGATCACCAAGATCTTGTTAAAAAAAAACGATCGATTCCAGAATCTTACCCCAAATCTACAAGTCGGCAGTTGAGTGCGGTTCTGTGTTTTGCTTATATTGTAGCCGTCTAGTCATCCTCAGTGACACAGTGCTATCCCACAAATGTCTGGTAAAAGGCACAAACACAAACTTTATGGAGATTTCACTGAATATTGTGATAGGTGACATGCAATTACAGTGGTTTATACAGTCTTAAAAACGATGAAACACTTACTTGCACCTTTATTCTTGAAAGAAAACGTTCATTTATAGATTTTTTTTACATCATTTTCAGTAACAGATGCATGAATTTGTCAAAGTAGAGAAATCCTTATTCAGAAAATATTTTATACAATAAGGATATAATAAGTACCAATTTGAACAGTTAAAATAATGAAAATTAACGTGACACACGTTTCTAATGTGTAGTTGCAGTCCCACACATACTATACATTTTCGTTAAAAACTAACCAATATTACAACTGCATAAGATGCGCGCTGTTATATCTGCACATTTTAATGTAAGTGGCCATCGCAAGTTAAAAAAAAATGTCTTTGTAAAAACTACGACGAGAAAGTATAATAAACTTTTCGCCGCCCATTTTACCATCGACTTCCTTCTTTGCCGTTCGGTTAATAATTCAATTGATAATGGACCCGCATCCCTGAGACTTGCTATCGGGACAACATTCTCATTTAAATAGTTCCTCTTAGATAGAGCGCCTCTGGACGTAGTTAATAAATAATAAGAAGGCTCAAAGCTAAATTCATCATTATCATTAAGAGTCGATGTGAATGCCGATTCCTTCCCATTTCAGAAGTGAACAGTTTTGGAGAAATCAGATGCAGTGCAATCGCCTTCGTGATTCGCTCCTGTACTCGTACTGACATGGAGGCGTTATTCTACAGACACTTTATCAGCTCTATATAAGGTCACCTCGATGGAAGGGCGGATTCAGCACAATAAATAAATATTTTTTTGTAATAAAAACACTTTGGGTTTTTATCCGCTAGTTTTTGAAAAAATTTGAGACTAAGGTGATTATTTTTTTCATATATTATTTTTCCATTAATAAAGGGTTAAGATTAGAGAAAAAGAAGGTTTGGGCATTGAATTGAGAGAGGCGAAACCGATGACGCAGTAAACTTTTTAAATTGTCAGGGTGCTTTCATAAATAATGATAATTATTGTCTTTATTAGGGAAAATAATAAAAATAAAAATCTCGATTTTCAAAAAAATAATGATTGTGTTTTGTTTCTATGATGTATACAAAGACACAGTTATAATAATATCGCTTAAAACGATTTGACCTTATATAGACAAGAGCAAACCCATCTCATATAAAAAATACCTATAGTCAATGTGGCTCTACTGAAGAGACTGAATCACTATAATATTGTATTATAGTTCAAATCAGTACTATAGATAGACTTGATATTGAACCTTCTTCAACTGTTTCTGTTGTGTCTTTGGTTATAAATCACAGTGAGATCGCACCACGGAGCGTTTTAAAAGTTAAGCTTCTCTGTAACCGTTTTTATTTGTTTTTGAATAGCACAGTTGGTTAGTTCGCATTCTCTTTTAAACAGTTTGAGTTAGCGGTACCCAAATAAATTCAGTTTGGGTAATAAGCTTTATTTACTTACAAATTACCTAAATTTTTGATCTTTCATCGGTCATGTTGGACTGCCGTCTCATCGATTTGATGGAATGAAGGAACAGAGAGCGCACTTGTGTATTGCGCAAACACCTAGGCACTATTTAATATCTCCTTCGTACCTGGCCTATCTCTGTTGAGAGGGCGCCTTTACCGGAAATCAGTTTTTCGACCTAGGTGAGCTAAGATTCTATTTATTTGTTAGTATCGGTAATGATAGTACTGATAATTAACTTACAAGTTTTACTGTTTATCTCGATAGAAATAACACAAGTAAATTGATCTAGACTGAGATACAATTTCAAAAATATAGTGCAGCTAATTCTTCTGCAGTTAAAGGCGTCGTTATTTCCACAACCATACTTTTCTTATTAGTTCCTCCTGCAATTAGGGGCAAGACGTTAATGAAAGAAGCATAGAGAAAAAACCAAACGTCTCACTTTTTTTAAGCAGAACTGTTTCTATCTAGTTGCCAAACCGTTTATCTGAAATAAGATACACATCAGATAGAATTCAATGATATGAAAGCCTGAGTCTTCTTAGTGAATAACGGCAATGCCGTTTATAACAACAACAAATAAAGGGTAAGTATATGTTCACGGACATAGCCCTGCGAATAGTAAGCTCAAGTGGCAGTGGGCAGGGCACATAGCGCGAAGAACTGATGGCCGTTGGGGCAGAAAAGTTCTAGATTGGAGACCCTTCGACCAAAGGCGCAGCGTAGGATATCCACCGACAAGATGGACAGAAGACCTTGTAAAGATCGCAGGATCGCACTGGATGCAGACCGCTCACAGCCGGTCGTTGTGGAAAGCCATGAAGGAGGCCTATGTTCAGCGGTGGACGTCCTTTAGCTGATAATGATGATCATGATAATATGTTCACGTATCAGCTACTTAAGCTAAAATCAATCTATTTTTGATTTCCTGCTCCAGTCCAATCATTGTTTTGCGTAAAAATTATAACTTAAGGTTGAATGTTTGTTTAAACAGGTCTATTAGTACGAGTGCTATAGTAAGTTTGCTGATTACATCTACAAATTGATGTGCTTCTACAGTTTTCTCGTTCACCAGACTTAAGACCAGGAGCCTGAGTGCAAGTATTGCCTTTTCGTTGTTAAAACTGTTTGGGATATCGATCCTTCGATGGAGTGCTATCTTAGTTTTCCCTCTTTATCTTCTTAATGGAGATGTTTGTCTGTGAGTGTTTCCTTAGTTTGTTTGATTTGGATTGTTTCATGAAATCTAGACAATGTCTAAGTAAGTATAAGTTAGTAAATTATAATTAAGCCAGCCCTAGAGTTTGAAAAGAAAATGATAAAACGACTACGTAGTCATTATGTCGACAGGTACTTTTAATTTCAACGACAAATAAAATCATTCGGTACTCATTTTACCAGTCACTTGAATAATTATTACTGTTTTAATCTCGGATTAATTTAAATCTCAATTTTTAGCGCAACTTCGTCTTAAGCGTATATAACTGTACTCTACCTGTTTTTCACTGCATAAGATGTGACTAGAATTCCAATAAAACAATGACGCATTTAATTAGCTTACTAGAGCTGAACAAGTGTCACGTATTTGCAATCTGTAAGACAAAACTTCAGTCACACAAGTACGTATAATAGTACAATACAATAATGGAGGCTTTATAAACGGAGAATGTTCTAAAAAATCATCCTGTTCTCTTCCGAACAGCAACGAGTATATAAGAGCGCAATGGCTCAGATTTACTGGCTCACCAGTCAAACTTTTTGCTATTCCGAAGTTTTGTTTTACGCGTGAACTTTTTTATTGCCACAACGAGTTCCTATAACTCAAACTGCGTAACGTGCTAGTCGCCAAAAACGATTCGCGTAATGGTTTCTGTGAACACTTCCAAAGGATTTAAAGGTACAAACATCCCAATTGGAATGCTGGTATTTTTAGACTAACTAACATTTTGTGAACTAAAAGAAAACAGTTATGTTTTTGATAAAAGTGTGAACTGATAAGAGTCATAAAAGTAAGTCAAATTAGAAGGTTATTCACACTCAGATAAAATACGTTGTTGTTTATATTATTATCCATAATATTATGTCAAATTACGGACATAACATTGAGATTGGTGGTACAAGTGCAGAAGCCTTCTTAATTGAAGTTTAAAAAATTTATGTACATTTTCATGAACATTTCTTTTCCGTTTTTATTTAATCGTCATGTAGGTAATAATAACATAACACAGGATCTAGGGTCATGCTAAAACACAATGAACAATGTCAAGTCTGGAGGTCATAAATTTGTTAGTCTACGTCTTGAGGTGCGCCACAGGGTAGCTACATATTTAGAGAACGATGTTCAAAGCTATCCAGTTTCACTGAACGTTGCACAACTGACTGATAGCTGGGGAAAGTCAAACAGTTCAAAAAATAGGTAACCTGCTAATACTAATCATAAAGATACAGAAAGGACGAAGAAGGATACAAAGAAATACGAGATAAAGGTGAAGTAACTATTAAATGATTCAGCCGTTCTTGCCTAGGGGTATAATCACAGTAAAGGATTTTTTAAGTGATTCTGCAACATATAAACTGTTATTTAAGCAAGAGGTAGTTCTGGCGATGGTCAAAATATATATGCAACACAAAACGATCTAAAAATTCAAGAATTTTGAATGCTGCCGAGCAATGTGGCCTGCGTAAGTAGCTTGACGAATGAGGAGCCTCGAAGTCGCGCGATTATGATATGTAGAGCTGCGGTTGTTCCTCTCTTGCCTTCCACACCGGAGCTTAAAAACCGTAGGTGTCCTGCCTCTAAATACCCAGTCAAAAGCCTTTTCCGATACACTATATCCTTAGCCTTCTGAAAAAACTGGTTTTGCTTCTACCCAACACCAGGGGAACGCATATTAGATAGCGGCATTAACTCGCCGTGGCTTGTGCCATGGCGAGTTAATGCCGCTATCTAATATGGGATTCTCTTTTAAAAGCTACAGCGATCACAAAATCGCTGTAGCTTTTAAAAGAGAATCCCATCCCACTAGACTTCTCACTAAATGCTGGTCCTGCCGCTGTTCGGTCAGGGACTGTTAATTCAACATATTCGCAGCTATGCAAAATATCTGGTGGCCGTTCACTATCCGCCACCTCTGACCCCGCAAGTAGCCTACTGCTCAGCCTTAACTAATTAAAGCTCCACCGACAAGAGTCTACTTCTTAAATTTGATAAGAAGTGAATGAAATCCTCAGTGAAAATACTGTTTTGTTTACTCTATGGCCCGGTCGCAACTTCAGTGCTAAAACTAGGAATGTATGAAGACTACCCGCAAGGATACGGGATTGAATCCACTAAACTACGGCACTGACTTCAAACATACGATTTATGCCACTGCAGTTAACCCGTTTGAGTGAATGAATGAATTCTAGGATTTATAGTTAGTGTTTATCTGTATTTTGTTGTTTCTTTACACAGGGTTTCCGACATTCTGCTTCAATTTAGATCGTAGTGTTAAACTTTGTCTAGGTGAAATATCTAGTTCATAACACACCCAGAAAAAGCGTAGCTCACTTAATAATTAATCTGTTTCTTTTAACAGCTTAAAACAATTGACAACAACTAACTTCAAGTTTGAGTTTCACATCCAATGCCGTGGGGCAGCGGCTGTGTACAAAAAGTCTTCTTCCACAATACAATTATAACATCACCGAGCCTCACAAAAACTTATTTAATTAATGCAAAATCATTCTTCTAAAACAACATCCAATCCTATTAAGGCCGTATCAGAGATCTTGTAACTTTCGCCTTTAGACTTGCAAAGAAAAAATCGCCTTTAAATTCGGTCAGAAAATAAGCTGCGGCGCCGGCGGGACGGATTTACATAAAACTTGTTTAAATGGTAATATTAGAAGATGTCACCCAAGCCAGACGTCCCTGTGGAACTTGGCACAGGCACATATCATAATCTACCTTTGAATAATATCGCCTACTGGTTTAATCCCGTCGAAAGATGTTCGAAAACTTTTACGCTGTGGCAAGACGGGAGTCAGTGACGTCATAATTTTGCACAGACCCAGAGTTTTCTATTTCAAGGTGTACGATTTCGTGATGTCAGCTGAAGTGATGTTATTATGGAATTTTGTAAAGCACTCCTTTCGCTTGCGGCTATGCTGTATTTTGTAACATTTATATGCTTATCGTAGAAAGTAGTAGTTAGGATATACAAATTGGGATTTCGTTTGTAAATAATTTATGTTGTAGCATACAAGTAATATTCTCGTGATGTTTTTGTACAATTTTGGTACAGTAATAATAATATTCCTGGGTTCCGATTTTTGATAATGGCGGCCCACTCGAGAGGTAGGAGATATAATAGTGCCCAGATAAATGCGAAATACATAAATGCACTCTTTGTTCCTTTACCCTCATTAATTTAGTAGTAGGCAGTTTGACAGAATCAATGAGAGATCAAATGCAGGACCAATGGCTTTACGTGACACGAGGGGTATCATCACCATCAACTTCCTGACTCTGAGCTGTTTCCGAGTACATTCAAGACAGAAAAATCTCGAACCAAATTTCGGCCAGACCCGGAATTAAAACCCGGGACCTCTTGGATAGTCAACCAAAAACAACCAGTGAGTTAACCACTACACCAACGAGGCAAACAAATATGTACGTTTTGTGGCACAGTAAAAAGTATGTAATATGATTTTCATTGAAAAACGATATAAGTATCGGCCGAATGACGTATCAAAAGGACTAAACCAATGTTCGCAACTTGTCCAAAGGCTAAATGTACAAGTTTTATCAACAAAATAAATAGTAATTAAGAAGATAGTACCTTGGGGAGTGGGGTGCGATGAGTTATAAGTGAAACTCGTGACTAGGGTACAAACCCAGTTGATAATACGGACGTGACTGCACTACTGGGGTTTTTATAAAAAATACGGTTTTCAAATACCAACAAACATGTATAGTAAAACAGATGAGGGTGTCGTGGCATTGTGGCAATACATGACGAAAATTACCTCGTTACTGAACATACTCGACTGTTCCTACTAATTCTCTAAGATTTAGAAATTCAAGCGATTGCTTTGCTGATCTTTACTACATATTATCACATAGCTCTGAAATAGAATTACTGCATAGATCTTTTATGAGAAACCTACAAGTTTATTCCTGCTTGTAAACTTATGCACTGCTGTCTTATTTTTATTTTTGTTCAGTTTCTGTTTTTTTACATAACGGTAGGTAAAGGTATCTGATATTAATTAGACACACAAAATTATAAAAACATGTTAAAATCCCCAAATGGAAAGGACACTGACACCATTCTATACAAACTTGGGCCTAAATAAATGAAAATGGTATAAAATAGTAGCTTGTAAATTAACAAACTTTCACAGAAAAACTTGAGAGTTTTGGTTATCTGAGAACAGAAATATTCATTATCCTCTAATTTATTCACATATTATTCGATAAATTATTTTTTCAATTAAATGGGTATAAACTTGTTTTTCAGATTTCTCAGTCTCCAGATTTTGAATTTTGTAGATATTTCGAATTATATAATAATTTTATTTAGTATACCCTTAATAATATAAATTGCACTTGTAAAAAGACAACTGTCAACCTGTGACAGACGAGGAATTGAACCCCGTGTCTTACGCAATCCGGGCGCATGCCTATACCACTCGGCCACCGTCACATTAACAGGCCTGTTGAATTTTGCAAGCGCTTCTTAACGCGTAGGCTGCGTGACTTCATCAATGTTGTGAGATTGCTCTCACAATATCTGAAGGAAAATATTTTTACAAATATTTTAACAATCAGTTAAGATGATGAAAGCCAATTTATAGTTTACTAGCTTTTGCCCGCGACTTCGTTCGCGTGGACTTCAGGTTCGTCCCGTCTAGTAGCGCAAAAAATGTGTTTTTTTACGACCTCACATTAGAAACCTCAAAAATTGTAGCCTATATGTTATTCTGATGTATAAGCTATATTGTGGTAAAGTTTCATTCAAATCCATTCAGTAGTTTTTACGTGAAAGAGTAACAAACATCCATACATCCATACAAACTTTCGCCTTTATAATAGTAGTAGGATTTTTGTTTTTATAGTGTTTTGTCACCATACAAACTTAATAATATAAATTGCACTTGTAAAAAGACAACTGTGAACCTGTGACAGACGAGGAATTGAACCCCGTGTCTTACGCAATCCGGGTGCATGCCTATACCACTCGGCCACCGTCACATTAACAGGCCTGTTGAATTTTGCAAGCGCTTCTTAACGCGTAG
Organism: Pyrausta aurata; assembly: GCA_963584085.1. Classification (NCBI taxonomy): domain Eukaryota; kingdom Metazoa; phylum Arthropoda; class Insecta; order Lepidoptera; family Crambidae; genus Pyrausta; species Pyrausta aurata. Next base: position 10,817,807 of record OY757259.1, on the reverse strand, counting down.
GCTGCGTGACTTCATCAATGTTGTGAGATTGCTCTCACAATATCTGAAGGAAAATATTTTTACAAATATTTTAACAATCAGTTAAGATGATGAAAGCCAATTTATAGTTTATTTTTGTTTTTATAGTGTTTTGTCACCATACAAACTTAATAATATAAATTGCACTTGTCTGTCACAGGTTCACAGTTGTCTTTTTACAAGTGCAATTTATATTATTAAGTTTGTATGGTGACAAAACACTATAAAAACAAAAATAAACTATAAATTGGCTTTCATCATCTTAACTGATTGTTAAAATATTTGTAAAAATATTTTCCTTCAGATATTGTGAGAGCAATCTCACAACATTGATGATGTCACGCAGCCTACGCGTTAAGAAGCGCTTGCAAAATTTAACAGGCCTGTTAATGTGACGGTGGCCGAGTGGTATAGGCATGCGCCTGGATTGCGTAAGACACGGGGTTCAATTCCTCGTCTGTCACAGGTTCACAGTTGTCTTTTTACAAGTGCAATTTATATTATTAAGTTTGTATGGTGATAAAACACTATAAAAACAAAAATAAACTAGTATACCCTTTTTCGACTATATCTCAACTTTACATTTGTGCCCATTTGTGTTGTGTGCTAAAGTTGCTGAATATGTTACGAAGACAAACAAATGGATAATTTTGCTAACAAACAATTCGTTAAGCGAATTACTGAATTCAGTCAGGACTGCGGTGAAGGAATTAAATTACACTTAATTGAGATAATTCACGACTCTACAATAGGCAAAAACACAGCCCCAAAAAACTGATAAGATTGCGAACAAGGAATAAGAAATGACGAAAGTAAAAAAAAAACTTTACTTACACTTTATTTGTGGTCATTTTAATTAATTGTCATTATAATAAGTAATATAATAATTATTGGTATCTTTTAATTTCTTCAGATAATTGGAATCAGACATGTATTCAGTATCATGTATTAGATACCCCTCGTTAGCGGTTGATAATTGATTTCATTAGACCCGGTAAGGTTTTTTTAACAATATTTATTGGCAACAAGGAACTTCATAGGAACATTGGCATATGTTTTAATTTATGACATTAAATAAAATAGCAAGTACTTCTTTCCTAAAAACAGGACAGCTTTTTTTATTTTCAACCAGATTATCATCTCTATATTGTTCTCAAGAGACTTTTCTAATTGATTCTTGTCGTCGTGAATGGCGCGTGTCAGACACACCGCTGATCAATGGGAGAGTACGAGATGGAGTTAGGGCAGGCTCCCTTTATGGAAGGTCGAGCACTCTAGACCGAGGAGACAGCCCTTAACTCGTGTGTGCGTACATAGTAGTTAGTGTATAGAGTTCTTAACATAACTTCAAACTTGCAGCAAAGAGGATTAAATTTTAAGCTGCGTTTTATGTCACAATTTAGTATCTAGCAATTAAATTGAATTGAAATGAACTGAAAATTAAGGTTATGATCAGAAAACATTTTTTTAGGTTCTTCAAATTAAAATGTAGTTATGGGGATAGATATTTGAAATCCGTTTGAATGTAGGAGTAAATCGCATTAAAATGTAGATAATAAAGCTATTTATTTTTCGTATTTACCATTATGAGTGAGGCTTACAGTTATCGTAACTGTGTTCTAAGGTTTCGGTCACGACACCGTAACTTACAACGTCGCGTGTCATGCACGGAGCGTGTCATCACCGGCAAAATACGCACTTGCTCGCTCCCACTCTCGCTTCAAATTACGGTGAGATCCATTCAGTGGGCATAGTAGACCGTATAGCGTTGCTTTTCGTATCTGATACGCTACTAGCACGGTCATGGTATGATACGGTGGAGTGGACCTTTATCGTATAGAGATTTGCAAGTTACCCGTTGCCGTTTGTCACAGTTGAAGTATATTATACATACTTCAACTTAATTTATAGAGTCTAAAAGTATTGGCTTTTTCTATACCTATGTTACTAAATCTGATGAAGGATAGATTTACAAATCTGTACACGGATCGGTAGCTGACTGAGGCCTCTTGCCAAACTTAAGGGCGGATAATATGCTCTGCTTCGTCAGGACAGTATCGTTTTCATTATTACACGGCAGACACTTAAATTTAGATTTTACATTGAATTAGGAAGACAAAACATAACAAAACAAAATAGATCTTATACTAAAGTAATTTCAATAAAACCAGTAAGCGAGTTTATGACTTTTGCTATATTTAATCAGTCAGGTATCAAACGAATGCCGGGAGTCGCATAACAATGGAATTTTTATTGTGTCTCGTTTACACATACTTGTCGAGTTTGTCTTCATTTCATTTGTTTCAAAATATTTCCTGGATATTAATAATGTATTAATGTGCGTAACTTCAGCAAGTAATTGGCACTGACGTTGATGTGCGTTATTTCAGTAAGTTACAGCGCTTACACACTTAAGTGACTTTAGCAGCGCAACGAAGGTCACGCGACAGTCGCGCTGCTGTCACTTTTATACATAAACTAGCGGCCCGCCAGCGACTTCGTACGCGCGTAATAGTTTTACTCCGTTTGGTTCCCATAGATAAATCGTAGCAAAAATATTTATAAGCCTATACGCATTAAACTACTTCTATAGCCTTCCCTCATAACAAAAATTAGCTGTATAACAATGTAGCTAAGATATTTTATAACCGGACCAATAGTTCCTGTTATTAGCGCGTTCAAACAAACAAACAAAAACATCCAGTTTTTAAATAGTATATACGTAAAAATGCGTAAAGATAAATGTTATATTTTGTAAACACACAACACGCAGCCCGGTTTTTAATCTGGTCAAACTTACACGGGGATAATATCTTTTTATTTTACAACGAAATGGAAATACTTACTACGCCTATCGTCAATCGTATATTTCTTTCGAGAGCTAATGAAAAAACCAGGCTATACTCCGTGCGCTTACACAGCATCACGCCACATACAGGCTTTGGGAGAAGCAAATTCCTTCAAACTTGAGCTTTGTTTATAGTCATAGCGAATACTCTACTTTCTTGAATTCAAATCGTGAATTCAAAGGGTTAATTCTATGTAGGGACCTACCCCATCATCATCATCATCAAAACCCAAAAGCCGTCCATTGCTAAACATAGGCCCCCACGAAAAGTTTGCAAAAAAAATATTGGACACCCTTCGACCACAGGAACAGCGTTGAATGTCCACCGACAATATGAATAGACGACCTGCAATCTACACTGTACACAGACCGCTTGATACCTACCCTGTTTAAACACAAAAAAATATTCTTTACTGTTTTAAGGAATAAAAACTCTACTCGAGCATTTTCTCAAGAGCAACATCAATAACAAACATGTGTCAATACATTGTGTCTCAGACATGTCAAATGATTGTCAAAAATGATATACAAAATATTTTAATCATTAGCACTAAAGAGTTTTGATATCAACTTCGAAGATAATCACCCCCATAATAACTTTGTAACCCTTTTTCACCCCTTTAGGAGATTAATTGCAATAAAATAAAAAATAAATCTTCTGTCAATTCTGTAAAAGAATGTGTATGCAAAATTTGAAGTAGATTGGACCAAGGGATCACGTTGTTCCATACAAACTTTGCACCCCTTTTTGACCCCCTTAGGGGTAGAATTTCGAAAAATCCTATCTTATCGGATCCCTACGTCATACAAAGAACACACCCTCCCAGTTTCAGGTTTCTACGATCAGCGGTTTAGGCTGTGCGTTGATCCATCAGTCAGTCAGTCAGTCAGTCAATCAGTCAGTCAGTCAATCAATAAGTCAGTCGTTCAGGACAAAGCATTTTATAGGTATAGATGACAGCAGAAAGCCCTTCACATTAGAGCGACGATAAAAGACAATGATGATCGCAATCCAATCAAACAATTATATCGCAATCGAACCTAAAGCTGCTGGTGTACCATTAGACAAATTAGTACCCGTCTCATTGAGGGCTGAATTATTCATTATTCTAATTACAGCTATCCCTACCATAGATGATTCTCATGTGAATGGCTACTCATATACCAAAACTGACTTCAGAGTTAACAAATAATTACGTTACTTATGATTAAGCTAGCAATAGATTTTAAGAATTTACTGTGGGGAAAAAAGAGTTAGGACGTAAATACACGAAAAAGAACTTAAAACAATGTCCCAGATTGATATATGAATGCCAAACGTATTAATTTCATGTACGAGTAAGTACATAGTTGAAAATTTAGACATATCTTGCTAAGAAAAAGTTTTGCAAACTAACCCTAAGGATGTTTTGAAGTAAAAAAAAAAACAGTAAGGCCTTTTCATAAAATTGAAATATAACTTGATGTGTATAAATTCATGACAACGAAGATTACTTTTTTTGTCCTAACACATAGCAATAAAACAAAAGACTCATGTTGCAACTATGTCACTGATTTCACCGTCTCACTGCTCCATCCAAACCTCCCAACAGTAACCTGTCGAGTAGTCGCAAAGAGATATCTGAACATTTCGACGTCATATTGATCGGGACTTCTAAACCTCGGAGAAAAAAACGCGGATGGGTTTTTCATTTCAGAATCAGTCGTGTGTGAATCTGATTTGGGTTCGACTTATCGAGTGAGTTGGGCGTCGAGAGACGGCGGGTGCATACATTTTCACAAATCAACAACCCGTGGAATAACCATTTGGTGGTAATAAAACTTTTGCACTATAGCAAAGGTAGGAACTAGGAATTAAAGTGATGGAAACATAAGTTGAGGGATACCTGAATTTCATAACATGGAATCTTTGAAAGGTACTCAAGTAAAAATAACGCGTGTTCGTGTTGCAATTTTGCTTTAAGACATTTTGTATGCTCTTTAAAAAAAAACCAAAGCAGTATAGAGAAGCTATGCCAGCAATCTTAACACTTGCCCAGAAGTAGAATGGTCAATGATTTTAGTGAGAGTCCACACCTTTGGCCTTATAACTTTTTATGTATTGTATTACATGCCGATGCGTTTAAGTACTTTTAAGTTATTAAAATGCAGATTTTAAGGTTGCTCTCAATCCTCATAGACGTAAAAATGTATCGCATATACGACAACAAGATAATGACGAATTCCTTGAAATTTAAATTACGAATATGAAACCATTTGTATGAGTTGATGACAAGTGGCGTCAATTCATGGCGAACGAAATTTTTTCGTGATGTCCGTTACAAACGCTAGTAATATAATAGATCCAAATAAAGATTTTTTCTTCATTACACTGCTGATTATTACTGAATAGTAGGAGCTTGGAGAGCAAGTACTTCAAAAAACCGGTTAAGTGCGTGTCGGACCCGCGCACTGAGGGTTCCGTGCCACCCTTAACTGAATTCAGGGTCCACTTATTTTCACTTAACGAAAACATCAGAATATATTGCGACCGCAAAAATAACTTTGTTTTTCATAGTGTTTGTATGAAAGACAAAGTTATATTTGCGGTTGATAAAAATGTGCAATATCTCAAAAACTACTGGTTCGATCTCCTTCAAACTAATTTTCGTTGCAAGTTTTTGTTGAGATCTACATTATATATTTTTTTCAAAATTTTCACTTTCTTAGTTCAAAAGTTAGATGGGGGGGGGGGGGACGCCCATTTTACCTCTATGGAAGCGTCTATATCTCAAACCTTACACTTTTAGAAAAAATGGTTTTATAAACCTCAACATCATTTTAAAAGACCTATCTATAGACACCCCAAACGCATAGGTTTGAGTAAAAAAAATTTTTAGGTTTTAGTTTCATGTATGGGAGCCCCCCCTTAAATATTATTTTTTCTTACTTTTTGTATCTGAATCGGAAAGCGGTGAACAAAATACACCTACCTACTAAGTTTCAGCTATGTGATGCTTATAGTTTCAGAATAAAGTAGCTGTGACATACAGACGGACAGACAGACAGACAGACAGACTTGAAGAAACTATAAGGGTTCCGTTTTTTGCCATTCGGCTACGGAACCCTAAAAATTTTAGTTAGATCAATAAGTTGATGCTTGTGCACATTTCTAGTTATGCCAAAGTGCAAAGTTTTAGCACAAGGAAATCTGGAGGGCATCTTGTTATCAATCAAAAGTTGTGATCTGTCTAATTGAAGTAAGTTTGCGGTCGCTATTGTGTGAGTTGTGATCGGGAGCGAGAATTCAATAACTTCGCCAGATGTGTAAGTCCATTGTTAGAATACCAATAACTCCAGTTAAATATATTAAACTCTACTTACGGCCTGTTTCCCCATTGACAAATAAGCACTAACGAACGAATAATTCAAGTATGAGACGTCATTTTGTATAAAATTTTGGATAGATAACCTAACCTTACCTCACCGGAAACTTATAAAGACACTGTGAAACAGGCTGTTAATCTTTTGAAATGATAAAACTAACTTTCAAAAACACGCATCACACACTTCTGTGTCTTTGAGGCACATACTTTTTCTTTTTCAGTCAACACACATACACCCAATTTGGTTGGTCCTTGCGAAGCATTCATGCACAGAAATAAAAATAAACAAAGCAGCAGTCGGTGCTAGAAACAGAACGGGTACGTTGACGCAGTTTGTACGGACATTTTCATTTTGTACTTTTACCGTGGAAGCGTTACATTTTGAATAAATTCCAGTATTTTCTTGGCGCTTTGACAAAGCTTTTAGAGGAGATCGTAACTCCTTAAGTACCTTCTAATTACCTTCCTCAGTGTTTTCAAATTAAAGCAAACTTAGTGAAATTGTAACGGTACGTTGTTATTAGTTTGGGAAGAGGAAGTAAAGTGGGTCATTATTTTTGCACAAGGTTATTGATAGCGTCATAAATATATTATACTTTAAACACATCAGGTTCATTATGAATAAATCAATTATATTTCACATTCTTAGAAACTAGGAAACAAATGAACACTCAAAACAAAATAATATCGAAATGGCATCGTCCATAGGTCGTGCGTATTTACAACGAATGAAAAAAACTTAACTTAACTTAACTTTCATCAATAATTCAGTAGTAACATAGGTTTAAAGTCATTAAATATGAAGGCGTAATAATGGGTAGGGATTTGCCATAGAAAACTAATTTTAAGCGGTATTTCGAGGTTTTTTCTTATTGGAGGAGGCCTTACAACTAAACCTTTCCTCAGTTCGATGACACCACTCTCAGGTTTTCTTGTTTGTAAGGACATGCCTTAGACAAAGGGTTTTCGAGAGGTTTCGTTGTAACCAAAAATCTGAAACAAAGGACGGCCTCATTAGGCCATGTTAGGTCTTACCGCCCAAAGAAAAGGGCACAATTTGCAGCGGGAATTTTGTAAAAAAATACGTAATTACAGCATCAGCTTCATGCGAGCTGAAATTTTAAGAGGGCCCAACGACGTCTAAGGATGTCTACATGCAAGCCAAGCACGTAAACAGGTGCTTGAAAGCTCTACACAACTCTTCCTTTTTTATTTTAAGCCTCAAGAGTTCTGCTTGACCGGATTTAGAGATGCCATGAAAACTCTGAAAAGCAAAGCATTCACCATATATTATTTACAGCTTCTTAAGTAGGTCAGATTTATTGTCTACAAATGACAAGAATCGCCAACTTTTGTAAGAACAACAAAAAATATACAACAGAGCGTTTGGCACTCGTGTAGTACTAGTATTTTCGTACGTTTTGTTTTCGGGTCCTTTTGTCTAAAAAACACCCTCATAAGAATCAATGCTGTTCAAACCCTTCATAACCAAAGCAACATAAAGGATGCAATGCCAATTAGTACACCCCTATCGAAAGCCGTTACTGAAACAATAGTAATAGCACCAATCAGATTCGGCAAAGAATTACAAAGCTCAAACTCTATGACCTTCTTAATTATTGTATTAGCTGTTTCCCGCGACTTCATTTAATTAATATACAATTAGATATTGTATATACGGTCGGGGCCTAACGCGCCATACCACTTTTCAACTAAATTGCTTGCACATACGACACAAAAACGGGCGACACTTCAATAAAAAGACGACGCGAGGTGCAAGCGAGGTGGTTAGGCAGCGGTGACCTCGATAGTACATCTAGATAATACCTCGTACTACATAGTAATAATGAATATGTTAGGTACATGTTTCTGTGCTTGGACTGACGGCCTACTTACATATTATTTATTGTATTATTATTTAATTTTATTTGAACACAAAACAGTTTACAGTTGATGTGAAACAAATTTTATACATAATATGAGTAATACAAAACTGTAAGCCAAAACATGTGCTTTAGGAAAGTCGCAAATTCAACTCTTACTTGCTATATTAAATTACACACGAATTTGTGAGATAAGAAGCTTATAACTTTTAAAACTTCTACTTACTTTGATATTATTTTACAAATTTGATAGAACATAGCCATATTATAGCTTATACGTAAAAAAATAAAAATATAGCACCATAGAGCATAGTAAATATATGAAAAGCACATCTAGGCCATCATAAAACAATATATTTTGTGAAATTTACTCCATTCATTTAACTTTATTGCAGCATAAGTCGATTATCTGAGACAGCGTATATTCTTGTCTTGTCAAGTTATATCGCAAAGCTGATATTATATCCCTTGATTAATATCCCGTGGGCTTACAAACAGACAAACACGCGAGCTGTGTATAATGGGAATGCTCTGTTTATTTTCGGCTTTGATTAAACGCGATATAACATTCTTGTTGGGAAAATCCGACACTATGTACGTACGTTATATACTTTATATGAACCTACCTACTGTCTTGTGGTGATTTGAACCGAAAAACATTTTTATTTAAATTATCATACTAAATGGTGCGTAAATGTAGAAAACGTGAGATACGGTACTACAAAATGTACGATAGTAATATTAGTACTTTAGATTTCAAGAGTTTTTAAAAAAACACCTACATTCAAATAATACATATTCGTACCTAAGTATAGACTTTATTTTCTTTATCTAGAAGATAGTTTTGACTGGCGAGTCGTTAAATGTGTTGTACAAAGATTTTTTACGTATTTTCTGAAGGATTTTTATCGTTTTTTGAATTTTGACCACTCTTTTAGGGGTTCATGAGTTTTGTGGAAGCTGACATCATTATTTTTCGGTTAAATATTTTGAAAACCCGTTATAAAGTAAATTACTAAACTCCAATACTAACATGTAAGTAAACGAATAATAAAACCCATATGTGTACATTAATTTTCAGTTCTCCGAACACAACGGCATTAAGCTCAAGGCTCAATCCCGCTACGCCTGTAAGAGTTCCTACAGGATTACTTATTAAGCAGATTACGAAGAGCAGAAGTCGGGCGCGCCATCTCCTAAAATTAGAGTGGCCATTTATTCATATATTAACAGGATAAAATACTGGTGAGTGCAGGTATTAGTATTCACAACTTGCATGATATAACCACATACTTCTTATTAATTGACAGGAATTTTTATTGATCGGTAAATAAACTTCTGTTAAACTGTTGGTATAAGATAAGATTCCAATTTACCTGTCACTTAATACTCACTTTTTTTTGGTAAAATTTGTCTTATCATCCCGCCCGCGAGTTAGAGTATGGCTCATTCCACCTCATACTTGAGAAGACGCCTTTGCCCAGCAGCGGGATGTTTACAGACTAACTTTACTTTTACTTAACTTATATATCTTTTCCAAAATTTTACTTCATAAATTAAGTAAAGCTTGAAGATTGTGTTTTGGAACTCATTTCAAACGACCAACATTGTTACAGTACTTTACGACACCAACACAAATTGTTCATCTGCTTAAGAGCTGCGTCACCTGAAATCAAAAAAAGAAAAACAAACACAGCTCGGACATTCCATCGCTCACCAAACAAGATGTCCGGCGTTTTTCAGCAGATCTTGCGACCCCAGCCAAACCCATTGAAGGAGGCAGACGGTCGATGAATTTTTGAGTGGCCCGCCGTGTGAGCTGAAGGCAGGCTTCTGCAAAAGGAATCGTACGGATAATGAACCGCCGAGACCCGTGTACTTGTATAATGAAGGGTTTTAGTTCATTGTTGATGACAGTCTGGAACTGTATGTGACAAAAGATGTTGCGGCTATGCAGGTTTTACGTTTTGATGTTTGTGAGAGGTCTTTTACTTTTTTTTTATAAGAGGTCTGGATTTCTTGCTTGTTTTATCAAGGAGCTGTAGAAAAGATGCTGCGGTAATGCAGTTTTTACGTTTCAAGCTATAAAGAGAGCCGGTTTAGTGTTTGAAATAATATTTGGATTGCCTTCTTTATTGCATGATTTATTAAGTGGGTGTAACAGGCAGAGATTCGAAAACATCTCGTTGATTTTACAGTATTATGATAACGATAAGATTTATTTACACGTACGTTATTTTACTTTTAATAATGCGACAACAACTGTCTATTTACTATACTTTAGAAGTCAACAAATTATAATTCCTTTCCAATATGACATGACAATACAAGTGAGATAGGTATGGAGAATAACGTCTTCTTGGTCGAAATTGGTCAATGTCAATTGAAGCAGGCCATCGGCGCGGGACATTGTTTATAAGGTAGTCCTCAAGTGTGTGCGTAATACACAAGAGCACTCTGTTCTTTCACTCTCATTATTCGGTGAGACGGCAAATCCGACATAACATGATGATATAGAAAACGTTTCAGTAGGTAAAATAAAAATGCAGCGTACTCACTACCGACATTCACAACTCGTAATGTAATCAAATATTCCTGTCGAAAGAGACGCTGAGTGATACGAGGTGTCGACGCCGAGAACATAAGAGATTAAAAATTTGTTACGTAAATGAGTTTTCTTTTTTGCTTGCAACCGCAGATTTCAGCCGAAATATGCGCCGCGACTCACACGGGGCCCTCAAAAATTCAACAACGCGTCTGCCGCGGGCTTATTCTGTAAACTCTAAGCAAGTTTAGATTTTGTGTGCTACGGTCTTAGGGAGTTCAAATGAAATGAAATGAAATGAAATGAAATGAAATGAAATGAAATATCTTTATTTGTCTAAAACATGGTCAAGATAATGGTGGTAGGTACACTTTTAGTTCAGCATGTTTTGTCTATGTCAGACATGCAAATACATTTTTTTTTAAAGGGCACTAAACATAACAACACATTCGTCAAAGCTTAAATAAAGCTTCAATTTTGGTTATTAACTTTTCAGTGGCAGCGCAGATAGTATTACGTAGTTTAAGAAGCAGATGGTATTACGTAGCTCAATATTGATGAGCTAAGTTCTTCCAATAACATTTGTATTATTTTGAAAGTGAATCCTATTTGGTTTTCATGTTTCTGAGAGTCAAATCTGTTTAATTCTACTAAGTTAAAAACGTGTCGTGAATTCTTTTGAAAGTAAGCCCGCCATAAATGTAAAATATTTTTTAAAGCTTTAAATAAGAATAACATAGTGTTTCAATATTTTGAAGATTGAAGTAAAACTCTTTATAAAACATCATTTTCCGCGCGGATGACCTTTTATAAAAAAAATCTACCTTTAAACATTATTTTCTCCAAAACCAAGAAAATAAAGTATTTTAATTTTAAACTAAGAATTTTGAGTTCACCAATAAAATTATTTGGCTAATAATTACGCATATATCTTTCCTAGTAAAGTTAACATTTCGAATACAGCCATTTTCACAGTTCGGGAGGCAGAAGCGAGGTCTCCAGACGGTGTCTGATGAATATTTCACTTCATTATTACAGTCCGTGCTACGTTTCTTGTGTAATATTAAAAGTGGACTCGATTCTAAAGAGACCGTTCGCAACAATCGCAAATTTACTGCATGAGAAACACCCGAGAGCGGAATGTTTCCACTTCTTAGGAGCAAACTTGACATGCTGCACGATTTTAGGACATTATTAATATCGTTTGGAGATGCAATGAAATATCTTTATGCAGTTGGAAAATACTGAAATTATGGAATTTTTGCACTGGAGTAATACGTAAACCACAAATTTAACTTCAAATTATCTTGGTTCTTATCATACCTTCTAAAAATCCATAGATAGTCCGAATAAAAGTTATTAATTAGAGCTGAGAGAGGAGAATTGTTCTTCGAATAACAAATAATAAGAAAAAATACAACCAAATAGATATACTATTTTGAATTGCTTTGTAAATAGCACAATATTATGTGTGAAACCGTTTGTTATGATGATACAATTACTTGGACAAGAGCCAAAGTGTTTATACACACTACATATGAGAGCCATTTATGGAAATTAGATATCACCAGATGGCCTCTGTATTGTGTTATGGGGAAAGGTTGTTTTTCTAAAACACTTTTCCATTAGTAATATTAGCATAAAAAGTTTAGTTTTAGCATCTAATCTTCGCAGTGTCTGATATCTATCGCTGTTACACTTTATAAGCCCAACCCAAATGCACCTTGCATAACCTGGATCACGTGTATATTTTTGGAAGTCTATGTAAAGGCTATGGATTTTTTGCACTGGAGTAATACACAAATATAACTTCAAATTATCTTGCTTCTTATCATACCTTCTAAAAATCCATAGATAGTCCGAATAAAAGTTATTAATTAGAGCTGAGAGAGGAGAATTGTTCTTCGAATAACAAATAATAATAAAAAATACAACCAAATAGATATACTATTTTGAATTGCTTTGTAAATAGCACAATATTATGTGTGAAACCGTTTGTTATGATGATACAATTACTTGGACAAGAGCCATAGTGTTTATACACACTACATATGAGAGCCATTTATGGAAATAAGATATCACCAGATGGCCTCTGTATTGTGTTATGGGGAAAGGTTGTTTTTCTAAAACACTTTTCCATTAGTAATATTAGCATAAAAAGTTTAGTTTTAGCATCTAATCTTCGCAGTGTCTGATATCTATCGCTGTTACACTTTATAAGCCCAACCCAAATGCACCTTGCATAACCTGGATCACGTGTATATTTTTGGAAGTCTATGTAAAGGCTATTTTTGACTGGAAAAAAATATTTAACAAATGGCGTTTCGAAAAACATTTATATGTATTTGCAATTTATAAAAAGAGTGGCGGGGGTGGTCGATGGAAAACGACTTCAATAAGCTTCAGTAGCCGTTTATTAGATAATCCGGACGATTACAGAGTTGTATCCGAGCACCGTAGCGAGCGTTCGATTCAGTCGACCTCCGAGGAGATGCAGCTAAACGTGCAGCTGGCTACAAGTGTTACCGCCAACGGCCTCAACTAACTGTCTCAGCTGATGTGGGAGCAGTAGTTTGCACCGTTAGACGGGGTCTACGATGAACATAGGACAACATATAACTATTAGGTGGAAGGTCTTAGGTAAACGAAGAGACGGGAACATAGAAAGAAAGAATAAAGAAAGAAAAAGTATTTAATGGCATAACATCACAAACACACACGTACACAATATAACACATAAATTACAGGCAAAGACAAAATTATAGATAACACAAAAAAGTTAGAACGAGAGGAAACAAAACAAAAAAAAAACACTAGGATAACTGCGAAATCCCAGCCAACCAGTGCCGCAGTGTGTGTGTGCGTGCGTGCGTGTGTGTGTGTGTGTGTGTGTGTGTGTGTGTGTGTGTGTGTGTGTGTGTGTGTGTGTGTGTGTGTGTGTGCGTGTGTGTGTTTGTGACACCTATAGCCAAGAGGACCTCACTCAGCATAAGCCAGGTCCCCTGAGGGACCTGACGCTGGTTTTCAGTGGGCCCCTGCTGAGTGAGGCACACAGAAGTTGGCGCCAACAGTGCGTTTATAAACTACTTAAATTAATATAAGTTTCAGTATATACTACATTACGATAATAATAAGAGAAAATAAAAATAAATAAATAAATAACGACATAAAATTATCTATACTAATATTATATGGCTGAAAAGTTTGTTTGTTTGTTTGTTTGTTTGAACGCGCTAATCTCCGAAACTACTGGAGCCCTATTTTTGAATCACTCGCTTGGATATGGCGAGTGATTTTCGTTCGAAAACACATTAAAAATCAACGGAAATCACTCAAAATCTAGATGTGAGTACTCACAAAATTAAGCAATGATTTTTCAAATCCTTTTTATGTACATTACAACTGGTTTTCATTCCAAAATTCGACTTTAAACATTGAATATCACACGCCATCTTGACGCGAGTGATTCAAAAATAGGGCTCCTGGTTCGAATTGAATAATTCTTTTTGTGTTGGATAGTCCAGTCACAGATATTATAATGTCCAGTTATCGATGAAGGCTATATAACATTACGCTACGACCAATAGGAGCAAAGATATAGTGGTAAATGTGTAAAAAACGGGAGAAAGAAGTCACTATTCCACGCGGACGAAGTCGCGGGCAAAAGCTAGTGTGTCATATGGGAACAAAGTTACATAGTGCATACACATACATACATACATACATAGTGCGAGTCAAGTTACTCCCAGCGCCATCTATAGTAGTGCGCGTCGACAATTTCAAATGGTTGGAATTCGCACCGCATTCAATCGGGTCTGATGAGGGGGTTATCATTTTTGGGGACTAAATGTTATTAATGTAACCGAGCGCAGTCAGCGTCTCGGGCACCCTTTTCTCTTACGTTTCTAGACTAAAAGCCTTATGTTTTGGTACATGTGATACACTTTCCGCGATTTATCTTTCATAACTTTTTTTTATTTATTTTATTTTATTTGTATAGGGGCAACAACAGCTCACTTAGAATGTTGATATTACATAAACAGTTTACTTATAAAGCCAATAATAGTTGACCACGACAAAATGTATATTGTATTGATTAGGAGATAGACAAATTATTAACGGTAAGCAGAACATAAAGTCGATATAATAATATTATGTGTGAACACAAACATGACGTTATTCGTGCGTATACCTAACGGTGTTAAGAAATGAATGACGCAGCAAGGAGGATCCTTAATCTAGAAAATTGACCCCAATTGCCAAGTTTTATAGAAAGCTGTATGTATATGTCGCAGGCGTTTTGATTGAATCCGCCATTTACATACAGTAGTTTGTTTGCATCTCAATTTAAAAACTCTCGCAGTTATGTACTATGCCGAAGGGAAAATTAATAGTGCTGTATTATTTTATAATATGCTACTACATTTCAATGACAATTTAAAGGCCATTTTCCTAATGCCGATACAAATTAAAGTAAGTGTTTAGTTTTATTTATTACCACGGGTCGCTGTTGTGCATAGCAAAGAAATTGAATGAAAAATTTATCAGTGTCGTTAGTGATAGATGATTCTATTAGGACAATCCTAAGCCCTGTTGTATGAGAAATAATCCCGTACAATAGCCCATAATTTCACCCATATCTGCATGATAGTGCAAGACGTCGCGGTGGCTAAAAACAAAACAGATGTTTAAAATTAAATGTAAATAATAAAAGCCGTAAGTGCTTAGGTAAGCATCGCCGGGACAGAGCCATCGATAGAGTGAGCTCACCTAGAAGCCTGTTTATTCAGAACTTTAAGTGCCTAGCGATTGACTTGCTGTTTTCTGTCACTTGAAACAACACCTCAAGATACGTTCGAAAGGTAGAGGCGTACGTAAATTTCATTTACCGTTGGAAAGTGCTGGGCGCTTGGAACGCAAACTCCACTTAATTACGCACATAAATTGAGTGCTCTTCCCTATACGATAGATGTGGCCGCGTTTTAACTTGTAAAATAACGTTTCTGTACATAAATGGGTACACCAACATGTAATACGAGATCATTATTGAATTAGGATGGCCCCCGTTTCGCAGGTTGTCGAAAACATGCGACAAAAGAACAGATTCTCGTATGAAGTCGATATTTTGGCCCGTGATTATGTAACGCGAATGAGCTTCATTTACATAAAAATAAAATTAAATTTATATTTTTAATAGTAGCCTTTTTGTTTCGAAATAATCACCAAAAAAAATTGAAGCTGCACGAGATCTATTTGGTTACGCATTGTCTGTCATTGGTTGGTATTGTTTTGCAGAAACATAAAAGTAGATCAAATAAGTATAATGGTTTGGTGGGTAGATAAACATGATGCCGATGAAGATTATAAAGTAAGTTTATCAAGACACACATAGTAGAAGCCCGTAGTTAAACATATTTGAGTGCGAGTTTAAAAAAATAAAAATATAAACAAAAAAAAATAAGTTAGCCTGTAACGTCCCACTACTGGAAAAAAACAGCCTTCTACTAGATAATAGATTATAGAAAACTATGAGTAGTTTGAGCCATCCACCGCGCGAGCTCAGTGCGGATTGGTAGAGGGGTGTTTGCAAGGCAAGCGACTTATCTTGCTGTCAGATGTTATCAATCCGATAAGGCCTCTGACTAGGCTTAACGACTAAAATCAATCGATATTAGCCAGGACCAAAAGCTTAACGTTCCAAGAAGCACGGAGATGATCGGAATGGTCACCCATCCAAACACTACCGCGCCGTAGGTTCCTTACTTACGGTAATTACTACACAGGCGCTGACACTACTGCGCTACGAAAACCTCATAATAAATTAATGAATGTCCAAAACATTTACAGGTTTGTGACAGATACAACATCCAAGAGGATAGAATATTCCAATCGGTAAACGTGATGTTTAACTTTGGTAAGGAACAAAACAATCGATTAAATAGTTTAATTAAAGGATTGTAGTATTAATCACTTTATTTTCATAAACAGGTGAAGTATTCAGTGATGGGCATGACATTCGTTCGTTATCGAAAAGTGGAGTAAATATTTTCAACATTGATTTCACAGTGCACGACGAATTATCATATCGTATTATAATGAAAGCCATTAATGAGTCTTACAAACTGCCTGAAATGTATTCAGAGCCTTTCCCAAATCCTGTGTGTGTAGCTGTTACTATGTCGATTAATAAACCTGTACCTATAGACAAAGGGGTAAGATTTCAATATTATATTTAAAATATTTTTAGTGGTGTAAGTTTTAAAATCGATTTACCTGTTGAATATCAGTCCGCGCTCGAAAAACGCTGAGACAAAATTCGTGTTTTCCTGATTTTATTGATTGTATCTATAGGTGTGTTATATTTGAAATAAAACTAATAGTATTAATTTTATTAAAAACATCATCTCAATTACAAAAAACACGATAGCACGAATTTTTGTGTGGCTTACAAGTATTCCTCGCGTAATAATTAATATTTGATTACAGGTTGATATCATTATACTAAAAGACGTATTGTATGGGCGAGAAGTAACTGATTTCAAGGAGTCAAACGAAGATTTTAAATTGCCTCTTTTAATATGGGTTTCGACACGTTATGCTGATAATAACATAATAGATTTAATTCGAGTCAGTTGTAATAATGAATAATTTAAATCAGTGATTTATTTCATTGAGATACCTATTAAAACAAAAATTACATGTTCTATTTGCCTTGTTGTATAATTTATGTTTGGTGTTTGTGATTTTTTTAGGTTTCCCACGGAATAATTCTAGATAATTCCTCTCTAAGTGAAGACTACACAGGAGATATTATACAGCTATGTAGAAAGGTGAGATAATAGTTTTTTTTTTCTACAAATTCCTAGTAATCATGTTTGTGATTTAATGATAACTTATTTATACCTTTCAGTATAAAAAGACACAATTTTGCTTCAAACCTGAACTATGGGAGGGCGATATGCATCATAAAGGTATCAAAAGAAAGCTACTTGTGGTAGCTTCAGAGATTGTCAAAACTCAAGTAGATGGGATTGTTATAGATGGTCAAAAGAAAACAATTGAACATCAAACAAAAGTTATAAGGAATATTGTAGAAGCTATGCACTTGGCCGAAGATGGGTTGGATACAGAAAAAGAGTTGAATTTGTTTCGAAAACAGGTGAGCTAGTCTATTATAGAACGGTTGTAGTCTCGTCACAATACGAATTTTAATTCGTTTGTGGTGAGGGTTCCGACCGAACAGCTGTCGACCTTCATGAAAGCAGAGTTTTGGCCGAATGGTGTTTTGTATCGCCGATTTCACGGACAGTTACCGGACACCAAGTTCCGCAACACTACGCCGGCAAAATAGTGTCATTTATTTTGATATTTTTAATTTGTTATTGTATGAATTATTAATTATGTTGTTAGTAATTTATTAATGTTGTCTTCAAGTATTTACTGTATGGGCCTTAGTTGCCTGAAATAAATGATTAAATTAAATTAACTTACAAACATACTTTTGTGCATAGTGACCCTGATTAAAAATAAAACACAGATGGAAACACCTTATTACACACTACATTCAGCATATGACAAAGGCATTGTACGTTACACGTTTTTTTTTGCTAACAACAATGTCTCGTATTTGTATTATTAACATAGCCAATACAAAGCTAAAATGTCAGATTGCAAAAACGACCCGATGGCTACTAAGTATTCCAAATACGCATCATCATCATCAGCCAAAGGACGTCCACTGCTGAACATAGGCCTCCCCCATGGATTTCTACAGTCAGTAACCGGTTGTGAGCAGTCATTATTTTCTTGCTCTGCTCCTGGTGTATTATGGGGTCTGTGCTTCAAACGTCTAGGTGGTTATTTAATTACCTTCGTAATGTTTATCGTATTTCATTATTTCTACATCATTATCATCATCATCATCATCATCATCATCGGCCTATATTAGTCCACTGCTGGACATGGGCCTCCCCCAATGAGCGCCATAGCGCCCTGTCTTCGGCTTGGCGCATCTAGCATCTGCCTCCAGTCTTCCGCAGATCGTCATCTCATCTGGCCGGAGGGCGTCCCACACTACGTTTGCCGCGGTCTCCACTACATAACTCGTTTACCCCAGCGGTTGTCATCATTATAATGCAAGTTGTTTATGTCGTGACAGCTGAAACCTCCGCAGTTGGCTTCAATGGCGGTGGCATTTGCTGCGTCACAGGCAGCTTTGAAGAGTCAGGCAGCAGCCATTATTATATTGACTTCTTCTGGAAACACGCCGCGGCTTGTTTCTTTTTCCGCACCACCGTGCTTTATTCTTGGTATCACTAAGAGAGAATCAGCGGTTAAGAAGATGCAACTGTACAGGAAAGTCATCCCTTTGCTGTATACAGGTACGTTTTAATTTTGTAATTACATAATTATTTTGTGCGTAGGCTAGTTTAATCTGCCCTAATTAATTAGTTTTAATTTTAATCCCACTAACTTCTCCAATTTTAAAAAAACTTTACTGACAAGAGTCTAGCTCTTTCTGATGCTAGTTTAATCGCACTTGAGCTGCAATGGTGTGTTTACTTATGTTCACCTATCACTTAATTTAAAATCGTGTACCTGGCCTAATAACTTTATTACTAACCTATTATTTGAATCACTTTTAGATATTGAGACAGACTTAGCTAGATTTTTGTTCATATGAAGGCTTTAAGAACTTAAAGATTATGGTTATGGTATGTGAAAAGTAGTTTTGGGAAAAGATAAATTTATACGGACTCAATCCACAAACAAGAAAACATAAGTGACAATCGAAGCAGAATATGCAAAGCCTCCATGGGAGGTTTATATCCTTTATTGAAAAACATCACTTATCTTCAGTTTAGCTACATTTGTAACAAACATCACAACGTGCCAGGCCAGTCCGCATTAAAAACTAGGATGCCCCAAAAACGAGTTGCCTTGCAAATATAAACACATATCACCGGTAATGTGTAATTACAGAGTCTCGAGTTTCCAACTGGTTGGAAGAGTGTCGAAAGCGGGTGATTTTTGGCACCGAGTTCGCCGCAAGAGTGGGCCTTTTCGGAGATGGTGCCAAATTAGTGGTACTGGCACCCTCGGTAGATGGCTTCGGGTACTGTGACACCTTTTATATTGTTAGTGTGCCGTTCAAGTGCGAGGAGATATACGAGTGAATTTTGAATTGAATATTTTATATGACTTTTACAAATATTGATGAATATTCATTGAAATAGGCATGAGTAATAGTTATAAATAAATAAGGTAAATATAAATAGTAATGATATTAATTAATATTGTGTAACCGATTCTTATAGTGATTCGATTATTAAAAGTTCGTTGAAAACACGTTTGATTTATTTTATTTTTATTTGGGACAAAAAACAATTGTACAATCTTCTTAATAATATATCTTAATAAAGATGTTTAACATTATTGCACAACCAACAACTTTATCCACATATTGTGTGATTGAAAAGACAATCTAATGTATTTCTTAATAAAGTGCGACTCTGCAGCGCGCCCGCGGTACCGTGAATGCTTGCGTAATTGCCAAAAAGTAGTATTTGTATTTTTTTATTTATTTCCGAGCTATATAGTTAGCGCTAAGTATACAGAGTAAACAAAGAAAAGAGTTTATCACGATACAAAGTAAGTTATATTAATTGAAAATAAAGGTCGCTTTGTCTTTCAGAAACTTGTCAGTCAACATAAGACTGCTCTGCCTATTCTGAATACCTTTACAGTACCTTCATTTTCAAGAGCTTATATTTTGTACTTATTTAAATATACTTACGGCCTATTTCACAATGACCTTGGTTAGCAATATCTGTCTAATGGTTCATAGTAACTGACGTTTCATACTTGAATTATTCGTTGGTTAGTGCTTATTTTTCGATGGTGAAACACGCCCTTAATATCTTAGCTTCTTATTTCCGAATTTTGAAACATCTTAAGTTAGTAGTGTTAAATACCTATTATTTTTAACGAAAATATTATTTTTTCTGAAGAGGGTATTATAACGCATTTAACTATAGAGTATTTATTAATAAGTAACCACAGAATTTAGTGTAACTAAATTCCTATTAGAATAGTTAAACAAACACAGGAACTGTTTTGAATAAACGGATTGCCCCACTAACTAGATTTGCAATGTTTACGTTATTAATAATGAATTGTGTGCATAATCACTATGCGGAGCCACTGAGCAAATATTTGAATTGACAGTTGGTTTTAGCAAGTATTGCCGACTACAACCAGTAATTGGTGTAGTGGTCCAACTTGCTAGTGCTATTTGATTGTTAAAGGATAATGGTTTGTATTGTATAGATACTAATAGACAAAATCAATAATTAGCATTAATTGTTTGAATGACTATTAAGGTTGAAGTAGATCTAACTACTCGTAAAGTCGATATCACTGTATTAAGTAACCACCTCAGATCGAGATCAACTCTGTACTCACTCTCGACCACCGGCGCATGCCTTATCATGCGCTTACTTACGGCTAGTCCGATGTTCGCCAAATATCCGCCCACTCTGTCAAACGTGTTGTACTGTATACGTAGTAATAATATTTTATATATCTTCTGTGATTATATGCAGTTCCACAAAATGCACTGTATAACTATTTGACTAATTCTTGGGACTAATGTCAGTTAAATACCTACACCGATTACTTGAAAGTATTCGTATCTTAAAATGACTGCTAAATAGATGGATTTATTCGCCACGTCATGATTCTGAAGTTGGGAAAGTCAACTCACGTTGCCTTATTCTTTTACCTACTAAAAGATCTTACATTGCGAGCGATGCGAAATGATGCTACTTATTTCACAGAAATTTAGATTTCTAGTAGTTTAAGTGCGTCATTTACGTATGAAATTATCAGCAGCGCGGCAGTCGCGCGACTGTCGCGCTGCTAAAGTCGCCTAAGTTTGAAAGCGCTCTTAGTTTATAGATTTAATTATTCACGAACAATCATCAATAAAATCACATTCATTCCTCTTTCTTTAATGGTGTATCCACATCGGTCAGACTTTACGTCAAGAACTGTCGGATACTATAGAAAATGCCGCTGCAGCATGAATGGCTTGACCGCCGGCACATGCGGCGTGTGAATACACTATACCGATATTGACACATAAACTTAGTTATCTTAAGCATCTGTCATAGATCGAATGAGACGGTTTCGTGTAATAATCCGTGAAACATATTTTATGCTTACCTACATACATTACAATTCAACAGCAGCATAGGGCTTTTTTTCGTTACCATTATACACCGTGCTTTTTTAACCGTCTTACACCCGAAGCCCACGTAATGTAACCATCTCAATAAACCTCTAGGACATGTTATTTTTTTTATTACACTCCACATAATTTTGGTATAAAAAATATCTAATAGTAATGTTACGTAATGTATCATCCTGTTCATAATGTTTACGTTTTCAACAATGCATTCCTTGACCTTGCCGCCTCCACGTGTTCCGCACCGTTAGCCAATCTAAGACAGTCCACGTGGATCTCTAACCAATCATGCGCTAGCGCAATCCTTTGTGACGCCCACCGCCTCGCCCCTTTCTATTCGTGCGTAAAACTAGGTCAGTAGTGCTAGACAGCCGAGTGAATGACCCGCGCGTAGTGCTCGTTACAGGATGTTTCGTACTAAATTGTGCTGATATCTTCTTTAATGTCTTAGTCTTTGAAATCTTAATAATAACCAAGTTTTATTTAACGAATGACATGTAGTCATTGGATACTTTAAGTGGCCTTCGGCTGTAAGACGGTTAAAAAAGCACGGTGTATGATAATTGTGATCTTAATATTATTCAAAACGTAGCTTCGAGTCGCATCGCTATCACAATACATGAGCCTCTACCGTACATCGATGAAAAATTGCTTTTCCCACGGTTCAAGGTTTTCAAGTCCGATGAACAAGAAAAATGTTATAGCAGAAAAGGCTCTCGAGTTGATCGATTAGTCTTCATTAGCTCCACAATTTGTAATAAAATTATATTTTTACTGGATACCTACTGGAACTTTGGGTTTTCCTCAAGAGACTCTGTTTTGACGTTATATTTTTTCGTCCAACCTACTTAAGAAATAAGCTTTCTATTTAAATTGGGACGTTATCGATTGTTCATAATCTAATCGATTTAGTTAAGTATAATTTTGAATCAGTTCAGTAAGAACATAAATAAATAAATATGCGCCAGACAACACACCAGTTGTCATGGTTTCAAACTAAGGAATTTTATTCCTTGTGCTACGAATACCACACACCGATAATGACGGGGGCGTCTCCCATAAATACTTAAATACGTATAAGCATCCATGACTTAGATACAAATGTTCGTGCTCATTACAAAAACATTTGCACCTTGCGGGATTCGAACCCGTGACCGCCGGCATAGTAGTCAGGAGCGCTAACCACTTCACCAATCGCGTCGTCAAATGGGAAATTGGACATTACCTAAAGACATGGGACATTAGGTCCAAAAAGGGAGTATTAGTACTTGCGCTAACAGTTGTTAGCCTACTTGCGTAACAAGCATTATGCGTTAAATTGTGATGAAGTGAGATAAAAGTCCTCTGACATTTGTCTTGCATGCACCTACGCGATACAGGTATACGCAAGAGCACGAGGCCCTTCGTATACAGTATAATAATGCGTTTAGGATGTTGTTGGGGCTGCCCCGGCACTGCAGTACTTGCGGGATGTTTGCGGAGTATGGTGTTGCCTGCTTTTACACGACTCTACACAAGCGGTGCACATCACTCGCACGCAGGGTCCGGGTCAGCCCCAACACAATTCTGAAGATGCTCTCCCAGACATTACCTAGACTAATACCTAAATGCAATCTGCTGGTTGTCTTATTTGATTGAATTTTTATTTAATGTAATTTGTGTGCAATTTGATTTAATTCAATAATTTAAAATGTATGTATAACTTAATTATGTCGAAATAAATAAAATGAAAAATGAATTATTCCTAAGTTAACTCGAAGACATATTTATTTGCCTTGGTGCATGTCATTGCACCAATTTTTCCTATTTTACAACCTCTTATCGCCAAGGTAGAGGGTGTCAAGAGGAGCGTAAGCGTGATTTATATTTTGCCGCCCATGGCCCATGTCACGCCTGATTCCAAGAGTTTCCGCATTAATATTCATTACTAACCCTAACTTGCTCGCGTTTATTTAATTTTATCAGGAACTGAACACTACTGGACTATCAGCTGGGTGGACGTGAGTGGTAATGACTTTGCAAAGTTTTGAATAACTAACGAACATTATGTTGATGCTAAGAGGAAACACGTGTAACATTTTTTAAAGAGGGCTGTGATATAATAGGATAAATTTCAAAGAAACAAATTATTACGTTCGGTATATGGCCTCACTTTTCGATAAATTTTAAAAGATAATTTGATTAACAAAAATGTTTGAACAATACCTAGATAACATTTTAATTAAATTACATTACATTTTTTTTACATTTTTTTATTTTAATTAGGTTTATAGGTACTTTGTTTTGCTAATAATTTATAATTTTGTCTAACAATTAAATGTAACTTAGCCTTTCAACTTACACAAATATTGGCTCCAATTCAAAAACGTCATGAGCTAAATCCAATAGAAAATCAAAACCTAACAGACAGACTGAAAAACAACAATTGCACTAAAGTTCCGTTTGGACGATTCGCTTTGTCTTTTAAGCCAACACAAAGATTGCGAATCACAACCTTGGCTTAGCCTTTAAATCGGAAACAAATAAATGCTGGAAAACGGCAGCCGTTCAGAAATGAAAACGGTGAAATGTGCTGAGAGCGAACAATCTTATGTTTAAACAACGCACTTATACTATAATAGCAAAAGTACTGAAGTAGGTTGTGTTTTTACTACAATATTTAGTTGTATTAGACTCTTGTATTAGAGATTGTAGAATGGGTGGTTTCATTTTGGCAGAACAGAAAATTGAAGACTTTAATTCTTCTTGTTTTCCCGAAGCTTTTTTTTTAAATACTGAATGTGGTTAGATAAATACAGAAGAAAAATTCAATGTTTTTTCTCGAAGGTATTTTTTTTTGGACACAACATGCTTTTCGCATTAGGTGCAGTCATAGGCATGACAACTTAGCCCAGAGTTCAAAAAAACTACAGTAGACTTGCAGCTTTCCGACTAAAAGAATAAAGATCAGATTTAATTGTGTACATTTACTGCTTTTTCGAAGGTTATGTGCTTACGTTTGTACATTTACAGTGCAATCTGTCACATTGGTGAACCCCTACTACCTGTCCCAAGTAGGTAACGGAATTTATGGCCGATACTCCCTACCCTTTAAATATGTATCTTTTTTATTACATCACTCGCCCCTACATGGTAGTACCGACATACAATAGTAGTACAAAGCTTCGATATCAGTACAGAAAGTGGATCTAGAAATTTATATCAATAGAAAATAGGAGTATAAAGAAACTTTATAGCAGTTAGAAATAAAATAGACTAGCCCCCCGCGACTTCCTTCGTGCGTTTTAAGGTTCCCCTCCCGTAGCAGCGTGATGTTTTATAACTTAAAGCCTTCCCCGATACCACATTTGAATAATTATCTTCACGATTTTAAAATTTTGGTTTTTCAATTTTGATTGGTTTTTCAAAGTATTATAGCTTGGGAGTAAGCACATTCTATCAAAAATCGATATATCTCCTCGTATTAGTTAAATTTAGGTATCGATTAGTTATCTATCGATAATGATCTGTCTATCGCAAAAACATCACTAAAACTCGGCATGCAATAAAGAGAACGCAAAACTCATGCAATCCAATGTGGTTATATCATCCCAAAAGCCTATTCTGTGAGATATGGGTCAGCCCGCGTCTGTATTGCATGCAATTGTTTGCGGTCGTTTCCTATACCATTCATAGTCAGGTGTGAGGTGATCAGGGGGCGTATTGCAATCCAACTAAATCCGTTCAATTTCCAGGCAGTTCAATTCCCACTCAGTGTAAACAAATATTATCAATTTAATAATGCTACAATGGCATGAATATTCATATTTGTGTTGTTATATTAAAATATTATAAATTAAATGCGACTTTGCAATACGAATTGCAAATTTGATGGTAAAACAGAGCTGCTTAACGGTCAAAGTTGCATCGCAATACCTGGATTCAAAAAACAGCTTTTATGTACGGTAATTACATGATTACCATTTCACGTTAAAAATATCTTCTAATATACGTTTTGCCTAATTCACCAACGTACCGAAAACCTAATCTGCGTTTATATTTTACTTTTATTTGAATTACTGGTGGAAAATCAGAATTATTATTAGTGACATGTTTTACAATGGAGTTTAGTTCGGTCACAGTGTATATCTTATCTATTTGCATACACGCTTTAAGTACGTATTACTTAATAA
This sequence comes from Pyrausta aurata, assembly GCA_963584085.1. NCBI lineage: Eukaryota > Metazoa > Arthropoda > Insecta > Lepidoptera > Crambidae > Pyrausta > Pyrausta aurata. Next base: position 10,791,728 of record OY757259.1, on the reverse strand, counting down.
CTTTTTTTGGAAAAGTACTTACTTTGTTTTTCACTTAACTACCTTTAAACACATTGAACGGCCCCCAGTTATATTATAAACCGGGCTGGTCACTTTGCCCGAGTACCGCTTAGTCTTCAATTTAATTTAATACCCCTCCCCCCTACCCTCTGCGAACCGCAACATGCTATGAGCTTCTCATAAACTCCTTTTCAATCCTTCTGCCGGATTGACTTCGAGTTTGCACTGTGTGGAGATGGATTTTGTAGTGTAAAAATGACATCAGAAAGAATTGGTACCGATTCTTTGAGGTCCCGAAGGAATTTTTTTCTTCTTCCTAATATTTATTGATTTAAATACTTAGTAATAGTAAATACTGTGCTTAAGAGCAAAGAACAACTTTTTAGACTCAGTTATTTTTTGTTAAAAAGGTCCTAATTAACCAACGAATAATTCAAATGTGAAACGTCATATCGATTGAAGTGTTAGACAGATAACGTGCTATGTGCCCTGCTCACTGCCACTTGAGCTTACTGATTCGTTGGGCTATGTCCGTTATACCTTAGTTCTTCTACATATCTCCTCATTTCTGAATCGATCTCGTAGAGAAACACCGAGCATAGCCCTCTCCATAGCTCGTTGTGTGATTTTGAGCTTCTTCATATAAAATATATGTTATGAAAGGCTACTCCATAGTAACTTTGCTCTAGCTTAAGACGACTCTCTTAGCGGGCAGGGCGGCATTAAATAAGATTCTGTTTTATGTTGAATCAGCTGCTGGCTTCTGTAAAACTATTTCCTATAACTCTTCAAACACTGAGAGGGGCGGATCATCCGATGGCAAATAAAATTGGATTTTGTTCACTTGAAATACATTTCTTTAAAAGTCGCTGATGATGAGCTTAAAATGGATTTGTATCGCAGATTGTTGGAATGATTTATCAGTTTTGATAATTGTAATTTGAAGTGGTGGATTTCAAGGGCTGATTAAGATTATAAATGTTTTTACCTGTGCATAATATCATTTTAGTGCCAACTAAGTTTGATGGTTTTACAATATTTTTTAACACTCACAGTGTCATATTTTATACTTAAAAGATGAAATATGAAACCAAAAATTGCGCACGGGCGGGATTCGAACCAGCATCTTTCTGGCAATCCGGGCCAACTGCTCTTCCAATATTAACTCAATTGTAAGAGCAGTTGGCCCGGATTGCCAGAAAGATGCTGGTTCGAATCCCGCCCGTGTGAAATTTTTGGTTTCATATTTCATCTTCCAACTAAGTTTGGTCATTCAGAAGCTAGACTGTTCAACTATTGATTATCACACTGAGCAAAACTGTGTGCTAAAGTGTTGATATTTTAACCGTCAAGTATTATAATTTAATGAATTCTCTTAGTACATAGTTACAGATAGAACAACGTTCTATAAAAACTCATCTATTTCAGAACAAAGAAAACTAATCTATCTTTATAAACAAAACAAACATTTACATTGAACCAGGAATAAATAGAGCATGCCGTGTTAAAACTACAAGATAAACTCGTTTCCCATTCAATTCGTGGCAACAGAACGCATAGAGAGGGCATTTGCATTTTTATTGGCACCGTTTAAAGAAACAATGGGTATGGATTCTCTGTGCTATCTGGCCGTTTACGTTTTTCGCTAGTTTGTTTAACTTGTATTGGTGCAAGTGATCGATAGTTAATTAAATCAATAATGAGTATTTTTGATGAATGCAACGGTATCAGGAATCCATGCAAGTTTGCTATGTTAAGCACTGGAGGTCTGAAGTGATGCTGGCCCGTAATTTTTTCAGGTTTATTATTAACAGGCATTTCCAACCAAACTTAATGATATCTTACTTAACACGTTCCGGGACACTACTCCAGACACAATATATGTTTTATTGTTTTCACGCCTGTAGGCTTTCACTGTCCCGGAACGTGTTAATTTAATTACATAACTGGTTTTTGAAGTTTCACGTGTATAAAGATGACCCATAATCCACTTACAGTTAAATTATGTGTTATTTTATTATATCTATTTTATTTCATATTTTATCTTTGCACCATGTAATTAAAACGATGTGTTTCTAGCCGCACCTTGGTATCATCGTTTATGACCTCAAATATTAAAGTTAGCCCAAACAAACCAACTATAAAAATAAACAACAGAACCCTGTATTGTACAGTGAATTGTACCATGAAAAAAAGTGTTGATTTTTTGAGCAGGCATTGAAAACACATTAATGTGAAAACATAGCTGAATTTTAGCATTTCGTGGAGCAGTTTCTGAAAATGCTGCAAATTCGGTGGCTCCCGCGAATATAGCCATAATTTCCCTAGCGACGACTTCTGCTTCGGAAATACGAGCTTTTTATTTCCATATCCACATCTTTTATGCGTTTTTAGGAATTTATGTTCGAACAACGCGAATTTATCTAGGTAATGAAAATATTAAACTATACCTATGCGCCTAGTTTCAATAAAATCAATAATGTTTTTTTTACATGAGTCAGCCTTAACAAACAATACTGTTGACGCTGAACGATATTATTATGTAGGGCTAATGCAAATGAACGCAAAAGTTTAAAACACAATAAAAAAACATAAATATGTTATTTTATGTTTAAAATTGTATGTATTAAGCAAATATATTATATAGGTATAACATAGTTGTTGTAGAAAATCCCGGTCTCAATATCACCACTAACTTGTTTTCAAGGTGTCCATTCAAAGCCGTCCCAAAATAAAGAGGTGAGTATTAATAGAAATAAGCTAACTTTTCCAAACAGGATGATTACCAAACATTTTCTCACGCCATTTCTACGATAAAACTTCAGCGGGAAAAATAAAATTCCAAAGTAAAAGTTTCAAAAACGTAGTAAGGAGGCAAAGGAATAAAAGGACTTCGTACTTATAGCGTTTGACGTTCCAAAAAAACCATACGGCGGGCGTAAAACCAGGGCCGTACTGAAGTTTATCCACACTGCATTTTCAGGTTTTAATTCAAATAAATGTTAAAATGAATGTAGACGTTGCAAAAAGATCGCCACAAAGATACTCGCCGTTCATACGGACATACTGCGGTTCAGTTTTACTGTAACCACATAAGAAACCGTGCTGCGAAAGCAGTTTTCAGTGATTCACAAGATCTTTTTAAAATAAAACATCGTTTTTCCCTTTAGATTCATATAAACATAGTACTAGTAATTATGGATATCATTCCGACATACTATGGTATCATTCAGAGTCTGAATTTTGTTTTTTCTGTTCTGATGTCTGAATTTCAGACATACTTTGATTCAGTATGAGTATTGTGCAGTAATTAAGTTTCATCGTAATAATTTTGCCTACAATTTTTAAATATAGGTATTTTGATACAATACTGATATCAGAATCAGAGTTTTATAATTATATTCGCATAAAAAACACAAAGATAGGAAGGATAAAAGGATATTGACCAAAACTGTACAGAAACTGGGCCCACATTTGCGCCAGCATGCGTTTTTACAAAATGTTCGTATAAAATATACAAATATTTGAAAGAATACACACGAAAAATATTTTTGCTAAATAAATAGGGGTTTACGAGGAATCCAATGGCAGATTAAGCATTTTGAGGTTATGTTTTGTGATTGCAGAATTAATGCATCTAATTTAAGTCACCTAAACTATTTAAGTGTTACTTTTAAAACTCTATTCGTTAGATTATTTCAAAAATACCAGTGCAATTATTATTCAAAACAAGATTTTTGAAATACAAACTACAAAGTCGCAATCTGGGCCCAGCTTTGGTCAATATCCTTTCTTTATTGGCGTATCACTTACACCGTCTGCCACACATGACAATTCCCCAGCCCAAGTGCGTCCCTGCGTTAGTGAAAGCTAAAAATGCGAATGTCTACAGAACAATGAGCCACTGTATACGTCTAGCACCATTGCATCGTCTAGCTCGCGTCAAAGGCAGCTCTCATCTTAATATCGCTGTTTTAGTCTTATTTCGTGACATTAGCGAAGGGACAAAGCTTTGAGCAAGGAATTTGGGTATTAGGATTATGCTCTGCTTGGCAGACATGACGAGAACGCCACTTGGCTTTGCAGACACGGGTCGAAAAAAACAACGCTTTCGGTGCAACAAAGAAGGTTAGGAATTAATATGAAGAGTTTTGTCATTTCAAGGAATGTTATTTGAAATTTCCGTGACGAAATTACGCTCATACGGCATAGTAGTCAAAAAGCGCAAGATAAAATAATATCTTGATTTTGATTGGTGTTATGAACTTGATTTAGTTATTTTGCTAATGTATCTGAGGGGCGATTGTGTAATAGGCAAGGCGAAAGATTTTGAAATCCTCTTCCGTAATGCAGATAACCATCTACTGTTTACAACAAAACCTTTATTTCGGATTAAATTCGTAATAAATTGAAGATTTTGGAAATTGAAAGCCATTTTTATAATCATTTTTAAATATTGCGCGCAAACAGCTCGCCGTGTCATGGCGTCGTATGTGACGTCATACTTACGTAAACGTGAAATTTGTTGGGTGTCGTTATTGATGTATTTTTGCACTGAGGCACTGCACACCACTTATAAACTTTAGAATTCATTTTTAACACAAAAAATACGCAGTGTTTGTTAACTTTGCTGTCTAGCTGCGCGTAAACAAATTTCATGTTTACGTAAGTAAGACGTCACATACGACGCCATGACACGGCGAGCTGTTTTCGCGCAATATTTAAAAATGATTATAAAAATGGCTTTCAATTTCCAAAATCTTCAATTTATTACGAATTTAATCCGAAATAAAGGTTTTGTTGTAAACAGTAGATGGTTATCTGCATTACGGAAGAGGATTTCAAAATCTTTCGCCTTGCCTATTGTGTAAAGTACTGTAAAGCAATCGTATAGTACGTTTTTTTTGACGTTCTACAGATGTAAAATCTGTAGAACGTCAAAAAAAAACGTTTGACAAATGATAGCGTATTCGTGGGTTTTGAACTGTCAAATGAATACAATTCCATACTTATATTACTTATATGGAAATATGTTAAATTTGTAGTTCAAAAAGTGGGTATTGTCATACTAAAACATGATATCCAGTCACTTAGAAATAGAATAGCAAGCGTTATTCTATTTTTTGACATAATTTTTAATTTAATTTAGGATTTTTGATCTTTTTTACTTTTTTTTTATTTTTTTTTATTTTTTTTTATTTTATTTGTCTATGTGTAATTTATGGGCCAAGATGCCTGAAATAAAGGTTATTTTATTGTATTATGCTATGGCTGGCATAACTTTGTGCTAAGTTATAGTACCTGTTACATGAAAAGTATTAAGCCCGAGGCTTAATACAATACTCTCAGTAACATTTTCTAAAAGATGAAATAAGAAACCAAAACATTTTCTTGTTAAGTATTTAACCCTAGAAAGATAATCTGCGCCTCAGAGGCGCACGCAAAATACATATATCGCTGTCTTTTTCCAAAAAGCGCGTTCTCGTTTTCGCCATGGCAGGTAATCTCAGTGGTCGCCGAGTGCTACAGCGGGGTGTTCGCGTTTCACCGGTAAGTACTTTGGTTTCGCTGCTTTCAGTAGGTGTTGCGCTCGAGGAGCGTATTATCTTTTGTGTAACTGCTGGCGGTATACATAAAGTTTAATTAGTAGTTATTTATATAATTATTTATAGCTTTATGATATGTTTTAGGGTCTGAAAATCATGGCACGAAATAGATACTTGTTCATACAAGTATATATTTATGCGCTGTATGAGGAAGATGATGATGACATCCAGGTTGCAGACGAGGACATTGAGTATTCTAAAACGATCTGCCCGGACCGCTATAGAAGCTGCATGCATTACCAAAATCGTGTGGAAATGAAGCTGAAGATGTACTAAATGAACCGGAGAAAAAAAAAGCGATACTGTGACCTTATGTACATATAAAAAAAAGGCGGATGTCAAAAATTACTTGGGCTAAATGCATCTGTAGAGGACACAAAAAAGATGTTTGTGTCGACTGCAGTTAGTATACCAGTACTAGTCTCAAATATATTTTATTATTATTTTTATTTATTGATAAGTAAAATTAGGCATTACTTGCTGTTTAAGATGTCTCATAGAGAACTTATTATGTCCTATTAAAAGAATAATGATATTTTTGTTTCAAAACTTTGTGTTCTGTTTTTTGAAATATAAAGAATTATAACAAAATTTCGACTTAAATTACTTCTATAAGGCATAAACTTCATACTAAACTAGTTTGTTTCCGAATAAAAAGCATTTCAGGTGACATATAGAACTAAACATAATATGCGCTCAAGAGGCGCATGATTATCTTTATCTTTCTAGGGTTAAATACTAAAAAGTCCACTTAAAAATAAATTCAAATTATGACGCAGTCAGTCGTTACCGTTCAAACTTTTTTCGCCGTCTGCAAACCCCGTTCAATGTCTGAAAATTATGAACAGGCGGAAGTTCAAAACAGTCTTAAGAAATTTTTACTTTAATAGTAGTCGACCACTTAAACTGAAGAGTCAAGAGATCCCAGAACTTAAGCAATTAGTGAGCACAAGTCAGACAGCAATTAAGGGCGATGCTATTTGAACACAGAAAAGGTAGAAATAATTCAGCCAATAACATTGCGAGTTCACTCGTTAGAGAATTATTCATTAACTGCTAATGACCGATATATATCAGGACACTTGTAACTGCAGCGAGCGAGGTTGGACTTATTAACATGGGAATTATAGGGTTAAATAGTGATGTTTAGAATGTCGATAGTTTTGGTAACGATGGCTGGTGATATCGAATCGGAGTCGGATTTAGAATATGGATAACGTTTTTAGCGCTTTTGAACTTTAGTGCTTAAGTTTATTTTAATATCTTGAAGATATTTAATTTAAAAATTATTGTTAAAAAAATTTAATGTATTTGCATTATGAGAAGGCAATCAATTACCATCATAGTGTGATCAGTAAAACCATTATACATCCTTATCTTTACATGGCTGACCTGATTTTGCGACCAGGTTCCTAGTTAGGCCACTTTAGTATGCCATTTATTTCGTTGTCCACACCTCAACGTTATTCAAACTCTCTAATACTGACAGTGCAAAACTATGCGCAGTTCATGCCTTTTTTGAGACTATCGATAGTTGGTTCGCAAACAAACTAACAACACTACATTGAGCTCTGGCATTAGCTGAGTGTGTCTGAGATATAATATTAGCTTTTTAGATTTCGGCATTCCACTAAGCGGTGACAAGGGTTTACTGAAGACGGTAAAAACGTTTTCTTAGATTGAGTTTGAAGTTTGATTTCATCTGCTAAAGATTTTTGGAGTTAAAAACATAGCCATTTTATTTTTAGGTAGATAAAAAAATTGGCACGGACAAATGAGAATAACGAAACATATTAATGTTCCAACAGATGACGAATTTTACTACCCATGTTTGACAGTTGTTATTAAAAAAGTCTAGAGCAATAACAAGTTATGTTAAAAAAATAAAAAAAATGTATTATTCGTTGCAATGATGTTGTAATTAAAGTACACAAAAGACAGGTCATAATTTCTCAATACTCCATCAAAATCATAGTAACAAAAGTTGTCATTTCAATGTCAAAGCTCTATAACAAGTTCGTACAAATTACGTTGTTCTCTGAAAAGTATTTTAATTCGATGAAAGAAAGTTTTACCCGGCTCCGCAATACGTTGTTGGACGATTTGCATTTTTATGAAACGCTTTACGGTCGCCACAGACCTTCCACCTGTATTATATAACTCAGTCGTTCTATGATCTTGGCGGAAACTCACAAAACATGTTTATAAAGACTGTCACTTTTTGTGGTTCAATTCCAATGCAAATTCCAAAGCACGAATTATCTTAGGATATTTATAGTCCCCCAGCCGATTTCGACTACGGTGGCCAGTCACAACGACCAACTGACTGTGCGGGACATATTATCTATTCCTTTCACTCTCATAGCCTGATGGGACAGCAATCTGACACGACCGGAGAGAGATCGGACGCAGGACCAACGGCTTTACGTGGCTTCCCTGAGAATTTCTAAACAGAAAACCTCAGGTACATATTTCTGGCCCGACCCGGGAATTGAACCCGGGACCTTTGGCGCAGCCATAGCTTTTAAATGCAACCCTCTAACCGCTGCGCCATTATGGCAGTTACATACATATACGGATATTTATAAACACACCAACTAGTGGAATCCTAAAACAAAAGTCATTATTTGTCTGTTCGTCAGTCTGTCAGTCCAAGTCGACAGTCCATCTCTTTACCATGAAGACTGGACGCAGCAACAAACTTTAAAGCAACTTCATTCATTTGGGCTGTAGTGTCTTAGAAGACGACAGTTGTGCGACGGAATAGCAGCAGTTTTGTGGTAGCAAACATGACTGGAGTCAAAGTTATTGTAAAATCAATTTCTTAGGAAAAATATTTAGCACTACGGGTCATTTAACCACTAATATATTATTAAATTCCGATTTAAACATTATGTAAAAGTTGCAAACTGACTCTTGTATAGACAGGATTTAAAAAAATATAAAAGAACTAGCTGTTGCCCGCGAATTTGTTTCCGCATACTTGATGGATACCTAAATTGAAACTTTCAGGTGTGACGGATCTTGTTGTGTATTCTATCCTAAGTATTTATTAATCACAAAAAACAACTCTACTCTACACTATGAGATACGTTTTTGACTTCCTCGGTGGTCTAGTAATCAATTTGCTGGCCGCTACCAAAGTGGTCCCAGGTTTGAATCCCGGGTCATTCAGGTTTGAACATATTCAAAAGAAAACTTAAGTGTGAAGGTCATGGTGACAACACACTTGTGCCTTAATAAGCACGTCAAGTCATTGCTACTGTACCCGATAGATTATCAATCATGCAAATATTAAAATCATATCCCATACCAATATAAATATACCTGTAAGTAACTTTGTAGTTAGGTATAGGAAATGGTTATGGTTTGTAAAATACGGATGAACGTCTTTTTACCTGCTGGTTTCGTATTTTTTTTACAAGTAACACAAAGGTTACGAATAAAAGTTAGGAGGACATGTTTGGTATGTTTTGTAACAAAAATATTACAAAAAGAATTTACGAGTACTTATGTCAGGCAGGAACACTCCTGCCTGACATAAGTACTCGTAAATTCTTGTGACACCACTGTAGTAGGTTCATTATGTCAAATCCAATTTTCAATCCAGCGCCAAGCGCATCTTTATTTTCTGCAAGTTTTCTCTTAAAGTTGTGGCTTCCAGACGGATTGTTCTTTGATGACCTCTCGAGTTTATGACAAACGAATGCTACATTGAAGGGGCAGTTAAAATGTAACCAGTCGAGTTGTAGAGTCCGCCAACTGTTCAGGATTCAATCGTTAACTCTAACATAAAACTGTAGTTAAACTCGTACTTACAAAGTGTTGATTGTTCGATGTAAGAGATTAGTAACGTACAATGTATTTGAGTATATGTACTTGCATGAACACAGTGCGACAAATTAATATAACAAGTGCGTAAATGAAGCACTTACTAGCTTCGATGTATTCGACATCTAACAAGGAGGTAGGTTTAAAAATTCACTGTCGCCACAACCTTCATTATTTGTTGGTAAACATTATATGATGGGGCATTAACATATTTTTCATACACATTGTTTACTGTCACTCGTGCATTTCAAGATGGCGTATGACATCAGGACAGTCATCACTTCAACCCTTTATTTTAGCACGTAATCCCTGAAATTTCTAAGTTTCTACTGCAACGTAATCCAAATAATTAAAGCTACACTCTCTCTCACAAACATGCTGTAACGAGTGACTGTGACGGCAGTAGTTAAAACTTTGTACCGTGGTTCAAAGAGTAGGCACCTTTAAGGTTGTAAATAACTCCAAATCTCCTACCCCTGAAACCGCAACAATAGACAGACACACTGATGCTTTAGAGTGGAATTAGGCGAAAGGGTTCGACCCAGGACGAAGTGCCTCTTAGCTGTCCACCTGTTAAATTGTAACATCTTTGTGTAGTGAGTAATAAATGACTGTTATTATTGTCTGCTGTTTAATTGAAATCTTGATCTCAATTGGTGTTATTTGCAATCTTAAGGTTGCCTCTTATTACAATCAAAAAACTGTTAATTACATAGTATCGTTTGGATTAAGCTATGTTTTTGATGAATAGATTAGTTAGGTACTGCTAGTATCAAGCTAAATCAATAACAATGGAAGGTAGAGAAAGTTTTAATTTAAAACATTGAAAAAGTCTGATGAAAGTTTGTAAGAGCAATACCAGTTTTAGATAAAGTTTCGGATGGCAACTGATTGACAGGTAAAGTGTTGAAAGGTATTTTTTTTTGTAAGTTTTAGTTATGTGAGATGCAAATGATAAATAAACTGTTAAAAGAGCAGTGCCAGCCCCAATTTAATTTGAAACGACAACGACGACCACACGCTCGTTTCGGCAGGATAACGTCCACTTATACGATTTTATTGCGTCAATTCGTAGATACGAGCTCGTAAACTTAATTAACTTCTAAAGGAACACCTCCCGAAATGAAACGGCTTGTTGTTAGATTAGTGCCATTTGATTGCGTGATAAAATCTTGCGATACGATATTGCTATTCAAATGCTTGTGTTGAAATGTTTGCGACCGATTTCATTTACCACAATAAAAAAAAACTAAAAAAATATATTAAGTTTATTTTTATCAGGTAAGCATCTAATAACAATCAATTCACTGACCTTATCTCAATCTACGACTCAATAAATAAAAAAGTACAAACACAGCATTTGTATTCATCCCATTCCTCATTGTTAAACGTAGGGGCCTATACCAATAAGATGTATTACAGCAACCGTGACACTTTACTAGTAATTTCGTTTTATTAAATCTCTATTTGAATAGTCCCGAAGTTCCGCGGGACTGGGCCGTGAAAAAATCAGTCGGAAAAAAGAAATCAAGATTCTGTTCGGAACTTGCCTGTTTTCTTAGGACGCACCATTTAAGTCTCCGATGTCTCCATACGGTTGGCTATTGTATAAGAAATAGGTTAGCGATTTTACGTCCATATCTTTTCATTCCGTGCAATCTCGGTGGGTAAGGAAAGTTTTATTGGTGGCCCTTTATGTTTTGCGCTATATGTGGCCAGATGAAGAGTTTATTCGGACATTTGGTGGACAGTAGAATTTGAGGCGAGGATAATCGAGTTTGGAATAGTTGTGATTGGATTTTTGCTAGACGTCTGGGCAGAAAGGGTTTCTTGACGAAATATTGTGTTTACAAAAATGAGTGTAAGGTAACCTTTAAGCTTTTAGGTTGGTACGATAATTATTATAAGACGTTTACGTATGGATATATTAAATAAATAAATATATAAAAATAATTTTAATTAGGTACCTTTACCCTTATAACTTTTAGTATATCAAGAAAGACTTTGACTGGGTATTAATGAAGAGGCTGAAAACTACCTCTTCTAAAAATGCGGTGTGGAAGGCAAGAGGAAAACCACCACACCACCACACTATCTTACATAATTTGGAAATTTTATGGAAAATCCTCAACCGACAATCGTCACGGACATTGCGATCGTACTATATTCTAATAGCTGAATGAATTAATAGCCATCTCTGAGAAATATAGTATACTAGCGGACCCAGCGAACTTTGTTTCGCCCCGGCCCCGTCCCACCCTAGCCCCAGCCCCGTCGAACGGGATAAAAAGTATCCTATGTCCTTCTCCTGGTACTAAGCTACCTCCCTACCGTTTCGCCCCGGCCCCGTCCCACCCCAGCCCCGGCCCCGTCTAAGGGGAATGAAAAATAAATTTTGGCCGATTGTCAGATTTACTCATTATGCTCACAAAATTTCATGAGAATCGGTCAAGCCGTTTCGGAGGAGTATGGCAACGAAAACTGTGACACGAGAATTTTATATATTAGATTTTCAACTGCAAAGTTTCCATACGAATCGATTCAATCCTCATTACCTAACCTCAATAAATCAAACCAAACCGTATCGTATGCAATTATTCTCTTTTGTTTCAAGCGCACCCTACTCAAAACAGTACACTTCAGCGATTTTGCATTCATTTTTTTATTTTCACGGAATAAGAGGATTCTGGGTAAAATATGGCTGTAGGTGTAAAGACGTACTGTTATACAAGACAGCCGCCTTATTTATGTCCCCAATATTTTACAAACCATAAAACTTCTTCGCTTTGAAAACGGAATGTTTTATCTTAATAGATTTTTTGGACGTTTGCGCGGGGAATTTTAAATTTAATTTGGGTCTTTTTTTAGGAATGAGGAAGTTGTTTGTAGACGTGTAAGTTAGATGACGTTATTGTTTCCTTAAAAAGTTCTTTATTTACTTGATCATAAAGTTGTTATTTGCGTAGCACTTACCATGATGTCCAGTATTTGTACTTAACCCAATAAGGCCCAGTTGCGTGATCGATATCGATCTATATCTATAACTATCGTTAAAAAGCAATAATTAACAATTTTAATGACCATTGGGTAAAGTATATTTTCTTCAAAACGCGCACAATCGTAAATATTCAACCGCTAATGACGATCACGCAACAGGACCTCAGAGTGTTTGATTAAAAGCAAGTGTTATGTAAATTTATGTATTGTATAGTATATCCAAATTGAAAATAAGGGTGACGTTGTCTACGCCTTGTAACAAATTGTCGAGTAGTAGGTACTGAACAAAAAAGATTTTCTTTGGTAGCAAGCTTGCTAAAAATTCTCAAAGTGAAACACTACACATACACAAACGCAAAGTGTTTCAGCACAAAGTGGCTGAAATAAAAATTTACATATGGACATTAACCAGAAAGCAGATAAATTCTAGCTTTAAGTGTAAATGGGGCTATGTGTGATAATTAGGAGCTCGGCTTCAAAGTAGCGGTTGATTTTAACTATGAATATACATGAGCTGAAATTCAGCCATTTAGGTAAAAAGTTTCGCCTCAAATATTCCACGAGTTTTGCTTTTCAGGAGTTAATTTTCAGCGACGTGTAACTCACTGTACTTTAAAGTCCATTTTGATATTGATTGCTAAACTGCTGCAGTTATCTACCCTCAAAAAAGTTTCTAGGTTATAATCTGCCATTTGCTGCTACTATCTGAAGAACGTTAACTTAATTTTTGTTAAAATCATTTCTAGTCCTAAAAATAACATAGCCGTCTTATTTTTATTTACACATTTAACACGTTCCGGGACACTACTCCAGACACAATAGATGTTTTATTGTTTTCACGCCTGTAGGCGGACACTGTCCCGGAACGTGTTAATAAATTGATCAAAGTCATTGCAAACTACGATACGTTCACACTAAAAAGTTAACCGAATAAAACCTAGTAATAACATTATGTCACCGTTTATTGTCATGAAAATATAATGTGTGAATAATATAGAGCGTCCATTCAATAAAGGTCGTACCTTTTTCGTTGGGTGCACCCTGAAAGATGTATTCCACTTTCGTATACTCCAAACATTCAACGTTTGCAATCATTTCTTTTTGCAAAAAAAAACGAGTTTTCGTATCAACCTTTAAAACCCTTCCCTCGTAGTATTATGTATTAAAAGTTGGTTGGGTGACGATCTTTCATTTATTAACCCGAAAAAAACAAATGTCTCTACGGTTTTACTTTTGTATAAGCTTTAAGTGTATTTATTTTTATTTCATGCTTCTACCTCGTGTGTTCATAAGTTTTGAGACAAACTTGGTAGTTAAAAAAATTAATTAAATATTACTGGCTGCTATTTAATTCTTTTTCCAATTTTGAATTTGGAATGTTTACTTTTAATACCTTTGACTTTCAAATTTATTTCTGTCAATTTTATCGTGATGGAGGGGACTAAAGAATTGCGTGCGACCGTGATATCGCTATTTAAGGCGGGAAAAAAACCAATGGAGATTTTCCGTGAGGTGAAAACTTTTGGCGTAAGCCGTAACTTCGTGTATTACACTATCAAACGATACAATGAGACAAGTTCCTTGCAAGAACTCCAAAGGAGTGGTCGGCCACGCTCTGTAAGGACGCCTGCGAACATCAAAATCATCCGAGAGCGACTTCGCCGAAATCCATGTCGCACTCAGAAAAAAATTGCTCTGCAGACTAAAATTTCGCGCGTTTCAGTCAACAGAATACTGAAATATGACCTTTAGGTAAAGGCGTATAGCCGTAGAAAAGTTCACTTTTTAAACGATCGGCTTCGTAAATTGCGACGCGAACGTTGTCCATTACTGCTTAGGAGACACGATGCGAGGAAGATACTGTTCACCGATGAGAAATTTTTTTAATGTCGAAGAAAAGTTCAACTGACAAAACAATAAAGTCTATGCCAAAAGTAGCAAGGATGTCCCAGCTTCAGCACGGAATGTCTCGCGTACTCATCATCCGGCAAGTGTGATGGTATGGTGGGGAGTTTCGTATGAAGGTGTCACTCCGCTCCATTTCTGTCAACAAGGCGTCAAGGTGAAAGCCAAGAATTATCAAAATAACATCTTAGAGCCTGTTGTGAAACCCCTATCTCATACTTTATTTTACAACAAATTTTGGGTTTTCCAGCAAGACTCAGCACCATCCCATAAAGCAAAAACCACCCAAGCTTGGTTGAGGGAAAATGTGCCGGCTTCATCGCGGCGAACGAATGGCCCTCCTCCAGCCCCGACCTCAACCCGCTGGATTATTCTCTATGGACTGAGTTAGAGCTCAGGGCCTGCCGGAAGTCCCACCCAAACTTGGAGTCACTGAAGCGAGCTCTTGTTCGAGAAGCAAAGCGAATCCCGCTAGAAAAGATTCGTGCCGCCATTGATGATTGGCCAAATCGTCTAAGGGCCTGTATTAAAAACAAGGGTGGACATTTTGAATAAAAGATATATTTTATTGTTGATTATTATCTACTTAGTGTTCACTGTAAATTTTAGAAATATAAGTTAATTATTTAAAAAGTTATGCCTCTTTTTTTTCGTCTCAAAACTTATGAACACACGAGGTAGTCTAAGTTTTATTTTTATTAACTCCTTCACCGCAGTTGCCGAACGTGGAATAGGTCAGGGTCCGTATTTCGATGCAGTTTTGACAAATAAACGTTCTGCTTTACTGTCAAAGTAGCATTTCTTATTGCAATTTTGCATGACATTGATAATATTAATACAATATAACAATATAAATATTAATATTCATGATATGTAGTACTATTTATTATATTGATCATATTCGTTTACACTTCCGTGCCGAAAAAAATAGACGCTGAAAGTGGAATAAATCCCCTAAAAGTAGATATCCAACCTTTAACGAGATTAAATTATGGAGTATTTTGGGTCAACTTCCGTATGTTGGGTTTTTTCAACGGTGAGTAATGTTTTACCTGACGGGATATTTCCAAACCTTTCCTGTCAGATAAGGGGAGAAGTGTCGAAGAGAAATCCACGTGATTAAGGGCAAGTTTTGTGGGTCCGACAGGTGTGAAGCACTGATAAAAGTATATTCTGATAGGATTTAGGTACAAGAATTTTCTTTAAAAACTCCACCTTAAAATTGATACAATGTAGGTACCTTAATGCGATTACCTAATCGAAAACATTGTATTTAATACACATACATGCACAATGTCCACATACATGCTAATCTTTGAAATAAACAATGATAAAATCCAATAAGTTGCATAGTAATTCATCTTTTAGTTTGATTGAAAGGCATCGAAATAATATATATCGCTAACAGGTGTATGACAACCTGATCAGGTCACTTATATGAAGAATCTACCTATGGAATACAAATGATTTAAACCTTTTCAATGAAATCAACATAACCCGCTTTAACTGTACGTTTTTTTGTAATTCTCAGTTTTACTTCCGACTCTGTGTGAACGTGTTATAAATAAAAACAATTTTCATTTTTAACAAAAACAAAGCACAAACGCGATAACAGTTAAATGAGTCGTGAGTTTGCATGGAATTCAGAACTGCGATTTGAAATTTTATTGTTAACTGTAAACAAACTGACCCGGGCAATTTTCAATTGCTGGCGTGTTTCAACGGAAAGTGCTAATTTTGTTAACAATAATGTTGTTTAATTTTCAAAATTCTCACAGTAATTTCGCTGCGTATGCTAGGTGGAGCTATTCGTACATACCTGCAATCATTGGCCTTACTTATTTTTTTATGCGTTTTAAATCTATGAAGTGATGATAACCTTTTTTAAAACTATTTTTATCTAAACTTTAAAGATATCGAAACGTTTAAAAATATTGAAATTACCTACAACCAACCCTCTCAACACAAAGAAATTTCCCCAGATTTACGGCAAATACCGCAATGGATCATTATTTTTAAAACAAAAGGAATCATCCGAAATATTGCAACGTCACCAACCTGTCCGAAACATGGTCTGCGTCCTTCCCGAACAAAAAGTTAGATCGTGTAGGGTGACAAAATTAAAAGACAAAATATTTTATATTAAGACTTGTGTATAGACTTGGTATAAAGCTTACCTAACTGTAAGTGAAATAGTTAGCCAATACAAAAAGCTTAAAACTAATGAATTATAAGTACAATATAAAAAATACAAAAAGCTTAAAACTAATTAATTATAAGCACGATAGTGAAAAAAGTGTGTATTAAATTGAAATATAAAAGACTAAGTGATCAATTTATCATAATTAAGTTATTCGAATACAACTACGTACACATTTTTCAATACCCTAAAAAGGAGAAAGCTCCGTTTTATACTCGGAATACACATCACATATCAGGAACATGAGAAAAAATAGTAAACTTTTGACCTATGTAAAAAAAATACACTTTTTTTTCAAAAACTTGTCCACCCTAGTGACGGATAGCAAAATTCAGTGGAATTGGCAATAGCCGAACGCGGCGATAGTTCCAAAGGGGATCCTCACGGGATAAGAATTAGATTTGCGAAACTGAGACGTGCCGCGTCTGAGACGGGAACGGGGCGAGAGCGGCATCGAGCATTGAAATCGTGGCTGACTTGATAATGCAAATGCAATGGAGACAAAAGAAATATGTGGCTTTGTAAAACCACAATATCGACAAAGATTTGCCAATTGCCACAAGCAAAATATAAGGTACATCTTAGATCTTTTAAAACCCTCACGGATGTGTCACTAGCCCACAATTATCCCAAAGTTGTGGCAGGGTCTATGTTGGGACGTGTTTAAGTGCCCCGAATGGGACTATATGCAAACATTCTTTTATCACTTTTGTTTACGTGACTGGCTTATGCATGCCTGAGCAATTAAATACGTCACAATTAGTTTTCCCATTACATTAATTTCGTTGGTGCCTGATCAAATAAAAATAATTTGATATTTAAGTTCAGCAGAATGTCAATTTCTACTTACAACATTTGACAGTATCTACATGTTTCGGCTCTAAATGCGAAAAAAACAGAGCGTTTGCTAAGCGCAATAATATACTTACATAATAGATCTTAATTAGTGTAATAAGCGCCAATGGAGGGTTTCGTGTTCAAAATTATCTCTATACGTGAAGAATAACTTACGAACATAGATCTTGATCTAGTTACCTTTACTACAAAATATTGTGCCACGTAGCACCCACAGAATCAATATAACGATAAAATCAAAAAAGTTAGACATTACGTTACACGTATTCGAACCCAAAAACATTTCACTTTTATGCCAGTCCCACAAAACAGAAGCAGGTACAAGGTCAACAGAGGTCGTCAACGATTTGAAGATTCATCCCAGGAGCTATGTTTATTTTGTTAGAGCAACGTATTACGAGGGTTGCCCTAACTAAAAGAGGACCGGCGCCAAAAACTCAATTTTGCCGCTTTCCAACAAGGAAAACGAGGGAATCAAGTTAACGCACACTAAGGCATCCTTAGGCACACCGAAGTGAAATTAGTTAAATAAGGTAAAAAATATTACGTAAATATCCAAAAGATGTACTTTTTATTAGCTCGTCTGTCTTCGAAATAGTTTCTGATAGTTAAACAGACAGGGTTTTCATCATAATTACAAATTAACTAAATGGGAAGAGCATGTAAGCCTGTTTTGATACATGTATTACCAAGGTATTAATTTATTGTTACGTAAAATATTGTCTTTGTAGTATTAAGTGGTATTAAAATAGAGCTAAATCTCAAACTGAACCTTCAAAATCTAAATAAAATGACTATTCGCATCGGTGTAAAAGCTGCCAGCTTGGCGGTATGGAAAAATGTATCCAGTAGGTATCTATACGGTATTGAAGTGAGTCGTTAATGCAAACTAAGCCCAGAAAAGAGGATTCCGGCTGTTCTGATTAAAAAGGTCCCTTGCAAGTGTTGTACAAATTGGATTGGATGAGAAACAAGGCGGCTTTTGGTACCAACAAATTCTTTAGGAAATTTGAGACCAACTCGAAATTTTGTCGTGGGTCAAAACGTTTCTAGACATGTTAATTAGTAAGATTAACTAAATGTTTGCACTTTCGAATATTGACACCTTTTTCTTGTTTAGTAGAACGTATTACTTGTCAAAAAAACCAAACCATAAAACAAGCTTACAGATACGATCAACAAAACTAAGAAAATCTAAACTATTTTAATGGCAAAGATATCAAACGAAGCAAAAGGGACCGCGTCTGCCAACCACGATACTGCAAACTATTAAAACTTTGAAAACGTTTACAAAGACGAGTGAATCCAGATGAAATTACTCGAGGTTGGCGAATAAAAGACAAGACTAAAATCAGGACAATGTAATAACAGAGACGTAATCTAGGGGACCTAACGATAAAACGCTAACTCTGCTCTCAGACTTGAGTTTAACCAGAAAATTAGTCCAGAGGGCAATATGCATTCACCTTTTTGAACAAGTATAATGGAAATTTCAAGGAACAACTCTGAAAGGCTTTTCATCTTTGTTTGCTGAGTGTTCGATGGTCTTTTAAAAGGCTCGCGAGTGATCTATATATATATATATATATATACATATAATAAAACTGTAAAGTAGGTGAATTCTGTACATTGCGTATTAAAAAAAAATTCATTGAGGGGGCTTCTTACACGTAATAGATACCAAAAATTATGTTCTTTAATTTTTTGTCTGTCTGTCTGTCTTTCTGTCTGTTTGTTTGAGTTAATCTCAGAATCTACCGGACCGATTTTGATGGGGCTTTTTTTATTTGACTCAGCATCACTTGGAGAGTAAACTAGAATAGAAATCGATGTTAGTTTCGGTGTCTGTGATTTGACCTGGGAATCATTTTGTTTGCTGACCGTGTCTTTCCTGGATAGGCTTTTTGCAGCGGTAACCGACATCCACGCGGGCGGAGCCGCGGGCGACCGCTAGTTTTTAATAAAATTTTGAGATGTGTTTCAGGTTTTTTATACGGGTGCTCTAATTAACGAATAAGAGCAATTTATAGAAAATGAATTGACTTTGTACTGATCTATAGCATTAAGTAAACGGTAGTTTAGCGTTATCTTAAAGTTGTGGCCTGTTTCATTATGGGCATCATTCACCATCGACGAATAAGCACTAACCAATAAATACTTAGTTTAAATGTATGACTGAGTTCTGGTTAGCGTTATCTACCAGATATTGCATAGGAAACAATGTTCTCAAATTTGAGTCACTCGTTGATTAGTGTAAATTTTTCAATGTTGAAACAACCAGTATTATTTTGGTTTTATTTGAAGATATAAATGACGCTTTTTTATATCATTCTGATGACCCTTGCGCCCTTTGATGGGAACTACAGAAATCAGCATAATTTTTAGCTTTCTCGACAGAACAGATTCTCCTAAGGTCTTAAACGGACAGTTATTGGAATCCCAACCCATCCCATAAGAATGCAAATAATATTGTTCTTAACTCAAGGGTGACCCTGTGGTATACTATCGGGGTCCCGATACCTTGTAGTTGTTACCCTATCTTTTAAAGCCGCTGATAATGGCTACTGTAAACAGTTTCCCTTCGACCTTTTTAAGGAGATTCTCACCCGCTTACTGTTAGTTTCTTGCGGAGGACGTATACTCGGATTACATTTGCATTGTGTGAAACGGACCTTTGGGACACATTTAGTAGCAAGTGGATGTTTTTTTTTGGTTAGGACTTCCAAGTCTATATCATAAGCAATATATTAGCCCTATATACGTTTACAATGCTACTATAATGCTTACTCAAAATTAACGATACATAAATGCTGTTACGAAACCACACGCACCCAACCTTCGTTCAGCGCATCACGCACACTGGCCGTAAAGAAATTATAGAAGAAAAAAAAACGTCATGACAGCGCGCGCTTATTGTTTTTTCTGCTACTTCTTCGTCTTTAATAATCACGTAGGCCGTGCCTCTAAAAACTATAAATTCGTTTTCATATCAATATTAATGTAATACCTTTATACCACTTTTCTTGAAATAATAACATATCAATATCGCAACCAGTATTTGATTCATAAAAACCTGACACCTATGGAAAGCAAGAAACGTAACATCTTATGTTTTGGCCACGTCTCGCCGGATGAAAATTCAGAAGAACTTCATATCATCGCTTGTCGCTGGCTAGGAATTGCCGCGGCTGATTACGAATACTACCTATCGTCGACCACCGGACACTGCTACGTAAGACGCACTTACCTTCACTACGCTACGGGAGACTAGAGGGTTCAAGTGTGCTAAGGTGGACTTACCGGTCAGGTTATCCTTTCTTTACCTAATCTCGTAGTACTTTTGCTCAGTTAAATTTCTTACCTTCTCCGTAAGAAGATTTTAATTCCAGCTTCTGATAGTTTCATATTTTAAAAGCAGTTTTACAATGGCAAACGCAGACGATCTTAAACCTGAAACAATTCAATACAAACGTAAAAAAGGCTCTGTCAGAGCTCGTTTAGCTAAATTTAAAAGTTACCTTAATTCTTTGCAAAGTCCGTTAGATGAAAAAGTTCAACACCAACTCAGATTCCGTATTGATAAAATTATCCCATTACAGAAAGAATTTCACGAACTCGTAGAGCTAGAATGCGCGGAGGTGGATGACAATATAGTTCCAAACCTGTACGATGAACGTGACAACTTTGAAGACGATTTTTACGAGGCAGTTGGGTTCGCCAATGAACTGATTTCTTCATGTCAACTGCGAGCTCCGAGCGTCTGCGACGACGATCAGGCGTCTTTCAGATCACTACATAACTCTGCTGGACATAATCAGGTTGGCTCAAATCGTGATTTTTCTCATGTCAAATTACCGACAATATCTTTGCCGAAGTTCAATGGCTCTTATAAACATTGGCTCGAATTCAGAGACACATTTACCTCTCTCATACACGAAAACCCATCTATAGAAAAAATAAGTAAATTCCACTATTTACGATCGAGCCTTGAAGGTTGCGCTGCCAATGTAATTCAATCGATCAATTTATCAACACCTAATTATGACATTGCTTGGCAGCTGTTGCTGGAGAGATTCGATAATAAACAATCTCTTATACACAATCATGTAAAATCCCTGTTTAATTTAGAACCCATTCATAAAGAAACATCGTCAGAAATACGCCTTATTATCGACAAAATGAACACTAACTTACGAGCCTTGTCTTCATTGGGCGAAATCACAACCCAATGGGATACTCTTCTTTTGTATTTAATCAGTTCAAAACTAGATGCTTCCACGTTGAAAGAATGGGAGCAGGCTAAGATGTCCATTACAAAGCCTACTTATGACAGCATAATAAACTTCCTCAAAAACCGAGCTACTCTCTTAGAGATATTAGAATCGACCCATAAACACAAAACTATACCTGTAAATAACCACACTTTTGTAAATGGCTCGAACAAAAACACAACTACACACCAATCTCGCACTGTAAATAAGCAAAATACTTTTGAGGAACGACACCAATCGTACGCTGTAAATAGTGAAAATACTTCTGTAAATAACACTTATTCTAATAGGAACACAAACCAATCTTCACCAACTGCTATCTCTTGCCCACTCTGTAAAAAAGAACATAATTTGTATTTCTGTGATGACTTTCGCAAGTTACCAAACGACATGCGCACAAACAAAGCTAAAAACCTAAACGTGTGTCTAAATTGTTTGAGGCCCAACCACACCGAAATAAAGTGCTGGCGCAGTCATTGCCAAAAGTGTACAGCGAAGCACAATACTCTTTTACACATAGACACCACTGTACCAAATTCATCACAAAATGCTAACGTAACTCTATCACTCTCAACACAAGCATCACATAAACGCGTTCTATTATCTACAGCTCTAGTAACCGTATACGACATCGATGGCAATCCTCACACAGTTCGTGCTCTTCTTGACAGCGGGAGTACTTCCAATTTCATTACTGAAAGGCTTACTAAAGCTCTGAATCTCCCTGTACATAAAGTTAATGACACTGTTTCAGGAATAGGCAACTCTTTAGCTGTCACAACAGGCAAATCTAATCTTTTATTACACTCTATGACAAATTCATTTAAAACGCCGATCAGTTGCTTAACTATACCAAACATTTTACATACGACACCCTCCCAACAATACATCGATCGCATTCAAGTCAATATACCTAATTTTGTACAGCTTGCTGACCCTGATTATCTCCAGCCAAGAAATATTGACTTACTAATAGGCGGCGAATTGTTCTGGAACTTGCTTGGTTCAAAATACATCAGTTTAGGTCGGAACCAACCAACCCTACGACAAACTAAGCTGGGCTGGATTGTGACTGGCAGCGTAGCGACTACAAACCACACAATACAACACACTCAGTCACTTATCTGCGTCTAGTTATGTAGTACATTTATATTGTCACAAAATACTTGTATTTTATAAAATATAATTATTCTTTGTAAATACGATTTATACATAATACTCATTTTATACAGTCCACTCACAATTAGATTTACTTATATTTCATGTAACGCGTTTGTAAATACTAACCTAAATATTGCATTTGTAAATAACTAAGTACTTTTACTTATAATGTGTTATTATGTTAGCGTTCTCACAAATGCAATGCATCAAGTCAACACTTACAATACCACATACAAGTCGTTTTCACTACGATCGTCAATATTTGTAACACAACTCGGCAAATATAATATTGAAAGATCCGATCACAACTACGTAATTCGTTAATTATTACATAAAATGCTCGAATACATGTTTTACATTCGTTTCTAGTAACTGAGCCAAGCTTATTAAGTCAGCACATTTACAAATTATATGTGATCACTGATCAGCCGCCGAAGCCGTTCATAATCAGTAAAATACCTCAATAAACGTCTCTTCAAATCTTCATGCATTCATCATCACAGTGATAACGCCAGATTTAAATCAATAATTGTCCTAAATTATTTTTTTTTTTTTCACTTATATTAGTATATCAGGATTTAGTTTCTTTTATCCTATATAGAAAACCGCGCAAAACAAAGGAATAGATAAAACAGAAGCTGAAGTTAAGTCGTTCCTCCTTTAGGCACGTTTCATTATTGCTCTTCACATTCCTCTCCTCATACCAACCTGGTCGGTAGCCACTGAACGCGCTACCTACGCTCGAAATCCTGGAGTAGACCATCATCGAACGTCGTCCTCGGTGCAGCTTCATAGAAAAGCACGACAATCATCTCTACGTCAAATCATAACTACAATATCGACTCCGCTCAGATGATCCAAGGACACTACTATGTCAACCAACGCAAGCAACTAATTTCTTCAAGACATCCTTTCAACATTATTTTCAAACATCCAACATCATCATTCAAGACGGACAGTTATCATCCTCAGAACATGGAACCTAAGAGAAGACCGCGTCGATGATCACTATCGCCCGCACCATCATCTATTGAAGACCTTACGGCTCTTCAAGGGAGGCGGCATGTTACGAAACCACACGCACCCAACCTTCGTTCAGCGCATCACGCACACTGGCCGTAAAGAAATTATAGAAGAAAAAAAAACGTCATGACAGCGCGCGCTTATTGTTTTTTCTGCTACTTCTTCGTCTTTAATAATCACGTAGGCCGTGCCTCTAAAAACTATAAATTCGTTTTCATATCAATATTAATGTAATACCTTTATACCACTTTTCTTGAAATAATAACATATCAATATCGCAACCAGTATTTGATTCATAAAAACCTGACACCTATGGAAAGCAAGAAACGTAACAAATGCTGTTATTCGGTCGATATACAGCTGTCATTTGTTACTTGGGTTATCATAATCAACATCATTAGCAAAAGGAATGTGTGTATGAAAAAATTATGAATGTAAAAATCTAAATTATGATAGGTATTTTCGGCTTTATTTATGTTCTCAATTCACGAATGTATAGATGTAGGTTTGTTACTAAAATAAATCCATTCCAAATATTAATTTATCATCGTGTTTTTAATCATCTTTACATAAATGCTTTATAAATTAAATTCAAACAGATACTTTAATAAATATAACGATTGAAAAGGAGTGTTTTAGTTTCATTAGAGCTAATAAATATTATGAATGAGTTTAAAAAAACTGAACAAAATATTTAACGTGCGATAAAAAGCAATTATGTAAAGCGTTATGTAAAAGTACGTCGGTTGACATACCCTGTAGAATGTAGGTAGTCCACCATTGTTTGTTTAGGCATGTCGTTAAAATATTCGCAAAATGTTATACCAACACATTTACAGCCTGTCTGCGGTCATCCTATTAGTCCACATGGCGTGATTGTTAGGGGTCTGTGACATAATAAAGTTTTTTTAAATCTCTTTAGAAGAGTAAAACAAAATGTTCCCTGCACAAGGGTCTTACTGAATAAAAAAACAGAAATAAGAAAAAAATTAAAACATACCTCAATTTCGTGTATAATTTTCGTTTGATTTTTGAATAAAAAACCGGATATAATCCATGCAAAGGTGATATAAAAAAATAATTACATACTCATGTCAATATTATCGTTAATTTGAATTTGGTTTTCGAACGAATATAACTCGTAGTATTGAGGCGAGTGATTCAAAATTAGAGCTCCAGATTTTTTTATTCATCACTTACTTTCAAGCGAGATTTGACCAAATCTGGAGCTCTCATAACGGAAAATAGTGTCTGCTGTCTGACGAGTGAATTTACAATTAAACAGGTATTTTCTTGGAAAAGCAGTAATTGGACTAATAAGACGACAATGTGTATTAGAAAAAATATAGGACTAACATTGCTACCTGTGGTTGAAATTGAACTAAAAAAAACTTTCTTCAATTGCCAAAGTTCGTTTGTTAGAGCAGAACCCTTATTACAGACCCTCACATGCTTTTTTTTCTCTATACCGCGTTTTGATCTGTCGACTTTGAAATTAATATGAGCTTAAAATTCGGCAGAGAATTTGGCGTGCGAATTCGCTTTGGGCTTGAATAAATATTTTCTGGCAAACGTTGTTTGAGCAACAACGAGTGTAATGTGAAGCTGAAAAATAAATTACGTGTTCATTGGAATAGCGTTATCGTATAAACGAGTAAAATTAACATTTAGCTGTGTGAGACTTTGTAAAGATCATAAAATTAATATTCCTTTTCTATGGTAAAGATATACGTGGCCTATATTAAATGATGCAGTATGTTCTTAAAAGATGAAATAAGAAACCAAAACTTGCGCACAGGCGGGACTCGAACCAGCATCTTTCTGTCTTACCGGGCCAAATACTCTTCCAATTGAGCTATCGAGCTTGTCAGTCCGACCGCGCGAAATTTTTGGTCTCTTAGGAACACGTCATTGCGTGAATTCTAAACCATTGATGCAGTGTGCCTTCCTCATCAAAGTTATTAATAGTCACTCGTATATCTATGTTATGTAAAAGTGTTCGCAATCAAAAGTTCAAGCTAGTAATGATTTTGATAGGTAAACTCTACTGATCTGGCATAAAGTGCTTTCTACAAATGTGCATTATTTCCATCATTGTAGAAACCTAAACACAATGTGAAACTGTTTTCAAAAGATGCATTATCAGGTCAGCAGTTTCCACAACGTTATTTTTTAAAAAAGGATTCAAGTTATTCAAACTGAAAAAAAAAAATGTTTGAGCGCAGCCAAAACATTCAACAAACGAGAACTGGCCAGCGACAATGTCTCCGCGTTTTTAACTCGGTGAATCCACTCGCGAATTAGTATAAACGGCAAAGGCATTGTTCGTATAATGCCAACCGTTCCTGCACTGCAATTATGCTGACGGTAACTCAATTCTTTCGTTTTCTGTGGAATATACACTTGTTTTTATCCGATGAAGACACAATTTCTTAGTAATAATGATTGACTACGACTAGAACGTTTATAGTCTTTTAGAAAGTAGAAATAAGTGTTTGAGACCTGCGAAAGTGGTATTTTAGGTTTCGTTTCTTAAAAACTTATAACAAAATATAAAAAGCGTATTTTTTTCATGACGCTGCTTGTAATTTTATTATAAGACATTACTGGTCTTATTTGACCTGTCTAAAAAAATAAGTGGTAGATTTTCTTGCGTTCTTTTTCGCAAATTTCGGGATTGCGATCAAGTTTCTAACCTCATTCCTGTCCAAACCGCGTAAAAGTAACAACGGTTAGTAACAAAAGCAATCCAGAACCGTGCATACTTCGGATCGGTAATTCGCCGGCTCAAAGCAAAAACGCCAGGGCATTCCAGGGGCTCAGTACAAGCGTTCTCACGGACGGAGGTTAAGCGATTCGCAGACAAAACAGTAAATATTTACTGCCTCAGAAGATTCAGTTTAGCTTAGAAATTACAAAGAAACTGTGTGTTGTAGAATTTCGCTATGGTAAATGGCGTAATTATAAACAAGTTTCAATAAAACAATATACTTGTAATTCTGTAGTTCAGTCAAACAACTTTGGTTACCTATACCCATCACATTTGGATGGGCCATGTCCATTAACATGGATTATGCCCCTGATACAAAAAAAGATCACATACTGGTAATTATAATTAAACTTATAAAACTTTTTAATAAGTAAGTACCACTTCATCACAACTTAATGTAGTATTATAAATATAAATTATTACGTGATGCGACAAACATCTCAAACTGAACGGGCTTTCCTATCTCGTCATATCCTGTTTCAGAAAAACGATAGGAAAACGAAACATGGTATGCACCAGGACCAATTGTAAATAATAAATAAATATAAATAAATAAATTGTCCACGCGCGGGACGCGGGGACAACCGGCGAGGCGGCGAGCGGCGCGGCGAGCAGCGAGGAGGGCATCTAAGGCCCCCTCCATCACTTTGCTACCAAGCGGCACGCACGACACTCGCGTCCATCCATATCTTTTTTCTACGACCGATGTACATTTAATTCCTATTCCTATGGAGTAAATTCATTTTACATCTAGATACAGTCCGCGTTATTATTTCATCTACATCCTACCACTACACGCCCGAACAGTTGGTCCATCAACCCGTCAAGAAGCGATCCAGAAAGCAAAAGTCATCGTGTCACCTCGTGTTGGACTTTGGACTTCGACGTGTCGACCGCTTGTTGAAATCTGCAAGTCACGTACTCATCGTGCTGAAGAAACCGAATAAGGACGGTTAGACTTCCGTGAGTTCGTTCCAATTATTTCCTTCTTCCATCCAGTGCTTTTTATAAATTTTTAAATCCTAAATAATGTTTAATAGTATTTTTTTCCAATTTCACTTTCCATACTTTCGCATTCTACGCATTTAATTTGACCAGATAGTTTGTATTGCTAGCAATTCATATTTATTATCGTAATAATTTCATTCTATGCCTATTCATCTTTACGCACCTGCTTACGTAATCGCTCGGCCAACGACCCGTCTTGCCAGTGCCTACGCATGCACTTTTATTGCAACGGTTCCTTCTTATCGCCCAGCTGTGCATTGATTCATTAATAGGCTATTCATCTTTTATTACTTTATTGCTACAATTTTATTGATCTCTTTTCATCCTTTTTGTATTTTTTGTAGCTTACATTTCAATTACATTCCTTCAAAATGAGCTCAGATAAATTAATTAAAAAGCGTAGTGGCATAAAAGCTAGACTTACACATTTTGAAAATTATTTAAAATTGCATCTTTCTTCTGAAAAGCTTTCGCATTTGCAACAAATAGATTTAGAAGCTCGTTTAAAAACATTTGAAGCCTTATTCGAGACATATGACGCGTTGCAGATGGAGATTGAGTCGGCTTCGGAGGCCCCCGATGTCGAGTATGCGGAGCGGTTCCAGTTCGAGGAGCGATACTATCCCCTGCTGGCGCAGGCGCGCGCGGCACTAGCCGCGTGCGCTGCTGAGCGTGCTGGCTCGGAGGCGGGCTCTGATGCGGGCTCCAAATCAGGTGCATCGTTTAAAAATAATTTTGTGCGCTTACCTAAAATTGATTTGCCTCATTTCAATGGTAGCTATGAGTATTGGCTTGAATTTAGAGACACCTTCCTATCATTAATCCATAGTAGTGCTTGTATCGACGACATCAACAAGTTCCACTACCTCCGTGCGTCACTTAAAGGCCAAGCCTCAGAGATAATTAAAAATATAGATTTTAAAGGCGATAATTACGCAATGGCTTGGGACTTGCTGTGTGAGCGATACAATAACAATCGCCTCTTAGTAAATAACCATGTACAGGCTTTATTTGATGTAGAACCGGTTATTAGGGAATCGTCTTTATCGTTACGACGGCTTATTGATTCCATTAATAAAAATATACGGGCACTTAAAACATTAAAAGAGCCAACGGAGCATTGGGATACTCTGATCATTTTCATGGTTTCTAGGAAACTTGATGCTACTACTAGCAGGCATTGGGAGGAGTTTCGTAATACTTTGCCTAGTTCTCCTTCACTAACTCAGTTTTCTACCTTTATATCTAACAGGGCAGATTTATTAGAAACTTTGGAAAATAATCAAACTAAATTAAACACGCATAATCAAAATAATAAACAAAAAAGCTTTATAACTACAACTAACACTGGGGAAAATTCAAATAATAATTTACAAAATAGAAACTTATCAACTAACAATGTACAAAATAAAAACAACTATTTACAAAACAATAACCAAAATAAAAAACTAACTAGTAGATGTCCGTTATGTTCTAATGATCATTTGCTTTATACTTGCGAGTCATTTAGAGCTTTTTCTGTAGAAACACGCTTACAAAAGGCTAAGGAGTTCAAAGTCTGTCTTAATTGTTTGCGGTCAAATCATACGACCAATAAATGTAGGTTATCAGGTTGTAAATATTGCAAGGCCAGACATAATACGCTTTTGCACACTGAACCGACTGAGCAGACTCATCTAGACCCCATGCCATCTAATTCTACTAGTGTTGCTTTATCTGCAGATACTTCTAGACAGTCTACTACTACACCTATTGTTTTACTGTCCACGGCGATTGTGAAGGTGGTCAACCGCAACGGTGACAAGCTCAGCGCTCGGGTTCTGCTCGACAATGGCAGCACGGCGAACTTCATAACGGAGAGCCTCTGCACCAAACTGGGTTTGTCTCGTCGGCATTCAACCTCCACTGTGACAGGTATTAATCAGCAGTCTTCCTATAGTACACAGTCTTGCCAGCTCAACATTGAGTCTTCTAACGGTGACTATACGGTTAATTTGGACTGTCAGATTTTGCCAGAAATAACAAAAACCTTGCCCACTTCTTTTGTCAATTTAGAGAATATTCCTATTCCGTCAAGCATTTACTTAGCTGACCCTACATTTAATATTCCGTCTGTTGTTGACATTCTACTTGGGGCTGAAATATTTTGGAGTGTTGTAGGCTCCGCTTCTATCGACTTCGGTAAACAAATGCCTAAGTTATGTGAGACTAAATTCGGGTGGATCGTTTCCGGCCCAGTATACAAAGGAAATTCACCCTCTTCCCATCACTCACATTTTTGTAACTTGGCCAACTCTATCGAGAAGCCTGATCTTACCAAGTTTTGGGAGCTTGACTCTATTTCTCCTAAACACTCTTTATCTCAGGAGGAAAAAGCATGCGAGTTGAGTTTCACTCAGAACACATTCAGGAACGAGGAAGGCAAGTTCGTTGTTACAATGCCCTTAAAGGCTGACCCTTCGGTCTTAGG
The DNA here is from genome assembly GCA_963584085.1 of Pyrausta aurata. Lineage (NCBI taxonomy): Eukaryota > Metazoa > Arthropoda > Insecta > Lepidoptera > Crambidae > Pyrausta > Pyrausta aurata. The sequence goes on along the minus strand of OY757259.1, from coordinate 10,761,631 downwards.
GGACTCATACTCCATGGCAAAGCAGCGTTTTTTATCTTTGGAACGCCGTTTTCAACGTGATTCTGACTTCAAGGCTAAGTATGTTGACTTTATGGGTGAGTACGAACGCCTAGGTCACATGACTGAAAATGTCAACAACTCTGCACCTCATTCAGGTCACGTCGAATATTTCATACCACACCATGGAGTAATAAGAGAGTCGAGTACTACAACAAAGCTGAGGAGTGTCTTTGACGCATCAGCGCCATCTTCTTCAGGTCTCTCACTCAATGACCTTCAACTGGTAGGTCCTAAAGTCCAAGATGACCTCCTGTCAATTTTAATACGTTTTCGGCAGCATAAATACGTCGTCTCCGGAGACGTGGAGAAGATGTATCGCTGCATTGAAATAGCACCCTCGCAACGACCTCTACTTCAAATTATCTTTCGTAGTGACCCAGAAATGCCTCTCAAGACCTACACTCTCAACACAGTCACGTATGGAACTGCGTCGGCTCCTTACTTGGCCACCAAATGTCTGGTTAGCCTGGCAGACGCAGCCTCTACTGATGATGTCAAGTCAGCCATATCTAGAGACTTTTATGTTGATGACTATTTAGGAGGGGGCTCTACAATTTCTGACACAATTTCACTCGTCAAAGAGGTCACTCAGATACTTTCTTCGGCACATTTTCATTTAAGAAAGTGGCAATCCAACAGCCCTGAAATTCTGAATGCCATTGCAGGCGATTCAAATGACCACGACAATTCCACTTCATTAAATCTTTCAGACCACAACACGTCTTCTAAGACCCTAGGTCTCAACTGGTTATGCGCATCTGACTCGTTGTCTTTTTCAATTAATATTGACCCAGTAGAAAAGGTCACAAAACGACACATACTATCGGTCATCAGTCAAATATTTGACCCTCTAGGCTTAGTCGGCCCTTGCATTATCGAAGCAAAAATAGTCATGCAACAACTATGGGTTCATAAATGTGAGTGGGACGATGAAGTTTCTCAGGACATTGTTGCTACTTGGTCAGCATTCGTCTCTACACTTCCCTATCTCAACTACCTAAAAATTCCTCGATGGGTTTGTTTAGATTCGCCAGTCACGCAAGAAATTCACGTGTTTAGTGATGCGTCAGAGAAGGCTTATGGCGCATGTGTGTATGTCCGATCCATAAGTCATACAGGCTCTATTAGGGTTTGTCTTCTCCTGTCCAAAAACCGTGTAGCACCGATAAAATCAGTCACGATTCCACGGCTTGAACTGTGTGCAGCTTTATTAGGTTCAAAATTGTGTACAACCGTTCTCGAGTCATTAACTCTGCCAATTAAGAAATGCTACTTTTGGTGCGATTCGATGATCGTGCTCGGGTGGTTGAACACTCCTTCATGTCAACTCAAGCCTTTTGTACGAAATCGAGTCAATGAGATCCTCGAAAACTCTACCTGTCACACGTGGAGGTACGTACCGTCGAAAGACAATCCGGCGGACCTTGTTTCGCGCGGGGTGAAGGCCGATTCTATCGGCGATAATGACCTATGGTGGTCAGGCCCTAACTTTTTACAAAATAATGAACATAACTGGCCTACTATGCCTTCGAATAGCGTGAAACAGGATCTACCTGAAGTGATTTCTCATTTTATTCACAATGATCAATCATTAAATCATACAAATCAATCATCTAAACATATAAATCAATCATCTTATCACACAAATCAATCATCAAATATCATACAATCATTAATTCATTATCATTCAAAATTTAATCGCTTACAAAGAGTCTTAGCCTACATTAAAAGATTTATTTACAATTTAAAAAATCCTAATTCTAAATTACAAGGCGCTCTTTCTAGTGATGAGTTAAATGCTTCATTGATGTGTTTACTACGCAGCGCACAACGAGAGATGTTTCCGGATGAATTAAAACTTTTGGAGTCGGGAAGGTCTCTACCGCGAAAAAACAGGCTAATTTCACTAACACCTTTTCTAGATTCTGAAAATATCATACGCGTAGGTGGTAGACTCGATAACTCTCCGTATGATTATGATACGAAATATCCGATTTTGCTCTGTAGTAAACACCATCTTACTAAAATATTGTTTCATATGCAACATTTAAAAATGCTACATGCAGGTCCTCAACTTCTACTCGCACATTTGCGTCTTAATTATTGGGCACTGGGCGGCAGGAATCTAGCTAAATCAACAGTAAGGAAATGTATAAAATGTTTTAGATTCAAATGTCAAAATATACAACCCATTATGGGTCAGTTACCTACATCTAGAACTTCTTTAGAATATCCATTTTTGAATTGTAGTGTTGACTACGCAGGTCCAGTACTCATAGCCGACCGTAAGGGTCGGGGCTGTAAGCTCACAAAATCGTACCTGTGCATCTTTGTTTGTCACGCTACCAGAGCGGTGCATCTAGAGCCCGTCACCGACCTCACTAAAGAGGGCTTCCTTGCGGCGCTCTATCGCTTCATTTCTCGTCGTGGTAAACCGCAAAGCATCTTATCCGATAATGGCACGAACTTTGTCGGAGCCAACAGCGATCTTCAAAGATTCTTGTCCGACTCATCTTCTGATGTTGCATGTGAGATGTCGCGTGAGGGCATTACATTTTCTTTTTCACCTCCATATTCACCTCATTTTAACGCTTTGGCTGAAGCCGCCGTTCGCTCTACCAAACATCACCTGAGGCGGTTGCTAAGTCTTACCAACTTCACCTATGAAGAGTTAGCAACCTGTCTGTGTCAAATTGAAGCCGTTTTAAATTCTCGTCCTTTGACACCTCTTTCCTCTGATCCTTCCGACTTTTCTGCTCTCACTCCTTCCCATTTCATAATTGGACGACCACTTACGTCTGTACCGTGTCCGCAGATTCCGGAGAGAGAGATCAGCTGCTTCGACCGCTTCAAACGAATTGAATGCATACGACAGCACTTCTGGCACAGATTCTCACATGAGTACGTCTCCTTACTTCAACAGAGAACCAAGTGGTCCACGTCTTCCGGCCAACTCACTGAGGGAATGCTCGTGCTTCTTCGGGACAAGGCGCTACCACCGCTAGTTTGGGCGTTGGGACGCGTGGTGCGCACCTATCCTGGACCGGACGGCGTCACGAGGGTGGCGGAAGTGAAGACAAGGAGAGGGACTTTTACAAGAGGGTTCAACAACATTTGTCCTCTTCCCTTAGAAGAGGTCAAGGGGCGGGAGGATGTCCACGCGCGGGACGCGGGGACAACCGGCGAGGCGGCGAGCGGCGCGGCGAGCAGCGAGGAGGGCATCTAAGGCCCCCTCCATCACTTTGCTACCAAGCGGCACGCACGACACTCGCGTCCATCCATATCTTTTTTCTACGACCGATGTACATTTAATTCCTATTCCTATGGAGTAAATTCATTTTACATCTAGATACAGTCCGCGTTATTATTTCATCTACATCCTACCACTACACGCCCGAACAAAATTGTTTATTAAAAAATTGTGCTTCTTAGTAGATGGTAGGAATCTGTAAGCATTCATGGTTGTTTCATAAGTAGTGTTGGTAAAACTTAACAATAATATTATTTTAATTGGTAAATAAAGGCATGAATAATAATCATAAATAATGAATATTAAGTAACGTATGATTATAAAATATTTTTGCATCTCTCCTGTTCGGAAAATATAACTTTACAAAAAAAAGCACCCATTTCAACCTCGATTATTGGCGCTCTCACTTCGTTCAAGCGCCAGAAACATCTCGAGTGATATCTACTAGTATTCATACCAATATATCATTACAAAAACGTTATAACTTTTCCGAATAGAAAATTTTCCAAAGCGGATACAGCATTGAACGTGCATTCATCATTCGATCTTCTCATCTACCAAAACTCTGAATGGATTGAACAAACACCAGCACTAACTATTTATCTTACGTGGTTCATGTTTGCTATGCAGGTTCTGAATATCTGATTGGGATTTCGATTCGATGAAACTTCTATGCTTTACATTCCGTTAAAAGGATGTTGAAGCTTTATGATAAATGCATGATGATCTTTTACTCGTAAATGAAATAGAGAAAAAGCTACTGCGGTGACAATAAACTATTATTAGTTCTGAACCTTAAAATATAACTTTAACTTCAAATTATAGTAACGAAATTCCCAGTGCCCCGAAAAGTTTTTATATCTTTACCCAAAGCGTCCTTCACCATGAAACCAACATAAACTCAGATATTTTAATTCCAACAAACAGACGCCCGTTGTCCTCATTTCCTACATAAACAAAACATAGGTGCTCGTAACTCCGCGGTCACCTATCTAAGAGGCCGTAAAATTCTTTCCTTTTCCACGTAACCAAACCAGGAGGCATCATAAATATGTATAGTGAGAATCAAGCATGCGTCGCGTATAAAACGCCACCGAAAATGTGATCTCGCGGGAGGCAAAGTTGCCCACAAGGAGATATAGGGCGCTAGATGAGGCGGTGACACGGCAGCCATCTTGGAATTAAAGTTGGCTGATACTAGACTGCTTGTTCCAAAAAACGTTAAGGTATAACCGACCAATTTAAAAAAAAAACACAATTCAATACAACAACAACATTCAATAATGGATGTATGCATACTTTTTTAATTGGACGGGTAGCTATAGTCATTATTAAATCTGCTGAATCCATATGCTGTAGGCAACTAACGTAAGATTTTCTTTGATACTCTTGTAACATAACCTTTTGCTGTTTCATTGTTTTGTGCTATAAACACAATTATTTAAAAATACGCAGTAAAATTTCACCCAGCTACTCGTTAAGAGCTTTTCGGCAAAATCTTTGATGCCCATCAAATTTTTAATTTCGCACAAAAACAATCTGATTGTCATACCAAGTTTACGAGTGCGCCATAAAGTGTATTCAAAGAGGCAACAGGAAATAAACATTGAAACCCCTTTCAGACCCTTTTAAAAAGTTTATGACGTCTGAATCATTGTTGGAGAAAGTGCTAAAGCACATCAAAATGCGTACAAATGACTTCTAGAGAAGATTTTACGTTCATTAAGGAGGTAAATTTTTGGTAAGATTCTTTTTGGTGTTAATATGGTTTTGTCGAATGCTTACTAAAGGTAATGAAGATACTTAGTTATATTGATGAGAATAAAACCTTTGCATCTGCGAGCGTGTTAGCGTGTGCTAGAAACAAAACTGCCACACAAAAATGGTTATACTTTATAGATACATGAATGCTCTTTGAGTTACAAAATTATTTTTAAACACATTGTTTTGCACCTATGCGGATAGCAACTAACAAATTGAGCCATTTTTTTTGTAGTTTATTTTTGTTTTTATAGTGTTTGTCACCATACAAACTTAATAATATACATTGCACTTGTAAAAAGACAACTGTGAACCTGTGACATACGAGGAATTGAACCCCGTGTCTAACGCTATCCGGGCGTATGCCCACTCGGCCACCGTCACATTAACAAGCCTGTTAAATTGTTGTCTTTTTACAAGTGCAATTTATATATGTTTTCGGTTGTATAATTATGGAACATTTTGATAGAGGTCACATTTAAGTAGTCAAATATTTTAAAGGGGGAAGGAAAAGAGTTTTAACCAAATAGGAGACCCTCTTTACTGGAACAAGGTCCTAAATCTTCTTCCAGTATTACTGAGTTCGTTGTAGTGAGTCGCGCTCGGTTTATTTGCCCGTATTTGCATAGAAACGTTTTTTGTGGCGTCCTTGTTTGTACAGTGGATAGGTGGAGAAAGCTTCCGTGGCCGGGAAACGGGAGTCGTTGCAGATTTGTTTGAATTGAATGTAGTGTGTACTGGGCTTTTTATTTTACTCCTTTTAGGGCGGGTCAGAGTAGAAGACGTTTTCGCGTGTTGAATAGATGCAAGTGGAAGGTTCTGGAAAATTTTCGAGTGTCAGAATGCTAGCTGTGTTTTGAAGCTAAGAAATGTTTTTGGTGTTTAACCCTCTAAAGGAACAAGCTTATGCTAGCTTAACATACCGTGATGTCGGATGTTTTTAAAGAAACGTTACGATTTTATTAAGATTAGGTTAGGTCTTGGATTTAAACCTATTTGATCTCTTGTTAAAACCTCTTCAACACTACACTACCTAAGACATTGTAATACTTTTAAAAGGTCCACATCCACCGCCGCATAAGCATGCGCAATGTGACATTTGAATGCGGCATGTGACACTGGCATATGCTATTTCTTGCTCTAACATAGCTAAGTGTGATAGTTGCATTCTTGTCAATATCGTTCAACTACATCGCTCCCGCTTGCGAATGCAATAAAGCACAATTTTTATAGTCATCAAAGATAGATACTCATTTCAAATAGATCATAATTATGCCTTCGCTCTAAGTGCATTTTACCTTATTTTATTCTTATTACGCGTCTAGAAGCATCATTAGCTTATTTGTGAAAGATAATTGCAATAATCTATGATTATTACATAACAATGTGCATTTTTATGCTCCTTGGCGAGTAAAACAAGTACTCCACATCACATTTAACCGTGAAAATATAGTTTGTTTTCTATGTATCTATACTAATATTATAAAGCTGAAGAGTTTGTTTGTTTGTTTGTTTGAACGCGCTAGTCTCCGAAACTACTGGTTCGAATTGAATAGTTCTTTTTGTGTTGGATAGTCCAGTTATCGAGGAAGGCTATAGGCTATATAACATCACGCTACGACCAATAGGAGCAAAGATATAGTGGTAAATGTGTAAAAAACGGGAGAAAGAAGTCACTATTCCACGCGGACGAAGTCGCGGGCAAAAGCTAGTATTTTTATAATATACCGATTAACAAAGCGTACAACCTATTCTCTTAAGTTTCGAACAACAACAAGCAGTGCAAACAAACTATAAAGCTTTTCCGTTAAACTTTTCAATAATTCAGTCGATTTGATGTAATTTTCCTTGGAAACCACGTAAGTGAAGACTTGTGGCCGGCAGTTTTACTCTCAGTAACGATATGACATTCGATCCTCGCTTTTAAGTTATTTTAGAATAAAAAAACAATACTTTTATCATCGAGAGTTAATTTGATAGATAATTTAATGGATTGAAAGAATGAAAGCAAACTTATAGAAAATGCAGCGAAAAACTTATAATCTAATACAAGTAGCGACATTAGCAAAGAGAGACGACATAAAAAGGAATAAAGTAACAAAGTTTAACCGATAAAAGTTAATTAAATTAGACGAAGTATTATTATTACCGAACGAATGTTTCTTGATTCCTTCCCAGCTATGAATATAAAAATTTCCAGTAAAAAGGATTACAATTTCTTATTAAACTCAAACATCTCCCATGACCCCAGAACATTAGCCGAAATTAATAATTAACCAGAATTAATTAACCATACTTCTCAGCACTCAGATAAAAATCAGCGTCAAATCTCCTGCGTATACCGGGAGTAACCCATTATAAGTGCGTCCCTAAGGAGAGCGATACCTGCAAGCTTCTTAGTAGCTTCCGCTACTGAAAGGGCGTGTGGTCAGGCAGAGCGCCCTAAACTTACCTTGGGAACCAATTGGTTAAATATTTACCACTCCCCGGTCTGGGAGAGCCCGCGTGGTTTGCTAGTATGTAGGTACCTAGTGGATATTATAGTGGTGCTATGTTATGGATTATGTTCCATTAGAACTTATGTAATGTTAGATGGATAATCGCTTATGGCATTATTATGGCAGACCACACTAGCACACATGGACAGCACTAAACCTGTCAGAAAGATCGTGTTTGACATAAGATCGATATTGATTGTATTGTAATTACCCGCGCATAGTTATACAGGGTGACTTTGAAAACATTGGCAGTATTTTAAACTAAGAAACTACTCATGATTCATAGTCCATTCCACATATTAAAATGAAAATCAATTGTTATAAACTATCTTGATGAAACCGAGAGAAATCATATTAAACACTTTACAATTGATTATTGCTTAAAATTAAACTAATAACTTAGTTTAAGTTTTTCTAAAATTGACAAATAATATTAAAGTAACAAAGATATTACTCCGCCTACACGGATCCCGGAAATCGGAGTGAAACTTTATGATTTTTCGCGGTTTGATCAAATCGATTGATTTTCATTTTAATATGTGGAAAGGACTATTAATCATGAGTAGGTTCTTAGTTTAAAATATTGCCAATATTTTCGAAGTCACCCTGAATAATATATAATATTGTAAATGCAATACTTCATTGAATATTGTCCATGAGGGTATAAACTTTAGACTCTCACGGATGCGTTTATCATCATTCGTTTGTCATTCTTTTGTTTAAGCGACCGCTGGTGGCCTACCAATCTCTTAGCGTTTAATTATTAAGCGATGGAATATTTAATTTAATTTAATTTAATTTATTTATTTATTTAGAAAACCAACAGCGTAATACATTGTTTTTTCTTAAGTAGTATTGTAAAGGTAAGTTAAGTAATATTCATCAAAACACCTAATTTATCTCTTAAAGTAAATTAATAAGTGTTACATTCACTCATAAGCGAGATATTATCTTTTATGCTTGAAGTGCTGCTTCATAACACGAGTAGAATAGCATAAGATAGCGGCTGTTATAGCACATATACATAAAGGCTCTTGGTAAGTTGTAATAGTAACCGTATATATATATTAGCACGTTCAACCTAGCAAACTCCACAGCTTTATTATATATTTTTTAAGGAATAACTGACAGTTTATCTATATATGCTACATAGAATTTGATAATTTATAAATGTATAACCCACTACGTTATCCAAAAATTAGGTAAATAGAGTTAACCAAGAAATTTAGATCTAATTTTAATATACCTTTACGAGACTCGACAAAAGCTTAGCCGGTGCGATCGAAAAAAATAAAGTTGGGCGAATGAAATTTTTCACTAAGTTGAACTTAATACAACATTAAGCCTGGTAAAGGTTGCGTAATCTACGCAAAGGTATCTATTTCAAAGGCTTGGTAATTAATTTTCAAGGGATTACTGTACAAATACCCGGGCTAAAGGAAGGGACGCCCTGGCCGGTGGAATTAAATAATGTAAACAAATTAAGAATGCGGAATATTCCTTATTAAATCTTAGAACTGCTTTGCGCTGCAGAAAGGCATGTCTGGTGCCAGGTTTTGCCTTTAGTTTCCTGTTAGTTGCAGTAAAAGAAAATAGGGTTGATAAATAAGCGTGAAGTAATTAGATTTTGTATTTGTCTCAGCATAAAGATATTTCCTGTCAGTTAATATTATTTCTTTAAAAATTGTCATGTTTGTCATAGTATTTTATTACAAAGTTAAAATATAATTATTTTATTTTCTAAATATCTAAACGTGAGATCCGTAAATTAGTTGTGGTAAAAGTATCAAAGTGATATGTTTCTAACACATATTTGCAAATGCCTTCAAGCCAAAGGTGATTGAAAAAATGCTACACTATATTTAAATTACAATGAAATGGTGGACTGAAGCCAGGTTGTTGACCTCAAAAAAAAAGAATTAGTACTATATTCCATTAATACACAACCTTTATAATTCAAATCCATAAAATAAATATTACAAGCTAAATGGAAGCACTCACACTCATCGTGTTATTTCAACGGTTGAAGGATGAAATGAAATAGATGATACCATCTTTAAAATAATAGTGGCAGTAAAACTGAATTAAATTAGAATATCAAAAAACTTACTGGCTGGCAAAGTTTTATCTTCGTCCACCTGATGCAGCAAAAAAAAATATTCTCTGGCAAAAAAAGTTAATTAATTACGTATGCAAATTGACGAAAAAGTCGTACCGAGACAGAGCAGCGAAACGAGATAATGAGATTGTGCGAGCACGTACCAGACTCCTGATTAAATCATTGCGATGAAAAAAATGGGGAACCTTAATGATTTTTATGAGGACGCCGTAAATTATAACAATAGACCCCATATTAGACATTTCTATTTCGCGAGTAGCTTTCTTACGAAGATATAAAAAAAGGATGACAGGATTTTAAAAATCCATCCACAAGAAATTATTTGTAGTTTGTTTAATATCGAGCTAACCCAATGGGAAATATTCCGGATAGCGCGGACAAAAAAACTAAAAAAAAAAACAGATATCATACGAATCGCGACTACGAAAATTGCGTCGCTTTTTCCGTGCCAGACTAAACGGTTCCATTCAATTGCAGGAATGAATATTCGAGCCGTGGGACTATCGCGATTCGACGATTTGAAAAACTCGCCTCACTCGAAATCACACTTGATACTCGAAAACAAATCGGCCGACGACGCTTTGAATCTTTTCACTTCGGAAAGTCGGACAAAGATGATGAGAGTGACAGAAACGTTGCTTGTGTCGAAATAACAGTCGATGTTCTTGTTTAACTACACGTCACTGAAACAGTTACGTATTGAAAAAAAGAGAAGAGTGACATGCATATATAAAAAGACAAACGTAAATGTTTTATGTTTATAATATTATTTAAACTTTAATAATAACTGATAGAATTTGATTTTGTTCAGTAAAAAACATCTTATATTTTAAATCCACAAGACAAAAGGAAGCTAACATACAGATAAACTAGGTAACATTTTCTCTACCCAGCTAGATAAAAAAAATATTTTTACCAAAAAATACGTATCTACCTTTGAATTTAACCCTTTGAACTCCGAATTTTGCCTGCGGCAGACCATATTTAGTCTATGGCGGAGTTTTTCACGGACACGAGGACGGAGACCACGCTCGTTACACGTCATTAAGCGATACTTTACGGCAGACGGCTCTCGAGACTGCCTACCCCCCGCGCTTCCGTATGTTGGCTTCTGTAACTGGAACTGGTAGTTTTTTTATACATAAAAAAACAGTATTCATATCAAACTCTCTCGTAGCGGTTAATTCAATTTAAATAAACGAATTTAATACATTTTTGACTAAGTATTTAATCGCTTAATTGAACTGAATGAATGCAATATTGTTTTGAAGACAAAATTTTCTTATGTATTTTAGAACTCAACTGCCTCACCAAACCACAGTGAAATACCTAGGTATGCACCTGGACCGTAGACTTACCTGGAAGAAACACGTACAAACAAAACGAGACGAAATAAACCTAAAATACAAGGGCCTTTACTGGTTGCTTGGGCAAAATTCTAAATTGTCCATGGACAATAAGCTGCTTATATACAAAACGATTCTAGAGCCCATCTGGTGCTATGGCATACAACTATGGGGCTCAGCTAGTGCCTCCAATGTTATGGTCATCCAACGTGTTCAAAATTACATTCTGAAGCAAATATCAAGTGCACCCTGGTTCATTAAAATAGCAGAGGTACATGAAATTCTAAACATGCCCATGGTTAAATCCGAAATAGAAACTCATGGATCCAACTATAGAAAACGACTAGAGAGGCACCCAAACCATCTGGCGGGGCAACTCACTATCCCGAAAACCATACGCCGGCTCAAGAAACGCCGGGATATATTTGACACAAATTGATGCCTGGAAGGGGATTTAATATCGATAAGGGGCTGGCTCCACTGGGAGCAGTACTCTTCACGACAAAACGCACGCAACAAATCTGCTTATAGTCAGTCGGACTGATCGCAAATGAACCCCAAAAAAAAAAAAATGTATTTTAGAAAGGTGATTTTTATGTTTAGGTCACTGAAAAATAGTAGTTTGTCTGTTAAACGGCACCAAACATCTCGAAATAAGCACGAACTTGTATTGAGGTCGTTATCCAGTCGCATAGAGAACATGGTTACGTCTCTACGTGGAGCATTTTTTGTACTATCATCTTTCTGACAGCTTGATCGCCCTCTGTCAAAGTCCATTCCAGATTTTGTACATCTACAATGCTCGCAACGCAATTTTTGTCAGACTACCAAATGCATGGTACATTTAATAAAATCCAGCCCGTGGCTTAATTCTACCGAATGGCGTGTCGCTGTGTTAATTAAGCCCAACTTAAAATATTGAGCCGTCGTCGAGAGCCCTAAATGTGCATATTCGTTAAAATATTTTTTGTGTTCAACTACTTTTACCCATCTGGCTGGAACTTGAAAATGTCGACAAATTCTGTAAGTAAAATGTGAAATGTTGCTGCTATTGTCTGCTTTTCAGATTTCAAACCAATACAAATTCTTTCCATAGTCTTATACATGTCAGAGCAGAAGACTTCGATATGCATTACTATTTACACCGTTAGTACACCAACGCATTCGCAAGCGGCAGCGATGCGGCTGAACGATACCGACAAGGATGCAACTATTATATCTTGCTATGTAGGAGCGAGACAAAGCACTATGCGAATTTTGCATGCCGCATGCGGATGCGTTTATTTAACGCCGTTAATCGAATGATGGCCCTGGAGCAGGGTGATCAGTATAATTATGTTTTACGGAGTACGTTTTTTTGAGTAAAAATAGTAACAGTTTGTCTTAAACAATTTTACAGGAATATCCAGTGTCTAATTTGCTGTCTAATTCACAAACGGACGGCGCGACAGAATATAATTTCGTCTCGCTCCCACGGGCAAAGTACAATTTATTCTCATCTGTCACATTTCTGGCGATACTGAATAAATTCTGTGCTACTAAAAGTTGACAACCTTGTTTCCTCTTGTACAGGGAAAGTAAGTTTAATATTTATGACACTTTTGTAGTGATGTCGCAGGAAATTGAAGCTACGACAATGCTGCAAAGCAAATCAAACTTACTAAATTGTAAGTTTTCTTTGAGCTCAGACAAAGGGTCAGGACTACAGTCTAAGCTGATTAAAGGATTTTGTTACCAACCACATCTTTAATTGGTGGGTATAGCCAACCCAACTAAGTATACAGGCGTGAAGCTTGTAATAGGAGCAAACACTTTATTCAACAGATATCTACAGAGTATACGTACCTAGACTTGGTTATAGTGCTCCAACATGTTTTAACTCTGAGATATAGTAATACAAAGTTATGATTCCTAATCAATGTAAAAATCTCTTACTCGTAGTAAATGAAAATGTCAAGACTAGACACATTTGTTTTAATACATTGATGGTTATGTAAGAATAACAAAATTTATTTTTATTATAATACATAAATCAAAACCATTTAGAATTGATTGCTGGTTACATAAAGGGCATTTGTTTTAAATTTTTTCTTCTCTTAATGGGAACATCGTACGTGTACTGTTGGTTCCTTATTTCATCAGTAGGCTTTTGTATATTCTAAGACTTAAGCAATTTGTTAAAATTAGGCGGGTTTCTACGACATTGCATATTTTTACAAACTTCCATGCCCATTTTCACCCTGTTGTTTTCCCTGATCAAAACTAATATTTTTCCGTTCCTATCGTTCAATATATCTTTGGGTTAAAAATCATATAAATCGGATCATTAATAGAGTAAAAACAGAACTTATATAGATACACTATGTTCGCATTTAGTAATAATAAGAAATTAAGGCTTTGTCTCCAGAACATAACTAAAAATCCAAGGAAGTCTTGCTCACCCTTTCTTATCAAACCTTATTAGCACCGAAAAGGCCCCCAGTGCAGGGGAATGACTTATTTCACCGGACGTGGCTTGCATCGCAACTAGCCCATCCGCATTACGATGCAATCTTAGGCACCCTGCTGACGGTCGACAATGTATCACTTCAATAATATTGCAAACTTGTAATCGAGTTTCGTTACTGCGCTCATGACTAATATTATTACATCTCCACAGTCAAAGTATAAGTAGGTAGGTAATACGTAAATAAAGATTACAATTTCATAATCGTACAGGAATTTGATTGAGAGATTGGCATCTAAGATTGATTATGTGCTATTATATCTTTGGGTCTCTCTAATAGCGCTTCGAGATAGATAGACAATTACTTGACTTATGAATCGCCCTAACAAAACAAGCCGATAACTATGTAAATGTTGTTTAGCGTTGTCATTGTTATATATTTTCAAAGCGTTTTTTTAAATCTTTTACCAAATGTCATGGCCTCTTCTTGAAACTAAGCAGGTGACGGCTTTTTTTAAATTTAAATGGTTAGATTTACAAACTGCATGCTCGGCAGATTTTGGCATAAATGTTTGTGCCCACTGCGTCTAGTTTATACGTTGAGAAGACGCTTTAAAATCTAAAAAAATTGATCGTGTGCGTCTTACCTACGGCAACATCGAGTTTTGGAAACAATGCACGTGATTAAACCTAAATTTGGTACGTGATCTATGGAATACGCGGCAATGGGTCTTGTTTGCAGGATAAGTTTGAACGACAAGTTTCAATCAATGAAACACAAATGAAGCCAGTAAACGAAACTTTGCTTAAATATGTAGTTAGGTGGGATTGTAGTTGGAGTAGAGTAAGTCGGTTAGAAGTGAAGTCGTAGCTGAAGATCATTAGCTAATTAAACAATACAATACAAAAGAACTAGCGTATACTTATTCAACATCGTGAGGAGTTGGTATTTGTAATCATAAATGTTAATTTCATGTACCTACACCAAAGTTCGTACTAATCTTCATAGTTGTCATGGACTGTCTGTGTGGTTTTATTTAAATGCGGTATATGTATAAGCTAAACTGCTAACTGCCTTGGTGGTGATGGAGGTCCCGGGTTCGATTCCTGGGTCGGGCCTAAATATATACCTGGGTTTTTCTGTTCAGAAATTTTCAGGGTAGCCTCCGGGCTACCTCCGGTCAGGAAGTTGTGGCGGTGTTTCACCCCCGTGCCTTGGAAATCACGTAAAGCCGTTGGTCCTGCGCCTGATCTCTCTCCAGTCGTGGCAGATTGCTGTCCTATCGGGCTATGAGAGTGAAAGGAATAGAGAGTGCACCTGTGTTTGCGCACACACTTGTGCACTATAATATGTCCTGCGCAGTCGATTAGTCGTTGTGACTGGCCACTGAAGTCGAAATCGGCTAGTGGGACTATTATAAGCTAAACATATAAGCTGAGTATTACATTAAGATTTATTTGTATATAACTAAATTGTAAACTTTTTAATTAAGCTTTCTTGTGTCATTTACTATGTGCGGGTGCAACAAAGCGTTTCTATCTATACATATATCTATACATGTCTCAAAGTAGTCATTGCAAAAATGTTTTTAACAGCGATAACAAAAAACCATCAGCGAGTACTACAAGACGTAAACTTCTCGGCCGCGTCTTCGTAACTCTTGCCGCAAAGTACTGTCAGTGTGAGTCCTAAATTAATATGAATCTCTAATTTGAGCGGCACACGTGTTGCTGGCTCGCAACTTTCCAGACAACGCCAAATTGGATAAACATGTGCAAGGAACGGAGGCTTTATGGGAGTATACGGGCGTCTATTGTGGGCGGGTGCGCTGTGTGATAACTAATATCGGCGTGCCCCAACACCTGCACGCCAGCGGATTTAATGAAATGCAGTCGATCCGCAATACAAGTGGCTGAATTCTGGGCTGCTACGTTGTAATTTCTCCATTTTAAAATTCCTCCATATGGGTTTCCATCGACACGCTAAGAAGAAGAATAAAATTTATTATTAAAAATTCTATTTAAATACAGTAATAACTATTTCGAACAAGTTTTATTCCTTTTTTGTACATAGGGCCTTATGTTTCTAAGGCATAATTTTTCCGTACTATCTACGTTAAGTACTCAGCGCAGATTTTCCGCCGCAAGTGATAGGTACGTATGTTTTCATCTTACGCACACACTCGCAAATTGAAACGGCTTATGGTAATGATAAGGGAATGCTTATAGCACAAATGACAGGAGTAAAGATAAACAGAATTACATCTTAAGTTAGGGAATTAGTATCTTAAGTTACCATTACGTAATGAAGGGTATTTGTGTACGAGAAAATTAAACATTTGAAACATATTCTTGGATTTAAGCTGTTTTAGGATTTTGCAGCTAATTTGGCTATATATTTTGAAGAGTAAATTCAAATTCAAAATTATTTATACGAGATAGGCTGCCTACCTAAAGATAGGTGGTATTGTAGAGGTGTAAAGGTGCTCTCGTAAAAAGATAAGTAGCAAGGAAATAAATAAGTAGTACCTACTTTGTAGTGATACATAGTTAGAACATAAATTTCTGTAAAGTACATTTTTAACGATAGATAACCTAAACAGTATGTCATTGTACTTTAAGCAGCATTTTGCAGTAATACCCAGGAAGTTGACTTAATATAATATTGTATATTAAGTATTTGCTTTAAAAAAATGACAAACTCTCATAGAAAGTTAGGAGAACATACACTAAGCTGCACCATCATAATTGTTAAAACAGTTTAAATCAATTCCATCCACCATCTGTTACCACGACGAATCGCACTAAGGCCGGGAGTGAGAAATGCACTAATTCCGAAGTAACGTTACTTCTGAACCTCTGCGAGTGCAATTCATTCTCATTAGCCAGGGCAGCCTTTCTCATAACATGATGAAATCACGACAGGGGTGATGCGTTACAAGAATGGGAGATACTTTCTTTGTAATCGCTTTTTGCGTTTGAAACAGTTTTACGATTGGAGAATTGTGTCAAAATTGAGAATAAATTGTAAATTTAGAATCACAAGTTAGGTGCTTAGTGAAAAAACACTGATATGATTAACAGGGAGTAACTATGTGTCTATGATGACCCATGATACCCTATTGCACCTACCCGTACATTAATATTGTAATATCAGAAATTCATAAATTAGTTAAATACCTACATTGTAACTAAAGTGTTAGTAATGACAAGAGCTGGTCAAAACTGTACTGCTTCGTTCAGAATCACAAAACATTTTTTTTTTAAAATACGACCAAGAACAAGAGAGCCACAAAAAAACGTTTACATGCAGCATCTAAGCTTTACCACCTTACAACATATTTTCACGATACCTATTAAACCTATTAAACGATTAAACGATACCTATTAAAAAATTACACCTTGTCAAAAGAAATCCACAATTCGTGAACCGCGTCACTGAACCACTTCTCGGGGTAGCGGTCTGATGAATTCTTCTGCATTGTGGAAAATTCGTGAAGCTGCTTTTTGCTCTCGTTCCAGTTCCTTTTTAATCCTGCATCAATCTTCCTTGCGCCTGATTAGCACACCTTGCCGTCGCAATTATATCCTTTATCCTGTACAAATGTAATTAGCCTTTCAGACCCATTTGCGCAATCTAGAGTTAATACTTAACTCGGGGTAAAAAGGTCAAAATATCATTGTGGCTTAAGTCATGTCATTTTCAAGAACCCAATAGAACAGAACGATGATTTCCTTTGTCAATGATGTTCAGTCTTGCTTGCTTGAAGATGTATGTATCACAAATAACCGAAATCTGTATTTATTATTATGTTGTTTGGTTATAATTAAGGTTACTAAATGGAATGGGCATAACGTCGTTTTAATAAGCCCTTTTGCTATCCAATTACAAAATGATAGGAGTACAAAATTCGTGCAATATTTGCCTGAGAATACCCGTAGTTAACAGCCGTTGACATTCCTGAACTAATTTCGCGAGGCAAGTAATATCTCCAGGTCACGGCATTTTCTGAGCAGTAAATCCTTTACCGACGGCAGGTGCACAGAGGGCATCTGACTAATTAAACGGCTCGCGTAAATCTACCTGTGAACTTAAGCCCAGAGTTTTGCCCTAAGCCTGCCCACTGTGCACTTTACGGCACTGAATTAGAGGCCAATTTACTGTGTTGTTGGGAATAATAGAAATGCATGAACTTGGAAAGTTTACATTTCGGTATGGAAGCTTGTGAGTGACAGGATTTAACAATATTAGTTCATTGTTGAAAGTTTTAAATGTTAAGGTGCTTGCGTCTGTTGAAATCTTAGAGCCTTTACACACTGCGTTTTTAGCAGCGATGCAAACGCGATGCAGTCGCGATGCACATCGATGCAGTCGCAAAATGTCAACCTTAACACACTGCGCTACTTTGAGCATCGATGCAGTCGCGATGCGCATCGCGTTTCCAAAACGCGCGTTAGCATCGATGCTAAAAGTCGCAGTGTATAAAGGGTCCTAGTCAGTACTTTTGATTCTTTACAGTTTTTTTTAAAGATGGTAAGTGGTCTCTAACTTGCGACTGTCGAAATCTTAGTCAGTACTTTTGATTCTGTTCAGTCTTTCATCATCATCTTCATTATGAGCCTATATCCAATGTTGTAGGTATCCTCCATTTTCAGCTATGATTGGCGGTCTTCCGCTCGTGTTATCCAGCCATGTCCTGATAGTCGTCAGAGATCATCAGGCCATCGTTGGGGCGATACAGTCTTTGCATAAGTCAATTGACACTTCAGGCCTGTTGAGACCTGTTTGTTATTCAAACTACATAAGATTGAACAGAGTCTAATCGATCATAATCAGTTAATCATTGGACTGCTTAAGCTTACAACAAGAATTATTACGGTACAAGATTAGATGATACGTAGGATGCAGCAGGCGCTTTAAAATCATTTTTTTGCTTCCATTTCTTTCACTGCGAATAATGTTCACAATTCAATTTGAAAAAGATAATATTACTTACGGAAGAATCGCTTCTTAAACTTGGCAAGCAAATCAAATTTTACCTTCGCGATACAATTTGTTGTTAGTCCCCGAGAGGGGTCTCGGTGAATAAAACATGTCGGGAACATTTGTTTTCTTAAATCAAAATAATAACGAAGGGGATGTCTAGAAGAAAAATAAGCAACCCCCAGGCAAACGAGATTCGAAGACCGCCAAACCACAGGATATTGATATTAAGAAGAAACTTTTATGAACTTACATGTTTTATTTAAATTTAAAAAAAACTTGTACTTCCTAATTTGTACTTTTATTCAACTGGGGGGTAAATTGCAATCTTGCTTTCATCCGTTCAAGTTTCAGACAGTTCAATTCCCACTCAACAAAAGGCAAAAATATTTTTATTTTACTCACTCGTGTAGAACTATCGATCAGCAAATTGGCCCTTTATGTCTTGGTAGGGTTTTCCCTGGTACGGCAGGTCTCGACCTTACATAAATTTGTGCTTTGTGTGAGTATGAAAACTCAAAGTCCAATTAATTTTGTTCCAGTTAGTTGACTTTTCGTTCAGATTAGCTCTACTGTTTTATATCTACACTGTGACCAGACGCAGAATTAACATGTTTACTCACTCCAGCTACAGACAAATTGAAATCATATCTTTATTTATGTTGCAGTAATTACCGTGTTGAGGTTAATATTCTTGAAGAAGCACTGGTTTCTGTGCAAACACGTTTTGAAACAGGAAGGGCCTTTGGGAGTTGATTAGCTCCTATGTTTATTTAAAGCTCGATTTGATTCTCTTTTCAACATTTCATTTATAATATTAAAAGTAGATAGGTTTTATTAGCTAGACCTTGTTTAAAAACATTTTAAATCAGTGTTTGCTTTCTAAGAAATCATTTTCATTAGATGTTTGTTTAAAATCTAGGTAAATGGTATTTTTCAAAGGTCTGGCTAAATGTTGAAAATTAATCCAAATGGAAAGTAACTGTCTGTTATTTGATATGGACACTTTATCGAGTCCAAAAATGCAACTTTCAAAGCATAGTCTCCCATCGTTATTACAATC
The DNA here is from genome assembly GCA_963584085.1 of Pyrausta aurata. Lineage (NCBI taxonomy): Eukaryota > Metazoa > Arthropoda > Insecta > Lepidoptera > Crambidae > Pyrausta > Pyrausta aurata. The sequence goes on along the minus strand of OY757259.1, from coordinate 10,742,104 downwards.
ATTTCAGTAAGAATAAATTGTGCCTAAAATAATTCTCTACGAAAAAAAGAAAATACCGGGTAAGTACTGTAATTCTATTTTAACCTCAAAGATAATATTCAAACTAAATCTGATTTCCAGACTGTTCAGACTGTAAATGTCTCAGTATAGGCATATTTAAGGCACCATTAGCTTTAACGACAAACCCACATCTGTATTTTGAGCAGGCTGAAATGTAGGCCAGGACAACTATTTTGTAGGTAATCCTTGGCAGTTTGCGCGGAAAATATCTAAGAAACTCTTGGAGAGCATGTATACAGGGTTAGTTCTATAAAAAACTATAACCTTAATACTTGTGCTAGTTTTCAATTATAAAGATGATCAATCGATAAATGTTTATGTGAATATATATTGAAATCATTAAAAATGCTGATTTGAATGTGAAATGTCATTATAATAAAACATATATATAACTAAAAATAAAGTACTATTAAAAAATAAAGCACATTACAATAATGGACAAACTTTATGTTAAACTTTTACACTAAAAAAGGATGGTTGTTAACAAAGATTTTGATCAATAACTTTCAAATCCGGGTATTAATAGCTGAAATCCGTTTGATAAAATGTTATACTTCATACAATACCAAAATACCTAAATTATACAATGATTGTACACCAGAGTTCGTTTCTTAAACACATACACCCTGTATTCCCATATAGGAGTATCTCGAATTCTCGGGCTAGATATTTTTCAGTTTACGTTTTAAAAACGGACGTTTATCTGTGAGACGGCACTTCGGACAGTTCATACAATATTCATACACAGGTATAAAGGTGATTGCACATGCGGTGTCGTTGCTAGCGATACCATCAAAAACATTGCTGTAAGGGCCGAGTTCTTATTCCAAAGCGGCCATAAAAAGTAGTGAGATAAAAGTGGGAAAGTTTAAGAAGATTTTACTCGAAAAGATTGCTTCACTGCCTTTGTTTTATGATAGTTTAGTGTGTTATAACTTTTGTTGTAGTGTTATGTTCTCTGAGAATTCAAAATAAAAAAAAGTTTATTGATGTATGTATGAATAATACTGGTAACTTCTCGTTTACCTTACTTTAACTAGTAGATAATTGATTAATCCTGCACAAATAATCATATTTATGACAAATATACGATCTCTATAAGTCTGATGCACTTAAAAATGCAAATATTTTTGTAAGCGAATATTTCGTTTACTAGAAAATTAACCTAAAAAGTATGAAAATCCCTCTACTTAAAAATGTTACCTACCGATTAAAAATGGGACATGACTTAACGCATGCTCAAGGCCCTATTATAAATCCAACAAAATATTAATGTATTAATATTTTTATTAATGTATGTAATACAAGTGTGTAAGACACTTTTGATTGATGCTAGCCGGGCGTATGCGCTACAAATGCTCCGATGTTTCCTTTTGCATGTCAAAAAGCGCTGTTCTATCTATTGCGTAAATCGATAGCGTCAAACGAATTGTCGCAAAAAGTTTGGATCCACCAGCGTGCCTTTTGTTCCTTAACAGAAGGTATTGTTAGGCACTTTCCGTGTTGGTCCATTCTGTAAACCCCTTTTGTGTAACATATTTGTCTCATAAAATAGTGGTGTGGAATAAATGTTTGGCAATATCGGATAATTTAAACTGACACATTTAAGTCAACATCAGGAAATATCAATCGCTTATCGAATTAGCAATCGCAAAAGGACGGTCATCTTCTGAGTAATCAAAATAAGACTCGAAATTCAAGACCTCTCGAAACTTATTTGCTTACGTACGGACGTTACTAAGTTTAACATTTAATATGAATAAATAACAGTCAAAAAATTACTTATCTTTTGGGATCGTTTTATTTTAAATAAGCTGTAGTATCTTATAGCCTGATGAAATGATTCATTTCCTACATTCTAATTTTAAACGTCATAGCACTGAAAAAGTTAAAGGAAGTTAAAATACCTTCAATCTTAAAGACATCATATTTCTCCCTATTGACCCTTTTCATGTGTATATGTATCAGAAGTTAGTATCTGGTGTTTCTTCTCGACTCCTCGACCCTTTATCTTGTTCGAACTTTGCCCAATTATTTTCTTGAATGAACATTAACAATTTGAAATTAAACTTCTGGTGCTTCCAAGGGTTTAAAATATTTCAAAGTGCACATGAAAATAATAAGTAACATTAGTGATGATAGAAATCATTAAACACAAGGTAACGAGTAATAAATCCTGAATGTTGTGGAAAGTCTAGTAGGATAGGCTTTTTTAAGTGACGAACCTGTGACATGGCGAGTAAAGACTGCCATCAAATAAACGTTCCCTGGTGTTGGGTAGCATCCACATCAGTATTGGTAGAAGGCTGCAGATATACCTAATATATCAGGAAAGGCTTTTGACTGGACATGAAGAGGCGGGAAACCTCCAGTTCTTAATCAGCGGTGTGGAGGGCAAGAAACTCCAAATTTAGGAAAATAGTATGGGGACTTCCCATACTATTTTCCTAAATTTGGAGTTTTAAAAAAAATGCTCCACCATCAAGAACCTACCTCTTTTGATGATGATGACCGAGTAGGTAATACCCGGATTTAACAAAGACTCGCTTACGTATTCTTTAAAATAAGATCGATTCAAACTCGCCACTTCTTACCTTAATAATTTGTAATATTTTATTTCTGTAAATTCAGTACTGAAATTGTATAGTATAAGTTACAAGTATACTTAAATTATACATACTCAGCTACCCCTGAGTTACTTGAAGCTTAGAAAGCCATCACAAGGACTTGATAACACTATTCAAAGTTAGGGCTGTCAGTGCGCAGTCGCGAACTTGTATGTTTGACAGTAATAAGTTGGCTTCACTGTTGCTCTTGCAAGTTGTCTAGGTTTGCTTACACCTGACGATTTCTTTTAAGATCGTGATACTACTACTAGGATGCATCTCTAAAGTCAAGTATAGATGAAATATCCTTGCTGTTTTTAATGTTTGATTGATTCATTCATTTAAAACTATATGCACTAAAAAACTGTAAATATATCGGACTTAATGTCAAAAGCATTATCTGCTATAGTAAGTAATCATGGAGAAAATACAGGTAGTGCAAACTACAGGTTAATTATAGGTTGTGTATAAGTAGAGAAATGTTGTAGCATAAAATGACACGTTTATATACATTTTGCATAACGGCGAGTGTTTTTATACTGACGACGCAATAAGTAAACGGGAGTATTACAGATAATGTTTGCGACATCAATAAGTATGAACTATTTTTATACTTTACTTATATTTTTACCAATAAATATGTTTTTTTTTTAAATACGTCGTCCCGTGCCCGTTTCGTTGTCTTTAACGGCGTTCGACTTCAACTCCTCACGACCCCTTGAACTCTTAACTGCGATCTCCAGCCCTCGAAGCAATTACTGCAACATATAGTCCACAGAGTTTCTTTAAACTTGTATTCCTGCACTTTATTAATTTCCCCGGAGCGGGAAAAGCGCCTTTACAAAGTTTCAATAGTGCGCAATACGGCCATTTTGTTCTGCGGATAATTTTCTAAGAAGTACTCTTGTAATTTCTCTGTGTAAATGAAAGTTCTGTCAGTTTTAAACAAGTTGCACTAACTGTAATAGCTGAGAGAAGAAAAAAGTAAAGTTGGTCTATAACGTCCCACTTCTGGGCAAAGGCCTTACCTCTACTATGAGGTAGTTTGAGCCATACTCCATCACTTAAAGAAAAAAGTAGAAAATTGTCTTAAATAGCTGTGGTTTCCAATTGCCATCTAACAGACACCACCATAAAAAAAGTCTCGGAAAGTATCAACGTAGCTGAAAAATCCAAAATCGTTGATGGCTCCCACACTCACCATTGTACCGTGACAAGAGTCACTTGTGTCTTTCAGATCGCTTACTTTGTTTAGCGCAAGGTGCTTCGGGCCCCAGACACCCTTTAATCTCAAAAGTATATTGCTAGAGAGTAATTTAGATTCTATCAGTGGGCACCGCCGAAGGGCGGTAAGTGTTTAAAAAACTGGCAAAGTGTGAGCTAGATTGGCACTCCTAGGGTTCATTACCCATGACTACTAAACATGTATTATTTCTTTCTATCCATATACATTAAAAAGTTGTGCTAGTTATATCTCTTATTAATCCGATTCGAAATTTTTTACTTTGTTGGATTTGTATTTGCCTCGAATAGGTCATTCGAAGTTACAAAGTTTTGAGATGAAATAATGAATTGGCGAACTTCGTTTAAAATTCACATTGCTTATTGCTTAGTTTTACGTTTATATGTCAACTTAAAACATATTTAAAATATTAATAAGTACACATTTAATATCATTACATACTCGTACCAGCTATAAGTCACACGTAAGTAGCTGTAGCATTTAAAATATAAAGATATATTTATATATATTATATATATATGGAACAACCAATTAGATGAAGTGTTACATAACTCGTCAAGTATGTGTAAACGAGACACTATAGAAATTCCATTGTTATGCGGTGGTATTGCTCTACCTATGTCACAGTTTCTATAAGCATTTAAAATTTTTCATAACTGGAACCTATGTGTTTAGTTTTTTTTTTATAAAATATCTCTGCTCGAAAAAATGACAGACGGACAACGCAGCGATTCGTTTTTTTATGGAACCCTAAAAACGAGCAAAAACGCAAAATCAAAGTGTGAAAGCGAGCTTCAAAGCAAATCCCGACAAGGCGGTTAGAGTTATTTTTTTGCTAAATCTGTTTACCGTGAATTTTTATCGCACTTTCATGGGTTAGCTTTTGAAATTGAAAAGGACCTAATTATTTTTTTTAGTCTCTTGCTAATAAGTCTTTTAAGCAATGAAAGGAGAAATCAAATTCTGAAATTTTAGTATAGTTTTGTGAAGCCTAAATAATTTCAAGTTTTTTGTGTAGCTATTGGTCAAGATCATAATTATCAAGAGTAGGTACATATCTATCCTAGATGCTGATTTTGCACTAAACATTTTATTATTATTGTGAACTTAAAGCATGGCATGCATTAAAAAGTAATAAGGAAGGTAGGCTGACTTTTTTGTTACTAGAGATATGTTTGTTTCTTCCCACAGAATCTTCTCCTCTCGGATTGATTGTATTCTAAAAACAAATAAAGTTCGTATCTCTCGGGCGATAAAAACTCGTCATCACGAGACGGACCTGTGACGTCACGGATCAAATTGAATTCGCGCGCGGATTGAAGAGGGTCCGAAATGATGAACGAATCGACGCGCCAGGACACCCTTGTTTTAGGGTTGCCACTTGACTACCTAAAAATATTTAGGAAATCTAAAATCTAACTAAAATAAGATTAACCAATTTAAATAATATTATTATTTATCACAGTGGAATCTGATTCATTTTATTTTACCTAACCAAATCCGCACTAACCGCAGCTTATGTTACTGCAAAAAATCAAATAGATTGTATTCTCAGAAGACTGCCTTGACTAACTGACTAACTAAGATGGGCGTTTTGGTAGATTATGCTGCAAGGTGTCAAAAGTTAGGGAAATTAAAGACCTTTTTAACGATTGACATACAGCACAAACCAAGTCACTGATGAATAATTCAAATATGGAACGTCATTTATATTGAACAGATAAGGCTAACCAGAAATTATTAGAACGTTGAGTGAAACAGACTGTAAATGTATGAATAGTTACATAATCCGTGATAGCTAAGTAGCACCACAAGATAAAACCTGGTAACACATTCTTACATTTAGATTTTTGCAACCCTATCCGAGACTCAGATGAGAGAGGAAATCGACTTGCGATATAATTGCGTGGCCCATTCGGCTTAATGCGCCTTTCACGGCTAGTAAATAAATAAATCTAAAAGGAAAAACGCATTTCGCACCCAATGTCTTTTAAACAGGACCTTATCAAGATAATGAAAAAGTATGTAATTTGATTACCTACCTTGAAATGTTTTTTTCTACTCTCATACTTAATACTTTACATTGATAAGGGGTAACTTTGGATTGCTGTACTTATTAAATAGAGTGTAAGCATCTTAGGGTACTATGACCTGGTAAAGGCAACAACTACGTATTCTTAGAATCATTGATTAAAATGTTTGCTCCTATCACAAGCTACACGCTTTGAATAGTTCCAGGATCCATTTAAATTGGATTAGAGCAAAAATCGAAATCGAAATTGAAAGCGAAAGAGTTTTACTGTTTTGTTTCTCTCATTCATACCTTCATCTATCCTTTTCTCGTCGCTAAAAAAAAACGATAAAACTTCTAAGTAATTCAGCAGTTTTAAAGACTTTTCTAACCGTAAACTGACTACTTTAACGAAGCTTCATTGGCACCAATAGTGTTTAGTTAGAACGTTCCGCAGTAAGTGTTGAGTGAACTAATTAATTTATCCAAGTTTCCACTCCCATTTTATGGCAGACTCGGACTTTGTACAATGAAAATAATTATTTTAAAGTACTGACAAGTCTCCTTGCTTCCGTTGGGCTTCTTTTATTGAACTTTACAGTATTACACAGCTTCGGAAAACTTAAAGTAGCTCTGGTTACTTACACTTGATCTTTGGTTTTCAATTTCTTATGTAATGTTATGTGTCTTTTAACCCTATTTTGCTTTTTTTTTGCTAAATTATGTACCGCCCGCTAGTTCTTAAATATATGATACTCAGTTGTCAACGCTTAAAGGCCGCCCGTAATACAGGCATCAGAGCCTAGTAAGGGGACCCGTGTTTATCTTTAAGAAATAAATAATTTTGTATTTGTATATTTATTGCTAGTTTTCTTTTGTTGTTGGGAAATGTAAATACTTTTTGTAATCCTTCACAACGTTATTGAAATCGATATGCAATTGCTATGCTATCACCTTTACTTAATATACAGGGCGATAAAGTTAGGATAACGATGAAACCATAATTAAAAACATAATATTATTTATAGCTGTATCAAATACTGTAAGATATAATTTGTACTGCGGTTTAAAAATAACCTTATTTAAAATAGTGTTACATTTGTTATATATTTTAATGTTGTTAATGCATGTATGCTTGTCTTTAAGGAATCTATTTTATAGACCTTTCTAGCCTAAAATAATTATTAAATTAAACTATGCTGTACAAATGGCTCCAAGCTTAAAATATAGAACGTATTTGTGAAAAAAAATTACATTATTACACGTCAATTGTTGTACATTACAATAAGTCGACACGTAAACAGAACTAAGAAACGCACGCATTGCAACAATTTATATCTTCCCCCACAGACGGCTTATGACGAGCGCCTCATTACAGACAATGTAGCACATAGATACTGCGCTAAGACTCAACTTATAGTTTGAAACAATTTCCAATTGCTACGATACCACCCCTATACTGTTGTAGAGAATTTTTTATTACATCTCTTTTATTTATTTATATAAATTTACATTATTGCCTTTCAAATGTAACGTTTGGATTACATTGGTAAGATTGTTTCAAATTCTATAACGGGCAACTTTCCTACACAGGTAGAAGCAATAATGCTACAAGTGTAATAACCACAATACAGTATATTGTGGTTATTGAGAAAGAAGGTCTTGCAATGGATCACGTTATCTTATAGCCGTAGTTTATACAGGTCATCTCAAAAAAGCGTCATTACGAGATATCAAAGAAGAAGAAAAATTTAGTTTCAAGTACTCCGTACAGTAAACTTTATCATTTATAATAAACTGATACTACAAAAAAGGACGTAAGTAATATTTGTTAAAGAGTTTTTTATGTATGTTTCTGCGTTTCATCTATTTCACTAAATTATCTGCACCCTGAAATGAAACGGAGCTGGCGGGTGGAGATAAAGAAATTATACCAGTGTGTATGCCGACATGTTTTATTGTGGCTGTTACGATGACACGGCCGCCTCTCACACGTCCGACCTCAGCGCGTGTGGGAAGAGCACTGAAATTAGTCATCGGCTTTTTACTGCGAGTGGTGGGGGGTCATTTTTCTGACTACCCGCAAACAAAGAAAGTTTTTTTTATTATTTAGAGACCCCTTGCCGTATCACGTACACTTCAGAGGTATAGGAAGAGGGGGAATTAGTCATCGTAGCGAGGTTATACTTCTTGTTTGTAGGAGTAAATTACCTACTTAGCTCAAAGCATAACAGAATAGCTTTGTTTTAATGAGTTGTATTTACGTTCAAAACACTCCACTTTAATAAGGCAAGTTTATTCCTTATATAGATTTATAAATTGCAGAAAACTGGTCATTCATTCGTGATTGTCACAACAAAATACGACCGTACATATTGACATTATTTCACAATACGTAAAAGCGGGCTTACAAACCTTTCTGTTTTTATTGTAAAAGTTTAATAGACACTGGATCCGTAAATGGTCCAATCGATACTTTATTGTACTTTGAGAACTCTATTTTATAGGGGAGATGTGAGAATCACACCCAGTGTAACCAAAAGGAGTATGCTCACTGCTCAGTCACCATATTTTTTTAGAGTCAATTCAAACAAGAGATTTCAAATTAAACTAAAAATCTACATGTTGTTATACCATCTTCTGCCACTACCTTAAAAAAAATAAACTGTTTCTTTTAAATAATTCCTAGGAGCCTAGCCCAGGAGCCTAATAAAATAAAAGAAATCAGACTGAAACAGACAAAGAAAAGACAAGGCACAAGAAGAAAATTCTATACAAACTATTGAAACAGACTTAAAACAAGAAACTTTTAAACAATTGCGTCACGATAAAGACCCTTTCACAACACGAGACTGCTGCCGAAAAAAAAATTAATGATTCCAAAGAGAAAAAGGCTGGAATCTTACGAGAAATGGGCTCCACGTCTTTCAAAGTTATAAAGGGTAGAGAAAAAGGCTGCATTTAGTGAATGGGTATTCACGGACTGAAATTCAGACCACTACCCACCGAGCCTCACTTGCAATGCAAACCCTTTGAAGGAATCGTGTTTTTTTTCGACAATCAGAGTTGGGCGAAATTTTATGTAGAAACTGACTTTAAAAGGATCCGAAGAAATGCTAGTTGATTCGTTGAGAGAGCGGAGCTGTGAAAATGTATTGACGATGTTTTATATACGTACATCGTTACATTGGATTTAGTGAATATAAAATAAGTAGTGGTTCCAATTGATTTTGTCTCCCTGTACTACAGTTTATATACCATAGCAGTTTATTATAATTTAGCCACTCTTAGGATGAGAGAGGTAAGACGAATTCAATTTTTTCAGAAAACCTTAGGGAAAAACGTCAAAGTCTAGTATCAAAGTTTGAAAACGTCAAAATTGCATTCTCTGAGTGCTAAGCTATTAGTATCTAAACCAAACCAATAGTAAAATTGTTTTCATTTCACCTTACGTTGAAAGTGAAAGTTTGTGTCGCAAAGCTTATCTGAGTTTTCTCTAAAAAAACGAGTAAACGAACTGCTTATGAAGTCATAATGCTTACATACTTCATCCGTCGTGCTGAGTGACAGATTTTACAAACTACTACAACAAAACACACTTTCTAGGATTTTATGTGATAATATTTATGTAGAGTTACAAATTACTACAGTGTTTCTTATATTTTGTAAACAAAGTTTTATTAACTTGTCATTTCTTTGACTGTGATGAAGAAAACGCTGGTTGAGTGTAGAATAATTACAATTTTGATGTGTACCAAATAAAAATGTTTTCTTTCTTTCTTTAGAACTATGCGTACTATACTTATTAAATAAGTACACGATCATTCTGAAAACAATACTTTGAGTTTCATAAATTGATGAAACGATGTTCTAATCTGTTGTGTTGTGTTTGAACACATAAAAATTATAAATCAAGTTACAAAGTCATCATAAATGACTATGTATTTTAAAACTGATTCCGAACGCTTACAAGCAATGATATTTAAATGAAAAAGTAGGAAAACGGACGATTCAGAGTTAATTTAAAAGTAGAGGTGTATAAACATTTTACAAGTAGCATTGGAATTTGTGCAATAAAGGCAAACTAGCGAAACCCATTCACAGAACAAAGAATAAGAATAGACGGTCACCATATTGCTTAAAAGCGTGGAGATGGGGGCAGGATCAAATGATTTTATAATCATAACTATACCCTGTCGCCCTGACATGACCCTTCTAACCTTGTGTTATTTGTTTCGTGATTGATGCCACTTGCATTTTAGTGAAATTAATATATAAAAATATATTGTATATCTAGGTATCAAATAACGTAGGTATCTATAAACCCTCACGGATGTGTATATATTTAGTATTTTCAGTTTCACGTTCAGAATGTGTTAAAATGTAACAGGTCAGAAACAACTGTACATGTATAACATAAGGACGAGAACTACTGCCGACAAACTGCTTAGCAGTTTGGCAGATATCTTATTGTGAAAAAATTGTATTCTCTTTGGTAATAAATGAATTTAAAAAAATATCAACATTCTTTTGATTACGCGACCGCTGGTGGCCTATCGATCCCTAAGCGTTTAAACTGTTGCAGACGTTTGAGTTATATCTTTTTATTTATATTTAATTGCATTTTTATTAAAAGGCTTAAGATTGACTCTATTCATGTCCGGTTAAAGCAACAAAGCACCTTCAAGATGTACACTATCAATAAGTCTGCGAGTATAAAAAACTTTTTGGTGTATAGACGATGTATTTATTAATTTTTTTAAGGGTTGAATCACAATTTTCAGTAGCTCCACTGACAGCGTCAAAGAACGAATAGGCCATTTGGTCTGATAAACCTCATTTACGGGGACTAGCGGCAAACCGTCCGAATAATTTCAGTAAAAAAACATTTCTTTTTATCAGCTCCTCCCAACCGAAAATTTAATTGCCAAGACTCCTTCTTCGGAAGTGGTTATGGTCCATTTGGTTAAATCGTAACTGCTTTATTCGTAGCTATTCGCGTTCAGAACAACAAAGGGTGTAAGATAAAACAAATAAATTGTTTTCTCCGAGGCTAACTCACAAAATAAATATTCCCAATTAAAGTCGAAAATATCCGTGCCCTTTTAGGAGTTAAAATATGTTTGCTTTTGAGACAAAAACAGAAAGCGTTGTTGTAGCAATCTCGACGAATTCAATATCCAATTTATTTCAAAGACCACCATTTATTTTTGTTCGTAATTGTGTCATAACATTTTTTTATATAATTTTGTAATGACACCGCACGGAAAAGAAATAGTAAGTATTATAATGCAACACTATTAATTAATAGCTTTTAACTGTACCTTCTGTTTAATATCAACTGATAAAGTAAATAGTTTTTGCAATTATTTACTTATGTAAATAATGGACCTCTTAGCATCCACTAACTGCATTAAAAAGATGAAAAGTTAAACAGAAATTGTAGTTTAAAACTCATATTATTTTATAAGGCAATTCCTCTCATTTCCCAGTATAATGCAATCCGAAAGTCATAAAGTTTGATTTAAAGCTGGTTGAGCTCCGCTGAAATAGAGTTACGGTGATAACTTGTTTAAAATATTCTACCGGATAAGACCAAACAAAAGGTAAGCTTATTTTGTACTTAGAAAAATATTAGTTATTGTCAATTTGTATCAGATTTTTTTTTTCAGGATTTTTCTATTAGTAAATTTTTGTGTCATCGTCATAGTCTGGGTCTGGGAATTGTGGTACTACTGTTGATTCTGATCTCAATATTGTAAATGTATTGGCTACTTACTTTGGGATTAGAGCAATGTATGGGATTGAAGTTTTATTTATTAATCAACCGCACCTAATGTCTAATGCTTTGTACATTTCTTATCCACAGATATTCACAATGACAGACATCAAGTGTGTTCCAGCGATATTGACAAGGTCGTCTGTTCATCTTGGGGTGTTCATCGGGAATATCAGTTTGCTGATTTAAACTTTTTTTTTGCAGTAGAATACACCTCTGTAAGAAACGGACAATTAAAGTAAATCTGCTAATAGTTTTTTTCCTATTGCAATGCATACAACCTGTAATTTTTTAGACCCTAAGCTTATTTAAACCTTCTAAAATAATAGCTACATAGATCTGAATGTCACTACTAAGGAACCTGGGCATTAATAACAAAGCAGCGACTTGCATTATTAAGGTGTGCTCTATTTCTTTAACGTCCTGAGATAAATAATAAATAATACCGGTAATACCCAACCTTCCAGAGACTCTCGTATAAAACCATAAATATTGTATGAAGAGATTTTACACAGCAACCATTGGACTGTAAACGCCATTTTATGGGACAACATTTACTGTATCAGCTCTCTATGTCAGGTTTTATTTATTCTGCTTTATTGTTTTGTTATTTTTGTATGCACTTTTTATGGATGAGGAATTGGGGCCCTACGTCAACACATCAATTAGACTCAGATTTAAAATATTTTGTGAGTCGTCACTTTAAAAAATGTCAATTGTCACATATTTAACCATTCAAAAATGTGCACGGCATATTTTTAAAGTTAATCATGTTAAGCCTCTTAGTCAGTCATTACTCAGCTTTAACTGACAAATAAATCACTGTTTTTGACAATATTTGTTTGTTTGTCCGTATTATCTGGCACACTTTTTTGCAGGCATGTCATTTGCACGGCGTTTAAAATAAAGTTATGTTTGTTTTTATACGAAAAATTATCATTTCACAACTGAAGTTTGACACAACACAATAGGTTCCGTTTATGATGCTGATTCTTTTTGTATTTGATAATTAATTGAACGCTACTTTTTACCTATATTTCAATATACTTACACTCTTTCTGCAACTAATAAAATGTTAGTATTATCGTGCCAAAGCATGCTTAAAAATTGAAATCTCATTAAGAATTAATTTAACTTTAACAAAATTTTCAAAACGACGTAACAAAATGCTTGTGGCTTTTATCAAAGAAATAAAGTTTAATTGTTATAGACAATTTCATAGTCTAACGAGCAATTTCAATTAACAATAAGTGCTCTTTCTCAAAGGTTTTCAATGAAATTTTCTGCTCAACTCCAATCAAGAGCTAATAAATTTGAAAACCAGAAAACTAACCTACCCCAGAAAATGGCACTAAAGTTATCTCCCGTATTTATCAGCTTAGTCCCAAAACGGGGACTCATAAAGCAAAAACCATTGCCCCGCTATGTCTGCGGTAATTTATCCTTGGATCACCTGGGGCCATTGGGGTCATCAATCTGTAGCCCTCGGGGCTAGTTTTCCTGAAGACTGGTCTTAGCAACACGGGAAACACCCCTCGTATTGCGTATTTTGCGCCTTCAAAATAAACGACCATTTTTTTGAGGTGAGCCAAATTGCATTGTTGATGGCCAGTGTCGTCGTAAAAAAGATAGTGGTGATGAGAGAATGGTGTAATAACGGGAATTGCAATAGGTATTTTTTTATTATACTTTTATATTTTATCCGAAATATCTAAGTCCAATATGGTTGTTTGACACTTCATGGTGATACTTATTAATAGGATCAGCATCAAATGTATTAAGATACGACGCAAACTGTATGTTAACTTAGTTACTTACGATTGTGCACGTTTGAAGAAAAAATTGCATAACCAAATGTCAGAATGGCTATTTTAATGACCATTGGTTAAGTTATATCGTTAATATTTAACCACTGGTTACAACATTTCAACCACTAGTTGAGTGAACTATCAATCACAGAACTGGGTCTTAACACGTTCCGGGACAGTGCCCGCCTACAGGCGTGAAAACAATAAAACATCTATTGTGTCTGGAGTAGTGTCCCGGAACGTGTTAAAATACATCTTAAGTTGACATTAAGTAATAGTTTCTTTGCGTTAATTAGGTATCGTGTGGCTTCATTTGTCAGAACTTCAATTCAAAGGTCAGGTAGATAAATATTTGCGGACTATTATTTAAACAATCAGCAGCAAATAAGAAATGAAAGGAAAGTAAATCGACGCTACGTTTTCCCATATCTAATTTCACGGTCAACATAAGATCCTAGTCCGGAGAATCTCTATGCAAAGTTATTCAAAAAAGGATAAGAGTTTATGATTAAACGTAACGTATCCTCAGAAGGGTGCATTGAAGTAAATATGGTGGGTCGTTAAAAATGTTAAAATACCGTGAAATATCTCGCTACGTCGGACACTCGAGGGAGCTTCTCGGCTATCTAACGATGAGCTTTATCAGGCTCTTATATTTTTCTAATACTTTAAAGGATTTTGCATCTTGGATGTCTGAACGGTTGAGCGGACACAGTAATAGAATGTTACGTGTGCTTCCCTGATAACTTTGTAGGTGCAAAAGGAGGAATACCCTTCTCGGTGGACAATGGTCTAGGAGTGCATTCTTTGGTAGCGATATCAAACCCAATTCAACTTAAGCCCTATTATGAAAAGTTGGTGCTACTATTTGTATTAAAGCTAAAAAAAATACATGGTCTTGCTTGATTTGCTTTTTAAAGTAGATATTAATTATTTAATGCTAATCTAAGCTAGGCCATACAAGTGTTAATTATATAAGTAGACGTAAGAAGTAAGGCTAAGTGCTGTTTTTTTTTACTTTAACTGAATCAGGGATCTACTTGCTTAGGTGACATACATAACCCCAGAGGCAACTTGAATATTTAAATCCCTTTCATTCATTCGTAAAATGTACATAATATGAATTTAAAATCTAAGTCACGAACCCCAAAAACTTTGGTGTATCATCAAAATAATCAGATATATTTATAAACTCGGGTATAGACTATTAAAGTGAAGTAATTTCAACAAGTCAGCTTTTGGGCGCCAACTTCGGGGGCTAACATGTCAGAAAAGTACTTTCTAAAGGATGAAAGAAGGTACCAAACAAAGTAGGGACGTGCACGGAATTCGCGTTAGCGCGTTTTACAATTTGTTACATCGCTTAAATTGTAATAAAGCTCCAGAGTAACACATACGGTGGGCGCAAAATATTGTCTATCTCGGCTCAACTATCACAGCAAATCAACCCAAAGTTGACTGAGCTAGAATTCATTTTTGAATGACTGGTTTTGTAGTTAGGACGTTATGTGAAAAGTAGATTTTCCGCGAGGTTTATAGAAAGAGGTGTACTGTGAATCCCGGATGGATACTGTTCGTATTCTATTTACCTTAACAGATGCCGTCATTATTCCGTAAGCATTCCTTACGACAAGCGCTAGCAAGAAAAGGAATTGACAAATTCAAGATTTTTCTCCCGTTGTTTTATTACTTCTTGTTTTCCGCTGGGAAATCCAATCTCGGAACCCTTTTTACATTAGATAGGTGGCTAACGAGATTTGAAAGCATCTATTTTATCTTCATTTCACGAAATAAGTTTATTGTTTTGGTAAATGCTACCAAAGTGCTTTAGCCTATGCAAAACCATAAGTCACTTGTGAGGAACTATGCATTTAGGAAACTTTCTACTACTAACTATTTTTTAAGCCCCGACGCAAAAAAGGGGTGTTATAATTTTACCCTTTCTGTCTGTTGTATATTTCTGTGGTATTGTAGCCCCTCAGATGAACCGATTTTTGTACAGTTTTTTTTGCGTCTTTGATATCCAGAGTGTTTTTAGCAGTGGGTTGTTACTACTACGTATAGAGAAGCTATTCCAAGCAAAAAAATGTGTCGCAATAACGACGACAAGATTGTGACGTTTTCTTTGAAAATTTGAATTACGATTTGTATTACGAGTTGATGACCGTGTCATCAATTAATTCATGGAGCACAAATTTTGTTCGTGATGGCAGTTCCATACGCTAGTAATTATAGTAGTTCAATGGTTTTTAGCATCAGCTCAACTCTCCCTAATTTTCTAGTTGTCCGATCGATTCGAATACTTCAATGATATGCAAATAGCATGGAAAGGTAACCATGACTTTCAATATGGAATGCGCCCGGGGCAATTGTAAAACCCCCCGGAGTTTTAAAATTTTAATTTTAAATATGTTAATCCTCGTACACGCTAGGTAGGTACGTATTGACATAACGTATATTTTATATGGCGACCGTTACAGTGGCAATACACAGTTTTCAGTTCACATTTTCTTTACCATCTGTCATCATACAATCTAATATTAAATGTGCAATAAATAAATGAGCAGCTAAAATGAATGAAACGGTCCTGGGGCCCTATTTTTGAATCACTCGCTTAGATATGGCGAGTGATTTTCGTTCGAAAACGAATGAAAAATCAATGAATACCACGCGAAAAATAGACTAGAGTACTCACAAAATTGAGAAATGATTTTCCAAATCATATGATGTGTATATTACATCTGGTTTTCATTCCAAAATTCAACTTTAATAATTGAATATCACTCGCCATCTTGACGAGAGTGATTCAAAAATAGAGCTCCTAAATGGCGCCGAGGCGTCGTAGGGTAAAGTCTGCGGTTTATAGGCTATGCTTGGTTTTAATTACTTACGCATCTATCATAACGACTGTTTGCGAGCACTTTATGCCTTCTATTGCTCTCTTTTATTTGAACTGCTTGATTAAGTATAAATAATATGGATATTGATTAACATTTAAATGTCTAGATACGTAGATACCTACCTACTTGTACTCACAGCACAGAGACATTGCTAGCACAGACTAACGGAAAGAATGGAAAACGTGGCTTGAACTGGTTCTTGAAGAAGACATTATAGGGAGTATTTTCAAGCGTCCTTCCTCGTCCTAGATTTATCAATCTTAAAAGACCCATAAATAACATATTTTGAATATAAAATCATGTACGTTTAAAGGTATAATTTTCATGTAGTTGAAATCGAGATTAATAAGTTTTACCTACCTATGTTAAACATTGAAATATTATGTGTAACCACGTTAAATTACTTTATAACGAAATAGAAGTAAACTTAATGTTTGTGTTGTTCGTCTACGAATATTAATTAAGCTTAATCCTTAAATTAATTAACAAGTCCCAAACTTAGGTAGTATGACTAAACACAGGTGCTACAATTTCGTGATTAAATGTTTAATTTTAGTTAAAATATTTTATGAAGCCTTAATTCATGTACAAACTAGACTAAATAACTCTGTGAATTGCGGATCAAAGCGGCTTGTTTCTGTAATTTTATTTATTAACCTGAAAGTTCTTGTAATTGAATTTACACTAAACTAAACTCTTATCCATTGATCTTTCAAAATAAGGCTTGATTTTGAGCTCTGGATTCTTATTTAATTATATTTTCATTGAATAATTTGAAATTTATAAGGATAAAACACAGGATCAGTATTTTTTTACTTTTATTTTCTTTCTTTGTATAAACATGTATTGTAAGATGTGTAGGTACTTACATACGTTTTTGCACAGAGACCGAGTGTTTGTTGAAAATTTAAAAAACCCTTGGCAAGTGAATAAATCTCAAATTGCTGAAAATACGAAAGCAAACAAACTGTGGACGCGATTTATCAGAATAACGAGCTTTTTGGAATCTCCACTTGGTGACACCCAGTTCATTTGTTTTTTTCAGGGTTCCGTATCAACAAATAGCTTCCCACTCCATGACAGTTTAGTGAAATGGAAAGTAATAAAAGGAACTTCAGAAAAAAGTAAAAAAAAAGAGGCATTTGCGTAAGAAGAAAGTGACCTGCGCATGTGAAACCTTCACCGATATCTCTTCCATCTTTTGTGCTCTGGTTGACCACATTGTGCGACAGCTTAAAAGCTTTAACCAGACCTAAAGACTTATAATAACCCTCCAACGACAATTACAAAAACTATATCTGCAGAGTAGAAACCGCATTTAAAAAAAAATGGTAGTGATATAGTAAATGGCACCTTATACTTAATATTTAAAAGTTTTTAAAATATACCAAATGCTGTTTCGTTATTTTTGTGTAATGTAGTGATCTTGTTTTGGACGTTTTTAAGCGTGCCACTGTTATATTGGTAATCGATAAAACAATTTTGACCTATACTTGCACAAACGGAACCCATTCCAAGCTCCCCAGTCCACTCTTCCCCGTTTTTTATTCCAGCCCGATCACATGTAGGGTATTACTCTTCTCCTTTAAACCGTTATCGCGCCTTGTCTCGCGGCGAAAAAGAACTATTTGTCAAGTCATGGCAGTGTGCCCTGAAAAATACCTAAGGACCCGCGTAACTTGATAAATTGGACAGCGTAATTCTTTGGCTTTAGATTGCTTTAGTTTGATTCGATCAATGTGTGTGGTGACTTAATCGGAATGTGTGACAGGGCGCATGTTTGAGAAGTTAAATGGAATAACAGGTTTTGTTTAAAGCCAGTTTTTTTTTAAATATAAGATGTGTGATATAAGATAAATAGAGAAAAAAACATTCACTTCTCAGGGAGACAATAATGATAAAAATTAATCTTTTTTTTTGTATTAATAACTTAAGTGTTAGAAGAAATTGAAGATCATAATATTAGTTAAAATTAAATAAAATTAAGTTCACTTTGTAAGATGTGACTATCATTGAAAAATACAAGAAAAAGAGACATAAACTTGAATCGTATTTAAATATTTATTCATGCAAGTTGCGAATCCTTAACTTAGTCTGAAAGGATTCTGACTAAATTATAATAATCTCAAAGAACCGGCAGAATTGAAAGTATGGATCAGCCAGTATTAGCATTTATATTCAGATTTGGAGGTAGAAGTTACTTATCGCTGCTTAGCATACACTTAAGACGGCGTTAATAAACGGATGCCACTTTGAACAGAGAATTTGTTGTCTTGTGATTATCAGAAATTTGAATAATAACATTGAACACAAAGAAAACGTAAAGCTAAATTGAAATCGAAAACGCAAAGTCTCTTATTGCATTTACATACGGTGAAATAATATTGAATTTTAACTGAGGCGAAACTTTTCACTTCATCATAATCATTATCTGCCTAAGAACGTCCGTTGCTGAACGTGACCTACGTTCAGCAACGGACGTTCTTAGCCCTCACGGTTCTCCACAGCTACTGGTTGTGAGCGGTCTTTGTTTCGAACTAAGGATTTTTCTTCCTTGTGCTACGAATACCAGACAGTGATAATGACGGGGGCGTCTTCCATAAATACTTAAATACATATAAATCAATGACTTATGTAAATGTTCGTGCTCATCACATAAGCATTTGCCCCTTGCGGGATTCGAACCCGCGACCGCCGGCTTAGTAGTCAGGAGCGTCACTCACGCGTCGTCGTACATTTTGTCGGTAGACGTCCTACGCTGCGCCTTTGGTCGAAAGGTCTCCAATATAGAACTTTTCTGAATAAAAATCTAATAAAAAATAATAATTTTGAAACCTCAATTGAAATTATTATTAGTTAAGCAATTCCACAGAAATTCCTCCCCCAATCCCATTTATTTCTGAGTGTAATAAATCTGTTCATAATTAACAATAAACATTAGCGTTGTAATGGCAAACGATGTTTTAATTATAACGAATTGCTGCTGGACAACCTCCTTTATAACAATTAAGTTAATTAATATGACTTAAATCGATAATTAATTTAAAATTAAATACTGAAATTGTTAACTTAGCCTGTTGAATTTATCGTAAGTTATGCAAACACAATAAAGCGAATCGTTGATTGAATAACAAGTAACGATTGTGTTAAAAATGCCTACAGTATATAAAATAAATTGTTACAGATAGGTACAGCTAAATAGCTTTATTTACTTGTGCGCTAATGAGTAATATTATAATCAGAAGTAGGTTTGATCTCTAATTAGGCACGGTTAAAGTCTTATGCTCCTAACCACTTTTCAACAACGATACCCACAACGACACAACGGCGGCGTCACACCCTTTGACACATCGAATAAAAGAAGGCGTGAGGTGCAAGAGATTAGCTTCAGGGCGCGAAAGACTGCGACGGTACGTACATTGAGTCAAAAGACGAAAGTTTTGAGACATTGTGGGATGAACATTATTTTTCTGGTATGAAATTTAGTTCAGTGTGCTCGTGACCACGGCTGTTGCAACGCAGCCGAAACGTCGAGCAGTGAGTAGCATTTACTCATATTAATATTTCGTGTTTAGACCCGTCATGTCTAATTCTCCATGCTATTTAGTGCTATACACACTCCTATGAAACGATTCCTAATGCTACTTTTAAAAATATGTTATCTAGCCAATTATCACCAGCTATTATTCTGTTCCAAATTAGGCCTCGCAAACCAATTTAGCACAAAACACAAACTGCATCGCTTCAACACTTCGCGGCGGCGGGAAATAATGTAAATACAATTTTTCATTGTAATCTCGTCTCTGAGGGTCTGTCGCTTCCAATTCCAGTAACAATTAAACGTAAGCATTAATTACATTGTCCCCCCTCCCCCCTCCCTTTCCGCCTTATTTCCCTTTTGCTTATTCAGCGAGGGCTATCGCATCTTTGACAATTTTCTAGATGTGGTGGTTGAGTTTTTTTTGAGAAGAGAATTTCTATTATTATGTACTTATAGTTTTCAGGAAAATATCAATGATGAGTTATATTAAAGAAATAAATAATTAATGTTATAGTTGATTTTTATTTTTATAGTGTTTTGTCACTATACAAACTTAATAATACCAATTGCACTTGTAAAAAGCAACCGTGAATCTGTGACAGACGAGGAATCGAACCCCGTGTCTTACGCTATCCGGGCGTATGCCTATCTCTGTTTTAGAAGTGCAATTTGTATAATTAATGTTTGTTACTCGATCATGACATTTGTTGTATCGTGTTGAATAAAACTCGTAAAAAACTAATTAGACGGTTGAATGGCAGCCACGTTTCTACGAGTATCACACTAAATCGAATACTTTCATTTTTCCTTATTTATAAAAGTATTCACCTAGGTATTATATTAATGGGTCAATTTCAACAAAGTCGATTTTTTTATCACTTCGGTGAACTTTTTTATTTTTAACATTTTTCGAATTCAAACTATGGTTTATGATACTTCTTGATGTTGTTTAGATCAATACGTAACGCCATCAAAATATCTTGATAAACTAAAAAGATACATTACTTCAAAGTTTTGATGCCACCGAAATGAAAAAACGATTCGTCGAAATGAAATAACTCGCCCACCGAAATGACAACACTTATCCACCCACCGAAAACCTTTAACAAAATTACTTCTATACACTAAAACGCGTGGTTCCTCGTGACTGCATCCGTGCGTTTTGATTTCACTCCATTCCCGTAAGTCGTAACGTGATGTTTTACAGTATCCCGTATGTAGAAGTTAACCTTTCTTTCAGGACTCATACATTATTATAACGGAAAAACAGCAATTCTCCCCGCGAAATTTAAGCGCCGTGCGCCGCACATAATACGGGTAATAAGCTAGACTTCTGTGACTACAAATTTTCAATTTTTTTATTTACTATTTATTTAAATGAAAGAAAGAAAGAAAAACGTTTATTCAGCACCAAAATATTATTACAAAATTTAAAAAAAATTAACATGATTTACAAATAAAATAGGCCTTCGGCTATTCAAACTCGCATCGCAAAATAAACAAGTAAAAAAAGTATTTGTATTAACAGTAGTCGAAAACCCATCACCAGATGACAACTTGAAAAGGACATAACTTACTTTGTTTTATATATTTTCTGATGACTGTCATTGTCTAGCCTATCACCCATTTTAGTCTGGACCTCTATTTAAGGGACACCAAGTATAGCCAATAACCTTTTCCGATAAATGAGCTATCTAACACATTTTTTTTTCAAATCGGAGCAGTAGTTCCTGAGATTAGCGCGTTTAAAAAGTTTTCGAACTAAGCGCTTCTCGTCAACTTTCATAATGCGCACAGCAAAAGAGTGGAACTCTCTACCCGCATATGTGTTTCCATCGGTCTACAACCCTGTTATTTTCAGAAAAAGAGTGAACAGGCTTCTTCTGGCCTGAGCTCGCTTCATCGTCGTCCCTGTCTGTGCCTCGTCTGGTATAGTCTAGAGACAAAAGTAAACCCATATCATAATAAAAAATCTTTTTAGCTTAACAACACTACTAGCGGTCCCCTTCGACATTTTCTGTGCGTTTTGCCTTTACTCCGTTCCAGTAGGTTCCAGCGTGATGTTGGCATGCCTTAAAGCAGTTGCAAAACCTGAATCTGGTGCTTGGCTGCATGCTTTGCCGTCTCCACAGTTGGGTACGCTTCCCGACAACAATTCCTTAAGAATTGCAGTAGCTTTAAGACTGGGCAGCAAAGTTTGTGAACCTCTTCGCTGTATTTGTGGTGTGATGTTAGATGAAAACGGCCACCATGGACTGAGTTGTCAAAGATGTGCGGACCGTGTCCCGAGGCACCATTCTATTAATGAATTTGTGCGTCGGGCCACGGTTTCCGTAAATATTCCTTGCGTCCTAGAGCCACCAGGCTTGTCCCGCATAGATGGTAAAAGACCAGATAGCCTAACGTTGGTTCCATGGCGAAGAGGGCGTAGCCTCTTATGGGACGCAACATGCGTTAGACACAATTACTGAATCTGCTGAAGTTACAGTATGCCTGTAACTTCAGCAGGTTCAGCGGCGGAAAATGCTGCCAAGTTAAAACATACTAAGTATGCTGAGCTAAAGTCTGAGTATGATTTTGTTCCAATCGCTGTGGACGGCTGGGCCCTGGGGTGATGAGGCACGCGAGCTTTTCAAAGAGTTGGGACAACGACTGAGGGATAAGGGTAATGATCCCCACTCTGGCGGGTTCAACAGGTTTCCATTGCTATTCAACGAGGCAATGCTGCTAGCATAATGGGAACCTTTGGATCGGTCAGAGCGTAGAGTGGGAATCAATAGTAGTTATATGGAAATTTAAAGAGTCTTTTTTTCCTGTGACATTTTGTAATAAAATGACGACGCTTTTCGCTGAAAGAATAATTTGTATCTTTTTTTTTTTTTTTTTTTTATAATATAATCTTAATTATAGTTCATTATGTATGTCATTGTAATTTTCATTTAACACCTTAACGCGTTCATGAAGAAAGGGGCGGTAATTTTTAGGGTTCCGTAGCCGAATGGCAAAAACGGAACGCTTATAGTTTCGTCAAGTCTGTCTGTCTGTCTGTCCGTCCGTATGTCACAGCCACTTTATTCTGAAACTATTAGCATCACACAGCTGAAACTTGGTAGGTACGTGTATCTTAATTACCGCTTTCCGATAAAGATACAAAAAGTAAAAAAAATACATTTAAAGGGGGGCTCCCATACATGAAACTAAAACCTAAAATATATTTTTTACCCAAACCTATACATGTGGGGTGTCTATGGATAGGTCTTTTAAAATGACATTGAGGTTTCTAAAACCATTTTCCTTTAAAGTCTAACGTTTAAGATATAGACGCTTCCAAAGTGGTAAAATGGGCGTCCCCTCCATCTAACTTTTGAACTAAGGAAGCAAATATAACTTTGTTTTTCATACAAACACTATAAAAACAAAGTTATATTTGCGGTCAACAAAATACTGTGGTATTTTGGCTAAGTGGAAGTAAGAATGAATCCCTAATTCAGTTAAAGTTGGCACGGAACCTTCAGTGCGCGAGTCCGACTCGCACTTGGCCGGTTTTTTCTAATATGATATAACAAAATTATATAACTTTGTTTTTCATACAAACACTATAAAAACAAAGTTATATTTGCGGTCAACAAAATACTGTGGTATTTTGGCTAAGTGGAAGTAAGAATGAATCCCTAATTCAGTTAAAGTTGGCACGGAACCTTCAGTGCGCGAGTCCGACTCGCACTTGGCCGGTTTTTTCTAATATGATATAACAAAAAAATACAGTTTTCGCAATTATTCCTGTATCTGTACTATAAATGACGTTGCTTTGTACCAAATTTCAAGATTATAAGTTCACGGGAAGTACCCCGTAGGTAGGTTTTGATTCCTTTTCGAGTGTTAAAAAAATTTGCGGAAATTTGCTGATATTTACGGCAATAACGGCTGTATCTTTTGATTGCGTTGGCTTAGAAGTTTGATTTTTTACAGCTTTAAGGGACCGCAGAGCTTTTGATTAAATTTTAGCTTGATACCTCCACGTGTTCCTGAGAAAAAGGGTAGGGACAGACAAACGGACGGACAACGAAGTGATCCTATAAGGGTTCCGTTTTTTACCTTTCAAGGTACGGAATCCTAAAAAGGAAGGCAAAACAAAAATATTTTTTCAAATTGAACCAGTAGTTCCTGAGATTACCGCGTTCAAATAAAAAACAAACAAACAAACTCTTCAGCTGTATAATATAGTATAGATTTCACCGGAATGATATAATGAAGCCATCGAAATGAGAAAAACAATCACCGATATGAACAATTTGCGCACCGGAATTAATAAAATTCACCGAAATGATATTTTTTATCATTTCGGTGAATTTTCTTTCATTTCGGTGGTCAATCTAGGCCACCGAATCAACCGAAATGAAAACACCTATATTAAAATCAACGACAATATTTAACATAACAATAAAAGTTTTAAAGTCACAACGTTATTAATACCACACTAATAAACGTAGTTTGGGAAGGATACCAATAAATATTTCATACATTTTATGGGGAATTAGATGACAATATATTCCAACCTGCGGAAATGAAAAATAAAATGTCCCATGTCACCGAAACCAACTACTTACTTTTTTGGCGGGAACACGGAGCAAGCGGCGCACGTCTATTTACTTTAAGCATTGAGGCGGTACTGGTACGTAGCGTTTTAGTGCGGGGGCAAGGAGCTAGAGTTGTCCCACGCAAAAATATTCTCGACAAACTAAAATTCACCGATATGAAAAGTCTTATTTGACCACATGCATTTTTACTTATAAGTCATTTAATTAAATAGATTAAATTATGAAATTATTATGTGATAGTACTATAACTATTCACGATTTAAATGAAATAAGCCATAATACTAAATAACCAAAAGTTTTTACTATATAAGGTCACCTCGTTTTAAGTGATAATATTTTAACAGAGTATCTATCTATATCATAGAAATAGGACCCAAGCATTTTTTTTTTAAAAATCTGTCCCATTTTCATTTTAATTTTTCCTAACAAAAAAAATAATTATTAAAAAGAGCATCCTGTCTTGTCTACTCTCAGAGATCCCCACACGCGACATCGCCTTTCGTCTCTTTCATTTAATGCCTATCTCATTCATTCATGTAGCGCCGGTGCAATGACCGCGAGCGGGAGGGGGGCACCGCGGCGCGCCTATTTTTTAGACCCCCCCACATCAGTAGACTGCATTCGATTACCTACCTTTATCAAAGTATCTCAGTGTACCTACAAACTAATTGTTACTGCAATCAGATCCCTAAACACCTGACTAAACACTAACAGCTGGTTAGGTACCTATTATGATAAATAAACTGAGACAGAAACTCAACTTAAGTAGGTATGTGTTCATTCATCGTAGGCATAAAACACTAGGTATGATAAACTGGAAGTAGCTACCTAATTATGTATTTTATTTAATAAATTCCTGCTGATAATAACAAAGCTTATGTGAGAGTAAACTTTTAAAAAGAATACATACCTAAACTGTTAAAAATTAATGACCTGACTGCGTTCAATCTCACAAAATCTACGTTAAACAGATGTTTTTAGTTTTACCTACCTAATGAGTACCTAACTACTGATTCGCTTTGATTCAGTGGATATGCACTAAAAATTGCGTAAGTAAATAAAACACAGTTTCGTTTTAAGTTTTATTTATTTGGTACCGTAAAAAACACGCAACGCAACGCGATTACATCCTAGAATCAGCTAGAAACTTACCTAAATCTTTATTTGTTTTAACTTTCATTCATTGCACTTGCTCAGTTTTTGTACAGATAGGTATGTGAATACAAATCTTATTTCACGATTATGTAAATTAAAACTAGGATTCTATTATTTATTTTTACATTGGTTTTGAAATAATAATACTCGTACATCTTTATTTATCGGCCGCGATAACATTTAACATGAAAAAATAACGACATGAGAGATTTTTTAAAGTCAAAACTCGTGCCTATTTTGCACAATAACTTCTTATTTTACGATTGCCGAAGCAAGCACTAGCCAGCCAATGACCAATCTAGCTATCACGACACGAGCACTGGATTTATTACACTGGACATCATGGGATTCACTGAGGGGATTCACTGTTCATTCACACACGTATGCACTAAATCTATGCTGGAAATGAAGGCGAATAACTGCAGCATTGTGTTGTTGTTGTGCACGTTATCCCTGCCGCGTAAACGTGTAATTGCGCAGTAGTCAACGGGAGGACTCGAGCTCGAGCTGCTCGACCTTCGGCGCGTAGTCCGCGCCCGCAGCAAATCTTAGACCCTCATGTGATAAAGGTGGAGGCCTTTGTTGTGCAGAAACCGCCATATCCAGCGTCTGCGGGCGGTGTTTGGTACTAGGTGCCGCGATGCCGGTGAAAACAATCCAGCACGTCGTTCTCGAAGTGCCACGTCGAGGCGCGGCGCGGCGGGAAGCTTGTTGATGCCGGTCGCCCGGCCCGGGCTCCGCACGACGCACGGCGCACGTCGGGACGCGCGCGCACACGACTCAATCGGCGAATTTTTTTGGCAGACTGACTCGCTCGCGCGCGCGTCGGTCGCGCGGCGAGCGTGCGGGGGCGGGTGCGGGGGAGCGGCCGCGACACGTGTAGGCAACGCAGCGGCGATTGGCGGCGCGTTTGACATTGCCTACAAAGACCGAGAGCGCCGCTCAGCAACACGCGACACGGGGTGTTTTATTTTAGTATTTTTTTTTACATGTTTAGAGGTCATTTTCTCGAAAACTAGCGTATAAAAATTTTTTTTTTACTTACAAAAAATGTTTCATTTATTTTTCTGAATCTGCCCTTAAAATATTATCACTTAAAACGAGGTGACCTTATATAAGGGAAATTAAACAGAAAAATGGATTTGACCGCGCAACCGAAATGAAAAATATGGTGCTTTATCATTTTTTATTCCGAATTTAACGTAGTCCTAATCAAAAAATATTTATGGTCTCGTATACGGGATAACGCCTTCTATAAATAAAAAAATAAATAAGCCTCATTGTATCACTCTGCACTGCCGATTTCACTCATGCCGCGTAAAATTTGCTGTTGGGAAATTCACCCTAATGCTTTTAAGTTCTTATTTGCATCTGTTTTCTTCTTTTATTAGGAAGCTCAATGTCAATTTTTTTTAACTATGCATTTATGAAATTTTTACATTATTAAAGACCTACGTCGGTCTGGTAATAATATTGACTGACTTTATTTTCATGATGTTTTTACGGTCAAGTCACTAAATTGCTTAGTGTATCCAGGTTCTATATAATGGGCCCATGTTACGATTTTATTGTAGGCAATTTACGGTGCGATATACTGGTCTCTTTTACACCAACCCCTGTATAATTTCGATTGTGCGACTAATAAGAAAGAAAAATGCTAATGAAAATAACAATATTATAATTTTGATTGCATTTCCTCAATGTTCGAGCGACAAAATTTGATCGTTTAAGGGTTATAAATAGGCAACAGTAAAAGGAATGCCAAGACTAAGGTTTGTTTCACAATGTCCTAATAAGTACTGTTTAGCATTATCTGTCCAATACTTCATACACCATGACTTATTCTTTGGTTAATACTCATTTGTCGATTTTGAAACAGGCCTAAATCCGACACTTATTTTATACATTTTTCTCAAAATTCTACCTGTCTCTCAATTTGGAAAATATTTTTATACTTTCTTTATCTTTATTTCTTTATTTATGTTAAACAATTTACATTAAAAAAACATATTTCAATACCAACAAAAACCTATATAGATAATTTATATGTGGTAATGAGAGTCACTATACTACTCGTTACAATTTTAAGACAATATGTACTAGTTCTTAAGTATTTTTATACATTTAGCACTTTTTTCTAAATTACTTATTTGTTCAATAATATTGCTAGGATATTCATTTAAAATAGATGGCAGGAAATACTCCCACATTCTTTTACCATGAACATTGTTGCATGAAGGTATTATATATCTGGGTAGGTATAATAAGTTACGCAATCCGGTGCTTCTAGTTTTTACTTGTAATGATTTAATTTGATCTAGGTTTTCACGCACAATTTGAATTTTTACTTTGTCATATATGTTTATTACTTTACAATATTTATATAGGTCCACATCATTTAGTTTATATTTATTTTTTATTTTATTCGGTGTAATAGTTTTAAGTAAGCTTAGTTGTAATTTGTAGATATTTTCAATATATGTTTTGTATGTTCTGCCATAGCTACTTATACCATAGTCGATTAAACTATCAGCCAATGACATATACAACATGCGTAAAGTATGATAGGGTAACTTATATTTTAATATTGATAGCTTAGATAAAACTGCTCTTAGTTTATTACATAAGTTATTTATGTGGGGTTTCCAGCAAAAGTTAGTATCAACGAATATGCATGTATAGGTCACAAGTACTACACGCATTGTAAGTATCATGATGAAAGCTGGATCACTTGACTTTTGACTTACGTAACAAATATTACGGTGACGTCTGCTTATCCGCCATAAAATGTGAAATTGCCGCTTACTGGGACTTTCTTTGTAGGTAACTATTTATTAAATCTGTGCTTTACCTTACCTTATAAACCCGTTGCCTGCAAAAATAACATTGTTAATTAATGAATCTGTTCGCGAGATTGAGTGGAGGTGCAACATGAGGCGTGATATTAATGTTAAATTTAATTTAAAGCCTCCTGGAAATTTTGATAAGTTAATTAGTAATACAGGATATCACATCCTGTCTCATTACTGAGTTATCTGTTTACGAGTAAGAAGGTAATATCTCAACATTTAACTGGTTAAATACAGCAACTGAGTGTTTGGTTTAAAGGTCACTTGCTAATTTTAGGACTGATAGCTAAATATATATTTTTCCTCATTTAAAAAGCATTTACTGTGAAAACACAATTTTCAGTTACTATAATTAAGCACAAGGACTGAGCTACATTACATTCCAACGATTAAAAATATTATAAACTGTGTAATTATATTTGTGAAACTTTAATTTTATAATTGGCATATGTATGCTAGTTTAAGGTAAGGTACTATAGGCCTGTGTTGCTTTAATGTAATGTGTAGCCTGATAATAAATAAATTAAATTAAATAATGCCGCGTACTCAAACAAGGTATTAACTTCAGTTGATAAAAAATTAAGCACAATCAATCTTAAACATTCAAAAGCAAACACAATTATTCAAACACCACAAAGCATTGAAGACACAACCAAAAACGATTGCCAACTTCTTAGTTCCCTAACTAGCTAAAGTAAAACCACGTATGCGCCTCATAAGCTTATCTCACGTAAAA
Source organism: Pyrausta aurata (assembly GCA_963584085.1). NCBI lineage: Eukaryota > Metazoa > Arthropoda > Insecta > Lepidoptera > Crambidae > Pyrausta > Pyrausta aurata. Next base: position 10,712,818 of record OY757259.1, on the reverse strand, counting down.
CGGAGCAGCCTCGAACTTGTTCGGTTTGTAACGTCAGATAAGAGGTGCTACTCTGGAAATGTTGTTATACACGTAATAACGTGATGTTTGAGGTAACGTGAATCTACCAAGAAGGGGTTTAACCAAGATTAGTTTGTACAAAGGATATAATAAATATAATATTTCCATTGAGCCATAAAAAGCTACGAAAACAGGTGAAGCTTTAGAAAAAAAAAGTCACGAACCCGTAACTTTAACAGTCAACTGTGACTTTAATTAATAAAAATGCTTTTTCATTTTATCAGCGTAAATGGAAGCGTAACAGCTGTGTATGTTGCTATCAGTGGTATATATAACCAAAGTGGACACTTATTATGTCAATGCGTTTAAAAAACGATTTAAAGAGCTAGGACGTCTCTGAGTGTAGTCGGCGGTTATAATGGCTTAAAGTAAAATGCTTCAATCGCCACTTAGGATTATAACTAGCGCCACAGAATATATAATAGTACTACATACATGAATATTGACATCGCCAATATCATACTGGTGCTCAGAGTAGGACCCGAAGTCCGATGCAAGTTTGAACAAGGCTTTGTAGTGGGGTATGGCTTACAGGGGTACAAGAGTTTCATGGTGAAAATGTTTCGATAGGAAATAATGTTGGGGAAATTGACGCCTTTCTGGGGAGAGTGAAGATTTAGATTTTTCGTTTGATACCCCAAGAAAATGGACTTTTGAATATACATAATGTTTTAAAAAGATGTCGATCACCACATTCATTTGATGGTAACATGATGGTTTTCGCACGTTTGTTTTATTTTTCATAGACCGGGGTACCATTAAAATTTAGGTAATGAAACTTTTCCCCTACATTCAACAAACAGACTGGGTAAATAAGGGCATATAATAAACACGACAACCTTATTACGAATCAGTATTTTTAATATTTTTTTTTTTTTTTATTAATTTATTTATGAGTGCAAAGTTCTTAGGTGGCCTTACCACGTTCAATATTTCCAATACACGATTGTATGAAACTTTGTTCTTAGTACAAGTACAACAGTGAACACAATTTACCAACTATACAGCATACCCGCATAATCCTAGATCGGAAGAATTCAATTTCCCCGCTGCAACAAAACTATAGCCAAACTTTGGTAAAGTTGTGCAACTGCAATCGCCCGATACAAAATATAATTTGTTCCAGTCCGGTTCGGCTTAGTATATTTCATTTATAGGAACGAAGATATCGTAGTTAAATAGTGTTTCGTAATGTGTTAGTGTAATGTGTGAATCAATGTTAAGTTCAGCCCCTGCAGATAAGACCACTAACAAAATTATATTGAATCATTAAAATGTATCCAAAATCTAATAAGCTTATTTTGACTCGCCTTTTTAGGTTTGATAATTATGATTTATTGGTAGGTAAGTTGTGTTTTCATTGCTAGTTCTATTTTATACTTGCTATAATAACGGCACCTTAGCCTATAGGTAGGTAGACCACGAAATTGAAACCTAGCCCGCTCAATAAAAGGGTTTACCTATACCTTAAGAAAAAAATAATTAAATCAACGTTATATTTTAACTTAATTCGTAGCACTTTATTAGCATCAACGTCGCTGCGCTTTATGATCATTTACCCTTCGTCAATTTCAATAAATTCGAACCCAAACGAAGTTCCAAAATAATTTATTTCCGACATAAAAACTGGGCTTGCACGTGACTTCATCAAGCTAAGTTATATTGCTCTATGGCGCTTGAAGTGCTAAATTTTTCACTGGGTGGCAAGATTTTACGTGCAAACTTAAATTGCGTAGTCCTGAAGTGACAGTTTAGATAAAATTTTAAAGGGTCCCCGCTGGGAGAGTTCGTTAGTGGGGAACGTTTGTGTTTTTGAAATTTGAAAGCTGAGTACAGCTTTAGCTGGTAATCTTTAATGATCACAGGACTGTGACAGTAACAATGTGACTGTTATTTTATAAAAAAATGTGAAAAAAAAAACAATTCAATAGTTTGTTGACGCCATTACGCTTCTTCTGGGCGAGCTCGTTCCATCTTCGACTCCGTCTTAGTCGCACTTGGCTTGGTCTGGAGTCAAGAGCAAACCCATACTAAATAATAAAAAAAAAGAAAGAGGTATCTAAATGTATTGCTTAAACGGGATTTAATGCATTAACAATATCACTGAGTTGAAGCATTTTAGGGCACTATCAAGGTACAACGCTAACTATGTTGAATCAAAATAAACAAAAGCTTGTTAAATGAAAAAAAAAGTACTAAATAACAAAAAACATGACAGCGATTTTTATCGCACACATCTAAAGCAAAATTTCAGCGAACACTACCGTTGTAGGTAACGTTACCGGTTATCCGTACCCCTAATTATCCGTTTGCGATAGCCGGGCAACCCGGATATCGCCTCTCAAATTTTCCGGCCACCGCTTATAATCCGTCCGTGGCCGCGCGTCACGCTATTGTATCCGTGCTTAGGTGAGCACACTAGCATTTTTATTTTTGCGACTATAGCACCTTTAATATATTCGCATTTATATATGGAAAGGGGTTTATTCTTGATTCTAGACTTGACCAGACGCGGCATAGACATTACATAATTCTCATATGTGGAGATTTATTATTAGTATTGATGTTAAGCATAAAGTTATTAGGATAAAGTGATTATTAAAACTGTAAATCTTCCTAAGAATAAATAAATAAATAATTTTTTGGAGCACTACATATTTTAACATAATAATTTTACTCGAAGGCCGAGTCGTGACAAAAGTTCTGTGACTGCCATTCTTTTAAAAATGTCTATTCTTTTTCTTTATATTATTCCTAAAAAATATTTTTGTAAACAAAGCGAAACAGACCAAGTCATGTAAGAACATATGATAACAAATGGGTACTACTCTTTGACACGCGATGAGAAAATTTTGTTTTTTGGGTAAGTCCTTTAGACTTGTTTAGGTAGATTTTAGACATGAAGATGACCTTCTTAAATTTTTAGTTGTAGAATATTTTAATTAAGATAGAGTACTGAACATAACGTTACTATAATTACCGACTAAATATTTAGTGTGCCGATTCCCTGTTCCGTAGTCTGCACCTACGTAGAATTACCACAGGCTCGAATGCGTTAATTAAGAGTAATTTTGTAATAAGCTCCACTCAATCAAGTAGTGGTATTGTGACTAGATTAAAGAGCTGCAGTTGATTAGAGAGCTCAATCGTTCAGACTTTGATTTGAACGAGGTCGGTACAGTAAGCCAAAAGTAAGTATAGTGATACTAATTGACCATAATATAGTCCCCCTAGCCGATTTCGACTACGGTGGCCAGTCACAACGACTAACCGACTGCGCATGACATATTATAGTGCACAAGTATCTGCGCAAACACAGGTGCACTCTCTATTCCTTTCACTCTCATAGCCCGATGGGACAGCAATCTGACACGACCGGAGAGAGATCAGGCGCAGGACCAACGGCTTAACGAGCTTTCCGAGGCACGGGGGTGAAACACCGCCAACTTCCAAACTCCGGGCTACCCGGAGAATTTCTGAACAGAAAAATTCAGGTACATATTTTTTGGCCCGACCCGGGAATTGAACCCGGGACCTCTGGCGCAGCCGTCGCTTTAAAGTGCGACCCTCTCACCGCTGCGCCACCGAGGCAGTTGTTAATTGACCATATACGGTCGCGGACACCTCTGCCTTGCCACTTTCACGCCTGGCACAAAAAACGGTCGTAACTTCAAACAACGTGAGCTTTTTATTCGGTATTCAAACCCGGGTCTTAGGTCCGGTTGCGTGGTCGATAGTTAACTAATGATCAAATGTCGTTACCAGCAGTTGGGGGTAGGTTATTTTCAACTTAAAAGGAAATTCCCAACCCCCTGTAATATTATTTTGTCGAAATAAACTTTACTTTACTTTACTTTACTTTATTGCACAACCAAAAACTGTAAAAAAGATGGACTTAATGCCGTATGGCATTCCCTACCAGTCATACCTTTGGGCTAAGCAGAAACGATTGTGTCTTGAAGAAAAAATCCTTAACCAATGTTCATTAAAATAGCCATTTCACAACAATCGTAAATATTCAACCGCTGGTAACGTAATTTAACCATTACTTGGGTAAACTTATCGATAAGGCAACAGGGCTTCAGTTATTTGTCTACTTTAACAAAGAGTTTAAATTGTGATGCAGACGACGTGCACTGTATTTCGTTTTGTTTAAATTAGATGCTCTTAAATGCACAGGTTCCTTCTACTGCATACGTGTGGTGCTGTAAGAGTGTATATTTTACCTTTTGGAATTTCGTTACGTGAGTTTACACATGCACTTTCTACGTATAACTGCATGAAATGGAATGTTAATTAAATAGAAATGAGAAATATTAAAATGAATTTTGTAATTACAATATACTTAGTTGAATTGAAGTAGTTTTAAGCTTTTATTATCAAGAGCTGTGTTTAAATACAAAAGGTGATTTGTAAATGTATGTATATCTTACTATCTTGCTATTATTTTCCAATTTAAGATAAAATCAAATGACTCTTTATTGCACATAACATCAATTATTTTCAAATTCGAATAAATGAAATATAAAATTTAAGCTATCTCTTCCAGACAACCTTTGGGTAAAGGAATTATGGGTTTTGAAGGAAGGGGTATTTGTGCTAGAAAATGAAGAGGTGATTTTAAGTAAAATAGAATATATATGTAAAATAAAATTGCAACAAAAATATTTATTTAAAAAATAAATACAGATACAAAAATAGTATTAATAAATAAAAGTTCATATTGTTCAGCTTTTCGTATCAGTGCCTTAGTTCTTATTAGCAATGGCTCTATGTATATGAAACTTTTATTCTAAAATATACATTGAGACTATAATATCCAACCTCAAATTCTTGATTAGCCAGAACTATGTCCAGAATCAAAAGCAGTCCTAACTAGATTCCCTGTAGCCAGCTTATTTACCTTCCACCTGCCGCTAATTGGCGAGCGCTAACCGGGTTTAAGTTCGGCTCCGTTAGGACGCTTAACGAATTCAAACTCCCTTAGAGCACTTTCACATAAAATACGTTTTAGAAGTGCGACTGTAACGCTACACAGTGAATCCATTCACACTACAGTGGCTGAAGCGTGATATCGCGACGCGATGTTACAGAGTAACGCTACAAAAGCGCTACAGATGCACAATTGAGTGGGGGTAACATTTCCAATATGTATTATTATATGAAATTTAAGCCAGCTTACCATTTGCTTGCATGTATATGCAACAAAGATCTAACGCCGGCTGATCGCACGCGATTATACGGCGTTTCCGCCACCACAAGCTTGTAGCGTCTGTCGCCGGAAAAACGCGTGGCTGTAGCGTTGCGGCAGCGCTATTTAGATATGTAGGGAACCCAGTCTCGCTACTACAGCGGGACTTAGAAGCGCTACAGTCGCGCTATTAAAAAGCCCATTTGTGAAAGTGCCCTTATCACACATTCTTCTTCTTCTTAGCGTGTCGATGGTAAATCAATTAAATTTGTAGTGCCCAGTAATTAGCGACGCGGATTGCCTTGTCATTTGCACACATAAGATCCTCGAGAGAGCAAAAATCGGGGCATACAGGACAAGACAAGAGGTGGGACATGTCTTGTGGAGTGAAACCACAGACACAGGACAGGTCGGCTCCATCGGAAAGGCCCCACTTGAACATGGTGTCCCTGCATCTACCCACTTGGGACCGCAGTCTGTTAAGGGACCTCCACGTGGGCCATGGTAGTTTGTGTCCCGGAGGGGGATGTTCAGAAGGACGAACGAACGGATCACACATTGCACCGCACTTACAATACAACCTTACAAAAATAAAACCAAAATATTGTAACTCTCTAAAGTTACTCTCCCCTCAAAAATATAACTTTGGTTCATTTCTTTTTACATGGCAAGACGCCGCGGCATTAGTTTGCGGAGTTAGCACCAAGCACCTAGACTTGAATTGGGGGTGTATTATCAAACTTAATCACGATTTATGTAGATCTAAAGTATATATATTTTACAACTAGTAATATTTGTGGAAGGCACGAGGGAAACAACCACATTCTATCTAATTTAGAGTTTTTATCCAAAAAAAGAACTCCACCAACATAAGCCTTTTTGATGATGATGATGATCAATATTTGTCGTATCAATAATTGTGAATCAGAACTAACTAATAACTGCCTCGGTGGCGCAGCGGTGAGAGGGTCGCATTTTAAAGCGACGGCTGCGCCGGAGGTCCCGGGTTCAATTCCCGGGTCGGGCCAAAAAGTGTACCTAGATTTTTCTGTTCAGAAAATCTCAGGGTAGCCCGGAGTTTGGAAGTTGGCGGTGTTCACCCCCGTGCCTCGGAAAGCACGTAAAGCCGTTGGTCCTGCGCCTGATCTCTCTCCGGTCGTGTCAGATTGCTGTCCCATCGGACTATGAGAGTGAAAGGAATAGAGAGTGCACCTGTGTTTGCGCACACACTTGTGCACTATAATATGTCCCGCGCAGTCGGTTAGTCGTTGTGACTGGCCACCGTAGTCGAAATCGGCTAGGGGGACTATTATTAATTGTGAATCAATGTTCCCTTTTATTCAAATTAGGAAGTACTCATCACTGCATTCACCTTTATGAATTTTACACATCTGTCAAACAAAAAAAAAATTGGCAAATGAACAGGATTCTTTCACAGATGCATATATGTATCTTGATAGATTCGTTTAGGCAAAAAATATAAAGTAAGCACTGAGCATAAAAGATTAAATTTCCTTATTCAATTACAATGTTCTTCAAAGTTGTGAATCACACCCCGGTCATATTATTTTCAGGCGATAAATTTTAAATGCCCACGTTTTACGCGCACTTTCTCTTAGTTTGTAGGATTATAGCTCCCCAGGGATTTATTACAACTGCGTCTAGTTATGTTTTAATGATCCGATTTGACGCATCAACATCATACATAGTTAGTAAAGTTACTTTGTATCTAGAACAGCCAGATTATAAAACATTATAAGGGAAATAATAACGTGGACTACACGCTAAACAGTTGCAATTTCGGTTCAGTTTCTGCCTATATCTGAACGACCAATAGGTTAAGCCATTTGACCGAATAGAAAAGGAACGTAGGTTTTTAGGGTTCCGTAGCCGAATGGCAAAAACGGAACCCATAAAGTTTCGTCAAGTCTGTCTGTCTGTCTGTCTGTCTGTCTGTCTGTCCGTCCGTATATCACAGCCACTTTATTCTGAAACTATTAGCATCACACCGCTGAAACTTGATAGGTAGGTGTATCCTGTTTACCGCTTCCGATTCAGGTACAAAAATTTTTAAAAAATGATATAAAAGGGGGGGCTCCCATACATGAAACTAAAACCAAAAAAAATTTTTTTACTCAAACCTATACGTGTGGGGTGTCTATGGATAGGTCGTTCAAAATGACATTGAGGTTTCTAAAACCATTTATTCTAAAAGTCTAACGTTTGAGAGATGGACGCTTCCAAAGTGGTAGAATGGGCGTCCCCCCATCTAACTTTTGAACTAAGGAAGTGAAAATTTTGAAAAAAATATATGATGTAGATCCTAACAAAAACTTTCAACGAAAATTAGTTTGAGCGAAATCGAACAAGTAGTTTTTGAGATACAGCACATTTTTATTAACCGCAAATATAACTTTGTCTTTCATACAAACACTATGAAAAACAAAGTTATAATTGCGGTCAGTATAATATTGTGGTATTTTGGCTCAGCGGAAGTAAGAAAGAATCCCTAATTCAGTTAAAGTTGGCACGGAACCCTCAGTGCGCGATTCCGACTCGCACTTGGCCGGTTTTTTAATTTCTGCCTCAGACTGGTTACATTTTCAAGTGTATTTATAATGCTTAGAGACTTTATAACGCTGGTTTGGATCAAAAACCTGCACTGCAGTAATATGTTAGAGAAAAAATTAGCTTAGATAATATTATTATAATACGTACGCTGTAAATTATCTTTAGTTAATACACAGTATAACTTTAAATTACTAAGCACGTATTTAGTCAAAGCTATGTATGCCTAGTTTTAGGTGTTTCTAACTAAAACACATTAATTCGGTTAAGAGGGCCACAATTAGTCGGGTCCAGGTGAGGAGAAGTGGGAAGGAAGCCAACAAAGTAAGTACTTGATTGTTAGTACCTTAACAAAAGCATACCCCTAACGTAAACTACACTAGGTATGTAAATTGCACTTGTAAGAAGCAACTGTGACTCTGTGACAGACAAGGAAATGAACCTCGTGTCTTACGCTATCCAGGCGTATGCCTATACTACTCGGCCACCGTCACATTAACAAGCCTGTTGAATTTTGCAAGTGCTTTTTAACGCGTAGGCTGCGTGAGTGAGAGTTACAGTTGCTTTTTACAAGTGCAATTTATATTATTAAGTTTGTATGGTGACAAAACACTATAAAAACAAAATTAAATTATACACTAGGTATAGCTAAGTAGCTCCATTTTAACTACTAACACTTAAGCCATCCGTGAATGATGCGTCATAAGGCTGATATATCCTCAAGATGAGTTGTAGCTTCTAACTAAGGTTCGGTGGCACCATCCACTTTGCCCTATAACCATCCTGCGTATTTTTGCTCAACTGCCAGGAAATATTATTCACAAGTATTTTCTTCGTATAGAGTTTTACAGCTTTTTAAATCTTGTCATGAATCAAGTGAGATGGTTTGACCTATATACAAAGACTGATTAAAGAAAGACACACAACATTTAATTTTATTTCGACCACTTGATAAACAGATACTTACTTTTGGTCTTGAAAGTTTTCAGCAGTGTAATAATTGTAATTCTAAATCAATTTTCATGCAATCATATTTGAGTTCAGCTGTGCAACTGATCTGAAGGGGACGTAACTTCCACAGATTAATAATATATGTATCTTTCGACCACATGATAAACAGATACTTACTTTTGGTCTTGAAAGTTTTCAGCAGTGTAATAATTGTAATTCTAAATCAATTTTCATGCAATCATATTTGAGTTCAGCTGTGCAACTGATCTGAAGGGGACGTAACTTCCACAGATTAATAATATATGTATCGTAACTACGTCCCATTCAGCATAAACAAGATAGAAAGAAACCGAAAACACTTACAGTGCAATATTTTCCGCGTATTAAGTCAGTTATTTTTATGTGAATGCTTCCCGACTCCCAACAAATGGCACTTACCATATTTTATCCTTTTTTATCACCGCAGATTGCATAAGTACAAGTAGCATTCTCTTTCAATGACAAAGATCCGCCTCCTGAATGGGAAAACAGTGAATCTCACTTTTTAGGGTTCTGCACACAAATACGCCAAGAACCGTCCCGTTCTTTGTTCATCAGTTTTCCTGTCTATCTGGCAGTAAGTTGTTGTGGAATGTAAACCACTATCTATTGAAAGAGGAAGAAAATAGGTATATGTATTTTTTTCTTTTTCAGCTGTAAACATATATCCTACTAATTGCTAATATTATAAATGCAAAAGTTTGTGAGGATGGAGGTATGTTTGTTACTCCTTCACGCAAAAACTACGCGATGATTTTTGATGAAACTTAACAATTATACAGCTCATAGTATGTATGAGCTATATTATTGTATTTTTTTTTAAAATTTCAAGGCTATAATTTATAACGTTATATTTTAAGATCCTACATTTTCGCGGGTGAAGCCGTGGGGAACCGCTTGTTCAATATGAGTCCAAATTCCATAACACAATATCAATAACTAAATAACAATACATGACACTTAATAACATCCTTTACATCAACTATAACCACATACGGAACCATGCGTGAGCAGTTTCAACTCGCACTTTCACCGACTTTCTTCAAAGCGTTGCTAGTCGTTTCTCTTATCGATTCGTATCGATGGCGTGTTTGGAATTCGAATGAGCATTCGGTGTAATTTTGGTAGACGAATTCGTTTTGAGTACCTTCACCACTCGTATCAAGGTAATGATGCATTTGATCGACTTGCAAACAACAAATGTGATAGTTTTAGGGTCGCTTACGAATCTTGGAGAGTGTTATGTAGTTATTATACTGGTATTGTAGTATGTTGCACGAAGTAACGATGTATAAAAGCCCGTATTTCCTTAACCAAAAAAAAACCTACTATACAACACACCTTGTATTATGAATGAATGAAATATGCACCAAAAAGCACTATCGCACTTTAGTTTCAAAGTAAGGAATTACTTTCCTTTGTGTAACGAACATGACGATGAGAATATTCACTTATAATACCACAAGAGCTTCAAAATTATCGGGTATTTCCCGATAGGTTCAAGATAGTCGTCAAGTTTTTCAGGAAAAATCACTCGCGCTTCGCGCTCGTGATTTTTTAACCTGAAAAACTTGACTCCTTCATTTGTTTGCAGGGAACCTTGAGGGAAATGCCAGATAATTTTGAAGCTCGTGTGGTATTCGGGGGATTATTTTTCCGTCCCAAATGTCGGCCAATAGAATCATTTTCATGCAAAATCTCCAATTTTCACAATTGAATTCAACTTGTCAGTTTGACGTGTGGTTAATTTGACTGGTTCATGTTTTGTTAAGCAACTACCAGAGAAAATTTTCAAAAAATTATCAGTATAATACCATGTAGGTTGTACCACGTGACGTCGAATGGTGCAATTCTATTGGTCGATATTTGGGTCGGAAAAATAATCAACAGAACTAATCAGTTTGATTACCTCTGTCAAATTTTTGATATTGATCTACCCAGATTTAAAACGTCAATTTGCCGTGACAAAGCTGAAATGTAATTTGTAACAAAGCAAAAACTAATCGACGGTTAACCCTATGGAATCGAACAACGATCTATCAAACTATTTTAAGTTTGGAACAGTTCAAAGTTTCTTTGGCAGATTTGACGACCAAACTTAATGGTTTCTGCGCAAGTTGAACCAATAAATCCCTAGTTAAGGAGTTAGGACATGGCTATCCACCTGTCGCTTAGCGCTAATACGAGTTATGTTGAGAGGCGAGGAGGCGAGGAAAACGGCTCGGAAGAATAGTGGCGGGCGGGCGATAGAATTGGGAGTGATATATGACTCTTTGTTTCTGGAGGTAGCGGTGCAGGATATTGGAACTAGATGAGAAAGAAATGATAAATATATTTTCATTACTTTGATTCCAAACACACCATCATATTTTTTGTTCAAGTCGACAGAATACCAATAGAACTAAGCCTGAATTATGTATATTAATTTTACAACAAGTTTTTATGCTATTGCAGTTTTATAAATAGGATTTATTCTCCTTCTTCTTCTTAGCGTGTCGATGGAAACCCATATGGAGGAATTTTATAATGGAGATTTTATTTTTTTATTCTTCTTAGAATATACACCGTGCTTTTTTAACCGTCTTACAGCCGAAGGCCACTTAAAGTATCCAATAACTACATGTCATTCGTTAAATAAAACTTGGTTATTATTAAGATTTCAAAGACTAAGACATTAAAGAAGATATCAGCACAATTTAGTACGAAACATCCTGTAACGAGCACTACGCGCAGGTCATTCACTCGGCTGTCTAGCACTACTGACCTAGTTTTACGCACGAATAAAAAGGGGCGAGGCGGTGGGCGTCACAAAGGATTGCGCTAGCGCATGATTGGTTAGAGATCCACGTGGACTGTCTTAGATTGGCTAACGGTGCGGAACGCGTGGAGGCGGCAAGGTCAAGGAATGCATTGTTGAAAACGTAAACATTATGAACAGGATGATACATTACGTAACATTACTATTAGATATTTTTTACACAAAAATTTTGTGGAGTGTAATAAAAAAAATAACATACCCTAGAGGTTTATTAAGATGGTTACATTACGTGGGCTTCGGCTGTAAGACGGTTAAAAAAGCACGGTGTAGATTATATTTTGTTCACTTTATTCATCGCTTGATTTAAAGGTTTTAGCTTTAAAAACGCCTTGAATATTTAATGAAAGTGTTATTTTTACTGAATTTTTTCCGATCAACAACTGCTACTGTATAACCGTACATATTTCTATTTGTTACCCGTTTATGTGATGCACAAGCCCAGATTTGTGCTGTAATCTGTATCCCGGCATAACGTATGCTCGCTCAACAAATGCTGGACGAGCGCCAGTGCTGCCGACTCTAAAGTCATTAGAGAGACGAAACGCCTCTTCCAGAAGCGATAACCCCTACAAATCATAGCTCAGGATCCAACGCCGTGGATCTACCATTAATACATAGCCGCAGGCCACGTTGCTCCAATTTGTTCCAATTCCAAAGTTTAAACAAACTTTCGAAGCAAACTTCGCATGATTCCCGTGATTAAATCGATTTCGGATTGCTGTCGAACAGTATTCCGAAACTGCCGATCCGTCGTTAGAAGTGAGCGGTACCGAAAACTTTGAACACGTTAAATTTTAAATTCGTATTTTATTTGGTTGTCGGTTCCGATTTAGCCGGCGCTTGACGTTTTCGGATGTCGTAGAGATATTTTAATGTTCTCCAGTGTGTTTGAAAGACGTGAACATTTTCCGCGTATAAACGGCTATGGCTCGGAAAATGTTGGGAGCCGGTCCTGGCTCAGACGTGATGCAATGTAATGCGGCGCGCATTTGAATTTTTTGCAGAGGTAAAAAGTAATGTGCATACAAATACGTTTTAAACTTTCATGACCGGTTTCAATATTTTTTTTGGTTCAAACTGATGATTAAAGTTTAATACAGTATTATGGTATTTATGATTATTAGACTGTTAAGCATGAAATAATGTGCATCCAATGTGAAAAATCCGTTTTTAAACTTGATAATAGTAGCCGGTACTGAAGTAGCAAAACAAGTTAATTAATAACTTCGTTCGTTTTCTTTAACTTCGATGTTTGTGTTGAATCTTGAAACAATAACTTCTCCTGAACTCTGTGTACACGCCAATAATATGTTCTCACAATAATAAATTAACTTTCGCGTTGTGTATATTTCAGGAAAATGCAGAAGGCTCACATTAACATCATACTACTTACGTATCATCTTACTCAATGCGTGTAAGTATTGTATTTATTTCAAGCACATATTTATAAGCATTATGTTAATCATAAAAAGCAAATTTAATAAAACTCTAGATTTAATTGGTAAAAACAAAACATGTTTTACCAAAAGTTGATATGTAGATGTACCTATCATTGCTGATAAGATAAATGTATCTATCGTGTCATCATCATCATCATCATCATTATCAGCCGAAGGACGTCCAGTGTCCAGTGTCCAGTGATCGTGTGGTGAGTCTATTTTAGATCTTGGACTGACTGAACTCACTATTATTGGTTCAGTTGTTATAAACTAGCTTGAAAGTTACTTTCAAAGTTACGTTCTGCCGTTGGAAAGAACTGAGTTCTGAAGTTCTATTTTTGAAACACTCGCGTCAATATTCCGAGTGATTTACGTTAGTAAATCAATTTAAAATGAACTATGAATCACGCTAAATGTTGTTACAAAATTGAGTGTTAGTTTCTTCTTATCTATCACTGATGTGTGGATTTCAACTGATTTTCAATCGAAAATCAAACATTAATCAACGAAAATCACACGCCATATTGCGTCGAGTGATTCAGAAATAGGGCCCTTGGTCTTAAATTAGGATCGACTGGACCGTATCACTAATAAAAGACCTGTCGGTTAAGTTGCTTCTTCGAGTTTGGGATAATGTGCTATTCAGTAAAATCTAGCTAAAACCTTGAAGGAACAGTTACGCAGACTTCTAGATATTAGACTTATACACAAATGCTTTTCTCGCTTAGACGTTTGTTTTTTTTTTTTGTTACGTTATAATCAATCTAATCTATAAATCCATGCGTGTGCAAGGGGAAATATAGAAATTTATTACTGCACTGACTCCGTTGCAAAAGCTATCTGTTTGTGTGTCACTAATATGAACATTATTACTGAATAGCAACATTTTAAGGATTCTGATAACAAATCGGTATTTTGTAAACTTCCTAAAATTTTTATTTATTTAAACTTTATTGCTCTGTTAGTTCTACAATAGGTGGACTTAATGCCTTAGGACATTATCTATCAGGCAACCGCTTAGGAATGCAGAGAGTTGGATCAGTGGCGGCAGATTTGAAATAAGTTATTAGCATCTATTTATTAGTTATTATAACTAGTATTATCTGGGTCTAAAAACAAGCTCATCCATTTTGTTCCGCGGAGTATTTGTTGTATCCAAACTCTGTTGCCTTAATTCCTGGCGTCTCAACATCGCCAGTGCGAAAGCCATCTGCGTCACGGTTGTGTTCTAGAATTCACTTATCTGTGGGCATCAGTTCCCTAGGGTCTGGACGTGCTACTTACCCTCGGAGCTATGCCTATTCTCACAACCGACTTACAAAGTATGTCTACGTATCGATAAGTAATAATTAATTGTACCTGGTGGATATTGTTTGACACACTATTACTGCTTTATCTACCTACTCATTTTGTCTATACATCAAAAGTGTTGTGAGTACAATATGACATGAGTATTTTCAAAAGTAAGAAACAAAACTTGTTGTACAAAAAATTAAGGCCAGATGGAGCATCTTTCAAAGCGTTGCCATGGCGATTGCCGTGTTTAGCATACTTTGTAATTTTAAAAAATGTGGCACAAAGTGTGTTCTGAACAGCGGGTCTAGTGAAAGTACATATATTTGTAAGTCTATGTTCAGACCCCAAATCAGTTGGCAGAAAAATAACCGAAAATTATCTCAAGTGCTCAAAAAAATATAACACGAGTATCACGAGTCAAACACCATCACAATTTTATAAAGTTCTTTATTCGATCACCACACTTATCTTTTATACAAATCATTATTTCCAACCATAATAATTATAACAGCACTTCAACAAAGGGTTTCTTTCCACAACCTTTCGCTTCGGCGGTTAGCACTACACTGCTCGCTTTCCGAGTGCGCCTCGCAAGTAAGAAAGTAGGAGGGGAAGGGGCAGCCTGTGTTGCCACTTTATAAACAACGATAACGGTATTTGGTAAAGTAACAATACTCATTCTTATACAAATATTAATAACGTTAACGGTTATTGCATTGAGTTAATATTACTACAGGTCTAACTGATTAAATCTAAATACAAAAATCATCACACGAGTATATTATCGTCTTACAATCGAATCCAAATTAATTGTAGACTATATTAATTCCAGGTAATAAAATTAATTTGCCATGTTAATTAACAAATTATCCTTGTATTATGCTTCACTTCATTACTGTAAGTATTCGTCTAATTGTGTGATAGATACTGCTCTGTATTCATCATAATATAATAAGTTAGATTATGAATATATTTATGTGATAAGTAATCAAGATAGTACCTAAGAAGTACTTGTCCTTGATACGGGCAACCTGGCCAAACATAATCATACGTAAATGTAAATCTTAAATAGTAATTGGAAATATATAAAATGACTAGCGACCCGCCAGCGACTTCGTACGCGCGTAATAGTTTTACTCCGTTTGGTTCCCATAGATAGATCGTAGCGAAAATATTTATAAGCCTATACGCATTAAACTACTTCTATAGCCTTCCCTCATAAATTAGCTGTCTAACAATGTAGCTAACATGTTTTATAACCGGACCAATAGTTCCTGTTATTAGCGCGTTCAAACAAACAAACAAAAACATCCAGTTTTTAAATATATACGTAAAAATGCGTAAAGATAAATGTTATATTTTATAAACACACAACACGCAGCCCGGTTTTTAATCTGGTCAAACTTACACGGGGATAATATCTTTTTATTTTACAACGAAATGGAAATACTTACTACGCCTATCGTCAATCGTATATTTCTTTCGAGAGCTAATGAAAAAACCAGGCTATACTCCGTGCGCTTACACAGCATCACGCCACATACAGGCTTTGGGAGAAGCAAATTCCTTCAAGTCTTCTCCCGCTACCTTAAGAGCCTACCCAGTAAAATAGCGGAAGATACGGCATGTCATACTAATTTTCAGCTAAAAACCCGCGCACGCAATCCCACTTGCAACTGAAGGAAATTAGGCGACGGGGGCCTGATTTTAGCGGTCCACATTCGAGTGGCGCGTCACCTATCTTCCGCTATTTTACTTTAATCAAAGGTTTGAACTTGAGCTTTGATTACAGTCATAGCGAATACTATACTTTCTTGAATTCAAATCGTGAATTCAAGGGGTTAATTCTATGAAGGGATCTACCCCATCATCATCATCATCAATAGGGTAAATTTCCGAACAGCAAATTTTTCGCGGCATGAGTGAAATCGGCAGTGCAGAGTGATACAATGAGGCTTATTTATTTTTTTATTTATAGAAGGCGTTATCCTGTATACGAGACCATAAATATTTTTTGATTAGGACTACGTTAAATACGGAATAAAAAATGATAAAGCACCATATTTTTCATTTCGGTTGCGCGGTCAAATCCATTTTTCTGTTTAATTTCCCTTATATAGTAAAAACTTTTGGTTATTTAGTATTATTGCTTATTTCATTTAAATCGTGAATAGTTATAGTACTATCACATAATAATTTTATAATTTAATCTATTTAATTAAATGACTTATAAGTAAAAATGCATGTGGTCAAATAAGACTTTTCATATCGGTGAATTTTAGTTTGTCGAGAATATTTTTGCGTGGGACAACTTTAGCTCCTTGCCCCCGCGCTAAAACGCTACATACCAGTGCCGCCTCAATGCTTAAAGTAAATAGACGTGCGCCGCTTGCTCCGTGTTCCCGCCAAAAAAGTAAGTAGTTGGTTTCGGTGACATGGGACATTTTATTTTTCATTTCCGCAGGTTGGAATATATTGTCATCCAATTCTCCATAAAATGTATGAAATATTTATTGGTATCCTTCCCAAACTACGTTTATTAGTGTGGTATTAATAACGTTGTGACTTTAAAACTTTTATTGTTATGTTAAATTATGTCGTTTATTTTAATATCGGTGTTTTCATTTCGGTTGATTCGGTGGCCTAGATTGACCACCGAAATGAAACAAAATTCACCGAAATGATAAAAAATATCATTTCGGTGAATTTTATTAATTCCGGTGCGTAAATTGTTCATATCGGTGATTGTTTTTCTCATTTCGATGGCTTCATTATATCATTTCGGTGAAATCTGTACTATATTATACAGCTGAAGAGTTTGTTTGTTTGTTTTTTATTTGAACGCGGTAATCTCAGGAACTACTGGTTCAATTTGAAAGAATATTTTTGTTTTGCCTTCCTTTTTAGGATTCCGTACCTTGAAAGGTAAAAAACGGAACCCTTATAGGATCACTTCGTTGTTCGTCCGTTTGTCTGTCCCTACCCTTTTTCTCAGGAACACGTGGAGGTATCAAGCTAAAATTTAATCAAAAGCTCTGCGGTCCCTTAAAGCTGTAAAAAAATCAAACTTCTAAGCCAACGCAATCAAAAGATACAGCCGTTATTGCCGTAAATATCAGCAAATTTCCGCAAATTTTCAACACTCGAAAAGGAATCAAAACCTACCTACGGGTACTTCCCGTGAACTTAGAATCTTGAAATTTGGTACAAAACAATGTCATTTATAGTACAGATACAGGAATAATTGCGAAAACTGTATTTTTTTTGTTATATCATATAAAAACAAAACTTACTGCCCCTTTCTTCATGAACGCGTTAAGGTGTTAAATGAAAATTACAATGACATACATAATGAACTATAATTAAGATACAAATTATTCATTCAGCGAAAAGCGTCGTCCTTTTATTACAAAATGTCACAGAAAAAAAAGACGCTTTAAATTTCCATATAACTACTATTGATTCCCACTCTACGCTCTGACCGATCCAAAGGTTCCCATTATGCTAGCAGCATTGCCTCGTTGAATAGCAATGGAAACCTGTTGAACCAGCCAGAGTGGGGATCATTACCCTTATCCCTCAACAATAGGCATACTGTAACTTCAACAGGTTCAGTAAATGTGTCTAACGCATGTTGAGTCCCATAAGAGGCTACGCCCTCTTCGCCATGGGACCAACGTTAGGTCATCTGGTCTCTTACCATCCATGCGGGACAAGCCTGGTGGCTCTAGGACGCAAGGAATATTTACGGAAACCGTGGCCCGACGCACAAAGTCATTAATAGAATGGTATAAATTGCACTTGTAAAAAGCAACTGTGAACCTGTGACAGACGAGGAATTGAACCCCGTGTCTTACGCAATCCAGGCAATTAAGTTTGTATGGTGACAAAACACTATAAAAACAAAAATAAACTATAATAGAATGGTGCTTCGGGAACCGCCCCGCACATCTTTGGCAACTCAGTCCATGGTAGCCGTTTTCATCTACCATCACACCACAAATACAGCGATGAGGTTCAAAAACTTTGCTGCTCAGTCTTAAAGCTACTGCAATTCTTAAGGAATTGTTGTCGAGAAGCGTACCCAACTGTGGAGACGGCAAAGCATGCAGCCAAGCACCAGATTCAGGTTTTGCAACTGCTCTAAGGCATGCCAACATCACGCTGGAACCTACGGGAACGGAGTAAAGGCAAAATGCACAGAAAATGTCGAAGAGGACCGCTAGTAGGGTTTACTTTTGTCTCTAGACTATACCAGACGAGGCACAGACAGGGACGACGATGAAGCGAGCTCACCCAGAAGAAGCCTGTTCACTATTTTTCTGAAAATAACAGGGTTGTAGACCGATGGAAACACATATGCGGGTAGAGAGTTCCACTCTTTTGCTGTGCGCATTATGAAAGTTGACGAGAAGCGCTTAGTTCGAAAACTTTTTAAACGCGCTAATCTCAGGAACTACTGCTCCGATTTAAAAAAAGGGTTAGATAGCTCATTTATCGGAAAAGGTTATTGGCTATACTTGGTGTCCTTTAAATAGAGGTCCAGCCTAAAATAGGTGATAGGCTAGACAATGACAGTCATTAGAAAATATATAAAAAATGTAAGTTATGTCCTTTTCAAGTTGTGTACATTAGAAAATCTACCAAATTGTCATCTAGTGATGGGTTTTCGACTACTGTTAATACAAATACTTTTTTTACTTGTTTATTTTGCGATGCGAGTTTATATATCCGAAGGCCTATTTTATTTGTAAATCAGGTTACATCTATACTAATATTATAAAGCTGAAGAGTTTGTTTGTTTGTTTGTTTGTTTGTTTGTTTGTTTGAACGCGCTAATCTCCGAAACTACTGGATAGAATTCAATAATTCTTTTTGTGTTGGATAGTCCAGTTATCGAGGAAGGCTATAGGCTATATAACATCACGCTACGACCAATAGGAGCAAAGATATAGTGGTAAATGTGTAAAAAACGGGAGAAAGAATATATTCTATTCCACGCGGACGAAGTCGCGGGCAAAAGCTAGTTTAATAATAAATAGTAAATAAAAAAGTAAAAAATTGTAGTCACAGTAGTCTAGCTTATTACCCGTATTGTGTGCAGCGCACGGCGCTTAAATTTCGCGGGGAGAATTGCTGTTTTTCCGTTATAATAATATATGAGTCCTGAAAGAAGGTTAACTTCTACATACGGGATACTGTAACATCACGCTACGACCTACGGGAATGGAGTGAAACCAAAACGCACGGATGCATTCACGACGAACCACGTGTTTTAGTGTATAGAAGTAATTTTGTTAAAGGTTTTCGGTGGGTGGATAAGTGTTGTCATTTCGGTGGGCGAGTTATTTCATTTCGATGAATCGTTTTTTCATTTCGGTGGCATCAAAACTTTGAAGTAATGTATCTTTTTAGTTTATCAAGATATTTTGATGGCGTTACGTATTGATCTAAACAACATCAAGAAGTATCATAAACCATAGTTAAAATTCGAAAAATGTTAAAAATAAAAAAGTTCACCGAAGTGATAAAAAAATCGACTTTGTTGAAATTGACCCAATACCCAAAAGCCGTCCACTGCTAAACATAGGCCCCCACGAAAAGTTTGCAAAAAAAAAAAGATTGGAAACCCTTCGACCACAGAAACAGCGTTGAATGTCCACTGACAATAAAAATGAACAGACGACCTGCAATCTACACTGTACACAGACCGCTTGATATCTACCCTGTTTAAACACAAAAAAATATTATTTACTGTTTTAAGGAATAAAATCTTTTCTCGAGCATTTTCTCAAGAGCAACATCAATAACAAACATGTGTCAAAACATTGTGTCTCAGACATGTCAAATGATTGTCAAAAATGATATACAAAATATTTTTATCATTAGCACTAAAGAGTTTTGATATCAACTTCGAAGAAAATCACCCCCAGAGTAACTTTGTCACCCTTTTTCACCCCCTTAGGAGATTAATTGCAATAAAATATAAAATAAATCTTCAGTCAATTCTGTAAAAGAATGTGTATGCAAAATTTGAAGTAGATTGGACCAAGGGATCACGTTGTTCCATACAAACTTTGCACCCCTTTTTGACCCTCTTAGGGGTAGAATTTCGAAAAATCCTTTCTTATCGGATCCCTACGTCATACAAAGAACACACACTCCCAGTTTCAGGTTTCTACGATCAGCGGTTTAGGCTGTGCGTTGATCCATCAGTCAGTCAGTCAGTCAGTCAGTCAATCAATAAGTCAGTCGTTCAGGACAAAGCATTTTATTGGTATAGATAACTAGGAAATAATAGTCATAAGGTCATAAAAGTATTTTATTTTCGCATTTAGACCCACTGGGGGCTACCACAGCTTCAGGACAACTGTGGGCTAGTGCTGAGAAGAAGCTGCGCAACAAACTCAGTCACTATTGTCAATATTGTCAAATAGTTTTGTTAGATCCTGTATTTCCATGTAAGCATGGCATGATGGGCCTTGTAGGTATCATATGTCTGTTCCATACGTTTTTTATATAAAATGGTTTATCTTTCGTCTCTGGACTAAGACCAGAAGTGGCATATTTATTTAGTGGCACATTATTCTACACCATTTACATCACTAGGTATTATTAGTAGTGTAGAGGCTCTGCAATGTAATTACTGAAGTGCTACATCCCGCGCCGCTGATTGTCGTCGCATGCCCGGTCATCCGCGCCATTGACGAATTGGTTCGCAATAACTTGATTATATCCGGTTATTATACGGTGATTAATCAACGATAGGCAATTAATCAGATTAGTGTGGTAGTAATTTATTAATTTGCTTCATGGTATGATT
Source organism: Pyrausta aurata (assembly GCA_963584085.1). Classification (NCBI taxonomy): domain Eukaryota; kingdom Metazoa; phylum Arthropoda; class Insecta; order Lepidoptera; family Crambidae; genus Pyrausta; species Pyrausta aurata. The sequence continues at coordinate 10,691,633 of OY757259.1, read as the reverse complement.
GGTGTGATTGAAAAAAAAAATACCTGCATTCCTTAATTATAGGTGTTGATTTGAAGGATAGGTACATATGATGACAACGTTTTACACCTATAAAAAACCCATTCCCGTTCAAAAGTGTCGATGAGCTGATGCTTTATTTTGTGCAGAAATCTCATTTTTATGGCGTTTTTAATGTTATCTCATACAAAAACTAGTTACCTAGCTCTAATAAGTATCCGAATAAACAACCCCTGGAAGTAATGCAGTAAATTTTTCGTACCCTGTATTTCGCGACATACTCCCCAGCAGAGCCACCACTTTAGAAAAAGATCATTTACATACTAAAATGATGTACGCTAAGCGTACATAGTGTACGTTATGCCGATATTGCTGTACGTGTAATAGTTAATGAGAAAATGGACATCGATTGTGGCTCTGCTGGGGAGCATACTCCCTGGCAGCGCCACTCAGAATATGACCTCAGGAGTGATAAACACTACAGTTTATTGATAAAACCTGTTGTACGAATTGTTTTTGTTGTGTACGTGTTACAAAATATCATTATTAATCAGTAGTTTTATATTTATATGTAAAGGAAAGTTGCGTTAGTTACACCGCTCCGTTGAGTTATTATAAACTCGAGAACGAATGGACTGAATTTTTATGATTTTTACTTTTTTGGATTAGTTTTCGTCCTGAATAACATAATTATTATTGAAATATTGTAAATGCACGCTATGACCGATAAAAGTGTTGTAACATGCTTTGTCGTAGATTCACCACATAAGAAACCAATCATATATTTAAATAAGGTAAGGTACATACGTCGTTTACGCTGTATGGGTATTAGGATAAAAACCGGCAAAGCGCAAGTCGGACCCGCGCACTGAGGGTTCCGTATGTGGTTTCGTACCACCCTTAAACTGAATTCGGGGTCCACTTACTTCTACCTAGCGAAAATATCACAATATTTTTTGACAGCAAAAATAACTTTGTTTTTCATAGTGTTTGTATGAAAGACAAAGTTATATTTACGGTTAATGAAAATGTGCTATATCTCAAAAACTACTGGTTCGATTTCATCCAAACCAATTTTCGTTTAAAGTTTTTGTTAAGATGTACATCATATATTTTTTCAAAATTTTCACTTTCTTAGATCAAAAGTTAGATGGGTGTCCCCCATTTTACCACTTTGGAAGCGTCTATATCTCAAACCTTTGACTTTTAGAAAAAACCGGCCAAGTGCAAGTCGGACTCGCGAACTGAGGGTTCCGTGCCAACTTTAATTGAATTAGGGATTCTTACTTCCACTTAGCCAAAATAGCACAATATTTTGTTGACCGCAAATATAACTTTGTTTTTCATAGTATTTGTATGAAAGACAAAGTTATATTTGCGGTTCATAAAAATGTGCTATATCTCAAAAACTTCTAGTTCGATTTCGCTCAAACCAATTTTCGTTGAAAGTTTATGTTGAGATCTACATTACATATTTTTTTCAAAATTTTCACTTCCTTAGTTCAAAAGTTAGATGGGCCACGCCCATTTTACCACTTTGGAAGCGTCTATATCTCAAACGTTAGACTTTTAGAAAAAATGGTTTTAGGAACCTCAATGTCATTTTGAAAGACCTATCCATAGACACCCCACACGTATAGGTTTGAGTAAAAAATTTTTTTTGGCTTTAGTTTCATGTATGGGAGCCCCCCCCTATAATATCATTTTTTTAAAAATTTTGTACCTGAATCGGAAAGCGGTAAAAAAGATACACCTACCTACAAAGTTTCAGCGGTGTGATGCTAATAGTTTCAGAATAAAGTGGCTGTGACATACGGACGGACAGACAGACAGACGGACAGACTTGACGAAACTATACGGGTTCCGTTTTTTGCAATTCGGCTACGGAACCCTAAAAATAAAATGACATCAATTATAGCTCGGCTGCGGAGGATACACACTAGCAGTGCTTCAATCTATAAGTATATGGTGAATGTTCGTTAGTAGACGTATATTATTTTAAAATATATGATTGGTTTCTTACTTATTGGTGGCTCTACGGCAAAGCATGTCACAATATTTTAATCGGTGATAGCGGGAATTTTCAATATTTCAATACTTTTTATGTTATTCAGGACGAAAACTAATCCAAAAAAGTAAAAATCATGAAAATCGGTCCATTCGTTCTCGAGTTATAAGTGGCGTAACTAAAGCTACTTTCCTTATCATATAAATATAAAACTGCTTATTAATAATGATTTTTGTAACACGTACACAACAAACCCAATTCGTACAACAGGTTTTATCAATAAACTGTAGTGTTTATCACTCCTGAGGTCATATTCTGAGTGGCGCTGCCAGGGAGTATAATAATAATCAATAATCAATAATCTTTATTGCAATTCAAAGTTTACAAACAAGGTTTGGTACAGCTTCTTTTAAGTTTAAGAAAACCTGTGTCAGAAGAGTACCCTCTTCTCAGTGGTATTGTGAATTATGAATATAAAATTAAATTAACTGCAGAGCATAACATAATTATGTGAGCTTACGTGTGTTGTGTGTATGAGTGAATGAGTGTGTGTGAGTTTGTGTGCGTATGTGTTTGTGCATTCGTGTGTGTGTGATATAAGCGAAACATAAGGTTTATGTGCATGTGTAGGTATGAGTAAGGAGTTGGGTTCATATGCGTGCGATTGTGATATTATACTGTTGACTTAATTTGATAAAAGTGCAATATGGTGGTCAGATAGAATAATAAAAAATAATAGATGGAACAATCTTAGCCGGCAAAAGATAACAAAAGTTCGGTTTCCGAGTAAGACAGTAATTTAAGATAAGCTGTTGTTGCCTTTTTGCATTCTTGTACGGATTTTGTGTAAATTTTAATTTTGCGGTGAATTTTATTGTATATTCTAATAGATTGGCTGTTGAATTGTATAGAGGCAAACTTCGTACGTGTCCGTGGCTGAACAAGTACCGATTGCTTATTTCGTTTTTTTACGATGACAGGATCTATTACGATACTTTTGTGGATTCTAAGTACACATTGGAGAATATATAATTGTCTAACACTTAAAACATTGGCCTCTGAGTATAATTTGATCGTTTCAAAGATTCTCTTTTTTTTAACATAACCTTAAGAATAAGCCTTTGTGCCCTTTCAACATTGATGAAGTTAGTTTTGAAAGTACCGCCCCAGATAGGAATACAGTATAGTAAGATAGATTGCACTAGAGTAGTATATATATGTAATAAGTTTTTTATCTGTAATTTCCCTTAAGTATCTGAATAACCATACTAGTTTTCTAGTACGGTTATCAACTAGCTCAAGGTGGGGCTGCCATGACAAATGCTGATCCAAAATAATGCCCAAGTACTTGGTAGAACTTACCTTTTCTAATTGACTGCAATTACAAGTATTTTCAATATTGTCACAATAATGGGCTGTTAGGGTTAGTTGAGGACTAGGTTGTGAAGAGTCTCTTATTGAAAAAGCAATGTATTTTGTTTTAGTAGTGTTTAGAGAGAGTAGATTTAAGTTCAGCCATTTAATGACTTCACGAAGGCCCACTTCGGCATGCTTGTGTACATCCAACCAGGTTTCACTTTCAAAGAGAATGGCAGTGTCATCGGCGTAAGAAAAGACTTTTCCACTTGTCAACCTCAGTTCAGTCAGGTCATTTATATAGGCAAGGAAAAGTGTAGGACCTAGAACACTTCCTTGTGGAACGCCAAAATTGGAAGTTGGAAGATCAGAGCTGTATAGATCATCGCCTAATTTTACACATTGTGTTCTATTGTGCAGATAATCCTCAATTAGGTTATAAAAAGAGCCCCTAATGCCCATTTTAAAAAGTTTTTGAAGAAGGGTGGGGACAGAGACGGTATCAAAAGCTTTTTTAAGATCCAGGAAAATACAAATTGCCTTCTTTTTTTATCTAAATACTCAACAATATTTTTTGTGAGATCGTGAATTGCATCTTCAGTACCAACACCCTCGCGAAAGCCATACTGAGACTGCGAGAGCAGATTGTTTGAAGTAAAGAAATTAATTAAGCGTTTATTTATAAGTTTTTCTATTATTTTGGAGATTACTGTGAGGACAGAGATAGGTCTGTAGTTGTTTACGTCACCTCTATCCCCATCCTTATATATAGGGTGAATAATTGACTGCTTAAGTTGTGATGGGAATACGCCTTTCTGAAAACACAAGCAACTTAGATGAGAGATGATAGGTGACAATTCCTTTTTGGCAATTTTCACAAAATCAGTCGGTATTCCGTCTTTTCCAATAGCTGAACCTGATTTTAATTTACATATAATAGACTCAATTTCCGACACGTCCGGAAGGATAACTCCAATTGAGTTTACTAATGATGGCAGCGAAGAGAGGTACGATTGATAATGATCCGAGTTTCTTATAATTTTGTTTGCGAGGTCTTGGCCTATGCTATTAAAGTGTTTGTTTACATAATCAGATGATTTGCTAGGCGAATTTTTGATATTTATGAGGTCTTTGTTACTTGTGTTATTTTTTTGTTGGCTTAAATTAGTAATTTTCTTTATAGTACTCCATAGGGCTTTATTATTTGTTTTTGTTTCTTCTAGAAGGTTTCTTTCATATTGTTTCTTTAATTTCTTTAAAAGATTATTGCAGTAGTTGCGGTATCTGCGATATGTTACTTTTAGGATCTCGTTCGTTTTATCATGCTGAAGTTGCTTCTGGAGTCTATTCCTATTACGAATGCATTTTAAGAGTCCTGGGGTTATCCAGGGTTTGATTATGGCTTTATTTGAAGGAATGTTGATGACTTTGGTATGCATATGTATACATCGACTTACAACGTTGACCAGATTACTACATAGGATTTCTGGATCTTGCAGAGTTAAGAGATGTTCGATATTTTCATTCTGCAGGGATGCTAATGCTGCAGCATAGTTAGTAATTGTCTTTTTTCTTCGAGGTTTAATAGCATGTGTTTCGTCGAAAGTGAAGAACATAAGCATTTTGTGGTCAGCTATAGTTGTATCAAGGACCGCAACTGAGGCTTCAACGTTGGGAGTGTCAATCTTGTAAAAGATGTGGTCAAGGCAGCTATTTATGCGAGTATCTAATCTATGCCCCGGGAGCAGATTGTATGAAGCAAGCAGATCAAGGTATTGATCGCAGTATTTATGGTTACTATCAACCATTATGTTTATGTTTATAGCACCTGCCAATAAAGTGCCTTTTCTCCGGTGTGGCATATTTAGATATGATTCAAGTGACTGAATAAATTTCGAGCAGTCTTTTTCTGATGGTGATCTATAGATGCCGATCACCGTGTAGTTTGGCAGAGTTATTTCTAAACAAGACGCACCAAAAAGAGAGAGTATGCTCCCCAGCAGAGCCACAATTGATGTCCATTTTCTCATTAACTATTACACGTACAGCAATATCGGCATAACGTACACTATGTACGCTTAGCGTACATCATTTTAGTATGTAAATGATCTTTTTCTAAAGTGGTGGCTCTGCTGGGGAGTATGTCGCTGTATTTCGTTATAGTACCCAGTTTATGACGGCGCTTCTGGCAAATAGGCCAAAAAGGCCGTCATATCATCTTTTCTAAGCAAATGAATATATTTATTCTCTATCTATATCATTGGTAATAGAAACATGGAAGCCCGTTAATGTAATTACTGAAGCGCTACATTCCGCGCCGCTGATTGTGTCGTCGCATGCACGGTCATCCGCGCCATTGACGAATTGGTTCGCAATAACTTGATTACCTCCGGCTATTATGCGGTGATTAATCAACGATATGCAATTGCATCACATTAATTTGGCAGGAATTAATCAATCTATTTCCCTAATAAGTGCAGAAATCATACGATATATATATATAGGTTGGTATAAATGATGAAATTGAGTTGAAGAAAGTGATTAAATTTCTAAAAATAATTAAGTTAATTAATAATTAAATTTTCGAACTTTGCACGTAACTCCCCCTTCCTATGAATAGTTTATTCCTTTACCCAAAGGTTGTCTGGAAGAGATCGCTTTTAGCGATAAGGCCGCCTTAGTTGTACATTTACTTTGAGGTTAAAACTGTAATTTACTTTGTGTTGTACAATAAAGAGTTATATTATTATTATTATTATTAAGTCTGTGAAAAAAACTACTTTATAATGAATATTTTTATTAATTTGATGCAACAGAGGACTTGTAGTCTCACTAGCGTCAAAATAAACCATATTGTACGACAAGCTCATTTTCAATGAACTAATAATAGTTATTTTTGATGCGTGACATAAACGTATCCATGATGGTAAATTATTAACAAGTATGCCATTTATAATAACAGGGGTCGCAGTCCATTGCCAATTTTATGCATTATGATGTTATTTTGCGAGATAAAATGAAAACAAAGCAGGAATAGACTCACGGCCTGTTTCACAATGTCCTAATAAGTAACCAGTAACGTTATATGTTTTTACTTCATACAAAATGATGATCCATATTTGAATTATTCGTTGGTAAGATCTTATAACAAATAAGATCTTACCAACGAATAATTGAAGAATGGTGAAACATTCCCATAGCTATAATATGAAACACTAGTAAGTAGAAGAGTCCCAATTCTTTGAAACCACAACATTTATACTTCAGTAAATATCTTTAAGCGGACAAGTGGGAGGCATAAGTTCAGCAGTGGACGTCCTTTGGCTGGTAATAATGATGATGATGAAGGTTAATAAGTTACATTCTATACTAGGTTTATGGTCTAAATTCTGTTTCATGTAAAGCGTGATTTTGGTTGTATTTTATTTGATTTTCGAACAAAAATCACTCGTAATATTGACGCGAATGATTCAATAATGGATCCTTAATCAGGCGTGATTTTTCACTGTACTTTATAATCCTGCAGCGTATAAGATTTATATATCTCGCCTTATTTTCTTAACGTATCGTCCCCGAAGAGCTTTTGTGACCTAGAGGCCAACGCGTTTGTTACTTTACACAGCCATTTCTCACACCGAGGTTCACGGCATCTGTCCATCTAAGTGGCAGGTTTATTCCTTAGACTCTTTACCTATGTTAATACCAACTCGATCTTTCACTTGGAGACAACTCTTTATTGTTCATCGCATCCCTGCTTTACAAACGCTCTGGCGCATCATATTTCATCAGAATGTCGTAATTTTCAAACACATTTGAGCGTTTTCTCTGATAAAAATAATATTATACTTTGCAACTTTGCTAGAGTCTGGTCTGGTTTGGTAAGTACTGACTTCCACGTGGCAAGTGACTTTTTGGACATAACCACCTAACGCGGAGGCAGATGGAGGTTATTTGGGACTTTACGCTTTAGAGCAACCAGATGGTGTTTTCCCCTACCATTAGTGAGTCAAGAGCTGACGGAATAGGCCCTGAGATTGAAACAACAAGTGCCACCCAGTTGCAGGGAGACAACAGTCGCCCTTGCCTACTGCTGTAAACGGGCTGTAACAACGCTTCGAGCCTTACTGAAGAGGTTTGCGTGGGGGTCATAGGCCCTATGTAAGGTATGTTTTGCTTTGTCCTCCTCCACCTCGTAGTCTCCTACCGGCCAATCTGGCACAAGTAAGCCTCAAAACACCCGTGACCTGCCGCCTGCCTCATCCACTCTTTGAGGACAGAGTGAATAGCCTCGAGAGTCCGGCGATGACATGTGGTGACGAACGTCAAACTTTACTATCAAGCTTTTCATTAAGACTGGTGGTAGAGACTCCTTTCATAACATTTAATTGTAAAGATCGCAGGATCAAACTGGATGCAGACTGATTGGCGGAGGCCTATGTTCAGCAGTGGATTTCCTTATACTAATAATGATCAGTATCTGCGAATCAGTAAGCTCAAGTGGCAGTGGGCAGGGCACATAGCGCGAAGAACTGATGGCCGTTGGGGCAGAAAAGTTCTAGATTGGAGACCCTTCGACCAAAGGCGCAGCGTAGGACGTCCGCCGACCAGATGGACAGACGACCTTGTGAAGATCGCAAGATCGCACTGGATGCAGACCACTCACAACCGGTCGTTGTGGAAAGCCATGGGGGAGGCCTATGTTCAGCAGTGGACGTCCTTCGGCTGATAATGATGATGATGATGATGAATAATTATAATGATATACGTAAACCCCAACCCCGATTAAAAAGCGGGATTCAAAAACAGTGTTTAAAACCCTTAGACTTTGCGGTTTGGTTTTCCTGCAACCAAAACTACCCAGTCCACTCTGAAAGTACCTGGATTTGTAGCTGTTATTTATATTAACACGAGCCTTAAGCTTGACGTACGTTTACGGGCACGACGCGCTCTCGCCGTAAATATTTGTTAAACACACTGCCGGTTAAATAAATTCACCCTTTGCCCAAAATACTATGTTTCCATTAACTCGTACGAGAATCGGTATATCTAGCTAAAGTGCTATACTCTGTTGGGTATTCAATTATGACTATCCCTTTCAATTTCTTGGTTGTGGTAGTAAAAGCGATAAATAATATCACATTTTAAAGTTACAGTTAAGAGTAAAGCGGAGTACATGGGGTCAGACTTAATCAGATCAGACTGGCCAGATTAAAAGAACCGTGTCAAATTACCTTACTCATCGGATACTTTTTGTATGTGCTTCATATAAGCAGGACAGATCAAAAGCTCATTGTAGATAAGGAGGCTCATTTACTCGATTATTTAATAATCGACATGAGCACTGAATGACGTAAGCGCATAAAGAGTATCCGATTTCCTAGACAGTGGAAACAAGCACCAACAAAATGTATTTAACATTTTTCAACACAATAGGATGCAGTTAATCTCTTGTATGTGCATTTTTAAAGCAGCTACTCTGTCGAAATAAGCAGGATCAGGCTTTGTGTTGTCGATATGCTTATTTAAAAAAAGATTAAAACGTATGTGCTTGAATTAAGTATCTTAGGGCCAGTTTTGATCCGTCCTAATGGTAAAAATACGTTACCAGCGTTTGAATAATTACGATTGTGTGTGTTTTTGTGTGTTAGTATAACTTAAAAAGGAAAATTTTTGTAAAAATATTTTGGTGCTGAATAAACGTTTTTTCTTTCTTTCTTTCTTTCTTTCTTTTTGAAAAACTACTTTAAGCAAATGTCAGAATGACTATTTTAATGACCATTGGTTAAGGTATTTTTATATCTACGAAACCTTGTAACTTTGGAGTCTTTGAGTGGCGTTTAAGGTTATTTACTTGCAAACTGAAATTAAACCAATACCAAAATCAGGTGTATCATACAATAAGTGATGGTATTGTTCTGTTTTAATACAAAAATTAAACAGTACAACTTACCTATTAATTATGGGAATCAAATGTGAAGTCGATAATAGGTATTATAATTTATTATGAAAAAGAAAATGATAAAATTAGACTCAAATGGAAGAAGAACAAAAGCATTACGCATTATCATACAGAAACATATTTATTCTTATAACAACATCATTTCAAAGCGAAAATTATCATTAATGGCACAGTTTTTAAATTCCTTTTGATGTAAACTTTCCCTTTGTTAGATGGGACAGATTTCATCTCCATTAGAGAAATTGTTTTAAAAAGTTTGCTTCCTAACTTCCAGTAATGAAAAAACATTAATCAGTGACATTTCGAATAAGGAAATGAAATACGAATTTTATAATTGGAGCTGAAACTTTATTAGAAAAAAAAATGATGATCGAGATAATTAGCTATTTGAAGAATTTGTTTGCTTGATTGTTTAATAATTAAGTATCTGCAGTCTTTGAGTATAACTATATTTTTGTGTTTAATAGTCCATTTGTCGAGAAGGGTTGAAAATGAAAACGAAAAAATAATGCAAATTGTTCCTAAAACGGTTGGTCGAAGTTGTTAAAAACTATAAATATCTCTACTTAGATAAAAGCAATCAGTTACCGTTACGATGTTTAAAAGTTTGTAACAACGTCTAGAGCCTCAATTTCGCTAATCGAGTCGTCACTGAGTTACAATTGATGTACCTCGCTATTCTGACAGTGACGTGTCACCTTTCAATGCTGCTGACTTAAGGCACGCGATGTGTTACAATAGCACTACTAAATTAATACAATAGTTCATCAGTAGACGCCAAAAATACGTGAATCGGGGGGCAGGCTAACCACAAAACAATTTGCTCAATATGTTCACCCTGATCGCTCACAAAAGGCTAGCATACCTTTTTCGTCCACATGTTGTATATCGCGGATCGGGGTACAATACGTCCTTTTCAAACATATCGCCCATGATGGAACATTCCCAGCTAATAAGGGACCTCAGACCTCAATTTATAATAAATCGAACAAGCCTTATCGTGGAGACACAATGAAAGCCAAACTATCTTGGTACGGGTACGCAGACTTCCCCCGCATAACCCTGAGTGATGACCACCGATTTGTTAAGACTGGCCAAAATATTACTTAACTTGATTGCAATCATCAATGATGATTTGATCACAATAGAAGTTCCGAAGTAACCGTTCACTAGATAAGATAACTCTTTATTGCATCATTACAGTTTAAAATTCTTTAAAATAAAATGTATAATTCAGGCGCTATAAGCGATCTCTTCCAAACATCCTTTTTTTATTATGGGTTAGAATGTTTTTAAACACTCAAAGTGTCATATTTATATTCTTAAAGATGAAATAAGAAACCAAAAATTGCGCACGGGCGGGATTCGAACCAGCATCTCATCATTCTACATCACGCAATGACGTATACTAAAAGACCAAGAATTTCACGCGGTCGGACCGACAGCACGGTAGCTCAATTGGAAGAGCAGTTGGCCCGGTAAGCCAGAAAGATGCTGGTTCGAATCCCGCCCGTGCGCAATTTTTGGTTTCTTATTCATCTTTAAGAATACTTTTTTTATAAAATTTGGCAGCGCTGTCAAATATTGTGCTCATTGATTTGTTGACATCAATGCCAATCATCGACCGCCATTATCTGCTAAAAGACCGACATTTATTATTCGAAGTCCAGCGAAAACTTTTATAGCTATTTCGACATTTATGGATGACAATGAATAAACTATAATTAAGTACAGGTGCACATAAATTACCTTTCCTAGCTCGGACGCACTTTCTGTGAGTCTGTAAGTAATTTGGCTTTTACTTTTAATACAGCCATACATGCTACACAAGGATTGCAAACTCACGACCCCTTACTTTTTAGGGTTCCGTAGCCGAATGGCAAAAAACGGAACCCTTATAGTTTCGTCAAGTCTGTCTGTCTGTCTGTCTGTCTGTCTGTCTGTCTGTCTGTCTGTCTGTCTGTCTGTCTGTCTGTCCGTCCGTATGTCACAGCCACTTTATTCGGAAACTATTAGCATCACATAGCTGAAACTTGGTAGGTAGATGTATTTTGTTCACCGCTTTCCGATTCAGATACAAAAAGTAAGAAAAATCAATATTTAAGGGGGGGCTCCCATACATGAAACTAAAATCTAAAATTTTTTTTTACTCAAACCTATGCGTGTGGGGTGTCTATGGATAGGTCTTTTAAAATGATGTTGAGGTTTCTAAAACCATTTTTTCTAAAAGTGTAAGGTTTGAGATATAGACGCTTCCAAAGTGGTAAAATGGTCGTCCCCCCCATCTAACTTTTGAACAAAGAAAGTGAAAATTTTGAAAAAAATATATTATGTAGATCTCAACAAAAACTTGCAACAAAAATTGGTTTGAAGGAGATCGAATCAGTAGTTTTTGAGATATTGCACATTTTTATCAACCGCAAATATAACTTTGTCTTTCATACAAACACTATGAAAAACAAAGTTATTTTTGCTGTCGCAATATATTGTGATGTTTTCGTTAGGTGAAAGTAAGTGGACCCTGAATTCAGTTAAGGGTGGCACGGAACCCTCAGTGCGCGGGTCCGACACGCACTTAACCGTTTTTTTGTTTTACTAGCCGTTGCTGTTCCACTGACTGCTGGGCAAAGGCCTACCCCAAACTACTCCATGCATCTCTGTTCTTGGTAAGGGTTTGCCAGTCCTCGTTTTATCTATTTTTTCTAGATCATCGCGCCACCGCTTTCGGGGTCTGCCTCTCGGCCCTTTACAAGTTACATAATATCCCTGCTCTTCGTAGTTACGGCTCTTTTCAGTTTTTACCACCCCTTATGATGTTTCATTTTATGATTGTCGGCAGTATTAGCCCGGTACGTGACGCCGAGAAATATGTTCTTGGGGACGTTTCTGTCCCTTTGTTCGCCGTTTAGGGTTACGGTGCGTTTTTATTTCGTTGTTACGGGTTTGTTTGGATTTTTTTTCGAGGTTATCTATACATATAATAAAATTGTAGAGGTCGAATTTCTGTACAATAAAAGAAAATGCTTAAAACCGAGTCAGGGGGATGTAAGAAGTGCAATGGGACTAATCTAGATTTTTTTCAAATTTCTTATTTCTCTGTTTGTCTGTTTGTCTGTCTGTTTGCTCGCGATAAACTCCAAAGCGACTGAACCAATTCAAATGAAATTTTGAACAGTGGTAGCTTAAGCCATCGGCCTACATTTAGGATACTTACAATACCTGTAAATAAATGAGTTTCCGTGCGATGGTAAAAAAATCGAACTATAGGTAAAATAAAAAACCTCAGTAGAACAAAACGCACCATGTGTCACTTAATCTACCATAGGGTGCGTACCACTTGATAACCGCGTCAGCCATTGCGAAACAGATTTTATTTAAAAAAAAGTATGTCTAAAAAGTCATTGTCAAATGTCAAGTCAATATACTAAAACAAACAAAGCATTCCAATAATTGAATTATTGGAATTGAAAGCATGGAAGATTAAGTGCAATAGTGATATTATATAGACATTGATGGTGGCGCAATGGCCTCTCCAGTCTCCAGTATCACGTTGTTGCTGATAGCAAGGGCCCTGAGTCCATCACCTGTAACACCAAAGTTTGATAAACGGTATGTAGAAGACACTTTTAAAATTTTACCCGCCAGTAGTGTTACTGCTTTTCCTAATCACCTGAACTCTGTTCATCCAAAAATTCAACTGGTAGGATTGCAGAATAACTAATGAATAATTGATAAATATACTAAAATGAAGAAGTTAAGATCTTCTTTAAGAGGAAGAGGAGAGGAGGAGGAACGAAGTTTCTTCCAGTTGAATTTAGAAAATCTCCTGTCATGCAGTTCATATTAAGAAATTGAGGCAAATAATAAACAATATTTCTTATCCAGATCATAATCTTAGCCACACAGTCTTTAGAAATGCCACCAATACATAGGTACCACGACCAAAATTTTGTTTCAGAGAGAGCAAGGGGCATCTATGATAACTGAAACCTGACTGCTGAGCGTCAACATGTAAGGAAGGTTCTTCCAGTATCATATTGTTGCATTTCCCGTGCCAAGGCTGCTACAGTGAAACAAGAAGATTAAACAATGAATCTTTTTCTATGACGTTTAATTAATTATGCAGATTAATCCTTACTTTAGATTTTATTATCATTATAAACTAGCAGACCCAGCGAACTTTGTTTCACCCCCCGCCCCGCTAAGAAAGAAAGCAGTTACTTGAATATTTCTTTCATAAGAACCTTCTCCTGACAATAAAAAATTAACCAAATTGGTCCAGGCGTTGTTAAGGTTATGCGCTTACCAACACATTTTGCATTTCATTTTTTTATAATAGATTTTAAAGTAACTGTCTGTCTGTCGTGCTTTCACGCCAAAACTACTTAACCGATTTAAATAAAACTTGGCACAAACATAGTCTAGAGCTAATTCTAAACATCTCTAATCTAATTTTTAATGCGAAAAATGGCTGTAAGGGCTTGAAAAGGAAGATAAAAGGTTGTCTGGTAAAAACGTAGTTTATAAAAAACCGGCTAAGTGCGAGTCGGACCCGCGCACTGAGGGTTCCGTACCACTTTTAACTGAATTCGGGGTCCACTTACATTCCACCTAAAGAAAATACCACAATATTTTTGTCAGCAAACTTTGTTTTTCATAGTGTTTGTATGAAAGACAAAGTTATATTTGCGGTTGATGAAAATGTGTAATATCTCAAAAACTACGGGTTCGATCTCATTCAATTCGGTTCCGTTTTTGCCATTCGGCTACGGAACCCTAAAAATGTACTTTATTAAACTTTTATTAATACTTTATATCTTGCGTACTCATACTAATACTAAAGTATCTTATTTGTAAAATCATTAGCCATATTCAAAAATTCTACCCAAAGTTACTATTCCACGCGGATGAAGTCGCGGGCACAGCTAGTGTTCTCATATAAATATTTATATTTATTTACCTCTCCGTTTTTGAAGATGAAAATAAATACAAAAGCAACGCTATTCTATAGGTAAGTAGCGGTCCCAGCGAACTTCGTTTTGTCCCCAGCCCCGTCCCACCCCGGCCCCGTTTTATGGAAATTTTCTTTGCTATAAACCTCACGGAGCCTGAGACCTTTCCAACGAATGCAAAACCGTGGAAATCGGTTCGTGTGTTCTGAAGTTATAGCATCAGGAAGGAAAACACGACTTATATTTATTATTATAGTAGATTGACGACGCATTTGTGGTTAGCGCTCCTGACTACTGTGTCAGCGGTCGCGGGTTTGAATCCCGCAAGGTTTGCCTCTTGCTTATGTGATGAGCATGAATATTCGTAAATAAGTCATGGGTCATAGTATTTAAGTTTTTATGAGAGAAACGCCTCGGTCACAATCGTTGTATTCGTTACACAAAGAAGAAAATTCCTTACTTCAAAACCATGATAATTGGTGTGTTGTCTGGCGCATATTTATAAGTTATTATTTATTTATAATATTAGTTGCACGGCTAATATCGAGTTTAAAATATACGTAAAAATTATACCTTTATGTTTCCTAGTCATCAAATTGTTGGTGCCTACAAGGCACGAATATAAGTTTTTAGACATCTGATTACAATAATATAACCTAAACCATGTATCATAAAACATTTTTACGTCCTACCCATTGTATTACAGCAAACAAAATTTTCGAGTAAAAGCATCCCCGAGTTAAAACATTGTGTGTAACTCGCGATACCGTGTTATAAATCCGTTTTGCTCGTAAAGAAAATTGTGTAATATATCAAGGTGTTAACACCGAGTACGGAGAGCGTTTATCAACTCGAGTCCTATAATAATATCCCCTATGAATAAAAGTCGTTTTAATAAAGAAGATACCATATTTTATGTTACTCGGCAAATGATCCAATCATTGATATGTTTTTTATTACAAACGCTTATTAAGGGGTTAAATACGTTTCTCTAAAAAGCTTGACTAACAACCTGTTTCACTTTGTCTGAATAAGTTTCCTTTAGCGTTATTTGTCTACTACTCCACACAGAACTCAAACGCAAACTCAAACTCAAAAGTTTATTTGCAGTCATTAAGGTACAAGTACATTGAGATCTTTTAAATGTAAAAGAAAAGGTGGACCAAAATATGTTATTATGTCGCGTAGGTACTGTATTTAACAGATTTAAATGACGATCCATATTTGAATAATTCGTAGGTTAGCGCTTATAGTGAAACAGACGCTTACAATAAAGACAACTTGAATTTATAGAAAGAGAGAAAAAAAGTTTATTCAGTACCAATTATGAAATTGTATTTGTTTTACAAAACTTTGCCTCGAAACTCAACTTATAATAATAAGAGGTAATTCATAATTTAATTTAAGAAACATTATTTTGTTTATTACCCACTTATGTGAAGTTTAGCTTTATATTTTTACTTCAAATACTTTGAAAGTTAGTGGTGACTGGTGATTTAAATTAGTATGCCTACATCATTTTATAAAATAAAACTAACTTTTATTTCAAAATAAGGAAGTATAGTGTTTCTCTATCTATATCAACATCTCTGTAGCTATTTAATTTGAGCGCACTACCGGGCCCCAAAAAATTCAATTTCACTGTTGTTCCGGACGTTCCCGAATCGCGATACATGTTTTATGAAACATTTTACAATGCTCATACACATTTTGTGCCAGGGGAGACGCATGGCAATTCCATGGGTATAAACATTCTATGTTTAGGGCAAATAAAATTTACAATTTGCACCAGGGAGCATATAAATCAGCTTGCTTGCCTTGGAAGTGTCGCTCTGGCTTTTCCGTCGCTTGAATTTTATAAAATACTCTAGTTTCTTAGGGTGAAGGTGCAAGAGATTCAAATGGGTCTTGGGACATTTTCTTTGCAATGGTCTTATTCTTGGTATTTTTCTGGATTCTCACTTATATCGTTACAATTTTTGGACATCTTTGCTTCATTAATAAATAAATATGCGCCAGACAACACACCTGTCTTTTCTTAGACTCGATCTAAGGAATTTTCTTCTTTGGTGCTACGAATACGATAATGACGGGGGCGTCTCCCATAAATACTTAAATACATATAAACATCCATGATTTAAGTACAAATGCTCGTGCTCATCACACAAACATTTGCCTCTTGTGAGATTCGAACCCGCGACCGCCGGCATAGTAGTCAGGAGCGCTAATCACTTCACCAAACGCGTCGTCATTGTTCACAATGATAGAATATCTCACAATCAAATTGAATAATCGTGATGGAACATCATTTCGTATGATCTATTGGACAGATAAAATTAACCACAACTTATTAGGACATTATGAAACAGTTTTGATTTTATTTTAGGACAGTATTTCCCTTTTTACAGCTTTAGCTATACTATGGATTTTCTATATAAACTTTGATATCGAACTCATAAAACAAAAGGTATACGATTTACTTCCACTCAAGTATCTGAGATCAAAATATCGAAGGCTAACTTTGAAATGTAAAAGGCGCTTTGTAGGAGTTTAAAATTGAAATCCCTGTGGAAGTTTGCACTAGATAGAAACTAACTTGAAAGCTATCAGGTTGGCTATCAAAGCATTTTTTCATCAAACCTTATTTCGCCCATTTTATAAACATGAAGATGTCAGTATTTTCTGTGCCTGTAATAAACTTATTCAGTGTGATGATTATTAGTATGGAACCTTCAACGTGTATTAAGTAAACAAATATTCTTCTAGTACAACATATAACCCTTACCATGTAAATATTAGAATTATAAAACTATTTGCCTCTTGTTACGGAAATAAAGAACCAGGGTGCGAAAAGAGTTCAAAGTTCGATTTATCTTTTACAAACAAAATACAACATGGTACTTTCTTATTTGTCCATATGATCATAAAATAATAAAAGACGATGGTTTAGTAGAATGTTTTTAACACTTACTGTGTCATTTCGTATTATAGTAGTTCGAGTCCCACCCGTGCGCAATTTTCGGTTTCTTATTAGGTAGATTTTGGTGTATTGGTAAATATTAACAACAGCTTTATTTTATGCATGGCCTAACTTGTTTTGTAAAAAAAACGGCTCAACGAATCTTAGTTTAACGTATCTACATTTCTTTTACTGGAGTAAATAGATCGATTCTTCTTTTTCTTTTTCATCAGCCAGACCCTTTTGCGTAGAAACTTCACACCTGACAGCGTTCAGTGCGATACAAGGCATCAATATTTAGGTATCGGTGCTCGATCACGCGTTCCCAGCCTTCCTCAATTTGCCTTCTGCAAATTGGATTTGATCCTCAGCACTATTCGGTAGATCGTTTATCTCAATTCTGGGGCACAGAGAGATATTGATGAAGCAGAAATATCTTGCTGAATATGAGCGTCGTAAGTTATGCTCGCCGATAGTGATGCTGTTTTTATTCCAGAGAGAAAGTTATAACGCCGTTAGTCTTCCGCATTAACATGCTGACAATGTGATATTGGCATAATATTTCTAGTCCCAGTCCTCAAAAGTATATGGCACAGGTGTTTTATAAAAAAAAAATTCTTCACAATAAACGACATCTATCTACATTTCGCGTTTCCTGTTGCAGGGAAATTATGCTGTCAGACAGGCTTTTTTTAGACTACCTCTACCTAGTTCTAAGAAAACTGCGCGGGCTTTTCAAGACCAAGCTGGGAAATAGGTAGCTAAAAAGGGTAGTTTACCAACTGTAAAGGTGATTTCTTAATAGATGCACTTAGTATTTAGGTGCAATACTCAGCAAGTAATCTTTTTACTGGTATATAGAAGAAAGTCGCACTAGTGACACCACTTAGAACTCGAGAAAGGATGGACCGATTTTCATGATTTTTTTACATTCTTTTTTGGTTTGTCTTGGCCCCGAATAGGATTTAACCATAAAATAGGGACAGGGCGCGACGGAGCCGAGGGCAAAAGTTCCCTGGGATCGCTAGTGCTAAATCATTTTATCTTTGCGTGTTTTAAATCTAGGACATGTGACCGCATACAAAATGAACTAATGGATTTTGATAGTTCGCATCAAATACAATGTTAATAGCATGATTAATTAGTAGCACGTCCAACGACTTCGTTGCACTGCGGTCATCGATTACGGGTTAGCTTGCTAATTGACTGAATTTGCATAATTTACCTTTACATGTCAGTGCGAGATAAATTGCAAAATGGACACGGGAATCAATTTTGTTATTATGATGACATTTTGTTGATGAAGTAAATAATTATACATGTGATATTCATCATTGTTTAGATCAAGAGTTGTCGTGCTAAAAAAGTTGTCTGATATCATCCCAAGTGGCATTCGGGGTTCTATATAAGATGTCTAGTCGTTCACATGTACTCCACAAGCTGTGTAAGTCAGCTGTATAAGAGCTGTATAGCTTGCTATAATGCTCTTATAGAACCAATTTGGGCACAAATTAGACAGCCTTAAGTTCACTATGGCTGTACATTAGCAGTATAATAGCATTATAATAGCAGTTTAAGTAGTAACATCGGACTTAAGGCTGACTTACGGCACTATATGGGACGCAGTGTGAACCATACAACGTACATGAGTGTAATAAAGAGTAACAAGTGGCTAAATACAAAGCCTTCACAGTTATAAAATCCGACAAAAGTACTCCAGTGCCACCTAAAATTCACGTGTGTCCTAAATTATTTCTTTATTTTATCTAATTATTCCTATGCGGGTCATCACACAAGAACACTACAATAATATAACTCCGGCGGAATCATAAATTTATGATAACACGCGGTAAGTACCTGTTTTAAATACTTTAATAATGTTAATGCCATGGGAATGCAACTTTATCGTGAAATGTATACATATTTACAGCTAAAATATTCACGCGCCTCTGTAAAAACGCGATATTCATTTTAAAATATTTAAAACTGGCTAAAGGGAAATCTACAATTTTCAGTTTTTGATATATATTGGCATATAAATCTACTACGGTAATTAATTATAACATGAAACCATAACTCAATCGCTCTTCTGCGTATTTTGTGATAAATCTGCATGATAATTTTGGAGATTTATTTGGTAAAATTTTAGGTTACGTTAGAACAAAATGGTGGAAATGAAATACGGCTATGTGAACTGTTATAACACCAATTTAATGCGGTGAGCGTATTAAAGGTTCACATGTGTTCTGTTAGAATGCTGTTATCTGTATGAAGTCCCACATTAGTACCACTACAGAGCCAATGTCTATAAATTTATTCTAATGTGAACTTATGTACAGCTTTAAGATGTAGTTCAGGTCAATTGTGTATCATTGTTTACTTCTTTTAATATACCGAAATTTTAGAGATCCGCGCAATAATTTATTGTCTGTCTAACCCAGGTGCTAAGTCAAGTATGAATACCTATAATTATTATTAATTATAGGTATAAAATAATAATATAAAATAATATAATTATTTATAAAGTGCAAACTAGATAAAGAGGGAAAAGGACAAAAAATATTAGTTGTCACTCGGCCATAGTAACAAACACTGTTTACAATCTTTTAAAGGTAAATATTCACCTGTTAGCACCGTAAGCGACGAGTCGGCAAGTGTAATAGTGTAACCATATTTTGCAGAATTATCTGTTAAAATTCTGTAGTAGTACATTACTGCAGAGGCCGGGAAATAGACAATTGCAGGTAATTGTCATTTCCGCCGAGGCATGTATAGTGCTTTTCTCAAAAGAGTGCAGGGAAATAAACGCATTTATGGCTAATATACAGTAACGTGAATGCAATTTGTAGAATTTTTCAGGTACATTTCAAATGTCATAATAATTTCTTTGTTTTTTTTTTAAATCAAGTATAGAATCTTTGTGGATTGAAGTTTTGTATTTAAAACCGAGTGTAAAATCTTCATGGATTGAATTTTCAAATAATCAATGCAGTGCATGAAGATTCTTTAAAGCAAACCATGATGATGCTTTGCTTTGTTTAAAAAAAAACATCAATGACAAATGACATTTGAAAGTACATTCTTTTATGCAACAGGCATGTAATGGATTTTCATACAAATTTCCCGGCGCGTTGTGATGTTCCAAATTCAAATAACCTGATATGTAATGGATTTTCATAGTAATTTCCCGCGCGCGCTGAATGCAGATGCACTTAAATTACGTCCACGGAGTGATGTTCCAAATTCAAAAAACGCCCCTGTCCAGAAATTCAATAATTCCCGTCTTCTTTTTGCGAAATTAATGACAATATTTGCATGCATGTTTGAGAAAAATATGGTTACACTACACTAGCAGACTTGGCGCATACATACCGTACAGCGCTGAATCTACTTAGACAAAGTTTATGCAATTTCTTTCTGACCTTGAAAGTAATCAT
Organism: Pyrausta aurata; assembly: GCA_963584085.1. NCBI lineage: Eukaryota > Metazoa > Arthropoda > Insecta > Lepidoptera > Crambidae > Pyrausta > Pyrausta aurata. The sequence goes on along the minus strand of OY757259.1, from coordinate 10,670,965 downwards.
GCGCATTCCTTTTAAAAAGTAAGCGAGAAATAGAGGCGAGAACGGGATAGGCATATATCCTCTGATCACTCGCGTGCGCCCGTGGCGTGCGTGATGGCCAGGATATTGTTACAGTATTGTATTGTTATTGTTATTATGTTATTTAGTTGCGAAATAAATACCACGTGAAGTGCATGTTTCTGTGAGTGTCTCCGTTAGTTATATTCGTATTTTATAGAAAGGTATTATTTGTTTGTTTGTTTTAAGGAGCGTGTATGTATGTATTATTTGTTTATTCGTATAAATTCATTTATGCGACTGATTTCATTGTGGTTTTAGGTCAGTTTTAAGTTAAGCTATGAAAATGAGAATCTATATATTACTTGCTTTGTCATCATAAAGAGGTTCATATCACGCATTACCGTCTCCGGTTTTGATTTCCAAAAGACATTTTGAATAAAGCAGCGATAACAATCCTCCATAAAGGTCCCAATTCGGAATACACTGCTGGTTATCTTGACTTTATTGTAGGTAATTCCATCCATAATAATGCGTTCATGTTGGAAATCCTTGGGCATAGAATAATAAGTAGGGGTAAACCCTATGTTCAGCAATGGACGTCTTCCGGCTGTAATGATGATGATGATAATGAATAACCAGCAATGGAATGCTGAATCGGGCCCGATAAATCGGGATGTGTAATCGCTTCTTCAAATTTGTATGTAGGTATTTTGGCTTAAGGGTAATGCTTCGTTGTGTATGTGTTAATTTGTGTCTCATGTTCAATTGTAATGATTTAAAACAGATATTATTATTATTTTTGATGATGATGAATGTACTAGTAGGTATTAACCCAATTATTTTCTTTCAGACAATGCCGTATAAGATTGTTCAAACTGTGGAAAAAGGACGACCCAGATTAAGTATAGTACCGTCTGTTTGGGAGGACGGTGGAAAACTATTCTGGCCTACAGAAAAAATTAAAAACCGCGCACGACTCGTAAAAGACGAGAAATCTTTTCCAAGTCCGAATTGGGACATTTTGGATTGCGTGGTAAAACGAAGTAATTTTGCAACGTACGACGAAGCGCAAACTGAACTTCGTATTATGGAAAATAATACAGACACAGACAATGAAACAAGCGCATCGCGCCCTAGCCCAGCAACTGTAAGACCAGCGGCATTACAACCAGCAAACCATTTTGAAAATATGGTGAAAAATTTGGTAAGTGATTTTATTATATTTCAGCAACACATACAAACATACAATTAAAACTAGTATATTGCACCGAGCGCGGGCTGCCGAAGCAGGGTTACAATTTAGTGTCTGTGGTATTTTGTTTTAGTAGGCTAGGCACCCCTAAAACGGAGAAAATTGTTTGACATGGCAACACTGTAATTAATATTACCTATATCGTCCCCGTCGTGGCAAAATTAAATAACCAACAAAACCAAAGTTCCGAGATATTTGAGTTTTTGTGATTTTTTTAAACAAAAATGGCGATAACATTCCAAGCCGAAGGAAATTTACTGTGGAGATTTTGATATGTTATGAAGCTGCTTCAACTTCATAATTTAAATAGTCTATCATAATGCTACTTTATATTATTTTAAATATAAAAATAAAAAAGTAATTATTTAGTTCTGCCACAAACGTATTTTATAACAAAATTGCAATTATCAAGTTTTTGTACGTCACTTTTGCAAGTTTTGGCACACAACCAAGTAATACTTTTTTTTATATTACCTACATCATCCCACTGTTGGGCAAAGGTCTGCCCCAATTCTATCCATTTGTCTCTGTCAGCGGCCAACAACACCCAATTTCTCGCAAAGCTGAACAGATCGTCACTCCACCTCGTCTGGTGGTATCCATCGCGTGACGATTTGGGCCCATCTATTCGGGTGCATTCTACACACATGCCCCGCCTACTCCCATTTAAGCTTTGCTGTCTTTTCGCCTACATCTGCTATTCCAGTTCTGGAGCGTATTATGGTATTCCGGATCTTATCGATCCTTTTAATATGGTGAAAGGAACGCCAGGGTACATTTCTTCCAGAAGCCACCTCAAAGGAAATGGACCTGGTTGAATCCGGATGGCACGACGAGAAATGAGATAGACTTCATCATGACTACCAAGAAACGGTTATTTAATGATGTCTCCGTGATCAACTGAATAAAGACCAGTAGGTAGTGTTCACCGGATGGTTCGAGGCACATGGAATTTAATGTCAAATTGGAAAGGTCTCGCTTGATGAGGTCCACGCTCCGACCTACTCGTGCCCATATCCAAAATCCCGAGAGCTTTCAACTCGAGTTGTCAAACCGCTTTGAGTGCCTAAAGAATTTCGTTTCAGTGGACGAAATAAACAACGAGTTTATGGAAACTATTCAAACGGTGGGGTCTAAGATTTTTAGTCCTGGCCGTAAAAATCGTCCCCTAAGACTCTCGATCCACACTCACGATCTTATAGCAGAACGTCCATCTATAGCATTAAAGACCTCTTTTAATGTTGAAAACTACAGTAGGTGAAAAGACGAATATGGAAGTCCCTACGACACGACATTTCTTCCTTTAACACGAACAGTGTTAAAGAACCGATAGATAGAGTGAAAACAAGGCTCCCAAGCAAGAGACATGTCTATTGGGCAAAGCCTGTTGATGAAGCTTAAGACGGAGGGCGGCAGTGTAGCGTCGACAAAAGCAGATGTTTTGAGGGAGATTGAGAAGTTCTATGGGCAGTTGTACACCTCAGTTGCCGAACCCGTTGATAGCTAAGGCCGGACACCTAAAAGCTATCCTGACCCAACACTACACCGAAGACATCCCGGACATCAGCCTCTACGAGATAAGGATGGCCCTGAAACAGCTTAAAAACAACAAGGCACCTGGTGAGTTCGGAATCACAGCAGAGCCTTCAAAAGGGGGGGAACACCGGTACTCAAAGTCCATCAGAGATTCTTTAATTCCGTGCTGCTTGAGGGCTGCCTGAGTCATGGAACAGGAGTTTGGTGGTGTTATTTTTCAAAAAAGGAGACAAAAGGTATGACTGGTAGAGAACGCCATATGGCGTTAAGTACACCTTTTGTACAAACTCTGGTTGTGCAATACAGTATAAATAAATAAATAAACAAAACTTACCACCTCAGCCCTGAGCCATGTCAACAAGCTGATTCAAGAGTTATCACAAATCGTCTCGCACGTAGGTTTAATAAGTTCCAGCCTCCCTAACAAGCCGGATTAGGCCTGATGGTCGTTGGGGCAGAAGAGTTCTACATTGGAGACCCTTAGATGACCTTGTAAAGATTGCAGTCTTTGTGGGAAATCGTGGGGGAGGCCTAAGTTCAGCAGTGGACTAGTCCTTTGGCTGATTATGATAAAAATATATAATACAATGTTTTAATGAAAAATTAAACAAGAGCACTTATTCAATTTTGCCACAACCAATTTTTGTAACAATGTTTCCGAGTCAGTTGTGGCAGAATTCAACAAAGTCACTTATTGATTTTATTGGTAGGTATGTCAAAACCCTCAATTGTAGTTATTAATTTTTTTTGTCATTTATTCAGTTTTTCCACGAAACTTTTTTAACAAACCTTGTTGTAATATGTGGTCAATAGAGTTACTAAAATTATGATATCTTCGCGAATATCATACATATTGCAACGAAAAATAGACCAAAATGTAGCTTACACTTTATATTATTTAAAAATAACAAAAAGTGAATTTCGGCAAACGTGTCAGTTATTTAATTTTGACACGATGGGGACGATATATGATTTGATTACTATTCAAATATTAATCTTTTCATTCAAATATCAACTTCTCATGTCAACAACCCATTACGTCCCCACTGCTGGGGCACGGGTCTCTTTCCGCATCGCGGAAAGGTTTAGGCCATTCTCCACACATTGGTGGATACACATCTGGTTATCTCAGATGTGCAGGTTTCCTCACGATGTTTTCCTTCACCGTAAAGCAGTCGGTAGATAAATGTACTTAAGTTCCGAGAAACTCATTGGTACACGGCCTGGATTCGAACCTGGAACCTCCGGGTAGGAGGCGACCAGTAGAACCGCTACGCCACCGACGCTCTTTACTTCTATTACTATTCAAATATTAATCTTTTTTTTACCACTGACTAATAGTTTTTATTATTTCAAGAAGACTGATGATAACAGATACAGATTGATATCAAACTGTTTACCTACTTACTGAAATATGCTATGCTAAACTATGATTTTTTTTCTGAAAATATTGAAAGTATCCGTTAGCTCGTGGTTTTGTCGGCGACTCATCAACCGCGGATGTAAATGCATGCAATTCTTCTGGAATGTTGTTCAGTACCATGAGCCGAAATCACTGTTAAAATTTGGTCGACGATTTAAAAATCACCCTGTATAAATTATTATTGGAATAAAAATAACAGCCGAATTGCAAAGTTTTATTTTCATAGTACAAGACAACAGTTATGATTTTTTGTTTGTTTCAGATGCCAAGTGCCTCCAACGCGGGTGCGGGAGGGACTCAAATGGATTCTACTTCTGCTACAAGTAATCAGATCGAAGCTAATGATGAAATGCCATGTCTAACCGTCTTTGACGGCGAACAGTGTATTGCAAATCAAAACATTTTAATCGAAAAAGTGAATAACCAAGAATTAATACTGCAAAATCTTGTTGAAAGCGTCCAAAAAGTTACTCAAAAAGTGGCCGAGTTGTCTGTACAATTAGATGAATGCATGGGAAAATTTATGGAAAAAATCGAGCAGCCAGTGTCTGTTACTTTATTAAAAGACGTTGACCAAGTTGATAATGAATCGTTTTGTTTCAAACAAATAAGTGACAAGCAACAACTCGAAAATCTAAATAGAAGTTTAATGAATAACACTGAGAGATCAAAACTACAAAAACAGCTGGCGTTTTTGTTTCAACCCTGTGAAGGAAATGGCTTGACCTTTGCCTATAAATTGATCGACTCAATGGTTTCACGTGAGTTTCTGTGCGAATGCTCCTGGTCTGGGGGAAGCCGTGGCAACATTTCAAAGGTCCCAATAAAAGACTACAAAAACTTTATTAAATTCTTTTGTGATATGGTACGTTCATGGGATTCAAAATTTACTATGGTACAAACTGAAAAGTTTTTTAAGGTCGTTCTGAAAAATGCTGTTAAAAGGAAATCAATGAAAGACTTAAGATCCTCTTCAAAACGAGTCCGAAAAATTAAATCAAAACCTAAAGACCAGGAAAGCACAAGTAAGCAAGAAGTTTCTGCTAGTTCAATAATTGATCAAAATAAAGAATCAAATGAAACATTAGAGATGGAAGTAGCAGAAGTGGAGAAGGAAAAGGAAAATAACGGTGAAGAAGAGATAGAAGATGACGAAGACGATGAAAGTTTGTGCTAAAATTTTTATGCTTTTTCTTTTCTTGTCGATTATGGCATTCTTTTTTTATGTCTGGAATATTGTTTAGGTTAGTACTACCCGGCGTTACTAGATATAATGACACGGTAGTTTTTTCGTACTGACTGTGCGAATGCTTCTTTTGTAACATTTCACCTTAGGCGTTACAAAACCAGTCATTACCAGTACCTGCCTTTTGTTGTTTATTTTTTTTTGTTTCTACTAGACTGATTACAGCTTAAGTAATAATTATTGTTCAGTGATGAGACTTAAATATTTTTAAAAACCTCCGTTTATTAGAACTCATTATATAATACGGGTACTTTAAGCTTAGTTATGTATGACTATGCACATTATGCTGATTTACATAAAGCCTTATTTGTTAGGATAGTTAATTTTCAAAATTATACAGGAAGTAACAAAAAGGGTACGGTCAAGGTACTCATGAAACTGAACATCTTTTTTAATGGAACATGGGTCGAAATATTTGAAATAATTGGATCTGTCCCAATTTTTTTTTTACTATTTCCACCTCGCATAGCGGAAAACGTTCAGTTGCATGAGTACCACTTTGAACTCTTTTCGGCTTATTATAACCTTTTTATTACTCCTGTTTTTGAAACAAATTTTATGTTAAATGTTGTTTGATACAAAGTGCTATTTCATAAAAAATATTTTGACTGATTAAAATAGTTAATTATGCATAAGTATAATTTCTCCGTTTTATAGAACTCATTATGCTGATTACATACGTTTTAAGTTATGACTGCATAATTATGTTGCTGTGTAATGTTGATTTGCAAAAAGCCTTGATAGGAGGTTAAGTTTAATTTTGTTAATTATTTTTTGTTATACCTGATTTTGTTACTGTAATAATGTTGTTTGCTAGGAAGTGTTATTTAGATAGAAAGATTTCCACTGATTAATAGTCCCCCTAGCCGATTTCGACTACGGTGGCCAGTCACAACGACTAACCGACTGCGCGGGACATATTATAGTGCACAAGTGTGTGCGCAAACACAGGTGCACTCTCTATTCCTTTCACTCTCATAGCCCGATGGGACAGCAATCTGACACGACCGGAGAGAGATCAGGCGCAGGACCAACGGCTTTACGTGCTTTCCGAGGCACGGGGGTGAAACACCGCCAACTTCCAAACTCCGGGCTACCCTGAGAATTTCTGAATAGAAAAACTTCGGTACATATTTTTGGCCCGACCCGGGAATTGAACCTGGGACCTCCGGCGCAGCCGTCGCTTTAAAATGCGACCCTCTCACCGCTGCGCCACCGAGGCAGTTAAAATAGGTAGTTAGCTAGTATAAATTATTCTTCACTCGGTTTTATAAGAGACAGCCCACTGAAAAATTTGTGTGCTCCGTTGGAATAATTTTCCATCTTTTGTTAGGAAACAAGAAAAAAATGTCTCACATGCTTGCGATGTCAGTCAGCTGGACATTTTGTAAGTACCTACAGTACAGTAGTCGAAATATATTTTTTTTTCATTTCCGGACCATGTTCCTTGTGAAAAGTTGTTTAGTTTCATGGACTAATTTGGTATTGTGCATTGCGAAGTTTTCGGAGAGCTGTTTCTTATGTTTTGCATTATTTTTAAGAGCCATTTCTTTGAAATATATGAGAGTTCAGTGCAACCACTGTGTGAATAAAAGGTAATAAAAGCCAAAAATATCACATCAAACAGTATTTTATTTATATGTGTGTAACAAAGGGATAAAGAATTTAAATTCTTTGTGTTCAATACATACTAATTTACACTTAATCTCTTTGGGTTCTAAAACAATCAAAGTATGGGTACTATTCTGCTGACATCTTGATTTGTATATCGCAAGATGAGACGATTTGATTGGATATTCAAAAACGTCTTCTGTGTTGTTGATTTTATTTCCTTTAATTAAAATCTTATTGTGGTCGACTTCTACGCAGCTAATCTTAACAACCTCATTGCATCTGGTCAGTAAATAACTGTCTTTTTCTTTGCTGGACAGTTTAAAATCTTCAAAATTTAATATATTTGTGTTTTTGATTGTGTTAACAAAGGGGTATTTCTTGTCTTCATGTGTTTGAAAATTGATATCAGCCGCATTTTCAGCCAATCGTTTGGCGACTTGAGACAGTGGGTTTCTTCCTGATCTGAGCATACTTTTGATCATAAATAACATATTCTCGAAGGGATATGCGTTGAACGTCATCAGAGGGCCAAACACTTCAACTTCATTCGTCAGGTGTAGTAAGTTGTGTATGTTGCTTGTAACGTAGCCTGAACCATAAAAGTCTTTGTAAAATTTTACAAAATGTTCCAGAAGTTCCTTTGCTAATGGCAACAAAGTTCGGTACGTTTCTGTTGAGCAAATTGTTATACTACAATATAGTGTTAAGAAATGGTTATAAGCCTCATTGTTCATAACATCGGGCAAAATTACAATACTTAAATAATGCAAAAACGTTCTAAATTCTGACGCTTTCCAATGTGCTAAGGAATCTAAACCTCTCACTGCTCGATGTACTTCTGAAGGCAATTTGCAGTTGCATAGAAAATTTGAAACCAGTACAATGTCACTTGCTCGCATTTTAGTAATATATTTGCCAAAGTTGCCGTCACGCCAACCAATCAGTAATCTCTTCATAACACCTAAGTCGATCAAATGAAGTGAATCGGCAACAATAAATTGGTTCACCATGTCAATAGGAATATTTAACAAAGGTGAGTCATTTTTATGATGCAAGCCATAAATTTTGTTTCTAAATCCTTCATTTGTCCTTTCAGGACACAACGACTCAGAAAATATGACGGTATGTGTGATATGCGAATATTCTCCAACCGTAGTACATTTATGGCAGCCGTGTTTGCCATTAAAATTGCAGACTCCTGCAAAAAATATTTCAAATAAGTTTATAATAATACAAGCAAAAAGTTAATAAATTACATATATTTGTGTCATATGCGGATCGAACCTACGGACCACAGAATAGAAGGCAGGTTCACCAACTGAGCTATCAAAGATATCTAGGAATACAAGTCAAGTGCCTATAGGTAAGAAGCATCCATATAATTTCAACTACTTCATCATCATCATCATCATTTCAGCCGGAAGACGTCCACTGCTGAACATAGGCCTCCCCCAACTACTTATTTATCGGTATTAGGTGCATAATGGCCATAATATGCGACACTAAGAGAGACTTACCTTTTATATAGGCTCTAGCTGGCGAATCACAAATGAAGCATCTGATTTTTATCTTTATAGTTTTCTCTAATCGCTCAACTACAAGACCTTCTTCTAATAATATCTTAATATCATTTACAAAATCTTCTAAGAATTCATTTAAATTTTTTGGTTTTCCTTTCCCAAAATAGATTCCAATAACAAAAGGCCGAATTCTGGGATTTTCAAAAATGTTACATAATATGGGCCAAAACTCATTTGTCGAACTTTTAAAAATAGGCAAACCATCCACATTTATGTTAATTGAAATCATATCTGGAACATCCATCCAACCTTGCAAAATGTTCTTCAAAGGTTTTGCTATCCCATTGTGCCAGTATTGACCTCCTTCTACATTTTTTAAAGTTACATTAACGGGAGTACATAAAATTGTTCTAGCATCAGACGGTAGTGTTCCCGGTTTTAATTCGTTTATTATGTCAGACAATTTATTCAAAGCGGAATGAGGAATATGATTTTCAATAGCCCATGTTCTTATTTTTTTGCGAAAGGTTAAATGATTGTCCAAATCAAAATTGTATTCACTATCACTCGAACTGCAATCAGCAAACTCTGATATCTGTATATTTTGAAGGGAACTTTCAGGTTCAGGCACATTTTCCTCTGCATCATGTACGGAACCACCATGAACAACGGTTGGAGTCGCACTTGTTGAAGCCGTATCGACGGGCTCATTTTCGGGCGTCGTTGTCAATCGACTGTTTATTTTTACTATTTTCGAATATTCTTTTGCTATTTTTCTTCTTATTCCACCGGTTCTCGCTCTTATTTTCCAAGTTTTTTTTAACATTTTCGCAAATTTTTGCACACGACGTAAACAACAACAGGCTTGTGGGATAAGTGTAATAGAATATCACAATTCACATTCAGTTCAGCTTACAGCAAATAAGAGTAGTGCTTGTGGACAAATAAACTGCTATTGATGTTAATGGACAACACATATAGTCCTTTTAACAGCCTACAGTGCACATGCGAACCATTTAAACACTTCTGTACAGATAGTAAAAACAGGTTATTTTAATGATCACAAACAAGTCCTACTACAGCTACGAGCTGTATAACAGTCTAAAACAAGTAAACATAACAGCCTTTGGCTTTATAAATGACCACGTGTGTTCTATTAAAATGCTAGCTCTATAACATCGTACAAGTAGGCCGTTAAACAGCGGTTGCCGTATCTCTACTCTCCTATAATGCTCTTAGTCAGACGGCTGACTAAAGGATAGTTGTTAGAGTATTATAACACAAACAGTCGTATAAAAGTATAACTCTACACTCCTATAAGTCCCTTAGACAGGTATAGGTGTAATTAATCGCAATAATGCAGCTTTTACATCACGAGTGAACTGTAATAATGCTTCAAGTACACCTGGGAACTAAATGTGTACTCTTAAATGGAGTAAAATGCTTCTTGGGATTGTTTTTAGCTCCCGACACAAAAAGAGACTGTGCTATAATTTAACGTGGCTGTCAGTATATCTGTCTCTGGTATCGTAGCTCCCAAACGGATCAACTGATTTTCGTAAAGTTTTTTTTGTGACATTGATATTTTAATTGTAATTTAATGCTGAGTGATCTCAGCCATGTTTCATAAAAATCTGTTTTAAGCCATAATTTAACGTGGCTGTCTGTATATCTGTCTCTGGTATCGTAGCACGCAAACGGTTGAACCGATTTTCGTTAAGTTTTTTTTGTGACATTGATATTTTAATTGTAATTTAATTCTAAGTGATCTCAGCCATGTTTCATAAAAATCTGTTAAGCCATTTTTTAAATGGAGCGAGGGTAAATTTGTAAATTAAATTTAATTAGGATACTTACTTCCAAAGGAAAAACACAACTTTTCTTGATGCGTGAGTTCAACTCACACGGTTTTTATGAATTTAGACCCACTTTTTAGTTTCCAATATTATAGAAAATAATACAATATGGTTTGAATTCAATTCAACAACCAGCAGTGTACTGTAAATCAGATAAAGTTATTCAATAGATAACAATTTAATAACCCAATCCCATTAGAACATCTAACATGCTATAGTTTATAATCAAAGCGCATTGCAGCGCTATTAGCCGAACGTGTGAACTAATGTACTAATTAATCAAATTCGCACTATAATTTTCTCACTCAAACTTCAACGCGGGAGAGAATTTAAAGTTGTTCCGAAATTACAATGGGTATGAGTTGAGTAGAATTTTGAAACATACATATGTTACTTCAACTTTTCTGATTAACGCCTTTAGTATACCAAAGCATTCGCATGCGACAGCGATACCGACAAGGATGCATGACGCATCTACCACAAGCTATGTTAGAGCGAGATATAGCATATGAGAATTTCACCGCATGCGATTGCCTAGCTAGGTGAACTTACACGTAGGTACGGATGTGATTTAAAGATACCATACTTTTGCGTCTGTAATAATTTTTTTGTAATCTGATAACTTCACAGTTAAATCATAAACAGAATTTACAACATCTTGACATTGGTTTAAATTCAATTAAATTTTTAAATTTTCTTTCCTTGTATTTTATTTTTTTCGTTCTCCAAATACATCACGAACGCTCACGAAGACGCGAGTTTTATGCGGTGCGCGTAGGTAACTGGAAGACTCCATACAAACCAATATCCTGCTCCTTTGCTCAACCCTGATAAGCATTGCGTGCATCTAACATTAACAATTCATAAGACAGTTCGAACACTCCGGATGAGATACAAGAAAGAAGCATAAATTAAGTCAAAGCTATTGGATATAAACTAAACATGCTTAAGCCTTTCTACCGTAACTAACCTCATTTTATGCCCCATTCATGAATTATAACCCGTATAAAAGCTTCACAACAATGATTCATAATTATAATAAATATGTACGGCCTTAAGGATGCTAGTCTTTATTTTATCTTTTGGCAAAATCTTGAGCACATTACATGTTTTATAGAGTCGTACTTATACAATGCACTGGAACCGATTCAATTTTTTGACGAGAGGCTACTGTATTTAATTATATTATGGCAACTGCGCATAATGCACATTGCAGTAGTGCAATTATGTTCCCAGCGAGCGCTTATAGAGATTTAAATTTACAGAAGATTTATCCGACTATTGTCATGGAAAATCGTCATGCAAAATGAGCCAAATTGTCTGTACTTACAGCTACCAAAAATGAAGTTCATATGCAAGGCTAAAGGACTACTAATAAGGACTACGTTTGAAAATGTATTCATAGCAAAAAAATATTTTTCCTGCATTTATAACTTCTGAAATACACAGACACACTGTAATATTCCATTCTGGACAGCTTGTTATTTTTCACCACGCGTGGTTCATCTCAAACTCGTATATGCCCAAAAATTGCTTACCCATCGCTTGGAATATCAAAAATTCTGCAAAACAAGCGCTCTCTAGGCCTCGTTATGCCTTGAATAGATGCAAGGGGAGGCCCTCTTACCAGCCCTCTGGTGTACAGGGCAATTTAGATCGTATCCGAGCCGGTACGGATCTAATAACGCGAACAAACACACCGACAAACGCCGTTGATTGCTTACGAATTATTAACAATTTTGTCTGACGACGATCACGCGTGAGAAGGATGGGTGTAGGTAGGGTTTAGAAGCATAGATAAGGATATTACTCGTAGTACGAGTATAAGCTTCATGTACAATGTTAGAGGGGTATGACATTAGGAGAATACTTACATTCACTGTACACTATGGAAAATTTTATTTCTAATTTGAATTTTCAGCAGCATCTAATTCCTACAGACTATTTGTTAACCTAAAATAAAATTGTATAGGACGTCCGTCATTTTAAGCTCTCGTTGTTAACTTTCTGGTAACCATTACTATTCTAAAAATTATTTTACTACAATCTGAAAATTAATATTTAAAATTCATATCTCTTCAAAAAGGCGTCAAGTCTTATATCCTTCTTTTTTATTTAAAAATCTTTGCATTACAAAAGGTTCAAGGCCGCATTCCCAACCCGGTAACAAAACGCCGAGTAGAAAAAGTCACGTTTATCTGACTTAACATAAACTGCAATTACCAGTCACCAAACGTTCTTGGGAAGGAAACGTACATTACCCGAAATCAGACCACTTAGTAAATAGAAACCAATAAGTTGCCTTAAATCGCTTTTTCTTCTCTAACTTTCAACAGCTGCGCTCTTGTTGGTGGAGTAATCGTTTTTCTTTTCTTTTTCTTGCCTTCCACTTGACCTCTACGGCGTGATATTGGCTTTTACCTTTTATTTTTAAACTATATCATCGTCTCACACTTCACTTAACTTGGGTATGCAAGAGTAATCTAATCAATGATATGTGACTTATTTTTGAGATGTGAAGGACATCTCAACTTTCGTTGATTGCGTATTAACGTCGACATCATTAGGGGTACATATAATGATGATGTGTATATTTTTCTTAAGGTTTATATAATGTATTCAATTTATTCTTCTTGAATAATGGACATAGCGCCATTTCAAGCGTGACATCACCTCAAGATTGCGTATTCTCATTCAAAAGCTGCAAAAAGTATTTTACGGACTTAAAGCGACATCAAAGTTATTGGACTAATTAATTTGTTTAAGTCTATTAAACAATGTTATATAAGTTTATAATGTAATATAAGTTTATATTACATATTGTAAGCAATCTTCATAACCACATTATTCTTTGGATATAGTGAAGCGGTATCTATAGAAATGAATAGTCTGTATCAGCTCAGATCCGGCAGTGCCATAGCGAGCTAAATAGATATTTTATCACTTTAACGGCCATTACTTTGAGCTCTTTCTGAACGATATTGTGACTTGTTTTGATGTTTTATTTATTTGATCTGATACCGCCTGCAACGAATGTAGGTTGACTGTGTCATATGCGTGTGTTAATTTATTAGGTATTTCGCATACTATTGACCTATCTTTAGTATTAGTAGAATGACTCTTAAGGTGGTTAGGCGGTGGTGACCCCGATAGCAAAGGTACCTACTAACCACCGCCTAATCACCTGAACTTTTTGAGTCAAAATCGCTTGCACCTTACGTCGTCGTCTGTTTTTGATGTGACGCCCGTTTTTGTAAGCGATTTTCGTTTGAAAGTGGTTAGGCGACAGAGACCACGACCTCAAAAATATTCAGTGTGAATAAAAAAATAATAATACGAAAATACGTCGTGAATAAAGTACCTACCACGCTCGGTGTCTGAAGTCACGCTTAAAATACTCCAACAACAAAAAACATTATGCGAAAGCGTCATTTAATTACTTTTAAATGTTTTTAATACTGTCCCCAACATCAAAGACAAGGGAGCCCTTACAAAGACCGACCAAAGATATAAGGTCAAAGGGAAACTGCTAGCCATAACATTGTGGGCATAATTCCCGCGTTTTTTTGTCCGCTTAGCGTTCGTCCCTGATGCCCTACTCTAAAAGTTTTTATTTTTTATTTGCAGATATAGCTTTCTGTCTCACTCGTAAGTTAATGCTCTAGCTATCATTTGACCCAAGGTTATTCTTTTTTACATTTCTTAATACCTGCTCTAAATTTCTGCTCTCCTAGTACTTCATACCGTTAACTGAGACAAATAGGTACTAAAACTAAGAACTACCTAGCACTCCCTGCCGTAGTGTCGTAAGTGGAAATTTGTTTCTGGGTTTTTTTTTTATCTTGAAATACTTGGAAACAGCTCGACATCAGGAAGTTGGTAGTAAAGACAACTCCGTGCCCAGGAAAGCACGTTACCTTTGATTCTGCCCCATATCTCTCACCGGCTGATGTCGAATCTGCTGTGTCACCAAATTATTATTCGGTAAGATGGCATTAAAATAGCCATTCTGACATTTGGTTAATGTACTTTTTTTTCCAAACACGCGCAATTGTAAATATTCAACGGCTGGTAACGACATTTACAACCATCTACAACCTAAGCCTAAGTTGATTCTAAAATATGGATATCATGCTATAAGAGTAGACCTCCTGCTTTTTATACAATGTTTCCTTCCTTGAAGACTCTGTTACTGTAATTGCCATTTTCAGGACTATGAATAAAACATCCGCTGGATTCGCAGTATTTGATTGCGGTGGAGATGCAGGCTCTTAATCACTCGTACAGTCAGCAGGAAAAGTGGGTTATTGGTCATGCTGTTTCACTTTATTCGTGTCTCTATTTATGTCGTACCTACATACCTACTTTTTTGTATTGTTTTTGAACATGTACTTTTTAGGGTTCCGTAGCCGAATGGCAAAAAACGGAACCCTTATAGTTTCGTCAAGTCTGTCTGTCTGTCTGTCTGTCTGTCTGTCTGTCTGTCTGTCTGTCTGTCTGTCCGTCCGTATGTCACAGCCACTTTATTCTGAAACTATAAGCATCACATAGCTGAAACTTGGTAGGTAGATGTATTTTGTTCACCGCTTTTCGATTCAGATACAAAAAGTAAAAAAAAATAATATTTAAGGGGGGGCTCCCATACATGAAACTAAAACATAAAATATTTTTTTTACTCAAACCAATGCGTGTGGGGTGTCTATGGATAGGTCTTTTAAAATGATGTTGAGGTTTCTAAAACCATTTTTTCTAAAAGTGTAAGGTTTGAGATATAGACGCTTCCAAAGTGGTAAAATGGGCGTCCCCCCCCATCTAACTTTTGAACTAAGAAAGTGAAAATTTTGAAAAAAAAATATGATGTATGATGTAGATCTCAACAAAAACTTGCAACGAAAATTGGTTTGAAGGAGATCGAACCAGTAGTTTTTGAGATATTGCACATTTTTATCAACCGCAAAAATAACTTTGTCTTTCATACAAACACTATGAAAAACAAAGTTATTTTTGCTGTCGCAATATATTGTGATGTTTTCGTTAAGTGAAAGTAAGTGGACCCTGCATTCAGTTAAGGGTGGCACGGAACCCTCAGTGCGCGGGTCCGACACGCACTTAACCGGTTTTTTAAATAAGTTGTACATGATGAAGTAAATGTTTTTGGTGCAATATGTTACAGAATTTGAGACGCATTTCGTACCAAGTAATATTTAGCTATAGCGATAAATGTAGTGTCAAAAAGGTGTTTAACGTTTTTTATGTTTTGTTACGGCTAACCCATTAATAGCTAAAAGATAAAAAACTGAACTCTAACTTTGACAACAACACTGTTGCAAAATTTTAGTGAGGTGACTTTTTTTTCAATTATTTCTAATTGCTTCCATTCGACCAATAGGTGCGCGGTAAATAGCTTAACACGCGTATATTTGTGCGTGACCCCTTCCGTAATTGATCCGGGTTCTTTACATTAATTGTTTCCATTCCAACAAATATAACAAATTGAATGTTAGCATGCGATGCATCATTTAACCACTCGAATACTGTATTTTGATGGAGTAACTTGATAACAGTTTGTTGTCGAACGCTATAGTATTTTATTGAATTATTTTAAGTAGCATTTGCATTTTATAGTACATAAAATAATGAAATGAATACGTGTGTGACAAGATATTCGGGTATTTCTCCTCGCACATACGTAAACGTTTGAAATATGAACATTTAAATAACAAATTTTATACCTATGTATTGTTAGACGGATAATCGATTATGGCATTACTATGGTAGACATCACTAGCACAGATGGTCAGCACTAGACCTGTCAGATAGATAGTTTTTGACATTAGATCGATATTGATTGTATTGTATTATCCCGCGCATATTTACAGCATTGATTATTGTATAAATAATTATTATGTTAAGGAAATAGAATTATTATCAACACATGGAGTTTATTTCTAATATCTCAGAAGCGAGATCTGAACAACAAGCCCACTCGTGGATGTTCACAATATGAGAAACGTTGGAATACCTACCGGCTACCGGCAAGCAATTAAAGGAAATGTTGGATAAGTTACGTACGAGTCGCAAATCTGAATTAAAAATAAGGAAATCAAAGGAAGTTACCTACTCCAGAGTCCAAACACAAGGACTTTATGTGAATAATGTAAAGACAGGAAGATTTTTTCGAGTATTGTCATCAAATTCACTCAGACATCTTGTGTAGAGTCTTCAAGATCATCTAGAACTATAATGCATCTTTATTGAGTCTTATTGCAATGTAAAGACAAAAGAAATCTATCCTGTGTGCTACTTGGGAAGTCATGGATATGCACTTGCTATAGCCTGCAAAGTGCAAGCACATATTATAGACAGGCATATAAACATGGTAAACAATCAAAATTAAGTTGAATGAATACAATGTTAGCATTGTGCTGAAGTGCTAGGAAGCAATATGCAAATTCTACCTGATACCAAGTTAAGTATACTGAGTTTTATTATTTGAGTGATTCCGAATGTGTAACATGTTCATTATAACAATTATGACTAACATGGTTGAGGTGTGATCAATAACTCAGTGAATTAAGTGTAAGATTATTATTAAAACTGAGCTCTTGTATTAACTAGCTTGAATAATGTGCTTAAGAGGTTGTGAGAACATGTCATCCTTAGCCGTTGTTTGAAAATTGCCATTGAATTATACTTAGAGTATTACACCAAAAGCTTCATACATTTACATTGTTTATGCGAGTTGACATAAGAAAATCACTAAAGCATAATTTCAAACATCATAATGATGCCAGTGAAATAACAATATGGATCTTATTAAATTAATGTGGAGTAATAGCAATTTTAACATCTCATCTCTGAAAATATGTTAGCGACTGACTGAATCTTTCTTGGATGGATCTTGGCTGTAGCTATCATTTCTTGAAAATTTTATATTATACAGTACTTAGAGGTATGCAGTGGCATGTCATACTATGATTGGTTTCATCAGACCATGGCCAATTAGGATAATGAAAATTTGAAAAGAGTTTTGCTGTTATCCAAACATGATATATTTCAAGATAACTAAATATTTATTTTGGCTATACCTAAAGGTTTCAGAGTAAAAAAAATATATAAAAAAAATAAAAGGATGGTAACATTAAATGTAATTCAATCACTGAGTAGAAGTGGTTGGTTGAGTGAGAATTTGTGATATGATGTACAATAACTTAAATCACCACTATTTAAAAGTTATGGTGGATAGTTTTCCAATTATGTAATAATTGCATTTAATAAGTGTGAATGTAAAGTTTATGTTCAACAAGGAATACAAATTCTATACAGAACCGTTTCCAATGTTTCATGGTTGTTTAGTTAAAACAAATTGTTAATTGTGTTGTTGTTAAGTTCTAACCCAACTTTATAAGTTTTAGCCATGCATGAAAATCTTGTGAACTGCATCTCCAATGAGGAAGGGAGGCACAAAAGCACATTTGAAAAATCTGGAGTGAATTATTGAAGGAAAAGTTATTGAGTAAAAGGGACGGTGAAATCAAGCCAGAGGAGAAATAAGGGTTGTTTGTCACAGCAGCATTGTATACAAGGTGTGAAGTATTGGTAAAAATAATTCTAACAAGTAATGGAGGTAATGAGCTGTATTCCGGTGAGTAATTAATGCAGAATATGATTTGAGTATTTCAGCATAGCAAAATTCATCCCAGTGATGGTAATTTATCAATAGTTAGAGTATGATGATGATGGTAATTTATCAATGGTTAGAGTATGATGATGATGGTAATTTACCAATGGTTAGAGTATGATGATGATGGTAATTTATCAATGGTAAGAGTATGATGATGATGGTAATCTATCAATGGTTAGAGTATGATGATGAAGGTCATTTATTAATGGTTAGTATTCTTGTATATCTGATCCTAATTGAATCTGAATTGGTTATTCTGTTGCCGCTCGGGGCTCACAGGCCGCTCGGGGCTCACAGGCCGCTCGGGGCTCACTCGCTGCTAGAGCTCTGTCGCCGCTCGGGGCTCACAGGCCGCTCGGGGCTCACTCGCTGCTCGAGCTCTGTCGCCGCTCGGGGCTCACAGGCCGCTCGGGGCTCACTCGCTGCTAGAGCTCTGTCGCCGCTCGGGGCTCACTGGCCGCTCGGGGCTCACAGGCCGCTCGGGGCTCACAGGCCGCTCGGGGCTCACAGGCCGCTCGGGGCTCACTCGCTGCTCGAGCTCTGTCGCCGCTCGGGGCTCACTGGCCGCTCGGGGCTCACAGGCCGCTCGGGGCTCACTCGCTGCTCGAGCTCTGTCGCCGCTCGGGGCTCACAGGCCGCTCGGGGCTCACTCGCTGCTAGAGCTCTGTCGCCGCTCGGGGCTCACTTGCCGTTCGGGGCTCACTCGCCGCTCGGGGCTCACAGGCCGCTCGGGGCTCACTCGCTGCTAGAACTCTGTCGCCGCTCGGGGCTCACTTGCCGCTCGGGGCTCACTCGCCGCTCGGGGCTCACTCGCCGCTCGGGGCTCGCTCGCCGCACGAGGCTCATTCTCAAATGTTATTTTATAGATCTGTCGCCGCACGGGGCTCCGTCGCCGAGAGGGGCTCACTGCGGAAAGGGCTGGTTGCCGAACGACTCCAACTGCCGAATGGAGTGTGCTGCCGATTGACTGCGCGTAAAGACATTACACCGGGAGTATCCTTCGAGGACGAAGGATTTTGCAGGATGGCCGAACTGTTAGACGGATAATCGATTATGGCATTACTATGGTAGACATCACTAGCACAGATGGTCAGCACTAGACCTGTCAGATAGATAGTTTTTGACATTAGATCGATATTGATTGTATTGTATTATCCCGCGCATATTTACAGCATTGATTATTGTATAAATAATTATTATGTTAAGGAAATAGAATTATTATCAACACATGGAGTTTATTTCTAATAGTATATAATATAAGGATGAGTTGCTCTAAAAGTTTGTAATAGAATTAGATTTCGTTTGAGTTGAACAAACTCTACTTGACATTTTATACGTTTTAATGTAGATTAATTATGTTGAAAGCTGTAGAGGTTTTAAATAAAACTAGAGGTTCCAGAGAATTTAGTTATGCCCCAGCCCCGTTCCGCTCCGGCCCCGTTTAATATTTACTATCGTATTCGGGGACAAGACAAACTCGATGCAGTAAAAAATATTAAAATCGGTCCACCTGTTCTCGAGTATAAATGGTGTATTAACTATTGGTGTATGGCGGAATTAGCGCATGAATATAGATAACTAAACAAGTTAGAAATACTTGTTTTTGAAATTGAAACGGCACTTCCCAATATTAATTATGATTTACTGCACCATGAGCGTCTCAATAATGGCTTTTGATTCCTCTATTAGCAACCCCTTGCTGAGGGCTTGTTTATATTTAATTTCTCCTCCAAATGGAGCCGACTCTCCTGCACGTCAGATATTAATTGTTACCCCGGTTGCTTGCCGATAGTATGTCACAATGATATGCCATAGATTACTGGATGTGACCCACAAAAATAAGTATTATTTTTCGATAGACAGAGCGTCTCAAACTATTCTAACGTCTATTTGCCTTACCACAAATAAATAATCAAGGTTTTGACCACTGTTAAAATATAATCTGGCTAGTTTTTAAAATCAACGTTATGTAAATCTTGTTATCTTCTTCTCTATCATCTTCTCTAATGTTATGTTAGACAAACACAGGTGACATAAATTTTACTTTAGCCGCATAAAATTAAACAGAAGTGCAAACCTTGTTTATTTATTTGTGGTAAGGCAGAATATCGTTGTCAATTTTTGACTATAAATGTAAATAAATAATTTTATTTTTTTTCAGTTTGGGGTACTAACACATTCAAGTCGGTTTAGTTTTGTTATTTTTCGTTTAAGTAAGAGTTGATTAACATTTAGCATGGATTAGATTCAGTTCGGTTCAATTCAATGTATTTTCATTTAGTGCGATTCATTCAGTGACATTGGGGTAGTAGGATTCAATTGAACCGAAAAATGTTGCTAGTGGTAAATCGCGCACGTGCGTCTACCTATCGCAAGTGCCTTTTGATACAGCACGGCCCAAATTGTATCTATTGTATTATGCAGTCTTTTTTGTCTGGAAAACAATCTAAAACGCACTACATGTTTGGGCTTATAGTGGTTCAATTCAGTGTCATTTGGGTTAAACCGCACTGAATTAAACCATATATTTTGTACTAAAGACATCCAGTGAACTGGAATCTATGTCCATTCGAATGCGGTCGACATGGAAATGCCGCGAGCGGTAAATCGCACGCCACGTGCGTCCACCGCAAGTGCCTTTTGATAGACAGCGCCCAAACGTTAAACGCCCCGTGTCTGCAACAGCAAGAAATTTTTCATTTGACTGGAATTTACGCTTAATTGTAACGATTTTTGTAGATAAAAAATTTGCGGATTTAAAAGCTGCAGATAGCAGCAACTTCTTTTGTTTTGATTTCTTTATATTTGGAATTAATTTGTTATAAAACTATTATTCTGGTCCTCTTGTCATAACTGCTAAAATAAATCATTGAGGTACCTAGGCAACAGTTACGTGTATCACCCCGAGTTTATTTATGTTATCAGTTATAGATATATGATATATAATAATATAAAGAAAATAAATAAATTTTAAAAAATATTGGTTTTGAATCCATCGAAATATTGAAGATCATAAAATTTCATTTTTGGTAACAAGAGAATAGATTTAACTTTCTCTACCCCAATTGAAACATTATCTCCTAGTTATTATGTTCATAAACCAATTATTGGTACTACCTGCTCACTGTGTTGTAGGTATTAGCTGTACTTGTACCATCCCACAGTGAGCCACATGCTAATTATGCGTGGACACGGGTTCTAGCCCAGTATTAAGTCAACGTTCCACGGCCTTTGATATGTACACGTTCATTTTCATTCAACTGCACTACTTTATTAGTAGCTGTTTTTGTGCCTAATTTTCCATGAAAGTTGCATGAGCAACAACGTCACTTTGAAACTTCATCACTGCACAGGAGTAGCTAAAATTTTTCTATTCAGTGGCTAAAATATTTAAAGAGACTTTAAAATATTACTGAAAACATGTATTTTTTTATTCATAGAAGTAATTTTAAATTGAAAGCCGCTTTTAAAATTACTCTGAATTTCAAAATAATTTACTTTTAAATAACATCGGTAAACCGTCAGGCTCATTTTAAATGCACAGACATTTCATCCGTAGTTTTACAAATTCAGAAACACGTTAGCTCACAAAACCGTAGCTTAAAGCTACTGTTGGAACATCGTGAATTAATACGATCAATATCCGATCGCCGTGGATCAGATATATTTTAGGATTCAGCGGACTGTTTCGGATATTTATAAAAAGGTAGCGCTTTCGACGACAGCTGTCACTACAACCGAGCGAATTCAAATTATCCTCTGAATTTTGTCACATCGCACTGTTCTATTTTTATTATTTTAAAATTCACGCTACTGTTCCACTGTGTTCACATTTTCAAGTGAACGGATTGACGTGAAATAAAGGGTAAGAATAAAAGTATCTTCATTTACTTTTTCATTAATTTTTTTTTACTTAATTTTTTCTTACAAAAGGAATATTCATGTGATTAAGAATATAAGATTTTAATTCCAAATACGAATTTTTGAGTACCTATTTCTGAGTACTTCATTGTTTTTGTTCCTATATGGAGCGTTGGATTTTGCAAATCATCGACCATACACTTGTTTTACAAATTGTTGAGGTGTTTGTAGACAGGCCTAACTTGACCTAAGTACATCGCTTGAGACGGTATTGCTGGGTCTAGAGCCTTTTTTGTTGCATCCTTTGATTACAACTTATCGACAGCGATAAGTGTTTTTAAATCAATTTGACAAATCATAGTAAATAACCGCACCGTGGACACAATACCAATGTCAACTGCATTTTCTTTTTCGTACGTATTCCCATCGCAATCCTAAACTTTGTCCACCACAGAAGTGATCGTAATTCGGTAAGTTTGCAGGCCTTATGAAATAATCAAGCGGTGGCAAGCTCAGACCCGGGTTATCAATAATGTATGAGTTTCAAGCGACAAAGTATGAAGACAAACACGGCGTTTGTAGGGTGGTTCATTTGCACGTACCAATAGAATTGAACGTTGCTCACATGTTCGGGAAAGGGTGAGGTTATAATGCAGATGACAGCGATTTCAGATGGTATTTCGTAAAGTTGATTTTAAGCAAAAAAATATTAACAGATTGTTTTTTTTATGACTTAGGTTAAGATTTAGGATATTAGGATATACTATAGGTACTTGTTTGATTTTTTTTTGTTTGGTTTTGTTTCTGATTCATTCCAGAAAATAAACTTTTTTCCATAACCTTGGCATTGTCCATTGTCCATCAATCGTCGACTCAGTCTTAGCTAGGGACGCTCGTTGATTGCAGCTGCTTTTGAGGTTGGTTACAGAATATAAACATTATTTAAAAATTTACTTTACAGCATTAATTAAAAATTTTAGGAATTTTAGAACCCTAAAATTTATAAGCGGGATCCTATTACTAAAACTTCGCTGTCTGTCATCAGGCTGTATATCAAGTATCGCTATTATTTGCCTATTTACCGAGTCAATGGTGCAGAACCCTTCGCGCGTTTTTTTTTTCTGAATTATATTAATTGAATCACACCCCGCTGCGCTCATCCCCATAACCAAGTCACTACACAGTGGAGGTTGGTCGCCGAGCAGTCGCGACCAAGCGTGCCTTGCATGGCTAATAGCTATGCGGATTCAATGAAAGTATTGTTCGGTTCACTTCGAAAAACGAACGGAACACGGTGAGGAAAAACACAATGGCTTTCAAACAGAACAGTTGTCTTCTCCGTCGAATTGAATAACTTTGTGCATTGTTATTGGGCACTCTCTAAGGATCCTTTTAGCATGTTCGGATAAAATCCACAGGATATGCCTCGGATAACAAGGCGTATATTCGCCTGATTGTGTCCCTTGTGCTTTTCTCTGAGCAAATTTGCAAACAAATATTTTTGCTTTGAAAAATACGCTTGTGTTACATTGTGATGTGATGAAATATTACTCACGTTTCTTATTCAGGTTTGGGAAGATGGAGCAGTGGCTGATTTTTATTTATTTATTTATTTAAAGACTTTATTGCACAAATCATGGTGTACAAAGGTGGACTTAATGCTAAAAGCATTCTCTGCCAGTCAAACCTTTAGGTCACGCAGAGAGATGGCAATGGGTGCAGCGAAAATAATAAACAGAAAAGAAATAAAAAAGCAACAAATAACTAATATTTAGAGTAACAAATAAACCTACATAAAATATTGAAATAACATATATTCTATAAATATACTTAAACTTACACAAAATAAATAAATTATATATAAATATACATTTAAACAAATATTATGCAATTATCTATTCTTTGCGGAATTGTCGGACTTTGCTCTTGAACGATTTTTGATTTTCGTAGTACATATTCTAAATAACTACAATCTAGCCGCTCTGAGAATATAATTTTGACGTTTTCGATTTTGAAAAACAATGAATGGTAATAATTCCAAGCTTCCTGACTGCGTCAATTTTCATATGTATTAATTTTCTGAGTTTTCGTCAAAAACGCATTGTCAGAGCGTGTGTATGAAGTGAAGTGAAGTGTTAGTAATAATAATAATAAATATACTTTATTGCACACCATAAACAATAAAAATACAGAAACATCTTAAATATTAAATAGGAGTACAATTCAGGCGGTCTTATTGCTTGAAGCAATTTCTTCCAGACATCCTTCAGGTGAGGAAAAGCATAAAGAATTAAAGAAGTGGCATAGCGATGAAGCGTTTTTAACAAAAGATAAAGTGGACAGATTTCATTAGTGTTGTCACCATTATCCTTCCTATTTAACAGTGATATAAGTTTGCCTTTTTTATTACGTAACATCAGACCAAACTAACGTTAGATTTTTCAAAGAAGACGGTTTGAACATGATTTATTTACAATTCGATTTACTATGCACTGGACTGCAAATAACGATACATAAACGGGCGATTATGACCACTATACGAGTGACGCGTTGCGTAAAACAATCGGGGTCGGTCCGGAACTCCCGAACGGTTCTGTTTATGTTCCGCGTTCCGGCCCGGTCCGGTGCCGTCCGGTCGTTCCGACCCGGCTTTGTGCCTGCCACTGTTTGTTCCGGTCCATGCTCAATACGTTGCCGTGTGAAACTGAGCATTTTAAACCTGGAGATTTGAAACTGGAGTTTAGAATGAGTTGTTTGAATAAATATTTTGTTTCGTGTGTCCGAACTCAGTACCTACGTTTGTTGTGTGGAAAAAAAGCAAAAGATGCTTCAAAAACTATTACCTTTTAAACTTATAATTTCACTAATCTCATACATCGTAATTGAAGGATGTCACATTATTTGATGTACATACTTATTATCTATACCAATAAAATGCTTTGTCCTGAACGACTGACTTATTGATTGACTGACTGACTGACTGACTGACTGACTGACTGACTGATGGATCAACGCACAGCCTAAACCGCTGATTGTAGAGACCTGAAACTAGGAGGGTGTGTTCTTTGTATGACGAAAGGATCCGATAAGAAAGGATTTTCAGAAATTCCACCCCTAAGGGGGTCAAAAAGGGGTGCAAAGTTTGTATGGGACAACCAGATCCCTTGGTCCTAACTACTTCAAATTTTGCATACACACTATTTTACATAATTGACGGAAGACTTATTTTGTATTTTATTGAAATTCATCTCCTAAGGGGGTTAAAAAGGGGTGCAAAGTTATTATGGGGGTGATTTGCTTCGAATTTGATGTCAATACTCTTTAGTGCTTACGGTTAAAATATTTTTTATTTCATTTTTGACAGTCATTTGACATATCTGAGACAGA
Source organism: Pyrausta aurata (assembly GCA_963584085.1). NCBI lineage: Eukaryota > Metazoa > Arthropoda > Insecta > Lepidoptera > Crambidae > Pyrausta > Pyrausta aurata. The sequence continues at coordinate 10,645,586 of OY757259.1, read as the reverse complement.
ATATTTGACACATGTTTGTTATTGATGTTGCTCTCGAGAAGAGATTTTATTCCTTAGAATAGTAAATAATATTTTTTTGTGTTTAAACAGCGTAGGTATCAATCGGTTTGTGTCCAGTGTAGATTGAAGATCGTATGTTCATATTGTCGGTGGACATTCTACGCTGCTCCTATGGTCGAAAGGTGTCCAATCTGGAACTTTTCTGCAAAACAAAACTTTTCGTGGGGGACCTATTTTAGTTTAGCAGTGGACGGCTTTTGGATGTTGATGATGATGGTGGCGAAGATCTTTACATAGAATTGTCCCTTTCAATTTACGATTTTAATTCAAGAAAGTAGAGTATTCGCTTTGACCATAAACAAAGCTCAAGTTCAAACTCTTAAGGTAGCGGGAGAAGACTTGAGGGAATTTGCTTCTCCCACAGCCTGTATGTGGCATGATGCTGTGTAGGCGCACAGAATATAGCCTGGTCTTTTTATTAGCACCCGAAAGAAATATACGATTGACGATAGACGTAGTAAGTATTTCCATTTCGTTGTAAAATAAAAAGATATTATTCCTGTGTAAGTTTTAACAGATTAAAGACCGGGCTACGTGTTGTGTGTTCATAAAATATACCTAACATTTATCTTTATGCATTTTCTATACGCATTTCTTCATATATATTTAAAAACTGTATGTTTTTGTTTGTTTGTTTGAACGCGCTAATAACAGGAACTATTGGTCCGGTTATAAAATATGTATATTTAAAATATATTTTTTCTACGGGAACTATGGGATCTATGGGAACCAAACGGAGTAAAACTATTACGCGCGTACGAAGTCGCTGGCGGGCCGCTAGTACGGTATAAAAATGGCATTTAACATACATATAGGTACCTATGTTAGATGTTATTTTTGTACCACTGATTAATTATTAATGATTGATCCTGAAAGTACTAAATTGTAAATACTTATGGCGGACTTAATTCCATAAGAGTTCTCCGGCAGTAATCATAGGTCTAATCAGAAAAAATATAGGTGGTGCAAATAAAGTGACAGAGGAAAAGGAAAGGGCCCAGTGATGATGAATTACAATTGGTAACTCATCATGACCTTGCATAATTTACAGACTCCGAACAAATGAAATACTAAGTTTAAAAACAGACGCGATAATAACGCAAATTTTTAAATTCAGCTGAAATAATCAGTGAATAGATGGATTTTAGTCTTAAAATAAAGCCACTCAAACCGCAGCCGCTAAAAGCATTACTATAATAACTGATCGCATCACGCGGCCACTGAATGTCCGATTAATCACGCCAGTTAATTCTATTAAACTGAGCATACACTCCGCAAAACTATTTCTATATTATCAATCAACTATCCCTTTCACCCAGGTATGACCTGATAGGTAATGTTAGAAAGAGCGATAAATGAGATACGGTTGACAGAATAGGACCCCAAAAGCGGATTATGGGTGGTTATCAGTCCCTTGTATGTCATTTGTCAACTACCCTATGGTCACCATGCACGCAAGAACACCATGTCATAGACCTGATACATTTTTGTAGTACAGTAATCTACCCTACATAGAATCAGTATTGTGATTTGTTAAAAAAATAATGGTGATTGGTTGATTAGCAAGCTTAATGCTTTTTCCGTCACCATTATCATTTTTCATTTTGTGAATTAAACAAAATTTTGACGATTCGTCTTCTTATTCCTGGCTTTAGATGTTTCTTCTAAGAATACCCTTGCAACTTTTTTTTCGATGTGGCAACGCCAAACACAAATAATTTATGTGGTGCGCAAACTTAAACCCAAAATGAACGTAGATCTCCGTAGAAAAATAAAAATGCATGGAGATTACCATAGATTTATATTTTCCCAACATAAATAATTTTACGTGTATTCCAATAGAGGATAGCAAGCCCATTCGACGAGTTACAAGGTGCACCGCGCCAAAACCTCGCGTCTCGTTTAGGAAACGGATTTATTCTGAAATCTATAGACTGAGACACACTGAGTGAATTAGATTTGTAAAGCAATTGTTTTTTGCCTTACAAAGGAGTCTAGGGTTCTAGGAGACTAACCATGGAAAGCTCTTTAGATAAGTTGAGACTCAGTCCAGTTCGAGAAAGGCTAAGGTAGAATAATAGTCCTTTTCTAAAAACAAGATTAGGTAGAAGGGCTGCGGCAATCTGAAGATGAAATCCCAAAAAGAGATGGTGTGATATTATTTGATCAGCCTTGCAAAAAATTGGCAAGTACTCTACCAATCATTAAAGAGATAAGAAGTGATCTTTGCCCAGCGGTGTGGTGATATGATATCCTGGGTAAATAAGCCCAGCATTGCAATTTGCTCGTCAAGCATCCTTACCATGTGTCAGCTATACTAGACAAATCTGGCAGTGCGCCACGCGGTCCGTGTGTATATCATCGTGTTTTGACGGTGGACCCTGGCGATGGAGAGCAAAAGAAATGCATCACTACCACTCATCCACGACATTCGTTAACTATCCTTCCTTTAGTTTGATTGAAACTTACATGGTCACTAACATAAGAATAGATTGTAACGGGATTGCTACTATCATAGCGTTACTTCGTGGTCATGGCACTTGCAACGGTGGCGAATTATTATCGGGAACTCTAAAATAACAAGGTACATGGTAGAAATCCCGTTGCAAACTTTTCTAATTGCTCTATTTTGTTTAAGGTATCGTAAAGTATGTCAAACAGCGAACAAACAGGTTCAAAAAGTATGAGCAGGGTTTCGGACGTGATTTCTTACTAAAATGAAAATCTAGCTAGACCATATTTAAAGACTGTTAAAATTACATATTGACTCTTTAGTCATCAAGTATTTTAACAATTTCTTTTCATGTTTGAAAAACTGTGTAGATTTTTAAGTAGGTACAAATAAATTCTCTTTGAAACTTTTAGCACCCCTTTTTTGAGTTTCCTCTGGCGTGTGTTCAAATCTCCACTTTAATTCATTTGCACAAACCCCCAGCTCAAACTGAAGCGTCGCAAACAACTTATTTATAAAGCTGCTGCAAAACACCGTCACATTTCACGACCTCATCGAGGTGTACCTTAAATAAATTAGGCTCTAGGCCTCAGGTTGGCATGCCCGCGGAAACGTCCCAACACATTAAAGTGTGCCTTGTAAAAGACTCAATAATGAGTTACGAGCAAAGTTCCTCCCAAAAGTACACGTATAATGTAGGTACAGTGATGTGCACTTTCACCGTCATTAGCCCCAGGGGCGCTGTGTTTGCAATTAACACGGCAACTTTACAGGTCACAGGTGAAACTGGTTTCATTAGTGGTTGACTTTGCTGTTTAGTCTATTGTTTTACGAATCGATGACTTCACTTTGGCGGAGGCGAAATTGGCGTTGTTTGTTCAGTGGTAGCGCCATTGATTCACATGACTCCGAACTCTGTTTTGGATAATGAGCTCTTATTGAGAAGCCGTTTGACATTAATTTCCAGGTAATACTAACTAGACTACCTAACTGGATTCATGTAGTCAAACATCAGTAATACTAGCCTTTTCATAGATAGACACATTATAAGCTAACTTTGATGTTTTAATCAGCAACCACAAGACTCAAAAGCAAATCACATAGAAAAAAAAATTTGGTACAACATAATCTCAGGATGATTCCAAGTAAAAAAATAAACAACATTGCTTCATCGTTGTACTATATACGAGTATAATGCGTTCAGCTTACAATACTAATGATAAGCGGGCTTTTGATTCTCCCACACAACTAAACAAATAGAGAATTAGCACAAATGCACACTAGCAAATTCACATCGAGTTTTGGAGCTGCTAATATGCAGATCGACATTACATTTGCTAAACCAGTTCTATGAAGTTATGACGCTGAGTTTAAATCCTCTTTCAATGAGAGTTTCTGTAAATTTGCAATTTTGCATCATCGGTATAATCAATTACAGGACATGCACTGCTGATCATAACCCTCTCATAAATCCTGCAATCTTAAGATGTTACTGTTATCGTCTTGTTGTTGGCTCTCACATCCAAGGCCTAACCTTTTCAGAACTTAATAACTTTTTCTCTCAAAGTACTTATTTCTATCTTATTGCCAAGTGCCTTGTCAATTTGATCTATACTATTGCTAGGATTATTAACTCTATCGCTAGGAATAATGACTGTTTTTTTTTGTGTAACGACTGCACTGGAACATTATTACAGCTTGATATAATTAGAATAAGCCGGTTTTACGGAGCCTTAGCAATATGACTTTGTACGGATCACGCTGGAATCGCCGTCTGATCCGATTCACACTATAACAATGGCCGTTACATAAAAACAAAAGAGCATCGCAACTGCAGCGCGCCGCAGCATATGAACGCGTTATATATACGTGGAATGTAGTACAAGGTGTAGCCTGTATTAGGGGCAAAAATTTTAATAGACACCTTCACAAGACTCGATAATTAATTCTAAATTGTTTTAATTGATATAAATAAAATAAAAAAACTCAAAATTCATCAAAATGAATCGAGCCAGCAATGTATTGCAAACAATGAGTCCAGTCACAGTACTTGTCATGTACGGACAACAGCACGTCAAGGTAAACGCTGCGGCATCTTATGCAGTTGTAATAAGGTCTAGTTTGCAACAAAAGTGGGTACCTAACCTGATGATCTGACTACTGTACTAAACTAAGACTAAATCGTGTTAGCTATTTTGATAACCATTTAATAAGGGATGAACAAAATCTCTCAGTCAAATCATTTTGTGCAGTTCAAGGTAAGTCAAGGTACGTAAATTCTGTAGAATCATTGCAGACCACACGCTGTATTTACTATTTGCGAGCATTAAAATAGTTTCGTTACATAGCAAGATCATCCCCGGTCTAATAAAACGCCAATATACGGGTAATCGTTCGTGAACCGTCGATAAACGACTCGATTTAAGTTTGCTCCCCGCAGGAGGTGACTGTGCGACTTTGGGAAACTTTAAATTGCTACAGAGGAATTTTACTTTGAAGCACCGGGATGTCAGTCTGCGTTCAGTTTATTCTACAGTATTGATTTTGCTGGTAAGTTTTCATATTACGCTTTAGTGCGGGTTTTCGGGGTGCTTTTTTAGCGCTAAAGAAAATATGCGCCTTCTCCTTAGCTACTTTGAATAGTCCGATAGTTATGTTAGAAACATAATGTGAACTGGAGGGTTGACGAACTTTTTAAATGCTATACATCACTGTGCTACTTTGCTTTTTCAGTGCTAAAGAAAATATGCGCCTTCCCCTTAGCAACTTTGAATAGGTAGATAGGTATATTATAAACACAATTGAAACTGGAGTGATGGCGAACATTTTGTAAATGCTTTTTATTTCTGTTTTAATGCATCTATGAATTGCGCCATATATATCATATTAAGTACAATGGCATACTATTAATATCTATAAAGCCTTTCATTTATCTTCACAATACAGTCGGACGCACAAAGCACCAGCAAGCAATTAGTTCGTTCATCAGCGCTACAACACAGCAACGCCCACGAACAAAACGGCAATACCTTAATGAAAGCACAACAAAACGCAGAAAAAACATTCCCACGCCCCGCGTGCATTGAGTGTAAACTAGCACTGCGATATTTGCTTTAATGCGAAGAAAAGAGAAGCTATGTTATCGTTCTAATATAATTTAATTTTGTCGTGTTGTCGCGCCAGATGTCTTCGAGCCGGCAGTGACTCGCCCGAGTACATTTGCTATAAAATATTTGATAGGCGCTTTGATATTTCTATGAGAGGAAGGACAGCCTCTTCAATTTGTTTTTTAACAACTATAACTGTAACTTCAGTGGAACATGTAATTACATTAGGTTTAACATTTAATAACTAATTTGGGGGTGGCGATTGTTATATAATAATAATAATTAATACAGAATACTTTACTTAGTAGGTAAATATAATTATATAAGTAAATTTTATTGTGATGCGAATTGAAACTGCCCCCAAAAAGTCTAAAAATATACTGAAAGTTAAACCGAGTTCGTCGTTGATTTACTTCCGCGCTTTTACGTATTTGCATGCCCAGCACCAACATGTTTCTTATTATTTACTAGTCCCTACTAACTTTTAGATAAAGGTGCTTTTCCTCTGAAAAAGTGCTTTTAGATTGGTAACTGCACGTTTAACCTAAATGCGTGTAAAGGATAAAAGACGCGGCAGGAAGGCGCTAAAACATTCTCCCCCCGAATTTACTTAAAGTGGGGTAAGCGTGTGTCAACATACGGCGACATGGAAACTGCAGACATATTGAATTTTGCTTGTTTTACCATACCTTCTGCTAATCCCCGGGTATGCATGCATAGATAACAAATCCACCACCAAAAATTATACAAAACTTACCTTAATGCTCGGCTTCTCTTCATTCACACTTTTTGTCTTTAAGTTTCGTGTGCGCAGCAAATCCACCTAAAATAAAACTAAGTTTAGGTACAAAACTAACTTCTTAACTTACTTTATACAGCTGCCTTCTCTTTGTCCCTACTCTTTGCCTGCAAGATGCGTTTGCGCAGGGCGGGACGCTAGTCGTGATTTACAAACGTGGCGCTGCGCACAAAATGATTGCTGTCCAACTAAAATCGTACTAAAATTAGGTACAAAACCAACCACAACAGCTGTCTTCTCTACGTTCGTATTCTTTGCCTGCAAGATGCGCGTGCGCAGGGCGGGACGCCTGCCATGATTTACAAACGTGGCGCGACGCACAAATTAATTGCACCTCAGGCGACTTTCTATGACACGTCACTTGGTTGTCTTGTTTCATTGGTGGTGTCTGTGAATTTGGTGGGCGGGAAAATTAGTGCAGGTATTTTTACTACTTTTCAGCTATGGCACCTTCTAGATTCATTTTAACATAAATCACAATTTACACAATAAGTGCACTATGTCAGGATCGTATGAAACCTACTTCAACACAGAAATTAGATTTAAGACACTTGCACCTCTATTACTATAATGTTGTATTCCTAATTTGTCCAAGACTGATGGCTTTACTCACTTTCCGAAACCCCAAATACCTCATTCAAAACATACGTACTTTTACTGTACCGTACAGGACCGACACAGCTAAACGAGCTTTCTTGATTGAACCCTTAACACCTCATTTGAAACATAATCTTTTACTTACTGTCAATCTTGCTAGACTCAGTTAAGTATTTGTTACTCACTATTGACGATGTTATAAGTAACTACGTATATATCGTAAGCTATTTTTGAACTGGAAAACCAAGCTATTACTACTGAATACTGCCTCTACTTCGCACACATTTAAATGCATCCATTTAACACTCTGTCAATGTCAATGGAAAGAAAGAAAGAAAGAAAGAAAACATGTTTATTCAGTATCATAATATGGCGATCTTCGCCTTACTTTGCTGCCAATCATAAGCACAGCGGACGTTCTGTCAATTTTTTTTGAGCAACTAAGTAATCTGTCACTGATGTCAAATGCTAGAGCTTACTTCGGCACTTTCAAAATACTGGACGTCACTTAAAATTGAAACGCGACAGCGATCCAGTTACGTAATACACATGAAGGTATTTTTTGGTTTGGGAATTTGTCGCAGTGTTTTTCGGGCTTAGCAATTTGGAAAACGCATTTCAGACGCGTTTCTCTTTTGTTTGTTTTGGTCACGTTTGTCCTGGCCCAGTGTTTTAAGCTCAATAGCCTTTAGTCGCTGAGTGTACCTATCTGTTAGTAGGCAATCCATTAAAAACGGTTAATGCGATGTTCTTTTTTAAATTTTGAAGCTGAAAATTTACTTAAGTATAGTGGGTTTTCAGCTAGTGGCTTTCTTTTACTGAGTTATGTTTTAATTCTAGAAAAACACTAAAGGTTGATGAAAGTCTTTGTTTAATTTTGTTATTTTACTGTTATTTCGTAAATATCTACCTCATCCATACTCTAACTAGTGCAAAATTTATAAACGTTAGTTCTAACTCCAAGCAAGTTAATTAAACAAACTTCCAAGCAAAACATCAAACTTTTTCTCCATTCTAACAAAATCTAAAACAAATTGCAGCTTACTTCAGCCAATCATCTTTGATTTATGTTGCAAAAACTATAATCCATCGATCGATCAAGGAGACATTCTTATACTCATAAATCACGATACAATAATTATGTGACGGACGCACAATATTTAATTTCATGAAATTTACTTTCACATAATAAAACTAATTACGATCCTGTCACATCTGATCGAGAAAAGGATGGAAATAATTACGGCGGCACAGTTAGAAATAGTGGCAGTAACTTATTTATATGCGAAAAGACCTCATCAATGGTATGGTGTTCTTAGCATAAAATATAGAGTGAGTTTACAAGGTGTTGCCAAATTTTAGGAGGTTATTGAGCCCATCGATACCTTCAACTGTTACTATGATGCCATCATATTCCATCCATTGTCTCTCGGACTGATTTTTACGGGGCATATAAAATTTTGGTTTAGGCTTTCGACCATGACAACATAGTAAAACTTACTTGTATTTGTTGATGGTCTTATTTACCTAAAATTTTTAAAAACTTGCTAAATCGGCTGGAGGAACAACAGCCCCCTTACTCTGGACACAAAACCCGATCCAATGAATAAAGCCATCTCTGTCTCACGAATACACAGCCTGGTATGAGTGACAGGGATGGCCATAACCATTGGATCGGGTTTTGTGTCCAGAGTAAGGCCTCAGGTTTAGGCAGAGTAGATCAAGCATAGAAACCATTTTAATGTACTAACAATACTCAAATTAAATTACATACAAATAAATAAAACTACTCAAAAAGGTTTAGTGCCTATCACTTTTTGGCTAAAATTAAATTACTTACTTTAAGATCGCCAAACTACTCTCCAAACTTGCGATTTTCCTAAAAAATATTAGATTAAATAAATTGCAATTAAAATGAATTACCTTAATAAGTTGGTACAACCAATTGTGGTTACTACCTTTCTTTGCACTGTGCTGATACAATATTAATAACGGTGAATGAGGAAGGAGTCCTGTCTCATGCCGAGACAAATGTTGTATTAATGAGTGCGCCGCATTCGGATCTAAATAGGTTATCTACAGAAATAGAGAATCGAATGAATCAAGTGACAAGTTGAATCGCTGCTCGTTTTGTTTTGAGGTGGGCAAGTGTTGATGTTGATATTTGAAGTTAGTTTCATAAGAAGCGATTGTGTTTTGTTTTTATTTATTGTTCAAGCTACTGGCCTGATATAACTTAAAAATTCAAAACGCAAACAGTGCATAGGCACGTTTCACCATAAACAAAAAAAATGCACTAATTAACAAATAATTCCTTTAAATAAAGTCATTTCGTATAAAGTATTGGACTGATAACGCTAATGAGAATTTATAAAACAGGAGAACTTATAAAGAACATCTTCATTTGGTACTAACTACTTACCTCTCAATGATCTAGTTCTAGTCTATTGATATGACACGAAAGGTACATAAATAGTATCAAACAAATCCAACATATGACTAAAGAGGATTTAATCTGAAAATAACATTACTTAGCTGAAGAGCAAAGGAATATTATATCAAAAAAATCCTTCATTGATAGACTACCACAAACTGTCGTTTTTGACACATGGAAGTTTATGCTCAAACATCAACATGAATGTACTATTATGTATTGGTAGTGTGTCATCAAATATCGCCCGTTAATCTATATTCCGTAACTAGCCTGCATGCGTCCAGTACAGGGCCGGAGTGTGACGTTTAATTTTGTACACAATGATTGATGGAGGCCGTTCATTTTCATACTTTTGTGTAGGTACCGAACTCACCTCTGCATTGAGCATGTTTGTGAACAGGCCTGAACGCTGTGAGTGATAGATTCGATGGCGTTTACTAGATTTGGGACTTTTATTTGTGTGCTTTAAACGAGTTGCTGAAAGCAAGTACGTAGTACAAGTAAATTGTGTACTGTGCTTAGGCTCAGTTACATTGCACATTTAGGTCAAATACTGTAATAATTTGACTACACATGGTGTTTTAAAACAAACCCTAACCAAAATCCTATCCCAGTCAAGATATGAGGTTACCAAGATATTAAAGACAGAAGTAATTAATCGTAAGACAGGCTTTACATTACATTAAAAAATTGCAATTTATGGTCCAATCAAGATTTTTCTAATTAAAATAGCTGAGCTTCTAGGTATCCACATCAGCCACGTCATCCAACATCAGCATAAATTCGTGGTAGCACGAAGATTACGAGTGAAATGAATATTATGAAGGTTCTTGTAGACAGTTTAGCACAGCTACTTGCTTGTGCTATACTATTAACTTCCACTCTATTAGCTCTGTCAAAGCCTGCCGTCTATGTCGATATCAGTCGATGTATTATCAATAACAAGTAGATGCGGGCTCGTCAATCATACCTCGAATCAGTGATCGTTGGCGACGCCTAATATGTGTTGCTCAAAATATTGATGTACAAGGAGATACGGGCCCAAACAATGTCCCATTGACTCCTGTCATAATGTCAGTTGTACAATTAATTTAAACTTTGGATAACCTAACTAATGAGGTGCCGATGCCGGCAACTAGTAGGTGGGGGATTATTGTAGCGATATTTTTTAAATCCGGCGATTCATTTAAGCAATATTGCTTCAATACTTTCGTGCGGTAGTATTGTTACGCGTGGATATATTACGTGATTTTTTAGGTAAAACTCGTAATTGCTGCTCGTAATCGAATTACCAGATGGAAAAGTTCGATTTACGCGAGAATCGCCACTCTGATGTTCCACCAGAACATGCCATATCACAAAGCTCTCCGTATCGTATGACGGTGGCCTTAATTGAGCGAGTTCACACTAATGACCAGTTCATTAAAGCTCGGGCTGTGAATTACATGTCAGAATACAACTGTATTAAGCCATCCATCCTGCCTCGCCGTGGGAAAGCAAATAAAAATTGTAACTTCATTTGGTAACGTAAGATTTTGTTGATTTGATTTGATTTTGACCTATGTACATACGTACCCGAGGCTCCCGAGTATCTTATATTAGAAGCTAGAACTTGTCAAAGCTTATGTTAGAAGCTAGAACTGGACAAAGCTTTAATGTTAGAAGAAGCTAGTGCGAAATTAAGTTTATCTGGAGGCATATCGTTATCTTGCTTTAATCCGTTCCAATTCCAGAAGGTTTAATTCCTTCTCAGCTAGCTGAGTCGCCAAATTGGAATTGCAATCCAACTGAAGAAAAATGAAAACAAATTCTTTTTCACTTACTCTGGTCGCAATTAAGACTTTGCAATTTTTTTTTTTTAAAGACTTTATTGCACAAATCATAGTGTACAAAGGTGGACTTAATGCTAAAAGCATTCTCTGCCAGTCAAACCTTTAGGTCATGCAGAGAGATGGCAATGGGTGCAGCGAAAATAATAAACAGAAAAGGAAAAAAAAGCAACAATTAACTAATATGTATAGTAAAAAATAAACCTACATAAACTACTGCAATAACATATATTCTATAAACATACTTAAACTTACACAAAATACATAAATTATATATAAATATACATATATACAAATATTATGCAATTATCTATTCTTTGAGGAATTGTCGGACTTTGCTCTTGAACGATAACTTCGACTCGGTCCTCTTGACATCCAAAGGCAGAGAGTTCCACAGTCGTGTTGCCGTCACTGTAAACGACTTGGAGACGTACGTGGATCGGTGAGCCAGCGTGCCTAGCCGGAGATTGTTGGAGGAACGGAGAGATCGATCGTGAGTTTGGTATAAAAACGGGAACATATCTTTAAGATAAGAAGGTGAAGAGGGGTTATTAAGAATAGCATTTAGAATGCAAAGGATTCGAGAGTGTCTACGCTGGCGGATAGTGAGCCAGCAATACCAAATTTGCTAATCCATTCAAAAGCAGAGCAGCTTAACTGTCAAAGCAAGATCGCAATACGTAGCCTGCCAATCATCACCCGGTAAATATTTTGGTAGGATTATGTTTTGATATTAACTTGGATCAAACTTAAAATGTGTAAGAGTTTTGACAACATTGCACGGTGACTGATGTTTGTCAAGAATTAAAAATTATTACCCTACGTGGTTAGTTTTTAAAGTAACATAACCTACTTAAAAATAACTCAGCTCTGAACCATCGCACGATCGAGAGTATACGAAGAAGCAATATAAGTTACCAAACTGCATTTTAACCGCTGCCAAGGCATGAAACTATTGAAATTCACGTTACATACTAAATTACTGGCAGCCCAAGTTTCGTGAGCCAAACTTACTGCATCATCTTAAATAACTTGCCTGCCACTTATGCATATCAATTGTAACATTTGCGGATTCATTCGGCAAAGTGCGAGTTTCAAACTGTTTGTGAGATGAAGCGATATTGAAGGTTTGGTTAACGATTCAGTCTTAGATTTTAGCAGAAACGGTTTTTTGTTGCCTTTGTTCTTTTTCCACAACGTGGTTTTGGAGACGATGTCACCTCATTTTAGGGTTCGATTTTTAGTCGAATACACAAATAATTAAACCGCCTGAAAAAAAATTCTATGAGTACTAAAATAACGCATTTGACTTCTAATTAGGAGAATTATTTTTATTTGAAGTCGGTGCATAATGTGCGCATAAAGACTCAGATCAGCCAAACGCGAGATAATCTCTGACAAACATACACACATACACATACAGGTTAAACTGAAAACTTCCATTTTATCAAGTGTCTCAGCTATATGCATCAAATTAAGCAAAAGTTGAATGTTGCGTCGTATCAAGAGGTCAAGAGAATGGCGGAAGAGCGTAAAGAATGGAAAAAACTCCACCGACAAGAGCTTGGCTCTTAAATTAGATGATGATGAAACATGATATAAGACCTTGACTCCTTCAAATTGAATATATTGGTGTCTTAACTGACATTTTGGAGAAATATAATCGAACTTGTCGTCCAATATTTAGTCTTGGTAGCATGGATGAAAGTTAAGAAATCTATAAATAAAATAAAAACACGAATCCGTCACTCATTCACAGCTGAATTTAAGGGACGGCCGGCATTGAGAGCATTAAATGAAAATCTGTAGCAGTAAATTTGTGTCGTTGGTGGAGATTAAAGAGAATGTACCGTGAGATTGAATGGCTAATTCATTTGAACCTACGCTCCTTTCTCGGAATTTGGCGGAGTTTGACTTTGGTTTGAGGACTGTTTGTTATATAAAATTTATAGGAATGGGTTGATACTAGAATCATTGACGATGCTTTAATTTTGAGATGCTGAGCATTGTATTTATTTAAGAAATAACGATATTATTTGACTGAAGTTCCTGAAAGCTTTTCTTGTTATTATAACGTAACGTTTAAGATGACAGTCAAAATTACTTTTTTTGTGAGTTTAATATGGTACCTATTTAATTTGCATACGAGTTTTATGAATTAAATTTAATTATCTATTAACTTTGCTCGTTTTGAAGAAAAAAAGTTTTAACACAAAGCAATTCAAACCTCTATCTACAATGTTTTACCACTTTACTAATTGACCTTTCCAATCACTAGATTTTTTTTCCTTTATTCCCGGTGTCCACCCCCTGCTTGTCCCCCGCGGGTGGACAGAGACACAAATATTTTAAAAACCTCTCGTTGTCCCCCAGGGGTGGACAGCGAGAATTAATTTTAGATTATTTCCGCTGGCCACCCCGGGCGGACAAAGACACGAGTTTCATATTACTACTCTCGATGTCCACCACCGGTGGACAAAGCCACTACTTAAATAAACATTCTCCATGTCCACACTTGCTGGAATTGGGTGTGAATAATTATCACAAAATTAATTATGTAGGTAAGTATTTTAATCATATTATCAATATCTTTTACTTTTACAATTTTTACAAATAATTATCACATATATACAGGGTGTTTCATGTAACGTGTCAAGCCGATGCGTGGTAATAGGTGAGTACCATACCTATCCATTTAACCCCCATATATGTTGGGCAAATATTTATAGTTTAGGAGTTATAATTTTTTTTCGATATTTTTCATGATGCACCTAGACGATATCTTTAAAAAATTATAACTTTTTTTTGGGTCCTTTTTACTCAAATATTTTTATCTCAATAGAATGCCCATTATTTGCAATATTATGAGTAAAATAATCGCCATCCTAACTTAGACACAAGATACAAAATTATTGATCGATACTAAAAAATATTGCATTAAGCAGAACCGAATAGAATTTTCAACATAAATTTAAAAATATAAAACCGGTTAAGTGCGTGTCGGACCCGCGCACTGAGGGTTCCGTGCCACCCTTAACTAAATTCAGGGTCCACTTACTTTCACTTAACGAAAACATCACAATATATTGCGACTGCAAAAATAACTTTGTTTTTCATAGTGTTTGTATGAAAGACAAAGTAATATTTGCGGTTGATAAAAATGTGCAATATCTCAAAAACTTCTGGTTCGATCTCCTTCAAACCAATTTTCGTTGCAAGTTTTTGTTGAGATCTACATTATATATTTTTTTCAAAATTTTCACTTTCTTAGTTCAAAAGTTAGATGGGGGGGACGCCCATTTTACCACTTTGGAAGCGTCTATATCTCAAACCTTACACTTTTAGAAAAAATGGTCTTAGAAACCTTAACATCATTTTAAAAGACCTATCCATAGACACCCCACACGCATAGGTTTGAGTAAAAAAAAATTTTTAGGTTTTAGTTTCATGTATGGGAGCCCCCCCTTAAATATTATTTTTTCAAACTTTTTGTATCTGAATCGGAAAGCGGTGAACAAAATACACCTACCTACCAAGTTTCAGCTATGTGATGCTTATAGTTTCAGAATAAAGTGGCTGTGACATACGGACGGACAGACAGACAGACAGACAGACAGACAGACTTGACGAAACTATAAGGGTTCCGTTTTTTGCCATTCGGCTACGGAACCCTAAAAAAGGTTTTCCATAATTTATGACTAGTTTTAAAAACTGCTTGACTTCATAAACTTTCATTACAATACAAAAAACGATCTACTTAATGGGTAATTTTTAGCTTAAATCGGCCGTTGAATGTGGCATATCGGAAATATCTTGATTTTCATTATTTTTATTTTTATTGTTACCTTTGCATATTTTTATCAAAATCTGATATTTAGTGTCCCTCTATGTTTAAATAGAGCTCATTTGATAACAAGTACATACATTATGTACCTACTACCACAGATATTAGAATACTAGTACAGATACCTCATCTCATACAAGAAAACGGTTCCGCCGTAACGGGCTAATATCTCCGGGCTAAATTTAAGTATTGAGAGGGCTATGTAAAAAGCCGTAGATAGCGCTACGTAGGCTGATGGACTTCACGAAAAGCATGTCGATTGCTCGCAATTAGTTCATGTGTTCAACACGTCAATAAATGGCGCTACGTGTACTGGATTCACGAAAAAAGCATGTCGATTGCTCGCAACTACTCTACGTGTTTAGTATCTCAATAGATGGCGCTAAACTCATTGCTGTAGTGGCTGTAGCACTAAAATAAGGTAAAAATAATGTAACTAAAATTAAAAGGTAAATTTCGCTACCATTGTTCATGATACGATGGCGCAGCGGATAAGAAAGGCGGCCTTGGATATAAAACACGCGGGTTCGTATCCCAGTACTGCATATTCTTTTTTTATGTTATTTTTGATTTTATCAGTGTTTTGAACTTTTTTCTCTTTTCTTTTCAACAAAATCCAGATATTATAAAATATGTCCTAAAACTAATACAATAAATAATTTAAAATGTTTTATATGTTATGACAATTTGATGTGTGTATCAATAAATATAAATTAAATGAAAACGTCGCGTTTCGTCATCATGTAAAAGTAGAGTAGGTTTCCTAAATGAATGCAATTTGTACTTCAGAAATCAAGTTCCTCCTTATCTTTTGTTCACTAGCACAACGACCGTCCAATACGGCTCTCTCAGTAGTTCTGTTTCAGTCTCCATTATGAGAGTAAAGAGTACGGATAGATTGGTTAGTTTAGTAGGTACTGCAAGAGCGAGACAGAGCGAGGCTGTTGCACGGCTCGCCCGGCTCGCGTGACCTCTCGTCTCGAGGAGAGCCCACGCTAGTCTCACGCCGCGCGCCGAATATTATTTCGACAGTGCAAGCAGAAATGTTATAAAACGTCTATGTAATTTATGTATTCTTTAAGTCTTTAATGTATTGATATTTGAGTTGATTTTCACATTCATGCATGTAATTTTGACTCATGTTTCATGTTCATGTCTGTTATTAAGCCGGCATTACCTATGAAGGAAATCAGCTTTCTTTGGAATAATTTCTAATTAATTAAAAATGATTTTATTCTTCATTCTAGTAGACTGCTAAAATCTTATTATTCCGCCCGGCAGCTACAGATTAGCAAGAGTCGGCGGCTAAACCAGTGTGTGGCCGGTGTGGATATGGCGCACCAAATTGTACTTAATTCCATTGTTTTCAATAAGTTAATGGTGTTGTCAATTATATATAATATATACGCTCGCAGCTTTGCAAAATGCCGAAGGAAAATGACAACTCGTTCAATTTTCGACGTTAGTTATAGTTTTAGGGTAACCATGATTTAACAACGTTTACGTCAAAACCTTGGACTTGGTTTCAGTAATCAGAAATAAAGTCTGATTTGCGCATAGGACGAATTAAAACCAATGAAGATATTAAATAAGATTAAATTATCCGTTTTGGTTTTCGTAAAGTTCACGCCATATGGCATTCTCTACCAGTCATACCTTTGGGCTAAGCAGAAATGATTGTGGACGGTGCGACAAAGAAATGAAATTAATTATTATCATTTCAATTGTGTTCTAAGACATGGCAATAAGACAGGTATTTGGTTGTAGTAATTCGATAACATAACCGATAGATAGAGGTAATAAAAATAACCGGTGGGATTTAACACTTTTTACGACATTTAAAATTGAGTTTTAAGTCATAGCAATAAGACAGGTTTTTGGTTGCAGTAATTCGATATTATAACAGATCGACAATAACTAATAAAAATAACACTTTCCATGACATTTAAAATTGAGTTTTAAGTCAGTGCAGTAAGACAGGTTTTTGGTTGCAGTAATTCGTTAACATATCAGATCGACGATAAGTAATAAAAATAACACTTTTCTGCTTGCAGTACCAGTAA